>JAUMIR010000001.1:371471186-373871186 GCA_030847615.1 Gambelia wislizenii
AAAGGTTAAGAACCACTGATTTAGACAGTTTCCTTTATTTTTATGATGGTAAAGATTGGAAACAAGGACAAATATTTATACCTTTATCTTTGATAAAGCTACATAATTCCCAGGTGCTCATATCAGATTTTCCATACTTATGATGCTCAAAGCAACCTCTGGCTTTTCTTCGCAAACGAAGATTCAGATAAACAAGTCCGGTTGCAGAAAGCACAGCAGAAGGTCTCCTTGGGTGATGTTTCTGGGTTGTGATTCTTTCTGCGTTGTCATTTCTCTTCAAGACTTGTTTGGCATGAGTTCTCAAATAAGGCTGCAGCATTGTGGATAAAACATGGGAAAACCTGCACTGCTGCTGTGTTGTAAAGAAATTTCTGTATAACCTATTACTAAAGTTCATATTAACCACCATTTAGAAACATTAACTTCTGGTGGTGTGTGTCTGCTGTTTACTGCTACTGTTAAACTTCAGTCAGTCTTGCTAAACAGGCAACAGTTAAGGTGGTCCAGTCCTGGGGCTACCACTGTACCTGCTGAACTAAAATATAAGATTGGCCAACAGATTTACTAGACAATAAGCAGCCAAAGATGTAATGAATGGATGAGGGAAGTAATGTCCAAAACATATATTTATCCTTATTAGTATAGAAACCCATTTATTGAGCGTATTTGTCCACGTCAAATCATTATAACTTCCACGGATGCCAAACTTATTCATGTCATTGACAGCAAAGTGGGCCACCACTCCAAAATAAGGCAATACATTTGTGATAGCGCCCTAGATATGCAGGATAAAATAGCAACCACCCATTCAAACAGGTGGTAAAATCTAAATCTTTTTTTTTAAGATGTAACAGGTAGTATTGATATAAAGGTCGTGATTAGAATTCCAACTTGAAGTATGCAGCTCTTTTCAAGACCTGTCAAGATCAAGACTGCTTGAAGTGAAGCCCAAATGCCTCCTGCCACCAGTTTAAAATATTTTAAAGCACCAGTTTAAAATCTCTTAGCCACCAGTTTAAAATATTTTGAAGTATGATTGAGACACCAGTTCTTATTGATCTGTTCCACATCCCAGTACCTGAAGTAGTAGTTCATTTCAGCTTGTCATGTGGCATGGCAAAGTCTAGAACTAGTACTTGTTCATATATCTAGAACTAGTGAAGAAAACACAATTAAGAAAAAGGCAGCCATTTTCCTATAGGAATATCCTACTGAATAACGTGCTCATCCTATGGCGTGCAGAAATATGACTCCACATATAGATTTCACAATCATGGGTACAGGAATAAGGCTAGCATTAACAGCTTTGTTTGCAAAATTCTGGATTGAGTTGCTATGGCAGTGCAGCATGTCAGTGTGTAGTATTGATACAGCAGCTGTGCCTCTTAGCTCCTCACTAATGCTGGGAAATCTGTAATGTGTGAGCTTAAAACAACAATAACTGACAGATGTGGCTTGCTGAATTCAGTAGCACATATTGTGGCAGAAATACTTCTGACTTGAAAGTGTTTAGTCTTCCTTTCATAAGGTTTTCTGAAAATATAACCAGATAACTTTAAACTGAAAATTATTTATTTTGAAAGTGAGTAATTCTTATTAATCGTATTTTCTACACATTCAACTGTATTTTAAAAATTCAATGCCTTTCTCCACTGTTAGATACTTATGTTCACTATTTTCTTTTTCTGTTCTGCTGAATTTTTGTGCTTTTGAATGTTTGGAAAGAAGCGCTTTGGCTGAGCTCTTCATAATATGGTTGAGATATGTATTTTCCTTTGATGTAGCTCATATGCTACGCAGGTTCTTAGAAGTAATGTGTTAAACATCCTCTTAGAACAAGTGTTACATAGTTTTATTTACCTTGTACTGGCTTTCTGGTGACTAGTTATTGTTTTCAGAATGTGTGCCTTTGAATATTACTATGCCAACTATACTTCCTTTCTTTAAACTTTGAGATAGGCACACACGCACACAATAGAATCTGGCCCTAATGGTTAGTATAGTGAAATGACCATAATTTGTATTTAAAAACTTAATTTTACAAAACTGTTTTGGGTTGTTGCTGGCTTTTTTTTCTGTTCCCCACTGTTCTCATGTCCCATGCTCTTTATTATCTGTGCCTTACATCATAAGGATCAGGCTGGAAATGAATGTTTAGCATAGCTGCTTATTCTGGTCTGTGCCACTACAGTAAGATGCTGTTTGACTATTTGCAGCAAAACAAATATCTTGCAGAACATGTTTGGACATTCAAATTTATGGGATTCAAATTCACACATTCATACACTGTATTAATGTAAGTTGCTTTCCAGTTTGATCCTAATAATAGACTTCAGTGTATTTTGTCAAGTTACTGGTTATTGCCCCAGCTAAGCAATATTGATAGAATATTTCTGCATATTAAGTAGTAAACGTCTGCATTCATACAGTAAATTTCATCAGTCACTATAACCAGTATAACCAATTATGAGCTTGGAAAAGGGAGAAAGTTTTCTAATCAATGTCCATATATCACTTCCCATCATAGACAAAGGAGCATATGCTCATTAGGTGAACCTCCTATATATGAACCATGTGTGAATTATTGTGCTGAGCACCCTTCTTTGTATTGGAGCTGCCATTTGATGAAACTGTACCCAGAAATGTGTTTTCAGGAGCTGAGAGAGAGAGAGAAACCATAATACTTATCTTTTTAAAAGGGGGTTGTGTTTTGATCAAACCAGTAATGTTAAAGGATAACGGTTCTTCATTTGTTTTTTCACCTTTGCAATGAAAGGTAAGACATATGGCTCCTCTCCTTCCTTTCTCACCCCCTCATCATTCTTCATATTAAATATCTTTAGATACATAATGTGTAATTTTTGTAACACTGTATAACCATGTGAGAGCTAGTGCAGTATAATGGTTTGAGTGTTGGACTATCACTCTGGAGACCAGGGTTTGAATCCCTGCTCAACCATGGAAATGTACTGGGTGATCTTGGGCAGGTCACACTCTTCTCAGCCTCAGAGGAAGGCAAAGGCAAAACCTCTTCTGAGCAAATCTTGCCAAGAAAACCCTGTGATAGGTTTGCCTTGGGAGTCGCCATAAATTGGAAACAACTCGAAGACACATAACAACATAATAAGCATGTTGTTGACTTTCTCAAAATGTTAAAATGCTATGCAGAAATATTCTAATTTTGTTGAATCTATTGGAATGCTTTGAGCTAGTAAGCAAATTAGTGGATCATGCACTGATGTAATGAGTCTGGGCAGTTCACTTGAGTAGTTTTTGAATGTGATTTTCTTGAATAACATCTTTCCCTGAACTATAGGATGATGAAAACAATAACACGTCTTCACAAGGTTATGATGTTACTAGAATACTTTACCAGTAATTCTTGGGACTGGAACACAGACAATGTCAATATGCTTATGAACCAGCTGGGTCCTGAAGATAAAAAGGCAAGTAAAGTTCGTTACTCCCATTTATCATTCGTATAGTACTTAAACATTGATATTTAATGTTTCAAAAAAAGGAACAGAATGAAACTTCAGGAAAAAAATTGAAAAGGTAAAGCTGTAATCATGTCTTTATTGTTGCTGTATTTTAGTTTTTCTCAAACTGATAGTGCTGTCTACACTAGTGATCCTTATATGTGCAACTAATTCAAATAGGTTTAATGGTCTTCCTTTCTTTATCTTGAAAAGAGATTAGAAAGTACAATTAGATTTTATTTCAATTGAATTAAGTAAAGTTCTACTTTACAAGCTAACCTGGTCTATGTAAGTATCTAATTGTTAAATGATTGGAGTTAAAGTCAGTTAAGTTCTAAGTAGGGTAGGCCCATTGAATCAGGAAGTTGGTAAGTCAAGATCTAGGTAAGTTTCATTGACTAATGTAGATGTACTGTAGTTGGAAATTAACAGTGACATTTAGTTTCTGATACTAATTCTATATCATACTGATTACCATGTTCATTCCAACCTGCTTTTGCTAGACCTATAATCTGAAAAAAATTGCTGTCTTGCATAGCAAACTGTGGGTGTGTGTTAAGAGAAATCTTGTTGTATCTTACTAAAAGAAAAGAATGGCGAGAAATTATGTGGAATGAAAATTTCATGGTTTAATTGCATACAGTTAGAACAATGGATTAAAAATTGGAAAAAGAATCATAAAGAAATAAGGGAATTTACAAAATTTGAAAATTTGGTGAAAAAAGGTGAAAAGAGGGATGATAATGAAAGTATGAAAGGTATTACAAGTGAATTATATAAAATATTGATAAAAAATAAGGGAAAAAAAGACAAAGGGGAATATTTAAGGAGAATATGGGAGGAAGATTTGAAACAAAAAATTGGAGATCATGAATGGGATAAGATATGGAAACAAAGACATCTAAAAAATATGTCGATACGGATAAAAGAAAATTATTATAAAATAATATGGAGATGGTATTTGACACCAGCAAGATTGCATAATATAGATAAGAATAACTCTAAATATTGTTGGAGAGGTTGTCAAGAAATAGGTACATATATGCATATGTGGTGGAATTGTAAATTTGTACAGCAGTTTTGGGAAATGGTTTTTATAGAAATAGAGAATATTCTGAATAGAAATATAGAAAGGAAGCCGAGCATAGCATTGATGTCAATTTATAATGAAGAGAATGGGAACCAAGCAGAAAAGGATTTAATAACAAATTTATTAACGGCAGCAAGATTAATTATAGCAAGACATTGGAAAATGCAAATAAATGTACAAGTGGAGGAGTGGTATAAAGAAGTGTGGAAGATGACAATAAATGATAAGTTAACATGTAGACTCAAAGTAAGAAGAGGAAGTTGGAAAGAAAGTGACTTTGATAAAATTTGGAATGTATTTGTTAAAAAAGTATTACAGACAAAAGATGGGAGGTTACCTCCACGAGAAGAAATGAGATTCTGGAAAGATTAGGTAAGGGATAATGGCTCCGGTGAAGGGGAGCACTGAGGTGGGGGGGGGTAAAAAAAATAAAGAAAGAAAGAAAAAGAAAAGAATGGCTTGAAATTTTAGTTCCTAAAATGAATTTACCCTAGTTAGAAGAGTTCTAAAGTAATGCTAAATCTCAAATTGTTAATCTCAAGTTAAATCAGGTCAATGTTCAAACCAAATAATTGTGCTTGCTTGTTTTTTAAAGATATATTCAGTTTCATCTGTGCATCTACAAAACTGCAACCCATAACTTGGCTTTTGAAGTACTTTTGAGTAGAAGCCCTATCCGAGTCCACACCCAAACCCTGGTTTTGTACCAGGCTATTTTTGAAAACTAACACGAATTCCCACAGTAGCTTAAGACATGAGGGGCTATTCCTCTGTCAAAAGTCCCATCATGATCTCAGATAAATGCAAGAGATGCTTGTTCATACTGGCTCCACTGATGTGGATGTCTCCAATGACAATTCATGTCAGGAAAAACCCATAAAGGAGAACCTAATGTCTGCTAGAGATCTTCTTCGTGGTCTCTGTGAATCACACAGTTGAGTTATTCCTGCGCCTGCTCAGAGCGTTCGGAACCTTCTGGAATTGCTAGGCAGAATGTGCATTGATACATTTTTGGCGGTAACTCCGCCCACCCTAACGGTCCCTTATCAGGCACTCCCGCCTAATTCCCCTCAGTTCCTTTCTTTTTGCCGCGTTAGCAGCTTGAAGGAACCTTTATTCGCTAGTTTTTTCCTCACTTTCGGTTTGATTGGGTTTTGACTTGGCTTGGATTTTTGACTACGATTTTTCTCTCACTCCTTTGGATTTGGCATTCTCTCCATGAATTTGGTGTTGACTTCGATCATTTTTCTCTACTGTTATTGTTTGCCCATCGGATTTGACGACCTCATGAATACAATGTCTTCGAGAGCAGCCTTTAAAAGATGTGCCATCTGTCAGGCCAAACTCCTGAGTGCGGATGGCCATTCCCGCTGCCTTATTTGTCTTGGTGAGTCCCATAATGTGGACTCTTGCATGCACTGCAGGGCCTTCACACCTCAAGCCCCCCTGTAAGCACAGGATGTCCTGCCTGAAATCGTTTTTATACGAAAAGGCTCTAATTCTGGCAGTTGCCTCGACTCCAGCCTCTGCTCCAGCACCCGCTCTACCGAAATGGGGCCGCTCACCGTCTCCGAAATCAAAGTCTCAAAAACGACATCGGTCCCGTAGTCCGTCCCGATACCGTTCGGTTGCTTCTGACCCAGAGGCAGTGTGACATGTTCCTCCCTCCAATCCATGTCGGGATTGAGCCCGCTCGACACCTTCAACCTCTACACAGAACCAGGAACCCTCGACTTTGAAGGCTATCCATCGGGACCAGGTGCCTTCTGAAACCACTGGTCAGGTTGGTGCTTCGGGGGAAGCCTCAAAGTCCTTTAAAAAGAAAAAGAAGGACAAACACTCCTCTCGGCATGAGGACAGCTCTAAGTCTAAGGGCAAGCCAAAGCATGCTCTCAAAAAGTCGAAGCCGATGACTGTTCCATCGATGGTCCCTACTAGTACGGCCTCTAAGGCTATCGAAACTGCGGAAGCGCCACTTGCTGACGATGCCAAGGCCACTTCCACCCGACCACCCCCAGAAACAGCTGCTGAGGGAAATCTTCTATCCTGTGCTCCAACTCTTGCGGCTTCTGTGGAAATCGTTGCAGTTGAAGTGCCCTCGGGTGCTGATACGGATGTGTCACCCCAATGGAAAGGTCATTCACCGGCCCTCGTTGTTTCAAGAGCTCAACTTCTTGAACGCTCCGCCTCTGATGTCGAAGTTGAGGTTGTTGAATCCGAAGACGCCACTTGAACCCATCCCTTCTCACCTAGGATCCATGATGATGAGCCTGCTTACTCCACCTTTGACCTGGCACGCTCCATCTACCGTACCAAATTGACTTCACCAATTTGCTCACAGGTCCTAACCACACGGGCCCTTGACTTCACAGAAATGTACACAGGTTGGAGTGTGCATCGTTTCCCATAACACCTGGGATTCGAGGGACTGCTGGGTCTAGCAAAGAAGGATGTGGAGAGTCCTCTGCCACCAACTCCTCCCACACCACCGCCTCGTACCACCTCTGCTCCATGGCGGCCACTGCCCATCGCCTGCAGGTTCGACCTCTACTTTGTCGAATTCATGGGATCCATACTTACCCTATCTGCCGTCTCCACAACCTGAGTTGGAGGACGATTCTGCGTCGCCAACGGACGATAACCGTCCCTTTTCTGAACAAATGGTTCGCATGTCTCACGCTTTGGACTTCAAGGTTGTGGAAAAGGAGTCGGAACTAGTCGATCCAATATTCCATCGTATACAGTCGAAGGCGCCTCCTACCACCAGTCTCCCAGTTTTGCTGTCCCTTCTGAAACTCATTCAGGGTTCATGGGAAAACCCTTCTTTGATCCAGTCCACTTCAAAGAAGATTGATAGGCTGTACCGGGTTGGAGGTGGACATATCGAATGGCTTCGAACTCATCCTCGGCCCAATTCTGTGGTGGTTGAGGCCTGCCAGAACAGAAGGCAACACCGTCCGCAATCGACGCCACCTGACCGAGGGGGGCGGAAGCTCGACATAATTGGGAAAAAGATCTACTTTGCTGCAGGCCTGAGTTTCTGTGTGGCTAATTACTCTGCTTGTATGGGGGCATATCAACAGGTACTGTGGGAGAGGATGATGCCCCTCATCCAAGATCTCCCAGATGAAAGACAAAGATTAGCGGAGGCAATCCAGTCAGAAGCACAGTTACTGGCGGGGCAACAGATGAATTCTGCCCGACATGTTGCAGATTGTGCCGCCAAGACAATAGCTGGATCCATCGCTCTGTGTCGTCACGCATGGCTCCGGTCCATGGGCCCCACTCCCCAAGCCTCAGCTACCATCGAGGATTTGCCATTCGATGATTCGGGCCTTTTCAACAGCTCCACAGATGAAAAATTAGACTTCACTCAGAAGATGAGGACCACCGCCAAGAAGTATGGTATGGCTGCTTCCTCATCTTCTCTATACCTCTCCAGGAGCTGTACCAACTGCCAGGCCTCTACATCTGGCCATCAATTTAGATGGGGGTTTACTGGCCAATCTTATAGACGCTCATGATATCTGCTGTCCCCTTCGTCAGCCTCATTGGCGAGGAGCCAAGGGTCAACTTCACGATACCAACCCTCTGCAGAGGTAAAGCAGCTGTAAAGCAGAGGTCCAAGGATCAAGCCAGGAGAAAATTTTGAATTTCCGCTTCATTCTCTCTCTCTCTCTTCTCTTTAGACTCCACTGTTCGGAGATTGACTGTCGACTTTCCAAGAAGCCTGGTCTTCAGTAACATCAGAATTTTGGGTACTTCAAATCATCCAGAACGGCTATTGGATTGAATTCGACTCACTATCTCTGACAGGTTGGGTTTGAGCAACACCACCCTCCCCTCCTCGAGGAGGTGCAGACGCTGCTGCAGAAGGGGGCCATCGAACCCGTGGACTCCGAACTTCACTACCTCTGCTTCTTCTCGAGGTACTTCCTGGTCACAAAGAAGGACAGTGGTCTCCATCCCATTCTTGACCTTCACGGAGTGAACTGGTATATAGCACCAAAGAAGTTCAGGATGGTTACCCTGGTTTCCATCCTACCGCTCCTACAGCAAGACGACTGGTTCGCTTCGATAGGTCTCAAAGATTCCTACTTCCGCATCAGGACTGAGGTATTCCAATTCTGGGTCCTCCCATTTGGACTTTCGACCACTCCAAGAGTCTTCATGAAGTGCATGGTGGTAGTAGCGGCCTTTTCTACACCAGCGTGGAGTGGTGGTCTTCCGCTACATTGACGACTGGCTGATTGTGGCAAACTCTCAACGTCAGCTCGAACTGGACATCAGTCTCACCTTAGATGTGTAAGATGGCCTGGGACTTGTCAACACGGAGAAGTCATAACTCCAACCATCCCAGTCTATCCAGTTTATCGGAGCTTGGTTGGATTAACTTACGGCCACAGTCTACCTACTTTGGGACCGATTCGACACCCTTCATTCCTTGATCCACGCCGCCGATCCCGAAGACTTTCGGCCCATGCGGTCCAGGTACTTCTCGGTCACTTGGCAGCTACTACCTATGTGACGCGCCTCACCAGACTATGGTTCTGCCCGCTTCAACACTGGTTCTTACAAGTCTTCAGCCCTCTGTGCAACTCTCCGAACAAACTGCTCACGATGCCATGGGCAATTCAACGGTCGCTGAGATGGTGGTTGGCTCTGGAGAATGTCTTGTCGGGTATGCCATTCGACCCTCCTCAACCAGACATCTCTCTAATGACAGACTCCTTGATGTTCAGAACGGGAACACATCTGGAATCCTATGAAATCCAGGACACTTGGGATGCCAACAAACTGGCATGCCGTATCAACGTCTTAGAGCTTCTTGGCATCCAGAAGGCACTGCGGGCCTTCGAGACCCTGGTGACAGTCAAGACCATTCTGGTGATAGTAGACAACACGTCGATGATGTACTATCTGAACAAGCAAGGAGGAACGAGATCCCCTCAGCTTCTTCAACTCACACTGGACATCTGGGATTGGTGCGTTTGCAGGAACATTTACCTCCAGTCCATCCATCTGCCGGCAGAGAACACTTGCAGACAGACTCAGCCGTTCCAGCCTCTCCATCCACAAATGGATGCTGCACAGGTCAGCAACGTCAGACCTGTTCCGACAATGGGGAACTCCCAAGGTAGACCTCTGTGTCACCAGAAAACAGTCAGTACCACCAGTTCTGCTCCAGATGTCGCGCCCCGGGTTCAAGGGTCAACACACTCCTCTTTCATTGGACGAGACCCCTTCTCTACCTCTTCCCTCCATTTCCACTGCTGACGAGGGTAATCACCAAACTGCGTCGAGACTGAGCGGATGCCATCTTCATCACTCCATGGTGGCCCCGTCAACCTTGGTTTGCAATCCTCCTGCGTCTAGTCAGGCAATGATTCATCCGACTTCCAACCCGTCCCGATCTTCTCACCATTCAGAATGGGAAGGTCAGACACCCAGATGTACAAGCTCTACGACTAACAGCATGGAGACTACGGCCTTGAACTCATCCTCCGTTCAGAGGGCCAGGGTCAATATGGCCTCGAATTCATCCTCAGTTCCGAGGGGCCAGGTCTCTCCATCTCTCCCTCCAGAGGTTCGGGCTGTCATCGACGCTGCCTGACGACCTCCTACCCGTCGATTGTATCACTACAAGTAGAAAAAGTTTGAAGCCTTTCTGGCTGATCAGGGACTGGCTACGAAACCATACTCCATCCCGATGGACTTGGAATTCCTTCTCCACCTGTCTGTCACAGGGCTTTCGCTTTCATTGATCCGGTGCTACTTGGCAGCCGTTTCTGTCGAATTCCACGCTAGAGGTCACCAGTCTCCTTTTACAGATCCAATGGTCAAGAAGTTCTTAAAAGGCTACGCCAACCTTCATCCTCCCGTACTCGAGCCTACTCAGACGTGGAGCTTCGAACTGGTCCTCTCACAACTGGTTTGACGTCCCTTCGAACCCATGGCATCTACTGATTTGAGACTCCTGACTTGGAAAACTGCTTTCCTTATTGCTATTACTTCGGTGCGTCGAGCTGGAGAACTCTGTGCCTTGCGCTCGGACCCGCCATACACTGTCTTCCACAACATAAGGTAGTGCTCTGTCCCAACATCTTCCTCCTGAAGGTGGTGTCGAGCTTCCCTTTGAATCAGTCTATCACTCTCCCTGCTCTGATGCAGGATCCGAAGGACGAATTTGAGCATACCCTCCACTCCATGGATGTCATAAGGGTGCTCGCCTTTTACATCCAGAGAACTGCTCCCTTCAGGAAGTCACCTAAACTGTCTCCTATGCCGACTCGAGACTTGGAGAACCTATTTCTCCACAACATCTGTCTAAGTGGGTGACATCGACTATATCCCTCTGCTATGAACTGGCCAAGAAGCCATTGCCGCCACGGATTCGAGGACACTCGATGAGGGCTCTCTCCACCTCGACAGCTTTCCTCTCTGGGGTGCATCTAGAGGATGGTTGCAGAGCAGCAACTTGGTCATCACCTTTGACTTTCATTTCCCATTATAGACTAGGAACAAGGCTGCTTTTGGGAAAGCTGTGCTTTTGTCTTCTATTCAATGAGTGAGTGTTAATGTGTTGCCAAGTTACTTGATTGATATCCTTGATATGTTGATTATATATACTTGATCTGTTTTCTCATGCTTAAGAATGTGCTGTCAATAAATCCAACTACTGTTTTGACTGTGCAGCTTCCTCCTGGTGTCATCATGTATAGGACATACCCTCCTCCTGGAGTGAAGCTTGCCAGTCTACCCAACTTCCATGCCCTGGACCGGTCCCGTTCTGATTGGAGTGCACCACGCAGACCCTTCTTGGTCGATGCTGGCAGCCAAGTGGGTTCGGGTGGCTGGCCGCAAGGGCGCTCCCAAGTCGACACTGCGAGCCAAGTCTCTCCAGCATGTCAGGAACAGAGGCCACTACCGCCATTGCCTTCACCGGTTCCTATTCATGACCCGCGAGCCTTGTCACTGACTAGCCGCAGCCCATCTCTGTCTTTGGGCTCGTCTTCTGACTCGTCGAGCTCCTCTTCACACTACATCCCCAGAGCACCCTCAGCACCTCCGGAGCTGCTAGCCGAGGACTCCTTGTCACCTACTGATGATATACGGGCCTTTTCGGAACAGATGGTGAGGATGGCTCATGCACGAGCTCAAATTGGTTGAAAAGGATTCTGACCCCTTGGAACCTATCTACCGTCGGCTTAAGTCGAAGGCCCCGCCCGTAGCCGAGTTGCCGGTACTGCCGTCCCTACTAAAGCTGACCCAAGGCAGGTGGGAGAATCCATCCTCCATACCATCCACCTCTAAGAGAATAGACCCATCTCTACAAGGTGTCGTGGATGACATTGGGTGACTGTGAACACCTACAGCCTAACTCAATCGTGGTGGAGGCCTCGCAGCACCGCCATCAGCGCCGACCTCAGGCCAGTCCAGCAGACCCCAAAGGCCATAAGATTGATATTATCGGGAAGATCTATTCGGCGGCCAGCCTGAGCTTTTGCATTGCGAATTATGCAGCCTGCATGGGGCCTACCAGCAGGTCCTCTGGGATCGTTTGGGGCCCCTGATTCAAAACCTCCCTGAGGAGCGCCGCTGCATGCCCGAGGCCATCCAGCACGAAGCCCAGTCCCTGGCAGGCCAACAAATGAACTCGGCCCGGCATGTAGCCAACTGCGCTGCAAAAACCATCACTGGGTCTGTTGCACTCCGTCGGCATGCATGGCTCCACTCGTCGGGACTCTCCCCCCAGGCTGCCTCTACCATTGAGGACATGGCCTTCGACCACTCAGGTCTTTTCAACTCTGCAACGGACGAGAACCTAGAGTTTACTCAAAAAATGTGGTCGACGGCCAGGAAGTACGGTATGCCCTCCTCCACTGCCTACCGTTGTAAGGGGAGCCCCTCCTGGCACCAGTACTATCCCTCTTCTGCCCGAAGAAGCTATGGCCAGCAAGCCCTGAGACGGCCTCAATAAGAGCAACAACCCCTGCCTACTCCCTCAGTGAGGAGTTAGTCCTCTACCTCTCGCTTCCGCCCATCCACGAAGCAGAGGTCCAAGGACCTGGGGAAAAGAAGGTTCTGAGTCCTGACTCTTACAAATTTCTTTGTCTTGTTCTAGACTCCACTCTTCGGTTGTCGCCTGTCTCTGTTTCTACCCATCTGGTCATCAATAACATCGGACCTCTGGCTGCTCCACATAGTCCAGGAAGTTATTGGATAGAGTGACGAACTTCCACTGGCAGGCTGCATCTGGACAACATCTCCATCCCCTCCCCTCCTCGAGGAGGTCTAAACACTACTCCAGAAGGGCACCATCGAGAGTGTCACTCTGTCCCGCCACCATCTATGTTTCTTATCCAGGCATTTCCTAGTGATAAAACAAGGCGGCCTTCAACCAATCCTGGACCTCTGAGGGGTGAACTTCTTTATAACACCAAAGAGGTTCAGAATGGTGACTCTGGGAACAATCATGCCGCTCCTTCAGCAGGGTGACTGGTTTGCATCCATCGACCTCAAGGATACATATTTTCACATTGGCATCCATCCCGACCACAGACGGCCTTCCAGATCAGGACTGAGTCCTTCCAATTCTGCGTACTCCCATTCAGACTCTCCATGGCACCAAGGGTGTTCACCAAACGCATGGCACCAGTGGCGGCATTACTGTGGCAGCGGGTATTGTTGTCTCCCCCTACATCGACGACAGGCTAATAGCGGCTCGGACTCGACACCAGTTGATCCTCGATGTTGAGTTTGCGATGGACCTCTTAGTCTCACTTGGATTCCTCGTCAACACCGAGAAGTCCCATCTCCAGCCCACTCGCTCTCTGCAGTTCATAGGAGCGTGCCTGGACTCGACATCGGCGCCTGCCCGTCTGCCTACAGACCGCTTCACCTCTCTCTGCACTGCCATCCATCATTGCCAACAATCCCAGAGGATGTCTGCACTATTGGTACAGACCCTCCTCAGCCATATGTCGGCCACAACCTCTGTCACCCAGTTTGCTCGACTTCAGACGCGACCCCTCCAGTCATGGTTTCTAGGTGCCTTCGACCTGCTACGGGACCCTCCCGGGACCCTCCTCATGATGCCTCAAGCGATCCAACACTCCCTCGAATGGTGGCTGGACCCTGTGATGGTACTGTCAGGCATGCCTTTTGAACCCCCTCAACCACGTGTCTCCCTCACGATGGATGCCTCGATGTTTGGCTGGGGGGTCCACCTCGACGATTGCTCCATACAGGGGGCGTGGTCCATTGAGGAGAGGAAGCTCCACATCAACATGTTGGAGCTCCTGGCAGTCAGGAAAGCACTCAAAGCGTTCGAGACCTTGGTGACAGGTTGTGTTGCCCTGGTTGTGACAGACAACACCACGGTAATGTACTATCTCAATAAGCAAGGGGGTACCTGATATTCTTTCCTCGCCCTCACCATGGAGATCTGGGACTGGTGCATTGAGAGGAAGATCCTTCTCCAATCCATCCACCTTCCGGGTGGAGGAGAATACTCTTGCAGACGAACTGAGCCGTTCCTCTTCCTCCATACAGGAATGGACATTGCACCGGCCTGTCGCCCGAAGCCTATTTTGACAATGGGGAACGCCGTCCATCAACCTGTTTGCAACAGCCAGCAACAGGCAATGCTGTCTCTATTGCTCCCGGAAGCAGGGTCAAGGCTCGAAGGGCGATGCGTTCCTGTTCCAGTGGACTGGCCCTCTCCTGTACTTGTTCCCACCATTTCCACTCCTCACCAAGATGGTGGCCAAACTGCATCGGGGTCGATCGAACACAATCCTCATCACACCGTGGTTGTCAGGCCTGGTTTGCTTCTCTCCTTCGACTAGCCAACCATTGCTTTGTCCACCTTCCATACTGCCCAGATCTCCTCACTTTCCAGGTTGGCAAGGTCAGACACCCGGATCTGGAAACGGTCTGATTGACAGCGTGGCAGATCTTACCGTAAGAACCACATCAGTACCGGACAGAGGCCCAGATCCTCCACTGCCACCAGACGTACAGGCTGTGATCAACGCGGCGCTTTGACCATCGACGCGGCAATCCTATTCCTACAAGTGTAGATGTTTCAGATCCCTTCTGTTGGAACTCAATATCCCCATCATTGCTGTCTCGACACCGACGATCCTCTGGTTTCTACTGCACCTCTCCAGTTCAGGACTCTCAATCTCCTCCATTTGGGGCTACTTGGCGGCAATCTCTGTGGAGCTCCAGGCCAGGGGCAAGCCCTTGCCATTCAAAGACCAATGGTCAAGAAGTTCCTCAGGGGATACACCAACCTGCACCCTCCGGTGGCCGAACCCAGTCCAGCTTGGAGTCTCGAACTGGTGTTGTCACAGCTCACAAAGAAGCCCTTTGAACTGATGGCCACCACCGACTTGAGGCTCTTGTCTTGGAAAACTGCGTTCCTGGTAGCCATCACATCAGCACGTTGGGCTGGAGAGCTCTGTGCCCCCAGGTCCAATGCACCTTACCTTGTGTTCCACAAACATAAGGTAGTGCTGAAACCTGACCTTTCCTTTCTCCACAAAGTTGTTACCAGCTTTCATTTGAATCAGTCCATTGTACTCCCTGCCTTGATGCAGGATCCCAAGGATGATTTCAAACGAGCCTTGCACACCTTGGATGCCAGGAGAGCACTGGCCTTATGTACAACGAACACCTCAGCATCGAAAATCTCCAAGACTTTTTGTCTCTTACTCTGAGGCTAGACTGGGAAACTCCCATCTCCCCACAGAGACTGTCCATTTGGGTCGTGTCTTCTATATCCTTATGCTATGAACTCGCCTGGAAGCCCCTGCCTTCTTGGGTTCGAGGACCCTCCACGAGGTCTGTTTCCACCTCTGCTGCCTTCCTGTCAGGGATTTCATTGGAGGATGTGTGTAAAGCAGCCACTTGGTCCACACCATTGACTTTCATCTCCCACTGTCGACTGGACACTCGGTCCCGTGCCGAGGCAGCCTTTGGAAGGGCAGTGCTGCTCTCCACCATTCACTAATTAACTCATGACTCATGTATTATGGTATGACTGCTTGCCTCTCATGCTCAAGTGTACTTCCTTAAGAAATGTGCTTGTGCGGTAACTCCTTAAGACACATGACTATCCACCTTCATGCTCTTGGGGCTCATGTTGACTAATTATATTCATTACTATGGAGGACTTGTCTCATTGGCCTGCTGTCCTCGTCAAATTTGCTAGCATGACACCCCCCTCCTGTAAGTGAAGCTTGCTAATCTATCCACTGTGTGGATTCACAGAGACCACGAAGAAGATGGACAGGTTGCTTACCTGTAACCATAGATCTTTGGGTGGTTTTCTGTGAATTCACACAGACCCGCCCATCCTCCCCTCTGTGTCCTGCTATATCATATATGCTTAATGTTCCTGATGCTGCTCTTTGCGGCGTCCTTTATGGAACTGAGGGGATTTAGGCGGGAGCGCCTATATAGGGACCGTTAGGAATGGGCAGAGTTACCGCCAAAATGTTGCAAAGTCAATTCTGCCTAGTGATTCTAGATGGTTCCGAGCGCTCTGCGCAGGCGCAGGACTAACCCTCTGTGTGAATTCACAGAAGACCACTCGAAGATCTGTGGTTACAGGTAAGCAACCTGTCCTTTGATGAATATCCATGCTGAATGAGCTGTAGCTGCTCCCACTGATAGAAACAGAACAGACGAAAACTGGAGAGCAACAATAGAATCCCCAGGAAAAAACAGAGGCACATCTCAAAGCACTCAATAGATGACTGCTTTATTTTAGAAGAAACCCAATGCTTTTTGGCCTATATACCGTATATTCCGGCGTATAAGACGACTTTTGAGCACTCAAAAGTGCCCTCCAAAATTGACAGTCGTCTTATACACCAGATATATTTTACTTCGCCTGCCTGCCTGCCTATCTCCTGCCTCTTCGCAAACTGAGCGAAGAGGCAGGAGATGGGGCAGGGGGGTGAAGCAAAGTGTTTTGAAGTTCATTCGCCCCCCTCCTCTGCCTTCTCCCCCTTTGGGGAGCAACGGAGACAGAGGAGGGGGGCGAACGTTGCGATTTGCCGCTGCTGCCGCGTGATTGCCTCTGCAGCTGCCGAGGCAAACCGCTAGATTCGCCCTTTCCCCCCACCTTCCTTGAAGGTGGAGGAAAAGGGCGAATATGCCCCGTTTTGCTCCGCGACCCCAATCCCTCCTTCTGGTCTCCCTTCCGAAGGACGCCCAGGAGGAGGACGCGGGGCCGTGGAGCCAAACCCCGGGATTCGCCCCCGCCCACCTGCCCACCCTCCGCCCATCCAACCCCCCTTCCCCAAAGGTGCGGAATCGTGCCTCTGGGGAGGGGGGGTGGCTGGGAAGCCCCCTCCTCCCTGCCACCCGCCCACCCTCCGCCCATCCACCCCCCTTCCCCAAAGGCACGGAATCGTGCCTCTGGGGAGGGGGGTGGCTGGGAAGCCCCCTCCACCCAGCCACCCTCCACCCAGCCACCCCCCTTCCCCAAAGCCTCGCTTTGGAGAGGGGGGTGGCTGCGAAGCCCCCTCCTCCCAGCCACCCTCCACCCAGCCACCCCCCTTCCCCAAAGCCACGCTTTGGAGAGGGGGAGTGACTGCGAAGCCCCAGCCACCCTCCGACCAGCCACCCCCGTTCCCCAAAGCCTCGCTTTGGAGAGGGGGGTGGCTGCAAGGCCCCCGCCACCCAGCCACCCTCTGCCCAGCCATCCCCCTTCCCCAAAGCCACGCTTTGGAGAGGGGGGTGGCTGCGAAGCCCCTCCCGCCACCCCCCAGCCAGCTGGCCATCCTGCATTCCTCAACCCACCAGGAGACTGGGCAGCCTCCTGTGGGTTGGGGAATCGCGGGAGGAGGGAGCCCAGAAGGAGGGATGGGGCTGTGGAGTTAAATCCCTAGATTCGCTCCCTCTCCCTTGACGCTGGGGAGAGGGGGCGAATCCTGGGGTTTGGCTCCACGGCCCCGCGTCCTCCCTATGGAGCCAAACAGGGCATGTTCGCCCCTTCTCCCCACCTTCATTGAAGGTGGGGAGAGGGGGCGAATCTAGGGGTTTGCCATGGCTGCCCCCGCTTCCCCCACATTGGTCCCCTTTGGAAGAGCCAAGATGGAGGGAAGGGGGCTGCTGAGGCAAACTGGGCATTTTCGCCCCTTTCCTCCACCTTCGAGTTCAGTTTGACTGGAAGGTTGAAGAGAGGGGCAAATGTTGCCCTGCCAGCTGATCCTGTTCGCTTTCCCAACTCACGAGGAGATCCTCATGAGTTGGGAGACAAAGAGTATCAGCTGGCAAGGCTCCCTCAGCCAGCCAAATTTGGGGGGGGGGGGTCTTATCTGGCGAATATATGCCTAAGCCTAGATTTTTGGCTGGAAATTGGGGGGGTGGTCTTATACACTCAGTCGTCTTATACGCCGGAATATACGGTACCTTTCTGTGGCCTTCTTCATGTGCTATTTAAAAACATAAATATAGATGTAGAATTTAAAAGGACAATACATAATTATATAATGATATACATAATAATCTTTGTGTACTTCTTAAATCCTATATATACCAATATGAAATCTAACTGCAGAAATTTCTGAAGCTGAGAATTTTATTCCATTTGCTAGAAAGAAAAGAAAGATGTGAACTAAGCTCAAGGTTTTTTAAGTTAGCAGATGGTCAGCAGGGGAACAAAAACGAAGGGGGGGAGTGAGATAGTCTTCAAGGATGTATAGATGTAACTGGGCTGTAAAAAGTTCTGAGTGATTTTACAGAAGTAGGATGAGATCAAGTTTTTCATTTAGTCCTCCAGGAGCCAAAATTTTTAATTTAAAATCTACTCTGCTTAAAGAAAGAAGTAGAGTGGATTTTAAAATTAAAATCCTTGTCTTCTGGAGGATCTCCTCCCACTTCTTTAAATTTATATTTATTGTTTTTATGTTTTTATATAGTTCCTGAAAAAGGCCATAGAAATATATACAGTATGACCCCTGATATCTGCGGGGGATACATTCCCAGACTTACCTATGGATACAGGAAACTGCGGATAATAGTGAACCCTATTAAAATTAATGACTTCCATTCTAAGCATACCAAAGAGTGCTGGAGGACCTAGAAGATGCCTAGAGAGTATACATTTCTAGGCACCTTCTAGGATTTCCAGTGCAATTCTGCAGTTGGTTTCCAGTGGGAACATAGCATAGAGGACCTAGAAGATGCATAGAGAGAGAGAGACCATATTTTTTGGAAGCAGATAAGTGGATGTGTGGATATGGGTCCTACAGATATGGGGGGTCATACTGTACAGGCCAGTACACATAGAGCTCTTTCTAAAATAAAGCAGCCATCCATCTATCAAGCACTTTGATATGTGTCTCTGTTTTTTCCTGTGGATCCCATGGACACATGAATGAGGGTATCTTTTAAATTCTACATATTGGCAATCCCAAATGTTTCAGCAGCTTGTCTGTAAAATGGCATAATTAATTATGAATACTGCTGAGCTCTGAAGGTTAAGTGGCTTGTAAATCTGAATAAGGTAACGAGTATCTTTGCTACGTAATATATAAATAAAAATATTCTCATCAGGTCCCTTTCTCTGTGTTCTTGTTGAATCTTTTATAGTGAAATTAAACTAAAATTTCACTATATCAGTTGATTATATTTAGTGGGGGACCCACAGGCATTGTGGAATATTTTACACTTTTCTAAAGTTCTTATGCCTTTAGTTCCTTACTTCCTTTGCAGTGGTAGAGGATAGCCTAAGGAGATAGTGTTAGTAGGTCAAGCCCCATTGTTGCTATCATGCCTTCTTATGCTTCACATTTTCTTCTCCTATCAGGCCTAGTAAGATCTGAGTGATATCTCCTTAAGGATCTGGGTTAGGCCCAGGGGTTTCCTAGCAATAAATTACAACTATATGTTATAGATCAATTGTGTTGGTTAATGAGATTCTTGTGTGTTAATCAGAAAGCAAACTTCATCCATTAAACTTGAAAGCTACATTTCATTTGTTACATTTATTTTAATACTAAGATATATATATTTTTTATGACAGGCATTTAATTTTGATGTTCGACAGCTACACTGGGCAGAATATATGGAAAATTACTGCATGGGAACCAAGAAATATGTACTAAATGAGGAAATGTCTGGTCTCCCAGCGGCTCGGAAACACTTGAACAAGTACGTATATTTAATATTTTTATAGACTATTATGTATTTAGCTTGACCAGTGTGAACAACATGTTGGTGTAAATTTCACAATGAAAAGGCACATTCTTGAAACAGGCCAGTATAAGCTTCTATTAGTAAATTCTTCAGAGAAAAACAAATACAAATAGTGAACACTCTTAAGATATCCAGTTGACCCTCATATTGTGATAAAATAACTGGAAAAATAAATAGCCTTTATGATACACATACTAAATAGAAGAAGTTTACAAGTAATTTGAGCGGGAAAGTAAAGTTAAGTGAGGGTCCCAGACTTTCTTGTTGTCATTCTTACCTTACTAGGCTAGAAGATTACAAATGAGAGCTCTTAACTCATTACTTTTCCTCTCCTCATCTCCTTCCTTACTTTCTTATTTTTTTCTTTTGTGAATTTTAACCTTATTTAGTTCTCTACTTGTTTTACCCTGGGGAGACAATAATGCAGTTTAATGAGGAAAGCAATTTCAAAACCATTAATGAAACCCAGAAGTCACTTCACAAATATGTCCATTTATTAAATGACCCAAGAACAATTTTAACACTATAGATTTTCCTTGGTTTTTTTCTGGGCTGTGAGGCCGTGTTCTGGAATAGTTTCTTTCTGATGTTTCGCCTGCATCTGTGGCTGGCATCCTCAGAGAATGGTTGGGTAGGTATGTGTGTGATATCTATCATGTCAGAATATACAGAGAAGCTATTGAAATCCACAAACACCTGGACAACTTCAACAGGAAAGAAGAAACCTTAAAAGTAAATAAAATTTGGCTCTCAGTTTTGAAATACAATAGAATCAAAACTCAACACTTACAAAAGAATTCCACCCAGGGACAGGAGAATTCCCAGCAGATAATGGCCCATCAATCAATCATTACCCAAACAGACACTAACGAGCCTTGCATTTCTATACCCAGAAACTAACCATACAATTACAAAAATTTACATATACTCCCCAACGGGGGTTCACAGCATAGAAACTCCACACACACACACCTACCCAACCATTCTGTGAGGATGCCAGCCACAGATGCAGGCGAAACATCAGAAAGAAACTATTCCAGAACACGGCCTCACAGCCTGGAAAAAAACCAAGGAAAATCTATGGATGCCGGCCGTGAAAGCCTTTGACTTCACAATTTTAACACTTCTCTGGAAGCTGTTTGGTGCTAGGACAATCAATTCCTTCAGCTGTTCTTACTGCCAATGCAGGGTTTGTCCCAGCATATTTGAGTGGGAATCCCACACACTCATCCAAATTACTACTCATTGAAGAAGTGCAAGAACTGTGCTGAGATGGCATGCTCTGATGCAGCAGATTTTTGCTGGCAGCCTTATGGGGTTCAAAATGATACAACACACATTTGTCCGCTCCTGGGTTGCATTAGAATGGGCCTGTGATCCAGTACTTTGAAAGGGAAAATATAATCTTCCTTGCTGGCCTCTCTTAAGGCTTGTATGGTTGTCTATCCTGGTGTTACAAGGAGGTTGTATAGTTGTCTATGCTGATGTTAAAGACGTCTGAAAAGGATCGCCCCTTCAGGTCACAGTTACTATTGCAGAAGAACTATTTTGAGCAGTGAGAGACCTATTGGGATTAGATTTAGAGAAGCCAGAATTCAAATCCTCAGTTGCCCAATCTGATAAATGTTCTAGACATTTCTAGAAGAAAATCACTCCTGTCAGAACCAGATACCACAGTTATTGTAGAGTCTAGGGCAGCATCCAATATATCACCTGATCAGTTTTCTTGAGATCAGTTTTCATTCTTGTAGCTGATGATATGAGCAAGCCATTTGACTCATTCTGCTCCACCACATGAAAGCTTAACCCTTGCCTGTCTTGCCTGTTAAACTCTAGCAGGGGTAGGTTTGATTGATGGTTCCAGGAGGTAATAAGTGCCTCAGTATGTCAAGGGAAGGTACCTGGTGTCTTGAAGGAGGCTGTAGTGCACCCTCTCTTGTAGAGGACCTCCTTAGACCCATTTTATTCTGGTATCAAGCCAGAGTTCAGTAACTTGGTTACCCTGTGACTGATGATTTACTGCTTTGGGAAAGACAGGAGTGCTACCCTGTTGAGTTTCCTGGATCTCTCCGTAGTTTTTCATAAATTGATCACAGTATCCTACTGGACTAGCGCCATCAGATGGGAGTAAGAGGCACTGTGTTACATTGGTTCCATTCCTATCTATGAGGCTGGTTCCAGAATAATGCATTGGAGAACTCCTATTCAACACATGGCCATTGTGCTGAGAAGTGTCCATCTTCTTTCCCATGCTGTTTAATATATTTATGAAGCTGCAGGGGGGAGATCATTGGGAGTTTTGAGGTTGGGTACCATCAGCATGCTGATAACACTCAGCTCTACTTCTGCTTCATTGGAATCAGCTGGAGCAGTACCTGGATGCTGTAATGGGGCTGGATGAGGGCTAACAAACTGAAACTGAATCCTAGTAAGATATATGCTGTGTGTATTATAGTTTCTTAGGCCTCAAATTGGGTAAGTCACCTGGCCTCAGTGGGGCTACACTCTCCCTGAAGGAACAGGTGCATCATTTGGGAGTACGAGGTCTGTGTATTAAATAACGAGACTGATTGAGTAACCTATCTTTATTTATATGTATTACAATTCTAATGCTTGTCCCCTTCAATATACTCCCCGTTCACACTCACACACCGATACAGTCTTGTTTTCCACTGGTTGAAGGGGTGGAGTAGATCAGTTTCTGTCAGCTGTTTCAACACATCTGCCATTTTCTTCTTTACTGCATCAATTGACAAAACATTTATTTTATTTTATTTTTTATTTATTAGTTATTTATACCCCACTCTTAGCCCCAAGGCTATCAGAGTGGCTTATAAACTGTTTTAAGCAATAGCAATGTACCTTTAAGCACACTGGTTTCACTTTAGGGAAAAGAAAAAAGTTGCATGGTGCCAAATCTGGTGAATATGGAAGCCGTTCAAGTGTAGTAATGTGTTTATTGGCCAAAAACTGCTTCACAGAAAGTGCTGTGTGAGCAGGCGCATTGTCTTGATAAAGAATGAAACCATTTTCCCACAGTTCTGGCCTTTTTTTTTTTCCCTGACTCTCAGCTTTGTAAAAACTTCTTTATAATAATGCTGGTTCACTGTTCTGCTTTCTGGAATCCATTCTGACAAAATTACACCCTTGATGTAAAAAAAAACCCCAATGAGCATGTCTTTGAATGTGGACTTACTTTGACATGGTTTTTGCATTCTTGGTGATGATGTTGTTTTCCAGTTCCTTGACTGTTGTTTTGTCTCAGGATCATACTGGGAGATCCCGGTTTCATCACAAGTGATGATTTTTTGAAAAAGCTTTGGGTTCGCCTCAAGTTGTTGCAGAATGTCACGTTGCTTGACTTCTAAACTTAGCATTTTTCTGGCACACAACAGACAACACAGCTGCTTTAAATAATGACTGGCAATTAACTGAACAGCCCAGAGTGTTGCTGTTTGTCATGCAGGTTCAGACATGTTCAAGGTCACCACTCAAGCATTCACAATCAGTTCTCCCTGATTTGTCTGAAAGGCAAAAACACAGTCTCTTTATTTAATAGACAGACCTCATAGTCCTGCCGACACTGGGCCTTTACAATCAGCTATCACTTCTCTTGTTCTGGAAAAAAGTTTTGCAGGGCCC
The DNA here is from genome assembly GCA_030847615.1 of Gambelia wislizenii. Lineage (NCBI taxonomy): Eukaryota > Metazoa > Chordata > Lepidosauria > Squamata > Crotaphytidae > Gambelia > Gambelia wislizenii. Next base: position 371,494,617 of record JAUMIR010000001.1, read on the forward strand.
CCAAGGTGTTTTAATATTTTCTAGCAAAACAAACAAACAATTTAATATCTATTTAATAGACAGGCGTCATACTCTTGGATCCATCTTTGTCACTGGAGGTCCAGGTTCAGAATGCTTGGGGCTAGCTTTAGTCCACCAGTTATGGCCTTTCCTGGGCATGAATAACTTAACCACAGTAGTTCATGCACTGGTAGCTTTCGGGTTAGACTACTGCAACACACCCTACATAAGACTGCCCTTGAAAATTACTTGAAAACTGCAGCTAGTACAATATTCATTAGCGAGACTTCTGACTGGAATACCAAATAGAAACCACACAACTCAGGTTTTAAAGTAATTGGACTGGCTGCCAATATGCTTTGAGTCTGAGTTCAAGGTGCTAGTGATAACATTTAGAGTCTAAATGGCTTGGAACCTTGATACTTCCCCTATATATGTATGCCCAAGAATTGTAATCTGTTGGAGGAATCCTTTTCCATGTCCTGCCATTGGGGCCAATACACTGTAACAGGACAAGGGAGAGTGTTAAAACAATTTAATTAATCAGTGATATTTTGACTTGGCACTAGAGTGACACTGGGCTTGGCATCAAATGAGCTTCTGAAGGGAGGATGTTTCATAAATGGGGTGCTCCAACAGAAAAAACACTCAGAAACCACAGTCGTCCCTCCACATTCGCGGGGGTTAGGGGTGCAGGACACCTGTGAATGTGAAAAACCACAAATAAAAATAAGCCTTCCCCCGCCCGCTCGCAACCCCCCGCCCGCCCTTCCAAAGTGGCTACGGGGGTTTTGAACCCTCATAGCCGCTTCTCTCCCAAAGCTGCAGCGGGGTTTGAAAAGCCCCATCACTGCTGTGGGAAGGGCGAGGGGGGTGGCAGGCAGGTAGCGGGGAGGCTTTTCAGCTACACACACACTGCCCTCCCAAAGCGGCAATGGCACTCAAAAAGCCCCATCGCTGCTTGGGAAGGGAAGGGGGATGGCAGGCGAGCGGTGAGGGGCTGGAAAAGCCCCTCCACCACATGGGAAGGGACATGGGGTGACAGGTGAGCAGCGAGGAGGCTGAGCACCCCACTTCGACTGGCTTTTGACACTTTCGTGTGAGGGGCAAAGGCTGAGTGGCCTTGGCCAGCAGGCCGGCGGCAGTTTGGTGAGGGGCACCTCTCTTCAATCGGCTTTCGCCCCTCACAAGAAAGGGGCAAGGGCAGGTTGGGGCAGGGCACTCACCAAACCCCCTTCGGTTTGCTGGCTGGGCGCCCCACTTTGCATGGCTTTCGCCCCTTCCAAGAGAGGGGCAAGGGTCAAATGGGGTGGGGCACTCAGCCAGCAAACCGGCATCAGTTTGGTAGGTGAGCACCTCGCTTCAACCGGCTTTCACCCCTTGTGAGGAAGAGACGAGGGCTGTTTGGGGCAGGGCACTCACTCACCAAACCCCCTTCGGTTTGTTGGCTGGGCACCCCGCTTTGCTCGGCTTTCGTCCCTTCCATGAGAGGGGCGAGGGTCGAGTGGGTTGGGGCGCTCAGCCAGCAAACTGGTTTGGTGAGTGCCTCGCTTCAATCGGCTTTCTCCCCTCACAAGGAAGAGACGAGGGCCGCTTGGGGTGAGACGCTCCCTCAGCAAACTGGCAGCGGTTTGATGAGTGAGTTTCTCGCTTCAACCAGCTTTTGCCCCTCACACGGAAGGGGCGAGGGCCGGTTGGGGTGGGGCACTCATTAACCAAACCCCCTTCGGTTTGCTGGTTGGGCATCCCATTTCGCTTGGCTTTCGTCCCTTCCGTGAGGGTTGAGTGGGGAGGGGCGCTCAGCCAGCAAACCGACAGCAGTTTGGTGGGTGAGGGCCTCGCTTCAACCGGCTTTCGCCTCTCACAAGGAAGAGATGAGGGCCGCTTGGCATGAGGTGCTCCCTCACCAAACCCCCTTTGGTTTACTGGCTGGGTGTCCCACTTCACTCGGCTTTTGCCCCTTTTGTGAGGGGGGGCGAGGGCTGAGTGATGTGGGGCACTCACTCAGCTTTCCTCAGGATTGGCTCCACCCCGAAATGCTTCCCTGTGTGTGTGGGGGGGGGGAGAAGCCGAGTTTCCACGAATAGGCGGAACCGCGAGTGTCGGAACCACGATTGTGGAGGGACAACTGTACTATTATTTGTGCTCTTTAACTTTTCACTGAATAAGAACTCAGCACACCTCCTTATTTACAAGTTTTGGAGTAAATGTTAAAACCCTTTATACATTTTGTGGATCTCCCCCTCCCTTTTCTTTCATGGTGAAAAGGTTGCATGCTTATACATCAGGTGCTTGAGCTGCATTAAAATTTCTACCTGTGATAGGGGACTTATACGGTAAACATGGAAAGAAAGCTCTACTACTCAAAGACTGATTGTACTCACTTATTGCAAAATGCAGGCTTCCATACAAGAATCTGTTCTTAGGTCTCTCACCTTGTAACCAAATCCTTAGCTGATGTAAAATATTCCTGTCCTGAGATGGCAAGGTCATAAAGCAGTTTAAAATTCTACTTCATCTTAGAGCTGCTACATTGTTACCTTATTTGCTGATCAGCACATGTTTGCAATAATTTTTTCTTTGCATTTGATTCTTTTCTAGGCTAAGGAACATACGTTATGGCTTCAATACAGTGCTTGTGATCCTCATCTGGCGCGTTTTCATTGCAAGGTCTCAGATGGCAAGAAATATCTGGTATTTTGTTGTGAGCCTATGTTACAAGTTCCTCTCTTACTTCAGAGCATCCAGTACTATGAGATACTGAAGATGACAATTCTAGCATTAGGACATCTATGCATATGGTGGTCTAATGGCACAAAGCCGTATAATGTACCTACTCATCTTGTCTTTTGTAAAAACATGAAATATTAGATCTGGATTGTGAAATACAGTACACGTGATGCTTAATTGTGTATTTCTGTGAAGATTATATGGCTGGTACTGGATCAATCTGTCATAGGCCAATATGTAGGTTTAATATCCAAACAGATTTAATATCTCTGTACAAGGAAACACTTTAGGCCACTGACCAGTGTAACTGTGCAATTCTGGAATGCTTTGAATTAAAACCTGCCTTAACATAGTAAACTTAATTTTTATTGCAAATAAGCGCATTTAGTTAAGGTGAACAAATTATTGGCTTAGATAGTAGATCTATTTATTTGAGACTTTTAAATTGCAATGGGGTGGTCTGAGATATGTAAATTGTAAATGGTGGTGAGTTGGGCATTCTGCTAGTCTTATATTTCATACCTCCTTCACAGTGATTTGAAGGATAGATACGATGAGCCTTTTTGTATCTAATCTTGATAGTGCACCTACTGATTGAGATTGACCCACAGAAAATGGAAATAATTGTTCACAGTCTAGATGTGCATGCAGCATCCACATATGCACCCCTTTCTTTAAACTGAAAAGGTAGGGCTCTTCAAGGGGGGAAACTGTAGCTGGTATACAGTATTTTTCTTCCCAAATTTTTCTGAATTATGGTTAGAAGAACTATTTGTATGGCCAAGGAAAGAAGTGATCTTAATTCCTTAAAAGAAATAGGGAGGCCCTATTAGAGATCTACCTATTCAAGAATGGCCAAGGAAATCATAAATTTTGAAACTTGTAATTCAGGGCATAGACTATTTAGGAAACATAATACCTTTCCTATATTGCCTGCAATTAAAAAAAATTACATTTGAAATGCTTTCTTTTAAAGTAGTGAAGTCAACATATTTATGCTAAATAAAACTTAACACGGTTTTGGTAAATGGTAGAAAGACAAGAAAGGAGGAAAATGAAAACACTGAATGGCTGTTAGTTGGTTAAACATATTTTCTGCAAGTTTAACTTGTTTTAGCAGGGAAAAATGCATTTCCTTACTGAAAGAATTTATTTAAAACTTATCCTTTAAAACAAACTTGCTTACTTCAACACTCCTTTTTTTATATATAATCCACCATATCTATGCAATGTGGTGGAAAATTGATCAATTTCTGCTGTACCTTTTCTTAACAGTATGCCTAAGTAAATTGTGAATGAATTTTCAATGAATTATACAAGTGTTACTCATGATGCACATGTGTCATATACTTAAAATTCCACATATGAATCTTGTTTTGCTACTATGGAAATCTTCCATGCAGTTGCATCTAATTTTAGAGGGGAAATTTCCTTGTTGACAGTTAAACGGCTCTCTTAAGTGCTTAAGTATATCGTTTGGTTTTTTAAAAAAGTAATTTGTATATAATCTTTCCAGAGATACAAAATGTTACATGGTCAAGGACCACACCATTGAGAAGTGTGTGAGACTGCTGTGACAGTGATGGAAATACAATAAATTGTGGGCTGTGTGATTTAAGATTTTACACTTGGCTGCAATATTCCTACTATAACTTGTTACAGCTGCTCCCTTAACTCCCGTCCATCATTGGACCTGAAAGTTTACTTAGGAGGTTGGCACATTATGGAGTTACTTGGTTTTTGGACAAGATACCTAGAACCCAACAAGCCGCCATGGTGTGTGAGTGTCTGTGTATGTGGTTGAACTTGGTGAAAGACGCCATTTTAAGGTGCTTGGGTATTCATTTTAAATGTTCATTTATATCCATATAACTTGTTTTTATGGAACAAATTATAGCTTACCCTTGAAACTAATGCAATTGAGAAAATGCCACTGACCATCATACTGAAATAAATCCTACATTTAACATATGAAATTGTTGAAGTTTCTTTGTTAAATGTTAATATCCAATAAGACTGCCACCTTGGATCTTTGAATTTCCATTTAATTTGGATTATTACCAAACTTTCTCATACAAAGAACACAATGCTATGCCACAAGAATTTTTAACATTCCACAGAAATCTAGATTGTTATGGCATTTTCTCATATCTACAATGTTGCCATTCATACTAATGTTGAAGTTTCATTTTTTCAGTCTCATTAATTTTCTTTTTAAAAAAAACCGGGTTCTAGAATTTTGGGTCTGGAAAGACTGATTGGCTTTAAAAAACTAAAATCTTATGTGCAGGATCAGCATTCAGAAACAAAGCACTCAGTAGGTGTGCCAGAATTTAAAACTGGGACCAGAGGAAGAACATTACCCTTCAGTGGAGTTTTCTGCTGTAAAAACAAGATTCTGAAAACAAAACTTTAAATCATACAGTTTTATAAAATAGAAATATTGGGTGCCTTTGTTTGTAAACCAAAAATAAACAAATTCCTGAATATGATGTTTGTTTAATTTGTCAACATCTTTTAAGGTGTTTGGAATGTGCTTTGAAATAGACCTTGGAAGGTACTTGAAATGAGGTTAGCAGCAAAACTATTTTCTAAGTGTTTAGAGTGTTTCTTCCATAAACAAGAAGAACATTGTGTAGAATTGCTTTCTGCATCACTGTCAAATAGTCTAATTACTTTTTGAAACTCTTTAAAATATTATTCTTCCAGTACTAATATAAATGCTAATATAGCAGGTAAAATCCTGAACAAATAGAATAAATTGATCAGCCATGCTGCATTATTACCTTACTCAGTAAAGGGAAACATGATCCATGTTTACTCAGATCAAGTCAGTGAGTTGTACAGTGTTCAGTATTGGATGTCTGCTCCCACAACAGCAGAATCCCATGAAGGGGGTTTATTCTTCTCCCTAACCTCTCACACACTTGCTCCAGAGGGGCTGGGAATGTTTTCAGAGCTGTTTTTTGGTGACACCAGGGGGAAGAAAGGAACGAGGTGTGTCACCTTAGATTTTGCCCAGTGGGGCATACTTCCAGGTAAGTGTGCATAATATTGCTGTTCCTGTTGGACGTTTCAACCATAGGCTTCAGTTTCTGTAATTTTTAAAAACTTGAGTAAAGCACATTTCTGTTCAACAACTTATTTAACGTTATATTATAGGGTGTAGTAGGTTAAATAAGTTGTTGAACAGAAATGTGCTTTACTCAAGTTTTAAACATTGCAGAAATTTCTGTGATAACGTAGGCCTACCAACACCCTAAAGTCACCAGATCCCCTCTGATCTGGGAAGCTAAGCGCAACCAGCCCTGTACTTGGGTGGGAGACTGCCAATGAATACCAGATGCTGTCGGCTATATTTCCGAGGAAGGAACTGGCAAAACTACCATTCCTTGCCTAAGAAAACCCCATGAAATTCATGGATTCACCATAAGTCAGTGGGCAACATGAATGCACATATATACATGATGTGCATACTAAGTCGTAATATGTGACAGCTAGTGTTTGCCTACATTATTATTCCTGTACTACAAGGTGTAACAAAATACAAATATCTCATACATATTCTGCAGTTAACTGTTACAATTGCTGTTTAAAAAAACCCTCCATATTTAACTTGCTTTTGAAGTGCAAGTAATTATTTTGAGCAAGCCCCTAGTTTTCATTCATTGATGGTTTCATAATTTTTACTTTTTTCCATTTTTCAGTTACCATTCTCCAACCTAGTCTTGTGCTTTCATAACACTACAGAGGTTTTAGACCTGCTCAATCATTGCAGGGTGTGTAAAGGCCCATGTCTCATCACCCTGATTGTGAGAGTGATATAATGGCTAAAATGAAACTATTATCTGCAGTAAGTGAGCATGGCTATGTGTAAAATAGAGTGTTCAGATGGGAGTAGAGGAACACATTCTTTCCATATCCATGATTCAAACAACTGTCAGTTAATTTTTTTAATTGATGGAGCCAAAGTATTTTTAAAAATCTTAACATAATTTGGCAGTCTCAATTATTCTCTTAAAACACATAGTAGTTCAAAATAACTCAGTAGCCCTTATAATTGTTAGCTTTTCTTCACTTGTGTGCTTGATTTAATGGCTCACATTTACTTGGAAACAATTTCTATTCAATTCCATAAGATTTATCTCTCAGTAAATGTAAGATTGCAGTACCAGTGTAGTTATTATGCAAGTTTCTGAATTTTCAAAATTTAATTTACTTTTCCTTAAATACCAGGTTAAGATGATTAGAAATTTACATCAGAGTGCAAGACAGTTTAGCTGCATTCTTTGTCATGGTCTCTATGCATCAGACCTACCAGTCTGCACATGTGCAGAGACCATTTCAGAACCTTCTAGAATGCAGAAATTTGGATGGAAACCCTGTCCTGACTTCCATTATGTACATGCTTATGCTTCCATCTCTTTATTTCTACTTCACCCACCACAGCAGCAGAATTGGAAGAAACTCTGTCATCTTGTTGGAGATTTTTGGCATAGTTTCTTCATAGTTTTACTTCAGTTGTTCATTGCTCTGTAATGACTGAAGGTATTTCCTCTCACTATGAATGTTGCGTTTAACTAACTGTCCGTGAATTTTTTGTCTGGGAGCCTGGGACCTCTCAGGTTTCCTTTAATGCTATGTTTGATGCACTCATAGATGGCCGTAAGTGACTCTCTTTTTAGGACTAAAACAACCCATTGATTCCTACAAAATTTGCCAGGGTTTCATCAGCCAGACCCATATGACCCACTTGAGACTCCTGGTCTGGCAAAGTACAGTGGATTTTGATCACCCTAAGACCATGTGTAATGGGGCTTGGGGTCCTTCTGGCCCTGTTGCCACCATGTAATCAGCCTGGGGGCTTCTTCTGCCTGAGAACCCTTTTGGAAGATGCAATCTTGGGAGAATTATCTGCCTGGGATTTCCCTTAAATTGCGTCCCCTACTGGTACACTGCCACCACCCTTTGAATTTACCTCATTCCACAGTCCAAAGGGAGACTGTGAGAGTTCTTCGCTACTCCCTGCCACTGACAGAAATTATCACCCCCTACCCTCTGTCCCAAAGAGAGAGAAGTGACCGAGTAATCAAAGCACGTGTAAGCATCAGTTGATAGAAAGATTAGAAAAGCTTATTTATTCCAAGCAGACTTCAAAGCATGCAAATAATTCTCATGGAAAGGCTCTTCCTTTCCAGACATATCTTAGAAGTTATAGATATAGTAAAGCATTCAGTTACATTCAGCCAAATGAGAAAATAACAATAATCCCTAATGCAAAAACTAGCTAATACATTCCCATTCCCTAGTCTACTCACTGATCTAGGAGTCGGTCTGTTGATTCAGAGGGGCTGTGAGCTCCATATCTGGTCCCAGACCAGGCCTGCACAGCCTTCCTCTGGCCGGCGTGAGGTCCTTGCCGCAGGATGTCCCTTTGATCTTCGTGGTCTCTGTGAATCCACACAGCTGGGTTATTCCTGCACCTGCGCAGAGCACTCAAAACCTTCTGGAATAGTTATATAACTGATTTTTGGCGGTAGCTCTGCCCACCCTAACGGTCCCCCTGAGGCGATATTGCTCATTCTCCTCAGTTCCTTTTCTACCGCGTTAGCAGCACGCTAGGAACCTTCGCTCCCTCGGATTGCTTTCTTTGAGTTTTCGGCTTTGACACGGTTTTCGGCTTTGACTGCGGTTGATTTCTCCACTCCTTGACCTTGGACTGTTTGACTTCATGTTTTCCTCTCAATTTGGACTTGGTATTCTGTCTCTGCTGAGCTGATGACGCTGCCATTAGAAGTGTAACCTTCTGCAGACCCTAGTTAACCCTTTGTTACCTGATCGCTGAGCTTGCAGATAATGGGAGCTAGAGTCTCACATTATCACACCATGGCTGACTGTTCAATTTAGAAGTGGGCCAGTGTGCTCAAAGGTTTCTTGACACCATGCTTTTGTGTGATCAATCCTGAGGCAGTCAGTAGCAAAGATTTTTCTACCCAAGTCTGCTTTTTGAGGTTCACAGGACCCACCAGCAGCCACCCACACACTTTTTTTTGCCTAATACAGCACCCTATGCATCTCCCCTCCCTCTTAACAGGTTTCTTCTCAGCACCACGATTGTTGCTGGGAGCAAGGAGTCAGTGGTTCAGCAATTTACTGTTAAGTTGGAGTGAGCAATGTGCATCCCAAAGGCCAGTGCATCAGGTGGAGGGGTTGCATTGAGGGGATGCCAGTGCAAGTGTGCATATAAGGTAGGGGTTGGGGTTACACCCCAAATCTCCAAAGGTTTTGATGCAGTCTCTATACAGGCACAGGTACACATGTATAAGTGCCCAGGTGATCATTTGAAGAAGCAAGCTGTCCTTTTTCAGCTGGTCACAACGTCTTTAAAACACTAGGGTTCCCCCCCCCCCCGTTAATTGGAATATGTGGTTCCTTCTAAAATCTCTCTATATAAATTCTCTTGGTTATGTTGCCTTTCCCAGTGTGCTGATTGGCTGCTCAGGAAACAAACCCAACCCACACCCAACCACTAACCATCTACATGCAAATTCCCTCTCCGTGTCAATCCACTCAGTCTGCATCACCACCTCACAAGGGCCTCTCCCTCCTCTCACTCCCTCAGCCACTCATCAGTCACAGGCTACATTGGGGTCCAGGCAGTCAACTGGCAGCAGCAGCAGGACACTGCTGATACCACTGCAATGGGACCCAGGCAGTCAAATGGCGGTGGCTGCGGCAGGGTAACAGAGTAAATCACCCTCAGCAATTCTGGGAAAAGTGTGGAACGCTGAGAAGGGGGAGGAGGAATTTATATCCACCAACCTACCTTAAAGGGTTGTCATGAGTTCTACCAGAAATTTTTGGGGGGAGTTTTTTAATGGCATATGGTATGCCAGGTCCAGCTAGTTATTTAGTTTTTTTCCCCATAATTCAAATTGGAATATTTGAATTCTTAAAATATAATTTACATAATATATTTGTCCAACTGTTTCGAAATTGCACAATCCAACTTCTCATATACAACACCACCATAATATATTATCTGAACAATCAAGGAGGCACAAGGTCCAGAACCCTCCTCCTGCTGACCCTTCAAATCTGGAACTGCTGCCTGTCCAGAGGCATTTGATCTCTGCTAGTCACCTCCCCAGTACAGAGAGCATTGTGGCAGACAATCTGAGAAGATCGAAATAATCTTGCCATGAATGGACTCTACACCTGTCAGTACTTCACCTCGTCTTCTCCAAATGGAAATCTCCTTGGATAGATCTATTCACTGTGGGGAATGCTTTCTGTTGTGAGTTCTGTTCTCAGATTCCTCACTTGGATTCAAAGGCGAATGCTTTCCTGTTCAACTGGAGCAGTCCTCTACTGTATGCTTTCCTTCCTTTCCCCCTGATCTCCAGGGTCACCATGAAACTCCACACTGACCATGCTAAATGCATTCTAGTCACCCCTTGGTGTCCTTGCCAACCTTGGTTCGCAACCTTTCTATCGCTGCTGAACCACACATACAAGCACCTGGCTGTCTAGATCTCCTCTTGATGTGCAATGACCAGATTCACCATCCGGACCTCACAACACTGAACCTCACAGCATAGGGGCTCTTCCTTTAACTCAGTGGTTTTCAACTGTGGGTTCGCAGATGTTGGACTACAGCTCCCAGGAGCCCTCTGAGGTCTCACCTTGACAGCCAGGTGGTCCTCCTAGTCATTAGTGAGGCTGTGAGTTCAATTCTACAGCCTCACTAATGACTGGGAGGACCACCTGGCTGTCAAGGCGAGACCTCAGAGGGATCCTGGGAACTGTAGTCCAACAACATCTGGGGACCCACAGGTTGAGAACCACTGCTTTGACTGATTTACCTGACCTCATCCTATTACTGACACATCTCATCACCCTTCAGCGATTCAGTCCTATGCTGACCAATGGCAGCATTTTTTTTCCTTTTCTGACAAGAGGTGCTCTCCAGAATGAGCTGGGATTTGGGATGTTCTTGAATTCCTGCTTTTCCTCTCTGATGTTAGTCACTCTTTGTTGAACAGCAAGATTTTCACCACATGAAGCATTTTACTGAAGAGAACAAATTTCAGAAGTAAATTGGTTAAGATACGAAAATATACTAGAGTGGAAAGACAATAAAAACACAAGAAGAACTAGACCAAGTTGGAATACACTGTCATTGGTGGCTATATAGACAAATGAGAGTAAAACTAAAAATGGATATAAGAATCCATGGAATAGAGAATCAAAAGACAGAATTAGAAAACATCTTAATCTCAGAGGAGTCAAAATTACTATCCAAAATATACAAAGTTCTGTTAAAATGGGAATGTGAGGAAGAAATAGTTAAAACACCAATTATCAAATGGGCGCAACATTTTGGCCACCAGATAGAGCTTAAAAAGTGGGAGAAACTCTGGCAAAGAACACTGAAATATATAGCTTGTCAAGATCTAAGAGATAATTGTATTAAAATGATTTTAAAATTTTAAGATTATTTATTTTAAAATGGGATACCTAACCCCTGACAAAATTGCCAGAATTTATAAAAGTTCCAGCAATAAATGCTGGGAATGTAAACAAGAGGTGGGCACCTTCTTCTATTGCTCCTGGGGGTCATGTGGGAAAGCCCGTAAATTTTGGACTATAATACATGCCAACATTGAAAAAATTCTAGATGTACATTTTCAAATGAGGCCTGATATGTATCTGCTATGTAATGTAGCAGATTTGATGATGTAATATGTATCTGCTATGTAATGTAGCAGATTTGATGATGTAATAGAGAAAAGATTTGGGAAACTGTTATTTTATCTGGTGGTAACAGCGAGAATAGTATACACCCGGTACTGGAAATCAGATCTTACGCCAACAATAGAAGAATGGTCAACTAATGGAAATGGTTTATTTAGATATCCTGACCCAACAAATAAAAGAAAGTAGTGTGATTACTCTTGAAAAAGACTGGAAAATTTTAAGACCATATCTAAGGGAAACCTGGGGTGAATGGGCTAATTTAGGGTTCCCGGATTGACTAACAACGCATAACATATTGTAAATTCTTCTCTAGATTAGGAAAACTATAATGCTGATGTTTTAACTTTAACCAATTAGAGTAAGGATCATGGTAGAGCTTAATATACATTGTAGCGTGACAACTTAATGGGAAGTAGTGAAAGAAAAAAGAATGTAACTTAGAAGATAAGAATTGAAATTTTAGTGGTAAGTGTAAATGTGTAGAATTGATGTTTATTGTTTGTTTTGTTTTTGTCATGATAATGTTAAATATATATACATTTGTGAGTGTGTGTGTGTGTGTATCCCCCCCCCAAAAAAAACGGTTTTCTTGGCAGCTATTTCTAACCACTTCCTCCCGTCTGGACATCCTTCCTGTTTCCAAGACCCTCTCAGGACTGACTGTGCCTTGGAGCCTTGATCTAGTTCTTTCCCAACTGAAAGAAGCCCATTTGAACCTATGGGCTCCTGCGACCTCCGCCTTCTTTCGTGGAAGACAGCCTTCCTGGTGGCAATCACTTCAGCTCGTTGGGCCAGTGAACTCTGTGCCCTTTGCATTGACCAACCATACCTCCACTTCCACAATGATAAAGTCGTCTTACAATCAGACATTTCTTTTCCCCCAAAGGTAGTTTCATCCTTCCTTTGGACATTGTACTACCTGTGTTCTTCTGAAACCTTTAGTTTGAACTCAAGCAAAAGCTCCACACACTTGAAGTGAGGAGGGCTCACACTTGCTATGTGGATTGGGCTGCATGTGCCTTTACTCTGCTGTGACTGCAAGAGTTTGTTTACTAATGTGCCTTATGGCCCAGGCTGGCTTTATTGTTGCTTTTTCCTGTCCTATGCAACTAAGATTCCAATAAACAATCTCTTGTTTGAATCATACCATATGTCTTGTTTTGTTTTTTCTTTGGTATGCTGAGCCACTATGTTGGGTTTCTGCATGACACTCCCGCCACCTGTAGAGTATACTGTAGTTTGCTAATCTTCCAATTGTGTGAATTCAGAGACCACGATTAATGACAGGTTAATTATCTGTAATTGGAGTTCTTTGAGTGGCCATTTGTGAAATCACACAAACCCACCTATCCTCCCCTCATGTATCCTGCCATTCCTTTGTTTCATTGATGCTGCCTGTGTGGCAGACATGGAACTGAGGTGGTTTTGGCAGCCTCAGTATTTATATACCATATGGAGATGGGCAGAGTTACCACCAAAAAGCTTTGCCTAACTGCACTAGAATGTTCTGAATGCTGTTCTGTCCATGCACAGTGTTACCCAATTGTGTGATTTCACAGATGAAACTCGAAGAACTGCAGTTACAGGTAAGTAACCTGTCCATTTTTCCACCCATGTATACCAGTACTATCTGTAGAGAGAGTGCTTAATCAACACAACAGATAAACTATCGTTCAAGAACACAGTCTTAAGAACCCTACAAGGCTATTGAAGAGAAAGGCTGAAGAGTTGGATACAGAGAAGTCAGTGGTAGAAGGGTGATAGTTACCAGTCTTGGAGAAAGAGGTCTGCACAGCAGAGAGACTCAGACAGTGTCTCAGGGTGGCACAGGGGGATCCGGTCCATTGAGAAAGAGAGTGACAAGGTGATACGCAGAATGGGAAGTCAGTGTGGTGCATGTAGTAAGGGTCATATCAGGATATTTATACCCTATTTCATATGCTGAAGTTATGGCCCCCACATCCTGAAGCTGACCCCCAGGATCTTTGGTGGGCCCCCTACGTACTGCTAAGGTTAAGGGCAGCAAGATGCTCTACAGAATTTAGGATAAACATTAATTCAGTTTAATTGATGACACCAAAGTATAATATTTATATTTTTAAAAAACTGAATGGATTTACATAATAAAAACTTAAAATAATATCACGCCAGGGTCCCTCCTAATCATGAGTGCCTGGGCTTCCACAGTCTTCTCTAGAGGGTCATCCAACCCTCTGGAGCAAATTTTGGTAACATACAGGTATGTAAAGAGGATGGAAAACCATTGAAAGTTGCCCCTTCTGCATACTGCTAGAGGAGGTCTTCTCTGAACAGACAGACCATAGCTGGATTTTACCCAGTGTTTTTCAGATTATTTACCGAAAATGCTGAGGACTACTCGTGGAAGTACAAGGCTGTGGTTTCCAACTACAGCAGATCTTTGTGACATCAACACCTGTGGTTTTCCTCCACTTAATATTTCATTTGGAAAGAGACGCTTGCACAGTTACTTTCATCTTTGTGACTCGCTTAAAGCCTTGCTCATCCATTTTTAATAGGAACGAACTGCACTTAGCTTATTAAACTGGCTTCCAGGCACACTCGTTACATGCTTCTCTCTCTTTTTTCATGTTGGCCTGCACATTCTAAAGCAGAAGCACAATCTGAAGCAATGTTTCCTGGAGCAATGTTTCCTGGAGGCGGTGCGGGGTGGTGGTGGGAGGAACTGAGTGCCAGGGACTACAGATTAGAATTAGTATTTTAAACTATTTTCATGTTAAAATGTCAGTAATCCAGTGCTGTTCCATATAGGCCTCCCTGGTAAATATCCAATTTTGTGTTTGTTCTCTACAGTGTAAAAAAAAATGCTCTGGAGCTTATCTGCTTTTTAAAAGCAGAGATTTTAGTATTAAGTGTGAGGAAAATGTGAAAGTGAACACGATCTCAACCATCAGCTAGCAAACTTATGTGATCTGTCTATATAAGAAATGTTACCAAGATAAAAATAGCCTTTTAAGTAGGGGGAAATATAGCCTCCCCCCCCCCACATGCCCCAAAGCAAATAGGAATATGAATAGCTGACATCACACAATATTTTTTTTCTCAAGCTCATGACAACTCCATCAAATAACTGTATCTAATTATATCTTTGCTTTTAACCTTTACCCAAGAAGTACTGGGATTCCAGAGTGTGTGTGATTTAAAACCAGGCAATGCTGGAACAAGTGATTACTGCAGAACTGATACCACAATAATTCTAACCTTTTAAATTGGAAGGCAGACAAATCCTGCTGTCTTCTCTGCTGTTGCTAAAATGCTAGAATAAGTTCTCAGAGGTGATGTCGGAAGTGATCCTTACAAATTTAACAAAATCTAAATATGGGAAGATTTGAATGGCTCAGAATAGCATCAGGGGTATTTGGTATCTGCACTGGTTTAGCTGTTTCATGACTATTGACTTGAATAAGGAAACATTTCTGATCTGAAATGGTTGAATTCATAGATCAGGCCTTTCCCAGATTTCAACTATCTGAAGCTCACTTCATAAAATTAAAGTTAGGTAAGCAGTTGGCTTATACAGCCAAACGAGTTCAAACATTTTATATAATCTACCTGCAATGAACTGGATGTAGGTTCCCTCATTCTGTGCCTGCTTCATAGTTTCCCATTTTAAGCCCTATCAATAAGGTTCTTAACATGTTGAGATTATTAATGCTTATGCCTGAAGTTTTTCTAAGTTCTAAGAGGAAACTGTTATAAGCATCTAATGCTCAAAAAACTCCTTAACTTTGGGCTGTTAAGTCTATATAGAAATGCCTGCTTTTAAAAAATGTCACTGCAAAAATGTTCAGAAAAGAAACAGAGTGTAAGAATTTTATAGGGCTTTAATAGTGCAAACTAAAGATGGCTACTGGTTGTTAGAATCAGAATACACTCAAAACGGGAAAGTTTACAGGGAATCCGGAATTTGTTGGACAACACCTTGATTATTTTTCCAAGGGCCCATCTACACAACACAATCATGGTGCTATATTCCACTTGAACTGCCATGGCACCTATGGAATTTTGGGATAAGCAGTTTAGGGAGAGGCATTAAGAATTCTCAGCCAGAGATCTATAGTGCCTCACCAAACTGCCAATCCCAGGATTCCATAAGATGTTCCCACGGCAGTTAAAGTGGAATACAGTTGTCCCTCCATGTTCATGGATTTGGGTATTCATGGCTTGAAAATATTCTTTAAAAAATAATAATCCAAAAAGCAAACCTTGATTTTGCCATCTTATATAAGGGACAGCATTTTGCTATGCCATTGCACATAATGGGACTTGAGTATTCACAGATTTGGGTATTCACCGGGGTGGGGGGGCTCCTGGAACCAAACCCCAGCGAATGTGAAGGGACAACTGTATATAGTATTGGGTAGTATGAATGGTCCCTAGTTTGCAAACCAAAATGCCAAGAGCCTTGGGGTCCTCAACATCACTATTAAGACCACTTCATCAATCAATTCAGGCAGTGAAACTGTTGAGTAGCAGGGTGGAAAATATACTAAAAGAATCCCAATCTCGTACTCAGATACTGGCCGTCAGAACTGGGCAATTGTGTAATAGGCCATCTGAAGAGACTACAGTACAATTCTTCCTATATTCTGATCTCTATGTGTAAACTACAGGTTCTCTTGTTGTGCATTAGTACACACTTATACCATGGCCTTGTAACTCAAAAAAGTCCAGAACTAGTATAAACCCATTGGCATAAGTTTAGAGAAGATATGAGATATCAGGGGTGGGGGCAATTAAATTGCCTGACAAACCAAGTGAAAATAAATAAATCAATCTGTGGTTTCCAGCTGTTCTGACCGTGGCTCCTGTTTCTCTGTTCAAGGCTACAAGCCAGAGGATGAGACACAGCTACAGAGATTTTCCCAGTCATGGTCCTCCCACTCTCATCAAAAGACAACTTAATTTTGGTATATCACTGGTTAAATCAGAGAAAGACAAAGATGAAAACCTTCCATAAATGGAAAGTATTTTAATAGGCTTAACAAATTGACTAATTGTTTAACAATTGCCATCTACACAATGTAAACTAGTTTAATTAGTCATATAATGCTGTGGCATCTTCAAAAGTAATTAAGATACAAGTGTTGTAGCTTGAAACCATTTAAAGAATATAAACTTTAAAACGGATTTTTTGTTGTTTCTTCTGAAACCAAGTAACACTTGGTTGTTGTAAGGCACATAAACCGTGATTAATCGGATTTCATCCTAGTGATGAACAGGAACTGGGATTTCTTACTGAAACTGTGAGGACAGTCTAATTATTTTGTGTCTGTGCTAGATGGGATAAATTCTTTGAAATTTGATGAAATCTTACAGCTCAGAAGAGAATGAGGGTTTCAACCTCTCCGACCTCAAAATTCAAATGGATCAAATCAGTTAGACAATGGGAAAGAGAGGAAAGGGTTTAAAGCAAAGATTGTTGCACAGCAAACTGATTTATCAGAGGGAAGGTGCTGATGCAACAACTTCTATATTGTTGTTCTTGGAAAAAAGGAAGGGAAAGAATATATTGGGAGGGGCTAGAGGTAATCAGTGTATTTGATAAAAGCACTGTTTGTTAACTTTTGCAATGGAATTTCAGGAGGGGTGGGATTTACTTATCTTAAATACTTACCTCTTTTAAAACAAAGGGTCTTCTTTTCTGTAAAATGCCTTCTGTTCTGCAGCTGCGCCAGAACACTTGACTGGTGTTACATAATTGTGACTCACACTTCTATTCATATTCTTAAACTTAAGACTTAAAAGTTAAAGTCTTAAACTTTAAGACTTAAGTCAACACTTGCAGCCTAATCTTATGTTCAGTATAACACTACATTTCTCTGTGTGATTATATCTTTGTTTTCCTATACCCCTTCCATATCCACATCATAAACTCCTCTAAGTTCAAGGAACTGATCACTTTTTGTTTGCTTGCTTTTGAAGATTTATTTACTATCTTCCAGTGTTAAAAGTACCAATGTGGATACAGTTGATCTGTGGACATCTGTGGACACCGTAAGGACAGGGAGCTGGAAAAAAACAATTTCAGGATTGAATATGCTTATGTGACATTGGGCAGATTGGTCAGCAGGGACCTGTTTGATCAGGAGCCTTATCTGACTTTTCCTTTTTAAAATTTTAAAATTTGTTTAGCATGGGTTACAGTAAATCCAAGTTATGTTCATGTAACATTAATATGTGCCCTTGCTTGTCTAAAGAGGGGAGGGAACCATCTCATTAAAAATATTGGCACGGGCCAACAAATAATAGCAATAGCATTGATATTTATATACTGCTTATCAGTGCCAAAGCACTCCCTAGGGGTTTTTACAATTTGTTAGTTAATTGCCCACAACAAGCTGTGTATTCATGGAAGGCTGAGTCAACCTTGGAGCCCTCTGGGATCAAACTTATAACCTTGTGGCGTGCAGTACTGGCATTTAACCACTGTGCCACCAGGAAATAAAAAACTCCTTTGACAAAGTCAGATCTGTGGTTGTAGAAAAGGCTGCTGACAAATGGAAAGAATCTTCATTGGGCATCTCAAAAGCTGTTAAGTGTGCTTTCAGGGTTGCCTGCTTTTATACCAGAAATGTTAACAAACTAGGCACCCCACTTCCTCTAGGCATTAAAAATATTTATATAAGCCCAAATTCTATTGTTAATTACAAATAGAACAAGCCCATTGAATCAGTGTTGATTGAATATTCAATGAATCTAATTAGGACTAACCAACAGGATTCACTCCAAAGTCTGGTACAACTCTTAACTGCTCAGCTCATTTTATTTAAAGAACAACAACAACCCACAATTGTTTAAAATTAATTATCTCCCCACCACCACTGGTGATATATATCAGCAGCAAGAATAGGGTGTTTCAAACAACTTTGCGGCTTGGTTTGACAGATGTATGACTTTGATATAGTAAGAACACATATGTTAATATTCATTTCAGACTTTCTTTAAGCATGAACATGAAGAGCAGGAGTGAGAAGATGTAATAATATGTTATAGTGTTTTGGTCCTAAATTTTACAAGGGTTATGTTTGTGTATTACAATGAGTGAACCTTCAAAAATGTTACTCTGTTACCTGCTATCTGAAATGGCACTCTCCATACACTTACCTAATTTATTTGCATGTGGAGACCAATAATTTAAATGATTAAAAAAAGAGACTCACCAAATTTATGATGGAAAGGTTGAATGGGTATCAGAGCTGATTTCTAAATGCATAGAATGGCCAGGTAATATACTGGTGGGAAACATGTTAGTATGCCCTACTACCGCCCATGGTATTTCATAACTGGAAATATTGGACACTTTTCGAGGTCAGGTTGGCTTAGGCAGACTAGAGGTCAGTTGGAGGTCATAGTGACCTGAGATGTGCCTGGAAATATACCTAATATAATGACAAGAAAGCCCATATTAGGATTGACCAGGAAGCTGCCTTGGTGGCACAGTGGTTAAATGCCAGTACTGCAAGTCACCCCTTTGCAAGTTTGATTCCAGAGGGCTCCAAGGTTCACTCAGCTTTCCATCCTTTTTTTAGGTTGGTAAAATGAGTACCTGGCTTGTGGGGGCAATTAGCTAACACACATTGGAAACTGCTTAATGCAGTGTAGATATGTTAATTGCTATTGCTTAAAAAACAAATTGTAAGCCACTCTGATAGCCTTTGTGGCTGAAGAGTGGGGTATAAATACCTAATTAAATTTAAAAAATTAAATTAAAAGTCCCCATAATGGGTGTATGCTAACAACCCAGTCATTAGAGGGGTTTGTGCTAATCCTTTCTTCCAGCCTTGGGTGTTTCAACAATTATTCAATCAAGCAATTAAATGAATATTCCTTAATCTATAGCCTGCAGAAATCTCTCCTCATACCCCCTCCTGTCCAACCTTATGAGGTTGTCGCAAAACCATCAATGTTTTAATTAAAGCAGTCAGTTGAGTTTCAGTTTCCTTTGTCTGTTCCATGGGAGAGTCATCCAAGCTTTATTACCAAATTTGTCATTCCAAGGCACAAAATAGTATATAAATATTAGATCCCTATCAACAGTAAAGTGTATGTACCACAGTGGATGGACCTAGTCACTCTCTTTCTCAAACTCCTGTGCCACACTAATGCCTGTCTGAGTACCTTCGCTGCACAGAACTTCAAGTCTGGTAACTATCACCCTATCTTCCTGAATAGGGTGTAGATGCACCCTGGGACGCTTGTGGCCAAGCAACATCAGAGGGTGGACAAGATGGCACCTCCCTCTATCTAACCTTTCTGTCTTATCTGCTATAACCTTGTATGGTTCTTAAGCACGTGTGTTGTGTATGTTAGTTCACTTTTGTGTTGTTCCAATAAAATACTTTATTTCACTTTACCTGGAGTTCTCTCTAAAGTTAATACTGTTATACATTGATGAAAAGATCCCTGAAGTTACCCTCCTCTTGCAGGCCTCCTGTTGAGCTAATAATTAATTCCTCCAGATAATTCAGGAGATTTTGGCATCATGGGTGGGGCTCTAACACTCCCACACACACACACTCTTAGGGTAACAAACATACAGGTGAGAGGACTGCTGCCATCATACTCTTTGAGAATGTAAAGCTTCCTGGCAGCATCTCACTGGTTGTTGTTAGAAACAGGATGCTGGACCACATTGGCCCCTGGAGTGGTCCATCAAGGTTCTTACGATGGCCACCTAGCAACCAATACACACTATACAGTTATATCAGTTTCATAATTGCAAAGACTTTAATTGTCATGGCTCTGCCTTAGGGATTCCTGGGATTTGTAGTTAGGCATGTTTTGTAAAATTCTGCTACATGTAATGTAAAACCCTAACACACTCAGTTGAACTATAAATTCCAGGGTTCCTTAGGTTGGAGCCATAACAATTAAAGTTGTATGAGACTGATATAACTGTGGAGACTAGCTAAACTGAGGCAGATGGGGTTACTTTAAAGGACATTCTAGAGGTAGAGGTACACTCCCACCTCTTGCCCTTCAAGAACATTAAGGTTCTCAGTTACAGGGCATCAAGGCATTAGGGAAACATCAAATGGTCCTTTGACTGGGAAGACCATTTGATTTCCAAGTCAATCATTTTCCAGAACAACCCCAAACTGTATCCTTTTTGCCAAGAGTTAAAGCTGGGGCAGAGAGAAAACTAGGCTTCATGAGTAAGCTCCCATAGTACCTAGGAAGGTGCATGCCTGATAAATGGGAGGAGGGGGGAATAAAAGACCCTCTCCATACCAAAAATCCATCAGAGCAGCAGCAAGTTGTATGCCTGCTGCTACACTCCTTGATTCATAGAACAATATACTCTAAAATTTCACAGATGAAAACTGGGGAGGCATCTACACTGTATAAATAATGCAGTTTGACACTACTTTAAGTGCTGTAGCTCCATCCTATGGAATCCTGGGATTTGTAGTTTCACAAGGTCTTTGTCTGGAGTAATAAACACCTGAGGCGAAGCACAAAAATCAGTGTGTATAGAGCCATTGTACTGTCTATTCTCCTTTATGGGTCTGAAACATGGGTCACCTATCGCCACCACCTATGACTCCTTGAGCGCTTTCATCAGCGCTGTATACGCATAATCCTAAATATACACTGGACTGACTATGTGACGAATGTTGCTGTTCTTGAGCAAGCAGGGATCACCACCATTGAGGCCATGATATTGAGAACACAGCTGCGCTGGGCAGGGCACGTTTCTAGGATGGAGGACCATCGCCTCCCAAAAATAGTACTCTACGGTGAACTCGCCACAGGTCAGCATAAGAGGGGTGCTCCAAAAAAGTGATACAAGGACTCCCTGAAGCAACATCTCAGGCTCGGCCAAATTGATCACCAACAATGGTCCGCCCCATTGGGAGGCATGGAGATGCACTATCCACAATGCTGCAGCCTTATTTGAAAACTCACGCCGAACAAGTCTTGAAGAGAAACGACAACGCAGAAAGAATCACAACCCAGAAACATCACCCAAGGAGACCTTCTGCTGTGCTTTCTGCAACCGGACTTGTCTATCTCGGATTGGCCTTTTTAGTCATCAGCGCGCTTGCAGAAAGCGTGGGATGAGTCCTTCCTGAATCTTCATTTGCAAAGAAAAGCCAGAGAGAGCCTTCTCTGCCAAAGAATGATGTTGTCTCACCAATCCCAGGATTTTGTAGGATGGAGCCATGGCAGTTAAAGTGGTTTCAAACTGCATTATTTCTACAGTGTAGATCAGGGGTGGGGAACCTTTGGCCTTCTAGATGTTTTGGACTTCAACTCCCACAAGTCATAGCTAGCATGGCTAGTGGTGTGGAATTGTGGGAATTGTAGTCCAAAACATCTAGAAGGCCAAAGGTTCCCCATCCCTGGTGTAGATGCACCCTGGGACATATGTGGCCAAGCAACATCAGAGTGTGGACAAGATGGCAAAGTCTATTAATGAGGAAGAACACACAAGCTAGGAGAGGCTGCAGCAGGAGGAAAAGTCTAAAACAATTGCTTCTTTACCTCCTACAGAAATGGTTGTTGTTATGCCTTGTAAGTGTCCTGTATGTATTATGATGATAATTTAGAACCTGATCCCCGCCCACCTGCTCTGCTATCCTAATTGGTTTTGAAAACAAGGCTTTTGTCCCATATTACAATTTTTATTCATGAGTCCTCCTACAAGTAATTGCAGTCACTAAAAATGTAATTCCTGAAAGAGGTGTGTTTATTACTACTGGGAAGCCAGATCAACAGATCGTCTGCACTCAGTGCCTTTGCCTGTCTTGACCTAATTCATACATAAGCACACCCACATAACTCCAACCTCTGCTAAGCTTCATAATAGGAAGGGCCTTCACAAGTACCTCTGTGAATGAAACTTAGTAAATTTCATTTTATAACCAGGCTGTTATTGGTTTGACACAATTTCACAGCCCCTTTGGAATGCAGTCTGGCTGCCTTCCCTTCCCTAGTTGGTATGCAATTAGCTGACAAGGCCTACACAAAGATAGTGGGTTGTCCACAAGAGGATAACTAACTATGACAGATGCCTATGTCATGTACTGTATCTGTATCAGGGGACAGTAACAATGGTGGGGCCAATGTTTGTCCCCACAGCAGGTCCCATGGTCACAGTAAGGCCTACAAGTATAGTGTCTAGATCAAGAGAAGTAATAGTGCCACTCTGTTCTGCTTTGGTCAGAACTCACCTGGAATATTGTGTCCACTTCTGGGCAACACAATTCAGGAAGGATATTGAGAACCTGGAACGTGTCCAGAGGAGGGTGACCAGGATGGTGGGTGGTCTGGAAGCCATGCCCTATGAGGAGTCGCTTAGGGAGCTGGGTATGTTTACTCTGGAGAAGAGAAGGTTGAGAGGGGACATGATAGCCATGTTTAAATATTTGAAGGGATGTCATACTGAGGATGGAACAGGCTTGTTTTCTGCTGCTCCAGAGACTAGGACACAGAGCAATGAGTTCAAACTACAGGAAAAGAGATTCTACCTAAACATTAGGAAGAACTTCCTGACAGTAAGAGCTGTTCGGGAGTGGAAGACACTGCCTCGTAGTGTGGTGGAGTCTCCTTCTTTGGAGGTTTTTAAACAGAGGCTGGATGGCTATCTGTTGGGAATGATCTGATTGTGTATTCCTGCATGGCAAGGGGTTGGACTGGATGGCCCTTGTGGTCTCTTCCAGCTCTATGATTCTATGATTCTAAGTTGGCCAAGTACAACCCAGAAGCGACTGGAAGATAGAATTGCCAGGTCAGGAGCACACCATACCCTGAGGCTTAGGGCCAAATACTGAGATCTAGGGATGGATCCCATGTGATAACAAAAGTTCAGGCACTGGTTATACTACCAGGGTGATGTAACAAGGGGCAACCCTGGTGGTATCATAAAACATCAACTGTAGCTTCAGAATACACCATCCAATTTTTTTTAAAAAAAATCAAGTCTAACCAGTGAGGGAAATATATACTTTACACATACACACACTTTTCAAGGCAACACTCTTACTCTCACTCTGAGACGCCTCCCTCTAGTCATGAGGACTAGAGAAGAGGGCCTGGCAACCTTCCTGGAAGCCTGCCCTCTAGTTTTCACTCTCTGGTTTTTCACACATCTTTGAGGGGTAGAGTTGACTGGAGAAAAGTGGCAGTAATTAACCATTTGGAAACATTTTCATCCCATCCATTCCCCCCCCAGAATGTTGGTGACATCTGGGGGCGAGGAAGAAATGTTGGGGCTGAAAAAAGGGGTTGGGGACTGCGTGAAGTCCACAGGCCATGCTTTCCCTATCTCTACTCTGTATTAGTAACATAAAATAGAGCATGCACGCATGCACACACACATACATATAGAACATGTGGTAGCAGTTATTACTTACCGTAGTACATTTGTATGCCACCCCTCTTCTAAGAAGTTAAAAAATGTCTTACATCATGGTTTCTCTCTTTCATGCATGCAACAAGGTTTTATTCTTGTAAGAGTCCTGTGAAGAGGGGTAAGTAAGAGTTGTGACTGGTCTAAAGTCATTGAGGGAACTTCATAAATAATTCCACATTCTCAGCTAAGGTGGGAAGCTACTTGAGATGGCAGGGAACCTGGCTGCCTTTCTCAGCCCACCGCTGACCAGTTGGCACCAGTGGTTGTGGTTATGCCCAGCCACCACCATTAAATCCTTGGCCAAAGTGGCCAGTGGGATTTTGTACACGGTGCCTAGGCCTGGGGTTGGTTTCATTCTTCCTTCCCCTTCCATAAAAGGGAGGATGAATAAAGTGTTCTCAGCTGGTGCTGGCAAATGCTAGTTTTATTCCTGTCCCCACAACTCCCCATATTGCAAAGAATAAGGAAGAACAAAGAACATGAGGGTTCTGTGAGAGTACCAACTTCATTCTTCCTCCTCTTGTGCTCTGCAGGGAGGAGGGAGGGGACAAGTGACAATGAGGATTTCCTGCTATTTTTGTTCAATGATTGGAGATAGTGGGGATTCTAACAGCTTTAGTTGTGGGGCTTGTAGGAGGGGAAAACAAGCCATATGGGAGTGGGGGTCACCTACAGTCTACTGCTAGCCAGACTGGGAAAACTTCATGGGTTGGACTAAGCCAGGAGTTGGCAAAATGTGCCCCTCAAGGATGCTTTTGTGGATCTCAACATCTCCAGAACACCCAGATTAATCTTTTTTTTTCTCTCTAGCTAAAAAAGAATGGATTGCTGATCCTAGAAGCCTCCAGGTGCAACAATAGAAGGAGAGGATATAAGGCTTGTCTGTACTTCAGAACCAGAAGTTGATTTTTGTTCACTTTGGGCTTTTTTGTTTTATTTTTCAGTAGACCATGTGGTGCCCAGAGGGTCCCAGGCTATAAAAATGGCCCCTTGACCTGCTGCAGTTGCCTGTTCCTGGACAAAACTGTTAGGTTTTCCACTAATACCTCCACTGCCATAAACTGTGAGGGCTTCCACTTATCCCCACTGCTGCCACCAATGTGTGGATTTCCTTCTGTCCCACCACTGTGGTAGTCAACTGTGGAGACCTCCTAGATGCCCTCATGGTTCCTATGATGTTATTCATCTTATATCCCCACCAGACACTACCACCTTTGATTAATTTCTGTGTCCACAGACAATGTGTGTCTGTACTTAAGCTTTCCAATATCCTTTATTTAGCATTCTTGGAGCTCATGTGTAAAATACCAAAATATGATTTATCAAACAGAAATTGAACATGCCATCACAGTTTACTTATTTAGTACATCTAAATCACATCTCTCATTCTTTCACACTTATCTTGTCGCTAACTCTGACTCTAACTAATTTCTGTTTCTAACCCTGACTAACTCTCCTAACTACTCAAACCCCTAAACCCAACTGATTTCTAATCTTGACAGACCCAACTCTCACTCACCCAATCAACTGTCATACACCAGCCTTTTCAAAAACTCCTCAGGTATTCCATCACTCACCACTCACTACTAGCAGCCCATTATCTCACCCCTTCCCAAAGATCCTTACTTTATTACATCTACTGTACCTTGCATACACAACCATATTACCTTAATTTAGCTAATAAATACAACCCACCCCCCATCCAGCTGCAAAGGTCCATAACATCACATAAGCCCATGGGCTAGATGTTCCTCTCTCCCCACACTTTTAAATAATATACCAACTTGGCTCTCAATTTACTGTATTTATTTTCTATCTTTGTCCTAATAGTGAGACAGGAGGTGATTCACAGAGTGATTAAAAAACAGATACCGTTAAAAGCACAGTACATTAAGTAATCTTGAAACACAATTATACAGAGTTTCAGATTAAAACAACCACTGAATTAAAGCTAGGAGGAAGAATGAATGAAGCTGGGGAGAGGAGAAATGAAAAAGTAAAGCACCCCCACCCACAGCACCACATCAGTTGCCAAAAACCTGGCTAAATAACAAGTTTTTTCCCTGCTGGAGCATATGCCCACAGTTCAACCACATGCATAAAATCTCAATATCAGTCTCATCACTAGGACTACCTGGTTGCTTGATAAGCAACACCTGCTGAAATTCCCTCTTCTACACAACCATTAAAGGTAAGGAGACCTCTCCAGTTTTCACTCTGGCAATCTTCATCACCATGCCAGCAGGTTTTGCATTTCTATTACATTTCACACTTCCCCTCCCTGCATTTGAATATATGACATTCTACTGAGGCTTCACTCCATGCATCTGAAGAACTGTGTTCCCTGTCATATCAGGGCCAGAATTCTCTTTGGGACATTCACAGGCATAAGTGTCCTTTACATGTAGGGATGTCTTTTTTCAGGTGCTGCAGAGGTTGGCACTCCCTTCCTCCCTCTGCAGTTCCCCAACACACACCCCCTTTACTGTAAAGCCCCAGAAACTACCCAACATGCCCATTCTCTGCTTTGTGGCAATCAGGTGGGATTTGAGAAGTGTCCATTTACATCCCCATCGCCAGATGCACAATGATGACATGAATGCTGAGATCCACAGGCATCTCCTGTGTAATCATCATGCATCTGGCTATGGGCAGGTAGCCAAACGTTCCTCTGATCCTGCCTGGTTGTGGAGAAGCATGGAATGGTGGTGTGGGGTGGCTTCAGGGGCTTATTGGTAAGTCCGAGGGGGGAGGTATATGGCTCAGCACAACATAGGTACACATGCAGATATTTATGCCATGCTAAGGGGATGTTGGATTGTTACCCAAATTACTGGGGGTCTGTGTGACCCACTCGTGACCCAGAAAATATGATATTAAATTGGTGAAATTTAATATGGCTGTGAGAGGCTGGGTAACTGTGCAGGAACATTTGCACCTATGTATACCAGTACTTCACTGATGAGACTCCAAGCCAAAATAAAATAAAAATATTTTTTATTGGAAAATAATCATGGAACCATTTACACATACACTCTTCCATACAAGACAACCATACAAGGCTAATGAAGAATCAGGAGGAAATATTTGGATAGCGGAGATAGAGTTCGGGAAATGGGCTATAATTGCCTGTCTGGAGACCAGAGATTCATGCCGTGAAGAAAGACTCAGACCCAGGTCTGTGGGTAGCACAGCAAATTGGCAGAGTGATGGCATGTGAAAAACTGTGCATACACTGGCTATGATCTGGGGGTAATACGTATACCCAATATTGTGCCCTTAAGGGGTGTTTTGAGTGTAGAACTATACTTGGGTGAGTTTCCCATAGTTAAGACAAAGGAAACTCCAGCTTCATTGATTGCTACGAATAGTTGAGACATTAAGACTGATGGATTTATGGCAGCCTTCATACAATTGCCTTGGCTGGGAGTTGGGACTGTAAATGAGGCACTAGATCGAGCAGAAGGCAATGAGATGAGGAGACTCTGACATTACTGATGGAATGATTCAATCAAGGAAGCCATGGCTCTGAATTTGCAAGACCTGAGCAGGGCTGTGGATGACCAGGACTCCTGGAGGTCTCTCATTAATGAGATCACCACAGGTCAAAGCCGACTTGATGGTACACAACAACAACAAAGACCAAGTTTGTTCATGCATCCACCCATTCCTGTTTCTCTAAGCAAGTATTATGTGGTCTACTAGTACAGGCACACCTCAGTTAACAAAGAGTCTGACAAAGAAGCTAATTTTTTACAAAGTCTTTTTACACCTATCCAGTCCCTACCTTTCCTCCTTATCTCCTGTTTAGCTGGAAGAATTTTAGCAGTATCAGCACTGGGAGGATGGTGAAGGAGGGATGGAGTAACATAAGGTGCATCTACACTGTAGACGTAGTTTGACACCTCTTTAACTGCCATGGCTCCATCCTACAGAATCCTAGGATTTGTAATTTTATGAGGCACCAGCACTCTTTGGCAGAGAAGGCTAAAGACCTTGTAAAACTACAAATCCCAGGATTCCATAGGCTGGAGCTACAAGTTCTTAAAGTTGTGTCAAACTGCATTATTTCTACAGCATAGATGCACCCATAAACTTTGGGTTGCAGTAGTGCCTCTGTAGTAAACCATGCAATAAATTTTGAGCCTGGAAAGAATGGGAGTCAACTGTAACCAGTTCTACTTCAGTTACATGTCCAACCTACAAGAAGCAAGGTAACAGCAGCTGCCTCCAGAATCCCTTACTGAGCATGTGTGAACAGCAAAACTGAAAGAAAAGGGGAAAGTTGATGGGTGTTTCTGGTTTCTTCTGTGGATTTTATTGAGTGTTCCCCAGATTTTGCTTCCTCAGTTTTCGAAAGGGCCAGACAAGAAGGCAAGAATCCCCCTTTGGTTTCCCATCACCTTTTTTTTGGGGGGGGGGTACCTCAAAATTACAGAGTTTTGAAAGTCAGTGTGGCAGCAATAAATGTTACAAAGCATAAGGAGTATACAATACATCACAAGTGAGTAAGCACCAGTATTAAAGTACCATCTAATATTTAAGTATTAGATTTGATTCATCTCTCATGCTTACTGCCTTTATCAAGTTAAATTTATATCATCTTTATCTCTATTTAAACCTTGGTAGCAATGAGGGCATTTTTTAAAAAATGCTATACAGTATATTACTTTCTTGTCCGGATACTCTTCTTCAGAAACAGGCCAGAATGAACTGTGGCAGAAGAATTTGGAACTCCCTTTTACAGAGATCAAAAAGTAGGAAAGAAAGTTTAGCAGTGGGGTTGCAGCGCAACAATTTTTGGATGAAGAAACAGTACAGCAGTAAAACAACATTTGAAAACAAGAGATTTCTTCCAAGGTGGGGGAGGACCTCTTCTTCATAATGGGTCTTTCATTTCTTCTGATAACCAGACACCTTCTGCATTGAAGAGACAGAATAAAAACAAAATTGTTTCAAGAACTACAGGGTCAATTGGCAGGCACTAGAAGAGGATGCAAACTGCTGTGACATCTAGAACAGCAACAAATCTGCAGGAACATAAGGAGAATCCTACAAAATAAGATGACAGCCACAGGAACAGTCACACAATAATGAGGGTGCCAAAGATACTTCCGTGTGCATGTGTTTGTGCCCTCAAGTTGCCTGTTGACTTATGGCAACCCCCTGAATTTCACAGGGTTTTCTTAGGTAAGGAATACTCAGAGGTGGTTTTGCCAGTTCCTTCCTCTGAAATGTAGCCTATAGCACCTGTTATTCATTCATCATCGCCCATTCAAGTACTGACCAGGGCTGATCCTGCTTAGCTTCCAAGATCAGATGGGATCTGGTGTCGTTAGGGTATTTAGGTCACTACCAAAGATATTTACACTATCCCAAAGGAGAAGGCTTTGACAGATTTATAAGTGATGGACAATATTGATGGAGTTTGTGATGCTGGAAAATGTGATACAATTCTCCCCCCCTGTGACAGAAAAACACCTCGTGTTAGAACTGAGATCTGTCTTGTTTGAGAAGAGAGGTAATGATGCTACACAAAGCAATTTTGATGAGCATGCACAGTTCTTACGATGCTAACAGCCCTCATGTTAGTATTAGTACTAATTCATTTTACACATGTTTATCTTTATATATTTATTTTTAAAAACCTTATCTATAGATTATTATACATTTAAGAGTATACATATAATATGTGTGTATATTACAGTATATTATTTCATATGCATATTTATTCTATATGTAAGTATTTATATGTGTGTGTGTTATGCATGTGAGTGTACACACATACATACAACATACAGTACATACATATGTATGCCTGCATATAGTATGAATAGATACGTTATATAAATGTGTGTGTATATATACTATACAATACCACACACACTGCATTTAAAATATCCCACAGTGTGATAGCGCACATATATTTGGGAGCCTTTTACGTTATAATATATTAAAGTACTTCTGAGGAATCATAGAATCATAGAGTTGGAAGAGACCACAAGGGCCATCCAGTCCAACCCCCACCATGCAGGAATAGCCAATCAAAGCATTCCTGACAGATGGCCATCTCTCCCTCCCTCTCTCTCTCTCTCTCTCTCTCTCTCTCTCTCTCAATCTCTGGCTTTTCTTCCCAAACGAAGATTCAGGAAGGACTCATCCCATGCTTTCTGCAAGCACGCTGATGACTAAAAAGGCCAATCCAAGATAAACAAGTCCGGTTGCAGAAAGCACAGCAGAAGGTCTCCTTGGGTGATGTTTTTGGGTTGTGATTCTTTCTGCGTTGTCATTTCTCTTCAAGACTTGTTTGGCGTGATTTCTCAAATAAGGCTGCAGCATTGTGGATAGTGCATCTCCATGCCTCCCGATGTGAGGCCAGGGCGGACCATTGTTGGTGATCAATTTGGCTGAGCTATCTAGCCTCAATTTAAAACACCTCAAAGAAGAAGACTCCACCACACTCTGAGACAGTGTATTCCACTGCCAAACTGCTCTTACTGTCAGGAAGTTCTTCCTAACGTTTAGGTGGAATCTCTTTTCCTGCAGTTTGAGTCCATTGCTCTGTGTCCTAGTCTCTGGAGCAGCAGAAAACAAGCTTGCTCCATCCTCAGTATGACATTCCTTCAAATATTTAAACATGACTACAGTATTATGTCTCCTCTTAACGTTATCTTCTCCAGGCTAAACATACCTAGCTACCTAAGCTGTTTCTCATAGGGCATGGCTTCCAGACCTCCCACCATTTTAGTTACCCTCCTCTGGGCACACTCCAGCTTGTCTACATCTTTCTTGAACTGTGGTGCCCAGAACTGGACACAGTATTCAGATGAAGTCTGACCAAAGGAAGTGCATTCCACCAAAGCCCTTGCCAGTGAATATGTGTTAAAGGCTAGTCTTGAGAGTGTCCGGAGACACAGATTGGTTCCTTTCTTCCTGTGTATTTCTCTTTTTCTGTTTTGGACAGAGAATGGGGGCTTTTCGGAAAAACTGGTTTGGGCACTCTGGCCTTTGTTTTTGCTACAAAAAGAAAACATCACTGGTTGAACCAGCTAGATTAACTGTGATTCCCTCCTGCACTCCCCCCATCACCCATCATTCCTTTCATACTTTGGGCCTGCATGTGTATTTCATGTAAGTGTCTCATTGTGTCACATTCTCTAAGCCAAAATAATTTATTTGTTTTTATTATCCAAGGCAACATGGATCTGAAATGGCATGGCCTCCTCCTTCTTGCCATAGCATTATTAATAATTTTTCTGATGTGGTAGACCCACTTTTTTTTAATTAGGCCCTCCCATCTCATTTAGGAGCCTCCTTGTGAGAGAGACCACTGGTTTCTCTGCCAGCACTCCTGTGCATTGGGAACCTGCTTAGCCAATCCATGCTCCTGTTCCCCTTCCACTGGCTCTTCAGAGCCCTCTGACTCCTTTCCCTATCTAACATTCTCTGCTTTCTGGTTCTCCAGCCCCACTTTTCCCATATTTAATGGTGGCACCTCTTTTCCTGTGAGAAAGCTTGATTCTATTGTGTGGAACTGGTATAGTCATTACTTCCCTTAGGGACAGAAAGAACAGGTCTCATGCTGATACTTGGTTGTGAAAAATGGAAGTCAGTCAGGTGAATATCTTTGAAAGAAATGGGGATGTGAGTGGGTTGCCATGCATGTGGGTTACCTAGTTATGCCATTTACATGCACAATATGTGGTATTGCAGGGGTCATTGGTAAAGCTATGAGGGTACCTGATGATGGGACTGAAAATTCATGCGATTTGACAGTACAGTTTAAAACACTGCTTTTCCACAGTGTTTTCTGTACCTGTCAAAATCTCTCCCTGGCTTTTCTTCGCAAACCAAGATTCAGGAAGGATTCATCCTTCACTTTCTGCAAGCGTGCTGATGACTAAAAAGGCCAATCCAAGATAAACAAGTCCAGTTGCAGAAAGCACAGCAGAAGGTCTCTTTGGGTGATGTTTCCGGGTTGTGATTCTTTCTGCATTATCATTTCTCTTCAGACTTGTTTGGCGTGAGTTCTCAAATAAGGCTGCAACATTGTGGATAGTGCATCTCCATGCCTCCCGATGTGAGGCCAGGGTGGACCATTGTAGGTGATCAATTTTGCCGAGCCTGAGATGTTGTTTCAGGGAGTCCTTGTATTGTTTTTTTGGAGCGCTCCTGTTATGCTGACCCGTGGCAAGTTCACCGTAGAGTACTATTTATGCAAGCCTCTCTCCCAAGACAAGGGGGTGTCAATGGAAAGGACCTGTCAAAATACTAAGAACAGTATTAATCTTGTGCCCAGGGCAAAGCCATAGCACAGGCTTCTCTTTTAGGAATCCCTGGTGATACTGTACAGGCATGCAATGCCACAAGTGGACAAATACAAACACTAAAGCTGTTGCTTACTTTTGCAAATCAAGAGAGAAACTTCTGCTCCATTGGGTCTGGTAAAACCATACATAAATAACCACAAACTTACTATTCTGAAAGTAAGTGGGTACTCCTGGTAGCTATCCAGATACACCTTACTTTTCAGTAAAAGGGAAGAAAGGCTTACAAAGGATTAAATCTCCCTTTGCTGCAGGCTGAAGAAGTTCCTATTCAAATGCCTCCAATGAGAACATCCAATGATGTGGATGAGTCCCAAATGAGCCATCCTTCTCCAGTTATCATCCCAATACCTTCAATTTTTTGCAGTCAATTTCCATGAAAATAGTAACTGCTGTTGAATGTTTAAAAGCTTACAAGCAGTTCCTTTAATTCCTTCCCACTCTTTTTTTTGTCATAGTACATCAGCAACCTCCACACATGTTACCTGAGGTGACCATAACATAGTCTGTTCCTGTCTCCTGAATGCACACCAGTCACACAAGCAGGCCAGATCTCCTTGTGAATATCTAGTGCTTAGGAAAGTGCATACCTGTACATCTAAACACACATTCGTACAACCATCCACTGACTCAGCTGCAAAGTGGGGCAATTATTTCTGATACTTGCATTATTTTTGATAAACCATGACCTTATTTCCAACCCAGCACTCAAAGCAACAATGTGACCTATTGTACATGACTGGGATCAGAGGTCCCCAGGAGCAATGCAATCGACAGGTTGGTATCAATAAATAATTGAAAGGAATATCTGAACTGCAAGTGAAATGGCCAGCAGGCAGGGACAATGAAAGAAGTACATAGCCAGCCAAAGCTGAAACTTGCATTTAACTTCTTATCTTGAGATAAGACCAACGGATACCCAGATGGGAATAAGACTGTAGAGGCAGGAGTATGCATGGATAAACAGACCAAACAAGGGCTCCAGTAGCTATCTATGCAGAAATTGGCATCTAAACATAAGTATGAGCAGCACTGTAAAAGCAGGACAATTATTGCTGATACTTACAGCCAACCACAGCATTCAAAATAAAAACATAATGTACTGTGCCCACAGGGACATTATTCCCTGAGGCAATGCAATGGACAGGTGTAAGTACTTGCAAGGGGAAGAGGTATCTGAATTACAAATGAAATGACTAGGGGTCAGGGACAAAGACATTCTCATCTCCAGGTATAGGTTACATTGTTTTTGGACTTTTTCAGATGGAGTAAAAAAACCCAGTGGATGTCAGGAAGAGGATGGCGCTGTTCCGCTTCCAGCGATTGGTTTCGGATGCCACCATCATCCTCCTGTCCTTCATTCATTCTCCCTCCATAATGGAAAGATGAGAAAGGCACCACTTTTAATAAATAAAAAATGGTGGAGGGAAAATGAATGAAGGACGGAGGGAGAACGAACGAAGGATGGGAGGACAGTGTTGTCCAAACCCAGTCGCTGGAAGTGGGACAGTGCTCTCCTCCTCTCGACCTCCACAGGGTTTTTTTACCCTGTCT
The DNA here is from genome assembly GCA_030847615.1 of Gambelia wislizenii. Classification (NCBI taxonomy): domain Eukaryota; kingdom Metazoa; phylum Chordata; class Lepidosauria; order Squamata; family Crotaphytidae; genus Gambelia; species Gambelia wislizenii. Next base: position 371,528,388 of record JAUMIR010000001.1, read on the forward strand.
GAAAAAAGTCCTTTATCTGTTGGAATATATATGGATAAACAGATAGGAGTAAGACTCTATGCAGGAATGTATTATTACTATTATTTATTTATTTACAGATTTCTGTATTTTTTCCAGCCCACAAGGTCTCCTAAGGCAATGAGGTTAAAAACCAATTAATACAGAGGTTAAAAACATATTTAAAACACATTAAATACTCTTTAAAACTCCTAAAAGCAGTCTAAAAACAAACTTAGAATCTATAAAGCACAGGCTGCTTTTCTTCTGAAATTCTTTGTTGCACTCCATTATCCAATATATGTTCCCAATATGATCCATAGGGCCTCTTCTTTTCCTGAACCCAGCTTGGTCATCTGGCATTTCTTGTTCCATAATTGGTAAGTGTCACTGTAGAATTTTGAGCATCACTTTGCTTGTACGGGAGATTAACACACGGTGCTAAACAAAGATCCTATCCCTGGTGTACTCTTTCTTAGGGTAACTAAGGTAGTTCCTGTGGAGACTGCAGTTCCACAGTTAGAATCATAGATGCCCAGCTCCCTAAGCCGTTCCTCATAAAGCATGGCTTCCAGACTCATCATCCAGGTTGCCCTCCTCTGGACATGTTCCAGCTTGTCCATATCCTTCTGGAATTGTGGTGCCCAGAACTGGACACAGTATTCAAGGGGAGGTCTAACCAAAGCAGAATAGAGAAGCACCATTACTTCCCTTGATCTAGACACTATACTCCTATTGATGCAGCCAAGAATATCATTGGCTTTTTTAGCTGCTGCATCACACTGCTTACTCATGTTCAGCTTGTGGTTCACTAAAACATCTAGATCCCCTTCGCATGTACTGCCATTAAGCCAGGTGTCACCCATCCTCTATCTGTGCATTTCATTTTTACTGCCCAAGTGTAGTATCCTACATTTCTCCCTGTTGAAATTCATTTTGTTAGTTTGGGCCCAGCTTTCTAATCTGTTGAGGTCATTTTGGATTCTGATCCTGTCCTCTGGGGTATTAGCTACCCCTCCTAATTTGGTGTCATCTGCAAACTTGATAAGCATACCCTCTATTCCCTCATCCAAGTCATTGATAAAGATGTTGAATAGCACCAGCCCCAGGACAGAACCCTGTGGTACCCCACTGGTCACTTCTCTCCAGGATGAAGAGGAGCCATTGGTGACTACCCTTTGAGTTCGGTCAGTCAACCAATTATAAATCCATATAACAGTTGCATTGTCTAGCCCGCATGTTACTAACGTTTTGGCAAGAATGTCATGGGGGACCTTGTCAAAAGCCTTACTGAAATCAAGATACACTCTCAGCGACTTTTGACACAATAGATCATGACATCCTCTTGGATCGCCTGAGAGGGCTAGGAATTGGAGGCACTGCGCTGCAGTGGTTCCCTTCCTTCCTCTTGGGCAGATTCCAGAGGGTGATGCTCGGGGACAGTTGCTCTGCAAGGAAAGAGCTTAATTGTGGCATCCCACAAGGCGCCATCCTGTCCCCAATGCTATTCAATATACTGTATACATGAAGCTGCTGGGAGAGATTATCTGGAGGCATGGGGCGGGATGTTATCAGTATGCTGATGACACCCAGATATATTTCTCCATGCCTCGTTCTTCAGCTCTGATTTCAGATGGTATCTCTTCTCTTAATGATTGTCTTAAGGCAGTAATGGACTGGATGAGAGAAAACAAATTGAAGCTGAATCCAGATAAAATGGAGGTGCTCACAGTAGCAGCCCCAAACCCAGGCATTGGGATACAATCTCCAGTCCTGGATGGGGTCACACTCTCCTCCAAGGACTATGTTCACAGTCTGGGGGTGCTCCTGGACCCTTCACTCCAGATGACAAAAGCAGGTAAATGCGATGGTCAGGAGTGCCTGTTATCAGCTTCGGCTGATCCGCCAGCTGCGCCCTTTCCTGGAAGTTGGAGATCTTGAGACCATGGTACATGCTCTGGTAACCTCCCGTCTTGATTTCTGTAATGCACTCTACATAGGGCTACCCTCGTACTTGGTCCAGAAACTTCAACTAGTACAGAATATGGCAGCCAGACTGGTCTCGGGTACATCTAGAAGAGACCATACAACACCAGTCTTAAGATTACTCCACTGGCTTCCCATTAGTTTCCGGGCCCAGTACAAGGTGTTGGTTATCATCTTTAAAGCCCTAAATGGCTTGGGTCCAGCCTATCTTCAGGATCGCCTCCTTCCATATAATCCTCCCTGTGCACTCAAGTCCTCTGGGAGGAATTTGTTACAACCTTTAAAAACTAGGCTTTCTTCAACCTCCTGGAGGGCCTTTTCGGCTATTGCTCCCAGATTATGGAACGGCCTGCCAGATGAGATCCGTCATATTACCACCCTAAATAGCTTTTAAAAAGCTCTTAAGACAGATCTCTTCCAGCAGGCCTTTCCTGAATAGATACCCGGCCATCAAAAAAAGGAAATCTAGTTTATCCCAGTCTTGCCACGGCCACTATCCATTGTCTATTTTTATTTTTTGTATTTCTAAGTATGCTTTAATTCTTAAATTATTTAACTGTATTTAACTGTATTTTAAGGTGGGGGATTGAGGGTCCAGGATGTACATTTTAATTGTTGTAAACTGCCCCGATTGCGTTTCGTAGAGGGCTGGGATATAAATAAAATTTTATTATATTATTATTATTAAAACACACAAAGTTACATATACTCCCCAACAGGGGTTCACAATATATAAACTCCACACACACTCCTACCCAACCATTCTCTGAAGATGCCAGCCACAGATGCAGGTGAAATGTCAGAAATAAACTCTTCCAGAACACAGCCTCACAGCCCGGAAAAACCCCAAGGAAAATCTGTTGGAAGCAGGCCGTGAAAGCCTTCGACTTCACATTGTCATCCACCTCTTTTTCACTCTAGGAAACCCCTCCCATACCAGTTTCCTGCCACAGGATTGGTTCCTTCATGCTCTCTCCCCATTTGCTCATCAACATTCCATCAGAAGCTCATCACACACTCTTCACAGTTACATAGCTAATTAGCTTGTCTGGAATACTGGCATAAGTCAGTACTTCATGATTTTTTTTTATTCCAAACCTTGTGTTCCTGGGCACTAGCCAAAGGGAGTGGACCTTGGCATAATCTTGTGGAGGCCGTTGAGGCAAGTTCCCACTCTGTGTAACCTTTCAATTCTATTTGGATCTCAATGGACCAATTTTTCTGGAGTAACTCCTGACTCTCATTTCAGCCTCTAGTATGAGCCAATCCTTTTAATTTTGTTTAAAATGAAGAATCGTAGAATCATAGAATTGGAAAAGACCACAAGGGCCATCTAGTCCAACTGCCCTGAAGGAGTACACAATCAAAGCATTTCCAACAGATGTAGTTCAGTGCATAGCTCTGGCCAATACAATCAAGCAAAGCTCCCATCTCTTTTGTCCATATTGTCACACTGGGCATATTATCCCCTCTCCCCCCCCCCCACCAAAGGCACAAAAATACAAAGTCCAAAGCAAAGGGGAAAAAAATCTTCTCTGAATGCAGGAACATATCCCGCAGATACAGGTGTCGACCTGTACAATAAAAGCCAGTGAAGCACATACATTTTTGAGAAAGCCTAGCAAAAGGATTGTCAGTGCAAGAGATTGTGATCTACTGCCACCTTGTGGCAGTATTCCATGCGCAAGAAGGTTTTAAAGAAATGTTTTTTCCTTGACCACTTAATAAGTAGAAAAATGGTAATATTTTTACAGGATATGGCTGACTGTATGAAAAAGGCTCGTCTTTCTCTTGGAAAAAAATCTATTTAAGAATTGTACCTGATTCTACAGTATGAATATTCATTACAGTTCAGCAAAAGATGTAGACAATATACAATAGTCATATCCAGCTGATGGTGGCAGAAGCCCAGTTGCACAGGTGGAACATGACTACTCAGATAGTATGAGAGCAGAAATTGCCTCTGAGCACTGCATCTGTGCAATTATCCACAAAGGTTGCTGCACAGCCTTGGTATTCGGTTCAGGGTTGAATAGTATCAGTGTAACATTTCTTTGCAAGCAGATATTTACACTACTCTGAAGCAATGTAGGCTCTCAGCCATTGTGTCTCAATCCTTGTTAAAAGGACAGGTCATTTTCTTTTGCAGGTTGTTTATACTTTTGTCGCATGAAAAACTTCTCTGTTATTTGTAGGCAAGGGGATCTTGTAGCATCTTTGAGACTGATAATTGAGAGAAAGAAAATGTAGCATAAGCTTTTGTAGACTTGAGAGATTATCAGACAGGAGCGCAAAAAGTGTTCCTGCCCCACAATCTCCAATCCTGTCCCTGTCCCGGCACAATAACCTTCCCCATCACACTTACCTTATCTTCTATCAACAGGCAGCCCAGGAAGTAAACGGAGCTCTAACAGAGCTCCATTCACTTCCTGGACTGAAATCCCGCCCATACTCATGAGAAGACACGAGCGTGGGAAATTCACAAATAAAAAGTAAAATAACACACAAAAAGTTACACCAAGTACAGACACACACTTTAAAACTTAAAAGTAACCCAGGAGGGTCATAAAAAGTGTGTCACTTACCTGGATGTTGCGATCTCACACAGAAGTGTTCTGGCAGGACCTCCCATTGACGCTGCACTCATGTGAGTCAAATGGCCAGAGATTTCACATGCCAGCAAAGCCAGCATCAAAATGGGACGGGTGATCTATAGATGGCTCAGCCTGTCAATAAAAAGAAATGCCATAACGACACCAGGGAAATGCAAAAGGACAATGTCGTCTGATATTGGCCACATTAGCTGCTTCTGATAAGCTCCTTGGTCTACTTCCTCAGATGCATGCCTTTCAATTCTTTGTTATTTTTTATATTTGTGTGGTCTTTCCATTCATTACTTTGGCTTTCTTGTTGTTCTCTTCATTTTAAAACCAAAGCCTGCAATTTTTAACAAATTGAACAATAGATGAGACCAGAAGCTCACCGTTGCTTTTAAACCTCAAAGTATCCCAACACGTTTTTGTTAAAGCAAGTTAATACTTGGATGGGAGATTGTCAATGAATACCAGATGCTGTAAGCTGTATTTCAGAGGAAGGAACTGGCAAAACTACCTCTTGAATATTCCTTGCCTAAGAAAAACCTATGACATTCATGGGGCCACCATAAATTGACAGGCAACTTGAAGGCATATATATACACACAAGGCAACATGCTTGCTTTACAGAGCAAAATCATGACTGACCTTTCAAAATAAAATCCAGTAACTATTTCAAGGGAGAAAAAGGACATGAACATATTGGCCAACTTAATGACAAACAAATTTAATCTTCTGATTAAAGCTATGCTTTGCCCACCCCTAACCTAGGGCCTGTGAGAGGGAAGTAGTATGGTGCAGGAAAGGTTGTGGATCACTGATTACACTTTTGATGCATCTTTGGAAATTTTAACTGGGAACTGTAGGTGAAAACAAATGGTGTTCTGTTTTCTCTTTGGGAGCCTGAGTCTGTCATGTAAGAATTGTGCTGGGAACAGTTTGTCTAGATGATCTATTTTTTCCACTTCATTAGATAGGTATTACTGCCCAGTATTGTAGCAGAATGCAAGGAAGGCTTTCAGTCATCAGAATTGCAAGATGATTCATTGAAAGCAGCCAGAAGTGCCTCTCACTCCTCCAGCTCCAGTGAGGTAAACAAAGCAGACGCATGACTGCTTCAGTCAGAAATTTCTAACTACTCTGAATAATGACCTTGAATTACTCCTCAGAGTGTGCGATTTTCAAGAAGCAAGGAATGTTTAAAACCCTCTGGAGAGCTGGACTGGATCCTCCATGAATTTATCTAATCCCTTTTAAAGCTATCTGGGGTTTGTTTGTTTGTTCATTTGTTACCCAAAGAAGTGGGGGGTACTTTAGAGCCCCACACATGATGCCAAAACTACTTTAACATTTGGGGGAATTATTATTATTAGTTCAAATGGAAGGCTGCAAGAAGCGGGTAACTTTGGGATCTTTTCATTTATGTGTACCAGTACTAACTGCAGAGAACTCCAGGTTGAAGTGAAATAAAATGTTTTTATTGGAAATAACACAAAAAGCATTCACACATGCAACACACACTCACAAGAACCACACAAGGCTATCAAAGAGTTCAGGTAGAAAGGCTGGACAGAGGGATAGATTTGGGAAATAGGGTGATAGTCACCAGTCTTGGAGAGTAATGAAGTACTCAGACTGAAATCCAAGGGTAGCACTGGAAGTTCCAATCCGGAGGCATGCCCACAGAGAAAGTGCCTGGGTCTTGTCCATAGTGACACACTTTGCTTTTGTTTGGGGCTAATATTTATACCCTGCTTCATATCTTGGAGGGGTTACTTTCACTAGAAAAAAGCTTAGATGGGTTTCCCACTGAATAAACAAAGGAAACTGAAACTTAGCTGATTGCTCTTAATGGGTGGGAGATAGGAATTGGTGGGTTGTATACACGTTGTAGGACAGGAAAAGGTTCCTAAAGATATTTCCTGGGGATTTGGGTTGTGTAGGTCACTTGATTGTTTAGGATGTGTGACTCACCATTGAGGGGGTCCAAGAAGGGTAGCATATACCTCCTTAATGGTTTTGTTTACTAAGGGGCTTCCGCTTAATCCCAGCTTCGGTGTGCCTGCTAAAATATTTCTAAGACACCTTCCAGGTCCTTGTGACCTCCATCTGACCATACTTTGGATCGCCTCAGTCTACTTGATCCCTTCAAAGTGTCCAATATGTCCAATAATGAGATTTTATAGGGACGGAGTAGTAGGGCATGCTAACACGTTTTACATTCTGCCTTTCTCCCAACATGTGACCCTTGAATAGATTTTTTTTTAAAAAGTAGAGCTAAAAACTTGATAATAAGAATTTTTAAAAAGTAAATAAGCTATCCTAATTAAAACATCGCTAATTTTAAAAAGTATAAAACCATGTGAAAACATAACAATGAGAATAAAAGTATAGTACAGCACACACGCCCCATTAAAAGATGCTATTGCACAAAACACAGAACAGGTTGAGTCTCCCTTATCCAAAATACTTGGTAACAGTAGTGCTGGTTGACCCCTGTATCCACGGATTTGGTATCCATAGTTTCACTTATCCACGCCCAGAAAAATATGTTCTCTTTCGGCATTTCTAGACCTCCAATGTGATTCTATGATTCAGGTGTTCATCTCATGAAAAATAATAGGGTTCCCTGTGATCCATGGTTTTAAGTACCCACGGGGGATCTTGGAACATATCACCCACAGATACAGGGGTTGACCTGTATTTTGTATTTTGGAATATTTTGTATTTTGGAATACTTGCATATACATAGTGAGGTATCTTTGAGATGGGACCCAAGTCTAAACATGACATTCATTTATTTTTCATATACACCTTATACACATAGCCTGAAGGTAATTTTATACACAATATTTTAAACAATTTTTGCATGAAACAGAGTTTGTGTGCATTGAACCATCAGAAAGCAAAGGTGTCACTATCTCAGCCACCCATGTGGACAATTTTGGATTTTGGAGTATTTCGGTTTTTCAGATTCCGAATAAGGGATACTCAACCTGTGCTGTAAATTGCCAAAATTCTGTTTAAATAAAAAGGTCTCTATGTGCCAGCAGAAGGAGAGCAGAGAGGGGGTCAGCCTACCTTCTCATGGGACCAAATTCCACAGCATGGTTGGCCCTGTCACTAGCCACAGTGTGGTAAAAGAATTGGGAGCCGGCAGTAGCTGCAAGATATCAGAGGATAGAGTGTTTGAGGTGCTACAACACTTAGCACCGAAACAGTCAGGAATGCCTCAGAGTGGGCAGTAGCTCTAAGGTCAGATAGTTTGAGTGACCCACAGTCCTCCCTACTGGTCTACCTATCCTGTTCCCTCTGTGATGTAAACTGATGTTTTACTTTCAAGGATGTTTCCACCTCTGCTCTTACCCAGAACTCTCTCAGTCCTCTGTAGAAATGTAGCTAGCTTAGGATAGCACCCTGAGTAACTTTCCTACCTTAGAATGGAGTTCCTACAACAAAAGCCTTAATCTATTTCTCTAAAGCCATTGGTGTCTTTGCTTCTTAGGAGAGAACCTCTTACTGACGGCTACATACATGCATTTATCTATCACAGAGCTCTGCATGTGGCTTTCACTGCACCCTCTAACCTAGGCTGCCACTCCCTAGAGCAGTGGAAGATACTGGCCCATCTACACTGTCAAAGGTAGATATAACTTCAGTCATCTTCTGTACATACAGTGGTGTGTGTGTGTTTGTGTGTGTGTGGAGGGAGGGAGGGAGGCTGCGATCTTGTTGTTTGCCTCAGGCAGCCATATGTTTTGGGGTGGACCAGGGTCAAGGAGAAAAAAACTAGGAGACATTTTAATGAGAGCAAATGTATTGTGGGCCAGGAAAAGAAGGCAAGGTCATAGAATTGTAGAGTTGGAAGAGACCATGAGGGCCATCCAGTCCAGATAACTAGTTTAAGTGACAGAAAGGAGAAAAGAGTGGGCCCCCGAAAGAGAGTTGCTTCTATTGTAGTTGGACAGCCTGGTTCTGCAATTTACTCACAAAGGGCAATGCACATTTATTGATGTTGGCAAGATCTTGGAAGTTCCTGTTATGTTTGTTAGCCAAAGCTCTTCATTGTTGACTGACCAAAAGAAAACACATTAATGAACTGGCTCAAATGTTTATTCCTCTTTGGAAACACTGAAACAATTTGGCCTGGCTTGCCACTCTCTTGTGGGCTCCTTGGACACAGTCCTGGACACACGGTCTATTTTATAAGGCTCCCAAGGGGGGCATACTTTGTGAGGGAGGTACTGTGTAAAGACATCAAACAATGGTGATCTCTTTGAAGCCAAGCCTTCCTTACACACAGAGAACATGGTGGCTGCTCCCAGGCTGTGGATTTCCCTTTCCCTGGAGGCAAGACTGCCTCCCTTTCTGTTCCCATTTTGCTTGCATGAAGAAACCTTTTTATTTCAACAGCTTTTAATTAGTTGTGCTGTATTTTTAAAAATCTTTACTATATTTTGAATGTATCTTTAACTGTTTAAAATGTTTTACTTGGATTGCCAATTTAATTTTTTATAATCTTTTATAATCTTTGCATTATATACTGTTTTAGTTACATTTTGTTTTAATTTATACTATAAATGAAGATTTATACAAATATTTAATACCAAAACTAGCAAAATTTGTTGGCAAACCCAAATCACAATTTGAATGGGAAATAGATAAAATATATAGAATGTGCATCTTCTTCCTAATGTATGTTTACCACAGAAATTGGCAAGACTCCAGGCACATGGGGTGGCATGCCATGTCATAGAATGGTTAATTGTCCAGTCTCTCTCTCTCTCTCTCTGGCTTTTCTTCGCAAATGAAGATTCAGGAAGGACTCATCCCGCGCTTTCTGCAAGTGCGCTGGTGACTAAAAAGACCAATCCGAGATAGACAAGTCCAGTTGCAGAAAGCACAGCAGTAGGTTTCCTTGGGTGATGTTTCCGGGTTGTGATTCTTTCTGCGTTGTCATTTCTCTTCAAGACTTGTTCGGCGTGAGTTCTCATATAAGGCTGCAGCATTGTGGATAGTGTGTCTCCATGCCTCCTGATGTGAGACCAGGGTGGACTATTGTTGGTGATCAATTTGGCCAAGCCTGAGATGTTGTTTCAGGGAGTCCTTATATCGCTTTTTTGGAGCGCCCCTCTTACGCTGACCCGTGGCGAGGTGATGGTCCTCCATGCTAGAAACGTGTCCTGCCCAGCGCAGCTGTGTTCTCAATATCATGGCCTCAATGCTGGTGATCCCTGCTTGCTCAAGGACAGCAACATTCGTCACATAGTCAGCCCAGTGTATATTTAGGATTGTGCGTAAACAGCGCTGATGAAAGCGTTCGAGGAGTCGTAGGTGGTGGCGATAGGTGACCCATGTTTCAGATCCATAAAGAAGAATAGACAGTACAATGGCTCTATACACAATGATTTTTGTGCTTCGCCTCAAGTGTTTATTACTCCAGACTCTTTTGTGAAGTCTTCCAAATGTGCTATATGACTTGGCTAATCTGTGGTCGATCTCTTTGTCAATCTTGGCATCTGAGGAGATTATGTTTCCCAGGTAGGTGAACTGCTGAACGGACTTGAGCACAGATTTGCCGACGGCAATGTGGGGATGATGGTGTTCGTCCTGTGGTGCAGGCTGGTAAAGAACTTCCGTTTTCTTCAGGTTGACTTCCAGCCCAAACAGCTTTGCAGCTGTTGCAAAGCAGGATGTTAGGCGCTGCAGAGCTGCTTCTATGTGGGCAACAAGTACGCTTCAGAGAAAAATGTAACACTCTGAGATGGGGGCAAGGGGAAGCTAAAATATTATAGCCAAAGAGTGCCATTGTAAACTTCAGGGAAGCAGTAACCAGGAATTTACAAGTTACCTTGGCCATCATTGTTTTAGGCTTCTGGTGCAATGGAGGAGTGAGAAATGTTTGCTTCTTTCATTGGCATGTCTCATAATGGGCAATGTCATACTTCATGAGAGTTCGGATGAGTGTCACATTTGCATTTAGCTTTGGTTCTGAAACTTTTTAGAAGGCTTAATTTCTAAGCCACTTGGCTATTAAATTAGGCACTTACCTACCACCAGTATTGCTTGTGTTTAGGGCAGAATTGACAGAAGACTAGTGTAGGCTGCTGTTGTTAACTGTCATAACTTTGTAATTTAAAACCTCTAAACCTATTTTGTTGTTGTTATGTCCCTTCAAGCCAACTCTGACCTGAGGTCAACTCTGATTTGGCAATCCTATCACAGGATTTCCTTGGCAAGATTGAGTCAGAGGATGCTTGGCATTGCCTTCCTCTGAGGCTGTGAGAGTGCAACTTGTCGATGGTCACCCAATGGATTTCTGAGGCTAAGCAGAGATTCAAGCCCTATCCTTCCAGAGTCTTAATCAAACACTCAAAATCCATTACACTACACTGCCTCTCATGTTACCCTGCTGTGTGTGTGTGTGTGTATATATATATATATATATATGAAGAGTGTTTTTTTTTTGTATTTCCAGAAGAGAGCAGAACAATGGGAAGAAAGGAACAAAAAAAAAATATTCTAGTGGTTCCTGAGTCATTCACATTGTACCTGTGTTTCTCCCTCTCCCACTTGCTGCAGTGTGGGCACCCATTCTGATTGTGAATAGGAATGTTGAAAAGATAAAACAGGAAGATATTAAAGGTTTAAGATATATGGGAAAATAAGCAGGAAGGAGAATTGAATAAGTGAGGGGAGGAAGGATGTTTAACCCCTTCTATGGTGGCCAGCTCTCCCTCTCATGCATTCACCAGGCTGTGACTACATTAGTTGTTTTGAGGTTTGACTGGAAAGAAAGAGTTACACCGAAGGGAGGGTGTGCTCTTAGAGTTCCTGGGGGAACTTTTCAGTCTGACGACCACAGAAGGGTCTTAAGGGTCCAGAGAGGGACTGAATAGACTTGGAGAGTCTAGTAGGGAGAGGCTCAGAACAAGTCAAGTATATAAAGGGGATTTAGGACTTTGTGCCTGAGTTAGTAGTGCTCGTGTGTCTAGATTGATGTTATTATTTTAAAAGGAATCTGATGTAACTAAGCCTTAAGAAGATTAACAACTTTAATACTCAACTACAGTTTATTTGTTTTACATTTTTCAATAAACGTTTGTTAGAGTTTAAAGCGGCTTGGCCTCCGTTTAATTTAAACCACGCTACCTGATATCAGGGACACAAAGGCTGTCCCAATAAAAAGTGGTTGGTGCTACACACATTCTTTTGGGGGCAGTAGTGGGATGCAAGAGAACCCACAGGACTGCCATCCTAAAGCCAGAGTGTTAAGGTGATGGGTTGACCGTGTACGGGTCACTACATTTTCAGACTCCCTGGGGAAACATTAATATAGAATGGTCTAGAGCTTTCATGGTAGAATCATTGGCAGGGGATAGATTAAGTATACCCCTCTCTTCACTCTTCTCCATCCCTGAATAACGATCATCAAGGAAATAGACAGGGGGGTTGTCTAGACAGGCTATTTATCCCATCTCGCTCCCATCTTTGAGCCCTGCAGTCCAAATGATGCAGGGCTCTTGCTCCATTTCATCCCCGAGCAGTCCTGATGACTCCCGGGGCAAAGACGGGGTGGGGGAAATATGGGGTAATCACTGCCTCTTCAGCCAAGCTGCCCCCCCCCCAAAAAAACAGCACCTCCCAGCCCCATATTGCAGGGCAGAAGTGGCAAATGGACTTTGAAGGCATATAGAAGGTATTGTTCTGGACTCTTGGTTTCCTTTATTTTGAGATAAAGCACTGGAGCTTTGGGGGTTACTTTGCCTGAAGCTCTGTGCCTCTGCATTCACAGGTGGTAATGGTGTGCCTACAAATCAACCCTATGGTGAATCTATCAAGGGGGTTTCTTAGCAAGATGTGTTCAGAGGGGGTTTACCCTTTGCCTTCCTCTGAGGCTGAGAGGGTGTGATTCACCTAAGGTCACTTCCATGGCCGAGCAAGCATTCAAACACTCCTCACCAGAGTCATAGTCCAACACTCAAACCACTACACCATGCTGAGTCTTTGCATTCACAGGACTGAGAAGAAATGGTTAGGAAAGAACAGTTAAAAAAAAAAAAAAGCAACCTCAACCTGAGATACACTTTTGACCTGGCCAGCTGCCAGTTCCACTCTGTAGACAAGCAGTAAAACAGGTGGGTTGGTAATAAAGATCTTCCAGATTTTAGCCACCTGTCACTTGAGTGAAGATTGGACAGTGCCTGCTTGTCTCACAAGGAACTAAAAACATCCACTTACCTCTCAGTGGTTTACATTAAAAAACGAAACAAAACTCCACAGCCAGCTGTTGATCTATCATATTCTGTATTGGAGATACTTCTTTTATCACCTTTAATTTTTTTATAGTTTTGCTTACAAAATCTAGTAGATCAATCGTTCATTAAGAAATTTATTTCACTGCTCTTGCTTATTATTGTCAGTCCTCCAAGCATGACTTCCATTTGTTTTGGTAGGGCTTGATCCTGTGAAGACATTATTGGTTGTGGAATGAGTGTATTTCTCCTGAAGCATAACACTCTTCATTGTACAATTGCTCTGAAAAGTGGAGAAATTCAGTATAGAGCCGAATGCTTTGCACTCTCAAGGCTATTGAAATAAATGTGCTTTAAATCATCTAATCCTCAAGAACTGGGCTAAGTGAACCTTTTGATCCTGTTTTGTCTATCCTACCTTATAGGGTTGTTGTAAGAATTGAGTGGGGGGGAAAATAGCCTGGGGGAAAGTTCATGTTCCCTCTGCGCTGCGGCCTGTATCTGCAGTGCAGAACCTTCCTCCCTAAGGTGCTTACATCTTAATAAAGGGGAAAAAACCCTGCAGGACAGCTTGTAATGGATCTACCATCTTGTTTGGTTTGATCCCAAGAATCAGGATGATGAAGGAACCAGTCCAGGGTCTTGAAAATGACAGGGTTGAAAAAAAATCATGAAATGAAATGTTGGACCAGGATACACTGTGAATAGCTGGCAATATAACAGTGAACAGGCAGGCAAGCAACTGTTGAAACTGAGGAGACGTATTTATTTATTTATTTATTTAAGTATTTATACCCTGCTCTTCAGCCACAAAGGCTCTCAGAGCGGCTTACAAATCGTTAAGCAATAGCACTTACACGTATACACTCCTTTTTATAGCGCACTAGGCACTAAGCAGTTTCTAATGTGTGTTAGCTAATTGCCCCCACAAGTTGGGTACTCATTTTACCGACCTATGAAAGGATGGATGGCTGAGTGAACCTTGGAGCCCTTTCTGTACCTGTTAAAAGGGGTTGGTGAGTGAGTAACCTAGTGGCCTAGTTTTAAGAGCACTCTTTAATCCATCAATTCAGACAGGTGGCAGAAGTGATCTTCCCCTCTGTGGCAACCCATTGAGTAAAGAGAGAAAGAGAAAGAAGAGCATGTGGGGGGGGGGCAATTGACTTGTGGCTCTGGTCCTGCTCACTGCTGGCTTCAAATCTACCCACCACCTGACAGATTCCTCCCAAATAATGCAGTCCTTGTGCCACACCACAATTGTAAGAGTTGCGCATGGGGGGAAATTCGACTGGTTAAAGATTCTCCTGTAACTGCAACACTACAATGAAATGCCCCTTCCTAGGAAGCTCTTGAGGACAGCAGTGAGCCAGGGTTTGTAGGGTCAAGGTGCTTGCAATACTCCCCCCATTAGAAACAATGATGAGGTCTGCCACCCAACCAACCTGGTTTTCCTTCTGAATTTAGCTATAATAGCAGAGGTGGTTGGGAGGGTGACTTTTCCCAACAACAATATACAGTTAAGAACCGTCACTATTGTAATGCAAAGTATTTTGTGGTAACTTGGTCTGGAACATACAGTTAAGATCCATTAGATTTACAAAAGATCTGCTCTTGGTGGAGGAAAAAGTTTGTTGAATGGATTGGCTGATATGGGTCAACACAGCTGCCTGCTTTGGGAGGGGGGTCTTTTGTGGGTGCCACTATGAGGCCTGTACTTTAAACTTTACCACTAGAGTACTGACAGTGAGCACCTGACTTCCAAATGAAAGTCAGCCAAATTTGCCACAGAAGGAAATGGATGGGAAAACTCTTCAGTCCAAAGTGAGGAAATGAGTTTGGCGAGAGTCATAACTACTGACAACAAATGTTATGTGACCTGAGTTTTCGCGGTAGACTCAGAAAGAAAGCTTTAATAACATCCATGAAGAATGTTGGAAATCAGCAAGGGGAGCTACTCTTATTTGTTGGATTTTTTTAAAAAAATGAACAGAGCTAAAGAATTCTAAGAGGTACATTTTTTAACAATGCTGTTCTCTATAAATAGTGGTCTACGTACAAGGTTGCCTGGGCGTTTTAAAAGGTCAGCATATCTGAAATTCTCCACATTTCTTTTGAAAAGGAAACTGTCCTATTAAAACTGTGGTGGTTGGGCTTGCTATAAAGCCACCCCCACCCTTTATAGTTCTGACAATGGAATACACCATAAAAAGCACCAAACATACACCATTACATTCCTTGGGGAAAGTAAAAAGGAGCCCTTTTTCAAATAATATATGGGTTCACTGAACACGTATGTGAGGGGGTTGAGGTTGTGGATTTGCACCTCTTTCTACCATTTTCCATATGCATCCAGGAAAACTGGTGAACAGGGTGCACACAAGTATTTATTTATTAATTACTGATTAAAATATATCCCATTCTAGATCATGAGATTTCAGGGCTGTGTACAAATAAGTATACTCGCATATCCTCCAATATTTATCAGATGAAAATTGGGACTTGTGTAGCAAACCAACATCAGAGTGTGATAAAGATGGCAAAAGTTATTAATGAAGAAGAACACACAAGCTAGGGGAGGCTGCAGCAATTTGCTTCTACCTGAGTCTACTGGGAAGAGCAAGATGTCATCCCTCCTCTTCTCTTCCCCAGCTGAATTAATTGAGCACAAACTATTTTTGCACTTTGAACTTGGAACACAGCAATTGAAGTAAGTTGAGGAGAAAGAGGGAGATGAAGAGAGATTCTGGGACATTTTAAAAGCAGCTGAAAAAATGGGATGACAGAAGATTAACTGGGACTGTCCCTGCCAAATAGGGGCAGTGGGAAAGTTTGTACTTGTACTAACTATACATGTATAGGGTTTTATAAAAAAATTAAAAAGTAAAAAACGGAAGACAGAAAAATCCATTACATTTTGTTCATGAGTTTTCTCTGATCTTTCAATTTCTTCCCATCAATTTATGTGTAATACAAACAAATAGTAAATAATTTTATCCCAAGATTTTTTTTTCTTTTCTATCGTACTTCCTTTAGTTTGTCCCAGTTTCTAAGGACTTTTCAGACAGGGGGAAAAAAACCCAAAGAGGTCGGGAGAAGAGGGGCTGTTTTGCTTACAGAGCCCCTTTTCAGACAGCCCTGTCCTCCTCCCAACCTCCTCCTGACCTTTCCCCATGCTGCAGGCGTTAATGGGGCTGTCTGAAAAGGGGCTCTGTAACCGAAACAGCCCTGTTCTTCTCCCAACCTCCTCGGGGTTTTTTCTCCTGTCTGAAAAAGTCCTTAGTCTCAAAGGTACTACAAGTCTCAAAGGTACTTGCTTATATATGTTCACAGTACATAGTGGAATGTCTATACAGAGTTTTTGCTTCCTGGCGGGTCAGGCCCAAACATTTGCAGCCCAAGGAGCGTGGCATAAAGGCATAACCTGCCTTCCCCACTCCACGTACATTCATCTGGCAGTTGAATTTTACTTCAGCAGCAGTGCCATGGCAGTTCCTTCCACTGCATTCAAGGGCTGCAAGCAGCTCAGTCCACCCCCACATCACCGTAAGGTGGGTACCATATATTCTGGCGTATAAAACGACTGGGCATATAAGATGATCCCCCAATTTTCAAGTAAAAATATAGAGTTTGGCATATATTTGCCATATAAGACCACCCCCAATTTGGCTGGCTGGCTGGGGGAGCCTTGCCAGGTGATCCTCTTTGTTTCCCAACTCATGAGGATCTCCTTGTGAGTTGGGAAAGCGAACAGGATCAGCTGGCAGGGCTCCCCCAGCCAGCCAGCCAGCCTCTACATTCGCCCCTCTCTTCCACCTTCGGTTGCTCCCCAAAGGGGGTGAAGGCAGAGGAGGGGGGGCGAATGAACCCGGTTTGCCTCAGCCACCGCCTATTCCTTCCGTTTTCGTTCCCTTTGCGAAGGGAATGAAGATGGAGGGGATGGGCGGCGTCCGTGGCAAACCGCAGCATTCGCCCCTCTCTTCCACCTTCCAGTCACCCTTGACTCAAAGGTGGAAGAAAGGGGCGAATATACCCAGTTTGCCTCGGCGGCTGCCCATTCCCTCCATCTTCCTTCCCTTTGCAAAGGGAAGGAAGTCGGAGGGAAAGGGCAGCCACCAAGGCAAATCGTGGCATTCTCCCTTCTCTTCCACCTTCCAGTCAAACTTGACTCGAAGGTGAATGAAAGGGGCGAAAATACCCGGTTTGCCTCATCCACCCCCCTACCTCCGTCTTCATTCTCTTTGGAAGGGAATGAAGACAAAGGGAATGGGCAGCGGCCGCTGCAAACCGCTAGATTCGCTCCTTTCTTTCACCTTCCAGGAAGGTGGACGAAAGGGGCGAAAATACCCGGTTTGCCTCATCCACCCCCCCTCCATCTTCATTCTCTTTGAAAGGAAATGAAGACAGGGGGAAGCGGGGACAGCCATTGCAAACTGCAAGATTTGCCCCTTTCTTCCATCTTCCAGAAAGGAGGAAGAAAGGAGCGAACGTACCCGGTTTGCTTCGGCCGCTGCTCAATCTCTTGTGTGTTCAGGGAATGAACACACAGGAGATTGAGCGGCGGCTGCAGCAAACCGCAATGTTCACCCCCCTCCTCTGTCTTTGGTTGCTCCCCAAAGAGGGAGAAGGCAGAGGAGGGGGGAGAATGAACCGGTAAACACTTTGCCTCACCCCCCTGCCTGATCTCCTGCCTCTTCGCTCTGTTTGCGAAGGGAGCGAAGAGGCAGGAAATCGGACGGCGGGTGAAGCAAAGTGTATCTGGCATATAAGACGACCCCCGATTTTGGAGGATATTTTTTGGAGTTCAAAGGTCATCTTATACACTGGAATATATGGTAACTGTTGCCTGTGGTACATCTCTTTTCACTTCTCACAGTGGGCTTCACCTCCTGGATCAAAAATCAGTCCCAGAAATGGGACTGGAAGACTATTTCCAGTTTTTACCTCAAGGTTTTCCAGCCATTTTCTGTCTAGCTTTCATCATCTTAAGGATGTTTGGGTGTTGGGAAAACATCAAGCAATTATTCCTATTTACAAGGGGAATACTGTATTCTTCTGTGCCCACAGAAGAGTAAGGTTGGAGGAGGTGATTTGCCATGAGCTGCTCCATACCCTATCAAATGGCTGCTAGGTGTGCATGGGATTGGCTGTTCTGCCTCCCTCCTAGTCAGTCAGGAAGTTGGTGAGATGGAGGGCAGAACAATGTCTGCAGACCTGAGGAGGAGAATTGTCCAGCTTTATAAACAAGAACTGAAGAAGGTCTCACACACTACTGACTGAAAACTGGAAGTGGGAACTAGGACCGATACAGAAGCATCACACTGAAGTGCTGGTCTTAGTATGCTGTGTGTGTGCACAAGCACATGCATAACACACTTGTTTCACCTAATGTGCAGCACTTAGAAAAATACCAGGCTATTAGATGCTGCCAACTGTCTAGTCCTTTGGTTGAAACACAGAAGGAATTGGCCATTTTGGTCATTTCAAATCTGGATTTCCCCTTGAAATGATTTTACAACCTTGGGATTTATTGTGGACACCACTTGCAGAAATAATGTTCCCTAATGGGTTCTGGATTTATACCTCCATTTATCTTTTATCAAAATTGGGAAAGAGCAGCAGCATGTGCTCACAAACAATGAGGAAGGCAGATTTGCTTATTGCGCTTATCAATTCTTCTGCCAGAAGCTTTTGTTATACCTTATCCTCCTTACAGCCACGGTGAGAAGAATGGGAAGCAGAGGAAAGTGATATAAAGGCTGTGGGGAGAAAACTGCCCTGCCCACTCATTGCTTGTCCCACCATCTTAACCGAAGGAACAACTACACAGATCGGACTGCTGTGAGCCTCTCTGTTTTCCTTCCTTGCCCAGAGACACTACACAGTGGCACAGTAAGTGTTCCCTTTCTGTGTTATACATTCTAAATGAGCTGCTTATGTTCTTGTTACCTTTTCCTCAATTGAAGCAAACTATAAACCGTGAAAAAAAATCCAGGGATGCAGTGGCTTCCCCATTTTGGGTTCCTTTGGAAGGAAACTATGCTTTATGAAATATTTGAATTCACCTTATTGACAAATGCACAGATTGGGGCATAGGTGGAAGCAAGCCAATATCTTTGTTCACCTGTAGCAAATTCCAATGCTTCTACTTCAGAAATCACCCATCACTCTCAAATGCACCTACAGATTATGAAGCTCAAAAGTAACTTCAACTTTCTTTCTATTTCCTTAACTGCCACTCAAAAACTGCACTTTCTAGTGTTTCTTTCCACACACAGTCCTGGATTATCATCCTTAGCTGTGGAGAGGAGGGATGGAGATACATCTCCTGCCACCTTCTCAGGTCACCACACACACACACACACACACACACACTATTTAGAACATTGCAGAATGGTCCTGTATCAAGAAACAATCTTCTAACAGCTAGCTCCCATTGAGGGACATTCCCTGAATAGCCCAAGATATTTGTAAATCCAAGATTCCAACACGTATTGGCCTGAGGCAGGGGTGGAAATCATGCAGCCCTCCAGCTGTTGCTGGACTGTAGCTCCCGCATTCCTCACCGTTGGCAGTGCTAGGGTTGTTGGGAATTGCAGTCCAGTAACAGTTGGAAGGCCACACAATACAAAGCATGCCCTAAGGCTATGCTACAGTAAGTCCTGTTCATAGAAATCAGATTATAAAGTCCATAAAAGTGTTATCCTACCTTTTCAGAAAACTAGAAATAATAAACAAAAGAAAGAATGGTATCTTATGGCTGAAATCCTGTTACTGTCCTACACCAGTTTAACTCTGCTGGTGTAGGCTGTGGTAGTATGCGGCAAGAGGCTGTGGGTGCAGTTGCACACCCTCTGACTGTCTCAGCATGACAGGGACAGTCCTCATTAATCCTCTCTCATCCAGTTTTTCAGCTGCTTCTCTCCTAATTTCCCTCTTTGGCATCAGATTACTCCAATTACTCCAACTGAGTTCAAAGTGCAAACATAGTTTGCAATCAATTGATTCAGGTTGGGGGAGAGCAATGGAGGGGGAGAATCTTGCCCTTCCCAGTAAACATAGGAAAAAGCAAACTGCTGCAGCCTCTCCTAGCTTATTATTCTTCCACATTAATAACTTTTGCCATCTTGACTGCATTCTGATGTTGCTTGCCCTAGTTCTCATCTGTGACATGTTGGAGGATATTCAGTTGCTGTGAATGAAGTAAGGCAGTGGAAAAACAGCCTGCTTGGAGCTGGCAGATTTTATCTGCCTTCCCTCAACACCACTGTACAACTTTAGAAAAAGTGCAACCGCCACCATAGGATACCAACAAACTTCCAGCCCATGGCTTAAAGTTGCATCCCAGTATAATTTCCTGAAGAATAACAACAAAAAGCCTTAAAGATGAATAAAGTGGACTTCAGCTCACAAAATCATATGCCATAATCCATTCATTAGTCTTTACGGTACCCTTTTTTGGTCTTAAGTCTTTCTCATTCTTTATTTGACTCTAAGGAATTTTAAGATGCAAGATCTGTCATCTTGAAAGACATGGCCTAATCATGCCCAAGAAGCAATCTCAGGCTGCTGCCACACTGAAGAAACAATACAGTTTTACACCACTTTAATTATCATGGCTCCATCCTGTGGAATCCTGGAATTTGTAGTTTGTGGTGGCATCAGAGCTTTCTTGCAGAGAAAGATAAATATCTCACAAAATGACAAATCCCAGAGTTCCATAGCATTGAGCTAGAATTCCATAGCACTGAGCATTGAGAATTCCATAGTGTGGCAGCAGCCTCGGTATTCTTAAATCAGTATTTTAATCTTTAAGTCAAATATTAAGATTTTTTAAAAATCCTAACATTTAGCCCAGAAGACATTTTTATCACTTGTAGTTTTTTTTTATAATTATCAAAATTTCATTATATTTGGAGGGGGGGGGCTTACATCTGTACTGTTGCATTCTCAAGTTGTATTTCCAATTTGTTTTTCTTCGAGCTGATATGGAGGCCTTTTTCAGGTGCAAGAAAGGCGCATATAGTTTTATGTCTAAGTAAGATAAACATTCAGTGCAATAAAAATACATTACTCAGTCAGTGTCTGTATAACTAATATGGTAAATACCGTAAAATTCCGGCAAACACAAATGTAACAGAATCTATAAGGACAAGTTGGTAAATATACAACAGCTGTTTCATGGAATATTTTTTAAGTCTGGAAAACAGATACATTTGACTTCTTTAAAAAGTACAAAAGCACATAGCAAGTGCTCCACATACAGTATCACTTGCCGCATTATGGGTCCCTGGTTAAAGAGTAGGAGGCGAGTTACAGCCCACTCATTCTTTATAGCAAGAATGGGTTGAATGTTGGCCATGCAGCAAAACAAAATCCAGAATCCACAAAAAAGTGATACCTGTATTGGCCCACTAAAATGCAACCAAAAGGCAGTTTGGTTGGCCAATAAAGGTATTGCTTTTTTGTAGATTCTGAATCTTGTTTTTTCATGGCAAAGTTACTGATCATTTTTTCTCCCCTGGTTACTTAAACAGAAGCTATTCAATGTGTTGAACAAAGGCAGTAAAACTAAAGTCTGGCTTCTTCACTTAAAGATACAAAGCAGGCACACACCCTCTGAGAATGTTAATTGCCTCTAATCAGATAAGGCCCCAGGCCACTAAGATGGAAGAGTGCAGCTAGTCTCTTGGGAAAGTCTCTGCATTGTCAGGTTTAAAGACAAAGTTAGGCACTGCCAAATCAGTTGCTTTACCCCAGTCTTTTTCATACTATAGAACTGTGTGTGGGGGGGGGGGAGTCAGAACCCTCCAGGGGTCACTTTTTGCCTCCAAATGCCCTCTGGGCGGCATTACATCAATGTTGTGCTCCCGGCTCTTGGGCCAATTTAGGTCCAGGACAAGCCTTTTTGAAACAGGAAGTGACTTCAACCCAGTTCCTGTTGTTAAAAAAGGCCTCTCATGGCCCAGGAAGACTGGAAAACATGGTGAAATGCCCCCATGTCCCCTAGAGAGCATTTGGGGGCAATTGAGTTGGTATGCTGGGGATACAGGCCTTCAAGTTCCCCTGGGGGGCTAATTTGACCACCTATCCTTCCACAGTTGTCCATACCTGCTATACTACAATAAGACTTTGATCCCACTTTAACTGCTCTGGTTGTATCCTATGTAATCCTGGGATTTGTAGTTTGATGTAGCATTAGAGTCATCTAGCAGAGAATTCTAAATATTTCATCAAACTACAAATTCCATAGGATTCCATTTGTGTAGAGTAGAAGAGGTCCTTGTGCTGGAAGGTGGAGGGAAAACTCACCCAGGGGCTGTTTAAATAACAAAATAAATCCTCTAAGAATTCGCAAAGAGTCCTAATAGTTCCCACATCTTTTGGATCAAAGTCACCATATTCAGAAGGAAGGGGGCAAAAAAACTCATAAGTCGTGCAGTATCAGCTTTCGCTATTTTCTCTGACTTTTTTGAAAAGTAGCGCAAGTTAGCACACTATCGATTGTGTGAACCACCATTTTGCATATGGCTGTGGAAACTACCAGCAGTCTTCCTGAAACAGCCACAGCAGAGCTGAGCCGTGATTGGTTAGATTGACCAAGGAGGGAGTGGACTTGCAAGAGATGAACCTCAAATGAAAAGATCCAGCCAGCCGGCTTGCTTTCTAGCATAATTACTGTTCCTCTGTGTGTGTGTGTGTGTGTGTGTGTGTGTGAGCGAGAGAGAGAGTAGCGATCTGCTCCACCAGCTGATTGCTCCCTCGCCCTGCTGTGATCGTGTTCTTTTGTGTGTGTGCATGCACGTGCGCGTGAGTGAGTGAGTGAGTGAGTGAGAGAGAAGCAGTCTGCTCAGCTGGCAGGGATGCAGAGCAGAGGGAATCTAACCTGCTTTCCTTCCCTTCTTTGTCATTATTCCTCTCCCCCCCTGTAGTCTCCCTCCTTTTTTGGTTGCTTTATCTGGTTTTCTCAGGATCAGACGAAGCTACAGAGCTACAATCTTTCGGAGCCCTCTTTCCCCCTCACACTGCCCCCCTCCTCGCTTCCTCCCCACCTCCTGCCTGGCTTTAATGACAGTGATCTGGAGGCCATGCCCCCCACCTTTGTTTGTGTGAACAAGAAAGGCGAAAACTCATCGGATCTTCCAATTTAGCAATAAATCATGTAAACTTTGCAGCGCTGGTACAAAAGGACAGTAATCCAGAATTTTGCACTCTTTATTCTGCCGTGTAACTGCCCCCCTCCAGATCTTATTTTTGCATTTAGTGCAACATTCCTGCTATTCATGTATTATCATAATAGAAGTAGCAATTCCATTTTTAGGAACTGCATTTGGCTGAAACCCTAAGCATTAATTTTTTTAAAAAATTAAGCACCTTTGACTCTACTAAAATTCAGTGGTGTTGACATGAACTTTGCTATCAAATATAGATTAGCATTTCTTGTTTGTTTGTTTTTTAAAAATCCACATGTGAAAGCCTTGGCAACAACTATATTAAACTGGAGTTGTCGTTAATCATCAGTTATATTGGCGCAGGACTCATCTGATGATCCGTGTGTGTGTGTGTGTGTGTATTGTTCTCTCCAATGTATATGCTGGCCTCTTGAGAGAGAAATTAAGTAGCAGTAAAGCACCTCAATTGCTTGAGAATTTAAAAGGAATAATGCTTGACTAATGTGGAAGAATGCCTAGTTAAAAGCTTTACAGCTGGTTTAATCAGTAACCTGCACTTTTAATTAGTCAGTCACTGCTCTCCCACTGTGTTATAGTTTCTTCTTTGCTACTATAAAGTTCTCTTCTTGCATTTAGCTTGGCCACTTACGGCTTAATCATGCCACTGGATTCAGGCTGCCTGCTTTTGCTTGTGCTTGGGACAACTTACCTCCAAGAAGGAAGCTCTACACCAGTGTTTGTACAAGGTATGGCTATGATTTCATATTCAACTCTAACCATTTTCTAAAGGCAAAAATATAGATGTTCATATTATGCCAAACAGACATTATCTTCACTTACTTGGCAAATTTGTCACCTTCATTCCATCAACAGTGGTTGCTCAGAGTCAAGGTAGCCTCACACAACCCCTGAGAATGGGACTAGTCACTAGACAAATGTCCTTCCTTAGTCCAGATTGTCTCGTGTATGCAGCAATCTGGCTTTCTGAATTATTCATTGAATGTCAGAGTTGAGATCTGATGGAGGTGTAGTCACTTGATCTCTAGAGGAAAATCCTTCTGGTCTTCCATACTTGTTACAACCAATGTGGACAATCCTATCCATAGCATAATCCATCCCATTGCCTGCATAATCGCTTTTTGAATGAACCACCACCTCCTTCTCCTCCTCCTCCTTCCGACTCAACTGAGGATCCCTTATAAATAAAACAACAAAGAACCTCATGACTCTTAATAATAGCTTTATTCTGATACTAGGTTTGTTTGGTGTTTAAATTAAGATGCATTAATTACTGTTCTGGACATAGACTATTTATGAAATTTTTCATGAAGTCAGTGAACACACACACACACATTCATTCATATATGCATTCATTTGGTTGTATTATATCTGGCCATGTTCCTCCACTCACAGCAGAGACTTCTGTGAATGGAAGGCAAGTTTCATTGATTTCCCCTGATGCCTCCCTACACCCCCAAATGTGCTCTAAAGAGTTCGAAGTCCATTTAGAAAAGTGTAGAAGGCGGCACAGGTGAAAGGAAATTGGGAGAAATCTCGTCCCTCTCCTTTTGGAAGCTTCCTCTGGAGCAAAAAGATGCTTCACAATTTTTTTTTGCAGGTGGAGGCACATTCACAATGTTATAATTTTTAGTGTCATGTATCAATCTACTTCAATATTCCTGTGATAGATACAAGCCTAGAAGGAAACTAATGTGTTGGTGAAGATCAGAGAAATATAGGTCAACCCCCGATCTGCGGGGGATATGTTCCAAGACCCCCTGTGGATACCTGAAACCGTGGATAATAGGGAGCCCTATTATTTTCAATGAGAAGAACGCCGGAAGTTGACCATAGAATCACATTGGAGGACCTAGAAATACCTAGAGAGAATATATATTTTTGGTTGTGGATAAGTGAAACCATGGATACCGAATACAGGGATACAAGGGTTGACCTGTATAAAGACAAACCCAGAATAATTTTTCAAAGGTTCTCACCCGTAACAATTTTTTCTATATGATATTTCAACTTTTATTTCATATGAGAATGTAACACTGTAGGGTTTTAACAACAACGGGTATGTACCTTTCCAATCATCTTGTACAGTACACTATCACAATAAAGTACAGCACTTAGAAAGTTGCTCTGTCTGAAATCCAAATGAAGCCAGTTGTTTGTAGTTCGGAATATATATAGGTGCTATTTTATTTGTAATTTATTTGTATTTATTTATGTAATTGTCTTTTGAGCAATTCATTGCAGAGGTCAAACTGTAGAATAAGGAATTTCTTTGACAAGAAATGTTTATATGTTCGATTATTATGGACTTTATCAGACGTGGCAAAATAGTACAATTACAATGTCACGGAAGCATGAATGGTTTCTGTTATTCCACAACGTCCTGTTTGTGTGGTCAAACTGTGCTCTAGCCACAAATAAGGCACTGCTTTTAATTGACAGGACAAGCCATCAATGGCTCTCAATATCGCATTTTTCATGGTACAGTTGTCTCTCCACATTCGCGGGGGTTAGGGCTACAAGACCCCTGAGAATGTGAAAAAAAACCACAAATAAAAAATAGGTCACGCCACGCCCTCCCAGGCCCCCGTTGCTGCTCCTCTCCACACACACCCCACCCTCCCAGAAGCAGTGACAGGGGCTTCTGAGGCCCCCGTCGCTGCTCCTGTCCACCCCCCGCCCTCCTAGAAGCAGCAACGGGGGCTTCTGAGGCCTCTGTCGCTGCTCCTCTCCACCCACCCACCCTCTGTCGCTGCTCCTCTCCACCCCCCCACCATCCTAGAAGCAGCAATGGGGGCTTTTGAGGCCCCTGTTGCTGCTTCTCTCTACCGCCTGCCCTCCCAGAAGCAGCGATGGGGGCTTCTGAAGCCCCTGTTGCTGCTCCTCGCCACCTCCACCCATCCTCCCAGAAGCAGCGATGGGGCTTCTAAAGCCCCGTTGCCACTTTTGGTAGGGGGGCTCTCAAAAACCGCGAATAATAAAAAAACGCGAATGTTAAAGCCGTGAATGTGGAGGGGCAAGTGTATTGAAGAGTTGTGAAAACATGTCCCACTGTAATCGCGAGCTTGCAGCGTGAATGGGTGGTCCTCTTCCCTCCCCTCCCTGTTCCTGATGAGAAAATTTCCATGTGAGAATGTGAAAACTATCCACAGGACACTCATTTTATGAATGGTCCCAGTTTGTTTGCATGTTTTTAGATTTGTTTAAGTGTTTGTATGTTCATTTACTTTACAAATTAAGGCTTTTTTGGTGTTTTTAAGCATGCTCGCTTCTTCTCGTGAGAACTGCCGAAATC
The DNA here is from genome assembly GCA_030847615.1 of Gambelia wislizenii. Lineage (NCBI taxonomy): Eukaryota > Metazoa > Chordata > Lepidosauria > Squamata > Crotaphytidae > Gambelia > Gambelia wislizenii. The sequence goes on from JAUMIR010000001.1 coordinate 371,554,702, forward strand.
TCACCCATGCTAAGTCACAGAAGTAAAGTCCTGTTCTTAAAGTGCTAGTGGTGATCATGTGATAATTCTATAGTGATTATTTCGCATGGTTGCAACAATGTACAATAAGTGTAATAATACCACTATGTTTCCACTTTTGCAGAATTATAGTGTTTTTAGACACTAGTCTGATCAAGTCCTATATGTCTGTTTTTGCTGTTTAGTCAAATAGTTGAATGTTGGCCAATAATCAGATGACTTCAACTAGTTTTGAATCATTGGAAAGTCAGAAGTGTTTTGATACTTTATGATATTTATCTTGCTGTGTTGGTTCCCCCCCCCCCAACTCCTTCTGTTCTTTATGCCTTCAGGTTCAAAATGTGGGCAGAAAGCCTATGCCACAGATCCATGGTCTTTTTATGGTTACCTCTCTCGGATTGTTGGTGGGAACCAGGTGCGCCAAGGTTCACACCCATGGCAGGTGAGCTGCCCCCACCCCCTGACAGTTGTAATCCAAGGCACCTTCAGTTCTAAGATCTATCATGGAGGTGAGAAAAATGAGGGTACTGAATGTCTTGGGCCTTTGCTTCATGGGTTCTTTTGCTGAACAGTGTGTTGCTCTTTGTAAGGGCAGTGAAGCACATACTGACAGCGAGAACAATCACCATTCTCTCTAACTTGTCAGAAAACTTTTTTGATTAATTACATTAACTGCAGGGGGGGAAGAGTCATTATTAGAAAGTGAGGACCATGTACTCATACGGAAAAGCAAATCTGATTCTCATGTTAATAAGTAATGCAGACAAAAGTAACATTTGCCTTATTCTGAACACATGCACACACGCATACGCACACACACCTTGGTGGTTCCTTGAAAGTATTTATTTATTTATTGAATTTATAACCTGCCTTTCTCCTAAAATAGGATTTAAGGCAGTTTAGAATACTTGTGTGAAAAGTTCCAGCTAAAACATTAATGTACAAAACCTAAAAAAGAATTAAATAACAATATTATTTAAAAAGTGATTCAAAGTAGTTAAAACACTTAAAACATATTTATTTATTTATTATAACTTGTTTTTTTTCAAACATAGACATCGTATTACAAAAAAGAAAAAAATCATAAACAAATCAAGATAGAAAATACAAAAACAAGTGAAACATTGAAAATACAAAAAACAAGAAAATACAAAAACAAGTGAAATTTTTTTTTACCGAGGTTATAATAAAATACAACCACAAACGTAAAACCCTTAAAACATATTTAAAATATAACTTCAACAAAAGATTTTAAAAAAACAGCACACCACTTTACAGACACACTACTGCTCCATATTAAAATCCAAAGGCCTGCGTGAATAAAACATCTTCACCTGCCAGCAGAAAGAGAGCCGGGAGGGGGCCAACTGGACCTCCTATGAAAGGAAGCTCCACAGCCTGGGAGCAGCCATGGAGAAGGGTTTTCTCTTCAGGTTCTGCCCGCGTCCCACTCTCAGATGTCAGGAAGCAGGCCCACAGCACATGAGCAAGGCCCCCTGCATGTGACCAACCTTGGTCACATGCTGTGGGTTCCTTTCCTGGCTATGGAAAAGCAAGGCAGAGGGCAGCTGCAGCAATGGACCAGCATGCCAGAATGGGCTGGCTGCTGTGGTCACGTGGGGCCTGATCTGTTTTTCCCTGGCTGGAATGCATCTAAACAGGTATTTTTTAAAAAAATGTTTTATTGGGCCCCATTATTTATTTATTTATTTTAGGTACAGCAGCACCCCCATATTCACTGATTCACCATCCACTAATTCAATTATCCATGGTTGGTGACAGTGGGGGGGGGGTGGATGGGGGAGGGAAGGGAGGAGGAGGGTTCTCGCCTTCCTTCTCCCTTCTCCCCCAGGATCGCCCCCCGGGATGGCTCCCAGTGATGGCACTGGCGATGGGGGGGGAGGGCCAAGGGGAGCAGTGGAGAATTCTCACCTCCCTTATCCCTCCCCCCCAAGGATGGCTCCCAGTGATGGCAATGGTGAAGGGGTGTTCACTATTATCTGCAGATTTCATTATCCACAGGGGGCCCTGGAACGAATCCCCTGCCATATACCAGGGTCCTACTGTATTTATACCCTGCTCTTTAGCCACGAAGGCTCTCAGGGTGGCTTACAAATTGTTAAGCTATAGCACCTACACATCTACACTGCTTTTATAATGTGCTAGGCACTCCAAGCGCTTTCCAATGTGTGTTAGCTAATTGCCCCCACAAGCCAGGTGCTCATTTTACCAACCTATGAAAGGATGGAAGGCTGAGTCAATCTTGGAGCCCCTTGGGATCGAACCTGCAACATTGCAGCTTGCAATACTGGCATTTAACCACTGTGGCACCATGGATCCCTACCCTGTTTCACCCTGTTTTAGCCTCGTCTTTGCCCTGGAGGTAGTGAGGACTGCCTGGGGGGAAAATGGGGCAAAAACCCTGTGTTGTTGGGACTACATGGCACCAAGATGCGGGCAAGATGGGGTAAATTGCCTGTGTAAGTGAGCCGCAGGAGTACACCCAAGCTGTGAACCTGAGATTTCAGGGAGAATGTAACCCCAACCAGCATAGGCTAAATCCCTATTCCCTGATTGGCTTTTCAATTGACCAGGAGCACCTCTGTCTTGTCTGGATTACCGTAAGTTTCAATTTGTTCACCCTCATCTGGTACAGTACTGACATCAGACACTGGTTTAGTACAGATATGGCTTCTTTGGAACTGGATGAAAAGGAGAGATAGAATTGTGTGTCATTAGCATACTGATGACATTAGACCCCCAAACTCATAAATAACTTAGGGAGGAATGTAGCTGCTGAAACAGTCCAGAGGTTAAAATCCAATTAGAGGGCACATCTGGACTGATTTGAAAAGTCCCAGATTGTTCCTGTTCTTTCTGATTTTTTGCTGGATTAAAAAAAATTGACCTGGTGAGCTGGTATAAAAAGTCTCCAAGTGTACCAGGAACTGACAGAAAATATTCTGGTGTAAACAAAACTTGTATGGATCTCCAAAATAAAATCAGGAACAACAAGAACAAAATCTAAGACTTTCTGAGTTTTTAAAAAATCCGTCTGGGTGCTCCAAAGTCAGTCCAAGTGAAACAATTCAGGTGGTAGGATATGCAGAAGGATAGTCTAGGGAAGCCATTCCCAGAAGTCATAAAAATCAAGACCAAGGTATCAGAGCTAGGGGAGATGTGTTTCCCAAGCAATGTCTGACATTGCTTCCAGCAACAGCCCTGTGGTCTAGCCTGCCCTTTTTACCCAGACTGGGGGTGGAGCAGGAACTGCTGGGGTGGCTCTGATTGTACTTAAGCTGTTTACCCAAACATATGTGAGACTTGGCTGTGTCTGCTGCACTATCAGTGGGTGGCACAATAGAAAAGTGTTGTATGCACACTCATTATAACTCATCATAATTGTAAATCAGAAATGAAAAGAGGGCGACAGTGTCAGCTATGTGGTGCATCAAAATCATTAATACTTGTTATTTTACCATGCCATTCCTTAGGGTGTAGCATCAATAATACTGTTGTGCTCACTGCAGTAGAGATGTGAAGGCCCAGAAAAAAACCTGAAAAATTCGGGGGGGGGGGAAGCATTTTTCCCTGAAGCCTTTTTTATTGTTGTTTTTCCAAAAAATTGAAAAGGTTTGAAAAAAGGAAGAAAACCGATTATGGAATGTTTTATTTTAGCATGATAAATAAAATCTTTAAGACATGGTGTTCATATATAATTGTTTGAAGACAATTGTCTGAATACACTGTATTTTTAATACACCAGTTGTGATAATTTATGCCAGATCAAATTGTACATAGTCATATTTTATGTTCCTAAAGTAACAGAGTGACTGTCAATCTGTAAAAAGTGCTAATGTTGCATTTTTAAACAATTTTTGAAAATTTCCATTTTTTCTGGAATCCCTCCCCCAGAAAAAACAAACAAACATATTTTTTCCCATAGCTTCAAAATTTCTGGAAATGTTACATCTCTACACTACAGCTTCCCCTAGCAGTGAGAAGTTCTAGAAACACGGAGGTTGTCTGGAGTTTAGATGTATTTTACTTTATTTATACATATACAGATGGAGCATAGGTGGAAACACACAGCTCAGACTCTATGGAGATTTTCACATGGGGCCCAAATGCCGTGTTACTGCCCTGCCACCTCCTCTCCCGTTCCTGCCATGAAATGGAGAAAAATGTTCACACATTTACCTCCTTTCCGCTGCAGGAACGTCCTCCCCATCCCCAAGCTGGTTGGCCGTAAATGCAGCCGACATAAGGCTGCATTTACTACCAGGAATTCAAATCCCAGACATTTGTGAAAACGGCCGCACAGCAAATTCAAAAATACCCCACCCCAAAGATCTAAACAAGAAACAAAATACAAAAATGAATTTAAAAAAATACAAGTAACCTGGGGAGAGGGGGGGAAGTGTGCCTCTTACCTGGGTGTCCCATTCCTGCCCGGAAGCGTCCAGAACAGATCTCTCCCCTGCAGCTGTCATCACGGGAGAGGAACGGGACACCTTTCAGACCACCCGTGATTCCGTGACAGAAACAGAATGGGTCATTAATAACTTCTCCCCGTGAATACAATATCACGGGGAGAAAACAGAATGTTAACATTGAGGGCACGGAAGGGGGTGAACATCGTCTGAAAGAAAAATCTTTCAGCGACTTTGTTCCATGCTTGCAATGGAACAGATAGCTAGTGTGAAAATCTCCTGTATCAGGTTTCCATAGAGGAGCAGCTCCATACTCTTACAATTCACTTACCTGTACTTGTCTCTCTTTGTGTTTCTTTCTGTCTGTTTTTCCAAAATGCTTCCATTACTTTCCACTGGAGGGCGTAACTTGACTGGTGGACAAAGATGTTCTTATTGGTTTTACCATTTACCTCTGGCTTCCCTACCCTAACAAGGACAGTACTTGGAAGCTTTACCACTCACAAATAAAGGTTTTGTCTGTCTTTCTTTCTTTCTTTCTTTCTTTCTTTCTTTCTTTCTTTCTTTCTTTCTTTCTTTCTTTCTTTCTGTTTTCCTGTCCTTCCTTCCTTCCAGACTAGGGGGATTAGGCATCCTGTCCTGCCCCACCACAATCACCCTCCCAACCACACTTCGACAGGGCAGCCCAGGAGTGAAAGGAGCTCTAACGGAGCTCCATTCACTTCCTGGATCGAAATCCTGCGGATTCCTGCGAGAAGATGTGAGCATGGGAAATTCAAAAGTAAAAACAAAAATAGCCCCCCAAAAGTGACAGCAAGTACAAAAACACATTTTAAATGTTAAAGTAACCCAGAGAGGGTCATAAAAAGTGTGCCACTTACCTGAATGTCCCAATCTCATCCGGAAGTGTTCTGGCAGGGACCTCCCGTTGATGCTGGGATCTCGCCAGCATAACGGGGCACCTTGTCACACACAGGCAAATCCATCACAGAAAAGGAATGGGGAATCTATTCACAGCTTTTTCTGTCAATAAAAAGCAGCAGAACGGAATGCATAACGACAGAACGGAATGGCAGCAGAACGGGTGCATAATGAGGGGGGAATGTCGTCGTCTGATAAGGAAGCCCTTTTGTGATCTCCTGGTGTTGCTGTAACACCACTTTTAATGTGTCTGATAATCTCAAATGATCCAGAGCAGCATGATTAGAAAAATACATAAATAAAAACAGTAATTTGTAACAATAAAACAGTATTGAACAGTTGCAATATTAAAACACAATTAAATTCTAAAAAGTTTTAAAATATAGCAATTTTTAAAAATGAAAAGACCAGAGGACCCATCCATTAAAAGTCCTTTCTTCAGCAGCCAGTCAGTTGCAAAAAGTCTGCTTGAATAGGAGGGTTTTTTCCTGCTACTTGAAGAACAACAAGGAGGGAGACAGACTAGTCTTTCTTGCAAGGGATTTCCACAACCGCTAAGAAGACCCTGAGTTCATCTAGATAAGGTGAGATAATGTGGATTGCTGCTCATTAATGCAAAATTGCAGCAGCATTCATTTATCTCTGTGATTTTTTGGGAAGATCGCTGATATGCGAAGTTATCCATGTTTGAAGTTCACATGGATGCATGCCTGAGAATCAAGATGGTGGCCATGAGTGAACATTATTCTTTTCCGTAAGTTGCCGCTGCTGCACTGGGTTTTTTTAAAACTTTAAATCTCAGGTGCAAAAGTGCCATCTTCCAGTTTTTAAAAAAACTGTTTGGTCATCTTATCACTGCTAAAAATGTGCACAATTACTACTGCAAAAATTAAAAAAAATTGTGGTTCTGACCACTTTGTGGCTGGCAAGCCCATCTCCTCCCCCCCCCCCCATGCACACATCTGACCAATCAGCTTTTGACTTCTGGAATGTACTGTGCTGCAAATTGGTTGTCCAAACTGGTGGTGATGCACATTTCTGCATTAAAAAAAAACTTTGGGAAAAGCTGTGAAGGCTTTTCCCATGCAGTAAATGGAGCTTTTGGACCCCCTTCTTCTGAAAATGGCGAATCACCATAGGATCTCATTGGGACAAAAGGTATTTTCCTAGAAATCTATGAGGAGTTTTTTCACCTTCTAGACAACCCCCTTTTCATGTGTTCCAAGTAGGTATAATTATAATGTGTAAATATAATGTGATTATAGTGTGTTTAGATTAAAGGGAAAAATACATTAGTGTTAGGATAGATTTATTTTTGTATTAGTAAGAAAAGAGGAAAATAATTAGTATTATTTTTGTATTATTGTTATGGCCTTTGGCGGTCGGGTGTATTTTTTTAGTAGAATGGTCTTACTCCAATAAAAAATTCCCTATAAAAATTCCCTATTCATGTGTTCTCACCAAATATGCTTCTGAGGATTGTAGGAGCTAGAGAAGAGTCTCTCTCAAAGATCTTAAACCCCAGACAACTTTGTATGGGAGAAGACAGTCTTTCAGATACTTTCAACCCATGTTGTGTTGGTTCTAGATTGTTATCAGTCCTTTCCTATCTAAGCAAATGACTAAACAGTAGTAATGGTGTAAATGCTACATAAAAAAGAAAGAAAGCACTTTTAATTACTTTGGGGAGTGGCAGTGAATGTGGACAATACCAAATATATTTTGGGAATGCCTGAAAATTTAAAGCTGTACTGGTGAATGTTGACTGTTAGCATTTCTCTCTGCTGCATACCCCAGACCTGTGAATGTGAATGTTTGCCAGACTTTGGACATGTCACTTGAGAATATAGATCCTGCTCTCTGCCTTTCTTTTGTAGATGTGTTAAAGCATGCCTTTCCTAACATGACATGTGTTCTGCATGACCCAGGTTTCCTTGAAAAGGAATAATCATCATTTCTGTGGAGGAACCCTTGTTTCTACCCAATGGGTAATCACGGCAGCTCACTGTGTTGTAAGCAGGTACAGAGGAGAAATTCACTGAGAGGCCAACATTCATGTTGTTGTTTTATTTTGCACTTATTGTTTTATAGATTTTTTTAAAATGTGCACTACCCTTGATATACAGTATGTAAATTCATTATATATACAGGTCTCCTCCCCCATCCCTGTTTACATGGGGAATACATTCCTGGACTTACCACAGAGACACAAAACTGTGTATAATAATGAACTGCCATAGGAAACCATAGGATCATGTTGGAGGACCTAGAAAATGCTTAGAGAGGATGCCTTTCTAGGCATCTGGTTTGACTCTATGGTCAGCCTCTGGTGGAAGTTAACCATAGAGTTGTGCTGGAAGATCTCCCAATGCCTAGAGAGGCTACCTCCAGCACGGCTCTATGGTCCTCTAGATGCCTACAGAGATCTCCGCCCTCCTGATTGCGGGTAAGTGAAACTGTGGTTATTGATCCCACATAAACAGGGGGTGACCTATAGGCACACACACAATATGGTCTGCATCCATTTGCTAATCATGTGTAGGTACATTGAACCAATGGTATCTTGGTAAGACAATACTTATTTAAATTCTTTTGATTTAATGTATCACTCTAGTTAAGGAAAGCAATTGGATTTAGGCTACATATGTAGTGTGTGTGCTTGTGTGCCTTTAAGTCACCTGTTGACTTATGGTGACCCAATGAATGTCATGGCATTTCCTTAGGCAAGAAATACACACAGGTGGTTTGCCATTCCCTTCCTCTGACTATACCAGATAGCACCTAGAATTTTCTGGCTGTCTACCTTCCAAGTACTAACCAGGCCTGACCCTGCTTAGCTTCCAAGATCAAACAGTATCTGGTGACTTCCAGGTATTTAGCCTTAATATATTATATATGTAAGTACTGGTGTGCTGGATGATGATATTTCTGTAAAGAATTGGGATTTTGTTTCTTTTGTTTTCAAAAAACATACTTAAGTTTTTTTCCTGTTATGATTTCACACCATATTGCAGATCTCTGTTCAGTTCACTGACTGTCACTGCTGGGGAACATGATCTGAGTCTGAAAGATGAGGAAGAGCAGACCCTACATGTTAAACAAATAATTAAACATCCAAAATTTAACAGGAAGAAACCAATGGATTATGACATCGCCCTTCTAAAAATGAATGGTCATTTTAAATATGGTAATATTATACTCTGATAATCATGGTTAGAATCCTCTTTCTGACTCTCCCTGTATCTACGTTATTCTAAGCATTATTTATTACTGACACACAAAGTGAAATTTATATTCAGATAATATAATAGCAGCTGCATATAGGTTTTGGAGATATTTAATTAAAATAACAATTGGGGCTTTTACATAGCTTTATTCAAGTTAGGTCACATAACCAAGCTGGTGGGGATATAATGGAAAAGTAACCCTTGTATGGGTAACTTTTTTCCTGGCCCTGTCTATAGTGATGGTGATTAGAAGCCGTAGCAGAAAGCATATTCCCCTGATGCTGGGGATGGTCAGAACCCAGGGTTCCTCACCCAGAGTCCCAGGAATTTTTGCGGGGATTAGGATTTTTTTATTGGAATAAGACCATTCTACTGAAAAATACACCCGACCGCAAAAGGCCGTAACAATAACGCAATAATAATAATAATTGTTTTCTTACCCAGAGTCCCAGGGGTTGTCTAAATGGTGAAAATACCACTCATGAAATTTGCTGGGAACACAACCTGTCTAAATGGGATCCTGCATCAATCAATCCACTGTACAGTATTTAGAAGGAGGGGGCCCCAAAATAGCAGAAACAATGCAGGAAAAGCCTTTGTGCCTATTCTTGTAGTTCTTTAAAAACAGCTGGTTCATTCCTGCTTGTTGGGACAAACAATTCACTTTGAATCGGTTTCTCATAGCAAAGGAAGCGCAAAGCTGATTGGCTGGGTGAGCACGGGGCAGGGCTTAGTAAAAGGCAAGCACCCACTGCCACCATGTTGGATTTTCACCTTAGTGACTGATCACTAAGGTGATAAAATGGTGTGTTGTGTTTTGGGTTGTTTTTTTTCTCTACTGTTTAATCAAAAATTTGCTCTATTGGTCTAGCGCACCTTGGACATCATTCTTTTTAAAAAGTTCGGTGGTGGGCAAAGTACAAAGTAAATCACTTGCGGCTGCCATCTAGCATGCAAAGCTTATGGGGGCAAAAACATTGTTAATAGAAGCCGCTGCTGCTGCAAAATGCCATTACTGCAGGACACTCCATTTTGGGAGGGCTCATATAGACAGTCTGGTGCCCTGAACTTGCCTTGAGAGTCATGCAGAAATAGCTTTTTCAACAACTTAGTTATGGGAATGAAGGTTGACTTCAGAAGTCTGCATTAAAAACGGTTCAGTAACATAAACTGATGGTGAAATTTGACAGAAAGGGAGAAAATATCTTATGTTGCTTTTCATTTCAGAGGGGCTTGCTCCAGAAGAACTGTACTGGAATTTGGGGGATTGGTTCTTTAATTTTCGTAGAAACTAATTCCTAAATGGATTAATGTCACTGCAAGCCATGTTGAAAGTGCTGTCTGGTGATAAACCAGATGAACATTGTTCACTCTAATATGTCACAAGGATTTCGATCTGTCTTGGTGGTAGGTTCAGCAGTCTGGCCAGTATGCCTTCCAGATCCAAATGAAAAGTTTGATCCAGGATTTGTATGCATCACGTGTGGCTGGGGTCGTTTAAGAGAAAGTAAGCCTTTGGTATTATCTTTGAAAGTATTTTGTTATAAATACAAGTATTAAGTGAGTGTGTGTGTGTGTGTGTGTTGGGGAGCTATATAGTATATCAGCACACTTGTGTGACATCACTCTTTTCAGTGCTGACAGAGATTGCCCTGTGACTCAGGGGCTTACCACACTCCAAAGAAAAGTGGCAAGGGAGCAGGAACGTTCCATTTTCTGTGCTTCCTTACTGCATACCGTTGTTGTTTTTTCATTCTGGCTCTGTGGGGGACCGAGGTAAAACCGCATCTTTTTGCTAACCAGAAAAAACTGTTAGCAAAAAGATGTGGTTTTACCTCAGTCCCCCATGGGACCGGGATGGAAGGATGCCAGAAGGATGATGGTGTCATGCAGTAAAGAAGTGCGGAAAACTGAACGTTCCTGCTCCCTTGCCATTTTTCTTCAGAATGCAGTAAGGCTCTAAGGGTCCTTTCATGCTAAACAGTTGTAGCACTTTGATTCCACTTTTGTCCTGTGGAATCCTGGGGGCTGTTTACACGACAAAAAAAGCCTGAGAAGAATTCGTGTTGATCCCTGGTTGTTTACACACATCACGGGCTATTCAGAAGGAGGGGGTAAGCAAAGAGTCCAGTTAACCCATGACTTCCCACCCCTCTATTTTTCAGGATTTTCTGGGGAAAGTCCGAGACAGCCCGTGCTATTGGTTGTCTAAACAACCAGGAACCATCCCAGGACATGGGATCGTTTCTGATTGGTTGGATATTGGAGGGGGCAGGCTTGCAAGGGAAGCCTTGAAATCGCCATTTTGTTACGCCCCCCCCCCCACAAACAGGGTCCTCCACTGGCTCCAAAGCAGCCAGCTGAGTGCCTGGCACTGCCTTTCCTTCCTGCCTCTCCCTTCTCATCCCTGGAAAGAGAGCAGACAGAACTTAAGGCATTGCTTTCTATTGGAAGGAAAAAAGTGGGGGGAAGAATAGGTGAACAGACAGAACGCCTCCCCCCACTTTTTCCCTTCTAATAGAAAGCAGTGCCTTAAGTTCTGCCTGTCCACCCATTCCTCACCGCACTTTTTCCCTTCCAATAGAAAGCAATGCCTTAAGTTCTGCCTGTCCACCCATGCCTCCACCCACTTTTTCCCTTCCAATAGAAAGCAGTGCCTTAAGTGCTGCCTGTCCACCCATTCCTCACCACACTTTTTCCCTTCCAATAGAAAGCAATGCCTTAAGTTCTGCCTGTCCACCCATGCCTCCACCCACTTTTTCCCTTCCAATAGAAAGCAGTGCCTTAAGTGCTGCCTGTCCACCCATTCCTCACCACACTTTTCCCCTTCCAATAGAAAGCAATGCCTTAAGTTCTGCCTGTCCACCCATGCCTCCACCCACTTTTTCCCTTCTAATAGAAAGCAGTGCCTTAAGTTCTGCCTGTCCACCCATTCCTCCCCCCACCACTATTTCCCTTCCAATAGAAAGCAATGCCTTAAGTTCTGTCTGTCCACCCATTCCTCCCCTCACTTTCCCCCCTCCAATAGAAAGCAATGCTTTAAGTAAGAATTCGAATTGACAGTAAGCACTTTGTGAATGTATCAGCTATATCTTTGAATGTACCTGTTTCTGTTAATGGAAAATTAAGGTCTCCTTGGGAGTAAGAATTCAGGGCTATGGCTTAATTCTGTTGTGTATACTAATGCGGTCTCCTTGGCAGTAAGAATTTGAATTGACAGTAAGCACTTTGTGAATGTAGCAGCTATGTCTCTGAATGCACCCTGTGGTGGCAAGGGCGGGGAGGAATACCGAGCGGGGTGAAGGTCTTCTCTGTGACTGACAGTCACAGAGAATACACCGCGCACAAGGGTGGGAGGCAGTAGCCTGATGGGACAGGGGAGGGGGTTTCTCCTTAGAGGCCAGTGTTGCTGTGCCTGGCAGAGGTGGGGTGGTTCTGACCTTTTCAAAAATGGCGGATCCAGCCTTGCCAGGCTTCCGTTGTAAATCTGTCCCCTCTAAAGTTGGACCAATCAAAATACTGCTCTGCTGTGTGCCCCTATCCCGGGATGGAGGCACTCAGAACAAGAAATTTAAAACACCAAGACTTATGCTACCATGACAAATTGTGTAAACAAGAAGGGACGAACTCAGGATGAGGGAATCCCATTTCTCCCTGTGATAAAAACTGTTGTGTAACTGACGCCCTGGGATTGGTATTCTGAGGAGACACTAGAACTTTCTATCTGAGAATTCTAAATGTCTCATGAAACTGCAAATCAGGTTTCCATAGGATAGAACCATGGCAGTTCAAATGGAATCAAAGTGTTATAACTGTAAAGGGCCCCAGGAAGAAGATGCAATAATAATTAGAAGAAGTAAATGGTTTTGAAGCTGTTGCGCTGCGGGGGTGGGGGACAATGACAATGGATGGGCACAGGGCAGGGAGGGGATTCTAACAATGAAGGGCCTCTGAGATACTTCCCTCCCCCTGCCCAAAGTATAATTTCAATCCCCAAATATTTGCAGCCTGGTTGTTCTTCATTCACAAAAATTAGGTACTGCTGGAAGGTGCTCTTCATGAACTTCTGTACCATCTGATGTATTTTAAGAAAAAGAGTACATAATGCTGCTTTTTTCTAGGCCATTCTGGGATCTCACATGTGGATATTCCACCACTCATTTTGCACTGCTTTGGATAGTGCCTGCAGTTGTACTTTCTGTGGTGATCCCATTAACTGGATGACTAAAAATGTGTTGGATATCCTATCCCACCCCTGTCCTCTCCCAATTAACTATTTGGTTTGATGGTTTTGTAGGAAGGAGCGTATCTCAGTGGCAGGGCATATATTTGACAGGCAAAGGGGTCCAGGTTCAGTGCCTGGCAAATTCCAGTTAGAAAAGGACTGCACAGCAAGGGATGGTAACAAGTATCTCTGTCCCCTAGACTCCAAAGAGCTGTTGCCAGTCAGAGCAGAAAGTCCTGGGCTAGATGGACAGACTCTGACTCTGACAGCTTCTTGCACTGCGTTTTGCTTCTCAGATGGAATGCTCCCTGAAGTACTGCATGAAGTGGAATTGCCCATCTTAGACCAGAATGAATGTTCTAGAGTGTTGTCAACCTTGAAGAAACCTATTCGAGGTGACACCATAATGTGTGCTGGGTTTCCAGATGGAGGAAAAGATGCTTGTCAGGTTTGTAAAGTGAATAGCTCTACTAACAGAGATACTTCTCTGCTCTTGTTGCTCTTTTGCTTCAGCATCAGCTGTGTGACTTTTAAGTACACGCCACATGTTGGCAAGCCATGATATATGGCCTAGTACAGGGAGCTCCACAATACAGAAAATGTGATCATGATGAGGTTGGGGTTGAGATTTTAACAGCCCTCCCAAGTGATTTTGCTGCAGCTGAGATTAGCAGGAAAATTGCAATGTCAGTTGGGATAGAGGCTTTAACTTCCTGCTTCAAAGTGATCCTAATGCTGCTAAGATCAGTGGAGAGGTTCCAACTTAATTATAAAAATCATTTTTGAAAGTGCCAATAACAAAATATACCACTAGGGGGCAATGGTGGCAGCCAAACATGCCATTCTCTGGATATCCCATGGATACCTTAAACCCGTCCCCCATTATTTAATTCAGTAATTAAACCAAATTAAATTCCACTTCTCCCAGCATTAATAGCAACAAGCTCATTTCCCCATTTTCTGATTGTCAAAATTAATGAATTAATATTAAATTCAACATTCCAATCATAGGGTTTAGAAGGGTTGAGTTGGACAACTCTATCTGTCTCTCCTCCCAAAGCAGTGTAGATTCCACTCCAGTACTAGATTCAGAATGCAAGAAACTTGCAGGCGGCCTCTCTAGGCATTTTGTATGTCCTCCACTGTGATTCTATGGGGTTTGCTGTTACCTGTGGTTTCAAGTATTCGTGGTAAATTTGGGAACGTATCCCCCTTGGATATGGCGGGTGAGCTGTATAAACAAGAGAATGTCCTTTTGAAGGACCATGAAATACGTAGTTCCATGTGTTGTCTCACCTGTGTCTTACTTAAATATGACTTTTCTCCCCCTGCAGGGAGACTCTGGAGGCTCCCTTGTGTGCAGACGTGACCATGGTTCTTGGACCCTGATTGGGGTGACTTCGTGGGGCATAGGATGCGCTCGTAGTTGGATGCATAACTTGAAAAAAAAGTATGAAAGACGAGGCACGCCAGGAATTTTTACAGATCTTACTAAGGTGCTCCCTTGGATTCAACAACATATGGATGCCGGTAGTAGCAAAATCACGCTAGTATTGTAATCCTGTGAATATGAATAGCCTTCTGCACAACTAACATTTCTGACCTCTCATTCTGCCAAGTAGCCTGAAACAGCAACAACACATAAATTGTTTGCTTTTTGGTCTTTTCTAGTCAAAGTAGATGTGAAAGGTGATGCATAGTTTTTATATTCTTCCACTTGAACCTCTTTGTTCTAACATGTATATAGTACATGCATGCAACTGTGCAGGAAAAAGGGTAAGGCAGGGCAAAGGTTGTCTGAAACTTGAAATGGCAATCATCTTGACCTCCCAATCTCTTGCTTGATTTGAGCCTGTTTGGAATAGCAGTGTGTGGGGTATGGGCTGGATTTGATGGATGAAGGCAGCGTACAGCAGAGCATTATAACCTCTAGTCTCCTGAACTCTTTGAGGGATAAGACTGTTGCAGAGTTTATCAGTTTGGTTTAGGCCTTCACAGTACTGACAATATTCTACTTAGAAGTGGTCCACTGAAATTGTTAATGAACATACTGACCTAGAGCTTAAAAAAAAGTGTTCAGACCCAAGAATGCTATTCATATTTTGCTGTTGCAAATTAATTACTAAACCTTTGGTAATCATTGTCCTTTATTAACATATTTTTCTTTCCCTTTTGAATTAGATGTCAAAATGAAAAGTTCTACAGGTGAGTTTAGGGTTCTTTAAATACCTTTTTAAAATTAAATAGTTACTTAATTATTTTATTTTAGAAAAATGTGGATTACAGATTACAGAACATAATAACCCAAATCATTAGTTTTGTTAGTATTTGCATTGCAGCTAGTGACACCAGGATTTAAATGTCTGAATGTAAATAGATTAAGGACTTTATAAGACTAGCGTCTAAAAACACTATAATTCCACTATTGAAGAAAGTAGAAACATAGTGGCATGATTACAGTAATTATTGAATGTTTCTGTAATTGTGCAATATTATGCCTTAATCGCATGATACTGCCACCACAGAATCATTGCACAACCACCACTAGCAGTTTAAGAATGAGATTCTACTGTACTTCCATGATTTTGTATGGGTGAGATTTCTGCTGTTCTCAGAAGAAGATGTAACTTTGTTTAAACTCACCCAAAAGACATAAAAAACGAAATAAATTAACAAATAAACACTTCAACAAACATAAAAATGTACCAAGAAAAGGTGACAGTTCATTAAAAGAATGTCCAGTGCGTCCAGTGTTCTCGTTGGGAAAGGGGGGAAAAGGACTACCCACACATGCTATAATCACATGATTATAGCGGGACATGACTTCACATGGTCATCAGTAGTGTGAAAAGAGCAATATTGAGGGCTATTCACGGATTTTCCCATCAACTTAATGGGTAGATCATACATTGACCATGGGAGGACAATGACATTGTACGGTAATGGGAACCCATTTGCAGTACTGTCACGTTGTAATTCTGTGAATACAGCCCCATCTGATAAAGTCCTAAAATTCTAGAATGTCCAATGTGATTTTATGGTCCAAGCAGATGCTTAAAAATTAACACCCCATTTCTGTGCACATCTGTGAACACAGTTTGATTCCTTCCACATCTATTTGGGGGAAATCAGTTCTATAAAAGATGCTGCAGAAGTTGAATCACGACCTTCAGGAATAAAAGCATAGTAGAGGAACAAGTGTAGGTGTCCCAGTGCTGTGGTTCTGAATGTGAATAGACCTTCTTGTAGAACACTAAAATGGAGCTTGGAAAAGTAAGGGTTTTTTTGGAGTAAAAACTCCCAGAGTCCCTTAGTCAATGTGGCAAGCAGCCATCCTGACTGTGGGATTTGGGGAGTTGAAATTTAAAAATTAATATCCCCAGCTTCCTCTTCATTGTTTTCCAAAGCTGTGCTCCATTCAGGCATTCTAGAACCATGTTTCTTTTTGGAGATCAGAACCCTTTGAACCATATGTGTTCAGAATCGGAACAACAACAGCAACAACAAAAAAACCAAGACAGAATGAGTTATTGATTGCTACTGAAGCTGAAGTGGATTTCACCCTAGAAACATAGGAGATTTTCAGACAGGGGAAAATACCCCCACGGAGATCGGGAGAGAAACGGGGCTATTCCGCTGCCAGTGCTCCGTTTAACACCCCCCCCCGTTGTTCGTCCGATCTCCCTTCATTCTCCCTCCATCCGGCTTTCATTTTCCTTCCACCATTTCCCACTATTTTTTACTAACGGAAACTTCCATTAGTAAAAAATAGCAGAAGGAAAATGAAAGCAGGACGGAGGGAGAACGAAGGGAGATCGGGAGAAGGACGGGAGCATGTGAAACGAAGCACTGGAAGCGGAACAGCCCCATTTCTCTCCCGATCTCCGCAGGATTTTTTTCCCCCATCTGAAAATCTCCATAGAATCATAGAGTTGGAAGAAACCACAAAGGCCATCCAGTCCAGCCCCCTGCCATGCAGGAATAAACAATCAAAGCATTCCTGATAGATGACCATCCAGACTCTGCTTAAAAACCTCCAAAGAGGAGACTCTACCACACTCTGAGGCAGTGCATTCCACTTCCAAACAGCTCTTACTGTCAGGAAGTTCTTCCTAATGTTTAGATGGAATCTCTTTTCCTGTAGTTTGAGTCCATTGCTCCGTGTCCTAGTCTCTGGAGCCACAGAAAACAAGCTTGCTCCATTCTCAGTATGACATCCCTTCAAATATTTAAATATAGCTATCATGTCCCTTTCTTAACCTTCTCTTCCCCAGGCTAAACATACCTAATCTGGTTGCATTTTTGTTTGCCATTTTAATTAAAGAAAAATGTATTTCCATAGGCGGGATTGACTAGATCAGAACACTCAGACAATTCAATGCATGTGTGCCTTCAAGTTCCCTATTGACCTATGGTGATTCCATGAAATTCATAGGGTTTTCTTAGCAAGAAGTACTCAGAAGCAGTTTATTTGTTCATTTTATTTATTCAGTTTGTAACCCACCTTTCTTTTGCCAAGGGACCCAAAGTGGCTTACAAAATTTGAAATAAAGGTTTAGCTAAAACTGCATTATTATAAAAGTTTTAAACAGTTGATCATTAGTTTTATTAAAAGCATGTAGTTAAAAGCAATGTAAAATATATTTTAAAATCCATTTAATATATAATTAAAAACACAAGATTTTTTGCCACTTTGCCATTGCCTTCCTTTGAAATATAGCCTTATGATACCAGTTATTCCTTGTTGGTCCCCCATCCAAGTGCTAACCAGTGCTGACCTTGCTTAGCTTTTATTTGTTCTTAAAGCATCTCAGGTAGCCAACAGCCTAATGTCCAGTTTGTGATGAACGATGAGGAGGGAGTGTAGCTCTGTGGTATACCACATCCTTTGCAGGCAAAAAGTGTCAGGCCCACTTCCCTGCCTTTTCCAGACAGGGCTGGAAAGACCTTTGTTGCAAACCCTGGAGAGCCACTTTCAGTCTATGAAGGCAATATTGCGCTAGGTGGGGAAATGATCTGACTCAGTTTTAGACAGTTTTCTATTACAGTTGGACCCCCATATCTTCACAACCAATATCTGCAGTTTCAGTTACCCACGGCTGAAAAAAATAGGGACATACCATAGAGTTGTGCTGGAAAATGCCTTGAGAGGTATCCTCTCTAGGCATCTTCTAAGTCCTCCAGCACAATTCTATGGGTATGTTTATACCAGGAGTCCTTTATTTGAATAGGATTCATTATTATCTGCGGCTTCTGGTATCTGCAGTAAGGCCAGGAACTGAACCACGAATATAGGGTCTGACTATATTTTAAAAATGAATGTTGTATTGGTGACGATAATGATGATTAGCTATAGCCGTACGAGTACTCTTGAGTATTTTTCTCTCTCACCATGCTGGGTCTCCTACCTCCGCATTTCAAGGGACTAAATCCAGTCCCTTCTTTAATCTGCAGTAGACTCACTGAATCAATGGGATTCATCTAAGGATCATTTGGCAGTTGCTCCAATGAATCTATTCTAGTTGGGATTGGCAATCCGATTTTGGCCAAATGTATCAGAAGTATTCTTTTATTTGCAACATGCATTTCACTTTTTTGAATGTGATTTACTCTAAACATGTTGTAAAAAAGTTTGCTCTCAGACATTGTATTGTTGGAGTCAATCCTATATTAACATGCTGTTATTTTATTGTTTATTTTTTAAAAAATCAACACATTTTTATTGTTTATTTTATTTTATTGTTTATTTTTTAAAAAATCAACATAGAACCTCATAATAAAAAAAGACAGAAAAAAAATTAATCTCCTAACTCATTTGGCTGATATTTGCTATATTGATACATATTGAATCCCATACCATATTTCATATTCACAATATAGCATCGTGCAGTATTCAAGATGGCAAACTCCCTGGCAGTGAAGGAAATCTACTTTTCCCTGGAGATCCCAAGCAATATTATCCGAACAACCAGTGAGTAAATAGAAGAAATGCAGATCCCCGGTATTTCATCAAATGGAACCTCATGGCCCTAGATTCTTGCATAAAGATGTTCGTAAACAGTGGTATACAGTGGCAAAGTTGCATGAGGCGTGTAAATGGAGGTTTGCAAAGCAAGCATCTCAACAATGAAGGATTGACAGAACTCGGGGGGGGGCTATAAACCTGTGCAGGCATTATCTTAAGCCTGCACACCTTAGGGCAAAATTGTAGTGAGAGTGAAGGGGTGCATGCCATAAAGTCCATTTCCAATGTCCTGGGAAGGAGGTCTCAATTGGAGTGCCACAGGTTCTGTCCTGGGGCCGACACCCTTCAACATTACATACATGTATTTTGCTGATGGCATCAGAAGTGAAGTTGTGCAGACAGCTTCTTTCTCTGTGCCTTGTCTTTATACATTGCGCTTGTGCATTGTGCATTATGCTTGTGCTTGTGCATTTCATATAATGCAATGGCACCTAATCATTGACATTTATGGTGCAGTGCTGCTGTTCTGCATTGGGGGGTGGAATGCATAGCGCTCACATATGGTAACTCCATGTGCAGATATTTACACTACACTGAGGGGACCTTGGATTGCAGCCAATGCCCACACCACACTTTTGACCCTTTTCTTTGCAGACTGATGATCACATTACACTGTTATAACACTATTATTCCACTTTAACTGCTCTGGCTGCCTCCTGTGGAATGCTGGGATTTGCAGTTTAGGGAGGGGCATTTAGCATTCTTAGTCAGAGAGTTCTTAGGCTTCACTAAATTACAAACCTCAGAATTCCACAGGAGGAAGCCAGAGCAGTTAAAGTGGAATAATAGTGTTATAACAGTATAGTGTGATAAGGTTTTGAGTGCCTGTGTACTGGCTATATTTATTTATTTATTCATTTGTTGAAATACTTATATCCTGCCCTGTACCTGAAGATCTCAAGGTAGAGTACAATCAGTGGATGAGGTTATTCTTACGTATACTTTTTTCAAAAAAGAAAAAAAGAAGACACCATGACACCATTTGGTCTCTTCCAAGTCTATGACTCTGTGACCTTCCATGATTTCCATTTATTTCCTTTCAAATCTCTGGTCAAATTCCAATCACATGCATTTATTTTCTTTTGCCAGTGAAGCTTTTCTATTACGGTATATACAGTAGCACCCCCACATCTGCTGATTCGCCATATGCTGATTCAATTATTCGTGGATGGCAATGGTAGCGGGATGGGAAGAGGAGAGAGGGAGGAAGTGAGCTTGTGCCCCCCTCCCTTCCCTGGGACAGTTCCGGGTGCATGGGTTCCAGGGCGCAGTGGAGCGGGTGGGCGGGGGAGGAAGGAGACAAGGTTGCCTCCCCTCCCTTCCCCTGGTAGTGCTCTGGCAGCGTGGCAGAGCTGGCAGGGGGTGGGCAGAGGAGGGAGGGAGGAGGTGAGTTTGCCTTTTTTCTTCTTTCTCTGTGTGGGGGGGCTTGGTGGCAGCGGTGGCAAGGGTGTTCACTATTATCCGTGGATTTCACTATCCACGGTGGGGCCTGGAACCAATCCCCTGTGGATACGGGGGTCCTACTGTACTTTATATATGCTATATAAATTATATCTCTGTCTTTTCATTTGATAGTGAGGCTGTGTTGAGACTGTTTTATATTCCATTTAGCATATATACGCAAAATATTAAGGGTTATAATCAGTGAGTTTCTTTAGTGATCTTTTTGCATTGTTATGTACAATCTTTTTTGTATTTCCAGGATCATAAACCTTACTTTAAAATAACTCAAATTCCTTATTTTAAAATTAATTCCAAATTGCACAAAAAAGTGGGAGAGATCAATGAAATAAAAAGCCAATTTCTTTGATTACATGTGATAACATGCATCTGTGGTTTACTAACTACCATCTAGAATATATTCCTTCTATGTCAATCCAGGCTGTGTGTTTGGACTCTGCTTGTCCCAGAAGGAATGCATATATTGTTGAATTTTTCCCATTTTGATGTGGAGCCAGATCCATTCTGTGACTATGATTCCTTGTCAGTGATTTCTATGGATGACAGACTTGTTGGTGAGTTTCCTCTTCATAATATAGCTGGAAGCACCCTGCCCTCCATTACAAGCAGATGGCTCTGTTATTGTTGGCAAGTTGCACATGATATCTCTGACTGCGTATTATATCAGGCACTGCATTTTGAGGGAATAGGCTCTGAAAACATGCTCGGGTACTAAGATGCCCTCATAGCCCTCTGATGAATTCAGCTGAATTGTTTGCACAACTTTAGAATTGAACTTGATGCATGTTGGGACATCCCTCCTCTTTCCTAGGTATCACGTTATTTGTGGTGGCTATAAATCAGCTTGAAAACAATAATCCTGAGCATTCATATGCAGGCTCTTTTGACATCAGTGGAACTCTTCCTTGATAAATATTAGTAACACTTATGTTATAAATATATATTAATATTCATTTTCAGGGAAATTCTGTGGAATGGACCCTCCTTTGCCCATTTTGGTTGGCTTCAATGGTGTAAGGCTAAAATTTTTCTCTGATAACAAGGAACATGGAACTGGTTTTTCCTTGATATACCAGGCTATTAAACCAGCTACTCTTTTAGGTAAGTATTCATAGGATCATAGACTCATAGAGTTGGAAGGAACTACAGGGGACATCAGGTCCAACTTCCTGTCATCCAGGAATACACAACTAAAGTGCTTCCAAAAGATGGCCATCCAACCTCTGTTTAAAGCACCTTCAAAAAAGGAGAGTCCACAACCCTCCAAAGCAGTCTATTCCATTGTCAAACAGTCAAGAAACTCTTAATGTTTAGGTGGAATCTCTTCCTTATAATTTGAATCCAATGGTTTATGTCCCAGTCTCTGGAGAAGCAGCAAACAGTCTGATCTATATTCTACATGACACCCCTTCATATATTTAAGGATGGCCAAGGTCTCTTCCAACTCTATGATTCTATAAGTCAGCTCTCAATAAATCTTCTCTTCTCCAAGCTGAAAATATCCAGCTCCCTAAGCTATTTATTATAGGGCTTGGTTTGCAGGCCTTTGACCAACCTGGTTGCCCTCCTCCGGACACATTCCAACTTGTCAATATCCTTCATGAAGAACTGGGCACAGTATTCCAGGTGAGGTATGACCAAAGTGGAACACAGTGCTACCATGACTTCCCTTGATCTGGACACTAGGGCCATGTCTACATGAAGGAAGAAAACCCGGACTGCTCCACGGTAATAGCAAGTAGCAGCAGCTGCGACGTGTCTTAATGGTTTTACAGCCCCCATAAGCCCTGCATGCCTGTAGCTGAGACAGCGGCCGCAAGTGGATTACTCATGTTTTTAAATCTGCTTCCACCAACCTTTTTTTTTTAATATAAAAAAACATATTTCTGTGGTCCACTCAAGTGATATTTTACCTTTCCCCAAAAAAGAAAGAGAAAAAAAGATAGCACAAATCTCAATTTTATAGCCTTATTGATCACTTGCTAAAGTGAAAATCCAACATGGTGGTAGGGGATGCTTGCCCTGTAACCCAGCCCCGCCCCCTGCACTCATCCAGCCAATCAGATTTGTACTGTGTCCTTCATGGGGAAGTGATTAATGTCGAATTGCTTGTCTTAATGAGTGAAAATGCACATATCTCTGGAGTTTTTTTTTTTAAAAAGTAGGGGAAAGCTGCTAAGGGTTTTCTAACATAGTTTGTCCTCTTTTTTGGCCCCTCTCCTTCACAATATGATGAGACAATGCGGGATCTCATTAAAACAGCTCGTTTTCTGAGCAAATTCTATGAGGGGTATTTTCACTGTGTGGACAACCCTAGACTCCTGCTGATGCAGCCTGGAACTCCACTATCCTTTTTGGCCATGGGATCACACTAGTGACCAATGACATTACCACACCAGCCTTGTGTCTTGCGGTAATCATGTTATTAAAGGAAACGGGAACATACTAGCTGTAAAATGTTTATTATCACACCTCTCTTCACTTGCATGACTGTGCTCCTTTGGCAACCCACCAATGCAGTAAATCCCTTTGTTTCAGTTCTAGGATGACTTTTAGGCAGGCTGACTTCATGCTGCTTTGGAATAATGACGGGGAGGGGGAGAGGAGGAGAATCAGGCCCCCTCTTGCCACATAACTGCAGTCATCCCAGAACTGAAGTGAAGGGACCTGTCATACCAGGGGCAGCAGTGGAACAATGGCGATTTTGGCAGGTAGTGATGGTTTTCCCCCATCAATTGAAAGGGGCACAATAGTAACAACTAGAAGGAATGATGATGATGGTGATAATTATTATTATTATTATTTATAGCTCACCCAATCACAAGGAATCCAGGCGGGTTGCAACAATAAAAAACACATGGAACACGATAACATTCAAAATTAGTCCCTTCCCAACGCCCCCAACGCAATACTAAAATTACAATTAAATAAACACAGTTCAAAAACAAGAATACAAAAGTTTAAAAAGGGAGATACAGCCACAATGTCATCTGATAAGTACTGGCCGAATTCATTACTATCCTACTGAAATGCTGCTTTAGCAGTCTCGTGTAATAAAGTCCCTACATTTAGCCGGTGGTATACTAAGACCCCCTAGCTAATACTCTCTATCTATATGTTGTACAAATTAAGGTTGCTTTATACGTCTGTATTTATTTATAATTTTCCTCCATTTTAAAACCATCTCTCAGTGGTGTACAAGTTAGAAACATCAAAATACAAAACACAACAGAACAGATTTTAAAAACACAATAAAATAAACAGTAGCACAGTAGTGAAACAAGTAAGAGGGACAGAACACTGTGAAGATCTAAAAGTGCTGAAAAAAATCCTGAAGTTCCTAGAAAATCTATAGAGTCTTCACTTAGGGCTGAAACGATCATAAAGCAAACAACAGACAAGTCTCTCAAATCAAGCTTGTTCTGGAATGTGGGATATTGTAAAGCAGCCTTACCTCACCTGATGTCCTCCAGAGGTGTGGTGGTATAACTCTCATGTCCAATATTTTTTTTAATTTTAATTTTTTTTATTTTAAATTAAAAAAAAATAAAAATAAATGTCCAATATTACACACAAGTTCTTTTACTTGTCTCATTTTTATTTTGCCTCACTCCACTTTTAGATTCTGGCTGTGGATCTCTAGCAATTCTTTTTGAGGAAGGAACTGTGCAAAGCATGCACTATCCTGAGCCGTACAGTAACTTCGCAGATTGTCAATGGATTATTCATGCTCCAGAAAATCATGTGGTCAAGGTACAAGGGGGCGGGGAGCGGGGGAGTTCACTGACATCTTCTCCAAGAGTTTTCTTTGAACAAAATAAAGATATCATTAGTTTGGCTCACAAACAACATAACACTCAATTGCCAAGATAGTGTTATCCTTGGGTTATTTTGTAACTGGTATACATAATAAGCACTCTTTAGGCATTCCTGCACCTAATTAGCTAAACGTGCCATTGAGGAGCAGAGTTGCACCATGTAGCCTTGGCTGTTCCACCCCTGACATCATCTGGAGAAATTTGCCTTACCTTCTGATATCCATGAATATGGTATGGATGTCTGCAAAGGGGAAGGCCTAAACACATCCGTGTCATTCTGAGTCCTTTGCTGTGAGGTTTCCACATTAGAAAGTAGGCATTTGAGATTTGTTTTCCTTGAGCAGCAACAATTTAAGATGAACTAGTCTTAGACACACATACAGTAGCACCCCTGTATCTGCTGATTTGCCATCTGCTGATTCAGTTATCAGTTGGCGACAGCAGGGGGTTGGATGGGGAGGGAGGAAGTAGGGCAGCTTGCCTCCCTTCTCCCTTCCCCGCTGGGGTTCTGGCGGCATGGCAGAGCTGGAAGAGGGTGGACGGGGGAGGGAAGCCTAGTGTTTTCTATTATCCACAGAGGCCCCTGGAACCAATCTTCCATAGATACGGGGGTGCTACTGTACTTTGGAGTACATCTCAATACATCTCAGTAAGTAGGTATAGGGTTGGGCAGTACATCAGGTTCAATTAAAAAAAAACTATTTAAAACTTGACATCTTGTTAACTTTAAAAACCTCTGAGACCTTGGAGCTACAGAGGTATAAACTACCACCAAGAGGTTGTTAAGTCACAATGTTTGAGACATTACCAGCATTATAGACTATAATCAGTATAAATTGTGGCTCAGTTTTCATATATAAACTATAATGAATTCTAATGTCTCCGTTTGAAGATATGCAGTTCAATCCTCTGCATGTTTATTCTGATGTAAGTTCTACTATGTTCAGTAGACACTTTTTCTAAGCTAAGCATACGCAGGATTGCAGCCACAATTTATGTTTTATTTAAATAAAGATGGTTTTCATCCTGGTCATGCAAAGGACAATGGTTTAGTTTCCCCTTCTATTTTGTTTTAATACTGTTTTTAATTTGGGTTATTGTTTTTAATATGACAATTTGTTTAGCTATATTTTAATGTTTAATACCTGAGCGCCACTCTTGAAGAGAAACGACAACGCAGAAAGACCCACAACCCGGAAACATCACCCAAGGAGACCTTCTGCTGTGCTTTCTGCAACTGGACTTGTTTATCTCAGATTGGCCTTTTCAGTCACCAGCGCGCTTGCAGAAAGCGCGGGATGAGTCCTTCCTGAATCTTTGTTTGCGAAGAAAAACCAGAGAGATTTTAAAGTTACAACTTATTTTGTCTTTAATGACATGTGTTTTTAAATCATGCTGCGAGTTGCCTTGGGACCCAGTATTGGGAGAAATGTCAGCTGCAAATTTATGAATGATTTAATTAAACTTCACCAATTGAACTATGCCATCTTATTTGAAATAACGCCCTTCTGTTTTGGATGATCTTCAGTTGTTTGCTGTTTTATTTTTTTGAAGCTCACATTTGAAAATTTTGAACTGGAAGAAAATGAGGACTGCACTTATGACTCAGTGACAGTCTATGAAAATGTTGTAAAGGAAAATGAAATAGGTTTGTTCCTTATGTTTATTGCTTGTGTTGTGCACTGATTCAAAGCTGATGTTGATTCTTTAGGGTTTGCTGGCACCATTGATAGCACTAGGAAGTTGAATACTAGAAAACTAGAAAAGCATAGAACTACATAGAGTTATTCAAATTTATGGTGAATATGTTATTGTCTAGAAAAAATTAGAAAGACCTCAGCCCACCTCTGCCTTTTGCCAGAACAAATTGCTCACTTTGAGCTGCTGGAGCCACCAGCCTGTCTTCCTACACAAAATGCAGATGTGATAGACAGGGATGGTATGGTTTCAGTCTGACATGTTGGACCTTCTAGAGGCGGAAAATAGGCTATAATAGAATGGCACAAAATGCAGCCCTCTAGCTGTTGTTGGACAGCAATGTCCATCAGCTCTATCCAGCATAGGCACTGATGAGGGAATTGCAGTCCAACAATATTCCCCATATTTGGACTATACCAAGCCTTGTCAAACCAAATGACAAAACCAGCAATTCCTCTCTTCAGCCATTAGAGAGGCCAATATAATGTGGCAAGGTAGTGTGCGTACATATGATAACAGTAGACCTGTTTTTTTAAAAATACAGGTTTGCTCTAATCATGCATAAAGGGGAATAGGGAGTAGAACCTTCCCAGGCTGCTTATCTTCTTGGGGATTGTTGTAAGAATTTCTTTATTCACCAGCTGGGCTTCAACACCCGACGTGACTTAGGAAGGGTTCTGCAGGAGGGGGATTCAGCTCACATCACCCATGTGCCTATCTGGTTCTTAGGTCAAATGGCTGTTTAACGTGGATCTGTCATCATCACATGGAATTTCAGTGACTGCTTTGCTAATTGTGTATTTCCAATCACACTTTTTAAACAACTGAATTAATAAAGGTTTTTTAAAAAGGTGTTTTATAAAAACCAGCCAGAGTAGATCTAACAATTCAAAGCTCTAGTCAGCACCTGAAAATTTTCCATTACACTTCCTTAGTCTATAAATTCTTGTAATGTATATAAAGGAAATACAGGGGCCCCTTGGTATCCACTGAGGTTTGGTTCTAGGACCACCACCACCCTGGATACCAAAATCCGTGGATGCTGGAGTCCCGTTATGTACAATGGCATCGTAAAATGGTGTCCCTTATATAAAATGGCAAAATCAAGATTGCTTTGTGGATTATTATTATTATTTTGAATATTTTCAAGCTGTGGATGGTTGAATCTATGGATGCAGAATCTGTAGATATGGAAGGCTATCTGTAATAGTGATATGCATGTACAGTATGCTAAAATTATCAAAGATATCTTGGATGTTTCACATTCCAATTGCATTTTATACAAAGAGTGTCAATAGAGTAAGAATTCCAAATTCACAATAACTTTCTTAATTCTAGCATTTTATATGTTGAAAAAAATGCAGTGGAATTGTTGCTTCTCTTGAGCTCTGAGTGTGGCTACTTGTTTTTTTCAGCTCGATCATGTGGATTTGCTGTTCCTGCACCAGTTTTGAGTTCCTCTAGTACTATGCTAATCAGGTTTCATTCAGATGAAACAGAGGCCTTTGGTGGCTTTAAGGCTAAATTTGTGTTCATCGCTGTTGCAGGTAAAGGAAATAGAGGAGGAATGGGTTTCCATGTACCAGTGGTTTACCTATGATAATGGCCACTTGCAAATTCCTGGGTTTTTCTTTTCTCTTGGTGGTTATATTTTATTCCTGTTGCATTTTTTAATGATGTATTTTTGAGAGAAATGTTCAGTGACATTGGGTGTAATGTTTCTCACCTCTAGCCCAGACCAGGTTCCGTATTCATCCTGCATCTGTATTTGGAATTAGTGGCGTATAACAAAGGTACACACCCTTGTCAAATGACCTCAGTCATCATCATTCAGTTTTAAAACTTCAGATATCCTTTGCTGTTCTGAGCATCCTTTTCATAGGCCAATTGACCTGGCGGGCATGGAAAACCAGCAGTCTGTGAACCACAGTTTAAATGTGTCTGCTTTCTGATACTATAAAGCTTGTGGGTATTTAATTTACAGTTGTTTTTTTGTAAAAGTACAGCACAACTGTTGTAATACTGTGTATAGAAAGGGTTGGGCTTGTGTATGGTTAATTCCATCTCTGCCCTGCTTTTGGGCTGTTCTGTCTATTCTA
The DNA here is from genome assembly GCA_030847615.1 of Gambelia wislizenii. Taxonomy (NCBI): domain Eukaryota; kingdom Metazoa; phylum Chordata; class Lepidosauria; order Squamata; family Crotaphytidae; genus Gambelia; species Gambelia wislizenii. The sequence goes on from JAUMIR010000001.1 coordinate 371,582,627, forward strand.
CTTCCCCATCTGAATAAAAGTGACAACAATATACTAAACTCCTATGAATAATTGGTAACAATAATACTGTTACTTGCCCTGAATCCTGAGGATGGCTCAAAATAATCAGTGATAATAGGAAAATACATGGAAAGTGATGAGCAACTGAATGTGATCAATGATGACTTCTCCATGAACAAGGGCTTATCTACATGGGCAGTTTGCCCCAGCTTGCCCCTGTTCTAAAGCCCTGCAGTCCAAATGATGAAGGGCAGATATGGGGCTGGAACGGGGCAGGCTGGGATAGGGCCCAATAAACTGTTTTAATATAATACCTGGTTTACACAGCAAAAACTGGATTGGGCCCTTGTGTCCACGGGAGCCTGTCTGGCATGCTGTTCCTTGCTGGCTCTGTCAGCTCCCTGGCTGTCCTGGAAGCCAGGTGGGATCCCTCAGCATGTGACCAAGACTGGTCACATACAGGGGGCCTGCAGTACATGTTGCAGGACGCCTGCCTGGCTTCTGTGTTCAGCAGTACAGGGTCTTCAGTGATGGGCCGGTGTCCTGTTTGGACTCCAGTCCATTTTCTCCAAGTAATGGGAGGGGGAACAAGCCAGCTCTATGGGGAGCCAGCATATTCTGGCTAGTGTACATGAGCCCTAAGACTCCAAGGCTAAAACTAAGGTTTCTGAAGTCATCTCTAAAATCACACTCTGTACTCCTAAGTATCAAATAATTTACATATAATGTACCTTAGACTATGATAGCAGTATTGGTTAAGAGGATCAGTAAGGATAATAAAACAAAACAGCAACAGCTTACTCTATGTTCATGATATTTAGTGTTCTCAACCTTAATTTCTGGGGTATTCTAAACTATGGCTGCCCCTTGCTCTGGTAACATCCACAGTTTGGTAACAGAGAAAGGCAAAAAAGGTAAATGTTATTCAACTGCTCTGCCTCAAAATAAAGACCTGTAAGTAAATCTGTTATATCTGTACATAGGCCCTTGCAGTGGCTCAAATTTTATCTTTTAATGGTGAAAGCAAAAGAAACTTTACTTGAAGAATCCTCAGACTCCCTGTTGCTTTTCTGTCTTTCTCTCTTTGGTAGATTTGAATGTATCAAATTCGAGCAGTGAAGTGTTGGTTCCTGAAGAAACAAGTCTTACTACAAATGAAACTGACATTCCTGGTAAATCAGCTTGTGTCGAGGTACTCTTTGGTAGGAGTAGAGAAGGGCAAAAGGGATGTTGAAAGAAATCCACAGTTTGGTTTGTAGATGTGCTTGGAGTGATTCTTGGGTGTATCAGATGCTGTGGATGGTAACGGTGACCATTGTCATCCATAGAGGCTTGTGTCTTCCATGTCAGTGGGATGATGAATCTGGCACTTTAAGGAACTGTCCAAGGTGCTGAAAGCTATTCCCAAAATATCTCCAGCACCTTGGATAGATCCTTTAAAATTTGGACTAAAACTGGGAGTAGATTCACTGCCCCACTAATGTGAAAGCTACCAGCCAGTGTCGATGATGATGATTCATTGTATTTCTTGTACTATCTTTTATATTAAATTAATTTTTAAAAATAATAGTAATGCTTAATAATAATGCATTCAAATTACAGACATCTTTTTCTTTACAAAATATCCCCAAAGCATCCTACAATATTAAAATATGCCAAAGTTTAAAATGTTAAAAAGCTAAAATCATGCAGGAATAAGCAGACGTTCTACAGACATACACCAAGTATGGGCTGGAAATTGTATTTTCTTAATAAGGCAATTAGGGATAAATCCAAAATATAGTGCGGATTAAAACTTAGTTCCTTTAACGCTGGCCATATCAAATTAGAAGCCTCTGCCTTCTGTGAACTAGCACCCATGGAATTGACCACTGTAAGTGCTCTTTTAGTGCTCTTTATGGAAAAGACATTCTTAATGGGTTCCACAACAGCTCAGTGATGACTGGAGTGTTTTAAGGGTAAGTAGAAAAATTAAAATGCCAGTCTAATTATGTTGCCTGGTTAGATGTTTTGCTTTTTGGATCTGCTGGTGGCCAGGGTGTAGTGATGGAGAGGAGGGGACTTCCTTCTCTACTTTACCTTTCAATGCTCAGAGCTGAGGGTGGGTGCTACAGGCAGTCTCTTTGCAATTGCATGGTTCGTGCATGTAATGACTATCTTGGAGCAGGCACAGGCTGCTAATGTCAGTGGGAGTGACTGTCCACCCAGCCACTGTGCACTTTCAATAAGATGGCTTCCATCTAAGCCCTCCTAGTTTCCACTACTTTTTGGCACTAAAAGAGCAGCAAATCACTTCCCAGTTCTTGTTCTGTGCCTGCTATTGGCTTGGCCTAGTGAACTGCCCCTCTGAAATGCAGTCCAGTCCTGTTCATATTTGCTCAGACGTAAGTCACAGTTTGTTATTAGTGTACCTTATTAAATAAGTGCAGAGCTTGGGGAAGTTATTTTTTGGATGACAGCTTCAAGAATCCCCCAGCGAGCATGGTCAGTGGTCTTACTTACTGGAAGATTCTAGGGGCTCTAGTCCCCAAAAGTAATTTCCCCCCCAAGGAATGAAATGTACATAGCATTACAGTAGGACCCCCGTATCCACTGGGGATTGGTTCTCCCCCCCCCGTGGATACTGAAAACCATGGATAATAGCAAACACCATTGAAAATAATGGGACTTTGGGTTTAAAATACCATAGAGTTGCCTTGGAGGACCTAAAAAATGGCTAGAGAGAACACATTTTCTAGGAAGACTCTATGGTAGGTGTGCTGTTTTGTGTCCTGTGGATAATTGAATCAGTGGATAATGAATCAGTGGATACGGGGGTCCTACTGTACTTCCTTAGTCAAAATAAAGTACTTGTAAATAATCTATAGAATTACCCAGATGTAGATAGCGTTATGAGAGCCAGTGTGGTGTAGTGGTTTGAGACCAGGGTTAGAATCCCTGCTAAGCCATGGAAACCCACTGGATGACCTTGAGCAAGGCACATTCTCTCAGCCTCAAAGGCAAATCGCCTCTAAACAAATCTTGCCAAGAAAAACTTGTGATAGGTTCACATTAGGGTCACTATAAGTTGGAAACAACTTGAAGGAACACAACAAGAAGATAGTCTTATGTTTTCACCCAATGATTTTGAACATGCCTTAGCTTTTCCTGTATTCTTTGTTACCAGAAGACATTTGTGGAGTAGCATTAAATCAACCCAGATTTCTCTTCAGTCGAATAGTTGGAGGTGAGGAGGCTGTACCATATTCTTGGCCTTGGCAAGCCAGCATACAGATTTTGGATGAAAACGTCTGTGGTGGAACTGTTCTTACAAGCACATGGGTAGTCACTGCTGCTCACTGTTTTAAACAAAAGTAAGTATACTATCAACAATATACCTTAGGCCTAATAATAACACCGGATTCATTGATTTTGAAGAATACACTAGCAAACATATGTACAATTTGCAATGCTGTCTAAATCGTATCTACTGATGATTTCCTTGCTAAGTATGTATAGAACTGAAATCTTAAGTCTAGTGCTAGGAATGATGCATCCCTCTGATGTTGTTGGACTTCATATCCCAGCTACATAGCTAATTGTGAAGAATGCTGGGAGTTGCAGTCCAACACCACCTAGAGGGCTATGTCATTTTCACCATCCCCTTGGGCTTAAATCCTGTTGTTAGTACTAACTAGTGTAAAATCTATTGACTAAATGGAAAATTAATAAATCATAATTTATGTAAGTTCTATTTTCGTGGCTGTACTCTAGTTCAGAGTAATAACTGTACTGAAGCTTTAGCATTTGCCAACACTGTTTGAACCAAACTGAACCCTAGTTGAACCAAAATGTGCTCCCCTTTATTCCAATTAAAAATGTTCCCTCGTCTTCTGTCTTCTGAAGGTTTGGAAATGATGTAGAATAAACTGCCACATTGTGGCCACAAAAAGGAATCACTCTTTAAAGACCTGATTCAGTCTCAAATGTGTGTTGTTTACTAAACAATGAAGGCTTAGTTAGTCAAGATTATACCAATAAATGCCTAAAGCAAGTAAGATTTTAAAATGAAAGTTCTAGTTTATTTGCCTGCTAACTTTGGGCCTAGGAAAATGTTTTTTAAAAACATATCTTGCAGAGTTGTAAGAGAGAGCCAGGGTGGTATACTGGCTTGAGCATTGGACTATGACTCTGGAGACCAGGGTTTGAATCCCTGCTTGGCTATGGAAACCCACTGGGTGACCTTGGGCAAGTCACACTCTCTCAGCCTCAGAGGAAGGCAAAGACTAATCCTCTCTGAACAAATCTTGTCAAGAAAACCCCATGATAGGATTGCCTTAGGGGGCTTGTCTACACTATTAAAAACCCTAAATCCCCCATGAATCCCCCTGAATCTGTGGCAATCAGACGACACAATGTACATCCTTTTCCCCAAACCTGGGATGATTGGGCCACATTACACATGGCCCAGATTCGGGAAATTTCAGGGTATTTTACCTTGATGTAGAGTTTTTAGGATTCAGAGTTTTCTCTGTAACTTTGTCTGTCTGCCACCACCACTACTACCACCACGACCATTTTAAAGCTCAGGAGGCAAGTTCCTGACTGAAGGGAGAGGTTTTCTCCCTTCCCCTAGCTTGGCAGCACTACTGTTGCCTACTCTCCCGTGCGCCTGTCTCAGGAAGAAGAGCTTGAAGCAAGTGACGGAGGCCCTTGAAGCAAGCAATGGGTAAGTAGAGAGCAGGCGGAAGGAAGAGGCACTTGAAGCAAGCAACAGGGGAGTGGAGAGTATAAAAATGCAATCCACATACTATTTTCTGTTGCATGTTGGTGTGTATGGACTTACATCTCTCTTTCTTAAAAAAAAAATCTCTAGTGGAAGTATCAGTTCTATAATCTTATGGATACTGATTGCTGAGTTTTGTCAAGAACTGATGCTAACAAAATACCTCCAAAAGTAGATATTCTACTCTTTTGATCCTGGAAACACATTCATGCAGCAAAACAAAATCCAAAACCCACAAAAAATTGATACCTTTCTTGGCCAACCAAAATGCAAAACACATGATGCAAGCTTTCAAAGCTCTGCTGGCTTTCTTATCAGGCATCAGGCATCATTGCCTGATGAAGAAGCCAATAGAGCTTCAAAAGCTTGCATCATGTATTTTGCATTTTGGTTGGCCAATAAGGGTATCACTTTTTTGTGGTCTGTGGATTTTATTCTTCTGATCCTGGTCACTCTCAAATGAAATTGCTCGGAGAACTTTGTATCTTTTAATCAGCCTACTCCTTCCCTCCAAAAGAGTGGGCAAGATATATGAAGTGATATTATGGGAATGTACTCACATTGGCACAGAACATGAAAACAATGGAATTTTGCTTTCCTTTTATCTCATATGTTAAGCCCACATCAGTTGATGTGTATGTGTCAGCTCCCGTGTCCTTTTTTTTCTTTACTGTCCCACTGTAAGATCAATTTACTATAAGATCATTTTATTGTAAGATCAATTACCTCTTACCCCTACCCTTCTCTGCAATTTTAGCTTTATTCTTTGAATACTATATAGATTACTCAAGTGTCTAATGGCAACTGATTTTTAAAATATAATTTACTCTCAATTCTGAGAAACAGTTTATTGTTATGTTCCTATGTGACTTCAGAACATTTGTATTGTATTTCTCTTGATCATTGTTAATGCCTGCTGGTGTTCCTAAGGAAGGTAGTTGGTTTGTATAAGTAAAATCATGTGTTTTCTCAGAAGGAAGTCCCACTTTTGTTCACATTCAAGAGGCCAACTGTGTATGTAAGAGATATTCTTATGATTGAACAGAAATGCTTGACAGAAGTTGTGTAATTAAAGCAATCCTGAATTTTCTCTCATTCTATTCCATACAAAGGGGAAAATACAAAGATCTTTGGAGAGTGGTGGCGGGAGCCCATGACATAGGAGACCAAGAACAAAACAGTCAGGTTAGTGCAAGCTATTCCATTTTTAGAGAAGATAATGTCTTTATCATGCAGGCCAGAATATCGTTATGAATAGAAGCTGATGAACAGGACTTTTATCTCACATGTGACTCCAAATAATTTCACAGACCAGATCAAATTCATTCACGCTGATGGTGTCTATCTTCTCCTATAATGTAGTGCTGCCATCTTTTAATCTTTCTAGAAAAGATCAGTGAAGCAGTACATTTTGCATCCAGATTTTAATGCTACAACTACAGATTCAGACATTGCACTGGTACAACTGACGGAGCCTTTAGAATTCAACCACTATGTTCGTCCTGTCTGCCTCCCTAAGAGAGATGAGAAGGTGGAGCCTTCAAGGTTGTGTGTCATTACAGGATGGGGCATTCAATATGAAGGTGAGCACTTTTGCTCTCAGCAGGAATGCTGTGCTTATCCATTGGCCACAGCTTTGCTTAGACATTTATTCATCAAAGGGAGTAGTGGATAAAAGGGGGCTCATTGGTATTGTGAAACAATGGTAACTTGTGGGTTTGATGTCAGTGGGGTGGGGAACCCACTTTGGGCTTTACAGTAGTTTGAAATTTAAAGGAACTATCCAATGTACTGAACTCTACCTCCCTAAATAGGATCAGCACCTTGGACAGGCCCTTTGCAGTTCAGACTAAACCTCACTGACATGGAAGCCACCAGCAGTAGAAAATATATTAATGGAGACTGCAAACATGTTAAGATTATGCCTGCAAAGGAACACCTCGGAATAAGACCAGCTTTTGTGATCTTTTTTTTTTTCTGTTGAGGAATGCCTTTTCTTGGGGTAATCTGTTGGGGGATTCACAATGGTAGTGGGCAGGGCCAAAACCAATGGTGGGTGAGTCCAGAGCTCAAAGTGTATGAGACAAATCCTACCCCGACCCCATTTTCTTTCTTTTTGTCCCCTTCTCTCCCCCCCCTACTCATCTTCCATGTCCAGTGGCTGCTGCCGGAGGGGCAGATCTTTATAGCCAGAGGTCTGAACTGATCACTTGCAGAGGACTTTTGATATTAGTCTGAAGGTTGTGGGAAATAGGGTGAGGACTGCGGACTGCCCGTCTGTGGTTTAAAAACACACACATGCATAGATAGATAGATAGCATTTAAAAGGCCCTCTAGATTGTGGACTCCGGATCCGCCAATTCAAAGCCACAGATCATCAAGCTCCATATTATTAAATGGTGGTGATGTGAATGTTTACACACTGAAGCATGCATATTCGCATTGCCGCCATTTAATAATACGGGTTGTAATCATCCATTTTTTTAATATCTGCATGGGGTCCCAGAACTGAACCCCTGCAGAGCCAAAGGGCCCTCTGTACTTATATATCTAGAGAGTTTAAATTTGAATCATAACTATCCTGACTTTAAGATTTTTTTCCCTCCCTCCTGCTTCAAGATGGAGAAAAATCAAGAAAACTCCATCAGCTTGAAGTTCCTATTTTGATTTCTGAAGAATGCCAGAAATACTACATGAATCATTCTGGTAGTCTGAACAAGCGGATGTTTTGTGCTGGATTCCCGGCTGAAGGAGGAAAGGATGCATGTACAGTAAGCTATCACATTTTGGTCAGCTATGGATTCACGAAGTCTGAGGTTCTCATATGGCTCCTGAGGTGCTGTCAGTAGCTTTTACTGAGTAGAACCATTTCACTGGGAATTTCAACCCATGTAGGGGGCACAGGGGCATATAGGGAGCACAGTTGGCCTTGCGCCCCATCTCCCAACATGGACTGTCCTTGTCCACTTCACTGCTCATGTTCTCACATTGAATGGGGAACTTTGGAAGGGGTTTCTATGTACAGTTTGCTGAGTATGATTAGAAGCCTTCCCAGCCTTCCCTGATCTTATGAGGAAATTCTGTTTAGCTTGGAGAAGAGAAGACTGTGAGGTGACACAATAGATATTAATTCATTCATTTTATTAATATATATTCCACCTTTCTCTCAATAATGGGACTCAAGGTGGCTAACAACATATTTAAAACAATACAAATTAAAAAATATACAAAAGCATCAATAAAAGTATAAATATAAGCTTTAAAAAGCAATTAAACAATTTATAAAGTTAAAACATTAGGTATTAAAATATTAAAATTCATTAAAAGACTATATATAAACCTTAAAAACAGTACAGGTCAACCCCTGTATCTATGGGGGCTCTGTCCCAAGACACCCCCCTCAAGGATATCTGAAACCGTGGATAATAGGCTGTATTGTTTTCAATGAGAAGAAGGACAGAGGTTGACCATAGAATTACATTGGAGGACCTAGAAATGCCTAGAGAGAACATATATTTTCAGATGTGGATAAGTGAAACCGTGGGGGTTGACCAGCAGTAAAAGCCCAACCCTAGTCAGTTTGTAAAAGCCTGACAGCATAAAAATATTTTGACTTGATGATGGAAGGAGAGCAAGGATGGGGCCATCCTGGTTTCCCTAAGGAGGGAGTTCCAAATCTGGGAGCAGCTACTAAGAAGACCCTCTCCTACCAAACAAGCCTGAGAAGGTGATGGAACACAAAGAAGGGCCTCTCCCAACAATCTTAAGAGCTCTGATGGGCTCATAAAGCTATCTTTAAATATCTGAAGGGATTGAAATTAGAAGAAAGAGACAGCTTGTTTGCTGGTGCTGCTGCTGCTGAGACTAGAACACAAACCATTGGATCCAAATCACAAGAAAAGTTGTATATTCCCTCATGGCAGGGGGTTGGACTAGATGACCCTTGTGGTTTCTTCCACTTTTATGATTCCATAATAATGTAAGGTTCCCAACTGCAAGACTTCTCAAAATGCACTCAGCTGTAAGCATACCAAAAACAACAACAACAACAAAAACACCTTGAGACCTCCCTACTCAACATGTGATGAGTCAGGGATGATGAGAAAAAGAACATTGGGAGTGTGGCTGGTGCATGCAGACCCCCTTCCCCTGCACACACGCTGGAATTCACTGTTCAGAGGTATTGTCTGAAAGAGATCTCTTGACTCATCTGGGGGAAAATCCATCCTTTCATGAGATAATTGGGGGGCTTACTGCACTCTGCAGAAAAGTGGCAAAGCAGCAGGAAAGTTGTGTCTTTTGTGTTGCCTTACTGCATGACGTCAGTGTTCTTTCGTTCTGGTCCCATGGGGGACTAAGGTAAAACCACATCTTTTTGCTAACCAGAAAATTCTGTTAGCAAAAAGATGCAGTTTTACCTCAGTCCCGAATGGGACTGGAACAAATGGAAACCAGAAGAATGTCGACGTCATGCGGTAAGGCAGCAGGGAAGATGGAATGTTCCTGCTGTTTTGCTGCTTTTCTTCAGACTGTGGTAAGCCCCTTAATGGATTTTATAAAAGAAAAACATTTGGTTTTGTGGCCCTGTTTTGTGGCAGGTTTTGGGTAATACAGTCCCTTGTGGCCTATTCTTCATTGGTGTCTCTTAACATGTGAACACTCCAAGAACAGATATCTGTAGATTCAGAACTTACTGATATTCAAGTCCGCTGGTTGATTCTGCCCTTGTTGCCCACACAGAAGCAGCTCTGCAGCACCTAACATCCTGCTTCGCAACAGCTGCAGAGCTGTTTGGGCTCGAAGTCAATCTGAAGAAAACAGAAGTTCTTTACCAGCCTGCACCACAGGACAAACACCACCATCCCCACATTGCCGTCGGCAAATCTGTGCTCAAGTCCATTCAGCAGTTCACCTACCTGGGAAGCATCATCTCCTCAGATGCCAAGATTGACAAAGACATCGATCACAGATTAGCAAAGGCATATAGTGCATTTGGAAGACTTCACAAAAGAGTCTGGAGCAATAAACACCTGAGGCAAAGCACAAAAATCAGTGTGTATAGAGCCATCGTGCTGTCTATCCTCCTTTATGGATCTGAAACATGGGTCACCTATCGCCACCACCTATGACTCCTTGAGCGCTTTCATCAGCGCTGTCTACACACAATCTTAAATATACACTGGACTGACTATGTGACAAATGTTGCTGTCCTTGAGCAAGCAGGGATCACCAGCATTGAGGCCATGATATTGAGAACACAGCTGCGCTGGGCAGGGCACGTTTCTAGGATGGAGGACCATCGCCTCCGAAAAATACTACTCTACGGTGAACTCGCCACGGGTCAGCGTAAGAGGGGCGCTCCAAAAAAGCGATACAAAGACTCCCTGAAACAACATCTCAGGTTCGGCCAAATTGATCACCAACAGTGGTACGCCCTGGCCTCACATCGGGAGGCATGGAGACGCACTATCCACAATGCTGCAGCCTTATTTGAGAACTCACGCCGAACAAGTCTTGAAGAGAAACGACAATGCAGAAAGAATCACAACCCGGAAACATCACCCAAGTGCTGTGCTTTCTGCAACCGGACTGGTTTATCTCAGATTGGCCTTTTTAGTCATCAGCGCGCTTGCAGAAAGCGCAGGATGAGTCCTTCCTGAATTTTCGTTTGCGAAGAAAAGCCAGAGAGAGAGAGAGAGAGAGAGAGAGGTTAACAATGAGGAAAAACAGAGCACTTGAAACTAATGATAGTGATGGCCTCAGAAGACAGGAGCTGTATTCTTTCTGTTTTCTCATTTGCTAACTTTTGAGTACAGTTCTGAGGATAGGACAGTGAAGAAATAAACATGACTTCCATTGGTTTGATATTTAGATAATACATGTAGCATAATGTTACCCTAAGAGGTGGGGGGATATGTTGGATTCCCACCTGTGATGCCAGCATCTATTTCAATACTTGGGGGGGGGGATTCTTAGCCCAAATAGAAGGCCTATGAGTGGAGGGTAACTTCAGGGAAATTTCTACTTATGTATACCACTATTAACTGTAGAGGAGGCTCCAGTTGAAGTAAAATAAATCATAGAATCATTGAATTGTAGAGTTGGAAGAGACCACAAGGGCCATCCAGTCCAACCCCCTGCCACGCAGGAATCACGATCAAAGCATCCTTGACAGATGGCCATCTAGCTTCTGTTTAAAGACCTCCAAGGAAGGAGACCCCACCACGCTCCGAGGGAGTGTGTTCTACTGCCAAACAGCTCTTACTGTCAAAAAGTTCCTCCTAATGTTGAGGTGGAATCTCTGTTCCTGGAGCTTGCAATCTCTGGAGTAGCAGAAAACAAGCTTGCTCCATCCTCAACATGACACCCCTTCAAATACTTAAACAGGGCTATCATATCATCTCTTAACCATCTTTTTTCCAGGCTAAACATACCCAGCTCCCTAAGTCTCTCCTCATAAGGCATCGTTTCCAGACCTTTCACCATTTTAGTCACCCTTCTCTGGACACGCTCCAATTTGTCAATATCCTTTTTGAATTGTGGTGCCCAGAACTGGGCACAGTATTCTAGGCAAGGCAAGGCCTGACCAAGGCAGAATAGAGTGGCACTATTACTTCCCTTGAGCTAGACACTATACTTCTATTGATGCAGCCCAAAATCGCATTGGACTTTTTTGCTGCCGCATCACACTGTTGACTCACGTTCAACTTGTGGCCTACTAGGACTCCTAGATCCCTTTCGCACGTAGTCTCGTTCAGCCAGGTCTCCGTTATCCTGTATCTATGCATTTCGTTTTTCCATATTGAATTTCATTTTGTTAGCTTTGGCCCAGCTCTCCAGTCTATCCAGGTCATTTTGAATTTTGATCCTGTCCTCTAGGGTATTAGCTGCTCCTGCTAATTTGGTGTCATCTGCAATAAAGTATTTTATTGGAATAATATAGACTCACACACAAGAATATACACTCTTACTAACCATACAAGGCTATTAGAAGAGAAAGCAGGAAGGGTTGGATAGAGAGAGGTCCTGGAAGTGGGTGGTAGTTAGCAGTGCAGCAAAGATACTCAGACTTGTGTCTGAGGGTGGTACAGGGGATTCTGATCTGTGATGCGTCAAGAAATACAGTAGCCGGCCCTTCTGCAACATACTTTGGCATGGTTGGAGTTGTGATATTTATAACCCAATTCATGCCTTGGAGGTGTGTGCTGACTGTAACAATGGCTAGATAGCACTCCCACTGGAAAGACAAAGGGAATTGAAACTCAATTGATTGCTTTTATTCCTGGAATGCTAACACATTGATGGTTTTGCAACAACCTCACAAGGTTGGACAGGAGGGGGTGTGAGGAGAGATTTTCTTTGGATATGGAATGAGGAAAGGTCACTTATTTGCATGACTGAATTATTGTTTGCAATGTCCATGGCTGGGAGATAGGATTAGCATATACCCCTTTAACCCTAATCATTAACCCATTACCTCTAGAGGCTTTCTGTATAATCCTAACAGGGTTTTCCCACCATTTATTTGTAAACACATCTCAGGTCATCGTGACCTTTGACTGCTCTCCACTCTGCCTAACCTTACAGACAACGTGACCCCAAAAAGTATCCAATATGTCTAGTTATGAGATCTCATGGGAGGAGGAGTAGGCATGCTAACAACAGTACCTGTGGCAAATCAGCATGTTCGAACTAATATTCCTTTTGAAAATATCATTCTTGCAAATATGCTATGTTAATCTCAATCATCTTCCTTTTTATTAGGGTGATTCTGGTGGCCCATTGGTTTGTCCTTCAGAAGACTCAAGCTATTACACCCTTAATGGAATAATAAGCTGGGGCTTGGGCTGTGGAAGAAAAGGATATCCAGGAGTTTATACAAATGTTGCTTCTTTCACTGATTGGATTGGCCAACACATATTTGGAAACAGTAAGCATCCATTTTCCTTTTAGCAATTATTTCTACTCCAGTTGATATGAGCATCCCCAACACTGTTTCTAAGAATGAGTGGCCTGTATTCTCAGATATGCACACCCCACGTATATAGAAATGTCACAGACCTACTGGTGGTACCCTTTACCTATGCTTTGTGGGGTGAAGGGAAGAGGGAAGTAGAAGCAGCTTCAATGTGATTTTATTTTATTATTTTATCTTGGGAATATTTGTAGATGAAAATATGGGATAGAAATTAAATCATCTGAAGAGAGCTATAACATCAATCCTCACAGAGAAAAAAAATCTGATTCTGTCCTGATTTTGGTTTCTGAAGAATGTTCAAGTGCTACCTGAACCATACTGGTTTTAATTTTTAGTCAGATATTTTAATTTCTAAAATAAATGTAAATGCATAGAAAATTATATAAACAGACTTTTAAAAATGTAAACATAGAGAACAAAATATGCAAAGAAAATAGAATAAACATAAAAACATGGAAATAAGTGCACAGACTGAATACAACAAGTAATCAATGCACAATGAGACTTTATAGAACATAAAAATACTTCATAACATGTATAGATGAAAACCAGGGTTGGAGTCCTGCCTCAACCATGAAAGCCTACTAGGTGAGTGTGGGCAAGTCACATTCTTTGAGCCTTAGAGGAAGGCAATGGCAACTGTCCTTTGAACAAATCTTTCTCAAGAAAACCCTAGGATAGTGTCACTGTAAGTTGGAGTTGACCTGAAGGCACATAAACTCAACAGGGTGGGATAGAAATATTTTAACAAATAAATAATAATGATCGTTTTACACAACTGTTTTTAAAATAGGCCTTTTGTCTTTGTCTTGCTTGTCTAAGTGCAAAAAGGCATGGTGCATCTCAGCAGCAACTCGTTATGTAGAAGCAAATAGGAAGCCGACTGTACATCACTTTGTGTCCCTTTGTCCTCTCTAATGGTGGAAGTAGGGGCTCTAAGGACTTGTCTACACTGGCAAAAAACCCTGTACTCATCTCCTGTCTGCTGCTCAGTTGCCACACAATATTACTGACAATTTGCAGCTCCATGGGGGGAGGGTTTGCAAGAAAATCCAGGTCTAAAGGATTTGCAATTTGCTCCGCATTTCAGGGGAAACTTGGGATTATTGGCTGTGTGGCGGCTGTAGATTGGCTTCAGTGCTAAATTGGGGGCAGGCTTTCAGTAGATGGGACTCCGTTCTGCCAGGCTTTTTAAATTATTTATTTTTTGATTGTGCACATATCTGTATAAGTGTATCTCCGCTTATCCAGTAATACAGTACTTTGGGACAACATATATTCACATGCACAAGCCAACAGAAAAACAAAACAAAACCCCAGAACAGCCCCGGCCGTGTGGCCAGAAATAATGTGACGTATAAGACATCTGGTGAGCATAGGACTTCCCTTTTACACCAACACAAGTTACAATGTGGCAGGATACTCCAATCTCCCATTGGACAAGCCCTAGTGAGTGTGATATTTATGTGGTCACTGCAGAACAAAAAAAAAATCTATAGCTATGAGGTAGGTTCAGGGTTTCCTGCCACTATAGACAAGCCATAAGAGAGATGAACAGCTGGGAGCAAGGAGGGCAGAAGGAGAAGTATTTCCTGCCATGCTGTCTCATTTCCTCTCAGATTGCTTCATTCCTTTCAACAGAAATTAGAAATACAAAAATCAAATGTGATTTTTTTAAGGACTGAAGGCAAACATGCTAAGCATGGCTCCAGAGTCCAGAATAAATTTCTGTTAAAAGGAGAAATGACAAGGCTGTATTCTGTCTTCATCACCACTATAGAGTCTAACCTACTGCTCCCTCCTTATCTAGTCAGGACAATCTCCAGTAAGGCAGTCAGCATGTTTATTGAGGAGGATTGCAGAGCTCTTACATTTTCTAACCTGGTCCCATTTCACACTGCAGTTATCATTTTAAATGTCATGGCTCCTTCCTATGGAATCCTGGATTTTATAGTTTTGTGTGGTATTTGTGATTCTCTGCCAGATACCTCTAGTACCTTGCCAAACTATAAATACCAGGATTTTGTAGGGGGCAGCTATAGCTGTTAAAGTGGTACAAAAGTGCTATAATTATGCTTTGTGAAATGGGCCTGAGTCATTGCCAACAAAATTTTCAGACCCTAGGAGAAATCATTAGGATACCCAAGGTCCTGCTGGTTGTGAGAACTGGAAGGTGGGATGGAGTGGGTGGGGAATCACCATTATCTGGTTTATCTTTTATTGCAACAACCAAATCTACCTTCACTGTCATATCTTCTTCTGGCCACCATACTTAACAACAGTAATGATGACTCTAGCTTTACGTATGTAACTCTCTGCCACAGAGGCCATGGAGTCTTGATTAGCTTTCTTATAGAACATGTAAAAGATGAACTGATTCTCTGCAGTCAGATGCTTTGTACAGGTTACCTGAAAACTGACAGGGATATTCATGGTTTGAAAATAAGCACACTGTATTTTGTCTTACCCCAATCTGTTGTCCTTCAGATGTGTTGTGGGATTTTGAGAGATGCAGCCCTACACATCTGGGCAGAGGTATCCAACTGGGGAAGTCTGCTCACTTTGCTTTTATTTTATATATATATTTGTAAGTATTCTGTTATCTGCCTGTGGCTTATCATGATCCATTAGCTTTAATTATTGTTCCTTTCTTCCTAGGTGTGTATTTGATCAATGCTGAGAAATCAGGAAATCTTGAGCAGAGAGCCTTCTCAGTGCTCTTTGAACTATTTAATTGTAGGTTCTCAAAACATTTCCAGACTAACTCCCTATGTTCCTTTCTCTCCTAGCATCATTGTCTCTCTGGCTTTTCTTCGCAAACGAAGATTCAGGAAGGACTCATCCCGCGCTTTCTGCAAGCGCGCTGATGACTAAAAAGGCCAATCCGAGATAAACAAGTCCGGTTGCAAAAAGCACAGCAGAAGGTCTCCTTGGGTGATGTTTTTGGGTTGTGATTCTTTCTGCGTTGTCGTTTCTCTTCAAGACTTGTTCGTCGTGAGTTCTCAAATAAGGCTGCAGCATTGTGGATAGTGCGTCTCCATGCCTCCCGATGTGAGGCCAGGGCGGACCACTGTTGGTGATCAATTTGGCCAAGCCTGAGATGTTGTTTCAGGGAGTCTTTGTATCGCTTTTTTGGAGCGCCCCTCTTACGCTGACCCGTGGTGAGTTCACCGTAGAGTAGTATTTTTGGGAGGCGATGGTCCTCCATCCTAGAAACGTGCCCTGCCCAGCGCAGCTGTGTTCTCAATATCATGGCCTCAATGCTGGTGATCCCTGCTTGCTCAAGGACAGCAACATTCATCACATAGTCAGTCCAGTGTATATTTAGGATTGTGCGTAGACAGCGCTGATGAAAGCATCATTGTGAAACGTTTGTATTCATGGCTGAGATCCTGTATCAGGAGACGCAGGTGTATCATGCAGTGACATATCTGTAGTGACATCTGCCAATGCTGTTCACTCCTAAAACTCACCTATAGTAAGCAGCACACACCCCATAAACATTTCTGTGTTGACAGAGACTGGGCGGGGGTGAACAGGAACACATCCAGCTATTTTCGTGTAGCTGGGTGTGCTGTGACAGGCATTTGTAGGGGCCTCCAATGGACCTTGTGAGCTCTCTGCAGATGACATCCTTGCAATGTGTTCGGCTACAAGAAATTAGCTGGATGTGTCCAGTCATCCCCGACTATTCACCAACATGGAGATGGTCATGTTGGGGAGCTGCACTGCTTACAAGGTGAGTTTTGAGGGGTATTTTGATCATTGTGTGGTTGGAACAGAATTCTGACCTATGCAATGACCATAAAAATGACTCAGCTAGATGGGAGAATTAATTATGGAAAATAGCACATTAACTCACCATTGCAGCAGCATTCATTTGTCTCCAGAATATATTTGCAAGATCACTGGTATGGGAAGCTATCCGTGATTTGAAGTTCACATGGAGCATGCCCACAAATAAAGATGGTGGCTGTGAGTGAATTACTCATCATGAGTGAATTACTCATGGTATTATTTTCCAAAAGCTCCTGCTGTTCAACTCCCCAAACCCGAGATATGGAAGAGCAATCTTCTACTTTTTTAAAAAATGGGGTTTTTTGCTTCAGTGCTCAAAAACCGTGCACAATTGCTTCTGTGAAAATGAACAATGGCAGCTCTGGCCACTTCATCACTGGCAAGCCCGCCCCTGCACACATCCAACCAATCATGTTTTGACTTCTACAATGTGCCCCAATTCAGATTGGTTGTTCAAACAGGCTGGAATGCACATTTCCTTGTATTTTTAAAAAAACTTTGCAAGAAACAGCGAAGGCTGTTATCGTGCAGTATATGGAGTTTTGGGGCCCCTCTCCTTTCGAATATGGTGAATCCCCGCAGGATCTCATCAAGACAAAAGGTATTCCCCTCGCATTGCGTGAGGGTTTTTTTTTTCATTGTCTACACAACACCTGTGTTGTAAGTCCAACTTACATCATCATAAGTCACTAACAGGATGCTAGGCCATCTTGCCTTCTCCCTGTTGTCTTATTTCTCCTGGTCAACATTCTTATTCCATCTCTTCCAGTTAGCAGTGGCAAATGATACACCAGCAGAGGGTTTGGGATGAGGCTCCAACATGCACACATTTTGGCTTTCATACTTATGAAGGAAGACTGGTGCAGAACACAATCAGATGCTAGCAGTGGTCCTTTAGGATCTTTTAAGATTCATTATTAGTTGTTGTTGTTGCTGTTGTTGTGGCTTTCAAGTTGTTTCTGACTTATGGCAACCCTATGGAGAACCTATTGTGGGATTTTCTTGGTAAGGTTTGTTCAGATGGAGGTTTGTCATTGCCTTCCTCTGAGGCTGAGAGAATGTGACTTTCCCATGGTCAACTATGGCCAAGCAGGGATTCAAATCTTGTCCTCTCAGAGCCCTAGTTCAACACTCAAATTGCAAACTACCAAACTATTTTTATTATTTATTTAATTTATATGCCACCTTTCTCCCAAAAGGGACCCAAGGCAGCTCACAAAATATCATATAAAATACAGTTTAAAAACCATTAAAACATTACAAATAGAAAATTTAAAATTACATAAATATATAAAAGTTAAGATTAAAAATAAGCAAGATAAAAATAAAAACAAAAACGCACCACAATAAAAGCTCCCAAAGCTCAGATACATATTAAAAGCTTGCTTGCATAAAAGTGTCTTTACCTGCTGGTGAAAGGAAAGCAGGGAGGGGGCCAATCTAGCCTCCAGTGGAAGGGCATTCCAAAGGATGGGAGCCGCCGCAGAGAAGTCTCTCTCTCAAATCCTCATCAAGCGAGCCTGTGATGCTGGCAGGGCCTAGAGAAAGCCTTCCCCTGAGGATTTAGAACCCTCACAGGTTTGTATGGGGTGATATGGTCTTTCAAATAGTTTGGACCCAAGCCCTATAGGGCTTTATAGGTCATGACCAGCACTTTGAATTGTGCCCGGAAACGGACCCATAGCCAGTGAAGCTGTTTTAACAAGGGAGTTATATGCTCCCTATAACTGGCTTTGGTCAGCATTCTGGTCACAGCATTCTGGACCTGCTGGAGTTTCCGAACAGTTTCCAAAGGCATCCCCGTGTAGAGTGTGTTGCAATAGCCCAAACATGATGTAATCAAGGCACTATGGCCGGATCTCAGTTATAAATGGGACTAATACCTAACTAATGATAGATATCCTTATGAAGTTTGCTTTATACTGGAACACGGAGCAATGGGTGCAAGCTCCAGGAACAGAGATTCCACCTCAACATGAGGAGGAACTTTTTGACAGTAAGAGCTGTTCGGCAGTGGAACACACTCCCTCGGAGCGTGGTGGGGTCTCCTTCCTTGGAGGTCTTTAAACAGAGGCTGGATGGCCATCTGTCGGGGATGCTTTGATCAAGATTTCCTGCGTGGCAGGGGGGTTGGACTGGATGGCCCTCGTGGTCTCTTCCAACTCTGCAATTCTATGATTCTATGATTCCAATCATGCCATTATCATTATTGTTAACTGACCATTACTTTAGTATTTATATCTACTCTTAATTGTATTTCTACTTTTGCAGACTCATCAAACAACGCATGAAAATTTTCAGCAAATTTATGCTTTCAAAACAAGCATCACCCAACATGCCAGAATGAGCAGAGTTGCAGTGAATTTCCTGGTTCATCTGTACAAGTCCTGACAACTCTGTATCTAGAACTTATGGACTGCATGTGTCATAATTCAAAACCTTTTTTTTAAAGGTGCAGATTTCACACAGGGAAACAATATCTGTATGGTTTTGGAAATTAATGTCTTTTAATTTGGAAAAACAATGGCATCTTTGGCATTTTTCCACAGAGATGCAAATCCCATTGAGTTCTGTAAGGCATATTCCCTAGTGCTTGGGAAATCAGCTTAAAATTGAAATCCTGAGGACACTTTACTAGGAGTAAGTCTCACTAAAAACAGTGGGAGTTACTTCTGAGTAAACATGTTTAAAATTGGGTAGCAGGTGAACTTTTTTTTTTAAAAAAAATAATGCTTACATTATTTTCATGTGTATTAATATGCATTTTATCATATGAGAGCAAGATCTGCTTCAGAAATCCAAAATAAGTAGAGCAAGAGGAAGCATCAGTTCTGAGCAGGTAGGAACATCTCATCCTGAAAAGGCAGGGGAAATCTAGCTCAGACCACAAGTCACTCATGAGAAGCATAAGTTCTTTATCTTCTGTTAATCCATGCATCTGCTTCTTATGAGAGGGACCTGCATATCCCCCATGGGGGATTTAATTGTGTACTCCTATTTACATTTTTGCATACATGGATTATTACTTAGGTAGCAGTAGAAGCATTAAATGAATATGGATAATTAATAGATTTTCTAAAATCTACAGACACCATAGCCGTATAATAAAGGTAAATGTGTATTATCAATTACTGAGTGAGTTTTAGTATATTCTAAATTACCTGTTAACTGGGAGGGAGAATGTGTGGAATGGGGAAGTAGCATGGGTGTGGGTAGATGCTGGGGATTTTTGTGGGGGGAAATCATGAGAGTTGGTGCAGCAAATAAATGTCAGAGAACCAAGAAGTAAATTGCTTGCTAAATATTTTCAAATATAATATTCAAAACATTATATAGGGATACAGAAACACCAGTTGAGAAACAGAAAAGGAAGATGGCAATGTATCAGTTTGAGGAAGAATTAAGCATAATATTTTATATACAGTCCTCCCTTCCAATTTGCGGGAGTTATGGGCGGAGCACACCTGGCAAAATTGAAAAAAAATGCAAATAACTTTCAGCTCCCCCTGTACCAATGAGCTCCCCTGCAAAAGCAGCAGCGGGGCCTGGAAAGCCTTGCCACTGCCTGCCCGCACCCCCGTCCTTTCCAAAGTGGTGTAGAGGCTTGCAAAGCCTCGCTGCGGCCCACCCGCCCCTTCCTGCCCCTTCCCAAGCGGCAGGGAGGCGAAGCCTCGTCGCCACCTGCCTGCACCCCCCACCGCTTCCAAAGTGGCAGGGTGGAAGCTTGTGAAGCCTCGCAGCCGCCCACCCTCCCCTTCCAAAATGGCAGGGAGGCTTGCAAAACCTCGCCATCGCCCACCCGCACCCCCACCCCTACTTTCCTCCGTTTAGCGGGGGGAGCCAGGGCCAATGAAAACCAGGCATTAATCGACTTTCCTCGGCCCTGGCTTCCCCTGCCAAATGGTATGAAGCCGGAGGAAAGCCGCGCTTTCCCCACAAAGCCACTGAGGGTTTGCTCGGCCTTCGGCTCCCTCCCTCAGGGAATGAAGGCTGAGCAATGCCTTGACGCTTTCTGTGAATACATAAAACCATGAATTCCAAACCTGCAAATTCCAAGGGATGGCTGTATTTGTAAAACTGTCTTATTTCACAGATAAATTGCCCCCACCAAACTAAATATATTTTCCCCTCCAAAACCCTGCTTTTTCAACTTCTGGAGGCCCTAAGGAACAGGTGTCTTGTCATAGAACAGGAGGCAGATCCCTCTTAACTAAGGAGATTTTCAGAGGGGGGGGGAAACCCTTGTGGAGGTCGGGAGCACCCTGTCCTTCTCCTGACCTCTGTTCGTCCCCCCTCATTGACTTGCAGACTTCCAGAATACACTTTCTAGAATAAGAAAGGTTGTCAGGTGAAATAGAGGACAGGGCTGCTGCAACTTTAACAGCTGTGTAGAAGAGGGCGTTTCAGCAGGTGCTGCTTGACACACAAACTCCACCTGCTGAAATTTTCTCTTCTGTATAATCTTTATAAGTTAATACATTTGGTCTTAATAACGTTCCATCATGAACTCCAGCAGCTGCAGTCACTACCACACTGCCTTTCCCAGCACTGCAACTTTACCCAATGTCTGCGCTCCTTCTAAAAATACTCCCCCCCCCCAAGGTATTAGCCATTGGCTGAAGCATCTAGGCTTGGGGCTAAGAGCAGTAGCCTTGGCAAGTAGCCTACAGGATGAAAGGATTTAATCTTAGCACCTCTACAAAAATGTATATATACCTTTTATTGCTGAAATCTGAGAGGAGTGGAGTAATTGGAAGAACTTATTAGCAGGCTGGACTTACTGCAAAGGTCTGAAAGGTGACAAGGTAAAACAGGTCTGGAGGAGCAAAATCTTTGGGCCATGTTATTGTGTACCTTCAAGTCATTTCCGAGTTATGGTTACCCTAAGGGTTTTTTGATGGTTGAGAGTGTGTGACTTATAATAATAATAATAATAATAATAATAATAATAAAATTTATTTATACCCCGCCCCTCTGTTAAAACAATCGGGGCGGCTTACAAAATTTAAAATACAATACAAATAAAATCCCCAAACACCCCCACTCCCACCCTCCCCCATTAAAAAAACATTAAACAAATATAAATTAAAACAACTAATCTAAAATCACTTTTAAAACAATAAATACAATAAATATAATAAATGGCCAGCAGCCTAGAAGAGGCCAGGATCCCCTGAGGCCGGGATCTAATTAGGAAAGGCCTGCCGAAAGAGATCCGTCTTTAGTGCTTTTTTAAAGCCACTCAGGCTTGTTATCTGACGGATCTCATTCGGCAGGTCATTCCACAATTTGGGGGCGATTACCGAAAAGGCCCTCTGGGAGGTTGCAGACAGCCTAGATTTTTGTGGCTGAAGCCTTGACTTGCCCAAGGTCACCTAAGGGGCTTTCATGGCCGAGTGGGGAGTCAAACCCTGGCCTCCAGAGTCACAGTCCAACACTCAAACCATTACACCACTTTGGCTTCACCTATGATTTGATTGTTAACACTGCCCTCTTTAACTCCCCCCCCCCACACACTTTTGTTTCTGGAGTGAGGAGGCAGACCCACAGCATCTTCCATTACAAGACTGGTAGTTCTATGCAATCATTGGTGAAGGTCAGAATCAGTACCCCCACCTGTTAACAAGAGATGGACAGCTTCCTCCACTCCACTCAATGGAGGAAGACATGGCCCTGAGTCTGCAACCTGAGCAGGGCTGTTGAGGAAAGGGTGACTTGGAGGGCTCTCATTCATAAGGTCGCCATAAGTCGAAGTTGACTTGATGGCAGTTAAACAATGTGTGTATACAGTAGGAACCCCCCATAT
The DNA here is from genome assembly GCA_030847615.1 of Gambelia wislizenii. Taxonomy (NCBI): domain Eukaryota; kingdom Metazoa; phylum Chordata; class Lepidosauria; order Squamata; family Crotaphytidae; genus Gambelia; species Gambelia wislizenii. The sequence continues at coordinate 371,604,974 of JAUMIR010000001.1, forward strand.
CAGCTGGGGATTGGTTCTGGGGACCCCATGGATACAGAAAACCATGGATAATAGCGAACGCCACTGAAAATAATGGGACTTCTGGTTTAAAATACCACAGAGTTGCCTTGGAGGACCTAGAAAATGGCTAGAGAGGACACATTTTCTAGGAAGACTCTATGGTAGGTGTGCTGTTTTGTGTCCCATGAATAATTGCATCAGTGGATATGGGGGTCCTACTGTGTAGATATATGTGGGTGTACAGACACACTGGTGTGATCAAATTGTGTTGCATTTATTTGCAAGCACTGACTGTTTACTTTATATTTTCCCTTGGACCGCCCCACCCCTAGGCCTTTCTCAACCTTTTTATCCTGGTGGAACCTTTGAAACAATTTTCAGGACCTCAGGGAACCCCTGCCTAAAAATTATTATATCTACAGCTCAAAAATAAAATGTTTATTTTTTTTCAGTCTCAATATCTTGCAGAAACCCTAGTAGCTTCTTGTGGAACCCTGGTTCAGAAACCCTGCCCTAGAGGTTGGGGGAAGTTACTTCTCCCCCACGACTATTCCTCAGAGCCCCTCAGGCTGCATGGCTACTAAACAAAACGGAAAGCAACCGGGGGCGCCCCAAAGCCCATGGCGGCGCCTTTCAATGCCAGGCTCAGCCGCCTGCTTCCTCAAAAGCAACCCCCCCCCCGGCATTCTCCAGGGTCGAGGAGAACAGCCTTCGTGATGGAAAACAGGCACGGAGCCTGGGGGAGGAGGAAAAAGAAGGAGAACTGGTCAGAGGCAACGAAGCAAAAGTGTGGCAACGGAGGGAGCAAAGGGCTCACGAAGGCGCCCTTTGCTCTCCTGGGCGGGGAGCGGGAGGAAGAGGTGAGGCGACTCCGGCTCTCCCGGCCCCGCGTCCTGCCTGCGGGAGACGCGCGCAATGGAGGCGACTGGGGTGAGCAAAGCTGCAGGGAGCCCGGCCCGGGGACCCTGTCTGTCGGCCTCCCGGCTTTGTCTGTACGCTTTCGGGTTGCTCACTGGAAAAGACATACAGCCGTGGTTCTTAACCTGGGGGCAAGGGACCCCCAAGGCTCTGCAGTGTCCTCCTCACAGGGGGTCCGCTAAGGCTGGAAAGTTGCTTGGCTCCCCCCTCCTCTCTGCTGTGGAGTGGCCATATAACAGGAGCCAAGGCAAAGGCTGGCAGGCTTGGCCTACGCATTGCCATTCAGCCCCCTCCAGCCGCAAACTTTCAGGAAGAAGCAGGAGAAAAGATTTCACTCTCCCTCCAGTGCTTCTGAGGGAAGGTTTCATGGATGGTGTAATTGTATTATTACTATTATTATTATTATTATTAGGCATTGTTGTTGTTGCTGCTGCTTTTTTAAATCTTGAGTTAATCTTGACTTAAGGCTTGTGGGGGGGGGGCTCAGCAACAAAAAACATGTAAAGGGGGTCCCTGGTAAAGAAAAGGTTAAGAACCACTGTAATAGAGAATTTTGTGCAGAGCTGGGGAAAGGTGCTTTTTTGGTCACTGGCCATGTTGGCTTGTTCTGTAAGATAAGCGTCCCCACCGCCTGCCCCTATATATATATATATATATATATATATATATGATGATGACTACCAAGGATGGGTTGGTGGATGTTAGTTATCCCTTTATTTCTGTTAATTAAAACACTTATATGCTGCCCTTTATCCTGGGATTTCAGGATGGCACACAAGTTAAATAAGCAGTTTGAAACAGTTCCAGATTAAAACAATGAAATACCTTAAACAGGGGATTGGACTGGATGGCCTTTGGGGTCTCTTCCAACTCTATGATTCTATGAAATGCAACAAGTTAAAACAGCTTAAAAGGTGACCCATTTGAAGTAAATTAAGCCCCAAAGACTTTAATAAAAAGCCACGTCTTAATTTGGTGCTGGGGAAAAAAACAAAAAACACCCCAACCTTTGTGCCATTTGGACTTAAAAAGGGAGGGTATTCTGCACTTGGGATGCGACAGTTGAGAAGCTGTCATATCCACAAAGCCACAATTTTGAACTACTTACATATCAGCTCTGGATGTTTTTGGAGATCCTAGAAAATGGCAATCTATTGAGGAGCTGTTAAAAGTTACAGTCCACAGAAAAGCTGGAAGCCTAAATTCTAATCCATGCAAGTGCTTCTGTGTATCTTTGGAGCCATTTGCGATTTATTATTACAGCACATTTCTTATCTGTTAACTGGAGATTAGAATGTTACCTTAGAAAATTAATTCTATAATGGTAAACATTTGAAATCAGGAAATTATTTCACTGCTATAAACTCTAAGAATTGAATTGTTTAATTATTCAAGTTATCATTAATTAACTCATCAATGAAAACATTGGGGTGGCACCAGATCATGGGATTTACAACAAATGTCAGGAATAGCACATTTTGCTACTGACTCCTTCAAAAGATATCTTTTTGTCCTTTAAAACTTCCTGGCTCCATCCTGGATGTTTTCTCCACATGGACCACAAAGCCAGTATTAGGACTGTTGCCTGAAAATGGTGACATGCCTGGGAATTTGTCCAGTTGGAGAGGGCTGTCCCAAAGCATGGGATGTCATCTTACCACCTCTTCAATTCAGTTGGCTGGCCAATCTGCTTCTGTCTTTTCTTTCCAACCCACCACTGTGTACATTTCACTCACTTTTCAAATGCTTTGTTTGTTAAAAGTGTTTTATTTCAGTACAAGGGCACTGATCCATCCCAAGTGAAGTAATAAGTAGATTCCTACAATATCCAAACAAATGGGTTGAGAGCCTGTGAGCATATGCAGAACATTTTTCTGCATAGATGAATCCTTTCTGCCTCTCCACTCCCAACCAAGAAATGTGATCTACAAAGATCAGTAGCAGAGCAGATGTTCTGCATGCAGGAGCCAAGGATCTCAAATTCAATTTGTGGCATCTCTAGTTTAAAAATCACATACCTAGCAACTCTTTTACTCTGTGCACTCATCTTACCTTGATATTTGTTTAGTTTTCAAAGAAGTAACTACGTTAGTCTCCTGCAACATAAAAAGGAGGAAGGGTGGGAGAGAGGAAAAAAGAAGGAATGAGGCAGCACCCTTAATACTAACATGAAGTCTTCATGGCACACTATATGTATTACAGTGTTGAGTCTCCCTTATCTGAAATGCTCTGGACTAGAGGGATTTTGGATTTTGGAATATTTTGGATTTTGGAATACTTGCATATAAGTAATGAGATATCTTGGAGATGGGACCCAAGTCTAAACATGAAATTCATTTATATTTCGTATATCCCCTTATACACATAGCCTAAAGATAATTTTATATAATTATAATATAATTATAATTTTTAATAATTTTATGCATAAAACAACATTTGTGTGCATTGAGCCATCAGAAAGCAAAGGTATCACTATCTTAGCCACTCATGGACAATTTTGGATTTTGGAATATTTTGGAATTCGGAATTATGGATAAGGGAGACTCAACCTGTAATACAAAAGTCATTGGGCCCTTCTACATGAGGGGGGGAAATCCAAAGTACCTTGTAGTATTGGCATCTCGCAGCAGGAGTGACATGTTTAAATGGGTTTTCTGGCCTCAGAAGACCCCATAAGCCTCACATTCCTGATGGCAGCCACGAGTGATTTACTTGCGTTAGTTCTTCACCGCCGCTATTTTTTAAAAAAAGTCACAAGGCATGCTGGTGTGATAGAGCGATTTCCAGTTTTATAGGAAAGCAAAACAGAAATTATTCATCCTGTTTTATCGCCTTAGCAAGTGATTGCTAAGGCGAAAATGCAACATGGTAGCAGCAGGCGCTTGCCCTGCTAGCAAGCCCCACCCCTGCTCTCACCCAGCCAATCAGCTTTCTGCTTCCCTTCGGATTTCCTGTCATTCGATAGTCTAAACGAGCAGGAATGTGCACCCCCTTCACAGTTTTTTTTTAAAAAAGTATGGGGAAATCTGAGAAGGCTTTTACCCTGTTTTTCCCGTTTTGGGCCCCCCTCCTTTCCAATAGTGTGGATTGGCACTGGATCCCATTTAGACAGGTAGGATTCCCAGCAAATTCCACGAGGGGTATTTTCACCATTTAGATGGGCCCTTTGCTACTGTGCATCTTTTCAGAGAAGGTTTTGAACTCAAGGAAACTGCCTTTTGGTAAGCAGATTTATTGTTTTTACAGTACATATCAGCAGTAAATGATCATTGTAAAGATCTGAAGATCTTTACAGCTGGGGAAAGGGCAGGTGATGGGACTCTGAGTCCCATCACCTGCTTGTCCTCCGCTGCTGCCTCTTCCTCCATTCCTCCCCCGTCTTTCCTATTTGCAGCCTTGGCAGCTGAGGCTGAGGGCACCAGGAGGACCAGGCTAGTGAGTCAGAGAGCTGGGGCAAGCCCAGAGGAGAGTCGTGAGGAGGAGGGAGGGAAGAGGATGAATCGGGACCACAGGTGGATTGGAGAGGTAGACTGAGTTGATGTTACAAGAACTGCCGCATTGATCTCTCTCCTACACCCAAGCCCCAGCGAAGGAGGGATGGCTTTTTGCATCACCCTGAGCGTTCTGCAATGGGATTCTTTGCGTGTCAAGAGCAGCTCCTCTTCCTCCTTTGCAGAGATGCTTTTAGCCTGGGTTGATTTCTCGCTCACTCCCACACATAAAACCCTTGTGCGCACCTGCTGCTTTGAAGCAAGAGATCTTTTCCCTTTCAACAAGGAGGGGAAACTGGACTCAAGGGACATTAAAAAATGGTGGATCTTGAATTGCCAGGCTTCCCTTGCAAGCTCACCCCCTCCAAGGTTTGACCAATCGTAATTCAGCTCTGCTGTGTGCCCCATATCCCGGGATGGTTGCTGATTGATCAGACAATCAATGGTGCGGTTTTTCCCGGACTTTCCAAAAAAGTACGAGTTAAAAAGAGGGATGGAAGGTCATGGGTTTACTGGGTTTTTTGCTACCCCTCCTTCCAAATAGCACATGTCTGCCCCGATGAGTGTGTTCATCCTGATTTCTTCCCGGATAATTTTTGTCATGTAGCTGACCCCTTGGTCTACTGTTAAGCAAGCAAATTGTTTCTTTCCCCCACCCTCCGTTCCATTCCAAGACTTTCTCCTTCTTTTCCACTGCTCTTTTTTTCTTTACTAGCTGTTTTTCTACGCCACAAACATAGGTCTTCTACTCCAGAAAGTTCTTTCTCTATCCCCACTGTCTTCCCAAAGAAATCACACAGCTTTCTTTGCTAACAACAGAGCCATATGATGTATTTCTTCTAGTCCTGATACTGTATTACTTCTCCTGAAGCAGCAGGCCTTCATGTTTTCCTGAATGTGACAGAGGGAAAGGCACCCATCCTAACATATTCTTATGAATTTATTGGCCTAGTTCACTAAAGCATATTTTTAACTTCAGTGTTATAGAGAGTTTGAGGAATTGCAACTCATATGCTCTAGTGAATTATCAGTAGAAAAACCTGTGAATTAATAACTTAATGAGTTAATATATTAATTCAAAGCTCTGGTCTTAACTGGTAATAGGAGATATTAACTGGCAGGTTCTTGGCTTTTGTAAGACCTGTTTGACAGCTCAGAAGGTGGTGGACTCTCCTTTGTTGGAAGTTTTAAAATATCATATGGCTGTCAGTAATGCTTTAGGTATGGGTTTCTACATTGGCAGGAAGTTTGACTAGATGACCCTTGGGGTATCTTCCAACTTAAACATTCTATGCTTTTAATATGTCCTTCTGTCCTTACATTTTTCTTGCTCTTAATAGACACTGTACACTTAAACTATTCTTCACTTCCTACAGTTGTCCTTGAAAATTCATGGCTCAAATCCTGGCTTAGCCATGAGACAAGCTGTATGGCTTTGAGAAGACTCCCTTCCTCAAGGTTGTTCTACTCTGTAGACATGAAATTATTATTACATAGCAGATTTTTCTCTTCTGGTAAAGATCTCTAAAAATTGATCAGAAACTTTGATCAGTTGTACAAAGACTTCAGATTGTAGCATATGTACATGTTTGTAGTCATGTTTTCATTCTTTTTGTACACCTTTGTTTCTCCCTCTAGGATATCTCTTTGTGGATTGCTGGGGTGGTGGTGGTGGCATCTACCCTGCTGTTGCTTTTTAAAGTAATGGGATCTCCGACAAAGAAAGCTCTAGTAACCTTAAAAGATCCAAACATCAAGTATCCTTTGCCTTTGATAGAGAGAGAGGTGAGCTTTGTTCTGATGTGATTTAACCATATTAATTCACTTTTGTATAAAATTTTGTACCACACTGTTTGCCTGTCAAACCCTATATACAGTTGTCCCTCTGTATCCACGGATTTGGTATCCACGGATTTAAGTATTCACGGCTTGAAAATATTCTTAAAAAATAATAATCAAAAAAGCAAACCTTGATTTTGACATCTTATATAAGGGACACCATTTTGCTATGCCATTGCATATAATGGGACTTGAGTATTCATGGATTTTGGTATCCACAGGGGTCCTGGAACCAAAGCCCAGCAAATATATAGGGACAGCTGTACTCTGAAAGGCAGCAGCTGTCTAGACTGAGGTCCTTTTAACTGGCACTGTCAGGGACTGAGCTTGGGACCTTCTGTGAGCATCCAGCTCCTCCCTGATATTCGCATTTCATCATGTAGGAACAGCTCTGATATGCTTCCCTCATGTCATGACCCCGTGATTGTGCCAAATTTTGTAGGACTCCTGCCAATGTGTCTTTGTCTAATACTGAGTCAGAGCTGCTCCCATAATTTACAACAGAAGCAGACTAGAAGGTATCTCTTGAGGATCCAGCATGTACCCACTACTTGGAAGAGTTACTCTTTTGGACCATGCTAGCTGGGGGATGCTGGAAATTTTAGTCCTAAAGAAGGAACATTCCAAGCTCTGAGTGTACCCCTGTGTACTTCCTTGTATTTGAACATTGGCTTCATTCTTAACCTAACTTCTTTTGCCCATGGCAGCCATTGCAATAACAATTTGCCATTTCCTGCTGTGAGCGTAAGGGTCTGTGGGTAGTTGTGGTAATCTAATAGTGGCATAAGAAGAAAATAAGACACAGGCTATCTCAGGATGAGATCAATAGATAGACCCAACTAGAGTAGGCTTGTTGATTCATTGGAACTTATACAAATCATTGGTTCACTGAGTCTATTCTGCTTGGGACTAGCTGTTGGATTTAGCTCTGACACTCTCCCCTAAGTAGCTGAAGTAGTTGAGATTGGGATCTCTGCATTCTTATGGGCAGAATAGTTTTGATACCCCTGTTTGATGCACACCTGTGCCTCTGAAGTAGCCATACCCCCTTTCCCCCGCTCCATGTACACGGGAAGCTGTGAATTTGAACACTATGTCCATGCATTGCTGAGAGATTCAGCAATATTAATGAGACTTTGGGGAGGGGAGTGAAAACCTTCCTTGGATTGTTGCATGGTTAGTATGATACTGTTCTCCATTTTTCATTTTAACAGGAGATCAGCCATGATACCAGGAGATTTCGTTTTGGACTTCCGTCATCAGAACATATATTGGGCTTACCTGTGGGTAAGTCTAGCTGTTTCGTATTTTGCAGGGCCTTTTCAGCAATGTCCCCACCCAATCTGTAGTACCCTTCTGGTGGAGTTTCCCTGATACTGCAGCTGCTGTCTTCTGCTAGTAAGGGAAAAATTGACCTTTCACTGGGATGGGTCAACAATATGGACTGCATTGTCATCAGGATAAATTTAGATTTATGTTAGATTGTCAGAGAAAAGTATTAAAATACTGATTTGCATGTAATGAGGGATTGGTTCACAGTGCTGAAGGTCAGCCAAAGGTATGTTGTAGTCATACTAGTGTATAGTCATTGGTGTTTGTTAAAAAAAGTTAGTTTTTCATATTGTTTGTGTTTTGAGATCTTCTGGGAAGGCCATTTTCTTTGTCCCACCATCCTTACAGGTACCTCTTGTTGAAAGATGGGAGAGGGCTTCTCAGTGGCTGCTCCCAGGCTCTGGAACTTCCTTCCCAGAAAGGTTAAACTGGTACCCTCCTAGCAATCTTTCCTCAGGCATGTGAAACCTTTTTGTTTTAGCAGGTCTTTGAGGACTGATTGATTGCTTAGGGGGAACAGGTCATGTATAAATGTGTAGGGTTGTTTGGTTGCCTATTTTCTTTTTAATGGTTTATGTTTTAACTGGTCTTAATTTTTTGATAGTTTTATTACATTTTTAACTTTTGTGTGTTATGACTTTTTTTAAAGCAGTGTTTCTTTTAACTGTTGTAAGCTGCCCTCATTCCCAAACTAGGGAAAGGGCAGGATATACATAGAAATATACTAATTCTGATACTAATAATTGTTGTAAGTTTTCAGTTTGTACTAGCCTACAGAAGCTACTTTGCATTATACCCTCGTGAGAGCCGTTCCAGGTGTTCAAAAATTCTAATTTAGGAGTAATATTTCAAACTGTGTTTTGAAAAATAACTTCTGAGAAGGCCAGAATGCTTGAAGATTTGGGGCCTGCAGTAGTCCTGATTGGTTAATTAAGGTCACCTGAGATCTGGCTCCTTTCTTCTATAGAATTTGAATATAGCTTCTTTGTCCTTCATCTTATCTGTGCTAAAACTGTGATCCTGATGCTTGGAGGTCTGTGCTTATGTGTCTGGCAAGCAGGAAGTCAGCTCTCCTATTTTGACCTTCTTGTATACATTCCTGTACAGTTTTTTGTGTAACTTTCCTTTTCCCTTTTGTGACTACATTTACCTTCATGTAATTTGATTTGTGTATGTGTGCATTGTTAGGAAAGGGTCAGTACTGAATCCAGCACTTTATTGCTTGGTGTTGTTACTGAAATTTGTTTTGTATTTTGGCTTGAGATGCTTGGATCTCAAGGGAGGGTTGCGGAGGCTTGCTTCTGTTCATCAAGAAGCATCAAGGATGTCCTGTAAAGTCTGTGTTGTCCCATGGGCTCAAACTCTGTGGTGATGATGGAAGTGCTACCTTGCAGGACTGTTGTTGTTTAATGTGTCTGAATTGGGCTAGCAAGTTTTGACATGGGGGTGGGGAGGATAGGAGATTGGTTGCCTGAACACTTCATTGCAGAGTTTGGGTGAGTTCTGGGCAGGTGGTAAAATAAATAGAATTCATTTGGTATTCAGCATTCTGACAGGCCATCTACTTTATGGGGCAGCCATCAGGCACTGACTTCTTTATACAGTATAGCGAGCTATATCATGCAGTAAATGCTTCACAGTCCCAAGAAAGTGCAGATTTGATTGTGACCAAAATCAAATGTCAGTAGAGACAAATTAAGGCTACAGTCCTGTGTAGACTTTCCTGCCCTTTGAACATAGTTGGACTTCCTTTTGAATAAACATGTATAGGATTGCACTGAAAAGCTGGTTTTTTTACCTGTGTTATGAAATACGCTTGGGGCACAGCATCAAAGCATGACCTGTATAACCCTTAAGGGTTGTTTTGTGGTTTGTACATGCTCCCAGGTAGGTATGATTTTTTTCTTGTGCTGCTTCCCAGATTCATTTAAGAAAACCTTTTGCTATAAGGCTCACTCTGTTAGGGTATAATGTTTTTAGGGGATGTCAGGATTTGTGCTGGTTCTGAATTAATTGATTCTGTCATCAGGAGAAATTAGTAGTAATGCTTATACATTCAGACTAAACTTAATAGCTGGCCTTTTATTTATTTTTAAAATCCGTAGGTACTGTACAGTATAGTTCTTCGTTATCTTATCATTTGGGCTATAAAGTACAATAAAATACAGGGAAATCAATAGAGTACAGAAGTCGTGATCAGGTGTTTAAAAACTATTCAGTAGTTAAAACCTGGAAAAACAGAAAGATCAAGGCCTCAACAAGAGAGTAAGGGGGAGCTACCATTGAGATGTCCTTCTTTCCACATGGCGATGGCATCTAGAGAAAGGCCTTTTACTGCAAGGAAAGGTTAAAGGGGAAGCAAGCCCCTTGGCCATGTTGGGCTTGGAAGGGCAAGCACTGGCATTGGGCCTGGAAATGGCCTGAGAACCAGTGTAGACATTTCATGAGAGGTCAGCGCTGTATATGTACAATCCTAAATATACACTGGACTGACTATGTGACGAATGTTGCTGTCCTTGAGCAAGCAGGGATCACCAGCATTGAGGCCATAATATTGAGAACACAGCTGCGCTGGGCAGGGCACGTTTCTAGGATGGATGACCATCGCCTCCCAAAAATAGTACTCTACGGTGAACTCGCCACGGGTCAGCGTAAGAGGGGCGCTCCAGAAAAGCGATACAAGGGTTCCCTGAAACAACATCTCAGGCTTGGCCAAATTGATCACCAACAATGGTCCGCCCTGGCCTCACATCGGGAGGCATGGAGACACACTACCCACAATGCTGCAGCCTTATTTGAGAACTCACGCCAAACAAGTCTTGAAGAGAAACGACAACGCAGAAAGAATCACAACCCAGAAACATCACCCAAGGAGACCTTCTCCTGTGCTTTCTGCAATCGGACTTGTTTATCTCGGATTGGCCTTTTCAGTCATCAGCGTGCTTGCAGCGCGGGATGAGTGCAACCCTATTTTGCACTCCCTGTATTTTCTGGACTATGGTTTTGACTATAGCCTCAGCTTTTTCTCAGTCCTGTGTAACTGAGGAGTCAGGGATGGGAAGATTTATGGTTTGGTTTGTGAGTGGGTTATATGTGTGAATCTGCAGAAGGCAATAGCAGTCTGAACCATTTAGATTGCTATATTAATTGCAGGGTGGGTTTGTAAACAGATGTACAGTCGGCCCTCCTCATTTGTGGGTTTAACTTTTATGGATTTGTTTATTCATGGATTATTTGCTGCCACCTCCGCAGCTGCCCTATGCCATTTTTAATAGGGACTGCAAGCCTCGTTTTAAGTGCCTAATAAAAATGTAGGGCAGCAGCAGAGGTGGCAGCAATTTCCACCAGCCACCCACTTCTGCCTTGCAAAGGAACCCTACCACCTCAAAGGTATCAACGGTGGGTTGAATCTGCGGATTGTAGTTTTTGTATGTTAAATATGGGTTGGGGGCCTAGCGATATTCACAATTTTTCACTTTTGCAGGGGTCCTGCACCTGCAACACAGGTATATTTAATTCTATTTAATTAAGACTTTGGCAGTTCATTTAGGGAGATAGTCTTTCAGATCATAATGTTTTTCTTGAGTTTTAAGAATGATATTTCATCATGAATATATATCATTATCATCATTATATATACATAATACACATAATGATACACACACACACACACACACATATATATATATCTTTTTAGCAAGGAAAAAATCATTTAATGTTTGAGATTAGTAAAAAATTGTGTATAAATAGCTGACCTGTCAGACAGCAGAGGTGAACAAAGAACTTGTGTATTTCAGTCTGTCACAAGTCAAACCTTGCAAAGTGGACTAAATTCTTGCTAGTTCTAACTAGAGTAGACCTATTGAATTGTTGGGACTTAACTTAGGTGTTGACTGACCATTCACCACTTGATTCAGTGAGTAAGGGAAGTCCTAATGTGTCAAGAACAATGAAGCAGTTTCATCTCATAACTTCCCAACACTTGGGAATACCCCCCCCCCCATGACAGAAAACTTCAGAGCTTTTCTATGAAAGGTGTGCAGCTTTTCCAGAAAACTGCACAGTTTTCCAGAAGCTATGCAGCTTGTTCTGAGATTGCATTTTTTTACATAAATACCACATGGCTATTTGTTGTGCAACACTGCTGAATTCTATATAAAAAACAGCAATGTTGCACAACAAATACATTGTGCAAAAGCAGACATGTGGTGCAACAAAACCACATGGGTATTTGTTGTGCAATGCTGATTTTGCATGACATTTTTGTTTTACAACATTGTTTTTTTCTGTAGAAACCAGCAATGTAGCACAACAAATGTTGCACAAAATCAGTAGTATTGCAAAACAAAACCAAGTGTGGCTGTTGCTTCACTCTACCCGAGTTTCTTTTCCTGCTGCGTAACATTTGGGTTGCACAGCTTTCAAACTGGCAAAGGCTGCAGCCATGTCACAGAACACTTCACCATGTTGTTTATATAGGGATATAGTGTGCCATTTAGTTTTGCATTTTCTGCACTTTCCCCGAGGGTATAGTGAAACACAATGTAAGTGGGTGAGGTTTTTCCCCCCTTCGGAAGCTGTGCAGTTTTCTGTGCATAGTAAAAAAGACTGTGAGTGTAGGTTTTGACTGCAAAGCTGCACAGTTTCTCAAACTCTTGCACAGTTTTCAGAAACTTTTGACATGCCATTGCCCTTCCCCACCACCACCACCTAAGTTTCTTGAGGGGTTAGGAACTCCAAATTCGACCCAAGTCAGGAGATTTACGAATTTCCATTCCATGGACTAGCAATTAGATTTAACTGTATGAGTACAACTTGAAACTGATGATGTTCAAAAGCATATCTGCATATTGTATATCTGTTTTCCATCATCTTGTAATCCATTTCCCACCCCCACCCCCCCAGTTTTCAAGTTTAACTTCATAACTCTGGGAATCTTTCTATTAAAAAAAAGTTATTATAGTAGAAACTTGAGATTTGGAGGAAGCTAACCAGAGTCTATGGGTGCTTTCACGCAAGCTTTAGTTGTGGAATCATCCTGGCTAATTTGATCGAATTATGGGGACGGGGATATAGAAGTTGTAAACTCCCGCTTGTCCCCCTTCTGAGGTTTCCCACTACTTTCTCCTACTTAAAAAAAAATTACACCAGAAACTTGGCCTGAGGAGCACTAATACTAGAAACCTTCCATCGAAAGCCACCTATTTACCAGGGGATGGAAAAGAGGATTGGTACCAAGGCTGAATTGACCCCAAAGCCCAATTCCATGGAATGTGTGATGACAGAGGAAGAGATCTTCCCTCAAACCCTATCTCCCCTGTTCCATCCAACATGTTTTCTGTTTTGCTCAACAGAAATATGCAGAGATAGAGTGACTCAGTCAGCATTTGGAAGAGAGGCTCCCTTAATCCCTGGCTGAATGCCAACCACTCTTTCCAACACAGACTACGAACAGCAGGGACTTGACCAGTGCATGGTGGAGCAGCTCCGCCAGATAGTGCCCAAGTTATGTTCTGGCTTCATCTGCCACTCATTGCTTGGCAAGGGAGGAGTGATGCATACTCAGCTGTGACTTTGAGGCTGTGGCTCACTTGCTTTCTGATCCCCTATGCCTGGAAAGTGGCAGAGAAGAGACAAGGAGATAGCAAAAGAGAAGAGGGTCTTGGTAGGCCACATTTATCTCAAAGGCTGGAATTTTTCTGTCCCTGCCATGCACAAAACAACCACATTGGTTATTCTCAGATGTGGGCAAGTGCAGCTCTAAGCCTGCATGTGGTCCTCAAATGCTCTTTTGCAGCCCTCAGATCCACCTGACTTCCTGAAGTATCTTTTTTTCTGCCACCTCCCAAGGGATGAATTTCCTTTTCTGGAAGCTTTTGGGAAAGGCAATTCACCTTTTGTTTAAAGATGTCTCTCCCCCGCCCCTGTACGGTTTAAACAATCAAATACCCATCTGAAAACAAAAAACAGGCATGGCCTTCTTATTTGAGGTTCTTGTTTTTTCAGCAGTTTAGCAGTTGATGAGGCCCCTGGAGGGCCCCAGAGGCAGGAAATTGTCTCTGGATTCACCACAGTTTCCTGCCCATGGTTATTCTGCCTGTTTAGTAACCATAATAAACTCTAAAGGAAGTTGCCAATGTGTGATACTGAAATATACTTCCCCCACATCTAGGCCAGCACGTGTATCTCTCTACCAAAGTTGGTGGTAACCTAGTGATCCGGGCCTACACTCCAGTTTCCAGTGATGAAGTGAAAGGTTATGTTGATTTAATTATAAAGGTATGCTCGGGCTGCTTTAATGCAGGTAGGCTAATCCACTTTTATTTAATTGCTTCATTTCTCATGCAAATATGCACCCAGCATAAGTGCAGAACCAAACAATGATAAAGTGATATGGTAAAATGGAAAATAATTCAAGTTCTGAAATGAGATTATCTTTAAATTGGTGTCTATCTAGGCAATTTTGAGAAGCTTTCATCTGGTGCATGTTGGCAATACTCAGAATTCTTGTAGGGGCCAAATTATTTGCCTAATGCGTGCAAACATAGCAGGCAAAGTATTTTCTGGAATAGGCTTAAGAAGAGGGGAAATACTTTACCTGCTAAATACTTGGTGTTAGGCTTTTGTCAAAAGTCACAGAAGCAGGGCCAGTGTAAAGTTGGCAGCTGTACTAAAGAAAGGGGGTTCTAGTTTTGATAGAAAGGCAATTGTTTTAGGAGCATTCTGGGTAGAGATGAAGCCATGTTAACATTTTCTGATGTCTATTGGTGTTAACTGATGTAGAAATCATAAAACACACATGCTTCTAATGTGATGCTGGCCAAAACCTTATCTGAACAAGCAAAGTTTAAACCCTATCAAGCCAGAATCCAAATAATAATCAGGTAGCAGCAAGTGAAAAAGACAGTGTGGTGGTATATTCCTCACAACCACACACACAGCATTGCAGTGACTGTTTGTTACAGACTACAAAAGAGGTGAAGCAAAGTCTTTTTCTGGGTCCTATTTCATGCTTTCTGTAACGATAGACAATTTCAAATGTATTTATTCCATTCCATTGTATATTACTGTTGCCCAAAAGTTAAAAAAAAATGGCTAGAATTATTGCTGCTGTTGTTATTCCTATTTCCCAAATAGGTTTACTACAAAAATGTTCACCCCAAGTTTCCAGAAGGTGGAAAGATGTCCCAGATTTTGGACAGTATGAAGATTGGTGATACCATTGACTTCAGAGGACCTAATGGGCTTCTGGTATACAAGGGACCAGGTACTATAATGGCAAAGAATCCACATGTTTACAATAGCTGACATGGTCCCAACTTTGGGACAGTTTTTCAGCTGTTATTGTCTGATGGTCATGGTTGGCTGAAGACGCTGAGATGTAATGCATTAACTTTTTGAACAAAAATCAACAGCAAATGTCTGGAGCTTGAGTTGTGAGGATGCTCTTGAAAGAAAATGGTGGGCAGAAGTGGGACATCAACAAGGAGAGAGTGGGGTGGCTCCAGGGTCTTCATTTTGGACTGATCATGTGTGCCGCTTTATCATTCAAGCTATCATAAGCCCCACTGGAAATTGGCATACATCTTAATTACATTTTAATTAATGTTAATTAATTTTAATTTTTAATTTGTATTGATTTAATAATGTTTTAAGGGGGGGAAGGGATTTTGAGTTGTTTTATACTATGTACTATTTTACTGTTGTAAGCCGCCCCGATTGTTCGCAGAGGGGCGGGATATAAATTATTATTATTATTATTTTATTAAGCTATTTATTACAATGTCAGCTTCATTCCAGCTTTTTCTTGAAAGCGTGTTAATACCTCATCTTACAATGCAATCTGATGCCTTTTTTTACACAGCAGTGAGTAACTCTGCAATGAGGCATAATCCCAAGAAAGTGTGCATAGAATTGCAGCCTTAATCACACACTTTTCTACTGCATTTTATTTGCTGGAGACAAAGCAAGGTAGGGCAGTGTAGAAAATTGGTAATGACAAGAGGAGAGCGAGGAAGTAATTCATGCAAACAGGATAGGTGGAACATAGTTAACAATGGATTATACTCTAGAAGATGATATTACCTCACCAGTTTGTTCACTAGTGATGGGCAATGTGTTATGTAAGATGTACCCATTGGCTTAGATCCGGCTCTCTAGATCCAATTCTAAATCTGTTTACTTGAAAGTAAGGTCTGTTGAGCTCAGTAGACTTCTTCTCTGGCAAATTGTTGTGCTGCTTAATGAGTATTGGCTTAGTTTCAGCATTATTAAATAGTATTGCAGTGGCTATAGATTCACCCTTCGGTTTGCACTAACGCCTATAATTTCACTTTCATACAGGTAGAATTTCTGTCAAGCCAGATAAGAAGTCAGAAGCAAGGATAAAGTTTGTGAAACACCTTGGAATGATAGCTGGAGGAACAGGTAGGGTGTATCCTTTGTTTTGAGAGTGTTCTTAGTTAGAGACCAGATACAGTTGAAAACATAAGAATCAAACATGAGATGATATTTTGATATTTTGATCAGAAAATTTGGAGCTGGGTTATACTTTCTGTGGTTGACCTCTGATCATCCTGTGTAATAAAATCAGTTTCAGAGATGTCTGGTCAATGGGGTCAAAGTTGTGGCAAGCTCCTTTGCAGCAAGACATGATTCTGTTGTAGCCGAAGGAGGTGGTGCATAGACTATGATTTTTTAAAAAACAAACTTCTTCCTGAACCCCATCATACTTGATAATTCTTGGGCAACACTCTAGAGCATGTCATTTCTGTTCTAGGAGTTTCTGGATGAAGTAGGTAATCTAAGGCCAATATATGCCTGTTTATTGTCTAGAGAATGATTTGGCTAGTGATCTGCACTAGGAACTGGACAGGGGTAGTATGTGCCTGTTGGTTCTGCTGGACATCTCAGTCATTTTGGATTCCATTGCCCAGATTACCAGTACCTTTCTTAATTACCTGTCTGAATGCTTTTCCTTTTGGGGCATCTGGCTTTTAATTTGTCTTGTTTGCTGGTGGGTGCTGTTTGTTTACATTTTGTGTATGTGTTTTTAATGGATTTGTTTTTATACTTTAATTATAACTTTGTATCTTGTTCTTAGCCACTTTGAGCATGATTTGTAGTGGAAAGGCAATAACTACAGTTAGTAAAGTTAATAAACCTACAGTTAAAGGGTTAATCAATCTGCAGAAAGCTTGAGGCTTTCTTGCACCTTGGAAATCCGATATTCTGTTTATGTACTTGCTTATCTCAACAATTTTCTCTTTGTAGTTAGCACTGCTTATTAAAAGTGCAGGATGATAATCAAAGGATACTGCTTTATGTTATCTGGTTGGTCACAGATAAGGCTGGGATAAGCTAGGCTAGCCTTCCCCAGTCTGTTGCCTTCCTGACCTGTTGGAATACAGTTCTTATCAATTCATCAGGTCTTGATATGATAGTGTAGCATCTGGGGAGTAACTCTGGAGACTAGGAGTTTTTGAGAAAGGCTGATCTAAACAAATGTTAGAAGTATTTCTCTCTACAGAAATGGAAAAACATAAACAATGGTGATCTTTGGTTCTGATTTTGATAGGGATTACTCCAATGCTTCAGTTGATTCGTCACATCACAAAGGATTCCAGTGATAAGACAAAATGTTCCCTCCTTTTTGCTAACCAGGTGGGTAGTCTTCTTAAATGTTATTAAGTCAAAGACAGAGAAGCAGCTTATCCATCTTTTGAAATGAATGGAAAATCTTGGATTGTCGAGTATATATTTTTGGACATCCCAAAGGATGCTTGTGAACTGTGTCAATGTTCCTTGTCCTGAGTTTGTTTAGATTTGGATGTCAAGTATTTTTTCTTTCTGGAGCAGGGTGATGATGGAGATGATATCTGTGAGAGAGCCAAAATAGTAATGGTAATGATAACATACCACACAAAGCATATCCCTTGTGGCATGTCAGAATAAAGGCTGTGATGCACCAATGTGCCCTTGTGCAAGGTGGTTTGGAATACAGATTAGGACTGAGGAATGGCTGCACCATATACACTACAATCTTTTTCTCCTGAACAGTTAGATAGTACAGTTGCCCCTCCACATTTTGCAGCTTTCACACTCGTGGTTTTGATTATTCGCGGTTTAGCCCCGAGCCCCTTTGGGAAGGCCAGTGAGAGGTGGGGCAGCCTCCTGCCTGCACCCTCCCCGGCCTTCCTAAGCAGACTCTGAGGCTTCAAAGCCCTGGAGTCTGCTCAGGAAGGCCGCGAGGAGACAGGGCAGCTTCCCTCCCGCCCGCCCACTGCCCTCCCCGGCCTTCCTAAGCAGGCTCCGAGGCTTCTAAGCCCCAGAATCCACTCAGGAAGGCCAGGGAGAGGCAGGGCAGCTTCCCTCCAGCTTGCCCACTGCCTTCCCCGGCCTTCCTGAGGGGCTCCGAGGCTTCAAAGCCCTGGAGTCCGCTCAGGAGGGCCGCAGGGAGACAGGGCAGCTTCCCTCCCTCCCTCCTGCCGCCCTCCCTGGCCTTCCTAAGCGGGCTCCGAGGCTTCTGAGCCCCAGAGTCCACTCAGGAAAGCCGTGGGGAGACAGGGCAGCTTCCCTCCCGCCCGCTGCCCTCCCCGGCCTTCCTAAGCAGGCTCCAAGGCTTTTAAGCCCCAGAGTCTGCTCAGGAAGGCCGGGGAGAGGCAGGGGAGCTTCCTCCCGCCCGCCCGCTGCCTTCCCCGGCCTTCCTAAGCAGGCTCCAGGGCTTCAAGGCCCCGGAGTCCGCTCAGGAAGGCTGCGGGGAGACACGGCAGCTTCCTGCCTGCCCGCCCGCTGCCTTCCCCGGCCTTCCTAAGTGGGCTCCAGGGCTTCAAGGCCCCGGAGTCCGCTCAGGAAGGCTGCGGGGTGACAGGGCAGCTTCCCTCCTGCCCGCCCGCTGCCTTCCCCGGCCTTCCTAAGCGCGCTCCGGGGCTTCAAAGCCCCAGAGTCCGCTCAGGAAGGCCACGGGGAGACAGGGGAGCTTCCCTTCCGCCCGCCCGATGCCTTCCCTGGCCTTCCTAAGTGGGCTCTGGGGCTTCAAAGCCCCGGAGTCCCCTGAGGAAGGCCGTGGAGAGGCCGGCCAGGCTGGCGAGACACCCTCCTGCCGCCTCCCTCCCACTGGGGGAGGGTCGTGGGAGCAGCATTTTTTATTCGCGGTTTTTCCACATTCGCAGGGGTCTCAAGACCCTAACCCCCGCGAATGTGGAGGGACAACTGTACACATTAAAAAAATATACGTTCTTTGACATTTTACTTGCTAAGTTCAAGATACTAGAGAATAAGCCTACATTTTCCATGTTAGTTGGGGAAATATTAAGAGCTGGAAAAGAGCATATATTTAAACTGTTGATCTTGGGCAGACACCATCCTAGTGATGTGCACAATAAGACCTTTGGCCAGAAATCCCAGCCAGCTTAGAGGTCTCCACTTGTGTGGCCCTGCCTGCATAGATTAATGGAACTGCTTAGTAAGTTGCTCTGTGTTGGATACTCTTACTGGTGCAGCAGTTCAGAGCTGATTGCATGAGTGCCTTCAAAAGCACACACTGGATTATTGGCTTCTCAGGAGGAGCAGGAAACTGAATGCTACCCACCTCTCCATCCCCTGCCATACAACTGGGTAGCAGGATTTTAGTTCTTTTTAAAAAGGATCTCTGTGCATTTGTTTCACAGTAGAAAACTGGTGTGTGGGGAAAACTAAGGAGACATGGTTTTTAGAGACTTCTAAAAAAATTTGCCACTGTGAAAACAGTGGCAAAAATAATTTTAAAGGTCTTCCCTCCGTGTTGCAGTGAGTGTGGGTTAGATCAGGAGTTTGATGCAGGTGAACACAGAGGAGGGAGATGATATGGCAGATTTCCTGCAGGTGAAGAAGGGAGGAGAGAGAAAAAGAGATTTCATCTTAAGTACCAAGGTGGTGAGTTGAAAGGTTTGGAGAAAAGTTTCAATTCCAGATGCTTCCAAGAGGAATGTGGCTTTTTCTCTTTAGGTAATGAGATAAGATACTGACAGTTTCTTTGGTCTGAAAGAGGCCTAGATGCTGCATCAGATAAGTTCTACTTGTTTGTCCTTTTGGGGATAGGGTTTTAGGGAACTTCCTCAGGTTGCTTATATAGTCTTGTATAATTGTCAGTTTTATTTAATTGGCTGAGCAAAGTGAGTTTAATTTAGTTTAATTTGGTCAGTTGATATGATGTTATGTTGCTAAAATTGGGGATGAATATAAAACCTTCCGAGCACATTTCAGATTTGATCACCAGTTCAACCATTCATAAAGCAGTAAAGGAAATGAGAAATAGATGGAATACTCAATGACAAGCATGGCCTCTTTACCACTGTGCATTACTAGTATCACATGTCCCTCTTATCTGAGATATGCCCCTTCTTTCTAGGTCTCCCCCTTCCCCCTGGCCACAGTTGGGGGTACTGCGACTTGATTTTCTTATGAGATTTAGGATTTGATAGAGGTAGAAGTAACAGCTGGATAGGGATGGTCCCTACACTTGGTCTAGTGAAAATAACCTTTTTAATACAATGTAGCTGAGATCCTATGTCATAGGAGCAGAGTATAAAGCTCTACTTTTGCATTTCAGTGGGCTGCTATCTCCAGGCCCTGCGGAAGTCAGCTTCCCAGTGGTGCATTATGCCCCCATAGCCATTTGGTCTGGGGGAGGGTGCAGGGCATCTGGGATGAGTAAGCTGGAGAGCTAGAAAGTGAAAGCTGCTCTTTTCTCCTGGCTGCATCCAGATGCTTCACAGTGCCTGTTGTGCTCCCCCAGGCACTGAGAGGCTGAGGGAGCATGTGCCAGGCTGTTGGAAGTAGGTTTACATGGGAGGTGTTGCATAAAGAGGTACAAGCTACCTCCTTGCAGAATGACTTTAAAAGTACACACATGTACAAAATACTGACCCAATGCTAGTCACCAGGTGCAGTGATGCAGTAGAACATGCAGCAAACTCTTTCTTAGTATTTGATAGCATGATATGAAGAGTCTGTGTAAGCTTTGTGCAAGGCAGTGTTTCTTGGTAAAGGTCTTACTGCACAGCAGATACAGAAGTAAGAGACAGTTGATTCATTAATTGTTTACACATACACTATAGTAAATTATTTCTTGGCAGAATGTTTATGTTTATATCTATTGTTTGTGATTTTATTTTTGTGGAAAAAGATGTGATAAAAGCTGTAACTGCCCTCATGAACTCATGTTGAAAACTCATTGCAACTGCCCTGCATCATTGATTCTGAAATGTTTTATGTCTCAGGGACAATCACCTTCTGATGTATTTTAGTGAGATTACTGTTGAGTGAAAGAGAGAAAAGTTTTGATCTGTTTAAGTACAAAAGAACTTGTAGAATTTGGGTTACAGTGGCAGGTACAAGTTAATTCAAGAAGACAGTTGCTTCCTGTTTGCCTGAAAATAATTGTCTGATACATTATGTTAAGGAATTTTGTAGCACCTTTGAGACTGAGAGAATGATGTTGGTAGCATAAGCTTTCATAGACTTAAGCTTATTTCATCCAGAAGAGTTAAGTCTTCAAAAGGTTATGCTACCAATTTCTCTGGCTACTGCAGCCACACTGCAGAAATAATGCAGTTTGACACTGCTTTAACATCATGGCTCCACTCCATGGAATCCTGAGATTTGTAGTTTGCTGTGGCACCAGAACTCCCTGATAGAGAAGGTTAAATATCTCACACAACTACAAATCCCAGCATTCCATAGCATTTAGCCATGGCAGTTAAAGCAGTGTCAAATTGCATTATTCCTGCAGTGTGCCAGCAGCCTGTTAGTCTGAAAGGTGCTACAAGGATCTATTTGCATGCTGACCATGGCGTTAGCAATAGCATTGATATTTCTATACCTCTTACCAGTGCAAAGCACTCCTAAGCAGTTTATAATGCGTTAGCTAATTGCCCCAACAAGCTAGGTACTCATTTTACCAACCTATGGAAGGATCGAAGGCTGAGTCAACCTTGGAACGCTCTGGAATCGAACTCATAATGTTGTGGCTGCAGTACCTGTATTTAACAACTGCACCACCAGGGCTAATACAGCTATGTCTGAATTCTACCATGTCTGATACTGAATTGGAGTTTCAATACACAAGAGCAGGAGCAGCTGAAGACGTTGTACCAAATATATGAAACTCCCAGTAGTGTTAATAGTAGGCTGCTGGCTCTGTGGCATGGCCTGCATCCCAGTGCTAACTATACATCCATTGAAGTAGCTGGAACTACTTCTTGCTTCTCAGCAAGGATGCTTAGGATGCAGAAATAGGTGCTAATCTTTGAGAGGTTTGTTGACCATCCAGTCTTCTTCAGCATTAACAAGGTGAAAGTTGGTGGAGCTAAAAAAAACAAACAAACCCCAAAACAGTGTGAGATGAAGTAATAATAGTAATAATCCCATGTACATTGCATGTTGAGGCTCCATGAATGCTTAACTGGCCTTGTATTGATAGACAGAACAAGATATATTATTAAGACCAGAGCTGGAAGATGTTGTGGCAAATCATCCGGACCAGTTTAAACTGTGGTACACTTTGGACAGACCACCTCAAGGTAAACTACTAATGCTTGCAAAGACTAAAGAAGCCCTTTTCCTTGTATGCAAATTAATACGAGCAGAATTCTTCTGGTAGTGCACAATTCTGTGACAATTCATTGTCAATTTACTGTGCTATGATGGCAAATTTCTACCAAGCTCTTAAGAGTTTGTGAAACAGGATTCTTTCTGTAAATGTGTGGGTATTTGGAGTGAATAATTTTTTCCTGATTGATATTGCCAAGACTGATGTATCCTAAAGATCCTTCTAGAGCAAAAGCACCACATGTGAAGACTTCCTACATTTATATAGGGAGTAATAACACATTTCATGATAGTGGCACTTGATTTTGAAGTAATGGGAAAGAAACACCTGCCATCAGGATTAACCACACGTTATATGGCTTATTTATTTAGTTTTGGTGAGAGAGAAGCTGGAAAAATGATATGATGTACTGTTTAAGATTGGAGCCCTGTATTTTTAAGGTAAAAAGGAGTAATTTTATGAGTTCAGTCAATGTTAACAGGTTTCCAATGATGTTAACAGGTTTTCAAGCTTTGTTCTTAAAACACATTGGTATTGATAGTGCTGTCAATGCTAACCTGCTTGGATAGAGCTCTGGTGTTAATAGATGAAACACTTCCCTGTGTGCTCCCACTCATTCAGGTCAACAGAGGCAGCTCCCTGCATGAGAACTGTCCCTTCAGTGCATTGAATGAAGCAGGTGGTTTGGATGAGGCATCTCCATGTAGGGCTCACAGTACCATCTAGTATGCTGAATACATGACATGATGTGCAGCTAACATTTTCTACAAGTGAGGAGATAATGTCAGTAACTAATCTGAATGCAAAGCCCTGTTTTATAATTTTATTGCTTTTTTAAAAATTTCAGGATGGAAATATAGTTCTGGCTTTGTTACTGCAGACATGATAAAGGAACACCTCCCTCCTCCTGGTGATGACACACTGATTTTGATGTGTGGGCCTCCACCTATGATCCAGTTTGCTTGTCAGCCAAATCTTGAAAAATTAGGTTATGCCAAAGAAAGCACTTTTGCTTATTAAATCTGGAGTTCTATCTTGCTGCAGATACTGAGAACATCTGTGAATAGATTTTGGTAGCAAAGGATATGAAATAGTACTTATATATTTGACATATGATTAAATAAATAAGTCTGTAGTTCTTCATGGTCTGTCTGTTGCATTCTCCATTCATTTCAAAGGAAATTTTAGTTTGCATATTAATAGCACAATTGTATACATGTTTAAGTAGAAGTAAACTCTATTCAGCCCTATTCAGTTGAGTGGCATTTTTATCATGTGTATAGGATTGCACTGTAAGTTGGTAATAACTTATTTTGGAAATTAGCGCTGCTCATCCCAAAAGATAGTGTTTACAGTGTTGGCAAGTTGTTCCTTACCACCCTCCTTTCCTTGGGTGTGCCACTTAATCAAAGAGTTTGGGACAGTGTTTCTTAATCTCAGCATCTACTGCTATGAGAGAATACCTTAAATCAGATAGCTGCTTCTGTGTAACAAAATGAGTTCCGTCTTTTTAGTAAAGGGAAGAATACTGAACACTTGTTTATGTACAAAGCAAATAAATTTACATATTGTGAAGTTGAAGGCTTTCACGGCCGGCATCCATAGGTTTTCCATAGTTTTTTTCTGGGCTGTGAGGCCGTGTTCTGGAAGAGTTTATTTCTGATGTTTCGCCTGCCACAGATGCAGCTGAAACATCATAAATAAACTCTTCCAGAACATGGCCTCACAGCCTGGAAAAAAAAATTTGAAGTCCATATTAAGTGGGCAGCCTGTTTCCTGCAATATCAAAACTTGCAAGTAGCTGAAAGTTTAAAATGCCTAGTTTTTCTCTACTGCAGCCCTCCTGCGTGCAGACCTTCCTGCCCCTGAAAATCTGGATTTTCACACAACTTCAGCTGTATCCTGTGAAACCCACCACCAAATCAAAACTGGAAAATAGTCTTAAAATTAGGTTTCTGCACCTTTCCCATTTCTTGTGAGGATACAACTAGGATACCTACTGCCACTGAGCATACCAGGACAAAAATCCATTTTACATGTCTGACAAGGTACTCTCAGTGAAGCCCCTCACACTGCCAAGTCTGCGTGTAGTAGCGTACTTTTGTAGAGAAGAGAAGCAGGGAAACATAAGAGCTGAGGTGCATCTTGTAGGGTAGAGTGTGGTCAAGTAAAAGGGGGCGTTTAAACTGTGCACCTCCTTATCTGCTCTTATTCTACGTATTTTTAACATTATACACAGCTGGCCTGAGATGCTTTTCTATGAACCTTGCTGTTTTAGAACGATGTATGTATCATGCAGCCTTCTGTTGGACATTCATTGTAAAGCCACCACTGATAGCTCTGCACTATCCAGCTCCTCAACTCTCTGTCCAGGCCTTAAGATTAGTTAACATTTACTAGAGAGCCAATGTGGTGTAGTGACTTCAGCGTTGGACTATGACTCTGGAGACCAGGGCTCGAATCCCCACTCGGTCATGGAAACCCATCAGGTGATCTTGGGCAAGTCACATTCTCTCAACCTCAGAGGAAGGCAAAGGCAAACCCCCTCTGAACAAAACTTGCCAAGAAAACGCCGTTATAGGTTTATCTTAGGGTCGCCATAAGTTGGAAACGACTTGGAGGCACACAGCAGCAACAACAACATATTGTGGCAACATTCTAAATTTAAACAACTTAGGTAAAACATGGTTAAGCTGTCTAGACAGTACTGAAAACAAGCTAGGAAGCACACACATTTGAGCCCATTTCTCATGCAAAATATTCATACTGAAACTGAGAAACTAAAATTCCTAACAGAAGCTTGGAAGTCTTAACACTGATTGTTGCACTTGCTCTGTTCAGAGACATTTTGCTTGTTAGCTATTGGGCCAGTCATCCTTTGTGGGTCAAATAAGACAACAACCCTGAGAAGATTGGTATGCATGCTTATGGCTTACAGTAATCTTTGTAAACATTATGTACATCTGAGTTTGACATGCTTTTCAATGTACAGAGCATTCTAGATCTGGAACTATATAGCAATGTAAATATAGTTGAAAGCTCCAAAGGTCTCGAACTGTGGAATGAATGTAGCCTGGATGAACATTGAACAGCAACTGACATGTTTCTCTTATATAAGCAATGAGAAGCCTATTACTTAATTCTTAAAGATGGGCTGAAATATTTATTGTTCCCACACAATGATACAATGAATTCTTCAATGAAAGTTGATTAGTGTCTGTGCAGGAAGAACACTCTCAGGGTGGCATTTTTGGTATGTAGAAGGTAATAGGTTATACCTGGAATGTTTCATGTGAGCAAACATTTATATCGCCAGCAGAGGGTACCCTTGCATAATGATGTTTAGATTACCAGGCTGGAGGCCTGAAGGGAAAATCAGCAAGGATTACAGAAATACAAAATGTTCATGTAGAGTTGCTGTTTGTTATGAAAATCAGTTCAGAAAAAGTCCAAAAAGTTCTATGTCAGGCAATTCCATTTGAAAGAGGAAACTAAGGCAAGAATTCATTGAACCAATTATTGCATGGAAAGTCAACACATATGTGAATCTTATTGATTCAGTAGATCTACTCTGCTTGGGACTAACAGTAGGATTCAGACCTAAAGCAGTTGTATGTGGTGAACTTAAGAGAGCACCAGTGTTATAGTGGAAGACACTGATGCTCTGTTGTGAACAAACTTTTCCCCTAGTATGAACACTTATCCTAGGACCCATCTACTCTGGCTGGAGGCTATTCTTAATTGACCAAAAGTAATTTTAAATTTGGTGCTCCAGAGAGAGAAATATGGATATTCTGCTGGATGAACAGTCATTGCCTTTTCAAAATGAAGTATGATATTATCAGAAAAAACTACTGTAAATATTAAAAATGTAGTGTTTCATGAGTTATGAAGCTATGAGCTATGACTAAAAGGACTGCTTCTTGTGCTTAGACATCTATTATTTCAGCAGATTCTGTCATGCTGTAATTTCTGCTTGAATCCAGTAATTCTTAACAAAAACTGCTAACTTAATCTGCATCATTAATAAAGAATTCTGCAGAGCTCTTCTATTTATCATATAGGGATGGGATGACTGGAAAAAGAGAAAGTAAGTCAGGCAACTCCAGTTCTCCCTTTGGTTCCTCCATCTCTTAAGTTCTTAATTATGGCTGAGATCCTGGATCAGGAGACATAGGTACGATATGTCAACCCACCTTTCCTTGGCTGTAGCATCCCCCGACTCCACAAGCATGGTATGCACAACTCCAATGTAGTTAAAGTCCCCAAAATTGTTTTATGAGTTGATGGAGCATACCTAAGTCTTCATATGAAGTGTATCTTCTTCTAGATCATGGGTGGACAGCCATGGGGGAATCCAGGGCTCACATGTGCCCCATTTCCATCCCAACTCCTAGATTTCTCTGGACCACAGCCTCCCTTTCTGGGGAAGCTATAGGTGACCAGGAAGACACTTCTAGTTTTCAGAAAACTGATGTCTATCTGGAACAAAAGTGTGTTTGTGCATGTGTGCAGGGTTGTTTTAGGCCAAACTCCCACACACACCCTGGTAGCTTCTGGAGTAGTGGTTTTATGTTTTTGATTAGGTTTTGTAGAAGTCTAGGGGAGAGTGTGTGTAGGTAATGTTCACATGGTCTCTGGGTACTGCATATGGGATTTCCACTCTTGTTCTAGATCATCCAGTACAGGATACGGTGGTCACAGAAACTGAACAAGAAGATTCTTCTGTTCTTAGCATTGTTAAGTGAAGGAAGTTGCCGTACGTTTTCTTACTGTAGACTACAGGCACTGTTCAAAACATGGCAAGATGAAAAGAACACTAGGAAGACTGCACAAAGGAGAGGAATGATTTCTTCAAATAATGGGGGCTTGTTGCAACTTTTGGAATAGTGGCCAAAGTAAACACTTAACACAGTTATCTTGGGAAAGGATAGGTTCTGCTATACCTATTGACAGTAAATCATTGCATCAGTTGTATTAACCGTTTCTGAGCAAGAGCACCTTAGAAAACAATGCAATTCCAACAGTCTGCAAGATGTACAAATATAAAAATGGATCACTGATAAGTAAGTGCCTCACCCTGTGTAGAATTATATATTTACATATGCTTAATTTTCCCATTTCTAAAAATATTGCATAGGTTCTCTGTATGTTTTACTAGATTGTAGGGTTTTTATCCTAATGGAAGATGTTTTTATAGTAGCACTCAGTTATTTCAGTGGCAAAGACAGTGACAGATTGTTAAATGTAGCACCTATCCTGCCCTAGCCATATCTCTTAATACAACCAAGGTAGTAGCTGTGTTGGTCTCATGCAGTCTTCATCTCCAGTCCTCAAGAGCTGGTGTTAAAAATCTGTCATCATTCAACATGTGATCTTGGCTTAACATAGTCTGGAAATAAAAATATTTTACATAGTAAGTTACACAAACTGGAGGTACATACAGTCTATGGATACATTATAAATTTAGATGGTAATTTACTTGGGCATAATTTATTAATAGCTTATTTAGGATTATTTGCATCATATGAATTCAGGAATTTTATCATTGTTAAGTAGAAACAGTAGAATTGACTACACTAATGTACCAGTTTAAGTCCCCAAAGTATATAATGTGTGGTATTGAAGTCAATGGATACTAAAAGCAACAAGACTTTGGTGTTTGCAAGTATCGAATATAGGAATGAGTGGACCTAGGTTGCACCTGCACTGCAGAAATAAACCAGTTTGACATCGCTTTAATTGCCATGGCTCAATGCTGTGGAATCCTGGGATTTGTCATTTGTTGTGGCACCAGAGCTCTCTGACAGAGAGGGCTAAATATCTCACAAAACTACAAATCCCAGAATTCCATAGCATTGAGCCATGGCAGTTAAAGTGGTGTTAAACTGGATTACTTCTGCAGTGCAGATGCAGGCTTAGTTGGACAAACTCTGTAACACAATGTAACCGGCAGTGGCCATGCTGCCTGGGGGACTCTGGGAGTCCAAAAAAAGCAAGATTTCCAAACTGTAGTCATATCTAGCTTCCAGCTTAATCTGCCTTTTCATGCGTCCCAGCTAAACTATTGCAGTGCGCTCTGTATGGGGCTGCCTCTGAAGATGACTCAGAAACTGCAGCAGCTAGACTGCTCACAGACTCCATTCAGAAACTGTATAGCACCAGTTCTGAAGGGATTGCACCAACTACCACTATGCTTCTGGTCTGAATTTAAGGTCTGGTGATAACATTTAAAGCCCTAAGTAGCTTGGTATTTTGACACTTGGAGGGTGGCACAGGTTGTAGAATGTCATCCACTTGGAGAGCTGATTGGCACCAACACTGGTATCATTTGGGCACCAAGTCATAAATTTGCTTTTAATTAGAGCCTTTGGGGCTTAATACCTGATGCCTTATTCTTTTAATATTCTTGAATATAAATAAACATGACTAATACAGCTTATATCAATCATGGAGCCTTATTTGCTTATCTAAAAGGATACGTTAGTAGTACATACCGTGAGATTGTTTATTCCTTGAGAGAGTTCCCCTATTTGCATTACTGTTCCTTCTGAATGTTCCATCTGTAAAATCATTTCAGCAAGTACATAAAATCAAAAGTCCTGCCACTCTATCTTATTGAAACAGTGTATGCACAGGAAAGTATCTTCTGAACTATTCTGCATATATGAGACATGTCTACAGAAATACAGTACAAGGTCTGTCTATTAAATATTGAGACTTATACAATAAACCATCTTTATTTATATGTATTACAATTCTAATGTTTGTCCCCTTCAGTATACTCCCCATTCACACACACCTACGCAGTCTTGTTTTCCACTGGTTGAAGGTGTGGAACAGATCAGTTTCTGTCAGCTGTTTCAACACATCTGCCATTTTCTTCTTACTGCCTCAGCTGACTCAAAACATGTTCCTTTAAGCACACATTTCACTTTCGGGAAAATAAAAAAGCTGCATGGTGCCAAATCTGGTGAACAGGGAGGATATTCAAGTGTAGTAATGCATTTATTGGCCAAAAATGGCTTCACAGAAAGTGCTGTATGAGTAGGTGCCATTGTCTTGATGAAGAATGAAGCCATTTCCCCACAGTTCTGGCCCTTTCCCCCCTGACTCTTTCTCTCAGCTTTGTCAAAACTTCTTTATAATAATGTTGGTTCATTGTTCCGCCTTCTGGAACCCATTCTGCCAAAATTACACCCTTGAGGTAAAAAAACAAAAAACACCAATGAGCATGGCTTTGAATGTGGACTTGCTTTGACATGCTTTTTTCATTCTTGGTGATGATGGTTGTTTTCCAGTGCATTGACTGTCATTTTGTCTCAGGATATATTGGAAGATCCAGGTTTCATCACAAGTGATGATTTTTTTGAAAAAGGTTTGGGTCCGCCTCAAGTTGCTGCAGAATGTCACGTTGCTCAACTTTTAAACTTAGCATTTTTCTGGCACATAACAGACAACACAGCTGCTTTAAACGGCGACTGACAATTAACTGAACAGTCGAGAGTAGATGTTTGTCATGCAGGTTCAGACATGTTCAAGGTCACCACTCAAGCATTCACAATCAGTTCTCCCTGATTTGTCTGAAAGGTAGAAACACAGTCTCGTTATTTAATAGACAGACCTCATATTGTTGTCTATGTATAGGCTGAAAGCTTTCCCTCTTATCCTGATATACGGGCTACTAGAGTTTTTTCCATTAAATATGTAGTGTGTTAGCAGAGTAGCTGTGTCAAAAAAAAATATTTTGCAATAACTTAAAGAGTTTTAAAAAACAAAACAAGGTACTGGCCATATAAATAATGTGTGCATTTTTATGTTTTTCTCTTAGAATGGAACACAGATATTTTTCAGTAGTCAAAAGCATTTCAACATGCATATGTGCAGATTCAAGTACCCATCATGCTGTGTTAATGAGTGAAAATGTTCATGCTTTCAACATACGAAGGAATGTAGCCATCTCCTGAGTCCAATGCTTCAGTACTCAGAATGCCTTCATCTGAGTATGCCTACATAGTTGATAATCCAGACCCACTATTTAGTGATTAAAACAGTTCATTTAACTCTTCTCCCCACAGTGATTGTACTGATGGTGAAGACTGAATGAATTTATTTTCTTCCCTGTCCCTGCCTCCCTCTTGCACATCCAGCCTTCCCCATGTTTGGGGCAAGGGAGTCTCTTCTACTCAAACAGGTCCTCGTGCTGACCACCTTCTTTAACATGATCTGCAAATTCAAGCTGACCCAGTACATCTCCCCCCTCCGCCTGCAAACAACCCAAACCCTAATGGAAAACATGGGCCCAGTTTTCAGTGTCACACAAACTCATTATACAGGGTGGTGGAATAATAAACTGAAATACACCTTGATCTAGAACTCCCTGTGTTTTTAATGCCACCAAGCAGAGCATTTCTCAACCTTTCTACCATAGAGGAACACTTGAAACAATTTTCTGGTTTCAGGGAACCCCTGTATAAACTTATGGCCTTTCCATGATGAGGGCTCATGATGTCCAGCAATATTTAGAGGGACACAGCTACCTCTTCTTTGCTTTAGATATAATAATATAATAGCGTAACACAGCATAGCAGGCCCCTTGAGCTGCAGAGAAGACTATAGCTCAGCAACCAGGTAGCTGGTTGCCTAGCAATGCCTTGGGTGGAGCTGACCAGGGGAAGAGGGCAGAGAGATATGAAAGCCTGAGTGGCAGAAAGGGGTAGGGGAGGATCAGGAACCACAGCCTCAGGACAAAAGAGGCGTTGCTTATGCCACTGCAGCTCCTTATAGCAGACGCAAGACCCAGACAGAGGCAGACCAGTCCCTCAAGGGCCAAGGGGGCAGATGAAAGGCTATGCCTTTTACTGGTGCCTCCAACAGGCCTTTGGTATCCTTGTGGAGGCAGATATAAGTACAAGGGAGGAACCTTGGCTGGCTACCATTGAACCCAAGGCAGCATCTTATCCCGACCAGTTCTGCACCCAGTACTGCCCCTAGCATCTGACCCAGTCCTACCTGAAGGTTGGGTCTTGTGGTCCTGTACCTACCTGAAGGGATTAAATTTGCTACCTCTCAGCAAATCCTGGCATTGCCTCTTGAAGCCATGTACCTGTTAGAAGGACCTAAGCCACAGAAAGACTTACCTGTGCACCAGACACTACAACCAGGAGGTGGTACGTTAGGAGGCAGATCCTGATATGACTTACTTTGACAGGGACTGCAGCTCCAGGCTCATCTTGCTGGGTGTGGGGATCTAATCCGGGAATGATTTTCTCTATCCATGTGTGCAGTACCACAGCCAGCTATCTTCAACTGTTGCAGCTACTCAGGGTGGGGGGTGGGGCACAGACTGGTCACAGCGTGTATTTTTCCCTTGCAGAGTGGCTCCTGCTACCAACTCAGGTGAGGACATAATCTATTGTGTCACTGGCAAAGTCTAATAAAAGGCATTGATAACCATGTGATATGCCAGCAGACAATGACAGGGTGCACCTTCCCCAGGTAGGGGGTGTGAAAGACAACAGATAAGCTTTAGGGCAAGGGTGGGCAACTATAAGATATCCCATTGGAAGGTTGTACCCCATTGACAAAAAAAATCAGAGTTTTTTTTTTGTTGTTGTTCTCAAACACCCTCTTCAGTAGCATAGGGGTCATTTTTGCCATGATCCCACCCTTCCCTGCTGCCATTTTAGACACAGGAGAGGTCTTTTTAAACAACAGGTGACCAGAAGTAACTTCCTCTTTGTTTTCATAAAAAGGCCTTTTCTGGACTTAAAATGGCCTGGGGATGCAAAAAACAAGGCAAAAATCACCCTATGCTCCCTAGAGGGCATTTGGGGGCATTTTTACCCTTAGGGGCCAAAAAATAGCCTAGGGCCACAAGTGGACCATGGCTGAATTTTACCTGCCTCTACTTTAATGTGATGCCAATGTCCTGGGATTGCTAGACATAACGCTTTTTGTTTGCAGGATGTACCATGGTCTCAAAAGCCACATGCGTAGACAGGCATGGAGTAGGTCAGAGAAGCCACACACAGCTGGTAGTTTTTGTTTGAGCTACGCAACCTGCTAAAGAGATAAATCTCTTAGGCTGGTTACCTTGAACAGAGCTGAAGTACAGCTCCACAGGCCCAGATCAAAGCCTAGCACCTTCTTTGTTTGCTACAGTGGCCAACAAGATGACCCCAAGTCTCCCCTCAGGGCAACAGCCCTCTGCTAACTGAAAGGCAAGTACCCACCACAATCAGAAGCCACTGATAGCAAAATGGGGCTGTGGCTAAAGAGATGCTGCAAAGGGTTCCTTTCTAGCCCTATTATTTTAATTGCAGGCTGCTTCAGGATCTTTTGCTGATTACAAGGCCTTAAAAATAACTAATAAACACAAATTTGTGAGGATTTCTGACTGTGTGCACATCTCTCACCCACCTGTTCTGTGGCTGTCCAGGATTGTGTTACAAATGCATAATGAACATCATATTGCTTACATTAGATAAAACAAAGAACAAAAAGTAAATTGCATTTTGAATGAAGGAGAAATGAAATGTGTTAGATGGAGTGAATCATGCATATGAAAAAATAAAAATATTGCAATTAGTTGTTTCAATTTACCATCATTTTTCTGATTCAGTTTCTCACTTGGAAACCAGAATCCATAGAAGGTCCATCAGGCACTTCTATCTTGCAGAAAGCTTACAAGCTCCTACTGCTCCATTTTTCAGGTTTTAAAAACTGGCTTTACACATGCTTCTCTACTTGGTGCTGTTAAGATGGCAATTTAGAGAATCTCTTCAAACTCCACAATGTTTTGAAGTATAATTCCATCACAAAGAAAATAATCACAATGCAAGAAGCTGGACATTTCACCCCAAGATATGACTTTTATTTTTTTTTCCTGATAAAGTTGTATTTCCATTTTTAAAGACGTACTGTTGTGCCTACCTCTTTTAACTACATGTCATATACATTCGATATGGTGCAGACGCTGCACAGTTCAAACAGCATGTCTTATTAAGAATATACAATCCAGTTGTACTGCTCAGAATCAAACAGACATATCTTTACAACTGTTTCTATTAAAAACTAATATAAAAAGTTAAAAATATCTCTGGGTGGCATCTCTTGAATATAAAAACATAACAGTCCTGCAACAGGAGCACACACAGAGTACTCCTGCTAGGTTGGGGGTTTTGGGTGCCTTGACTTTCAACCACAAACTGTTGTGTAAAGCTTTTTATATCCCTGAAAAACGGCTTGAAAACTAAGATGGCAAACAGTTGCAAATGGAAACAAATTCATTTGACATTTGAAGTATAAAACTTTTCAGGCCTCATCTCCATACAGTCATTAAACCCATGCAGATGCAGTATGTATCGTTTAGTTAAATTGTAACAAAAGGTTATTTTAAAGCTTTGGGATGCATGAAGAGCATGAGAGGTGAGTGACGTCAGTCTGACTGGCCCACCTGATCCAGTTTGTCTAACTCTTTGTCAGGTAGGGCGTTGTGCACTTTGTACGCACTGTAGACCTTCTGAGTGCCATTGGTTGTACTTATACATGTATCCATAGGACAAATGTAATCCGTTGATTCATCAAACTTCTTTTTTCTTAAGTTTCCAAAATGTGTAAATCCAAGTTTCTTCGGCTAATAAGGGGAATGGGAGGGGAGGAGAGAGCAAGAACAGTGTTTCAGAGAAGCACATCACTGAGGGGAATGTAACAATTAATAATAACGACAATAGCAGAGCTCACGTGCAATACAATTATGCTTTCAAAGCAATAATTACCTTCCACACAATTCTCAGTGTTAATGTGTATGGATTTTTCCACACTTTGTAGCAATTTTCTCAGTTTCCTGGGGGAAATTGAACTAATCCATCAAGAAAGAAAAGGAGGATTTTGCCTTCACTAGTAAATTTGTTCTGATAAATTTGGGCAGGGGGGGAGGACCGTTACACAGTGAGGCTAATCCAAACATTTAGAATAAAACTCCTTATAAAACAAAGCACAACTTGACACCATCTCGACAAGAAATATAATGTAGGAAGCAGCCCCAGACTGAATCAGACCATAGGGTTATATAACCTAAGAGTGCCAATATCTCCTGGTTTCAGGCAGACTTTTTTCTAGCCCTACCTGCTGAGACTTTCTACATGCAAAGTTATGTGCTCTGTCACTGCACTGTGGCTCTTCCTTCTGTAATTAAGGCACCCCAGAAAAGATGATGACAGGAAAAGAAGGGTAGGATCTATTGTGTATAGAACTCATCCTTTTTGCTCAATAGACACTGAATCACAGAGTTGAAAGATACCATCAGAAATCATCTAGTCCAGTTCCTGCTGACTCTTCACTGCAGGATCCAATCACTGAGAGATAGCTCTAGCCATCTGTTGAACAGTGACATAAATCCCTGGTTAGGAGAAGGTAGATAGGCTTGGGAGAAGCCAGGCTAGAACTCTAAGATGCTGTCCCAACAGTAACCCCTTTTTTTGCTCTTTTCTGGAGTGCCTTAATACACATTGTAACTTGCCACAAATAAATGCTTAAAGAAAAGTTAAAGAAATACCTAACCATGCATAATTTCAAGTACAACACTTGTGGAAGGAAAACATCTTGTACATTTCAGTCACAGAATATGCCTGTAACATGTTAATTATGATTTTCTTTCTTATTATTAATCGGGCTCTATAACTTAGAAAGAACTCATCATCCCTGGATTTCCCCACCCATGTTTACTGTCATTAAAGAGTTCTTACACAGGGGAGACAATAAGAAAATCTGTGCTTTTTCCTTTATTTCTTGAACAGCCCTTGCTGCAAAATTGTCATACAAACCCACTTTTTTTGGTTAAAAAAACCTTGAAAATTCTACAAAAGAGCAAGTCTCTGCTTTTTGGGAAAATAGAGAAGGTCACTGAGCAAATGTACAACCCTTAACAGCCTTGATCAACACTACCTCTAATATTTAACAGGCAGATCTAATGGGATATTGCATTCCTGTGCATGCTTACTCAAAAAAAGGCCTGCTATGTAAATGGTGGTTATTCCCAGGTAAGTTTACACAAGACTGCAACCTTAATTTCATGAATGCAACAAACTACATTCCCAGTGAAATGAGTGGTAAATCGAAATCACTGTCAAACAATTATGCATCTAGTTAGAACGTTCAATTGCAGTGCAACATTTACATATGTGGAACTCTGTGTAACGGTGAGCTGAGTACAACATTTGTGCAATGGCCAAGAAAGAACAACTGAATGCATAAGGTGCATAACTTAATGTGTGCATGTGACACCACTAGGATTCCAACCAATATATGCAGCTGAGATTGGATTCAGAATTTGCTTCCTGTGGACAGATGGGCTTTTTTTTTTGTCTGACAAAAGCGTTTGATCCAGTAAAGGAATCCATAGGGGAATGGAATGGAGGCGGTGGCAGTAATTCCCTTCAATTTCTCCCTCTCCTGTCAGTTCTCTATACAGCTCCATCAGCTCCAGAAGGTGGGAGCCCTCCAGAACAGTGAAAGAAGCACCACTGGGGAGAGAGAGGAGCAACTGGCAATGATAGGTTCCCAGGCTCTCTGCTAGTGGGAGCATTCTGAGCAAAACTCCAGTCAGGGAATGCTCCTGCTGGCAATTAAGAAGCTGGATCTAACAAGTGGAATCTAACAAGTGGAATGTACGCATGGAGTTATAACTTTCTCTTTCAGCTATAGCTGTACAATAGATTTTAAATGACTTGGCAGCCGCAGCCATTCCTTCTCACTTGGGTTAAATTGTCACCATCCTCCATTAGTCAGATTTCCTAGAACTCTTCAGGATAACCCATTGCAGTTAACAACAGAGATTTGGGAGATATATATATATATATATATATATATATATATATATATATAGTTTCTGAACAATCCATCATTTATGTGAAAGATTAAAACAAACCACTTTGAAGGTTTGTCTAAATAGTCAAAAAAAAAAAAAACTCACCTCATGGAATTCACTGGGAATCCTACCTGTCTAAATGGGTTCCTGTACCAATCCACACTATTCAGAAAGAGGGGGTGGGGGACAAAACGGCAAAAACAACACTGGAAAAGCCTTCACGTCTTCCTGTTCTTTAAAAAAACTGCGAGGGGGATGCATTCCTGCTTGTTTGGACAATCAAATGACAAGAAATTAGAAGGGAAGCACAAAGCTGATTGGCTGGGCAAAAGCAGGGGCAGGGCTTGCTAGCACAGCAAGTGCCCGCTGCTGCCATGTTAGATTTTTGCCTTGGCGATCGCTCACTAAGGCAATAAAACAGGATGGTTATTTTTTGTATTGTTTTCCTGTAAAATTGAAAAATCACTATATCGTTCCAGCGCACCTTGGACAACTTAAAAAAACCCTGGTGATGGTGAAGAACTAACACAAATAAATCACTCGCAGTCGCCAGCTGGAATGCGAGGCTTATGGGGGCTCCTGAGGCCAGAAAAACCGTTAAGACATGTTGCTACTGTTGCGAGATGCCATTACTACGAAATACTCCATTTCTACACCCCACCCCCCCGTAGATGGGCCCCTAGAGTTTGCTTTTAAAGTGCAAACCAGGAGCACAATCATGTTTCTGAATGAGCCCATTATCTCTGTGTAGCCTACCCGGACTTTAGCAGTTGTAGTCAGAGGTGTATAAGCTGTAGATTCCACTATTTCCCTTTTTTCTTGCTGTGCCTCTGATCCAATGAGCACATAGAAGTTAGTGGTTAAGTGGCGTCTTAGCAGCGTCTTTTGAGGAGGAATGTTGAGAAGCATTGCCAGTGTATCACCATTAAAACGAGGTTCAAGGATCTGTAGGAAACACAACCACATATACTCTGCTTTAACCACAGTCTCTAAGCAATTAAAAGCATCCCAAAGGCTGTTTTGAATTTGGGGTGATTTAATCATTCTATGCTTTGCAGTATTATGGACAGGGAGTCATAATTCTTAATGCATGATGATCCATTTCCATCAGTTCTGTAAAGTCAACAAACCATTTATCCACTATTCTCAAGTAGTGATCTTTGGAACTCCCATAACAAAAATCTGTTTGGGGTAATTTTATAGACACAACTATGCATGATGCCTGCAGGTTCAGATCTACCAAATCTGTGTGCACCACAGCCATTACATTCCCACGTGACCATAGCATATGTATAATAATGGCTTGGATCTAGTGTTACCCTTCCGTGAACAGAAGGGCAACACATTCAATAGAGGCTCCTGCTAAGAGAAAGAAGCAATTGCTAGTGTAACCTCCCACACTGCGTTGGAGGTTCCCCCAAATCTTAAGAGCAGATTTTCAGGGAAATCATAATGCAATTTCAAAATCAAAATTGGTATCATTAAAAAAATATTTTCTATCAGCAGGAGCTTTTGGAGAGCAAAGCTCTGAGCTCATGGGATCAGTACTTATACCACTTTGCAAAACACTAAACAAAAACAGACATTCTATTTTAAGCAAATACATGGCCAGAATTCTCTATTGCAGTCTACATTATACAACTTTACCCTACTTAGCTATGTAGCAGAGGCACGAAGGAACCCTGTTAGCAAATTGCAAAGATGCATAATGGGACTCCGGCAAGAGTGTCCCAATGTACATAAGGCTCTACTGGGACTCCCTAGCCAGTGTCCTGATACACATCAGTCCTGTTATGCATCGTACCCCATAGTGCATCAGTCCTGATGTGCAACCATCACTTTGTTGACTTCCCTACATAGTAACATAACAGCAGCCCCCTGTTGAATACAGAAACTGCTCAATTCTATTTCCCACAGATATATGTCTACTTACAAAGATGCAAGTTCCCAAGTGAATTCCAGCCTGTTTTTTGCAAACAAGTATTTTATGCCAAAAAATCTCAAATAGCAAAAAAAAGATCACTTTTTTTGTGCAAAACTTTGCAACATGTCAGCAGTCTTTGAAACATTCTTTACATTCCTAGTGCATACACTTCAAGAGACATAAGGCCTCGGAACCAAGGGGCACTTATTTCTGAGCTTTTTGATGGGCCCTACTCACCCACCCCCACGTAGGATGGACTGTGCCTTTGCCATTTTCTCAAAATAAAAAGCTTCAGTTGCAAAACAGTTATCCTAGAAGTGCTATCAAGGGCATCACTACTTTAAATATTAGTTTTTCATCTAAACCACTGGACACTTAAGATCTTGTTAAGGATGTTCCATGTTGGAATATCATTTGTTTTCTTTGGTACAGCACATATTCACTGAGAAATTCAGTTGACAGTTTATCCATTTCTATTTTGAAAATAATTTCCGTTCTTCAATTTCATCTTTGCAAATCCACATATTGAATGCCCAAGTTCAAGGTACTACCTTATTGTACAGCATCATTTATAAAAATGCAAGCTTAACACTGACAAATTTCCTTTTCATAAAACCCAAACTGATCAATAAACACATTTTCTATCATAACAAATAGGCTTTTCTTCAGCTCACAGAAATGGAGCATATAAGTACACATATCAAAAATGCTTTGGAAAAACAATATTTCTAGTTAATTATTAATTTTATTAAAATTAAAACATTTAATTACAAGGAAGGAAAATTTAAGACATAGTTGCTTACAATGAGACCACCATGAACTCCACTTCCACGAAGGTTTGGTGCATATTCTGCTAGATCTACTGATCTGAGCCATTCCATCACTCTGTGATTGGACCACTGAACCACCTCAGAAGGTGAAATGTTATTCTGCATTGCAAAAAAGACAGATATCACTCCTGCAACTGCTACTTAATTTCTATACCACTTCCTATATCTAATGATATCTCAAAGTCCTGAATCCATTGTTGAATAGTGAGACAAGACAGAGATAAAGCCCACTCTTTCAACAGCATTAACCATAACTAAAATCTACCAAAATGCAAACGCTATCATACAAGACATTAAATAATCAATTAAAACAATTATAAATTAAATGTTTAAAATCAGAGGCTTGGCACATAATTCTTAAACTGAGCAGCAGCACCAGTGTACGAAGAGATGCATCTTGAACAGGTGCCAGAAATATCCCTCCTTCCAAATACACGGAAGGGGCTGGGGCTACCAGGGAGAAGGCCCACTTCAGGGCTGCACACCAGATGGATGGCTGATGGAGGGGAACAACCAAGTCATCATCCAATGACTTCAGTGATCTCATTGGTACATAGCAGGGGAAATGATCTACAAGGTAACTTACTAATAGCAATAGCAATAACATTTATATTTCTAGACAACTTATTAGTGCAAAGCACTCCTTAAGCGGTTTACAATGTGTTAGCTAATTGCCCCCAACAAGCTGGGTACTCATTTTACCAACCTATCGAAGGATGGAAGGCTGAATCAACCTGGATCCCTATAGGATCGAACTCACAATGTTGTGTCTTCAGTACCAGCATTTAACCACTGCACCACCAAGGCTCCTTATAAACTCCTACTAAGTTAGATAGCACTCCGTATGACAACCGGGACAACCCTGACTTTGTCTCAGTAGCTAATGGGCAACCAGTGCAGTTGCTTTAACACTTGTGTAACGTTTGTGTGCATAGGAAAAAAGGGGGAGACAAGTCTCCAAGTGCTCTGTAGATGGTTTTTATTTATTATTTGAAACAGCCCATTAAGTTTTGGCCTATATAATTGATTCAATGGCCTTCTTCGGTAGCTATATAAAAACAAATATAAATACTAATGATTGAAAAATCAAAGGACAACGCATAATTACAATAGTATCTATAAAAACATAACAATAAATTATGCTTTCTGTATATTGCTTAAAAGCCTACACATACCAATATCTATGCAATTAACAGCAGAAATTTCTGAAATGAAAAATCCCTTTCCATTTGCTGGACTGACAACTAAAGAACCAGGCTTGAAGTTGTTTGTCTGTTTGTTTTTTATTTTACAGATGGGCAGGAAGAGGGTGGGGGAGAGCAGAGGGGGTGGGATAGCCTTCAAGGATGCAATTGGGCTAGAAAAAAACTTTTTTACAGAGCAACTTTATAATAGCGGGAGGAAATCAAGTTCTTCATTTACTCCCAGGGGTTGTCTAGACAGTGAAAATACTCCTCATAGAATTTGAGAATACCTTTTGTTCCAATGAGATCCTGTGGTGATTTGCCTTATTCGAAAGGAGGGGGCAAAAAACTCCAAAAATGTGCATTCTCGGAGAAGAGCGGAAGTGGACAGCAGATTGGTATATTTTATCTTGTATTTTTAGTAGTTCAGAATGAAGCTTTTGAGATACCTTATCAGTTGTCTGTCTGTATCCATGGATTTGGTATCCATGGATTTAAGTATTCACAGCTTGAAAATATTCTTTAAAAAATAATAATCCAAAAAGCAAACCTTGATTTTGCCATCTTATATAAGGGACACCATTTTGCTAGACCATTGCATATAATGGGACTTGAGTATTCACGGATTTTGGTATCCATGGGGTGGTGGTGAATACCTTCTCCCTGTTAATTGTTTAGTCAGTGTACAGGCTTCCTTTCTGAAGTAATTTTCATCGGAACAGTTTTGTTTCTATCTAAGGAACTGCCCATAGGGGAGACTGTACCTAAGTGATCTGCAGTGTACGTTGTCAAACATTAAATAGGTGTTTGCTATACAGGTAGGTTGTGAGATAACCACCTTGCCTTTTTTCACTTTTAAATCCAAAAAGTAGAATTTGTATTGTTGAATTGTATATCAAATTTAATGTTAATGTTTCTAGAATTTATCCACCTATGGAATTTCATGAGATCACTTTTATTTCCTCTCCAAGTATTAAAAAAAAATCATTTAAAAATCTGATCCAAAATACCAGTTGGTTTTGGAACCCACTTCCAGGACAGACAAGTTCCATTTCATACCTCTCCATGTACAACTTGGCCACCTGTGGGTCATGGGACATCCCATGACCATTCCTTTGGTCTGCCAATAAAAGTTGTTTTCAAATTTAAGGTAATTTTTTGTCAGGGCTATTTCAGTCAAAGTCTCACTTCTCCCCTGTCTAAAATTTGTTATATGGTCAAAGCCTCCTCTTGAGATATATTGATGTACCGAGATCTTAAATCTATAGTGACTAGCAAACCTCCCTCCTCTAATCTCACAGAGTTGTTATTTTATTAATGAAGTCTATAGAGTCCCGTATATATGATGGATTTTTTAAATAGACAAACGGTTTTAGAAATGATACACAAATTGAGCCAGTAGTTCCAGGACTAAGCCACAGCCTGATACTATTGGGCAACCTGGAGGGGGAATTTCCTCTTTATGTATTTTTGGTAATACACAGATTATAGGCGCCTGAGGACTGGATTTTACCATTTTTTTCTTTTTCTGATACATATCCTCAACTGAGACCCTCATCCACAGTTATTTTAATAATTTTGGTAATAGCCTCTAAGGGATTGCCCTTACACAGGTTGTACGCCGACTTGTCTGGGAGCTGTTGAACAGTTTTATAATCAACATTGTTCTGAATTTGTCTTTGGTAATATGTGTGTGGCCTGGCATATTACTCAGCGTCCTAGAAAAACATGTTTTGCACTATATGCAACTTCCAAACAAGCATAACAATAATCCCATATAAAGCATATTGTGTGCATGTGTGCCTTCAAGTCATCTGTTGATTTATGGTGACCCCATGAATTTCATAGGGTTTTCTTAGGCAAGGATTGCTCAGAGGTGGTTTTGCCAGTTCCATCTTCTGAAATATAGCCTACAGAACCTGATATTCATTGGTGGTCTCCCATCCAAGTACTAACCAGGGCTGACCCTTGCTTAGCTTCCAAGATCAGACGGGATCTGGTGCCTTCAGGGTATTTAGGGAGCTTACAATCTTTTAAAGGTGAGGTTGTGAGTGCAACTACAGTAGCTTAACACCCTATACTGGAAAGGACAGAGTTGGCATTCTAGCCACAGCTCATCCATCATAGGTGCTCCTTGCTTAAAAAGTCACTGACCATAATGAATTCAGGACAATGCCCACATTTGCATACTTGTTCATAGTGAAACACAAATAAATTTACTACTGTATTTCTGTCTTCTCAGATGGAATCTGCTTAGTGAATCCTTTCTCCAAAATCTGCAATGTATGTTACTCAGATCTTCTTTTGCATTAACAGTGCAATCCAAAAGTCCACATCCATTTCACCTCAGAAGAGAAAGTGCTCCATGAGTAGATCTGGTGTAGAACAAATCTGGTCTGCCAGTGGTTCTAGTCATGGGTGAGTGAACCCCAAATAATGCAAGTACTGCCTACTGTGTGCATGGCCTGCATGTGAGCAGATGTCGATAACCTCCCCAGGACTAAATAGAGATAATAAGGAGCCAGTGTGGCATAGTGGTTTGAGTGTTGGTCTATGACTCTGGAGACCAGGGTTCGAATCCCTGCTCAGCCATGAAAACCCACAGGGTGACCTTGGGCAAGTCACACTCTCACAGACTCAGAAAACCCCATGATAGGATTGCCGTAAGTCAGAAATGACTTGAAGGCACACAACAGTAACAACAACAACTAGAGAACTTGCTCTGTTAAGAAAAGGCTGAGGGAGACCTAACATTCTTCCACTCCTGCTTTTAGTTATGGGAGAAACAAATGCTAATTCTAGGAAGCAAACAATCAGTACAGGGTTGGTTTCCCTTTTCACCTCATCAGCTGGCCTCCTACGTAGGCAGTGAGGGTTGAAATTGTTCACATGCAGCACATGAATGGCACACTTAATACTGAGATGATGAAGCTGGCTTGTGACTTTCAGAAAAAGAAGGTCATTCTGCAAAACAAAACAAACCGGTCAAGTAGCATGCAGTGCCCAAACCACAATTGACAATGTAGCCTAGCAAATTAGATCCTGAGACCCAACCTGCTTGGTATTGTAAGGAAATAAATGGGAGCCTGAAAAAACAGCAGTATGTCGTCCCCCACCGCACCTTTGTGGGGA
This sequence comes from Gambelia wislizenii, assembly GCA_030847615.1. NCBI lineage: Eukaryota > Metazoa > Chordata > Lepidosauria > Squamata > Crotaphytidae > Gambelia > Gambelia wislizenii. The sequence goes on from JAUMIR010000001.1 coordinate 371,648,084, forward strand.
AGAATACTTATGGATTAACAGATCCACTGTGATTCCTGTAAAAGCTCAAAGAAGCTACAAAGTGTCTTCTAGTCAATGGGGGAGGAGGGCACAGTTCCTGTGGAGATTCACAGATCTTTCCCCAAATCACAGAACCTTCCCCTCAAGTGAGGGACCCGTGAAGGCATCTGTTTAAGTGAGCTGGACTGTTCCAACATTCACTAATAGGCAGAACATATCACCCCTATTTTTAAGATGCTGGACTCTTGAATTTGCCCTGTTTTTCTGTTGAGCTTCCCAAGCCCCTCCAGATTAGCAACATGTTTGCCCAATTCCTGCTCTTTTCAGTTCCCTCTATTAGGAAGTTGAGGGTCAAATGACATTTTATGGTCAATTCACAGCATATGTCTTAGTCTATTTAATAATAATAATAATAATAATAATAATAATACCAAGTGCAGAGTTTTCATGATCTTTATCAGGACTGTGGCAAGCATGGAAGGAAGTTCAACTATTGAGCCACAATCTTGCCAGAAATGGTCTCTGCCACTATCTGGGGCAGCAACTAACTTTATCCAAAAAAAAAAAAAAAAAAAAAAAAACAAAAAACCTGTTGCATTTAATCCAACCTGTGGTTTGGCCCTAAAAAACCTGTTGCATTTAATCCAATCTGTGGTTTGGCCCTAAGTTTCTGCAAGTAGTCTTAACAATCTGCTCCCTTTCAGTTTCTTGAGAGTTAAACATTGCATTAGTCAATGGGAGTCAGTTTTAAAAAATTTAATTTTACTTTATGTGTTCGCATAAGAACAAATTAGTAATACTAACTCTAAATACAATTATTTTTAAATGTCCAAAAAATAAAATTATGAAGAGAAATGAATTCTAGAACAATAACAATTTATCTACCCCACCTAAACTTTTTTTGAGCAACTGCAATTCCCAAACTTTAAAAATTGGGATCTGATTTAGACATCTTACCACAGTTAGATATTGTAGCATTCTGCCATCAACTCTTGATTCATGAAACTGATCTTTGTATTGAGGTAAGCCAATATCATCAAGCCACCCTATAGAACACACACAAAGATAGTGTATAATATAGTATTTCTCCACAAACTTTATTCTTTGGAAAATAAAATGGAAGCTTTCACGCTCCTTCAAGTACCACCATCTCCTCATCTCATCATATATGTTATCATAATCAAAACAACTGATTATTTTCATATTTCAAAAATTGCCACCTCAACATGAAAGCAGTTGAGGGGCAATTCGCTTGTATCACCTTTGATAGGTATTAAAAATGCTCCTGAACTTGTGACTATTTCTAGGTAAGGCTACTGACAAATTGAAGCTCCAACTCTGAATCCCCATATCATGATGTTACCATGGTAAATTGGAGATTTCTAAAGACAAAATTCAATTTGTTTCCTATTTCCTTCACCTCTAAAGTAAAACCAAAAGATTTTACAAAATATAAAGTGGGCAAGAAAGCTCACCCATAACTATTTTATCTAAGCTTTACCACTGCAAATACTTACGGGTCACCCAGATGTGATCTAGCTGTGCAGACTTATCATCTTGTTTTGTATTTATAGCTTTAACTGCCAGAACTAATTTCTTTCTGTGTAGAGGATGTTTTATTCCTAGTTCCTATAAGAGACAATAATAATAAGTACTGAAATAGCAAGATAGCAATAGCATTTATATTTCTGTACCACTTATCAGTGTAAAGCACTCTCTGAGTGGTTTACAATGTGTTAGCTAATTTCCCCCAACAAGCTGGGTACTCATTTTACCAATCTACAGAAAGATGGAAGGCTGAGTCAACCTTGGAGCCCTGTTGGATCTGCCAAGTTGGCACTTGTACAGACAAAACATGTATGTCAGAGTTAAGTTGTCCAAAAGAAATTGCTGCTGTATTTGATACTGGGAATTTCTACAGATGATTAGATGAGTCTTTAAATCCCAGGAGACACTAAATTGAAGCTTAATGGTTTGGCAAGGGAGCTGCTGAAAGACCAATAAATCAAGATACACAGAAGGTATCTTATGTCTCCATGTCTGACTCACAAATGTTGATTCAAGTTGAGGATGAGATTTCAAGTTCATCTCTCACACCTACGTCTTGGAAGTAATGGTCTAGGTGAGAGCTAATAAAATGAAACTTATTCCAGACAGGACAGAGATACTAGTGGATGAAAGCATATCTGACTATTAAAATGATAGTCAAATGTGGTTGTGGTTGGACTTCTCCATAACTTTAATTTCACAGCTTGGGGTACTCCTCATAAGAACGTAACAGGAGCCTTTGTGAATTAGACCAAAAGCCCATCTAGTTCAACATTCTGTTGCCACAGTGGTGAATCAGATGCCTATGAGAAGTATATATGCAGGCCGTAAGAGCAGCCCCTGGTCCTGTTCTCCAGTAACTGGTGTTCACGTGTATGAACCTCTGAACATCATATTGGAGGTGATATAGTTATCATGAACAGTTGCCACTGATAACTCTTCTCCTCCATGGGTGTGTCTAATGTTTTAAATGGTGCACGCACTGGTACCCTCTCGTTTAGATTTCTGCAATGCGCTCTACATGGGACTACCCTCATGCTTGGTCCAGAACCTTCAGTTGGTACAAAATATGGCAGCCAGAGTGGTCTCTAGAACATCTCGGAGAGACCATATAACTCCAGTATTAAAATCTCTCCACTGGCTGCCTATCAGTTTCCGGGCCCAGTATAAGGTGTTGGTTATTACCTTTAAATGGCTTGGGTCCAACTTATCTTCGGAACCGCCTCCTCCCATACAATCCTCCCCACGCACTCCGGTCCTAAGGGAGGAATTTGCTTCAGCCACAAAAATCTAGGCTGTCTGCAACCTCCCAGAGGGCCTTTTCGGTAATCGCCCCCAAATTGTGGAATGGCCTGCCGAACAAGATCCGTCAGATGACGAACCTGAGTAGCTTTAAAAAAGCACTAAAGACGGATCTCTTTCGGCAGGCCTTTCCTAATTAGTTTCTGGCCTCAGGAGCTCCTGGCTCTTTTTAGCCTGCTGCTTATTTATTATTTTAATGTGATTTCAGATCAGTTGTTTTAATGTATTTTGGTTTAATGTCTTTTTATGGGGGAGGGTGGGGGTGGGTGGCGTTTGGGGATTTTAATCTGTATTGGTATTTTAATTTTTGTAAGCCGCCCCGATTGAATTTAACAGAGGGGCGGGATAAAAATAAATGCTGTTGTTGTTGTTGTTGTTGTTGTTGTTATTATTATTTCCTTCTGTGTGAGTGACCATCACTACATCTTGTGCCAGTGTGTTCCACAGTTTAACCAGGTGTTCTGTAAAGAAGCCCTGAATCTTCCATACTTCGATTTATTGGGTCCTTTATTGGGTCTTCAGAGGGAAAGAAAGGTCTCCCAACCTACTTTCTATACAAAGCATCATATACTTCACATGCTGGGTGTCTCAGGTTCAATGCTTGGTGCTTTCAAGTGGGGCTGGAAAAACTCCTGTCTGGAACCTTGGAGAGCTAATGTCAGTCACTGTCAACTGTAATGAGCTAGACAGACCAATTGTCTAACACGGTGAATAGCTGTTTCCTATGTTCCCCCCTTTATTCACTTTTGTCTAAGATAAAAAGGCCCAGTGTTGTATTTCCTCATTAAAGAACTGCTCCACCTGCTGTATAATTTTGATTGTCCTCTTCTGCAACCTTTCTAGCTTTATCCTTTCTTGACACAGTGAGCAGAACCATACCAAATATTCTAAGGCCTAGATGCACCACAGATTTGCCTAAAGACTTTTATGATATTGATAGCTTTATTTCTTTCCTAATGATTTTCAACAGGGAATTTGCCTTTGTCCCAGCAGTTGCACACTGGGTCAGACATTTTCTTTCTTTTTTTAATGATTACACACACACACACACATTAGTGAAATACAAAAGCTATAAAAACAGCATAGGTTAACATAACTAATACACAAACAGACATTTTCATGGAGCCATCTACCACAACTCAAAGATGTCTTATGAATTCAGGTTCCCTTTCCACATGTCAATTATAACCTGTTCAGGAAAGCAGCACTCTGGCCATGGTTATGCACACTTTGGAAGCAACCAGATGACTTGGGATGCAAAGGGCTCCCACAAAGGGGCTCCCTTCAAAATATACTGTAGCTGCCAGACAGTTAATCAGACTCAGCTGCTGAGACAACATTTCACCAGTACTGAAAGTTCTGCAGTGATTTCCATTTTGTTTCTGGTCACATTTTAAAGTACTGACTTTCACTTACAAAAAGCTGTAAAACATCTGGCATCAAATTATCATCTTAATTATTTGTTTAGGTGTGGGCGACTGTGTGGGGATGTTGCATCACTTCCAGTCACTATTTGAAGAGAGACTGCAGAAGAAAATGGAAGTACTTGGGGGTAATATGGGTTCTGGGGTGCTTGTGGGGGATAGGGTGGGTGGGATTTTTGCATGTTTTTATACATGTGGGGAGTTTTCTGTGTAGCTTTGGGGCAAAAACTGTCTGAAAAATCACAGTGATTTTTTTTAATTGGGGGAAGGTTGGGGACTTTGGAGGGGGACTGGTGGGGTGTTTTAGGGGCCTCATAATGGTGTTCAGGGGACACCATGTGACCAGTGGGCCATGCTTTGCCTACCCCTCATCTAAAGAACCACCTTCTCCCAGATAAATAAGCATGTCTGGCCAACCTGCCTAGAGCTTTCCCTGGGTTTCCTTTTCATCAGATGTAGGATGGCTTTCTCTGTGGTGGCTTCCAACTTTATAAACTTTTCCCCAGCGAAATTCATCTAGAATGATTCTGAATATTTGTGAAATTTTTGTGTGTCTTTGAAGACTTTTTTCCCAGTGGAAAAGTAGAATAATTTCTTTTAGACAAATACAATAAAAAAATCGCAATTAAAACCTTTCTGAAAAAGCCACAGCATAGGGATATGCAGCCCTTAGAGAATACTAATTTCAGCTCTCCATTAGAGTTTCAGCTTGATCTCTTTAAACTAGTCAGAACCAATCATTAGCTCCTACATCTCTTAAGAGCAAGGGCCCACAGAGAGATATTTTACAGACTGGTGCTCAGCTCTGGACTTTCCCCCCTCTTATAGGCTTGCCACTTTTTGAGAAGTAATGTAACTAATATCTAAAGACCAAGTATAACAGGTGACCAATAATGTATTTTGCACCTTTCAATAATTTTGTATACTATTCTGAGCTTTCCAGCAAAGGCTGCTTTTTAAAGAAAAAAAATTATTGAATCCCACTCAATAAAAAAGTTATGCTGACATTCTAGAATGCTTACCTTTTCCATGTCCTGTGGGGTTGCTGTTAAAAGTGTGTGACCAGATGTTACCCACTGCCGTGCAAAAATGACATACTGACCAAGGCCAAAGTCCTCAAGCCAGCTACACACACGTTCCGTGCCCCATTGTGCAAATGGGGCATTATGATCACTGGGGAACAAAAGTAAAGAATGGAAGTTTACATTATTGTTGTCACTGCCATCATCAATTTCTCTGCTAGGAAAATGGCAGCTACATATATAATTGAAGCAACAGGTAGGCGAATGGAGGTGTTCTGAACCTCGTGGCCAGGCTTTAGTGTTCCACATCATTAGGTTTGTTGCAAATGCTGGAGAATTTTTTCAGTAACAGAAAGAGACAGGGAATGCAAATAATTAAAGTTCCATTCCCGTTAGTAATGTTCATGGACTACAATGTGAAGGGGAAAGGTGATAAAATCTGGTCCTGCTCTGGAGACTACTACCATGGTCTAACAATACAACATTTGCTAATAAGAAATTAAGATAGACTTCAAGGTACCTCTACTGTACTAATGGTACAGTGTTTGCTGAATTATCTCTAGACAGCTGCAAGGTCGGTAGGAGCGGGCACTAGGCAAGAGCCAACAGACTACTTTAAGATAATTCATTACGCAATCAATATCCAAAGACATAATTGTGTTAGTCTGGAATATCAATATTCATGAGGATCTTGTAGCACCTTTGGGACTAAGTGAGGGAATGATGCATCTGAGGAAGTAGACTAAATCTATGAAAGCTCATGCTTCAGCTTCTTTCTCTCAGTCTCAAAGGCCCTACAAGATCCTTTTGCTTCATTATGTAATAGTTAGCAATGCTACAGCAAAAGTAAGTAGTCAGTCGTTACTTCTTCTGCCCCTTGGTGTCCTTTGACCGAGACAACCTGGGTCCAGCTGTTGCACGAAGGCCACCTCTTCGAAATTCAACCAAGCCCAAATCATCTCCAGGAAAATTGCCAGACTGAGTCCTGCGTATTCTTTTTGGAGAGATTAAAATAAAAAGCCAGCAGGCATTAAAATGCAAAACAGCTTTTACATAAAAATGTAAGAATGTGTAAATGTTATTAGAAATACAATAATTTGCAATGTTTCTGTAGGTTTTTTTTTTTAATTAGAAAGATGATGAAGAAAGTACCCCCCCACACACACACACAGCCAAAAAACTCAACTGCTTACTTTCCCCATATTTTCTTTATTCCTTTTGGGCTTCTTTTACTTTCTGGAGATAATGGAGACTGTGCACCAGATTCTGTTCCAGATGACAAGGGGGAAAGGTCTTCGGAAGTCATTGTACCATCCATCTTGTCAGAATCTCCTGTGATTTAAATTGCCACTGAGATTATTCATGAAACCTTAAATGCACAAGACAAAATTTCTCTCATACACATATGCACACTCCTTCAGTCATTCAGGCAATTACATTATAATGTGCAAGAACATAAGACACTGGAAGAGGCAACTGATCAATTCAGTAACTGCAATGGGCAGTATACTAGAAAATTGATAATCTTAATTTTTAACATGAATACATGATAATTTTTCAAAGGATGTAGTGTTCAATGGGACTAGAGTTCCAAAATTTTTGGCTATGAGCAATACAAAACATTTTATTTCAATTTCCCCCCCAGATCTTTTGTTTTGTATAATTAAATGGTAAGAATAAGGAGCATTTTAGGCTTTTTTCATTTTCGCCCAAAACACACATTCTGCTTCCAAAGGTGAGAGTTTCAATTATGTCTAGCGTCCCCTTTAATAAACAAAAACAGGAATCCATGAATTCAACAGACTAGTTCCAGATCAAAAACCACTGTTTGTCTAAATTTCATCTTATTTTACTAGGAATAAAAATGGCTTTTCCTTTCCAGGTGAGGAATCATGGTTTAGGGAGTCCACTCTCTGCAACTCATAGTTGGAATCAAGAAATGATGAAAAACTCTCACGTTAGTTGCTAGCATAAGAGCTGCACAATGACTAGGTATACGGTACCTAAGATTGGTGCACTGACACTCCTGATGCGATCTTCAATCATTCCAAGAACCAGAAAGCCATATGAAGAAGCAAAGATGATGGAAAATTCAAGCAAAACAAAGTTACAGAAAAGCAAAGAAAGAAAACAAGCCAAAGGCAGGAAATAACTAATTAAATGGAAAGCAAAGTAACAAAGCAGATGAAGTTTCCAGGCATGGCATCTATAGAGTAAACTGTTCTACAGCAAGAACAGAACATTTTAAAAAGGATTCACACTGTATTATGTTACATATTTTATCTTTTTGCCTTTCTACATGAAACATTCTTAAGTTAAAAACAGCAAAAAGAATAACAGGCTGCCCTGTTTCTCATGTATGTGCAAGCAAATGCCAGTAAACTGTGGTTGCGCATTTTTTTAAAAATGCTGATTCTCCAGGCTCAGGTAACGACTTTTATTTATAAAGAGAGATTAGAGAGCTTTGGTTTTCCTGAGAGAGTTTTGAAACATGTACTTATTATTTTAAGCCTATACCTTCAAATGGGTTTCTCAACACTGTAACAGAACAGAAGAAATGATACTGCTTCCTGGGGGTATAGCCTAGTTCTTTTGGGAATTCCACCATTGAAATCTATGGCCTGTTCAGAGGTGCCAGCACAACTGGCACCATTCAGGATAATGAAAATCTATGAGCTCACTATCTTGATACTGTATTCAAGGGTATTTTAAAAAAGCAGTGGATTGTAACAAGACAATGCAGCAGCAAAACTCAGCAGAGGAAAAACTTTGCAAACAGATGCACAAAGTGTGTTACCTGAAGTTCCATTGAAATTAATGGAGCTTAATGAAAGCAGACAGCGTCAGAACTCTTGTTACAGCACCTTCTCAGGCATGGTAGCCTCTACCTTGCTCTGATAGCAAAATGAATGGAGGCACTCATGCACACAGAGCATTGGTCATATGGCATTCTAGCACCTCCTGCAACTGACCAGTTCTAGGCTTTGCAAGGGTTGGCAGAACTCCCTGCATACACCAATTCTTGTACATGCCAGCCAATACTCCAAAGACTTACTAAACTTATGGCAGCAAGGACTCACCATGAGTATGGCTGAGCAGTTAACAGCCTTGGATTCTAGGGAATTAGAAAATCTACCTTTCTTACACCTAGTAGCTAATATGAAAACTTGGTAAGATTTCCAGCACTTCATTCACTGGTTACTTACTCCTGGTGATACTATTGGCATATACTTTTAAATGTATACCACAGCAAGGCTTGTTTTTATTTACAGACAGTTATTTTTTTCTTTGTAGTACATACTCAGGCTCTGAATGCTGTTGTCCTCATTCCCATTCACACGACATGTATTGGGCGAACCAGGTGTACTGTATATCCCATTATCACCATTGTGTGCTGGTCGAAACAGCTTCCCTGGCAAAGTTTGGTACTTGCTGCTTTTCACCTGTGGCTTATCCTGTGTGGATTTTTTTTAAAAAAAAACAACAACAATAACAACAGAATACAACATTATTTCTAAAGTTCACTGCATTTATTACAAACAGGAGCAGGAGTCAAAACTCTTTCTTCTATGAGAAATCAGTGTTTGGACAATGCATAGTTTATCATGGTGGAACTAGCTTCAGCAGTATGCTCCTCTATTTGTGTTTCATGAGATCCTGGGACAGAAACAACCTGGCTTATTCACTTCAGAGTGACGGCATCTATTGTGGTTGTTTGAGGCAATTAAGCAGGAACATCACAAGTAAAGCACAAAGGCAGGGCAAGGCCTCGTTCTGAGGCAAAGACCTGAATGATGTGCATGAGCAGGATTTAATGATGGTAAAATCCAAAATGATGAAGACAATGGCAGACAGAACTGATGTAAAAAAAAAAAATCATGCCACACACAGCATGCACACTATTTCTATTTTGGTTTATCTTAAAGGCAGTAAGTATTGCTACATATTCAGTCTGGAAGGAAAATGTCACTAGGCTTACAATTACCGCTTCCACTGATATGTCTACTTCTTGTTTGTCACACCTGGTCAGTCATGTTCTTTGGGAGAATGTGGAAAGGTTGGCTCTGCTATCTTGACTGGTGGTCAGCCTAACACAGCCAGAATTCTTACTTTCAACTCTTCTACTAAGTGAATACATATGCTATAATGTCTTGATCTTTAGACATATATGCATTTGATGTGCCTTCGTCCATCTCCCCTCTCTCTAGTCCAAGGGAAATTTTCCTTTAAGTTCTGAACTTGTTACAATAACTACTACATAAAAGCTGAAGTTGAAACCTTAACTAGTTTGCTCAAAGCATCAGCTCATGGATACTCCTAAAGCTACATTCAAAAGTGACAAAAGAGGAGGGGGGGAAAGAACAACCATATCATAAAATAATGATTTTTAAAATGTAAATGTTAAAATGGAGTTAATATACCTCTTTTTCTATATCACGTTCTATTGGTTTCCCATCTATATGCTAGGAAGTTGCAGAGAGGACAATTTCAAAGTGTGAAGGAGAGAAAGTAACAAACAAAATGTTAGTGTAAACATAAAGTAATGTTTTTAGTTTGATTTCTAGTGATTCTTTGGAAAAACAATAGCAGGTTTATTTTCTCCTCAATATACAATCCCATGCCACATAGTCAGTGTGCATCTCCTAGTCCCTTCCTGTTTTTAAATATAGCCAAATCCAGTTAAATATAGCCAAATCCAGTTTTAAATATAGCCAAATTCCAGTTTTCTTCCTTGTTTTTTTCCGGGTTGTGAGGCCGTGTTCTGGAAGAGTTTACCTCTGACGTTTCACCTGCATCTGTGGCTGGCATCTTTAGAGATTTCTCTGAAGATGCCAGCCACAGATGCAGGCGAAATGTCAGAAGTAAACTCTTCCAGAACACTGCCTCACAGCCTGGAAAAAAACAAGGAAAATCTATAAATGCTGGCCATGGAAGCCTTCGACTTCACACTTCTGTAAGTTTGTACATACAAAGTGTACCACAGACAAAGATTTACTAGCTCCCTCTGAATTTGATGGGTGAAGAACATGCATTATTTCATTTATATCATGCATGTTGTATTCCACATTGGGCATTGCGTGGAATGCACTGTAGAAGCACTGCAGCCCTTCTGCTCCACCATAAGTTTAATTACATCCAATTTTTCAAATGTGTTTATCTAGGACACATGAGCAAAGTGGAGCTGAGCTGAAATGCTGGTAGGACAAGTGGGTACAGCTCTCTTGTCCCCTGTAAGGGAAGATCCAAAGTGCACATCTATTCATATCTATATTTTCTATAACAACAGACAACAAGGAGAAAATAGACCTTTGAATTCTAGAATAACTAGAGAAGTTAGTCCTTCATTCATTTGCCACTGACAACATCACAAAATATTTTTTTCAGGGATAAAATGAAAGGTCCACAGAAAACATGCTGGAGAAACTCTGAAAGGCATTCTGGGGTTAACCACATAGCCTCTGGATGTTATTACACTCACAAGTCACCTTCAAATGGAATTAATGTGCAGAGAAAACAACTCAAAATTCTGACTTACATTACATGGATATACTGATCAGAACACATTAAGTTTAGTCAGTCTTGTTTTTGTAACCACCACAGTGAAATATAGATGGTTTGTTTGTACTACAGTCCATTCCCATCTTTATATTTTTTTTGAATCTCCAAAATCAAAGACAATTAAAATTACTCAGCTGTCAGAATTTTCTATGTGCTGCATTATACATTCAGACACCTGGAAGACACATGTGTTAAACAAAAAGTCAAGGTATTTCACAAACCTTTTCCAAGGATTCACTTTGCAAGTCTTCTAGACTACTTGATATTTTTTTCTGAGGCACCCTTAAAGAGGAGAAAGGCAATAATTTACATGAAAGTATTTAAACAACATAAAACTCACAGAGACCCAAAACACCAAAACCCGCAGGTCTTAAGTAGGAGTAGCTAGAAAAAAAGTATGGCAGACCTGTGAACTTTCAGATGTTGGTGGACTATTACACCCATAATCTTCCATTTACTGGGGTCTCTAGGTCTTAATGGGAAGAAATCAGCATCACCTGGAGGGCCACAGATTCCCTAGTTCTGAACTAGAAGTAACATTGCAAACTGACATTTCAGACTTTCTTTTCCTATCACATCGTTGGAAATCTTAAGGTTCATTGTATACATGATGAAGGCTACAGGTATAGCTCCTACCTGCATAGGTGCTCCATTCATATCTCATCACATTTAAAAGCTCTTATTGCCTACAAGGTGTGTGCGTGTGTGCATGTACAGTATTTGTTAAACTAGTTTGTTAAATTTATTGGTGATTAGCAACCTATGCAGGAGCATCACTGGTATAGTAATGCTACAGGTGCATGGGCCAGCAAACATGGCCTTTCTAGATGCAATGGAACGTGTGTAGAATATTTGCATTAATAACGATGCTACCCATGGACTACAACACATATAAGGCTGGAAGTGAGAGCTGTGAGCCTATTGGTTTACTAGTGCTGCCTATTTGTATAGGCGTGTGAGAATTTTTTCCTAATGTGAGAACGCATGCACTTTCTGACTGATTTTCAACTGGAAGTAAACAGAAATGCAGAATGCAGTTACTACTATGTCCTACTAAACTAGGGATGTATAAAGTTGGGCTGCAAACCAAATGAAATCCCAAGGCCATCTTTGCAGATGTCCTTTTCTCTCCCTTTTCCTTTCCTTTCCTCTTCTCTTTTCTTTTTTTTTTTTTTTTGCAAAAACATTTTTGTATCCCAAAAAGATGCCACCAGAAGATGCAATTGGCTCTCTCAAGACACTACCTCTCGGCTCTTTTAAGCCAGAGACCTCTCAGTCACTTCCAGTTCCAAAAAAGGATCCCCATAGGTACAAAAAAGGTGGGATGGCTACATGGCCCAAAACAGCAAATTGCACTGCACTAGAGGCTTTAGGGGGCACTAGTGGCTTTTTTGGTGATTAAATTATTATTATTTTTGGATTTTTTTTGGTGCCACTGGAAGGCAGAAATGGGGGTGCAGGACAGGGGCAGCCCTGTAGGGTCCCATGGGGAAGGTGGAGCAGTTCCCAATCCCCAAAAGATGCCCACTCCTGTCCTAAATAGTCAAAGATTTCATTTACTTACTAGATGTCCTGTCTTTCTACTAACATATGATTTGCAAAAAACAAATAAAAAGGACAGTTCAAATCTAGAAAGCAGATCAAAAGTTCAATGAAAAATGTATCAATAAAAAGGAAGCAACACCATATAACAAGTCAAAGCTCCATTCAGCAGCAATCCAGCCTACTGCCCAAATGCTTATATGAATGGAAAAGGTCATTGCATACCAGTGGAAAGAAGAGTGAAAGAAGGCCAGTCACAGCCTAGAATAAGGGACTGTGGTCTAACTATTAGCAGGCTTTGTGGGAAAGCTTCGCTCCGTTGTAGGGAACAGCAAAACCTAAATAAAAAGGGACTATTTTGGAGATTAGAATTGCTTGTTTCCTTTGAACTGGGGCTAGTGGTTACTTATTTTGCAAGCAAACCACAAATTATCTAAAAGTATCTTGCATACTTTGACAAAGAAGTGTCCACAGCATGATTCTTCTTACCTATTTTGGAATTCCAGGCATTCTCCATTGGTTGAAAATTTATTTGCAGGAACTGGAGAGCTCCCACTGTTAATAATTATAATAAACAGACACAGATTTTAAATGAACAATCTTTTAGGCACATTCCAAAACTAACTACCCCCCATGTTTTATGCCATCTGGTCATACACTATTAGCACAAAAGTAATTTCTGCAGCAACATAAATTCATTGGGGTGCATCCAGACCAACTGCAAAGTCCCAGATTTTGTTCATGTTCTTTCTAATTTTAAACTTGGTTAAAATAAACCGGCCTGGTGAGCTGATATAAAAAGTCTCTGATTGTATTGAAACCTAACAGAAAATAGTCTAGGATAAACAAAATGTGTATGGATCTCCAAAATGAAATCAGAAAGAACAGGAACAAAATCTGGGACATCCCTGTCTTTTTAATCAGTCTGGATGAGTCCTCAAAGTAATAGTGATTTACAAAGAAAAATGTATTGTAAATTCTTGCCTGATTTCCAGTACTTTCTGTGATGGAGGAAGCAACATAGGTGGGGTCAATTCTCGTGGAAATACCTGTGCAAAGGCATTTAAATACATTGAAGCAAAAGCCACAATAATCAGTGTAAAATATGGATGAAAAGAAAAAATCAACCAACTAACCTCTGGTTTATAGATTTCCATTTGCGTCTTATTCATAGGATTCCATTTTCTTAAAGTCGCCTCAAGACCATCATCACTGCTACCAGATAAAACTCTCTCTGAAGTTCCTAAAAGGATTACAATTTAAATCTGTGCACGGGTCAAACTGGTTTTTAAAAAATATTCTTATAGGCATAAACGTATTTAACTCTGAATTCAATCAAGCAGCCACTCATATTCATAATTTCTTATCTTGCAGAAAGGATGCAACATGTGAAGCTAGTAAAGTAAATTCAATAAATAAGTACCTATGTATCTTGCTGATCGTTAGGGAAACTTGTTCAGTGGGTAAATGCAAAGTACGTGTTCTAACTTCAAAAAGCATAGAAGGTTATTTCTCCAAAAGTAATAGAAAATAAAAATTTAGAGCTGAATATTGTTAAAAGATTTAAGATACACAAAAAATTAAAATCTTAAACATATTAAGAACCAATTCATACAAAACCAGCCAATAACTTTAATCTTTTGTAACACAATGGATATAGCTCCATACAGTAAACACAGTAGAATGTCTGTCTGCAAAGCACAGTGTTGTGCCATCTCAGATCTACTAATCATTGGACAACATAAATGTTGACACATTATTTATTTCATCAGTGGTGGTTAGCTGAAAGTTAGTGTTAAATGAAAGCTTTTCTGCTGCTAGTATTGTAGCTTACGTACTCTGGCCAGGTTCTAAATTCTGGAGGATGGGTGTGCTATTGGTGGTGGTGGTGATGAGATGTGGCCAATTTATTTTTCATATTGTTCTATAAAGACAGTTTCATATGTGTGTGTGTGTCAAATTTTCTATAGTTAATTATAGCAAACTGGGTCACAATATATTCTGTGTCAAGTAAGCTTTTAAACTTACATGATGTCAATGGAAAATATAAATGCGTGGAACAAAATATTGCCTAATATCAATTTGACATACTATGTTTCAAGAAATGTGGAATAGATTACAAAACAAGAAAATTACTTCCAGCTTTTCATATTTTTTCAAAGTCTAGAAAACAGCTAGCAATTTAATATTATTTTCATGCTAGACCTATTATTAAGAAGAGTTAAAGGAGGGTTTGGCTGGCCTTAATAAATATTGTAGGAAAGTTTAAAATAGTTTCTGAACCTCTATTTCTTAATCGTCTCAACAAATATTCCCATCTTTAGCAAAAGTTGTGCTGACAGTACTGAAAGCTACTTAGTCATAGCAAGTGGAGACTCATTTAAAAAAAAATCAGAGTTGAAAGAGTAGAAATTGGGCTTGGAAATCCATTTCTCTCCACCCTCCCACTACTGGATTTATAAAGGGAGAGTACCCCTTGGGACTTAAATGATCCTGGTGTGTATCTAAAACTGTGTTCAGATGCTGCTCCCCTGGCCCCCATCTTCGAAGCCAACTTTTAAAATTTGCTTTACTGTGTGCACTTCTCTTCTTGGTTGTTTTATTCTAAATGCAGACAGGAAGTATAACATTTTATGCAGCTGTCTAGTTAGGCAAGGAAAATGTTACAGTAGACATTTTTTTAAAAAAAACAACACACCACCACTAATAATTTTATTATGCCTTCTTTAAAGTGACAGAAAGTTGCATGACCAAATAAGGATAAACAGCCTGAGATATGCTTTATTGGGAAGTAAATGAATGCTCTCTAGTGGTTTTGCTGAACCCCATGGAAATCACAAAATGTCTGCACCATTACCCATCTAGGAACACAGGCAGTTGCTTTGTAGCAAGTCAAGCCATTGCTCTGTCTAGCTCAATGCTGCCTAGCATTATGGTCAACAAAGACATGTTGTCTTACCTGCATCCTACTGTGTGCATGTTATCTAAGAACAAATGGAATGCATTTAGGAATGCACATCAAAGCTACTGACCCATGCAAAATAGGTTTTAAAAAATTAGTGTACTATAGTGTATTAGGCCCATCCTGTATTGTTGACCTACAACTCCCATCATTCCTCGCCATTGGCTATGCTGATTAGGTCTGATGAGAGTTGCAGTCCAATAACATCTGGAGGGCCACAAGCTGTCCACACCTCCAAGAATGAGTAACTGCTTGCAAAGCTTGTTGTACAGATACTGAGCAGAGCATAACAGCAATTTAATGCTCAAGCAGCTGCCCAACATTTTAGCAAGAAACTTGGATCTAGGGCTACTTGGCTGCAAATTAAGGTCAGGAAAAATATCAACTACCATATTTTTATGGTATATGTTTATTACAACTCAGCCACCTTCGTAAGTAAATAAGATTATCCAAGGTGACCATCATACTGGACTGATTTTGGCATTTATGGGTTTTGTTTTGTTTTTGATACTGGAGAATTACAGTGATCCAAGCATAACATTTTCCTGCCCAACATCCATAGAGAGAAACATGGAGAAACTGGCCAAAGATGTAGTGCTAACAGCCATATAGAAGTCACATACACACAAATAGGAAATCAATTGCATAGGTGGTGCATACATTTGATCTGTTTTTGTCACTGCAAGGAATGGTTTCGTTTTGTGGGGAAGAATGCTGTTGATTCATTGAGAAAAATTTCAGAGGGATATCATAAATTTCCTCATACAGCCAGCTGTATTAAACCATAGTCCAGCTGTACAAAGTAAAGAACAAGGAAGAGGACAACAGGTCAATATTCCCCTGACAAAAAGCTTCCTAGGTTTGTGTGCTGTACAGGCAGACTAACCCTATTCAAATGTTGAGGGAATGAACCATCCCCAGGAGGAAGCAATGGGATATTTCCATATTACGTTTCATTTCTCTACACACACCATAAAGACAACAAACACAACAGAATAAAGTTTAACATTTCTGACTTGAGTGCTCAAGTCCTCTTCTCTCAATATGCTAAGAATAAAGTTTAACATTTCTGACTTGAGTGCTCAAGTCCTCTTCTCTCAATATGCTAAGAAACTCAATATACATACTATGGGTTAATGTAGAGTCTTTTAATTTATTAGCTACTGTAAACACCCTAATTACTTAGACTTATATAATGTTTATGAATTGTGTTAATATCCACATACTAAAAGCACTTTAATACAAGGCAACATGAGTTGCGTTGTAAGGCAACCACCAAGAAGGGAAGAGAAATGACAGAAGTTTGCATCTTGCAGCTCTCAGCTACAAGAACCTTGCATACTTATGCACTGATTCTGGAAGAGACAGGGCTTTACTAACCACTCATAGGAATGGAAAGGAAAGAACCTCAAGTGGTATCCTTGCACTTCCTCTTAGAACCAACTCTACCATCAGCATGTTGTGGTGGCCAGTAGAGTCACTGCCACATCACAGCAATGGCACACTAAAGTTGGTATGTTGCTTAGCTGAAGGGTTAGGGAGGGGTCAGGATTCTTTCAACAAAATTTGAACACAGAATTGATCTACTTGTAACTTTAGTCATCCTTTAGTGAACTGATTTATCTGCTTCACCTCACAATACTCTTGATTATTGGATAAAATGATTCATAAAAGTAGGTCATATTATTTCAGAAGTACGCTTCCATGCAGTGTACTACCCACTAATTATACCTTGTACTGCTATCATGATCTCTTTCACCCTTCGGTACTGGCTTAGCAAAACAGTTAACTCTTCTATTCGACGATCCTAAAAAGAAATAAAGAGAAGAGAAATAAAACTGGCAGACAATTAATAGTTCCATATGATGTCTTTTTATTTGTTGGGGGCAACATAAGGCCAATGAGACTTTTTCTACTCACTGCGGTCATGTGTGACAATCATGCACAAAAACAATTAAACTTGGTGGGTTGGATGCTGCTCATCATGCCTATGTCGCCTGTTCCTAATAGATGATGATGACGACGACGATGATGACATCACCACCATTACCACAAAGGGAACTCACATGGATGCTGAAAACCTTTCAACAGGTTTTTATTTCATTGGTGTTTTTTTTTTAAAAAAATCACAGAACTATTTAACAAGCACATTTGATACTACAGTTGTCCCTCCGTATTCAAGGATTTAGTAATCACAATTTAAGTATTCATGGCTTGAAAATATTCTTAAAAAATAATAATCCAAATAGCAAACCTTGAGTTTGCCATCTTATATAAGGGACACCATTTTGCTATGCCATTACATATAATGGGACTTGAGTATTCACGGATTTTGGTATCCACGGGGGGTCCTGGAACCAAACCCCAGCGAATATGAAGAGACAACTATATTAGAAAGTGTGCCTCAATGTTTCCAGTATATATAGTAGTTACTGCTTCAAAGTGGATGTACAAAATAACAGTGTTTTTTGGCCATGATTTTAACAGGATGGGGTATGCTTGGAATAGTCACAACACACTGCTCTAGCAGTGTTTCTTCCATCAATGGGTAAGCTCTCTGATGGAAAGACTCCATTTCCCCTGGCAATAAATATGCTGCTACAAAAGCACTATTTTGACAGAAAACAGCTTACGTCATGTGCAACAAGTAAATAGGGGTGGGGGCAGAAACAATAAAACAGAAACACCCACACAACAGGCTGAGAAACAAGACCATTTTCAAAAAATAAGTGACAGAAAACATTCCACTTCTGGGCAAGGTTGCCAGTTCAAGATTATTCCAGGCCCTGAGTTTTTCAGGCCAAAACCTGAGACCTAAGCACATCCCCTGGTGATGTCATTAAGTACCAGCCATAGTTGTTCACAGCTTGTCATTCAAACACACAGACACACACACATACAGAGAGTGAGAATATTTTTCTGTTTGATAATTTTGAGACATATATCTTATCTAAAGCAGCTGTTCCCAGATCATGGGTAAATGGAAGGATTTTATTCCTTCTCACTGACTTGGGAAATGGGATAAGGAATTTATAATCTAGCCTACTTGTTTCTATCCATAAGGTGGATGCAGAGCAGAGACTAGAACACAGAGCAATGGATGCAAGCTGCAGGAACAGAGATTCCACCTCAACATTAGGAGGAACTTGTTGACAGTACGAGCTGTTCTGCAGTGGAACACACTCGCTTGGAGTGTGGTGGGGTCTCCTTCCTTGGAGGTCTTTAAACAGAGGCTGGATGGCCATCTGTCGGGGATGCTTTGATCGTGATTTCCTGCATGGCAGGGGGTTGGACTGGATGGCCCTTGTGGTCTCTTCCAATTCTATGATTCTAGGGTGAGCCCTGGCATCACATGACTGGGAGAAAAGGAGGAAACCTACTAAGTAAACACACAGATCCACACACACCCCACAGTCTTTGTAAGTTGTAGCAAAATATCCATTAAACCTTGCAAACTGTAGCAAGCTACTGCTCTACAGCTGAGATGGAGATGTACTCTACAGCTGAGATGTACTCAGTCCTTTCCTCTTGCCTAGTGATGAGCCCCTCAAAACTAGAGATTCAGAGCCAGGCCCTGAGATCTGACAACCCTGCTTAATAAGTTATAGATCAGGCTGAACATTGTTTCAGGCTTTGTGAGCCTATGATTTTGCTCTTTTTCCTTTTCTTGTAGAAAGATGCGTACCCTGGACCATCCCTTTTAGAGAAACATAGCATCAGACCTGCAGCAACATGATAATTGGCCTCTCTGAGGCATAACAATATTTTGGAAAAAGGACAGCAGCAGTCAACTGCAGGAAAAGGATACTAATTCTCTTGCCTGTAGTTGTTTTAAAATGTCATCTGACTGCTACATGGAAATACAGCGGCTGGCAAGTTAATAATGAAAAAGAAAGCCTGATACACACAATTCTACAAAGTCACACTGATGGGGATTGTATGGGTGGGGGTGTTTGTACGTATACACACACACACACACACACACACACACACTGTGGTAGAAATACTCCTGGGGTGTTATCCAGCTTATGTCCTGGCACCCTGTTTGACAGAGGTCAGCTGTCATTCCCTCCCTCCCGCCTTATGATGGGATATCACCTGCTTTATGTCATTTCCAGTAACTGAAAGCTGAGAGGGGTCAAGACTATCCTATGATTAAGTTCTCACTATGGCACTTCCTTAATGAAAACAAGTGTGACAAGAAGATGTGAGTCACGGGGAAGTTAGGATACCAGGGTGTGTAGCCTAATAAACTAGTTACACTAATAATGGAGAACCAGATTATGAAGAGTGATAATTATGATTTCCCCAGTGCTGGGCAAAGAATAACTTAATCTTACAAACTACAACCTTCTTCTTTAATGCCTCTTTTCTCCTAGTCTAGAGCATGTAACAAGCATTTTATTTTATTTTATAGCCAGTCTTTCTCATGACAAGGGGGCAGCAGGAATCTTCAGGCATATCCCACAAAAGAAGAAATATTTTTGTGATGTATTATTTTTCATTTTTATACTAATTTTGTGATTATTAATCAATCCAAATCTTTAATTAAACTCATGGCAACTAGCAGCTCTTGGTTAAAAAGAGGAGATGAGAATGGTGTTGAGTGGAAACAGAGGACGGATGCTGTTTGTCCCTATTTAGAGCCCCTCTCCCAATATCACCAGGAAGCAAACTGTTTGCAGCTGCAAACAAGACAAAAAAGATGGGGACAGCATTTTAGTACAGCAGTATAATGAAAAGAAAGAGCAGCAAATGAATGCATTTACAAGTTCAATAGGTGAGCTATTCTCTGACCCTCAAAACAAAGGCTGATCTTGCACTGGAGATATAGCTAGGATGACATAGCACAACCCGTCTTCTGATTTAACCCTCTAAAAACCAGCTGGGGGGGGCAGATGCACCAACAAGGATGACCTGTCCAGCCCCCTCCCAAAAAGTGAGCCGTGGTATGATGAGCTAGCAGCAGCCTGATATCTAAGATGGGGTTTGGGGAGGGGGCATTTGAATTGGTGGCAGTGATACACAACCATAAATGGGAACTGCAAAATTTATGAGGTTGCAAATCTAGCTTTCAACATTGTAAATACTGAATGGAATGCCAGCTAGCATCTGCTAAAACCTGTTAGTGTTTTCTTACCTTTTCTTCATTTGCAGCTAGTAATGATTCCATTCCTACTTTCAGGCGTTGCACCTCTTGATCTAAAAGGAAAGTTTCAGAACTTAGAAGGGAAAATACTCTCACGTGTTATCTCAGAGCAGGTGTACTTCAGGTAATCGTCACAGAGCCAAAATTAAGCAGTGACTACAGAGACTCTACATCTCTCCCTCTACTTAAATTGCTAGATGTTGTAACTGTTCCCACGGCAGGCAATTCATGTGTACTAGATCAGTGGTCCATGGAATAGGGCCAGTCCCCAAGCCATTGGCTGCTGGACCCTGGTGAGTGTCCAGGGAAGGGAAAAAAAACCCCACCCCTAATCATTGCCTACAAATATGCTACTGGTTCCTCCTACACTGGGGAAAGCCCTTCCTCTCCCCCACATCAGATGGCTTGAGATGCACTGTGCTTAGATTACAATTTCTTATCAGGTGAGTGTCCCCCATAGCACTGCAGATGCTGCTATTTATTTAGGAATCTATTTGTCACTTCCAGGGTGACTTGCAAACACAAAAATAAAAATATCGCAAATTGACAATAGATGCTGAGATGCGGGAACTGAAGTCTGTGTAATCTGCCTCCACCTGGTGTTCAGTCAGTTTCTGCTTCCTTCTCCCTCCCACCCCCCATGGTTCTTCTAAACTTAAAAGGGGGAGTATAGTTCACTGGAGAGGAGGGAATGAAAAGCTTCACTGCATAAGTAGATGTCCACATACAACCTGAGGTTCCACTGATAAAAATACAGCAGAATAAAAGAAGTGTGGTAGCAGAAGCAAATCAATTTATCCATAATTTTAAAACAATGAGAGAATAAAAAGGTCTTTCTAGTGAGCCTTCCTAGGAATTGCATTTCAATGGCACCATGAGTAAAACAACCTTTCTACCAGTCAGTAGCCATCCATCCTCAGGATAGGAGAAAGTTGGAGAGAATCTCAGATTATAACTTCAAAATGTACCAATTTGTACTGAAGGAGACTATCCTTCCTTAAGGCCTATGCACTGACCTTCAGTCTTGTCAAGTGCTTTGAAGCTCAAGAATGGCATACACCATGGGGAGGGACACACACAACAGGTTGCTTTTAAAAAGCCACACTCCCCCCCTCTCCCAATGCTGAAGGGAAAAATAAGGCTCAGACTTTCCTATTTAGAGAAATCACAAGAAATATTCTTAAGATTTCTATGGACTGCAAAAACAAAAACAGCAACAACAAAAAACAGGTTTTTTTCTCACAAAAAAAGGAGACTGGCAAAAAAAAAAGAGAGAGAAGACTTTCTTAAGTATTACAACTACATAGTCTGTAAGCCACTTTGGGTCCCATATTGGGAGAAAAGCAAGATAGCAATGAAATAACTAATTAAATAAATAAATGGCTGGTTTCAAAGCCAAAATACTGTATTATCTACTGACCAAACAAACAAAATAAATTTCTCACATCTCACTATTTAAAGTGAAATATTAATATTACCCTTTAAAAACTTCAAAAAATGGTAAATTGCATAAGACAACACTTAAAAAGGCAAATGCTTAAAAAATCAATTGGTATACCTCTGATTTTGTTTCTCTTTACCATGCTCATCTCTCTAAAAGTTAAAACGAGCAACACAAAATTCTGTGTCTTTCAACAGAATGGATTTCCTTCAATAGACTGGATGTTCTCTCTCCTCAGCCTCCATGTGCCCCCCAAATCTGTTTCAAAGCACTGGGGGCAGTGTAGGGTATAGAGGGGAGGAGAGGAAAGGGAAGTTCCAATGTGTGAGCAAGAGCATACCAATGCAACATTTGGATCTTGCTCCTAGCAAATTTCTAAGGGGTGTTTTGTTTGTATCAGGGCCCACTTCCTGATCATCTACTATTCCCAGTATGTAAAATGCATGTATCAGTTAGCAAAGTGAAGCATTCATACTGGAGTAATCACTGGGTGACTTTCCACAGTGTACTGAAGCTCATGTGTAACTTGCAGAAAGGAGCTCCCCTTCAATCAGGTGTTGCAGTGGGTATGTTCTTAAAGTTTTATATGTGTCAGCTGGAGAGAATAACCTTGACTGAAACCAGTAGACACTAATTTATCTAAATAGTTTGGGAAGAAGACAGAGCTGGCAACACACATAGATACTGATTTGATTACAAGAATCGTGAAAGCAATACACATTTCCTAGGCATTTTAAGTAAAATCCATATCCTATTTTTTTTTAAATCAACTTGTTCAACTAGTGAATCAACTTGTTCATATTCCAAAGGAATCATCTGCAAAGATGGCAATGTGACACACAAGGAAAGAATAATGAAATAACCAGTGCAGAGTATATGTATTCAGTATTTTTCCTAAAAGAAAACAAAAAATAGTAGATTACCATTCTACTCAGTTTACCAAAGTACTATAAAATTTTATATGAAGCCGGACACTTGTATCCACAGGAGTTTGGTTCTCAGAATTACCATGAATACCAGAAAGCACAGATAACAGCAAACCCTATTAAAATAAAGGACTTCTGATAAAAACATACCATAGAGTTGCATTGGAGGACCTGAAAGATGCCTAGAGAGGATGCCTCTCTAGGTATTTTCCAGCATGACTCTATGGTATATGTCTCCTATTTTGTGTCTCACAGATAATTGAAACTGTGGATATTGGTTCTGTAGATACAGGGGGCTGACTGTATTTTAATTATACTTTGACAGGCGACGGCATTTTGATATGGATGTTGCACAGACTCAACCCTCCCCCCAAACAAAAAACAAAGCAATAAAACACAGCAAGCAATGCACAAGCAACCAGTCAAATTTAAAGGGAAAAAAGGGAACAGGACATGTTATTTTTTTTAGAATTTGGATTAAATTTTCATTATCATTTATAGACTTTTAAAAGACTTATGTCAAGGGTTTGGTTTTTCTTCCTAAATATTAAGTTGATTTCTTTTTTTGTCTCCTTTCTCATGACAAAAATGGAAAAAAGTCAACTAGTAATATTTTAGAATAAACACCCCAATCAAAAAGTAAAAGGAAAAATGACCAAAATATCTTTTATATCCTTTACATGCCACTAGATAGATTTGGTTCAGATTTGAAATCTGAAATATACTTAGGTCTGTCAACCTTGACACAGTTTGTTTAAAAGCCTATTTTTATTAACATGCATCCTTGATTTTTTTTTCTAATTCTAATAACTCTGCTGTAAGCAGTGAGATATTTATCCTGCGTGTTACAATTCAGCAGCCAAATACAGACGCACACTGAATGATTATTACTGCAGAAGTGCACTTTAGCTATAATTTTTTTGTGTCAAAGGTAATGAAGTGAAATCTTGAGGCTTACGTTTTTCTTTTAGCCTTCGCCTATACACTTCCTCTACGATAAGAAATGGAGCAAGTCAAATAAAGTATGCAGGGAAAAAACACATATTAGATATTAGATGCAATTTCATCAGATTATGCACTCAAGAATACGAGATATACCTTAGTATTACTTTCCTGAACTCTTATCAGCTTTCAAAAGCTGACAAGAAAGGTGACATATTTTGTTAAATAAACACTGCCAAGTTCATTTAACCTCAATAACAGTGCAATCCTATGCATGTTTACTTCTTAATGTGCATTGGATTGTACCTTACAGTGCTATCCCAGGTATGCTTTGCTCAGAAGCTAATTGTACTAAGAGCAACAGGATTTATTGTAGTAGTAGTAGTAGTAGTAGTAGTTATTATTAATATTTATAGTGTCATCCATGTACATGGCACTCCACAGAATATCCAACCGCTTGAGTGTTTAGGATTGTAAGCTAAGGAAATTAAGATACTTGAGCCTTACTTGAGTGAACAACAAATACTACAGTGGACTTCAGCAAGAAATAAATTTGCTAAAATTTCCAACTTTTGTTAGAGAAATAGTATATTCTAGTAACACATGCACACCTTATTATATCAAACATGCACATACAAACAAATAACTGAACATAATGTCAAAATCCCAATTTATATAAAAAACAACATGATTCTTAGTGTGTGTCAAGACATCTTTGACCAATTCCAGCTAAAAAGCATTACAGTATTTACCATTCTGGAAGTATTTGAATGCCTCTGCAAGAGGAATACAGGGACCCCTACTTGAAATGGTTGAAAAATTAAGGAATTAGGCTGAAAGACCGCTAGACTGGATGCACAAAGAATGTTCATTCTGACCAGTAAGAGATAGTTTTAATAAATGCTGCATTCTGCAAATGGTTATTAGTACTTATCCTGCACAAGCTGTTCATATTAACCATAAGTTTGGCATTTACTGAAAACAGTCCTTGGCAAATCTGTGAAATTATGAAATTTGCAGCACAGCAATGAGGAAGGGAAGAATGATAGTAAGAAATACATGACTACAGGGGGCTCAGTAAATGAGATATTTTCATATAGTTGGCATTTCCCCAATGCAAGACTCCTTGACCTGTCCAGGGAGGTCTAGGCTAAGCCTCAAGCATGTTTTGGCTCTTCTGTACCTGCAAAGAATACCCCACACATTTGTTGTAATGCTTCAAGTATGACCACTGTAAAACATTCTGCATACTTTAGGATGACCACTGACAGATAATCAAATCAGAACACAAGTGATAGAATTGCGTTGTAACTAAATTTATGGAAGTTTTTAAAGAACTTTGTATGGAAATAGTGAGCAGTCATTGTTTAGCTAACTGAGAAAAATGGTCCGCTAATACAGAATGTATAATTTGCAAAGACAAACTGGAGAAGACTGGGAGCAACAGAAGTGGAAGTGCATATTCTGATAAGCAACCTTGCTATTTCTGTGTCCCTACATGATTACCTCTTTCTGCCATTTCATTATTTGATGATGTTCTTGAGATTTGACTCTGTAGTCGTTCAATTTCTGAGTCTTTTAGTGCTAACTGTTCCTGAAGTTGTGCAATTTCAGCCTGAAACAACAGATTAATATTAGTTTTCTGTTCATCTCTGCCTTTTACTAGGAAAAAAAAAAGGGGGGGGGGACAGAAAAAGAAAGTAAACATAGAAGCATTCACTATGGACTTTTTTTTCTAATGCATATTAGAACCTGCTTGCCCACTGCCAATTCATTTTTAGCACCATGCTAAGCTAGATTTACAAACTTCTCTATTATTTTTTTCTTGGTAGAACTGTGTTAAAGTTAGTGAAAGAATTAGCAAATGTAGAGGGCCCTGGTGGTGCGGTAGGCTAATGCAGCCAAAACTGCAGCCAAAACTTATGCTAGATCTTGAGTCATAAGTTTGATCCCAGGGCCCCCAAGTCAACTCAGCCTTCGGTAAGCCGGTAATATGAGGACCTGCATAATAAATTGTTAATTCATTTTCCAAAAAAGCAGCTGCCATTTATTTGTGTATATGCAATCGGCAGCATTATTCCTGTAGTGTCATTGCATGCCAACAGTGCCATCTACTCACATTTGCATGTCTGTCTGTCACTGAAATTGCTCTGTATTGTAAGGAATGATACTGTATTTGAACTGTATTGTATTGAATTGTACTTGAATTGTATTATACTGTGATTAACTGTGTTACATTGTATTTGTATTCTGATGCTTGTAGCCCGCACTGATCCTGAGGGGATAGGAAGACTCGGATTGGTCTTTTTAGTCATCAGCGTGCTTGCAGAAAGCACGGGATGAGTCCTTCCTGAATCTTCGTTTGTGAAGAAAAGACAGGAGAGAGAGAGAGAGACAGAGAGAGAGAGAGAGACAGAGAGAGAGAGAGAGAGAAAGAGAGAGATTATTATTGATATCAGTATGGGAGGAAATGCTGTTTGTTTCACAAGATAGTAGGGCAGAAGATTCTTTTCAGCAGAGAAAATGAACGAATTAACAGGAATAGCTTTCATTTGTCTATTGATTGTAAAGAAATGGTAGATTTGATAGAAACTACTGTAGTTAGAACCAGTGTGGTATAGTGGTTGAGTGTTGGACTATGACTCTGGAGCCCACAGAAAGCCACTGGGTTACCTTGGGCAAGTCACACTCTCTCAGCCTCAGAGAAAGACAAAGACAAGCCTCTCTAAACAAATCTCATCAAGAACCCTCCATGATAGGGTTGCCTTAGGGTAGCCATAAGTCAGAAACGACTTGAAAACATACAACAACAACTGTAGCGTAAGGGTTGAATACCACACAACACATGAAATCCAAGATGAGATCTCCCAACTTTTAAAATCCCCACACACTCCTTTAAAACAAACAGAGTAGAATCCAAAAGGGATTAAAGCAACAATATGGGGGGGGTTTTTAAATATTATTCTCCCCAACCTATTTTCTGAAGCTCCCATTAACTCTACTGAGGGAAAATACAAGTATAGCATCTGTTCTTGTATTCTTCCCCATTGTGGGGTAAAAAGAGGCTGTAGATTAGGTCAATAGAGTAGAGTGAACTAGTCCCATGCTTAGTTCCATTTAACTGACTAAAGTTAGAGGACCATGTAGATGTTTTATAGAAGAAAAAGAAGTTGGAAGATCTAATTATAGATCTGTGTGGTTTGACCCAAAAGTTTCCCTACTTTACTAGAGAATTAGGTAAAGCCAGCAGGATTTCAATTACTGGCTGGTAAGGAACAATGGCTCCCTTCTGCAAAGAAAGGCTAAGCAGCTCTGACTACGGCACATGCAAAAGACCCCAGGTTCAATCACTGGTTTCTTCAAGTAGGCCTGGGAAAGGCTGGTGTTGGAAGCCCTGGAAAGCAACTGCCATCCCATATAGATTAGAAAATAATGAGAGAACAATAGCTTGGATGGAAGATTCCAAAGGATAACTGGCTTTTGCTTTAAAGCTGAAGCCGAAATGTATGGTGTTAGGACGCAGTGGAATATTGGGATAAAGATGGTATACGTTTTATGTATGCTCTGGCACTATGACACAACTTAATCTCACTTTTGACAACAGGGATATTTTAAACAACAAAAAGCCTATAAACATAGGGGTACATGTTTATAACAGGGGGCAGATGCCAGGCTGAAAGTTATTGTTCAAGAATGCCATTAAGAAAAAGTTCTAACTGAAGCTGTACTGAACTTCACTGAACTCAATAAGAACTTTAGTCCTGTGAACCCACAGGTTTCCTCCCTTCTTTTCCCGATGGTCTATTGACAAAAGTCCTTATTATGAGTCAACTAGCAAAATGAAGAAGGGAAGTGCATGCTATTTCCCTTTTGGAGGTGGGAAAACATGTACAGAGCCATTTTGTTACCACCATTTCGCTCTCTCTCTCTCTCTCTTTTGAGTACATCCTGTGGCAAGCCTGGATTATCTCAGCATAATACAGTATGGCCCTCGTATCTGTGGGGGATGCATTCCTGGGTGTACCGTGGATATCAGAAACCATGGATAACAGCCAACCCTGTTAAAACAAATGACCTCTGGCCCAAGCATATCATAGAGTCACGCTGGAGGACCTAGAGAGAACACCTCTCTAGGCATCTTCTAGGTCCTCCAGCACAACTTTATGGTAGCTTTGCAAGCATACCATAGAATTGTGTTAGAGGACCTAGAAGATGCCTAGAGAGACCACATATTTCTTTGGACGCAGATAAGTGAAAACGCAGATACAGGTCTCATGGATACAGGGGTCATACTGTATGTGAAACAGGGTTGTGTTGCTTACTTTAGTTGCTTTCAGTTTCCATTCATATTGGGTCCTTTCATTTTCCAGCTCTTCAACTTTAATTTTTAGATGCTTCAGTTCCTGTAACAAATTCTGCAAAAGAGGGAAAAACACAAATATATTTTTAATGAGATCAGACACATGGATGAAACGGTCTAGTGAGAACTATCATCTGTCTACAAAAATATTCTCCCAAGCCAGACTTCTATTAGAGTCCTTTTGATCTAACACCCTATTAAAATGCCTTTTTTCTTTTCTATAAGCTTAGACAATTTCAGGAAAAGAAGAAGGTCTGAGATCGTATATCTCTGCTAGTGTTGTGCCAATGAAGCCGTCAAAGGTGGCAGAAGAGGAAAAATGGCACTGGTGCAAATCAGAGGAATACAAAGGGGGCAGTGGCAGGAAGAGAAAGCTGTCTGTTGTAAAACACACACACACACACAAAATCTCAAATGCCAGGCTCCAGGGGTGGGGTGGGGATCCACAAAGCCAAAGCAGTATGGGATGAGCCAACTGCCCATCCCATGGCACTGGTGACTGTCTAAGTTGCCCCCCCCCCAATTTGTCCCCATGGATCTCCTGGAGAACCAGGCATTCAAGAAATAGGCAGCTTTGAGCTGGGAGCCTGTTCTCTCAATTGTCACTGCCTCTTTGCATGAGCACAGAAAAGGTGATGCTGCTTTTGTGAAGGATTGCTACATGAGTAGTGTGTGCTATAGGATCTTAGTTAATACAATGAACAGGTCTTGAATAAAATTGAGGAAATGCTATATTAGATCCTATAATTAGGAAAGAAAGCATCTCCATACCAAAGAAAAAAGAAAAAAAGGAATACTGCACAATATTGGCACAACTCAGGTGTCACATTAGCAATCCTTGTGGAAACATGCCATGGGCCTGCACATTCCATTCTCTTCCTCTTGCTCCAGTACACCAATTCCCTCAATTCTTCCCTGGCTTGTGTTGCCCTAATCATTGTGATTTGAAACCATGGTATAAACTCATTTTACAAACCGCATTTGCAATGCTCTTCAATGCCAATCAAAGATCATGTAGCCAGCCAATCAGTTTAGCCTATGGAAATACATCAAAAAGGCAAGGCAGAATGTAGAAACTACTTCCTGATCCCACTTTGAGTGGAAGAACATCCCTTCCTCTGTATCCAATTTTTCTAGTCTTCACCTTTTGCAAGCACATTATTGTCCAATCTGGAGAGGCTGAGTTTCTCAGAGGGCAATCTTTCCCATGAATTTTGCTATTTTATCTCTAATTTAAGAGATGTACCGTTGTCATATTCGCTGGGGTTTGGTTCCAGGACCCCCTGTGGATACCAAAATCCGTGAATACTCAAGTCCCATTATATGCAATGGCACAGCAAAATGGTGTCCCTTATATAAGATGGCAAAATCAAGGTTTGCTTTTTTGATTATTATTTTTATATTTTCAAGCCATGAATACTTAAATCTGTGGATACAGAGGGACAACTGTTCATTCTTTATATTTTTAATTCCTCCATTATAACCAATGGTTGAAAGCTGTTTGCTTTAAGTTATACATGTGTTAAAAAGTTGTCATTTCAATGCTCAGTATTTCCACTACTGTGGAATTTTGACAAGTAAGGAACTGCTTTTAGTCTGGTATATGGGACAGGTCAATTACCAGGCCCAAGCAACAGTCAGCTGTTTTTAAATTGACACATTATTCAACTGATTCTTTTAATTTCTATCCTTCAAAACAGGAGTTCAATGTAACTCAGAACCTTATTTCACTATTTTAAAGGATCCAATCAAAACTATTTTCTCAAAAGATCACCATCATATTATATTTTTTTTCTTGCTTAGTTGTGCATTTCAAATTTAGAAAAGGTTTGGAAAATCTTTTTGTCAACTTAATCTAGCCTAGTTCTTCTGGCAAAAATAGGCAACCAACATCTGTAATACATTTAATGGAAGGCAAAAGAAATTTACTTAAAACAAAACCAGTCAACATAAGCAGATTAAAAACGTGCATCTCCAAAAAAATAATAAAAAAATAAAATGATTCTACCAAGTCCAGAAGGCAGCACTGCAATTTGAACAAACTGAGCTAGTACTAAGTCTCAAAATGAGCTTATGTTAGGCATACCAATGTCATTCCTCTTCTGCTCAACTTTCATCAGCTTAACCAAAGTAGCTTTCAGCCTGACATGTGAAGTGGTTTTTGATCAAACACAGTGAAGGTTTGTTCTATAAGTTCCAGAAAGCCTTTACTGAAGTGCTTGTTTCGCAGGATAAGCAATCAAAATTTATGGGGCTCAAACAAAGAAATATATGAAGGCGCTTTATTGTGACTCCCCCTGACACTGCATTTATTTGATCCTCTTAAAATGCACACAATGCACAAAAATCATGTGCCTATGATTTTAGGGCATTCTAAAACTCATTTTCCTAAACGGATGCCTATAGACAGACATTTTCTCATGGTTTGAAGAGGATGTGGGTTGATACACCAAGCGAGGACAAAACAGAAAAAATGCTGTATGTAAGTTTAATATATTCAAATAAATGTATTAATTTGTATAAAATTAAATATTTTCAGGACACTGTTAATTAAAAAAAAATGCCTCAATGATCTTCTGCCTTCACTGAAGTAGTAAAAGCAGGCTTACTATACTCCCTACATGTTTTCTGTTTATATATCCAGAAATAAGTGGGCTAGAGTCTTTAAATGAAAGCTATGAAAGCAAAGGATTATGAGATCTCCTTAACAGGCTTCTTGAGGTTACACCATGGCTCTAACTCACTAGTATACAGGAGGCCTATTAAGCTTTTAAAGAATTAACAAATGCACTATGTTATAAACTGCATTCAGCACACATTAACAATATAACCCACAACCTATTTCAGCCAACATGCAATTAGGAAAGCAGAGTCTCACCCAATATGCCCTAGAATAAATCCATAGCAAAGTGTACCACTGTGAAAATGATCTTTTGCGTTAGAACTGCCTCACTTCAAGCTTTAAATGCTTGAAGTTCAGTTCTTCAAATTTTAAGAAGCAAAGGCTTGATTTACAACTGGAAGTCATGCTACATTGTTATTTTGTCCAGATCAAAACAAGACAAGCAAAATTGGCCTTTTAGTTTATTTTTAAACATAGCACTAGGTCTAGTAAAAACCACACAAAATAATGCCAACTGATCACAGCAACCTCTGGTTAGTACTGTTCAGTTTGATCTCTGAAATGGGGCAATGCACAGACTCAGGATAATATTTGCTCCTCATACATCACTCTGAGAGCAATTCTTCTGTGTAGGGATCTCTGTCACCGACTCTGTACTATCTTGAGGACCGAGTGCCGCCATATTGGGCTTCCTACTGTGGGATTTTCTTTCCTGGATTTTACTATTAATCTCCAGCTGAAGTCTACACATCTGTTCTTGCAGTTCACTGATCAGGTTCACTACTGACTATGTAAGAGAGGGAGAAAGAAAAAGAAGACTGAAAAGAAAATGGAAAGAAGCAAAGCAAGTGACCACCTACTATATGATATAAGGGCCTGGAAAGAAAAGTCAAGTGACAAGAACTGTATGGTTCATAAGATAGATAGTATGGTGTGGGGGGCTAGGGAGAAATATTTAGGATTCAAAGCATTAAGACCACATCATGAAGCAGATTAATACACTTAAAAATAACAACGAACTCTTCCTCCCATCTGTTCTCAAAGAATTCTGAATGCCGGCCAGTGTTTTACAGAGATCTAAATAATGCACCATGAAAACTCAAGACCCAATTGTACAACTGGAATTATTTGTTAACGTAAATTATTAGAAGAATTCTAACATGTGCAAGACTTTAGAAAAACTTGATGAAATGCCACCAATTCATTCAAAGTAAGTATCCAGAACAAGGAAGAGGTACCTCTTTACTGTTCTTGAAATCGTTCTACCTCTACCATACTAAATAGACTTCAGAGTATCCCCAGGAATCTGGAATTCCATGCAAGCATGTCAGGAATTCCTCAGTAAAATCTAAAATCCACAAGCAGCGATACCATTTTTCAGTCAACTCCTTTCTTTGGAGTTGGCTCAAAAAAGGCATTGCTGCTTGTGGATTTTGGAGTTTTTGTATTTTGCTGAAAGGCCAAACATGACTACCCCTAAATATTTTGGTAGGTCTGGGTGCTAATTTTGCCCATGGGACCAGTTGTAGGCAGTATAACCCCAGCACCAAAATTCAGCAGCAATCACTATAAGCCTTTAAAACCACCAGAATAATGCAATTTTTAATGTTTTCTTTTCCTGGTTTGATGTCAGTTTCAGTGGCAAACTATACATATACACAAAACACTGAAAACAAGAATTTTCTTCTTGCTTTAATAGCAGTTAGCAGTTTACTGCTGAAACTTGGTGGTATCTGCTGAAATTTGGCAGTATGAAAAGGGGGAACCTAGGGCTTGTCTACACTGGCGGGAAACCCTGCAGCTACCTCATAGCTGTGGTGGATTTCTTTGATCTGCAGTGGCTTCTTAAACACCACAGGCACCAGGCTTCTCCACTTGTAGCTCAGAGTATGCTGCCACACTGTAATCTGTGTCAGAGAAAAAGGGTAGTCCTATGCTGATCGTGTGTCCTATACATCGTACTATTTCCGGCCAGTCTGCTAGTATAAGCAACTATACAGTATGTGGTCCCAGAGCACTGTATTACTGGATAAGCAGAGATACACTTGTCCAGATATCCACACAATTGAAAAATAAAATAAAATAAAAAGCACCAGAACGGAGCCTGTCCACCCAAAGTCCTGCTCTGGCTTTGCTCGGATGCTAATCCTTGGCCACCTCATGGTCAAAAGTCCAGGTTTTCCCTTCAAATGTGAAGTAAGCCATGAATCTTACAGATTTGAAGTTTCTTGCAGAAACCCCAGTGAAAATGCACATCACTGAAAACGTCATGTGTGAACTGTACTGAGAATATGGGATGAGTGTTGGATTTTTTGCCAATATAGACAAGCCCTTACAGTTAGCAAAAGTGGCTTGGGGACCACATACAGACCGCATGTTGTGTGTTGCCCACACTAGCTCTAAATTATCAGAAATCAACTGGAACCAAAAATCCATGGGCACCTTTGCAAGCTCTGTTGTTGTTGTTGCTGTTGTGTGCCTTCAAGTCATTTCCAACTTATAGCAACCCTAAGGTGAACCTATCATGGGTTTTCTTGGAAAGATCTGTTCAGAGGGGGTTTGCCTTTGCCTTCCTCTGAGGCTGAGAGAGTATGACTTGCCCAAGATAACCCAGTCGGTTTCCATGGCTGAGCAGGGATTCGAACCCTGGTCTCTAGAGTCATAGTCCAGTGCTCAAACTACTACATCATGCTGGTTCTCTCTTTAACAGCTCTCATTTTGTGAGTGAAGGATGCAATAGGATGCTGGGGTACATCCAAATTTGGTAATCATTCTCTACTTTCAGTTGGTAATTCAACATCAGGCCAGATGTCTGAGAAAATCCATTAAAAGCAGAAAGAAATAGAAATATGGTAGAACAAAGATCTCAACTAAATGTTGTATGTTTACAGCCACCACTGGTCATTTATACTAAAACAAGGTCCAGTTCTCAAAAAACAAAACAAAACAAAGAAACAACCCAACAACAACAGTGCACTTCTGTGTAATGAAAGCTCAACATATCTGTAAGGTAGAGGACAAGAATAGTACGCAAAGGGATGTGGTTTTCACCTGGTAGTAGGTGCATGGGTCAACATGCTAATACCTATCTATGTCCTCAAATCAGGTTAGTGAACAGATTCTCATTCTAAAACTCAAGAACAGAACAGAAGTTACAACAATTTCAAAGTCTGTGCTCTCATCCTTCTTAGCATAAGGTCAAAAACAAAACATAAAATTATAAATTAATTGGAAGTCCCCCCTCAAAAGTTACATAAAATTTTTAAAAGAAGCACTTTGTTACTAAGTCAGACTCAAACTGCAGGTGTAAACAGTGTGTATAGAATCATAGAGTTGGAAGAGACCACCAGGGCCATCTAGTCCAACCCCCTGCCATGCAGGAATACACAATCAAATCATTCCTGACAGATGGCCATCCAGCCCCTGTTTAAAAAACCCCAAAGAAGGAGATTCCACCACACTCTGAGGCAGTGCATTCCACTTCCGAACAGTTCTTACTGTCAGGAAGTTCTTCCTAATGTTTAGGTGGAATCTCTTTTCCTGCAGTTTGGGTCCATTGCTCCATGTCCTACTTTCTGGAACTGCAGAAAACAAGATTGCTCCATCCTCAGTGTGACAGCCCTTCAAATATTTAAACATGGCAAACATGTCACCTCTTAATAGAGGAGGGAGGTGGTCCACTGAGATTTATATTGGGCACTCAGTCTTAAAGAGGAGAAAGTGGACAGGAATAGGACATTTTCAATCAGATAATTAGATTTACTCAGCAGACAAAAATCTAAGAAGAAATGGGGTGGCATTAACAGTGAGACAAGATGTTGAAAAGCAGTCATGGGGTATAATGCAAAGTGTGACTGGATAACACCAACAGGACTTTAAGAAGAATCTATCATTATAACCATATTCCCAGTTTATGTTCCAATTACAGAGGGAGAAGGGGGGGGGAATCTATACTGGCCTCTATGAGGAAATTAATCACACACCAAAATAAGAAATGTGATAATCATAGGTGATTTGAATACAAAAGTAAGAGCTGAACCAATCATTATCAGAGAATTAGGCCTAGGATAAAGATATGAAGCAGGAGAACCACTTACTGAATTTGCTCACAAAATTCAGTAAGTGGTTCTCTGCTTCATATCTTTATCCTAGGCCAAATTTTCTGACAATGAGCAGTTTGTTCATTGTAAACACGTTCCTCAGGCAAATGAGCAGACAGTTGTATACATGGACATCACATAATGGCCAAGACAGAAATCAAAACAGACTACACAACTGGAAGCAGAAGAAGGAGAATCTCCATCTTCCATCCAGGAGCAACACAGACCATGAAATACTAATATTAAAATTAAAGTAATGTAAAAAAGTACATTAAATCAACCATAGTGCCAACATACAATCTAAAGAGCAACCCTGAAGAAATTAAAGACAATGTAAAGAATAGATTTAAGGCCTAAATATACTGAAGGTATCAGATCCTGTCTAATCTTGGAACCTAAGCAGGGTCAGGCTTGGTTAGTACTTGGATGGTAGACTGCCAATAAATATCAGGTGCTGTTGACTCTATTTCAGAGGAAAGAACTGGCAAAACCACCCCTGAGTATTCCTTTCCTAAGAAAACCCTGTGAAATTCATAGGGTCACCATAAGTCATCAGGTGGCTTGAAGACACATACACACACACATAGAACAGACTTGCACTACCAAGCCTAAGTGACTTGGAGACAGAAAACCTCCAGACCAAAATCAGGACCATTTTTTAAAAGCCTCAGTGGATGACTGAAGAAACTCCTCAAATAGTTAAAGACTAAAGGCTAAAGACATGAAAGGATATGAGATTCTGTAATGAAGAACCTTTTGACAAGTTTTGAAAATGATGAAAAAGCTGCTCTCAAAGCACTTGGGAGAAACAAGTCACCAGGAACAGCTGGCATATCAACGAACTGGTTCAAGCTATAGAGACAGAAATCATTCAAATTCAAAGAAAATTTTGTCAACAAATATGGAAAACAAAACAATGGCCCACAGCCTGGAAATGTTCAATGCACATTCCAATCCCCAAGAAATGGGACACTGAGAGAAAGTTTACACGACAAAAAAAAGCCCAAGAAGAATTCGTGTAAATCCCTAGTAGTTCACACACATCACAGGCTATTCAGGAGGAGATAGCAAAAAGCCCAGTTAACCCATGACTTTCGACCCCTCTATTTTTCAGGACCTTTTTAGGAAAGTTCAAGACAACCTGTGCTATTGGTTGTCTGAACAATCAGGAACCATCCCAGGACATGGGCTGAATATTGATTTGTTAGACATTGGAGGGGGCGGGCTTGCAAGGGAAGCCTTGCAATTCTTGATGCCCAGCTGGCTTCTCCGGGCTGTGGCTCAGCCTCGCTTAAAGCATTGCTTTCTATTGGAAGGAAAAGAAGTGAGGAGGAAGAGGGGGCAGACAGAACTTAAAGCATTGCTTTCTATTAGAAGGAAAAGAAGTGGAGGGAGGAGTGGGGGGACAGGCAGAATTTAAAGCATTGCTTTCTATTCGAAGGAAAAGAAGTGAGGGGAAGAGTGGGGGGACAGACAGAACTTAAATCATTGCGTTCCATTGGAAGGAAAAGAAGTGGGGGCAGGGGATGGGTAGACTGCCAATAGAGGCAAGGATAGCTGTGGCTGGCAGGGGTGGGTTGGTTCTCCGAGACTGACCATTCCAAAAATGGTGGATCCAGAATTGCCAGGCTTCCCTTGCAAGCCCTCCCCTCCAAAGTCCAACCAATCAAAATACTGCTCTGCTGTGTGCCCCTATCCCGGGATGGAAGTACTCAGAACAACAAATCCAAAAAAACAAGACTTATGCTACCTGTGACAAATCATGTAAACCAGTAAGAGATGAACTCGGGATGAAGATATCTTGCTTCTCCCTGGGATAAAAATTGCCGTGTAAAAGAGCCCCAGGGACTGTAGTATTAGACTATTAGACTATTGCACAGATCTCCCATGCAAGTAAAGAGATGCTCAAGATTTAACAACAAAGACCCTTAACATATCTGAAGTGACAAATGTTGACCAAACCGGGTTCAGAAAAAGAAGAGCAATAGAGATCATATTGTGAACATCTGTTGGCTAATGGAGCATATCAAACAATTTCAGGAGAAAATGAACCTGTGCTTTACATATTAGAGCAAAGCCTTTGATTGTGTACATCATGAAAAACTTTGACTCACTTTGAAAGAAATGGGTGTACAACCCCACTACTATTTAACAAGAAGTTATAGTCAGGCCATAATATGGAGAAACAAAAGGATTTCCAATTTGTCATGAGGTCAGACAAGGCTGTAGTTTATCACTCTGTTTATTTTATATGCAGAACATATACAGAAAGTGGGATTAAATTCAGAGGAAGGAGTTGTGAAATTTAGGGTAAGGAACATCAGCAATTTAAGATGTGCTGATGACATGGTATTTCTACCTGAAAATAGCAACGTCTTGGATGATTTACATAACTTAAAAGTGGGTTATAAAGACATCAAAACGGTAAAAAACTTTCTATACATTGGTTCAGTGATTAATCAAAAGGAAGAGTCAAGAAATTGGAAGCAGGCAAGGAGTTGGAAGGGCAACTATGAAGGAACCAGGTAAGATTTTCAGGTATAAAGATAAATAATTAAATAGCAAAGTCAGAAATCATCCATGCTATAACATTTGCCATTTCTATGTATGGTTGTGAAAGCTAGACAGTGAAGAACGCTAAATGGAAGAAAATAAACTGTTTCGAAATGTGATGCTGGAGGAGAGTTTTATATATACCATGGATGGCTAAAACAACCAATAAATGGGTTCCAGAGCAGATCAAGCCTGGACTCTCCCTAAAGCAAAAATAACTAAACTGAGACAATGCTACTTTGAATACAACATGAGATGTTATGATTCACTGGGGGGGAAAAACAAAAACAAAAAAAATGCTGGGGAAACTTGAAGGGAATATTTTAAAAGGATGAACACATTGCAGATGGACTAATTCAATAAATTAAGCCACAGATGGACTGGTTCAACAAAGGAAAACTTCAGTTTGCAAGACTTGAGCAGGGGGTGTTGATGACTGGTGCTCTTGGATGACTCTCATTCATAGTGTTGTCTTAAGATGAAGCTGACTTGACAGCAAATAACAAAATGCCAAAGGCAGGATTGGGCAGTAAGATCATAGAATCATAGAACTGTAGAGTTGGAAGAGACCACAAGGGCCATCCAGTCCAACCCCACTTAACTCTACAAGATGAGAATCAGATCCTAACTCAAGTTTGGTCATCATGAACTAAGAAGCCACACCTCCTAATCTGTGAGTCAGAACTAAAGGGGAGTGACTACAGCAAGTCAATTTTTCACAAACATTATGCTTCTATCTACATGTTATCTAGACCAATATGGTTCTGCTGACTTTCTTTGTTCTTGGTTTGCTTGTCTATTTGGTCCCACTCAGATTTGGAGAGGTAATTAAGAATGCTGTTGAGAACATAGTTCTAATAACTTTCGCTCACTTTCTGCATTAAAAGCGGTAGCGCATCCCAATAGGTCAATAGCAGGAAAGGGTACCGTGGATCTGTTTCAGTGGAGCCAATCTTACCTTTCTCCATGAGGCGCTAGTCTATGCATGTGTCCTGACTGCAAGGAAGGAAGCACAAAGAAGTGATTCATGCAGAGACACGAGAGCCTCCATGGAGAGTAGGTAATTTAATTGGATCAGGGATAACTCAATAATTAAATGACACTTGGTAGAAAGAAACAGCAGATTACCTCACTCCAGTGAAGACTGACTGGAAGGGGGAGGGGAAATACCAGAGCAATTATTCACCTCGAGATGCAATTGGCAATCTGTTCTGTGGATGGACGCTTGGTTTCTTTCATTTATTTTTCATGGCACGTCCTGACACACAGTTTTGGGAAGCACTGCTGAAAGTTATTTTCATAATCCACCTAACTTGGCAGCAACAAATCAATTTCTCTGAGCTGCTGGCCCTTTCATCATTTATTTATTTTTTAATTAAAAGACTTATAAAACTATTTGCAGTATACAAAAATATTTTATTGAAGAGGCAGAACTTTAATACCTGTCCTAAAAAAGGAATGCATGAGTAACTAACCATGTAGTTCTTAAACATTAGGAAATACTTCCCTAAAAGCATTTAGTCATGGCTTTCACATTGATTCAGAACAATGAAATATGTTCACAATAAGTTAAGAATAGAAGGTGTATTGTGGAATGATCCATTCAGATCAGGTACCTTTCAGGTCTGTAATACACCCTTATGGGTGAAAATGCGCATTTTGCTCCTGCCACTTGTAGTATTTAAAATCTGCACACTGCTTTTCCAGCCTTGGGGGGAAAGTGGGATGATGATGATGATGATGATTGATGATAATTGAAAAGAGGAAGTAGGGTGGTTCAATTTCCAGCAAAGAATTAGGGGGATTTCATGACCACCCACCCACAAAAGCTAGTTTCCCTCCAGCAAGGATTCCAGATCTTTGCTCCAAATCTTTGGACTGTGAACAGAGCAGCTGAAGCCTAGGCCAGTTAAAAGGGAAAGGCAGATGCAGGAAGCTCATCCATTGCCTTTCTTCTGGCAGCCCTGCTTTGTAAAAACAAGAAGAAGACACCAACAACCTAAATATCAGTCAGGCTTTAAAGATGTACACTGTGGATAAAACAGGTATCATTCTGCTCTCAGTGACACAAATTCAAAAGGCAACCAAGCAAAACTCACATCAGCTTTATTCTGCTTCTCCTCATACTCGCTCTGTTCCTTTTCCATCCCAACCAATTTAATCTTGAGGTCTGACACTTCTGCCATTAGATCCAACTTTTGCGTCTCAAGCTGTGTCCGACTTAGCAGCTCCTGCCAGAGAGCATATTTTCAGTCAGTGAATTGAGAAAATATTGAGAAAAGGTCTTTGGCTGTTCCTGGTCAAATGTAACAAATTATATGCACGATTGAATTAATCCAAAACGTTATTTAAGAGACCCTTGTTATTCATTGTATTGGAATAAGAAATAATACTTACCAGTATGAAATAAAGCAACTCTTAAGAATTGTTTTTAGCGTTGGGAAATAGTAAATATATAGGAAGGCATTTTCAAGTTTACTGTAGAATACAAACCAGAGTTGGGTTGCTATTGTAGTGTAAGAAATCATTTATACACATTTACATGGGGGAGAGGGGTTTGAGAGCCAGTGTGCGCAGTGATTTGGGCTTTGGACGATGACTCTGAGAAACCAGAGTTTGAATCCCCGCTCAGCCATGGAAACCCACTTGGGTGACCCTGGCAAGTTATACTCTCTCAGCTTCAGAGTTAGGCAAAGGCAAACTACCTTTGAACAAATCTTGCCAAGAAAACCATGTGATGGGTTCACCTTAGGGCAGCCATAAGTCAGAAATGACTTGAAAGCAACAACAACAACGTGTGTGTGCGTGTGCGTGCGTGTGAGCATGCATAGCCTTTAAAATATGTTTTGAAAGCTCTGCATTTTACTCTCATGCATGTTAGGTTACAAAGACTTTAGGATTTAGTTGCTGGATTTGGAGGTGCTGGTAAACAACCGAGTAGTTGTTTGGCACTCCCATTCTTATTGCAAATTTGTTTATCAGCTTTTACTTGACACCTCTTGTCCAAGTATACACAGACCTAACACAAGGGAAACAAATGAATAAACAGCATGAGACAATCTCATACTTTCACCCTGGCAACCTAACTTTCCCTCCAAATCCTATATAAAATTTCCACTATTAAATAAAGCCACAAAATACAATGGCCCTTCTCTGTTTCCCACACACTCAAAAGCACTCCACTGACATAGTCTTCGAGTTTAGTAGATGATTTCTTAACTATCTAACAAGAATTTGGTTTCTAGTGCCCAGCTGAATGCCTCTGGGAAATGTATAAGTCAAGTATGATTGCAATAGTTTCCCCCTCCGCTCTGAGCTATACAATCTCTGAAGACAGTTATTATGGCTAATAGCTAACCTGCTGCCTATGCCTTTGCCCAGTCTTGTTTCATATTCTCTTTCCTAAACTCTCTTTCCCTGAATTCCTCAATTATAGATGTTGTTGTGATTATTCTTTATTGATAAAGAAAAGGTATGCTGCACATGATCAGAAGTATTCTCTTTCCAGCTGGCATTTCACATTATCCAGGATTAAGTCTTGGCACTAAAATCAGCCTTGCCTCAAAAGGATGTTTCTGAAGCCTGTGCCAAATGCAAACAAGGTCAAGTAAAAATTAAAACCGCTCAACCTGAATCCAGCACAGAACATTTCTGTATTATGCCATAAAAGCAGAGTCAAATTGTTGGATGAAGTTAACATTTAGTTATGAAAGCAAGCAAACATCCAAGTCCAAAGCATTAGAAAGGCTCTTGATCAAACAAGTGCAAAAGGAGTAATCACAAAAGTATTTTGCTACCATCCTGAGAAAAGCTGCACAGTAAGTAAACTCAAAATAGTAAACAACAGTATGGAGGTAGTTTACTATTCAATACTCGTTCGCACACAGACCTGCATGACTTGACGGTATGTTGACATATATAACATGGACACACACACAACAGAACTTTTATAATGCCTTTCAATGATACACGGGTTCACCACTTCTCTGAACATTTATTTTTGTTTAAAAAGTAAAAACTTAAGTTATATATCAAGTGATGCTATTTTGATTTTAACCAGATGATGGTTGTGGTCCAGAAAGTCTACTGAACTAAAAATTATCTGAAGTACAGCTTAAAGAAAATGCCATCATGCAGTTGCTAACATGTGGAAGCAATTATTTCCATTTTCAAGCACATGCTTATGCTGAACAATTCATTAGTGGAATACGACCCACTTTGTTATGTGGAAATTGCAGAGTATTCCAGCGGTATGATGCAATTGGAAGGCAGTGTTAATAAATACAGAGTAAGAAGTAAAAGTACAGATCTGCCTTACTGCTTTTGAAGTGAAAAGATAATACGTGTCATGTGCAGGGCTAATTTTGGCTAAGGAAGCTTGAGGAGGATTTCTAAAGAGATGTGGCTCAGAGACAGGCATATGGAATAAAATTTGTATTCTTTATTATATTCACAGACAAGCATTATGCTTTGATAATATGCAACAAACTAATTTATTGTTGTGTGCTTTCAAGTCATTCCTGACTTACGGTGGCTCTAAGGCAAGTCTATCCTAAGGTTTTCTTGGCAAGATTTGTTCAGAGGGGGTTTGACATTGTCCTTGTCTGAGGCTGAGAGGATACCCTTGTCCAGGTCACCCTGTGGGTTTCCATGGTTGAGGGGGGATTCAAACGCTGGTCTCCAGAGTCCCAGTCTAACACTCAAACCACTAGAGCATGCTGGCTCTCTAACAAGCTAACAGTACTGTTTTATTCAACAACATAAATACATTTTACTACTGATCAAGAAAGCTTCCAAAAATTCTTTACTTCTTAAAAAAAGAGTCCATAACAGAGTACAATGATTTAAAAATTTACAACCATACACAACTTTTTCAGTACCCACATAAGAAAGGTCATGCAACACATTAACTTTCTATTTTATCTTTAAATTTGGATTAATTTGTAAATGATACCTTGGATGAGGTTGCTACATTTTGTTCCAATTTAGACTGAAGTGATATTTCATATTCTCAGTAAGAATAATAATAAAATAAAGTTGTGAAAAAGTAACAGGACAAGCATGTTTCAAATGAGCCATCATCTACAAGGACTGAGAAGGTGTATTCTTTGGTTTGAAATATATATTTTATGTAAAACTAGGACTATTTATCAAAATATGAAGGCTGCACTTCAAAGATAGTCACAAATTTCCATTGTCAAAGATGTTTAAAAGACAGAAATAAGGAGAAACTTGGATATATAGCTAAATCTCTGAAAAGGAGATTTCACTTTACATAGCACAGCATTTCAGACACACTTTGTTGGAGGATCTACCACTGAAAACTGAAACGGCTACATTTCTTCATTAAAACAATTTGGGGTAAAAAAGCAGGCTTGGATCCTACCTGATTAGTAAAATCCAGCAAGAACCACTGTAGCATAAGGGTGGTGCTTTACAAGAGCTGTGTGTCAGCTCAACTGTGGTAGAAACAGGATATTCACTTAAGTCGAAACACAGCTGAGAATGTGACTGTCTTGCACCACTTCAAGATTACACAGTAACAGGCAGTGGTTTACAGCTTTCCACTCCACTGTTTACACACTATTAATCCAAGAAAAAGGAAAAGCATCAAACTTGCCAGGAGATGGTCTGTTTGAACACTTAGCCCATTGCATATATATCCGAGGACTGATTTCACACATAGCACACATGGGTTCAAGCATTTTTCATGCTGAGCATGAGCTCTAGAGCATGATAAGCAAGCAGGTGCACAACGGTTTCTCTTAAACAAAACACTAATACCATAGGATTTTCATTCCCAGAAGACAATCTTCGGAAATGAATCAGACAACAACTAATACCTTTATTTAACATTATTTATATTCTATCTTTTCTTCCCGGGTGCAGGGCAGTGTATATCGGATTCTTGGATTAAATGCATACAGGGTCCCTCTTAGGCACTGAGGAATCTTGTAGCCTGCTTAGCTCCACAAAGATTGTTATGGTACTTTGCCAGATATTTTGTTGCAAAATACATGTGCCTCCCCACCCCCCACAAAAACTGTCCAAAATTTACAGTCAGCCCTATGTATCCACAGATTTGGCATCCACGGATTCCATCATCTACAGCTTGAAAATATTCCAAATAAATAAATAAAATTCCAAAAAGGGATTTTGCCATTTTGTATAAGGGATGCCATTTTACCACGCCACTGCACATAATGGGACTTGTAACATCCACAGATTTTGGTATCCATGAAGGGTCCTGGAACCAAACCCCAGTAGATACCAAGGGCCCACTGTATATTGAAACAATATTTAAGCATCCATGTACAGTAAGCTGCTGGCAAATTTTCAGTGCAAGTTGAAAAAAAAGATCTTAAGAAATGCAATAGCAACACTGGGAGTACTTTTGACTGGGAAGCAGGACGCAAGTCCCTAAATAGATTTTGCTTCAAGTAATTTCTGACTTATAGTGACACTAAGGTGAATCTATCATGGGGCTTTCTTGGCAAGATTTGTTTGGGTGTGTGTGTTTCCTTTTGCTTTCCTCCAAGGCTAAGAGAATGTGACTTGCCCAAGGTCACTCAGTGGATTTCCATGGCTAAACAGGGATTCGAATCCTAGTCTCCAGAGTTGTAGTCCAGCACTCAAACTACTACACCATGCTGGCTCTCAAGTTCATCAGAGCCCACAAATGACTGATCTGCATAATTCTTCTTCCTGAAGAATGCAGATGTGCTGATATGTTTCCTGTTGAATCTGTTTAAGTAATAAGGTTGTGGGAGGAGTTCTGATGCTCAGCAGCTTGTTCTATGGCATGAAACGTGACTAACTTCAATGACAATTATGTAATACCTCCTTAAGAGAAACATGCTATTGTGTTAAGGACTGCTTGGTTCAATCATTCTCTTTTGAACAGTAGTGACCCAGCTGGCTCTAGAAGCTTGTAAGAAGAGCATAAGACTAGTGATAACCTTTCATGACTGGATGTCTCCAGCATTTGACATTTAAACAATATACTGATTCAGTTCATGCAGATTCTGCTACTTGTACCATAGACAGACCTGCTCTCCACAAATTAGTCTAATCCTTTTTTAAAAGCCACTTAAGCTAGGGCTGTGCACCATGTCCTATGAATTCCATAACATCATGATATAATACAGTCATGTGAAAAGGGAAGAACACCCTCTTTGAATTCTATACTTTTACATATCAGGACCTAATACCAATCATCTGTTCCTCAGCAGGTCTTAAAATTAGGTAAATGCACCCTTACCGCTTCCATAGAAACTAAGATGCTAAGTAGCAGATAGGTGCTACTAATCAAATGCCCTTGATTAATTGATCATCAGCAAGTGTGACCACCTCTATAAAAGCCAAAGTTTTAGCAGTTTGCTGGTCTGAAGCATTCAGGTGTGTGTTAACACAATGCCAAGGAAGAAAGACATCAGCAATGATCTTAGAGAAACAATTATTGCTGCCCATCAATCTGGGAAGGGT
Source organism: Gambelia wislizenii (assembly GCA_030847615.1). Taxonomy (NCBI): domain Eukaryota; kingdom Metazoa; phylum Chordata; class Lepidosauria; order Squamata; family Crotaphytidae; genus Gambelia; species Gambelia wislizenii. The sequence goes on from JAUMIR010000001.1 coordinate 371,693,022, forward strand.
TATAAGGCCATTTCCAAACAATTTAAAGTCCATTATTCTTCAGTGAGAAAGATTATTCAGAGGTAGAAAACATTTAAGACAGTTGCCAGTCTTTCCAGGAGTGGATGTCCCAGCAAATTCACCCCAAGGTCAGACTGTGCAATGCTCAGAGAAATTGCAAAAAATCAAGAGATACATCTCAGACTCTAAAGGCCTCAGTTAGCATGTTAAATGTTACAAGTTCATGATACTACAATTAGAAAAAGACTGAATGAGTATGGTTTGTTTGGAAGGGTTGCTAGGAGAAAGCCTCTTCTTTCTAAAAAGAACATAGCAGCATGGCTTAGGTTTGCAAAGTTGCATCTGAACAAACCACAAGACTTCTGGGACAATGCCCTTTGGACAGACAAGACCAAAGTGGAGATGTTTGGCCATAATGCACAGTGACACGTTTGACAAAAACCAAACACAGCATATCAGCACAAATATTTCATACTAACCGTCAAACACAGTGGTGGAGGGGTGATGATTTGGTTTTGTTTTGCAGCCACAGGACCTGGGAAACTTGCAGTCACTGAGTTGACTATGAACTCCTCTGTATACTAAAGTATTCTAGATGCAAATGTGAGGCCATCTGTCTGACAGCTAAAGTTTGGCCAAAATTGGGTCATTCAACAGGACAATGATCCCAAGCATACCAGCAAATCTACAACTGAATGGCTAAAAAAAGAAAACAATCAAGGTGTTGCAATAGCCCATCAAAGTCTAGATCTCAACCCAACTGAAATGCTGTGGTGGGACTTTAAGAGAGCTGTGCATAAACAGATGCCTGCAAACCTCAATGAACTGAAACAACCTTGTAAAGAAAAGTGGGCCAAAATTCCTCCACAACAATGAGAGACTGATAAAGTCATACAGAAAAAAATTTACTTCAAGTTATTGCTGCTAAAGGTAGTTCTGCAAGCTACTAAATCATAAGGTGTACTTAGTTTTTCACACATGGTTTCTCCATTTTGGCTTTACTTTTGTTGAATAAATCATGACATGGTGTAATATGTCATATGTTGTTCATGTGAGGTTGTATTTACCTAATTTTAAGACCTGCTGAGGAACAGATGGTTGTTATTATGTCCTGATATGTAAAACCATAGAATTCAAAGAGGGTGTACTTTCTTTTTCACATGACTGTATATGAGGAAGCCCTTCTTTTTATCCATCCTACCAATCAAATTCATTGGGTGACATGGATTTATTTCTAGGTACCAAAAGAATGGGGGGTTGTCTCTATATACTGTCTCTATTAGGATTGTACATCCTCAACCATTTCATCCTTGTGAGGACAAGTAATTATGGTAGCTTTCTCCCTGATGCAGGAGGAAATGAATATTCTTCCATTGAATTCTTCACCCATATTCAAACATCCCAAAGTATTGCAGAGAAATTACTCTGCAGAGAAAAATATGCAATTTTTCTGCAAAAAAGCTGTTTTCTGCATAGAAAACTGGGGTTTTGCACAAAAACCTACATTTTTTTTCCACAGAACAATTCTTCCTCAACACTTTAGGAAAATTGTGCAAGATTTTCTCTAATATATTATTCTTCCCATTGGGGATTCCTCACTATTAGGAAAGATGTTTTTTCAACATGTCAATGAACAATTACAAATATTCTTTCCATTCCATGGTTCCATCTCTATAAAGTTTATAAATGTCTATTATGGTCCTTCCTTGGTTAAAGTCTATATCGAGTTGTACAAGTTCTGGGACCAATGGGGCAAACCAACCCCCAAACACTAAACCAGAAGTGGCTGGAAAATTACTTCCAGTTTTGTAAAAAGAAACAGATTCTTTCTCAAGGGGAGGAACAGAAAAGAACTGGGGTGGCTGCACTTAGTTTTGAAGGAGAATCACATTCCTAGAAGCTTGTAGGAGTACCAATTCTTATTTTCTCAGCTGAATTTGTGTGTGTGTGTGTGTGTGTGTGTGTGTGTAGGATCTGAAGGGTTTCAGGAGAGACTGGGGGGCTTCAAAAATGGCCTTGGGCTGCATTTTATCTGCAGACCTTGTGATTCCCACCATCCTTTTAGACTGAATGTTCCAGTTATATTATCCCCTTTCCATGACTGGTGATTCTGCTAAAAACAGAAGTGTTTAAAACAGTCATACTGTACATGAGCACAAATTAGCTGAAGACATAAGCAGTGGAGTGAGAAGAAAAGGATAGAGCAGGTAAGACTCTCACAGTGTCCCTTTTACTGTAGGAATCAGAGTACTCCCAGTACTTGCTTTGTACATAAATGGGTCTGTCAAGCTGACGTATAGATAAGGTTGCCCTGATCTTACCACAGGGGGTTGCCTAAATGGCAAAAATGCTCCTCATAGAATTCCAGGAAAATGATATTTGTCTAAATGGCATCCCGCATCAATCCGCAGTATTTGGAAAAAGAGGGGCCAAATCCACCAAAAGCTTTACAAGAAAAGCCTCCATGGCTGTTCCCGAAGTTTTTTAAAAGTTCCATGGGGAATGCACATTCCCACTTGTTGGGACAACCAATTTGCTTTCATTCACATTCCCAATAAGAGCGGAAGTGGAAAGCAGATTGGTCAGATGTGCACAAGAGCGGAGCTTGCTAACAAGGCAAGCGCCCAGAACCGTCCTGTTGGGTTTTTGCCATAGCAAACATGTGCTGAGGCAAAGAAATAGCCTTTTACCCCCTTTCCCCCTATTTATTTAGGCAGAATATTGTATTTCCACACCATAGATATGCTTTTTTTAAAAAAAAATACTGTTCGGCAGTGACAACTCAAGATAAATAAAAATGTGAGTAATTCACTCACTCCCGCCATCTTGATTCGCAGGCATGCCCGTTAGAACAGTGAAAGCAGATAGCTTCCCATGCCTGCTATCTTGCCAAAAAACAAACAAACAAAAAAAAACCAGTTAAGACAAATCAAAGCTGGTTCGAATTGGCATTCGTGCGCATCAATCTACATTTCCTCCCTCATATTAGACAAGCCCCATGTTTGTTTGACAAATCACTTGATGAACTCTGGAGACAGGCAGATATTTGCTCTATAGAAAATAAGTCTTATCAGAAATAAACTGCAGAGATACCACAATCACCATCTTCCCTGGTATGGACTGAGTCATTTTAGGTGCACACATCATAAGGATAAAGAGAGCTAGAATGCCACACCTGTTTACTTGCACTTGAGCTTTTTAGCTCTATTTTTGGACTTTCTTTACCTTTGCTCTCCACACAATGAACCTATTGTTTAAATTAATCTTAGTCTACTTTAGTGCCAGATGCTTCCCTATGCAGAAGAGGTATATGATAACTTTCAGCTACCATTAATGTAGGACGGCTACCTAAAGAACAAAGTCAACATCACAAGCCTAGCTGATCAAGAAGTAAACTATTACCTCACCTCGAAGACAGAGAAGAAAGTCACATTCAGAACACAAGGACACACAAATTAGAATCACAGAGTTGGAAGGGACAACAAGGGTCATCTAATCCAGCCCCCTGCCAAACTCCTGACAGATGGCCTTCCAGCCTCTGTTTAAAAACCATGTGCTTGTCACAGAGTTAGTGATCATGCCACCTGAATGGTCAAGGCCTCCCTCTGGGACAGGGCACTGTCACTTAAAGGGGCTCAATATTACAACAAACACCAGAAGCAGCAACTTTCTTGATGAAGAAACTAGATGCACACTGAAAAATGATGCAGTTAAAAGAATTAGAATGCCAATAATGGAACAATCCCACCTCATATCACCACAACTAGCCATTAGACGCTTAGGTGCAAGGCCAGAAATGGCAACAGAGAGAAACCCTCCAAAACCCACTATGTAATAAATGAACCAAGAATGAGGGAGCTTTCAATTTTTTTGAGGTATCATATTTCTTTGCTAAGATATTTCATTTTTTACTGAGAAAAAAATCCTCCAAAGCAAAACTCTGTTATCTCTTTAGGTAAGCCTCAGGCACTTTCTACAGGACTCAGAAGACTTAAGGAGTAAACTAAATAATACTTTAAAGACAGCTGTGTCTATTTTCTTCTTACTCCAGAGCAAGTATGGGTGACTTGCACATAACCCATTTTTGCCCCTTCCTCAAGTGGGCTGCAATGCTGCATTTTTGGCTGAAGATCAGCCAAAAATGTGACTCGGGTATCTGGAAGTCACTTCCAGTTTTCATTTCCTCTACTCATTATAGTCTGGGTTGCAGGTGTCATAGATAACACTAATCCACTGCCTTTGGCAGTGGTCTTGTCATGGTTTGAGTGATTGTTTTCTTGAAAAAAAAAATTTGTTAGGGTTCTGGGGGACATGGAGTATCCTAAAACACCTGGATGAGCATAAAAAAGGGGGCAGCACACTGCTGCTCTAGCAAAGACACAGGGGACAAAATTAGTACCCTAGCATGGGGAGATAGGGACTCCTATTCCTTACTGTAGTCCTAATTTGCAACTTCTTTTGCAAAAAAAGGTATATAAATAAACAGATGGCTCATTTCTAGCAATAAAAACTGGCAGGCACAGGGAGTACAATCTGGCTCAGGACAATGGGTGTGTGTGTGAATGGGTTAACACTTCCCCCATACCCTACACCAGGGTCCCAATCTAGGAATCTGGTCAGAGAAAGAGCAACAACAGGGAGGTCCCTACCAGAAAGGACACTTAGCTTCAACTGTCAGTTGACCTGGGACTGCAGAAGTGAAGGAATGCATGCTTTAGACTCACCTGCTGGAAGAGGACTATTGACTGCTGTGGTATACATTTGTGCACATATGCATGTTAGAGAGAAAGTGTGTGTTTTGCTCTTGTATATTGATCTGTTGTAAACCATCTTGAGAAATATGGTATCATAGCCCAAGGCTTTACCACACAGGAGAATATTGATTATACAGATTATGTACCTATTTCTTTTGCAAGGTTGTTGCTATTTATAAGGCAAGATAAGCATCGCTGTGGTAATAATGAACAACAAACAATATAAGAGTTTCATCGTGAACAAACTATGTGCATATCTTCTTGGTAAAGTTACATTGCAGAAGAGAAAACTATTAGCCATAACTATTGAAGGCAAGAACATATGAAGAGCATTGCTGAGTTAGACAATGTCTGCGCTCCATTTTCAACAGCAGTGAGCCAGATGCTTCTTGGTGTGCTCAAGCAAAAGGTATTCCAATGGGGACCAGAGTTCAGTGGCAGAACATGTGTCTTTCACTGAGCACCGTGGAAGACTAAGGACCTTTTTCTTCTGCACTCCTCTGTTGCTGTAGACAAAACAAGCCTTAACTTATTCACACTAACAGTACAACGCAAGTCCTGCCTTCAGGACTGTTGGGAGAATCTCTTCTGCCAGACACTTACTGGCAGAGAATACTGTAGTTGCTATGCATAAACCAAAATATATGTTGATGGCTGCTGTTACTACTGAGAAAGCAGGACTGTTCTTACTACTAAGCAGAGGCAACCATCTCAGGTAGTCATTGCCCCAGGGGAGGAAGCAAAAAGAGCTGCAGGGGCCACATGGTTGGCCCTGAGGACCCTAAGCTAGTTTACTGCCCTCAAGGAGGATGACGTTTTGTCATCAGCATTGATGAATGATTCAACTCCTGGTCAGTTGGCTTTGTTTGTGGTATGTGGGAAGCCACCATTTTACCCTTCCCTTCAGGGAGCAAAATATCTCGAGCCAGGTTTGTAAGTAAGTACAGTTACCCCTCCACATTCGCGGCTTTAAGATTTGCGGTTTTGACTATTCGCGGTTTTGGGAGTGCCCCCCCATCCAAAAAACTGCAATGGGAGTCACTGCTCTTGGGGGGGAGGGGAGGGAGGAAGCAGCAACCAGGCTTGGCAAGCCCCGTCGCTGCTCCTGGGGGGGGGGGAGGCCAGTGGCATGACCTAGTTTTGGTCGCGGTTGTTTCACATTTGTGGGGATCTCATGGCCCTAACCCCCGCGAATGTGGAGGGACAACTGTATATACAGATTTAAGCAGCTCTGAATGCTACTATTCAGCAGCAATCTCCATGGAAAGAAATGCATATTTCTGCATCTTTATGTTTGAAAGATGGTGTGTGTGTCTCTGTTGCAAAGATAAGTTGGAAAACAACTACTGGGGTGAGGCAAAAGACAAATGAAAAGGAACCTAGCTTGTGACACTTGGCAAATTGCCATTTTCCAAAAATTCCCTTTAAATTTAGCCACACCAACTGTTCCATGACTATACTGGGAAAGAGAGCTCTATTATAGGAAGGATGTTACTAAAGCCTATTATAGGAAGAAGCCAACATGAAGCTCCATATGACTAAATTAAGACAGGGCTGTGTACAATGAAGGGCAAAAAGATACCTTGATTCCGCGCACCCCCCCCCCAGCCCCGAAACACATACATACACAAAATCCAGGGGAATTTTGAAAGTATTTTTTTCTTTTTTCAGGAAAAAGACAAATAGTAAAAATGATTCCAATATTCTACTACAAAACTCAGTTATTATTCCTAGAGAAACTGACTTTTGCATTGTAATTATGCAATGGAAAGAAAAACTGGCCTGGAGAATGATTACGAGTGCTAGAAGAATTCAAGTGTCTTGGAATTTAGCTGCTACAGTCCCTGAAAGAGACCAAAATCTATCTTCATCTTATATCTCTCCAAGCCCTTTACTGCACACTGTTCTTTCTGTGCCACATTGCAATACTCTGATACTGATTTTTATACCTCTTAAGGTACTGACCACCTGCTGACATCCACATTATAGCTCGCTGCAAGGGCCTCTTAGGCAAGGGCTTGTCTCTGACTAGAAGATATGCTTGGAAGGAACTGAGCAGAAGCTTCTCCATACTTTGGTCCCTTCATCAAAATATAACTGAAGTGTTGAGACAGGAATGAAGCCACAGTGGGAAACAAGACCCTGGGCTAGATAGAACTTTAGCCTTGGCAGCATCTTGTAACTGAAACTCCACCCCACAGAAATTCAGGCAAATCTGGTGAAAGTGTAAAAAAATATTTAAAAGAAAATAGTTTTGGGAGCCAGTGTAGTATAGTGGTTTGAGTTGTGGGCTCTAGGAGATTAGGTTCTGAATCCCTACTCAAACATGGAAACCCACTGAGTGACCTTGGGCAAGTCATACTCTGCCAGCTTGAGAGGAAAGCAATAGCAACTGAATGAATCATGCCAAAAAAACTTTGGGTAGGATCATCATACGTCAGAGACGATATGAAGGCCCATAACAACAATAACAAGAGACATGTTTGAGCAATGTGTTCTCACCATGATATGTTTGCTACACTGTGATACATTCAGATCCACATCCCACTGAAAGCAATTTAACACATTGACAACTATATCAGCATGTGTGTGTACACACACACATCCCTATTTTGTAGCTACTTAAAAATATTATTTTATGGGTTTTTGAACCCTCCCTTACATGATAGGAGAGCTAGCACGGTATAATGGTTTGAGTGTTGGACGAGGACTCTGTGAGAACAGGGTTTCAACCATGGAACCCCACTCAGTTCATGCAGTTATAGCATTTGGGTGGAAAGAAAAACAAAAATGGAAGGTGGATTGATGGCAATATTATGTTTTGGAATATATAATGATTGGTTTTATATTAGAAAGAAGAATGGGGTATATGGGACAATTGAAAGGAGGAGATTGACTAAGGAAATGGAATAAACTAATAGAAATAATTAAAGGAAGAGGAGGAGTACAAAATTATAAAAGATACAATTAATATGATTCTTCACATCAAAGGAAAGGGATTTTGAATAAATAACAACTGGTTCCCTTGGGAGGAGGGAGGGAAGGGATACAGTAGAAGAAATATTAATTGGGCTATTGGGATAATCAACTTGATAGATATTTGTTAGCACTAATGGTTTTGTGTTAAGTTTGGGGTATATCATATATATGTAAAAATAATGTTTTGTTAACAAGCCCAAAAAAGCGATAAAAGTTTTTTTAAAAAAAATTAAAAACCAGAAAAAAAACTGGAACACCACTCAACCATGGAAACTCACTGGGTGACCTTGGGTTACACTCTCTCAGCCTCAAAGGAAGCCAATGGCAAACTCCCTCTGATGAAATATTTCCAAGAAAACCCAATGACAGGTTTGCCTTAGGGTCAACCATAAGTCAGAAATGACTTGCAGGCACATAACAACAACAGCAACTACAACAACAACTCTTACATGAAGCTAGAGCCAGCTTGGGCCAAACAGGTTGCTTCTTGTAACTGTGGTTCTTCAACTGGTCATCTGTGAACTCACACAAATGGGACATTTGCGCCTGTGCAATGCATCACTCAGAAACTTCTAGAACTATGCAATATGTGTTGTGCCAATAGCATCTCTCATGCTCTGCATCCTCTCAACTCTGCCCTTTCAGGAAAGCTAAGCTAGTGCAGTTGCACTGACAACCTCACCTTTTAATGACTGTTCATTCAAAGTTGCCTAAATACCTTAAAGGCAACAAATCCTGTCTGTTTGTGGAAGCTAAGCAGGGTAAGCCCTGGTTAGTATTTGGATGGGAGACCACCAAGGAATGCCAGGTGCTGTAAGCTATATTCAGAGGAATGAACTAGTAAAACCACCTCTGAGTATTTGTTGCCTAAGAAAACCCTATCAAATTCATAAGTAAGTCAACAGGCAACTTGATGGCATATACACACACAAAATGAGAAGGCTCTGAGTGCTCCCCAGTGATATCCATGAAATCAATCATTGTATGCATGTAATGTCTGACTGCATGGGATCCTAGGATAAACAAGTGTTTTCAAGATATAAAAATGTAACTGAACCAGCAGGAAGTTAGGGGAACAAGGGCTGCAAAGATATGCAAAAAATGCACACACATAGACACACATGCAGAGTGGGAAGTTATTTGGTAAGGAAAAACAAACAAAACCTTTTTACCTCCCAGAAACAGCAGCTTTCACACTGAAAAATGATTGCCACAAAAATTCAGCATAGTACTAATTACAAATAGTGTACTGCTTACTTCCTGTACAGTATTACAAAAAAATCCTCTTGAGTTACCACAGAGGTTTGTAAAGGGGAGGCTGAAGTGAGCAACGAAAGTGGAGAACGGGAAAACATTAGTTTACAGCTCATGAAAATAATCATCTGTGACCATTTTGGAGGTCTATTTAATTTTCACTTTAGAATGTTATGCAACCAGGAAGAAAGAAGTAGTTAAATTAGCAACAACTGAAATGGAAATGCTACAAAACCAGATCAGCACAAGCTTGCATAAACAAGAAAAGATCAAAGAGGAAGTGGAGTGAGAAAAACATTGTGTGGACTTGGATAAAAATAAGCTACAAGAGGCATTGGTTTTGCCTTGTGAAGTAAAAATTATCGTAGTCTGGAATGAAACAAATCATAAAAGATTATAGATTCTATTATATTGGAATACATTGGATATACGGCAACAGGGAAAACTCCCCACAAAACAAGCAGTTGGATATCAGAGAGGATGGTATGAAGTGTGGGAAAAGTCCACAAGTTCTTACAAGAAAAAAAAATAGCAGAGATGAAATACTGCCCTGGCAGTTGCAGGTAACCATTGTCTACACTTTTAAATGCATTTCATCAGAAATGTGAGGTTATAGCTGGTGCAAAGGGCCACTGCCTGGGTACTAACGAGGTCAAAAGATCTCAGCTTATGACACTTGGGGGTAACTGCAAGCTGATTGGTTAGATGTGTGCAGAGGGCAGAGCCTACTATCAAGGCAAGCCCCTTATTACTTTTTATTTATTTATTTATTTATTTATTTATACCCAGCTCTTCAGCCACAAGGCTATCAGAGTGGCTTACAAATTGTTTTTAAGCAATAGCAATTTACACATCTACACTGCATTAAGCAGTTTCCAATGTGTGTTAGCCTGGAACGACCATGTTGGATTTTCGCCGTAGCGACTGTGTGCTGAGCCTTTTTTTTCTTTTTTCTATTTATTTAGGCAGAATTTCACACTTTCGCACCTTAGACATGCTTTAAAAAACACTCTTCAGCAGCAGCAACTGGTGTCAATAAAAACATGAGTAATTCACTTGTGCCCGCTATCTTGATTCGCAGGCATACCCATTGGAACAACAAAAGTGGATAGTGACGTCGAAAGCTTTCACAGCCGGCATCCATAGGTATTTTTCCAGGCTGTGAGGCTGTGTTCTGGAATAGTTTCTTTCTGACATTTCGCCTGCGTCTGTGGCTGGCATCTTCAGAGAATGGTTGGGTAGGAGTGTGTGGGGTTTATCCTCTCCAACAGGGGTTCACAGTATATAAACTCCACACACACTACTACCCAACCATTCTCTGAAAATGCCAGCCACAGATGCAGGCAAAACGTCAAGAATAAACTCTTCCAGAACATGGCCTCACAGCCCGGAAAAAAACCAAGGGAAATCAAAAGTGGATAGCTTCACATGCCTGTGATCTTGCCAAAAAACTGTTAAGACAAATAGAAGCTGCTGTGAATTGGCATTAGTGCACATCAATTCAAATCCCCCCCCTCGTAAAGACAAGCCCTTGTTCTGAAATCACTACATTGCCTGCCACTGACCCGCTCAGCCGAATTCAAGGTGTTAGTATTAGCATGCAATATCTTAAACAGGTCAGGATCTGTGCATTTAAAAGAATACCCAATCCAATACCAACCTGCCTGGGATTTAAATACCAGCTGTGGAGGTTCTGCATGTGGTGTCTCAAAATAGTATGGCACATTAGGCTACTACACATGGCAGAACTTTCTTCTTGGTGGCATGCCGGTTATGCAGTTCCTTTCCATAAAAGATCCTGTTGTTCCCTACACTCTTTGTTTTTCTGGCACCACTTAAAAATATAACTGTTCAAGCTGTGGGGGGGATAAGCAAGTGGATTTTTTATCTTTTATTTCTGGGTCTTTATACAGTTGGCCCTCCACATTTGCAGGGGAAGGCTTTCTCTTGGTCCAACCACCATCACAGGCTCATCTGGTGAGGACATGAGAGAGAGCCTTCTCTGTGGTTGCTCCCATCCTTTGGAATTCCCTTCCACAAGAGACAAGTTAACTGTTCAATGGATTTGTAATTGGTTGACCGGCCGAACCCAAAGGGTGCTCAGCAGTGGCTCCTCTTCGTCTTGGAAAGATGTGACCAGTGGGGTGCCACAGGGTTCTGTCCTGGGCCCAGTGCTATTCAACATCTTTATCAATGACTTAGATGAGGGAATTAGGGGCATACTTATCAAATTTGCAGATGACACCAAATTGGGAGGAGTAGCTAATACCCTAGAGGACAGGATCAAAATTCAGAATGACCTGGATAGACTGGAGAGCTGGGCCAAAGCTAACAAAATGAAATTCAATACAGAGAAATGTAAAGTACTGCATTTAGGGCGGAAAAATGAAATGCATAAATATAGGATGGGAGAGACCTGGCTGAATGAGACTACGTGCGAAAGGGATCTAGGAGTCCTAGTAGACCACAAGTTGAACATGAGCCAACAGTGTGATGCGGCAGCTAAAAAGGCCAATGCAATTTTGGGCTGTATCAATAGAAGTATAGTGTCTAGATCAAGGGAAGTAATAGTGCCACTCTATTCTGCCTTGGTCAGACCTCACTTAGAATACTGTGTCCAGTTCTGGGCACCACAATTCAGAAAGGATATTGACAAATTGGAGCGTGTCCAGAGAAGGGCAACTAAAATGGTGAAAGGTCTGGAAACAATGCCTTATGAGGAGAGACTTAGGGAGCTGGGTATGTTTAGCCTGGAAAAAAGACGGTTTAGAGGCGATATGATAGCCCTGTTTAAGTATTTGAAGGGATGTCACGCTGAGGATGGAGCAGGCTTGTTTTCTGCTGCTCCAGAGACTGCAACACGGAGCAATGGGTGCAAGCTCCAGGAACAGAGATTCCACCTCAACATGAGGAGGAACTTTTTGACAGTAAGAGCTGTTCGGCAGTGGAACACACTCCCTCGGAGCGTGGTGGGGTCTCCTTCCTTGGAGGTCTTTAAACAGAGGCTGGATGGCCATCTGTCGGGGATGCTTTGATTGTGATTTCCTGCGTGGCAGGGGGGTTGGACTGGATGGCCCTCGTGGTCTCTTCCAACTCTGCAATTCTATGATTCTATGATTCTAAGAGACTAGGTTGGCCCTATCCCTGCTTTGCTGGCAGGCAGACATTTTTATGCAAGCAAGCTTTTAATATGTATCTGGGCTTTGGAAGCTTTTATTGGGGTGCGTTTTTGTTTTTTATTTTTATATTGTTTATTTTCAATCTTTTAGCTGTCATATAGTTATGTAATTTTAGATTTGTATATTGTGATTTTTATTGTTTTTAAACTGTATTTTATATGGTATTTTGTGAGCTGCCTTGGGTCCCTTCTGGGGAAAAGGTGGCATATAAATTAAATAAATAAAAATAAATAATAAATTGGGGAGGGCAAAGCAGCAGCAATCTCTGTTTCCAAGAGACTCCCAAAGTCCACACAGCAGCCGACTTTGGGAGGCAGTTGGCGGCCACCATGGCAACCGTTGGTGCTCCCCACTCCTGAATCCCTAGGCAATTGTGTAAATGTGCACACAGCGGACTCAGGCTTCAGGGGGGTGGAGGCAAACCAACATATAATCAAATCCGCGAATGTCAAACCTGTAAATGTTGAGGGCTGACTATAGCTTTTATTGTATTTCAGTGGGTGTTTACAATTTAGGGTATTTGTAATTTGTTATTTTAGACATTTGTAATTTAACTATAGATTTTAACTGAATTATGTTATGAGGAAGGCTAGGGCACACATTGGAATAATAATAAAGAATCTGAGTCATTTATGTTCCAAAACTCCCATCATTGACATCAAGCAGATGATGATTCTCCTTCTCAGTTTCATAATCATCATCATCTAAAACCTTAATCAGGAACATCTAGTAGACTGTGAGACTGAGAATGCTAATAATGTAAAACTCACAAAAGAAGTTGGCATTTGGATACCAAAGTCTTAACGATATGATGTATTTACATTCTGTCTGTCTAGGAGAACAGTCTGGATTAAGCATGCTCACAGCAATGCAATTCTGCAATTACTTTGCAATGAACACAAGCCAGCCCATTCAGCTGCCTCCAAAAACCAACTTGATGTGCAGTGACAGTTGGCATGCTGACCCACAGTTTGGGATTGCAACACAGCATTGAAGAAACACTTTTCCATTAGCATCCTTGAATTCATCCTGCCAGCCCAAAGAGAATATTAAAAATGCACACTGCTGTTAGCTGTGTGGGTGAGTTATGTGAATCATTTACTAAAAAGTCAGTTGTAATCTCACTATTAGAGAAAGAGAATAAGACCAAGCCTACTAGGCACCAAATTATGCAGGAATAATACTACTTAACTTTTATATGGTGTTTTTGTATATTCAAGTTGCTTCATGTGCATTATCTTATAAGTTGTGCAATGAAGTAGGCCAATATTATTATCGTTGCACTAGAAATGGGGGGGGGAGTTGGGGCTTGATGGTGAGAGACCACAGCTTCCCAAAGGCCATCTAGTGACTTCAGGGTTATGAAAATAGCATCACTTTATATACTCCATAAAAGAAAACAGGTAAGTCTCTTAAGGATATTCTCAAATCTGCTATGATTGTTTCTTTGCAACCACAAATTCAAATTAAACTTTCCTGTCAAATGACATTTCCAAATATTTTCAGATATGCCACTTCACATGGAACAGAAAAATATCCTTGTGTTTTGATCCCTGTGAAAAAGAACCCCTGCAGGCTGACCACATATTTTCTGCAACATTTGAAGAGGAAAACATACATGTGAAGGGAGGCATGCAAGAAATACGTATCTAGGGAGCTCTACTAATCGTATCTTCACAGGGCTAGCTCCCACTGTGAGTTACGAGTCCTAAATCTGATCTCACAGCAGTGTTACAAATCCCAAATCTGATCTTCTAGTCTGTACAACAGAGGATAGAACCAGGCTTTTAAGTTTAAACTGCATACCTAGAACTTCAAGCTTATAGGAATGGGGAGTGTGAGGAGTAAATTCTTTAGAATTTGTTTTACAAATTAACTCTTACTACTATTTTGAATCAGTAAGCCACAATTTACTGTGTGTAAAAATAAAATTAACGTGTCTCTGCTGCAGTTGTAAAATAGCAAGGATTGGGTTTTCCAGGTAACCCAATGGTGTAGTAGGAAATATCATGTTCAATTATAACGAATAGCACCGATGTGAACTCTTGAAATAAAATATCCCAGCTTTTTAAAGTTGTTAATTTAAAACCTCATTCTACTTTCAGGTTCAAGTCAAACTGTGCAGGAACAGTTCCTAAGCTGCTAATTCTAATGAATAAAATTCTACAGCTTTTTAAAAAAATATACCTAACCTGTCTAACAGGTTTTCAAGCCACACCCAACCTTCCTATTTACTTTTCTCTCTCAGACTATAATGAATAATACATACAGCAGAGTCATTTTCCATCCCTACTGGTTATAGTGTTATTTCACTGAACAATACCATCATACAACAGTAAAACAAGTAAATACTGCTTATAAAAATCAATTTGTACAAAGACTGGAACCATCTTGGTTCAAGAGATGATAGAATAGAGTACGTACAGGAAGTTTGCTTGTTCATAAAGAACTTCCATAGAAACTCTGCTGCCCTACCTGTTGAAGCATCTCTTCAGTAGCATTAAGCTTCAGCTGGTGCCCTTCAAGGCAAACTTCTAGGTCTCTGATTTTTTCTCCTTGGGCTTCTACTTGGTCTGTGAGGACACTCACCTGTAATTGAAGACAATAATCAGCAGCAGCCAAAAGAAACATATTTTATACTTTTAGTAATAAAATCTATTTCTTTTAGTAGTAAAAGCTATAGCTACACAAACACATATACACTTACTTGTGCCAAGCTGTTCTGCCTTCAAGGTGATGGCATGGGGTAATCCCACCATATTTTCAGAACAACCTGGTGAGGTAAATTAGGCTGAGAGGCAGCAACCAACTGGCTCAAGGTAACCAAGTAAGTTTCTTGTCCCAAGTGGTGATTTGAACCCACAGTTTTCCAAACCTAAATCAACACTATAACTTCTATGCTACATTGGTTCTTTCTTTTAAGCATCCTTTCTATTCCTTCTGATATTATTTACATTCACCTGATCATAGGAAGCTCTTACATGTTCAACTAAATTCAAAAGGACACATTTGTTTCTTACCTTAAAAAGCCATTACACTACACTTTGAAAATTGTTAGGACCTCTTGAGTTTTTTTAAAAAAAGGAGGATGAGAAAAAGACCATCTTCTTGGGGAACCAGGAAAAAAAAAAGGTATATAACATATCACTGGAAAGCATACATTAGTATGCTCAGTATATAATCTTCCAAAGGAAAATACTGTTGTAGAATCCTGTTAATTTTTTAACTAGGCTCTGAGCATGCAGAAACATTTCAGCTTCTGCCAAAACATCTCTCTTTAAACAAGGGAAAGCACAATAAAAAGGTTCTTCAGAAAGCCAACCAATCATCTTCCTTCTTACAACACCACGAGAACTGCTTACCTATCAATAAAGCTTTTTTGTAACTATTAAATAATAGAATGAGCAAAAGACATGTTTTAGCATTGGCAGTGCTCTCCTTTTCACAGGTTCAAAGAATTACAAGCTTAAACATGAATGGAAACTTTAGGCAGTTGCTGTGAAAGAAATAATTAGTAATAACTCCCAAGGAGATCTAAGAATGGTATTGCCCACCACTACAGAAAACATGAACTGCTTTATAAAGATATAAAAAGCAACTAAACCAGAATGTTAACCAGGAAAAATGACAGCTAATATAGTTTTTAAAAACAACAACAGCCTTTGCACAACTTCTGGAAATTTAGATTTTTTTAAAGGGTTCACGAGACTGCCTACCATACAGTAGAACTCCAAAGTTCTTTACTCAAATAAACTTGAATCTTGAGGTCGGGGAAGGGATGGAAAAGTTTCAAGATTTGCTAAGTCTACCTACCGTCTTCTTTCTTTCTGAGGAGTTTGCTATTAATAAAAATTGGGAAAGAAATATTGCAGAGGCATGCATCAGGGACACACCTTTTGTACTTTGGTAAAAACGCATAATTGTAGGGTTTTCTGAGTAATTTAGATTTAGGGAGAAAGATGTTGGCTATGAAGCACAGCAAGCCCAGTCATATCTAAAAAGAGGTTTCTAAACCACTATTTTCTTAGTTGCCTACAGTTGAGAGTTTCTAGTGATTTATTAAGATCTTTTAAACGTGATCTCTTTCAGATTCTCTATGGGCCACAAGCCAGTATTTATACACAGGCAGAGTACAAGTTCTTCCACAGGCTAGTACTATTTGCAAGGCAAATATCAACAGACTATGAGACATACTAGATTTACTGTCATGTAAATGTACAGTTTTACAAAGTGCTGTAAACTGCTAATAAGAAAACTGTTGCAAATAATTTCTGCTGAACTTTCAGCACACAATGCTTTATTATCTACAGTATATATCCTCTAAAATGAACCACTGAATTTAACATGACAGCGTCAACTTCATGTCACTTCTGCATTTGCGTGCATTCCAGACCTAGCCTAATTACGTACTGGGTATGAACAGAGGAACCATCTGCAGTATCTCCATGTCTACTTGTTATATTCCTATCTCTCTGACAATATGATTGACCTCGTTTTGTGTTCTTCATGCCTTTACATCATTGTCTTTACAGCAAAGAAAAGAAAAATATGATGAAGAAATGCATATTATTTTGAGACATCACTTCTAGTTTCGAAGAATACTTCAGTATTCCTACAAGCAGGTTTGGTTTGTTGTTCATTGCTATCAAGCCAACTGGCTCTATGCATGAGAGACCTCCAGGACACCCTGCCATCAACTTCTCAGGTCTGGTAAACTCAGGACTGTGGCTTCCTTGGTTGAGTCTATCCATCTGTAATGTGGTCTTCCTCTTTTCCTACTGCTTTCTACTTTACCAAACATTATTGTCTTTTCTAGTTAGTCATGCCCTCTCATGATACAGCCAAAGTATGATCACCTCAGTTTGGCCACTTTGGCTTCTAGGGAAAAGTCAGATTTGACTTGCTCTAGGAACTATTTACGGTATTTGTCTTTTTGGCAGTCCACGGTAGTACTTTCCTACAGCACCACATTTCAAATGAGCTGGTTTTCTTCCTGTCAGCTTTCTTCACTGTCCAGCTTTCACAAACATACCGTAAATACTATGCAAAAGAGGTCTGGACCACTTGCTAAAAATGCATGGGTTTTTATTATGACTATAAATTTCAAAGAACTAAATTACTTCATTTTATTAAACAATGTCACTCATTTCTCTTCTGTCAAAAAAGTGAATCAAGGTAAAGAACATGTCCTATAAGCCTGATAGGCATAGCATACTTTGGGCATCTGATGGTTATTTTTGTAGACTTGACACATTTTGGTCTGTAGGGCATCATTTGTATGACATTGTGTGTCTTTTTGGCATATAGCTGGCATTGTTAATCCTAGGTAGTTAAATGAAATTTGAAAGATTCGTACTGAGGAGTGGGATGGAGGCTATCTGAGAGTGTTGGAGAGGGACATTCTGTCCCAAGGAAAACCCTTCAGGATTTATGACCTCCTAGGTAGCTTTCACATTTGCTTCCTGGGCCATTTTGAAAAATGTTCCATATTCTCCATCTAGGACATACATGAGAGACAATGCATCCCCCCTCAAGTGATCTGTCAGGTTTCATATATACACAATGTCCCTTTGGAATATAAAGCTGATAACTGTAATTATTCTATCTTATGGGTGCTGCTAACCACTTTGCATTAGAGAGTGAATTTTTCAAACCAAGATCTGAGAAATTTATAACACAGCAGAGACTTGAATCCAAATCTTGTGTCGAAATAGAACACTGCTCACTGAGCTACACTGGCATCACCAATTTAATCAACAGATTCATGGCAAACCACACATAACAGCTTAATTATGGAAGCTTCTATGGCACAATTAAAGCAATTAAACATGCAAAAAAACAATTATTCAGAACTGCAATTAATTTTATATTGTTCTCTGGGATTTTTTAAGGCACAGCAGTTCTTCTCTTCAAGGTATGTGCATTCAACTTGCCTGTCAACTTATGGTGACATGATGAATTTCATATGGTTTTCTTGAACAAGGAACATTCAGACATGGTTTTGTCTATTCCTTCCACTGAAATACAGCCTACAGCACCTGGTATTCATTGGTGGACTCCCATTTAAGAACTAACTCAGTGTAGGATGTACCAAACACATTGTATCTGAAGATACATTTCAGAGCCTCTTGTGGCATATTAGTATGCTCCAGCACACAAATGGCTGAGATACTGTATAGTGCAGAATAGTGCAATAGTTCTGCAGGCAAAACTATGCTACATCTCTCCTCTCCAATGTGCCCTTTCTCAGTGTTTAGCCATTGCTGCCCCTATGGTCATTCTGTGGCTGGTAGAGATGGGGAGGATCAGAAGTATCTGGCTATGTCCCTGTAGTCAGATAAAGTCCAATTACATCATCCTCTGAGATTCACTGAGGTCCTGGAGATCTTAGCAGACGATATCACCAGTCTGTGCTTGAGTATGGGGACACAGTCAGAAACTTCTCTGATACTTCTTCTCTACCAGCAACAGAATGGCGGGGGGGGCGGGCATCTCTCTGCCATGCCTATTCAGTGAGTCAGAGAGAGAGAGCTTTGGCTATTGAGGAGGGTGTAAAATATTCACCTCTACAGCAACCCCCCAAAAAAATATACATACGCAGGTGTTAAGATGAGCCAAGGCCTGTATGTCACTAACAAGATGCCAGCCAGTGTATGAACTACAGCTTCTCAGATATACCTTCTGTGTTGGACTACACTGGACCAGAGTTTGAAAATTCCATTTCAAAGGCTAACACATTAAAGTTACTTTCTGAAAAAAAATAACTTGTTGATAACTGCAAGCAATCAATAATAGTGCTCACAAGGAGCATATCAGTACCATGTTATTTTAACTGCAGGCACAGCAGCTCATATAACATGTTACCTCCAAGCTCTGGTTTGAACATTCTAACCAGAATCAAATTCTGCTTTTAGGAGCCAGCAAATGCAGTGTGGCTTTATCCAGAACTTTAAAAGCCCATCATTAGGATCTCACCATACTTTATTTTGAAAAACAGAGGTAGAAAAACTCTCTGTCCTTCTTGGAGGAAAATAAAAATATCAAAGTTGTACCCCTAAGCTAGGAAAGAACTGTATCTCTCACTTTTGCCAAAGGCCTTTGGCAAAAGTAGCAAGAAGTGCTCTCATCCTACTTTAAGCTACACAAGATGGACAAAGATTATTTTCCGTTTTGGTAAGCATTGGGGTGAGTGCTGCCTCAGGCAGGCTTGTGGTAGAGGTGACAAAAGGAAATACATGTTCCCAGGTGAAAAAACAAAGTACGCGTTGAGTCTCCCTTATCTGAAATGCTTGGGACCAGGGGTATTTTGGAATATTTTGGAATACTTACGTATACATGATGAGGTATGGTGGAGATGGGACCCAAGTCAAAACACAAAATTCATTTATGTTTCATATACACCTTATACACATCACCTGAAGGTAATGTTATACACAATATTATACACAATATTTTAAATAATTTTGTGCATGAAGCAAAGTTTATGTATATTGAACCATCAGAAAGCAAAGGCATCACAATCTCAGCCACTCATGTGGACAATTTTGGATTTTGGAATATTTCAGATTTAGGAATTCCGGATAAGGGAGACTCAACCTGTACTGCCAGAGTACATGCAAGGCAGCATCTGTATCAATAATTTCAAAGTATCTTTATGCAGAATGATGTTGGGCTCTCCTTGACAGTCGACAGTCCATCAGAGACCCTGTTTTGATTGGTTGGGGTGTTTTTCTACTACCCCTTTTTGATGCTATGGTTGCTCTAGTGGCTTTGTAAAATTCCAAGCAGCTCCATGATGGCATATAAATACTAATTAACAAATTAGAACACCTAGAAAATGTGCTACTTGGACTGACATGGATGCAGAAATTGGACCGCTGCAACTATGTCAACACTGCTAACGTATACAAAAATTGCAGAGTTTGTGCAATTTTTTTAATATTAGGAAACAGTGTTGCAAGTCATTTGCATCTTCACAATGAGAAGGACTCAGACATGATTCCATTCTTGATAAAACCATAATTTATTTCACTCAGAAATGTACAAACTAGAGAACTGAGGCTTCTTTCATTTCTTTCTTAATACTGATCAAGTTAACGAAAGTATCCAAACAATTTTAAAAGTATGCAGAATTTTCAGTCAGGAAACTAAGTTTAAAGTTTACACAGGACACTGCACTGGAGATGAAGTGATAACTAATAAGACCTTATAATTAACTCCCCACAAAGCACAATACAGAGCATTTTAAATGACATTTCAAAGAAGATACATTGAATGTGTTTTGTCTTCATAGTGCCCAATCCCCCCCCCCAATTTCATATTCAGTAGCTTAGGCATTTAAATTATTGAACAAGGTTGTTGCTTTGAAAAACAGTGTAAATAGTTCAAATAACATATTGCAAGTTATGTTTTCTGCTACTACCCTTAATCTACAAATGAATTAACAAATATATTGATGCAATTCCAGAGCCTACTGGAAGTTCTATAAATTATGTACCTGCAATATGAGAGACTCTTTATCACCTTCTAATCTCGCCAGACGTTCTTGATATGTTTCATTACTGGCAGAAGTATGGTGACTCACCTGGGACTAAAAAGAACAAAAGACTAATAATGCAAGTAATTGAACAAGCAATTATATTGATAGATGTAGACTAGAACTTCAAAGTAGAGTGTAATCATAGTTATATGAACATAACATGAATACATTACATAGCTTACAATTTGTCAACAAAAAACAGCAAGCAACCAACATTTTAGTGGATTTTAAAATGCAATTTAATTTCCCACATGTCTTAGAATTTAACCACAAGGCTAAAACTTCTTCTCTGAGAATGTAGGGTTCGCGGGGAAGAGTCAAAGACAGATGTCCCAAACAACAGGTGATAAGATTCCAACTCCAAGGTCAAACTACTGGTATCCATAGTACAATCCCAACACACAGACACTACATCACAAACTCAATCTACTAATGAACCCCTCCTTTTTTTTTAAAGTAGAAAATACATAAAGTATTATATGGAGAATTTTCTACTCCATGGGCGTTCACTGGATACAAGTCTTTAAACCCCATCTGGTCCACCACTCCTTTCCCTGGACTTGTCATTTGTTCCACTCTGCCTCTGTGGTGAACAAGACACCAAGCATGCCTGACAGGCAGGTAAGGGGCATCAAAAGAGAGATCAGATGGAAAAGTGCCATTTCTCACTATAAAGAGTGGATTTTAAAAGGCATGCATCCAATGTCTGGATTGCGAGGTGACAGTCCTGATTTGATCCTAAGATTCATCATGGGCAAGCTTGTTTTTTAAAAAAGGCAATTATGAGTAATTATAAATAAAATAGCCTATACACAGTAAGAAATCACATTGCATATTAACATTAACTTGTACACACAGAGAATGAAAGTCTGCTGCCTTGAGTTCCTTCTTGGGAGAAAGGCAGGGTATAAATCTAATAAATAAAATAAATTAATAAATGAAAACATGATATACTAAAACAAATACAAATTAAACAACAGGAATAGTACAGCTACATGTAGTGCTAGAATTATTTATAATTAATTTTCTTTGCATTCTAATACATTGCAAGAGTTCCCCAACAATTAAAAATGTTGCAGGCAAGGTATGGAATGATAATATGAGAAAGCTACCTCCATTAGGACATTCAGACTATGTATGTCCAACCATTTTGTCAAGGAACTTAAAGGAAGCATTCATGGTTGTACCTGTCCCCCTCTCCCATTTCCATTTCATCCTCACACTTACTCAGCGAGGAAGGTTAACCTGAGAGACACCAACTGCCCAAGCTTCTCAGCTAAATTGGGATTTGGAGCCCAGGACTACATATTTGAACTTGAGGCTACATGCAGGTTATGCAACTGTCATCAGATCAGTGTCATGCACTGATATCCCAACACTTTGTAAGGACCAGAAGTGACAGGCAAGCATTCACATATCCTTACCTGGAAGTAATGTCTACAGAAAGCAATGGGTCTTATTCCTAAGAAAAAGGCCTTATGGTCTGGCTTATAAATTTGCTCATCTGACATAACATCTGACATATGCTCAAGTGCACAGTCTGATCACATGACCCAGAAAATCCCTAACAAGATAAACCTGGGGGTAAAAACCTCTTCTGTCTAACATCAAGCAACCCAAAGAGCAGGTGTATTTCGCCTGTTGCTTGCAATGGTTTTTGTCTCTTTAAGGACAAATCACTTAGTTTCAGATGAAGATTCATTCTGCATTAAGTCATAAACAGATAATGTATTACCATGCTTTCTACTCTAATTTATCCTTCTAAAATATCCCAGACTGAGAAGCTACATTAGCCAATATCCACATCAGAGAAAGTAATCCAAGGAGAAAATATCAGCTCTGCCAAAACATCAGCTACTGCATGCTTTAATAAGAGTAGACAAATGCAGTCCAGACAAGCTCACCTACTAGCAAACATCTGCTCTGTTTCAGTCAGCATCTTCTATGATGTTGGCTATCTTTACGGCAAGCGTAATGACAACATAATAAATAGTCATATAGCCCAAGGGTATACATGTGTGGATGATACTGGAACCAAGTGCTGCCATGGCTACACATGAAGAACTTCCTGTGGTCATTCAAATGGTCCAGGAAACAGAGAGAAAAAACTACTGCAACATCTGTTTTTTGCACTTTCACATTTTTGAAGTTTTGGCAGCTGTTGACTGGCTGTGTTTAAAGAATATTGTATTCTATGTGTACATATTTTCCTGAAGGCAATACAGGCTGCACAGTTATCCACACTTTTCAAAATAAACATGAATGCTTTCCCACATGGCATGGACTGAAGAGAGTGGGGCAAAGGATGAAGACAGCTGGAACAGTTGTTCTAGGCCCAAACCTCAGAACTGGAACCGGCCTGACTACCAAAAAGTAGTTCCACACAAAAAGTAGTTCCCTCTCCATTGACGCCCCCTTGTCGTGGGAGAGAGGCTTGCGTACCCTAATGATGTTTTGAGCTATGCTGGCGGTGGCATAATAGCCACTGGTAGGGTCTCCCATGCCAGACAGGTCAAAACCGAAGGGTCTGACAAAGAGCGTCAAAGGGAAGGATGGGCTCTCTAGCCTTGTGGCAACTGTCCTAGGAGAAGGAAAACTCTAATCCCAAACCCGGGCAGATGGTGCTCGTCCAACCCTGTAAGGTCAACCATCTAAGAGAAGGAAACTCTAATCAAACCTACGGCCCGAGGACCTCACTGCCACATCCATGCTTGCAAGGCCATGGCAGATGAATCTCTGGCTTAAAGGGTGAGGCCAGTTCTGTGCACGCTGCGCTCCACCAGAAAAATGCATTGCACAGGCTCGAAGGACAAATCGAAGTTCCACACAGGAAGCAGAGAACTTATCACATAAGGTGAATACATGCACCAGAGGACTCTGAAATTATTCAGAGGTCAGTTTGCATGAACCTGTGCATGTAAAAAAGAGTGCAGGGAGTAGAGAGTATCTGCTACGCTGTCACTTAATGAGTGAGAAAGCCCTCAAAGGCCTCTGAAACATTGCAAAGGGAAAACAGGCTCCCAGAGGCCCTTTTGGTGGGAGCACAAGAGCGGGTCTTCTTGGTTGCTGGTGGTCCCAGGGTGTAGAAATCCTTACTAAGAGAGGGTTGGTTGTCTCCCTCCCTATGGTGGTGGTTTTTATCACACTGGCAATAAAATACCTTTTTTAAAAATTTGAGCTGGTTTTGGCATCTGGCTACTACCTGAAAGATATTAACTCTGTGTGTGTGTGTGTGTGTGTGTGTATGTACATGCAGTCCCTTTTTTTTGACTCATACATTTTTTAAATAATTTTTAAAATTCAGTTATGTTTTAGTATTATATTTTCACTTGTTTTGTTTCCATATCACAACTTGTATTTTAATTTGTATCTTTTGTGTGTGTGAGAGAGAAAGAGCTGCCTTGAGTCCCAGTTTCAAAAGAAAAGCAGGATACAAAGTATCAAAGAGAAATTAATAAAGATACCCCTGACAGAGCCCTAGAGTTTGTGTTGACTCTATAATTTGAAGCATTGGTGCATTGAAATAAGAAAGGAGTGTTTATCCTAATTCCCTGTTTGATTTCACTGCTGCATTTTCATCCCATCTCGCCTGCAGAATGCTCCTGGTGATGTATATGGTTCTCCTGCTACTACTCCAATTTTATCCTCACAACCACATTGTGAGATGGGCTACAGTGAGAGAGAATGACTGGCCCAAGGTAACCCAGGGGCTTCTTGGATGAATGTGGGGAACTTCATTTTGCTTGTTGCTAGTCCAACATTAACCACCACATTTTAGTGGCTCAGTACAACATGACTTTATCCTTTCCACTTTCTCATATATAGTTGCTGGGACAGATGATGTAACAAAAGATAATTCCATGGCCAAGAAACTCACAGGAAATTTAAACAGAGTTTGTATGTGTGTTGGAAGGGAGGAAAATATCCAGACTGTGGGAAGGGTGGATATAACAGGGAGAATATGCCATGGTGCAAAGCACACATATTTAGGCCATTTTTTTTCACTACCGATTAAAGAATATGGAGTTAAGGCAAAGATTTCATGGAGTCTGGAGTCCATGGAGTCAAGGGAGAAAGATGGCCAGCAGAGAACAGACACATAGAATTTCAATTTCAACTTGGAAAAATTCTAGAAATGGAAAGCTAATGCATTCGTTTGAGGAACAAATTACTAGAGCTTAATTTTTGGACTACAACTCACAGAATCCCCCAGCCAGCATGAAAAATGATACTATGGAGACCAGACACAAGGTAACAATCAGCCAATTCAGTACAAAATCTGGGAACTGTCTAAAAGCTACCACAGTTTGGATTTACAGGATGGAAAGCCGGACATTCACCGCATGGCACAGTAGGGGTAGGGAAGCTGTGTCTCCCCAAGATGATGCTGGACAAAGTGCCATCAATCCTGACCTTCGGCTATGCTGACAGGGAATGAGTGGAGCTGGAATTCAACATTGTCTCGGAGCACCAGAGCTTCTGTATCTTTGGTGTTTAACAAGATGGTTACGGGCTGGATGTGAAAAATGGGAAGGGAGTAGACACCTAAACCAGATTTCATCAACATTACTGGTAGCTCAGCATAATGTTGGCTTGTATGAACAACTGTTCACTGTCATTAAAACTCTTTAAAAGCATTCTACTCTTCACTCAAGTAACCAAGGTAATACTAGTCAAGGTAGTATTGTTTAATATGCAACATATTCAGGAGTCTGTAGGTGAATTCACTCTATCAGTCACAGTTCCCCTCCAGCTATATTAACTGTAGTTATATCAGAAGGATAGATTGCTTTGTTTGTTTACATGAAACCATTTTATCCCATCTGGAATAGTGAATAAAAATCCCTTTGACAATAAAAGCAACTACTTGTGCAGAAAAGTGTAGCAAACTTGAGACATGTTCAATGTATTCTAACTTTCTCTTAATGAGAACTGGCAGAAGGAAACAGGGCAAAGCCAACAGAATATGGTCATCCAATTATTAGTTCAGTAGCTCATCCTAACAGACTATTGTGAATGCTCTGGATCTGGTTAATAATGTGGACTCACATTTCGAAATAAAAGAGCCTGTTTGTATTTTCCAGTTTATTTTTGTGGACAATTCTTACCTCACTGTTATTATTCTAGGGCTTACTACCACCAAACTAATTGTTCACTACTATTATTTTATATTTAAGGGTATACTGGGAATTGTCTCTATTACACAGACATAACACAGCACAGAGTATGTGAACTGAATGAATGAAGCTGAGACTTCTGGGATTTATTTATATTTCCCCTACACAGGAGCCTGGTAGCTGTGACAGATTTTTCACATGGAGTACTTCATAGAATCATAGAGTTAGAAAAGACCTCAAGGGCCATCCAGTCCAACCCCCTGCCATGCAGAAATACACAATCAAATCATTCCCAACAGATGGCCATTCAGCCTCTGTTTAAAAACCTCCAAAGAAGGAGACTCCACCATACTACGAGGTAGTGCCTTCCACTGCTGAACAGCTCTTACTGTTAGTTAGGGAGTTCTTCCTAATGTTTAGGTGGAATCTCTTTTCCCATAGTTTCAACCCATTGCTCCATGTCCTAGTCTCTGGAGCAGCAGAAAACAAGCATACTCCATCCTCAGTATGACATCCCTTCAAATATTTAAACATGACTATCATGTCCCATCTCAACCTTCTCTTCTCCAGACTAAACATACTCAGCTCTCTAAGCCACTCCTCATAGTGCATGGCTTGCAGACTTCCCACCATCCTGGCCAGCCTCCTCTGGACACGTTCCAACTTCTCAATACCCTTCCTGAATTGTGGTGCCCAGAACTGCACACAGTACTCCAAGTGAGGTCTGACCAAAGCAGAATAGAGTGGTACTATTACTTCCCATGATCTAGACACTATACTCCTATTAATGCAGCCTAGAATCCCATTGCCTTTTTTAGCTGCTGCATCACACTGCTGACTCATGTTCAGCTTGTGGTCCACTAAGACTCCTAGATCTTTTTCGCATGTACTACCCTCAAGCCAGGTGTCACCTATCCTAGATCTATGCATTTCATTTTTACTGCCCAAGTGTAGTATTCTACATTTCTCCCTGTTGAAATTCATTTTGTTAATTTTAGCCCAGCTTTCTAATCTGTTGAGGTCATTTTGGATTCTGATCCTGTCCTCTGGGGTATTAGCTACCCCTCCTAATTTAGTGTCATCTGCAAACTTGATAAGCATACCCTCTATTCCCTCATCCAAGTCATTGATAAAGATGTTGAATAGTACCAGCCCCAGGACAGAACCCTGTGGTACCCCACTGGACACTTCTCTCCAGGATGGTGAGGATCCATTGGTGACTACCCTTTGGGTTCGGTCAGTCAACCAATTACAAATCCACCTAACAGTTGCATTGTCTAGCCCACATGTTACTAACTTTTTTGCAAGAATGTCATGGGGGACCTTGTCAAAAGCCTTACTGAAATCAAGATACACTACATCCACTGTGTTCCCTTCATCTATCAAATTTGTAACTCTATAAAAAAAAGAGAGATGAAAATTAGTCTGGATTGACTTGTTTTTGAGAAATCCATGTTGACTTTGTGTGATCACGGCATTCCTTTCTAAGTGGTTACAGACTGTCTGTTTAATGATCTCCTCTAGAATCTTTCCTAGTATTGATGTCAGGCTGACTGGGTGGTAATTATTTGGGTCTTCTTCCCCCCCCCCTTTTAAAGATGGGGACAACATTTGCCCTCCTCCAGTCTGCTGGGACTTCTCCTGTTCTCCAGGAATTCTCAAAGATTATTGACAGTGGATCTGAGATTACTTCTGCCAGTTCTTTTAATACCTTTGGGTGAAGTTCATCTGGCCCTGGAGACTTGAACTCATTTATACTGGCCAGGTATTCCTGAACTACCTCTTTACCAATTCTGTGCTGCATCCCCCCTACTGCATCATCTGCTCCATCTTCCCCAGCTGGAGCACTGTTCCCCCTTTGGGAGAAGACTGAAACAAAGAAGGTATTAAGTAGTTCTGCCTTTTCTATGTCCCCTGTTAGCCTTTTGCCATCTTCTCTATGCACCAGCCCTACCATTTCCTTGTTCTTCCTTTTGCTATGGACATACCCAAAAAATCCCTTTTTATTGTTTTTAACCTCTCTAGCAAGCCTGAGCTCCAGCTGAGCTTTGGCTTTTCTGATTTCCCCCTACATGAGCTGGCTATATGAATTCTTGTTTGGTGATTTCCCCCTTTTTCCATTTCTTGTACATGTCCTTTTTATGTTTTAGCTCAGTTGAGAGTTCTTTCAACATCCATCCTGGTTTTTTTAGACACCTCCCCCTTTTCCTCCTCATTGGAACTGTTTGAAGTTGTGCCTTCAATACCTCACTTCTAAGAAACTCCCATCCTTCATGAACCCCTTTATCTTTTAGTATTTCTGACCATGGGATCACCCCCAGTAATTCCCTAAGTTTTCTGAAATCAGCTTTCTTAAAATCTAGAAGGCATGTTTGACTATGTTTGACTATGCTTGTCTTCCCCTTTCCTCTGTATAACAAACTCCAGGAGAACATGGTCACTCCCCCACACTTCCACTCCATTAACCAGGTCATCCCCATTGGTTAGGATCAGATCTAAAACAGCTGATCCCCTCGTTGCCTCTTCCACTTTCTGGACAATGAAATCCCACATACAACTGACAGAGAATGAAGCAGGCATGTGTTCCTCAGTTGCCTGGTGGGGCAGCATTGGGGTGCAATGCAAGTTTATCATAGCAGAAGCTTCTTCCCATCAGTACCAGAGAAAATCTGGATGTTTCAGTTCTTCATATTCCCATCAAATGAAATGAGGCTGGTGACTCCTAAGAAGAGGGTGGCACTTCAGCTATGGAACAGTCTCCCCAGAAAAGCTCACATGGTGACTCCTATGGCTGGGATCCTGTTGGATTTGCCAGCTCAGTTAACAATGGTAATAGCAGAGAAAATAGAGGGGTGGGGGAGGAAAAGAAGAAGGCAATGGGCGAGGAAGGCGACTGCATTCCTTATTTTCAAAGTGACTTGCTTCTGAGCTGTCTATGGAATCTTGGAACTATGAGAAAGGCAGACTGGGAGAACTTGTCATGTGGCACTGATAATTGTAGAAGCCAGCCCTCACACAGTTACTTGCCTCCACAAACACGCCTGGAAGCCAGGCATTTGGGGAACAGGTGGCATAGAGCTGGTAGCCTTCTCTTCCTCCTGTGGCGCTGTATTGCCTCCCTTCATGAATATGAATTAAGTCAAGCCACCATCATACAAGTTACATGTATGATGCTTCTACACAATCCTGGACTTTATTACCACAATTGTCCCTTCATATTTGCAGGACCCCCCCCCCCTTGTAGATACCAAAATCCGTGAATATTCAAGTCCCATTATATGCAATGCCATAACAAAATGGTGTCCCTTACATAAAATCAAGGTTTGCTCTTTGGATTATTATTTTTTTACAGAAACCATGACTTGTGGTTAGACATTAAAACAAGCCATAGTTTAGCAAAACAAACCATGGTTTTGTGTTATGTTTTAATGCAGCCAAACATCAAGAAGGATGTTGACAAGCTGGAGTGTGTCCAGAGGAGGGTGACCAAAATGATAAAAGGTCTGGAAACCATGCTCTATGAGGAGCGGCTTAGAGAGCTGTTCATGTTTATCCTGGAGAAGAGAAGGTTAAGAGTGGACATGATAGCCATGGTCATGTTTAAATATTTGAAGGGATATCATATTGAGGATGGAGCAAGCTTGTTTTCTGC
The DNA here is from genome assembly GCA_030847615.1 of Gambelia wislizenii. NCBI lineage: Eukaryota > Metazoa > Chordata > Lepidosauria > Squamata > Crotaphytidae > Gambelia > Gambelia wislizenii. The sequence continues at coordinate 371,722,496 of JAUMIR010000001.1, forward strand.
TGCTCCAGAGATTAGGACACGGAGCAATGGACAGGAAAACTACAGGAAAAGAGATTCCACCTAAACATTAGGAAGAATTTCCTGACAGTAAGAGCTGTTCAGCAGTGGAATACACTGCCTCGTCGTGTGGTGGAGTCTCCTTCTTAGGAGGTTTTTAAACAGAGGCTGGATGGCCATTTGTTGGGATTGTTTTGATTGGGTACTCCTGCATGGCAGGGGATTGGACTAGATGGCCCTTGTGGTTTCTTCCAACTCTATCATTCTATGATTCTATGATCATGATGACTATTCAGTCTCATGCTGTTTGCTAGAAATCATGTCTTGCCCAAGTGAAAATGAGTTGCAAGAAAAGAAATAAAATACATGCAATATACGCCCAACAGGGTGGGGGGGGGACCCCCAATCTTTTCCTTAAGGACAGTTCACATTGCAAGTTCCTCTCCTAAAGACAAATACTCACCCCGCCTTGTACCTATAACCACGGACTCCTTGGTAAGTGGGGAAAGCATTATTTTCACTGTGCTTGCTTTATGAAAGAAGAGGTTGCTGTTTGTTTGGCTCCAATTACTTACTCTCTGCTTCCCCTCACCCCAAGCAGACAGACATGTGGTCAAGGCCTCTGTTGACATTGCCCTTTGAACCAGTCTCTTTGAGGCTGGAAACATTCAGGGAAGAACTGTTTGGTTAAAGACATCTGCTTGAATGAACTTTATGAAATCCTGCATGACACTGTCAGCTGGTTTGTGTAAAGCACCCAAAATGCTAGTTGATATCATCAGCTTCATTTCATCTACTAGATTTTAGCAATTTTATATTTACTCATTTACTCCAGATGTATAATTCAGACTCGCCTCTAAATAATAAACTCAACCCTACACTCTTGCAATATCAGAACTGACATTATATCTGATTCATTCACCTCAACCCCCTCCCCAGCTCTCCTCAGTGAAATCAGAGCCTGCTTTGGACAATATCAATACAAACTGATAATGGGTCCAACTCCAGTGAGGACTGATGAAAGTCTGATTCCTTCCTCAACCCCTCCCCACACCCTCTCGTGAAGGAAGCAGGGCTTTTATTAACAGTCAAAGGGTATCAGATTTCCACCACAGTTGGTGCCCAAGCATGCAACAGCAAAGGGATCATGTGGTACAAGAAAGAATTTCATATACAGCTTTCTGCAAATGTTTAATTACATATCAAAGGAGCTTGTGAGCACAATGGAAATGAAGTCCCCCCCCCTCTCAGTTTGGGAATCCAGAAGAACCTGGATTCTCATCATCCACCCCCCCCCCTCACTACTTATATTCTCACTCCCATTCACCGTTCAGTAAGGCTCACCATTAGAAATAGGAATGTTAGAACTGGTGCTGTGATTTTTACAACTCCTCCATATGAAAACAAACTACTTACAGCTACTGGAATCCCACTACACTTCTATCTCCTCAAAACAAGGACAGAGACGCTATAAGCTATTTTACCAGAGCACATATGTATGAAAAACCATGTTTGGAAATAATCCCAATTATGCCTGCACTTTGAAGAATGAGTTCTCCCACAAGAATGTTACACAGTGTCAGTGTCCTCTCTGTGATAGGAAACCAGAGATTAGTTTGGAATCCCAGTATGGCTTTCTGGAAATTGCATCTTGAGCACATTTGTTTAAGGAAAGAAGACCAACAACAGCTACTATTAAGCTCCATTTAAAACAAATGCTGCATTTCCTATGCTCCTGGTTCACCATTTATTGTTTGAAAAAATGTGAAGTGTGAACACAGAATCTTACAACTTAATTTAGAAGCTAACATCTGAGTTGCAAAATAAACAATATAATATGTATTTTTATGTTATCATTCATAGCACTTGTACTATTTCCTTCCCTTTTGAGTATCCAAAACTGTAGACCTAAGGCTGCAATCCTATACCCAACTGGGAATAATCACTACTGAACATGATGGGATTTACTTCTGAGAAGACCTCTCTGCTATTGCATTGTAATGCACATACTTTCCTTAAGGCAAAAACAAAACTGCCTGCTCCCAACTTTCTCAAACTTTAGTCATTAACAGAGTCAGGGATAAACAATATGGAATGGTGATAGAATACTTTGAGAAATAATACAGAACTCAGTGTACAAAGATATGTGCAAGATACATGCTGTAGTTCTGCTCTATTACTGAGATCATATAGCATCTGAAAAAATACTTTACATGAAGTATATCTTTACTGCAACTATAAAGGCAGTTCCACAGAAATGTCATTTCAAAAATAACTCCTCAAAGATAAGAGGAAATTCTGGCTAACATGTTTTTATTTTTCGGGTTCAGTTTAATCAGAACAAAATTAAATTGGTCAGTGTGGTCTACATGCAAGATAAATTGGACTAATTGACTTTAATCCTATTGGAGAAAATGGGATTATATTACTTAAATCTCAAGCTAGGTAGTTTGTTGATTACTCTGAAAGTGAGTGTTCTTTAATTTATAAAGCATACAAATATCTGTGCAAAGGTTACATAAGCAAAAAAAAAAAACTTAACAAGAAAGCTAGGAAAGTTAAAACAGCATACAGTACTGAGTTTTTAAAAACCATCAGTTGCAAAGCAGGAGCCAAACCATTTGGAAAGTTGTTTTACTTGCAGTATTAAAAGAGTAGTTGATCATTTTGCTCAAAACTTTCCCTTGGTTGGCTTTTTCATAAAGACAAAGGAGTATTGATCATTTCCTCATTCTCTTCCCCTCACAGACCACAAGCCATCATTTCCCCCAAGGAGGTGGAAAATTTCATGTGTTCTGTTTTCTCTACCCATGAACTTGTTAAGTATTGGAACTGTGAAGAGTCACTTACCCTCTTTAGCCACGTGAAGTGTTTGTAAATATCAATCTCACTATCCATGCTTCGGGCCCATTTCAGCAATTGTAATTCCCTGGGTTCGGAGCAATCACAGCTTTGTTCTGGAGAACCACAATCATGCCTGCTCTCTCTCACCTTGTCTTCCCCCACTTCTAGCAGGCTGAATGGCTGTACATATTTGACTTGAAAATTGTCCCGCAGGCTTATTCTACACTCTTCCACTGGGTGTATATACTACAACTGTATAAACTTCAGACTGCATTCCCTCACCTCCCTAGCTCAAAGCATCTGTTTTTTTTTTAAGTAGAGATCATTCGTCAACAGGCAGTAATATCATTCTAAAGGCTTCAAAAGATACATAATGCCAGATGGTCTCAGGAAGGGGTGGGGGGAGCTTCTGTATAACACAGTTGAAATCTGCAGTGAGAGTGTTCCTTTTAATGGTAAAATAACAAGCTAAAAATTGCCAGGCTGTCATAGAGAAACTATTTTCAAGTAATGCCTTCCCGAGCTCTCTGTTTCGAATGTGGCTGGAACTCATTACCCCAAGACCCTCTATTTCCTGTCTCTGTTTTACTCTCTGTTATTGGAACGCTCCTCAGCTTCCCAGTTTATTTCAGGCTGGGACTAAGCCTAAAAATAAGCCCTGCTGCTTGAGAATTGGTAGTTACTGTGATCGCATAAAGACACACATTTTTGAGGGTGATCTCCTCGGCCCAAACCCAAGTACTCTACGTGTAGGTTTGTAAGACAGGGCAATGCATAAATATCTCATAAATATGAAACTCAAGATTTCAATGTCCATTGTAAAAAAATCATTTTACATTCACCACACTGCAGCTGGCCTATCAGAGCACATGAGGGTACTATTAATGCAGTCAATGTGCCCCTTTTCTATGCAATACCACTAGCTTTGTGATTTATTTAGCATCATATTGAGGAAAAAGTTGGTATTTAAAAATTGACACTAATCTTATTTCAGGGCACATATGCCTACCGTGTTATTTTCAATAAAGTTCAACTATGTTACACTCCTTTTTTAATAAACCAAATTCATTCTGGAAATACATAAGAAGCTGCCTTATTCTAAGTCAGCCTATAGGCTCAGTATTGTCTTCACTGACTGGCAGCTGCTCTCTGGGTTTTCAGTCAGTTTCCCATCTCTCCCTAGAGACACATCAGGTTTGACACATGGTCTTTTGCATGCAATGCATGTCACATAGTTACTGGACTGACTATGTGACGAATGTTGCTGTCCTTGAGCAAGCAGGGATCACCAGCATTGAGGCCATGATGTTGAGAACACATCTGCGCTGGGCAGGGCACGTTTCTAGGATGGAGGACCATCGCCCCCCAAAAATAGTACTTTACGGTGAACTCGCCACGGATCAGCGTAAGAGGGGCGCTCCAAAAAAACGATACAAGGACTCCCTGAAACAACATCTCAGGCTCGGCCAAATTGATCACCAACAATGGTCCGCCCTGGCCTCATATCAGGAGGCATGGAGACGCACTATCCACAATGCTGCAGCCTTATTTGAGAACTCATGCCAAACAAGTCTTGAAGAGAAATGACAACACAGAAAGAATCGCAACACAGAAACATCACCCAAGGATACCTTCTGCTGTGCTTTCTGCAACCGGACTTGTTTATCTCGGATTGGCCTTTTTAGTCATCAGCGTGCTTGCAGAAAGCGTGGGATGAGTCCTTCCTGAATCTTCATTTGCGAAGAAAAGCCAGAGAGAGAGAGAGAAAGAGAAAGAGAGGGCATGTCCTCTACCACTAAACTACTGTCCTTGCCTAACAGATTGTCCCTGAGAAATTTTTACATACTCTGTGGTCCTCATATACATGCTAAGTATGGATGAAAGCTAATACTCAATGGGCATTTTTCTGTTTGCCTTGGTCAAATTTACCAGTTGAGGGGCCCTCTTTTTTTCATGCAGGTGATTAAGTTTCACTTCCTGCGTAGCCAGTTTGTTGTGTCAGGAAAAAAGACAGACTTGCACATTTGCATTTACTAGACAAAATGAAGGGAATAAAGGCTGTCACACACCAGTGTCTTGTGCAGCATCCATTTTCCTCAGTGGACGAGGAAGCCACACACCACAAAGCAGAAAACACACAAACATGGAAGTAACTCTCAGGCACACAACAACATCAGAAAGGTATAGGACAGTGCTACTCTAAGTGGTGGCATATGGACTGATGCTGGTACACAATCCATTGCCTGCCAGTCCTTGAGAAGTTTCCAGCAAAGGAAGAAACAGTTTTAGTCAATGGACTCAAATATGGTCCTGGTCTCTGGCATATTAGGGCAGGGGGAAACCCTGCTGGTTTCTCACATCAGATAACTTAGAAAGCACTTGTATAAAGTATTCTATTTTACCACAAAGCAACTTCCAAATTTTTTTCCCCCCAAACTGCAGTCATGTTAAGCCTTGGGACTGGCTAAATACCTTTATGACAATCAATATGGTCCTAAAGTTAATAAGAATTACCTAAAGCACACAAAAACCCTAAACGCCTCAGATGCTGTCTGATCTTGGAAGCTAAGTAGAGTCAGCTCTGGTAAGTACTTGGATGGGAGCTAGCCAACAAATACCATGTTCTGTAGGCTATATTTCAGAGGAAGGAACTAGCAAGACGACCTGTTAGCAATCCTTGCTTAAGAAAATGCTATGAAATTCATGGGGTCACCATAAGTCAACAGCCGACTTGAAGGCACACACACACACAGCACACAATAAGAAAAAATATATATAAAAGATTCAGCTTTTCAACTTGTCTGCGTAGAAAGTACACTTAAAATAAAACGGAGTTCTGCCTCTCCAAACCTGTAGACAGACTGTAACTAGAATAGTTTTTTTCATCCAAACCCACTGTTTGACTGTGATATCATGGTGAAACAATAATATCCTAAATGCATAGTTTAGTATGTGTTCAGTTTTCCTACTTTAAACAGCAGCTATGGGAGAGGCCGATCAGGTCCCTCCGGGTGTGGGATCCCACCTCAAAAGTGGGATCCTGATGAAAACTGCAGCCTACCCACACCTGCTGATCCAGTTGGAAAGAAACATTTTAAGCAGTCAGTTGGCAGTGAGCCACAGACAACAGGGTAGACAACTGCTGGTTTAGCAACATTTAGTTTGCACAAAGCTTTATTGTTTTATAAATCTTGTAAATTGATTTGAGGAGTTTTCATCTCAAAAGGCTATGTAAAAACAACAACAAAACAAAAACAGATGCAAAACTGGGCATGTGGGTACAGTGTAGGTGTGTTGGTACTGAACAGCTTGGCTGTTTCATAACAACATATGCAAACATGTGCCTTAGTGAAAAAGTTTACACAGGGTCACTAAAATCCATCTCCCTGAGACCACACATTGCTTTCTACTTCAGTAAGTAAGATCAGACAATTCAGTTAAGTTTCTAGCCTGGAGGACATCTATTCTGGCAAATTTTCAACAGAAACTGTTTTCATCATCCATATATATACACCACACCACCATCTACAGTGAGAGGAATAAATATTTTAAAGGTACCTGAGCACCCAGTCAAAGTGCGGTCTCACTTAAAAACTAGAGGCTTATACTGTATAGATAACATTTCCCCAACCCAAGATCTCAAAGACTGAGGAGTAACTTTCAGTTCACACGCTCTCCCCAGCCTCAGATACACTTCCCTTACTTGGTGTACTATCTCAAAGAGTCAAGGACATATCAAATTTCTGATAAACGATCTCCCACTTGATTGTTTGTTTAGTCCAGAGAGGAGAAAAGGGGGAAGGGGAAAGGTATATAAATTCAAGAGCCACTGCAACCTTCTCCTCCAAGAGAAAAATATCTGAACAGATCCTAAAGAATGAACACTGATGCTATTCATGATTTTGGACCAACTGTTTATGCCTAAATAGAATAACCCATTAGTGGGGCTTACGCTTTCTATGTCAACAAAGGGGTGTCTTCTCCAGGCTTTAGTCCAAACTTTAAAGGAGCTTTTCAAGGTGCTGAACCCCTTCCCCCAAATAGGTTTAGCACTATGGGTAGTTCCTTTAAAGTTCAGATGAAAAATCTGAGTATATTTACTAAGCACTGCAATGGAAGCCAGCTGCTGCCATTGCAACTAATGACAAAGTGTTTTGAAGATGGCATAATAAATGAACACCTAAAGGTTGTACAACTTGATGGCACAAATTTTAAATAAAGATGAGCTCCTAACAAGTTACTTTATCAAACAATTCCAAGTTTTAAAGTTATGTATTATCTATTTAAACTACTGTAGAAAATGTAGCTTAGGAACGGATTGCACTTAATACGCAGGGCACGGCTATAAATGTGCATCCCAAAGCACCAGTTGTTGAGAATTTTGACTGATAGGTGTAGCATCTCTCCCACTGTCCTACCATAATTAAACATGTCAGCTTGCCCTATCCAGAAATACATCCCTCGTTAGAAAACTGGCAAAGCAACTCTCTTGTTTGCCAGGCTGAACATTCAGTCACGTGGACATGAACTCCCCTGCGAAAAACAACTGTTTAAAATATCTAACATACCTCTCTAGTTCAGCCGCTTGTTCCAGATTCCGTGCAACTGCACCTTGAATTTAGTTGCTATTCTTCTTACTGGCCAAAACGGAAATTAGAAATTTAGAGACTTTTATCTGGCACTCCTGTCGGTACCCTATGAGTCAGATATGCTATCGGTTAGGAATGCTGAGGAAGTACATTCCACTGAGTCACAAGCTGCCTGATACCTGCGCCTTAGTTTTATGCCATGTTTGAGCTTTGGCCCCATGTAACTTCAAGGAATATAAGTATAAACCTGAACACTATTCCATTTTTTTAAAAAATAAACTGGATAGTGTCAATATTGTCCAAAGAGCATCTCAATAAACAATTTATTTTAATAAAGCCTTTCCCATGCCATTTGTATTTTTTTTTTATTCACAACTAGAATGTCTGCATTTTCAGTTTTTGAAACGTGGTTACTTGTATGTATTAATCACCTTTATTTACTTACGAATGTAGAACTCCACTGAAAATGGATTAGTCCTTCCTCCCTTGGTGCATTCATTTAATATTTTACTTTTGTTGAGAAGTGTACTGCCATCTCTTCATGTCAGAAAATAAAAGTAAACCGTCATTGTACAAACTGACTGAAACTTCCTGGAACATAATCTCAAGAGTTAACCCTTGAGTTTACAAAACCAGTGGAACAAAAATGCCTTAGTTTCCTTGCCTACATGAATTAAAGAGCTCCTTCATACTCTTCTAGATGTTTCACTTCTCTTTATTGTTCCTTGTTGCTGTAACAATTTTAAAAATTTATACATCACCACTTTGCTCTAGGATCACTCCCAAGGTAGTTTTCAGCTCAAATATAAATACTATCATACGACTGAAACTCTGTCATGGAGTCAATAAATAGCAGCAACAGTGTAGTAAAATAAGGTCCAACTAGAAGGACAGCAAACAAAGACACATAATATCAAACACACTACTTGTCTCCAAATGCCCTGGAGATTAAGAGGGTATTTACTGTCTCTTTAAGAATGAATCAGAGTAGGAAAGAAGTTCCATAGAACAGATGCACCAACAAAATGAACCTGACATAGCCTGGCCTTAGAACATCTTTAGTTTATCATTTGAGCAGGTTATTAGGATCAGGAGGGGTTCATGTGAGAAAAGGCATTTCCTAACACAACCTGTACCAAAAGGCTACAGTTTTAGAGTCAATATAACCAATTGAACCCAGGGACTGGTCACTATCTTAAAGTTTGAACATACGGGCCCTGCAGAATAGTGGGGCACTTAGAAACCCTGTATATGCCCCTTTCAGTTTCATGACCAAAAAAAAAGGGGGGGGGATATGATAACTTCCTAAGAACTAGCAATCCCCGTGGAAAAGCAAAGTCGTCTTTGTCTGAACGGATATCAACCAGGAGTCATAGCCAGACTCAACAGCTACAGGGCACCCAAACAATCTCTTTTCTTTAAGTTGCGTACAACTAATCACATTTTAAAAAAGTATTTACTTAAGGAGCTCAAGGTGGAGGGGAAAATGTAAACTCACTACTAAGATGATTCTATGATTCTAAGAGTTCAGCAACTATGTCCCAGCTACACTATTTGCCCTACGTATTATATTTCTGTAAAATATGATGGATACAAAATCAGCCTGTGCTTTATAGATTATAGCAAAGCCTTCAATTGTTTACATTATGAATACAGTACTATGGATTGCTCTTAAAGAAGGGGTGTGCCACAACATTTGATTGTCCTGATGCTTAAACTGTACTCAGGACAAGTTGCTACTGTCAGGACAGAATATGGAGACATGGAACCGTTTCCAATTGGCAAGGGGGTCAGGCAAAGCTGGTTTCTATCATCCTAAGTCAGGTACTGGTACAACCAGCATGCCTCCCATGAAGTTTATAATGTAGTAATGATGGGTTATGTATTAGTATAGTTGGTCTTGAAGAACATATATATAGCATATTTGCTATGCATTCCTGGTTGATATTCTAGCACTGGAATACTCAAGATCAGTCTGGTGGGAGAACAGTGGGGTAGAAACAAAAGTTAGTTAGCCTGAGAAAGTAGAATGTTTTGCTAAACTAACAAATGAGATTATAGCCCTCCAAAAGGTTTGAAATTGCTATGCCTTTAATGTATTGTGCTAATGAGGACTGCTCAGTCCTGACAATGAATGTCAGTGGATGAGGTCTGCTGCAGTTTCTGTAATAAAGGTTTGCTGAATTAACTCTGAAGCCTGGGTTCCTGAACTGCTGGAACTCTAAACTTGACACCCTATCTGTTTAACTTGTATGCTAAACGTATCATATGTAAAGCAGGATTAGACTCAGTTGAAGGAGGTGTGAAAATTGGAGGAAGAAATATCAATAATTTAAGATATGCAGATGATACCATCCTACTAGCAGAAAACTGCATTACAGATGGATAGACTCAATCAAGGAAGCCACTGCCCTGAATCTGCAAGATCTGAGCTAGGTTGTTGATGATAGGATGTCTTGGAGAGCTATCCTTTAATAGGGTCACCATATGTTGAAGTCAACTTGACAGCAATTAACAACAACAAAAATACAAGTCCCACAAACAAAAAACACAATTTCTCCTGTTTCACTACTTGTCAATTAGGACACATTTTAAACTCAGGTGAAGTTCTAACTGTAAGACTTAATATGCTTTGTTCTGTCCTTTTTTCCTTTTCCCTTTCCAAGGCAGCATGGTTAAACCAAGCTCAAGTTGCATATCCTGAATTAAAAACAAAATTCCTCTAGCAAGTGCACTGAATTTGGCATCTCTGTCATTTTACATGTCATTGAACACCACAGCTCTGAACCCATCAATACTACTTCCTAGCAACTGTACCTGGCTCTCACCTCTGGCTCTACGTGAAGAAAAATGTCAATGAAGTTCAAATAGAACTTAAAGGTTCTTGTTCATTTACAGACACTGGTGCATTCTTGGCTATTTTGAAATGTTTTATCAGACAGGTTTGTAGCTCATGAGGAAACTGCAGCCTATGTCTATGGTTCTCCATTATTTAAGGTTAAAAAGGCAAAGGGCAGTATGTGCAAATGTTATTTAAAACTACACAAATAAAGCACATTCCACTTTTTGTTCAGTTGTCAGGTTCCATCCAAAAACAGCAGGCAGACTTCACACACAAAGATATTAAAAGCCAGGAAATTTGATTGTTTATGTTTGCATTTTCCCCCTCCTGCCAATACTTATCCAAAAGCCAAGGATGAGATGCAATTACATAGCAATGTATTCCTAAGAATTGGAATTTATCAGTCATGCTCATTCGTCCTAGGTACGTTGGTCTGTATATGGACAGGCCTCCATCCAAACATAACGTCCAAGCATATAAGGTGTCAGGAGAAAACTAGAAAGAAAAGCTTTCCTGCACGATTTTGATTTTCTGCTGTTCATAAACTGAAGCACAGCTACCTATGGCTCAGCAGCATTTCTTTACATTAAAATGTAATGCACAGAAATGTGCATTTATCACCACACACACAATTCTGCAACTGACAGTACGAACTACAATGGGTGGGAGAACATTCACATTTGCTAATTTGGGGAGGGATTTCTCATGGCCAGATAGAGGGTGCTCTTTTCAGTTTAATAAATGAAGTGTATCATTTCCCCAAGAAACATAAGTCCTAAATATAAGCCCTAGGTCACCTGCACTGAATATTTTGGTTCAGAAATATTATAAACACAACAATCTTGCCAAAATGATAGGTTAGAATACTGGAAATTTTACATTTCTATGAGGAATTATATTTTTGGCATTTATATTAACACTGGGATATAATCAGACAGTTCAATTCAACATTAGAAACACTGCAAAGAACATACAGTAAATAACTTGTGTATAAGTTGAAAAATTTTGGACAAAAGAAAAATCAACCCACAAATCATAGGTTGACTTATATACAGGTCAATGCTGGAATAGGGACCCAGTGCACACTCCCACCCCATTACCCTTCTCTTGCCCAAACCCGAGAAAGAAAGGCAGCACTCCCTCCTTTGTCACCTTCTTTTTCATGCCAAGCAGCATTCAGCAGCAATGTAAGGAAGCCCAAAGAATGTGGTGCAACTGCTATTTTGGATGCTTGAGGTAGAGTAGAGCAGTGGCTGCCATTTTAAATAGGGAGAGACTGTGGTGGCCATTTTTAATAGGGACTAACTGCATACGCTTCATGAGGTTTGACAGTCTCTCTGCAGAGAGGTTTATACACTAAGCCCTTATTAAAAATGGCCACCACCACTCCGCTCCATCTCAAGCACCCAAAATGGTGGGTGCTCCACATTCTTTAGGCTCCCCCACATTGCTGCTGAATGTTGCTTGGGCTAGAAAAAAATGAAGAAGGAGGGAGGGCTGCCTTTCTTCTGGTTTGGGAAGGGAGTGATAATAGGGTGGGAGCACTGCTTCCACACCCCGCCATGCCAAGAGAGGCTTCTTGCCTCTGCCTCTTGTCACTGCTTTTGCGCTAGGTTCCTATATACACAGGTTGCTTTCCTTGCCCCTCTTCCCCCCTCCCCGCATTTTTCCAGGCCACATTCTCATTCTTTTTCCTCATTTATATCCCTTTTCCTATATGTATTTGTATAGATGTAGACATTAAGATCAGCATTGCAATTTGCTCCCCCCTTAACTGCACATTGTACAACACGAGGGGGAAAAATCCAAAGTACCTTGTAGTATTGACATCTTGCAGCAGCAGCGACATGTGTAGACGGTTTTTCTGGCCTTGGAAGCCCCCAGAAGCCTCGCGTTCCTAATGGTGGCCGCGAGTGATTTACTCACATTAGTTCTTTATTGCCTCCATTTAAAAAAAAAAAGTCATCCCAAGGTGCGCTGGTGCGATAGAGCGATTCTCAAATTTTATAAGAAAGCAAAACAGAAAATATTGATACTTTTTAATCACCTTAGTGAACGATCACTAAGGTGAAAATATAGCGGCAGTGGGCACTTGTCCTCCTAGCAAGCCCGTCCCCCACTCTTGGCTGGCCAATCAGCTTTGTGTTTTCCTTTGAATTTTTTATTGTTCTATAGTCCAAATAAGCAAAAATGGACACCTGCCTCGTGGTTTGTGAAAAAGCATGGGGAAATCTGCAAAAGATTTTACCCCATTGCTTTTGCGGTTTTGCACCCCCCTCCTTCTGAATAGTGTGGATTGGCACTGGATCTTGTTTAGACAGGTAGGATTCCCAGCAAATTCCATGAGGGATATTTTCACCATTTATATGGGCCCATACTGTACTTGTCTGTCAAGTACTGCTTCTTTGCACAACATCTAAACTTTAGCTTGGAATACAGATTTTTTTCCTCACATCTAAGAAGAGAGAACAAAATGAAAACTTGGAATTTGCTGTCTTTTCGCTACTGAAAATGTTTTGCTTATAGCAACGGACCATATAAGGCTGCTTTCTCCTGTCAATCAAGTGGACTGTATCAATTAGCATTATGACACTTCATTTGCATACTATAATGGATCATTAAGACTCTCTTGGATTTGTACTACCAGGATTTTTTACTAACTTCAAAACCTACACAGAACTGCATGCTATTAGGAGAAAAGAGGGATGAGGGAATGTATTTTAAGAGAGGTACAAAAAAGGGAGGATTGAAGTTGGGGCTTAATTCCCTGTTTCTTTCCCTAGCTGACAGAAATGGAACTATATATGGTAAGGAAAATTTGGCAAAATCATCCAGCAGATCATCTGTTCTGGCAGCAACAGGTTGGATGCAGACTGTCTATGTCCCAATAAAATAAGCAAGACAGGTTAGTCTGATGGATTTCAGTGGGTACTAACTTCTAACTTCATCTAAATCCAAACCAGCAACTTGACATTTTTTTTCCTTTTTAAGGAAACTGTTGTACAAATGGGTTAGAAATGCCTTATCAACTAAATCTTGTAGTGTGGTATCTTCAATCTTTGCTTCAATAAGATTCTTTAATCAAAACACACCTTCACATTGGCTTGAGAAAATTTGAATCTGAGAAGCATAACTGGTAACAATTAGGCCACATTGTCTTTCTCCATCAAATTAAAGATACTGAACTTGAGAACGTGAGGATGCCCTGTATATAGCTGTGTGTATATGTAACCAATTGTCATGCCTTGCTTCCAGAACTTGGAAATGGACTCTGACTCAGACACTGAAGCAGAGGACATGCCAGGACATGCTGAACTAGAGCAAGAGGATGTTCCAGAACCACAGGCCTCAGACATAGACAATAGTGCAGGTTTATCAGTACCAGCTCTGGCAGAGCTTCCTGCCCCTTCAGATACAGAGGATAACTTACCTATACCTACCTTCACAGCATGGAGACAACAAAAGAGGTGGCTTGAGGCAGCCTCAGTGTATAGGAAGCAGCAGTTAGTTAAGCAACAGCTGCATTAGCTGCACTGCCCGCCAGGGTTTGTTGGAGATTATCTGACCAACCTGAGTACCCATCGTGTTCCTGTTGCTGTGTTTGACCTGGACTGTGTTTATTGACTCTGGACTCTGTTTGCCTGACCTGGATTCTGTTAGACTACCTTGAACTCTGTTTGCCAGACCTGGACCTTGTATATTGGACTTTGCTTGTGGACTTGTGTTTTGCTGGCTAGTAAAGTAAGTGTCTGACTTCATGCTGCCTTTGATTCCTTTGTCTGTAATTAGCTTGACTGTGCTGTGCCTCTGCTATCAGCTGTGTCGTAATCAGCCTTTGGATGGTTGCCCAGACACTGTTTGGACACCAATAGCAGTTGCGCTGTTGATACTATTGTCAATGGTAATAATGGTATCATTACTACCACATATGCTCCAACATTTCATAGATGAAAACTGTGACACGTGTGGCCAAACAACATCAAAGTGTGATCAAAATGGCAAAAGATATCAATGAGGAAGAACCCAAAGGTTAGGAGAGGCTGCAGCAGTTTGGTTTTCTCCAAGTCTACTGGGAAGGGCAAGATTCTGTCCCCTCATCTGGTCTCCCCCTCCCCCCGGCTGAGTTTCCTGAGTGTAAACTACTTTTGCACTTTGAAGTCATTTTGCAGCAACTGAAGCTGAGGATAAAGGAGGAAGTAGGAGAAAGAGAGAGTAACTGTGATGTTTTAAAAGCACTGAAAAAGTGGGATGACAGAGAATTAATTGGGACTGTTTTTGCCAAATCAGGACAGTTGGAGAGTATGCTACCATTCTGATTTTTTCCCCAAGGGTATAAACATATGTGCATAATATTTGTAAATAAAATAGATAACAGTGATATTAATCAGGTTGTTTGGGCTTAAAGAACTGTAATGCATCACTAAGAATGCAAAGGGAGACTCTGACCTCCAGTTCCGCAGATCACTTACTAGCGAAACAGATCACAATGGCTTTGACTCTGTAAAAATGTTGCCACTTTTGACCTAATAACCTATAGGTAAAAGGTACTGTTCATATTACAAAAACCTTGGTGAAAGTTGCTTTCTACTCTCCTCATATGGATGGATATATAAAAATAGAGGGGAAGGGGAAAATCCTCACCACCAACACTGAATTCCAAGTTTCTTTGTTTTTAAAGCTCCAGATGTAGACACTAGCTAGAAAGATGATTGACAGGAACACATCCCACAGATATTCCCAAAGCATTTAAAAATATTTCCTAGAAATCATAGAAATCAGTTTTATGAAGATCCAAAAAAACCTTTACTCATAATTTTTCACAGAGGATTATTTCTGAACCATGACATTTTAGTAAGCATTAGTAGAATTGTAGTTTCCAAGAAAAAGGAAGTACTAGTCTCACTATATTCTGCTCTAGTCAGGCATCATCTGGAGTACTGCATTCAGTTCTGGGCATTTCATTTTAGGAAGGATATAGACAAGCTGGAGCAGGTTCAGAGAGGGGCAACAAGGATGATAAGAGGTGTGGAGAAGAAAACATACAAGGAAAGGTTGAGGGAGTTGGGCATGTTCAGCCTGTTGAAGAAAAGACTGAGAGGTGACATGACTGTACTCTCAAGAGCTGTCAAAGAAAGGAGGGTCAGGTTTGTTCACTACTGCCCCAGAGGGTAGGACCAGGTCTACTGGTTTTAAGTTACAGGAGGATAGATTCAGTTGAACACCAGGAGGAACTTCTTGACAGTAAGAGCTGTTAGGCAATGGAACCAGTTGCCTAGAGATGGTGGGGCCTCCCTTCTCTGGATAGCTTCAAAAAGAGGATATACAGCTACCTGCTGGGGATGCTCTAGCTGGATTTCCTGCACTTAACAGGGAGTTGGACTACTCAGTATCAATATAATAATATTAATAATAAATAAATAAATAAATAAATAAATAAATTCTATTTTTATTTTATTTTTACCCTGCCCCTCTGTTAAAAACAATCGGGGTGGCTTACAGCAATTAAAATACAAATGCAGATTAAAATCCCTAAACACCACCCACCCCCACCCTCCCCCATAAAAAGATATTACACCAGTATAAAATTTAAAAACCAGCTAATCTAAAATCACATTAAAAAAAATCGATAGCCAGCAAAACTAAAAGAGGCCAGGAGCTCCTGTGGCCGGGATCTAATCAGGAAAGGTGTGCCGAAAGAGATCCGTCTTTAGTGCTTTTTTAAAGCTACTCAAGCTCGTCACTTTACAGAGTACGAAGAGACATAAAAAATAATAAATGGGTGAAATACAGGAAAAATAAACAGAGAAGAATACAAAGCAGGACTCACAAGGAAAGACATGTAGAGAGGCTTGAACTACTAGATATTTTCACTACTAGATTATTTTCACTGGTGGCTGCTTTCTGTTGCATATCCCAATACCTCGTGAACTTAGGTTGGTGAATACATATAACAAGGCTTTCTCTGTAGTAGCACCTCCACTGTGGAACTCCCTTGGGTAGGGAGTTGGGTAGAACATTAGGCTGGTCTCATCTCTTCTAAGCTTCTGGCAGGCAACCAAAACAGTGCTGTTGTTCTGCATGGCATTCAGTATTTGAAATTGCTGCTTTAACTGTTTTGAAACTGGATTCTAGGATTGTATTAGACTGCTTTTGGCAGTTTTTAATGAGTATTTTAATGTGTTTAAAATGCTTTTATCTTTGCATTGTTTTAATTGGTTTTTATTTGTTCATCACCTTGGGAGTTCTTGTGGTCTGGAAAGCGATACAGAAATACTTTAAATAATAAATAATAACAATACTTTTAGATGCTGATGGTTACTGGTACTTTAGAAAGCCTGTCTCCCAAACCTAACAGATGCCAGTACGATGGTCCTAGAGGAGATCCAGCATTTTATCAGATCAAAACAAGTATTTTCATCTTGAAAAAATAGTAAACTGTGTCTTCAAGGAAGGCAGGCTATGCAGAATGTATTCTACCATTTATATCCTGCATGATTAACCTGGAATGGGACACCAAAGTGAAAGTTATGCACTCCTTTAACTAAAATAATGTGGTGCAATGTTAGGTTTCCTTATTTTTAAAAGATAAGCAGTATATCAGATTAGATTAGATCCTAAAATTTCCTTTTCTCACTGAAGGGAACCTATGAGACCAATCCATTATGTGGTAGTGTTAGGATTGTTATTTATATATATTGACACTACACAAACAATGTAAATAAGGAAAAGCATATATTTGCAAGCCTGTACTATCTGGATGGTTTACTGAAATCAATACAATTAATGAGAGAATAGGAGTAGTATGCCAAATACCAATTAAGAGGGGGAACATTTTCTTTCTTTTTCTTGTGGCTTTTCAATATTGGGCAATTTCCTGTACAGGAAAGTACTAGCTGAGAACACATTCGTTTATTTATAAGATTATTAGAGAAAACAAGTCAGATGTCAAATGGAATAATGCCTTTTCCACTACGGCTACACTCCTGATTAGAATTAGAAATACAACAGAGGAAGCAGACTATTAAAATCAAAATCAAAGATACTTAGATTTATGGTTCAGGGCTTGCTGTAATGTAAGTACTATTTTAAAAACATTTTTCATGAACTACTAGATATGTACCTTATGACAAATTCTAAGACTTCTGCCATGGGACACAGGCATAGAGGTACTTTCCCTTAGACAAACTTTCCAACTTCATATAGTGAAGCCACAACTAGTAAAAGCTCAACTGGAGAAGAGGTCAACTTATTCAAAGAATAAAATGCTAGGAAATCTTCACCAGCTACCAGTTCTCAGTGTTAAGTTCCTAACTGTGATACAGTACCTTGCAGCCAGCAATTTGAAGCCAGATCATTTTGCTAATAATCAACTGAGTGTTCCAAAGTGTTAGCACACATTAACTTGTTCCAAACTGCTAGGACATAATAACTCACAAGATAACAAAAGTCTCTCTTGCATTCTAGGAACCCTTTCCCAAATAACAAAGGCATAAAACCGCTGGCCCTGACTCCTGCTCTTCAGTAGGAGAAGGAACCCTTAATTCTATTTAGCTGCCACCACTAACTAATTCACTTCCACATGACTCAGCAGCTTAGTGGAAATTTATTGAGGGGTTTAACTTGCACATCTATGAAGTGCATACACATTAAGCAATGGCACACAAAGAGAAAATGGAAAAGAAGAGATCTTTTAAGGAGAGCTTTTATTTCAAGCAAGCAATCTTACATTAGCAAAAAGTATCTTGTACATGAAGGCACCTTCCTTCAGGCATTACTTAGTAGTAGTTACGAAGAAGGAGTCAGCATGGTGAAGTGGTTTGAGTGTTGGACAACACCTCTAGAGACCAAGATTCAAATCCCCACTCGGCCATGAAAACCCACTGGGTGACTTGGGAAAGTCACACACTCTTAGCCTCAAAACACCCTGTAATAGGGTTGCCTTAGGGTCGCCATAAGTAAGAAATGACTTGAAGGCACACAACAACAACAAAGTTACAAAACTGGCTAAGTCATATTCAGCCAAGGTTAGAAAAGAAGCTTAAGCCCTAATGTGACTAGCGGAACAGTCACAGTACAGCCTTTGGATATTCATGGAAAGCTGGGAGTTTGGACCTCTCTGTCCAGCCTATGATCAAGCTCCCCAAGGGAAAGTGAGGCAGGCAGTACCTCTCCTTCAGTCCCAAAGTCTCTCAAGTCTTAAGCCTCTCTCTTGTGCCAAGCTTGTGGCACCATGTTTTATAAACTCTTATCTTGGGAGCATTTTGAAGCTTCCACACTTCTCAGAAACTGGTCATCCTGATTGGAACATTCTCTCTTGTGATCTCTGACATTCCTTCATGAAGCTGACCCCCAATAAATGTAATCTATCATTAACCCATTGTTTACCTGGAGGAGAGATCACATACCCCTCAGCTGTGTTGCCTAGATAATGGGAGAACCTGTTATCACAACCACTCTTTTACACCATCTGTTGTTCTTGTGGTTTTAATATCACCCTCCTTGTACCCTGCTTTAGTTTAGCTCCATACTCAAAATGCTGAAAACCCATCATTTTCCAAGGCCGTGATTATTATTCATTATCATTTATTTATACAGTGGCATCAGTGTAGGTGGCACTTTACATGAGCAGTTTACTATTGTGAATTTGACAGTTCCCTCTCCTGCTACCTGGCTATGCTAGCCTAAAAAGTTACATTAGCTGAGCAGCAACCATCTTCCAGAATCTCCTAGCCAAACAACAGAGCAGCATATTTGTGCATTTAAAATTGAATCCAGGTCTACTGCAAACATAGAAAGTAGGGAGTAGGGTGGGTGGGTCTGATTCTAAAAGCAAAGTGGGCACAGACATTTCATTGTGCCCATGACTTATGTCCCTGCAGTCTGTGCCAGAATGTCCCTTTTCCTTCAATAGGACTCAGATACTGTGAACAAGATCAGTTGGCGGAAAAGACATCAGAGAGGAGAGGTCCATACAAATAAAAAGAGGGCACTACCACTCTCCCAAAAGCCATGGTTACTTATACAAAATATCAACTATATCCTGGTTATCTGGATGCTTTCTACATACAGTAGGTATAGCTCAATTAACGAAGTACAGAGAAATAGTACAGAAAGAACAGGGACTATCCCCTTCACCATGAAAAAGAAAAAGAACAGCCGAACATGTTCCAGCAAACTTTTTTATTCAGAACTACGCATGTGTGAAATGAAGCAGCCAAGTCAGGTACGCCTTAGAAAAGTACTGTAAACAAAAACATTTTTGACCCTTCTAGAGATCACCTGAAGTCTTCTTCCAAAATGCATCCAGGGATGGCTTTTTCTTTCACCCCTTGTTATGATTTATATTTTGGTGGCCAAACTTCTAGATGTATCCTTTTTTTGACACACTGGAGGTCAGTAGTGAGGCTTATCTCCTATTCTTTTCACCTATGCTGAGTAAGGGATTCTGAAAATATCTACTGTTTGACCTTGCTTGTTGTATGCAGGCATGCATGTCCACAGTAGAACTGGCTAGAGTAGAATCCTGCTCAAGCTTTGTTTATTGCAATGCATACTACTGACATGTATTTCTCCAGCCCTACTTCACCCTCCTCCCAATGCCAGATAGAAAGAGGATGAGGAAGAAAAGAGAGGGGAGCTGGGCAGGAGTAAAAAAAGCCTTCATAAAAAGGAGCTTTGTAGTCAGACTCCTTACTAACTAACACACACACAAATTCAATAGAGGGGTTAATATTTACCCCAATAAGCACATGCAAATTCTCATTTCTCCTGCTGCTTACCAGATTTTCCTCCAGCCAATCATGTATACAAGCTGCTGTAGTCCCTGGTATTTGATTTCGCAAAGCTTCTTTTTCTTGAGGATCCTTGAGCATTTCTAGTGCCAACTTCAAATCTTCTAGTAGGTGCAGGATTTGGAGTGTGCCAAAATATACTGACTGAGCAGGTGACACCATATCATAGACACCATTTGTATATTCTGCAGCTGCTTTGGTACCTAAAAGAAAAACAACCTGAATTAGAAAAAAAACGTGGAAAAGCAATTTTTTGATATATGCAAAATATTCCTGCCTCATATATAGTGGGCCTTTCGTATCCGCTGGGGTTTGGTTCCAGGACCACCTATGGATACCAAAATCTGTGGATGCTCAGGTCCCATTATATACAATAGCAAAGGAAAATGGTGTCCTTTATATAAAATGGCAAAATCAATGTTTGCTTTTGGGATTTTTAAAAAAGCATTTTTAAGCTGTGGATGGTTGAATCTATCGATTCAGAATCTGTGTATACAGAGGGCTGACAGTAAATGCATTCCATGTGAACCCATACCTCCAAAATCTGTTAATTGGAATAAATCAGACATGATGTTGTTTAACTATACGAAGGAAGAAGAAAATATATTTGTAAAAGAGAAAAAATTAGAAGTAAGATTAAAAAGTAATATTAAGTACTTAGGAATAAATATTACAAAAGATTTAAAAGAATTAGAAGAGAAAAATATTATGGTATTAAGGAAAGAAATGGAAAAGAAGTTGGAAGAATATAAAATCATGGTTTGGAAGAGTAGCTGTAGTTAAAATGAAAATATTACCTAAAATAATTTTTTTGTTTAGAATGTTACCAATAAAAATATCAGAAGTAGAACTGAAAAAATGGCAAAATATTGTAATGGAGGGGAAAGGACAAGATTAAATAAATTATTTTGGTATATATCACAGAAGGAGGGAGGACTTGGCCTTCCCAATATAAAAGGATATTATGAAGCGAATCAATTGAGATATGTTATATAAGGAATTGTAGGACAGGGAGATTTAGAATGGTTAGAGATAGATATAGGGAGAATAGAAAAGAGAATATGGAACATATTTTTCGGTAATTTTACAAAAAAGGAAATTAAAGGAATTGAGAACCCATTTCTGCAAAATATATGGGAAATATGGTATAAATATAAGAAAGAATTTTTGCCTATTGATTCAGTATTAACACCTGTTATAATGGGAAATAAAATCCCAAATAATTTGAAGGAAAAAATGGGAAAGGAATTAAAGAAAAGAGGACTAGACAAAATAGAGGGATGGATAGGATGGATGAGTGAGAAAGGGAGTATAAGAGAGAAATTATATGGAATGAAAATTTCATGGTTTAATTGCATACAGTTAGAACAATGGATTAAAAATTGGAAAAAGAATCATAAAGAAACAAGGGAATTCACAAAATTCAAAAATGTGGTGAAAAAAGGTGAAAAGAGGGATGATAATGAACGTTTGAAAGGTATTACAAGTGAATTATATAAAATATTGATTAAAAAATAAGGATAAAAAAGATAAAGGGGAATACTTAAGGAGAATATGGGAGGAAGATTTGAAAAAAAATTTGGAGATCATGAATGGGATAAGATTTGGAAAAAAAGACAACTAAAAATATGTCAATACGGATAAAAGAAAATTACTATAAAATAATATGGAGATGGTATTTGACACCAGTAAGATTGCATAATATAGACAAGAATAACTCTAAATATTGTTGGAGGGGTTGTCAAGAAATAGGTACATATATGCATATGTGGTGGAATTGTAAATTTGTACAGCAGTTTTGGGAAATGGTTTTTATAGAAATAAAGAATATTCTGAATAGAAATATAGAAAGGAAACCGAGCATAGCATTGATGTCAATTTATAATGGAGAAAATGGGAACCAAGTAGAAAAGGATTTAATAAGAAATTTATTAACAGCAGCAAGATGGCAAGAAGTTTGGAAGATGGCAATAAATGGTAAGTTAACATGTAGAATTAAAGTAAGAAGTGGAAGTTGGAAAGAAAGTGATTTTGATAAAATGTTGAAAGTATTTGTTAAAAAAGTATTACAGACAAAAGTTGGGAGGTTACCTCCACGAGAAGAAATGAGATTCTGGAAAGATTAGGTAAGGGATAATGGCTCCGGTGAAGGGGAGCACTGAGGTGTGTGTGTGGGGGGGGTAGGGGAATTAATATTCTTGAAAAGAATCATCGTAAAGAATCTATGTTAACTTTTGAAATTAGTTAATAGAAAAATTGTGATGTTTATGGCAATATTCTCTGGCTTTTCTTCGCAAACGAAGATTCAGGAAGGACTCATCCTGCACTTTCTACAAGTGTGCTGATGACCAAGAAGGCCAATCCGAGATAGACAAGTCCGGTTGCAGAAGGCACAGCAGAAGGTCTCCTTGGGTGATGTTTCTGGGTTGTGATTCTTTCTGCGTTGTAGTTTCTCTTCAAGACTTGTTCGGCGTGAGTTCTCAAATAAGGCTGCAGCATTGTGGATAGTGCGTCTCCATGGCAATATTATGTGTTATACTAAATAAGTATTGATTGGATATTATAATGTATGATTATATAAACTTAATAAAAATATTAAAAAACAAAAAAATATCTGCCTTGAGTAGATTTTTTTAAAAAAATAAATGTATCACTGCAATTTATCACTGGTAACCTTAGAACTTGAAGGCACACAGCAACAAACTGAAAGCCTACCAAATACAACATGAAGAACATCCCTGTAGAATTTAAAGAGAATGTAAAAAAAAAAAAACTATTTCACACTATTAAGCCTAATTGACCAAAAGCCAGAACTCTGGACTGAAACCAGAGCCAGTTTGAGGGAAGAATACAAAAGACAGTATCTGCATCCAAAAAGAAAGAAAAGCCTCACTGGATGACAGATTAAGCAACCTTCAAGCACTTAAGGAAAGACAAGAAGCAAAAGTAAAAAAAAAGAACAGAAATAGGGGGCTTGTCTACACTGGGCAACGTCCCCTCCAAAAAAAACCTCACTCTATAACTCACAACCCAAGGCCAGTCCATGGTGAATCTGCTTATTTTGGCTGGTAATCTGAATTAAAGTAAATTCCCCTTTACCCCAG
Source organism: Gambelia wislizenii (assembly GCA_030847615.1). Lineage (NCBI taxonomy): Eukaryota > Metazoa > Chordata > Lepidosauria > Squamata > Crotaphytidae > Gambelia > Gambelia wislizenii. Next base: position 371,745,663 of record JAUMIR010000001.1, read on the forward strand.
ATTTCTCCAGAAAATAAAGTTTTGCTGGCTGTTCCTGCATGTAGACAGCTGGATTAGGCCAGATTCAGGTGGGTGACAAGTGTCATTATCCTTAATGGGCCAGTGCTGTCTGCCACCCGCTCCCCAAATGAGCCCAGCCACTTGGTAAGGAAGGGGGAAAGTCTTCCTTCTAGGTGCTCTGCTACAGCTGCCATTCTAACCAAGTATTCTCCCTGGCAGAGTCCTGCTAGAGATGACGTCACTCGGTTATGACATCTCCAGGAGGTGTCCACCCGTGCGATCGAGGGGGTTCGGTTTGAAATCACTGGCTATGATGTCTCCAGGAGGCGTCCAGCTATGCGATCAAGGAAGGTGAAGGTGAGATTGCATGGCAATCTGTCAACAAATATAGAAAACAAAACAATGGCCCATGGATTGGAAATGCTCAATATACATTCAAATTCCCAAGAAAGGGGATGCCAGGGAATGAAGCAACCACTGGACCACTGCATTAATCTGTCACGTTAGCACACTGATAGCCTCTAACCATAACAAAGCAAAAAAGTTTTAGCAGAGTGTTCATCCTTCAAGCAAGAGAATAAACACAGAGACACAGGCTTGTGTCTACAAACTATAGTCATCCCTTCACATTCGCAGGGGTTAGGTTCCCCAGGCCCCCGCAAATGTGAAAAATCTGCGAATAACAACTGCCCTCCCCCTCCCCCAGCCTTCATGGGGCCTCCGGAGCATCTCCAGAGGTCCTGTGAAGGTCTCCCCGGCCCTCCCCACTCCCTCCCCTGGCCTTCATGGGGTCTCCGGAGAGTCTCCGGAGGCCCCATGATCGCCTCCCCAGCCCTCCCCACTCCTTCCCCAGGCCTTCATGGGGCCTCCGGAGCATCTCTGGAGGTCCCTTGAAGGCCTCCCCGGCCCTCCCCACTCCCTCCCCAGGCCTTCATGGGGCTCTGGAGCATGTCCAGAGGTCCCCTGAAGGCCTCCCCGGCCCTCCCCACTCCCTCCCCAGGCCTTCATGTGGCCTCCAGAGACGCTCCAGAGGTCCCTTGAAGGCCTCCCCGGCCCTCCCCATCCCCTCCCCAGTCCTTCATGGGGCCTCCGGAGCGTCTCCGGAGTTCCCTTGAATGCCTCCCTGGCCCTCCCCACTCCCTCCCCAGGCCTTCATGGGACCTCCGGAGCGTCTCTGGAGGTCCTGTGAAGGCCTCCCCAGCCCTCCCCAGGCCTTCATGTGGCCTCCGGAGATGCTCCAGAGGTCCCTTGAAGGCCTCCTCAGCCCTCCCCATCCCCTCCCCAGTCCTTCATGGGGCCTCCGGAGTGTCTCCGGAGTTCCCTTGAATGCCTCCCCGGCCCTCCCCACTCCCTCCCCAGGCCTTCATGGGAGCGTCTCCGGAGGTCCCCTGAAGGCCTCCCCGGCCCTCCCCACTCCCTCCCCAGGCTTTCATGTGGCCTCCGGAGCACCTCCAAAGGTCCCTTGAAGGCCTCCCCGGCCCTCCCCACTCCCCCTCCAGGCCTTCATGGGGCCTCTGGAGCATCTCTGGAGGTCCTGTGAAGGCCTCCCGGCCCTCCCCACTCCCTCCCCAGGCCCCATGATTGTCCCCCCCGGCCCTCTCCATTCCCTCCCCAGGCCTTCATGGGGCCTCCGGAGGTCCTGTGAAGGCCTCCCCGGCCCTCCCCCCTCCTGCCCAAGGCCTTAACGGGGCCTCCAGAGGCCCCGTGTCACTGCTTTTGGGAGGGCGGGGGCCCTCTCAAAACCCGCAAATATTCAGAACCGCGAATGCTAAGTTCGTGAATGTGGAGGGGCAACTGTACTTCTCTTTACTATAGCATAATAAAGATATTTATGATGTTACAGAGAATCCTCTTTGAGAACTATATACTATATTATAGCAGTCAGCAGAAAATGTCTTCATACTGCAAAGCTGGGAGCAAAACTGAAACACAGTTACATAGGATAGCTGATTACATAGTTCACAACAACCTTGTTCTTATAAAGATAACAAACATTTTCTCTAACAGATAGCAATCTCTCCTAGGCTCCAAATTTCTAAGGCTGCAGTGTCAGGCCGTTAATCTTGTTATACAGGCTAGCTGCAGCAAGCTGCTGTTAGCTCTCACTGGTACTCCCTGTAAGCTATTATGTTACACTTCAGCTCTTTACAGCATAAATCTATTAAACTGCATGTTCCAATAGCCTGACATAAACTCCCACACAAGAAAAATGATGCTCAAAATTCTACAAAAAGGACAATTACCATATATGGAATGAGAAATGCTAGACATCCAGGCTGAATTCAAAAAAGGAAGAGGCATTAGGGATCATATTGCAAACACAGTTGGATAATGGAGTGCACCAAAGAATTTCTGAAGAAAGCCAGCCTATGCTTTATAGATGATAGGAAAGCCTTTGAATGTTTAGATCATGGAAAAAATATGGCTCACTCTTAAAGGAATGGGTGCACTGCAACATTTGATTCTCCTAATGTGTAACCTGTATTCAGGATAAGAGGCCACCATCAGGACACAATATGGAGAAATGGAATGGTTTTCAATTGACAAGGGGAATTTCATCACCTTATCAGGCAAGGCTGCATTTTCTCACCCTATCTGTTTAACTTGTATGCTAAATGAATCATACGTAAACCTGGATTAGACTCTGAGGAAAGAGGCATGGAAACTGGAGGAAGGAACAGATGACACTATACTACTACCAGACAATAGCAAAGATTTTGAACAACTATTGAAGAAAGTGCAAAGGCAGGTTTCTAGCTGAACATTAAGAAAACAAGAATAATATCACAGTTGATTTACATAACTTTAAAGTAAACAATGAAGACATTGAAATAGTCAAAGATTTCCTGTACCTTGGCTCAGTCAACAATCAAAACAAAAGACCGCAGTAAAGGAATCAGAAGAAGGCTAGGACTTGTAAGGGCAGCTATGGAGGAACTAGGCAAGAACCTCAAATGTAAAGATACATAGTTGTTAGTGCTCCAGCAGGCTCTGCCCCCAAGAACCCCCAAAACTGGTGATATTAATTTGGCTTTAATATGGCCTTCCACATGGACAGACATTGTAAACCAGGGACCCCCTAAGAGACTTGTGCTGAAAAATAGCTAGCCATGGACTGGCCAAAGGAAGGGCCATGGAAAATCACAAAGCAAGGAAACACAAAGGTCATATCAGAACCACAGATGCCCACCATACGTAGATGGAGTAATCTTTTTGTCTAAAAACAACATCTTTCCTGTATCCCAGACCCATCAAGGTCGCAGCTCACACTTTACAAATTCAATCAAACCACACATTAAGAATACTTAACATATCCAAAATTCATTGTTTCATCATGAAACTCTTTTGCCTCACATTGTTCTACATTCAAAATCCTATTGCCTCAGAGCACATTTTTGGGTATAAATAATAGTCCAAAACCACACTTCAGCGTGCACAGATCTCTTTCCTGGGGACACTCGGTCCTACTGCGTAGCCACTCCTACTCCCTCCATCCACGCTGTGCCAGTCTGCTCTGAGACTTTGGACTAAAAGACCGGTTGTACCATCTCAAGGACCCCTCATACCATTCGCCTATCCAGGCACCCTTCCACCTTTCTTTCATTAGCCTTATATGAATGACTCTTGTGTGAAAATGTGTATGATTGGTGTTATTATTTCTGAGACTTTAATAAAGATCATTGCTAACTTTTCATCATGTGTGTGCGCGTCCATTCAGAGCTACTAGGGGTAAACATAGGTGTTAAGATCCTTTCTGTTGCTCCCTCTCACACAGCTAATTGAGTTGCTGCTAATTTCCCCAAATTATTAATAACTTGATCTTGCATGGAATTTTCACGTCACTAGCAGTTTGGATAATACAGTGGTCACTTGGTATCCACTGGGGTTTGGTTCCAGGACTCCCCCGTGGATACCAAAATCCGTGGATGCTCAAGCCCCATTATATACAGTGGCATAGGAGAATGGTGTCCCTTATATAAAATGGCAAAATCAAGGTTTGCTTCTTGGAATGTATTTATTTTTTAAATATTTTCAAGCCGTGGATGGTTGAATCCATGGATTTCAAATCCGTGGATAAAGAGAGCTGATTGTATAATTGAATACCAAAGTCAGGATTGTCCATGACATAGTATTTCTGATTTCTATGTAGGGCTGTGAAAGCTGGACAGTGAAAACAAGTGATAAGAAGAAATAATCTCATTTGAAATGTGGAACTGGTAGAGTGTTCTGGGGATACCATGGACTGCAAAAAGACAAATAAATTGGTCCTAGAGTAAATCGAGCATGAACTCTTCATAGAAGCCAAGATGACTAAACTGAGACTGTCGTCCTTTGGCCATATCATGAGAAGTCATGACTTACTAGAAAAGACAATAATGCTTGGCAAGGTAGAAGGCAGCAGGAAAAGAGGAAGATCATATTACAGATGGATAGACTCAGTTGAGGAACCACAGCCCTGAGACCTGCAAGACCTGAGCAGGGCTGTTGACAACCGGATGACTTGGAGGTCTCTCATTCATAGGGTCTCTAGAAGTCAAAGTTGACTTGACAGCAGTTAACAACAAATGGTGTCCCCCGCCAAAAAAACCTTGCATAATTTCTATGGAAAGCACTGAGACAAGAAACACTACCATTATCACCTATTACAACAAAACTGTGAAAACAGAGAAAGTGAAACATGCCTTTAAAATTGACCCTAGAAAGGAAACTCGTAAAAGAAAAGCTACTGATTTTTTTAAAAAGTTTTCAAACTCATACAGAAATAACTTCCTTAATTTTATGTACAATCCCCCCCCCACAAGTTAATGTAAGTCTTTAATTTACTTCCATTGCTTGTTCATAACCAGTCATTCTAATAAAAATTTCAAGGTACTGTAGATACCAAAAATACTTTGGATCCTGAAGAGTGAGGGAAAAGAGGAACCTGCAATAGTCCCTAATAACCATTAGATGTCACTCTCTTTTCAGAGGCATGCCAGAGAAAACACCATTTAAAGACCTGCAGAAAACAGTCTGTAATATATTAATACTTTTAGTTCATTTCAACCCAGCCCAAAGATTGTAAGTTTGAGGGCAGGGAACTGTTTTGTTGTTTGTTCTTTTGTAAAGCACCATGTACATTGATGGCACTACAGAAATAAAATATTGATTTCTGTTAATTAGCCATGTATTTCTCTGCAAAATTCTCACATCGTCCACACTCATAAATTACACAATGTACACACTTCTGCCTCTATGAATGGCCCACACTCCCAAAAATGGGATTTCTGGGCATCTTGTTCAATCCATATAGAAGGAAAGTTTTGCAGCTTTCAAACAGGGAACATCCCTTCCAATATAGGGCACCTGCCTGTCCAGGATGGAAAAGCTTCCTGGCCCTCAAATAAGGGACATCCCTTATTATAAGAGACGCCACCTGGCAACCCTAACCAGAATGTAACAGGGAGATGAGGCAAGCATGTATATTATTAACAAGAGGAAAACTGTTTGGTATCCTTAAGGAGTACTTTTATGATAATAATTTTCATTTCTAATGTTAGCACACCATATTTGAAGTTGAAATGTCTGTTAAGTAGGTATTCTGAGATTTTAAATTTTAAACCCTCTCTTTTTGCCACAGCAATACTCAGGATGCCTCATGGAAAAGGGAGCCTAGCAGCTTCTTATCAGAGGTTTGGTGACTAGGCAACCTGACCATTTCCTACCCGTTTGTCCTTTTTTGTTTTTCTCAAAAGAAATATATTCATACCCAGGCACCTAGTTTTGGTGAACCATGGCTTGTTCTGCATTGATATAGGCTATAGCATCTTTCTACATTTTTGCAAGAAGTTTTCTCATTGATACTTTTACTACCTGTGAATTTGTGTTTTTAATGTCTTAGCAACAACATCCACTAAACTTTCCCTCAGAGGCACTTCAGGGGGAGGGAAGACTTTTCTCCTGCTTCTTCCTGCAAGTTTGTGGCTGGAGTGGATTGAATGCACAGGTCACGCCAGCCAGCCTTTGCCTTGGCTCCTGTCACATGGCTGCTCCACTGCAGGGAGGAAGTGGGCCAAACAGCTGTCAACAGATCCCCTGTGAGGAGATCGTGGACCCCTGGGGGTCTGCAGACCACAGGTTAAGAACCACAGCCCCACACAATAGCATAAAACTGGATTAGATAAATCACTTCTAACTTGCCTAGTCCAGACTCTTGGCAGCCTAGTGCTGGGTTGTGTCTAGCACTAACTACTGAGAGTGCCATAAGGCCTCACTTAACCTTGAACCTGTGTGATAAAGGGCAGGGGGGGAGTTGGGATTAGAGAATATATCCCTCACAGTTCTGCCCTTTTCATTTTAACTTTAAAGGTGGGGTCAGAGGAGCTTTAAATGGGCCACAGCCTTCCATTTCCAGGTTGTTAAAAGCTGCTAGGGGCTCAGCAACCCAATTTCCATGAAGCCAACAAGTATGCTCAGAACTTTTTTGAGTTCTCCTACCTCAAAATCAATTATCAGAGGTCCCTCCCGCACCCTTGCACTCTTGTGCCTTGTAAGCTTCAAATCTGTCCTTTTAAATGGAAAGGCAGCCCGATGCAAATATCTAGGGAAAACATCTATAGGAGTAATCAAACAACTGAACTCAACATTTCTGTTCTACAATTCCTCTTCATTACTAAATCCAGTAACATTTCTGAAGCAAGTTTCTTCAGTTGTTCACCCGCAACAGCAGCTTCCTTTTCTGAAAACCAAATAAATTTGTACTTCATACAGTATGAAATAGTATCTCAGGTAGACAGTGCTGGAGCACATAGGCCACCATGTGGGTAGTTTGTGCTGGATGGTGAGGCTCTTCTCCACTGGATCCAGTGAACTGTGATTTAATCACACTCAGGCATCATGAAACAGGATTCTAATTATGTACACAAGAATTACCCAGGAGCTACAGTAGTGTTTGATGAATATACAGATGGACACTAAATTAAGGACACGACACATACCAGCAAATCTAGAAGAGGTGATCTAGAAATTACCTTCACCCATGGGATGAAACTGAAGATCAGAAAACAAGAATTCTTTCCTTGCAAATCTGAAAGACAAGGAATTCCCAGTCTTTCAAGCTAGTTGTCATTGTTCAAACATCTGTCAAGTTAGCCCTGTCCACTGACATCATCCTAGTGACAGATGACATTGATTTGTTCATCTTGTTTTGTTTTCATTCTAACAAAAAGGAAAAAAGAGAGGCCCTAAAGCCTTTTTGAGCAATTACAATTGCTCAAAAAGAAGAAATAACCTGTAGCACATGCTATCCTTGGTTGTGACACAGCCTCCAGGGTTTCTAGACTTTGGAAAGGGCTTAGCATATGCACAGGGACAGCCAAAGCATTGTTGTTCCTTGACCAAGATCTTACATAGGTTACCACTGCTGTAGAAAAAAAGCTCTAGGAATACTGCATAGTGTTCTATTTGAAATAACAATAGATGGTTATGATTACCAAGTATCCTCTGAGGAAGTGGCTAGTTCTAGGATTATTTCTTCAGCCTGAACAAGGGACTCCAGCACATGCCCCAATACCACAGCTTGAAAATATATTATCAAGTACAGATGTGGACAGGGAGGGGGTTATTTCAAGCATGTGTGTTATGACTGACGATGGAAATAATTGGATGGTATGTTGTACTTAGCTGCGATAGATCTTTCAGCATAGCTCCAGAAAATAATGAAGGGCATGTGCCAAAGGCATTTGTGACATGTGATGAAATGCAACTGTAGAAAAGAAAAAAAGATTGGAACACACTATTCTTCACTGAACAGTACAACTGTTAGTATGGTTGTCTCTTTTGCTGCTCTGTTTGTTCTTGCTGTGTGCCTTCAAATTGTTTCCAACTTATGGCAACCCTAAGGTGAATCTATCACAGGGTTTTCTGAGGGCTGAGACTTGCTCAGAGTCAACCAGTGGGTTTCCATGGCCGAGTGGGGATGCGAACCCTGGTCTTCAAAGTAGTAGTCCAACACTCTATCAAAAATAAATTCTTTTGAGTTCAGCTTTATTTTTACAGGACAAAATGGCCAGTCACTGTCTTTAAACCTAGCCTGCTTGCCAGAATTATAGAGAGGGACTCATATTGTGTGTGAGAGTGTGTATCTGCCTTTGTATGTAAAATCCATGTTTGCTGTCTAAACCCTATGGGCTCAGAGTAGGATATACAGTCATCCCTTCACATTCGCAGGGGTTAGGTTCCACAGACCCCCACGAATGTGAACATTCCACGAATAAAGACTGCTCTCCCCCTCCCCCGCCAAAGCGACCACGGGGCCTCCAGAGACCCCATAGTCGCTTCCCCCCGCCTGTCCCCCTCCCTCTGCACACCACCACGGGGCCTCCGGAGGCCCTCCAGAGGCCCCGTGGTCACCTCCCCAGGCCTCCCCCCTCCCTCCCAAAGATTTCACAGGGCCTCCGGAGGCCCCGTGGTCACTTCCCCAGGCCTCCCCACTCCCTCCCAAGGCCTTCACGGGGCCTCAGGAGGCCCCTGGTCACCTCCCCAGGCCTCCCCCTCCCTCCCAAGGCCTCTGGAGGCCATCTGGAGGCCCCATGGTCGCCTCCCCAGACCTTCCCCTTCCTCCCTAGGCCCCCTCGCTGCCTCTCCCCCCCCCAAAAGCGGCAAAGGGCTTCTAAAGCCCTGTCGCTGCTTTTGGGAGGGCGGAGGGAGGCCCTCCAAAAACCGCGAATATTCAAAACCGCGAATGCTAAATTTGCGAATGTGGAGGGGCAACTGTAAAAGCATACTGCTGTCAAACACAACTGTTTTGAGACAGCATCTTTCTGGTGTCTTCTCTATGCCATTTCTGTAATGTTAGTATGACTCATCATTTCATTTTTCTAGAATTAATGAAGAACTTGCAGCTCAGAGCAGCCATTTGCAGGCCTGTCCAGTTCTGGTGTGGGAACTCCCCACATAGTCTGGAAGAACCCTACAACAAGCCTTGCTGCGTGTTACAGAAATGGCGTGGGGGGGCACTAGGTGGGTATTGTCTGAAACTGATTCGATGTGATGAGTAAAATGCATGAGAAAAAGCAAGAGTGTCGTGGCACCTTAAAAATGAGCAGCTTTTGTTGAGTGTAAAGTTTAAACCTTTTGGGACTAAAAGTTGGATTGAATCCTAACTAGAATGGATACATTCAGAACAACAGGACATATGTTAATCTCGGCTGACAAGTTCCATTCATTTCATTGGATTAAAATCAGATTTAGCTCTTTGTCTTAAGGGACACAGATTAACATGGATATCTGCTTGGAACTTTGCATGAGCAGTTTGCTCATCAGTTTTGAAGCATCCTGATGTATGGCTACCATCTTTCAAATCACTTGGAAGTGTTTTACCATTCATTAACCTTTTCATTCTGCACAGCATTTGGCATTTTTCTGCAGTGAAGTTGTTGCCAATGACAAAACATTTAGAAGTGTACATTTTCAGTGGGAACATTTTAGAAATGTAAATGGGAGAAGGGGGAAAATAAAGGTGTTGTATTGTTCATCTTTGCTACTCATTTAATTTGTCACTTCTAATTTATGTACATCAATTTGTATGCTTTCTGAATGAATAAATGTAAATATGGAAGTTGGTAAAGAACTAAATGAGAGAAGTCAGAGTCCTGATGTCTGTATTGTCATGTTCACGCTCAGTTGGTTAAATGGAAAATGGTATGGTTTAAATCACTGCTTGAATTCTACATCACTTCCTTCTCTCTGTACACAATTCCTTTTGATCATGGGTTCCTCTGCAGGCAATGTCATTTCTTCTTCCCTTTTGCTTCCAGGCAGAAATCGAAAGAGCTAATATGGCAACTCCAGCAACTTGGGATAAAAATACCATAGTACAGTATAAAAGAATGGCATATGTCTATGACTAGAAAAGGGCGTAAGATAAATTCTTTTCCCTCTATGGTATGCTGGAGTCAAGCTGCCTATTCTACCCTCTCATCTGAAAGCAAACTTTATTATTAAAATATCTATTTGCTGTTCTTGTGTTCCTTCAAGTCGTTCCTGACTTATGGCAACCCTAAAGTGACCTATTAGGAGTTTTCTTGGTAAAACTGGTAAAACTTTCTTGGTAAGGGAGCTATTTAACCTCATTTTGAAGATGTCGAGAGACAGAGATCCCATCACCTCTCTAAAGAATTGGTCCCACTGCTGAACCACTCTTACCATCAAGAAGCTCCTTCTAATATTCAATCAAAATAGATGCAAGCTCCAGGAACAGAGATTCCACCTCAACATTAGGAGGAACTTTTTGACAGTAAGAGCTGTTCAGCAGGGGAACACACTTCCTCGGAGCGTGGTGGGGTCTCCTTCCTTGGAGGTCTTTAAACAGAGGCTGAATGGCCATCTGTCAGGGATGCTTTGATCGTGATTTCCTGCATGGCAGGGGGTTGGACTGGATGGCCCTCATGGTCTCTTCCAACTCTGCAATTCTATGATTCTATGAAAATCTATCCTCCTATAATGTAAAACCATTAAACCTACTCATATTGTCTGTAACAGCAATGAACAAACCTGTCTCCTATCTTCTGTGACATCCTTTTACTACTTGGATGGGAGACCACCAAAGAATACGAGATGCTGTAGGCTGTATTTCAGAGGAAGGAACTGGCAAAACACCTCTCAGTATTCCTTGCCTAAGAAAACCCCATGAAATTAATGGGATTGCCATAAATTTACAGGTGACCTGAAGGCACATACACACACAAAATCATGTTATCCCCTGTACCCTTCATCTTTTAATCAGGCTAAACATGCCCAGCTCCTTCAACCTTTCCTCACATGTTTTGTTCTCCATATCTCTTATCATCCTTGTCACCCTTCTCTGAATCTGCTCCAAGTTGTCTATATCCTCCTTAAAACGAAGTACCTAGAACCGAATGTAGTTACTCCAGATGAAGGCTGACTTTTGCAGAATATAGTGGCACTATTACCTCCCTTGACTTGAAAACTATGGTTCTATTAATGCAGGATAAAATATTATGTCCCTTCTTAGCTGCAGCATCACACTGCTGGAACACATTCAACTTATGATCAACAATAATACCAAGGTCCTTTTAAACGTACTGTTGCTAAGCGAAGTATCCCCATCCCATCTCTGTGCTTTTTGTTTTTGTGGCTTAAATGTAGAATTTTGCATTTGTTACTGTTAAATATCATTCTATTAGTTTTAGGTCAATTTTATAGTTTATCAAGGTACTTGTGAATTCTTGTAATCTACTCCTCCCAATTTTGTATCATCTGAAAACTTAATACGGATTCCCTCTACCCGATCATCTAAGTCATTGATAAAAAATATTGAAGAGTAACAGCCCCAAGACAGAATCGTACAACACTCTGCTTGAGACTTCCTTCCAGTTTGAAGCACAACCATTAATTACAACTCTCTGAACAATGTTTTCAGCCTATTATTGATCCATCTGACAGTATTCCCATTTATTCCACATTTACTCAATTTGCTAATCAAGTATTAATGTTTTAAAATCCAGACAAATGACATCCACAGCATTTCTACTATCTACTAAACTAGATACCCGATCAATAAAAAGATGTAAGATAAGTTTCATAGGATTTATCCTTGACAAACTCACACTGGCTCCTACTGATCACTGCATTGTTATCCAGATACTTGCAAACAGACTTCTTTATAATCTGTTCTAATATTTTCCCTGATATTGACGTCAGGAAGACTGGTCTGTAGTTCCCCAGATTTTGTGTGTGTGTGTGTTTGAGAAGTGGGATGATGTTTGCTGTGGCACCTAACCTGTCATTCAAAATTTCTCAAAAATTATGGCAAGTGGTTCAGAGGTTACATCAGCAAGTTCCTTTAGTACTCTGGGATACAGTTCACCATTTCATTGGTAATTCTCTTGCTTCACATGTGTCTGAAACTTCTCCTTTGTTGCTCTCTGCTTCTCTAGCCAATCTCAACTCATCCTGAGCTTTAGCTTTCTTTACATTATTCTTGCAAGCTTGGGTTACACATCTGTACTCTTCTTTGGTGATTCCTCCTTCCTTCATTTCGTTACACATGCTCTTTTTTCTTTTCACTTTCTCCTTGATTTTACTGTGCACCACATTGGCTTTTTTGGATGTTTCCCATTTGTTTTCTTCCATGGGATTGTTTGTGATTATGCTTTTTACAACTCCTTCTTCGTGAAGACTCCTTGCTGGGAGTCTTTTCCCTTAAGCGTCTCTGGTCATGGGATTTCACACAGTATTTCTCTGAGCTTGATAAAATCAGCTTTCCTGAAATCCAAGGTCTGTGTGTTTGGCTGTACTCTTCTTTGACCCATCACACAACTGTGAATTTTAACATTACATGGGGCTTGTCTATATGAGAAAATAAAATGTGGGTTGATGCACATTAACACCAATTCACAGCAGCTTTCATTTGTCACCACGTTTTCCCAAGATCACAGGCATGATAAGCCATACATATCAGATATTCAAACGGGCATGCCTGTGAATCAAGATGGTGGGTGTGAGTGAATTACGCACATTTTTATTGAAACCAGCTTTTTATAAAAAGAGTATTAAAAAAAAAAAAAGCAAATCCAAGGTGTAGAAGTGCGATCTTCCACTTAAATAAAGAGAAAAAAAGGGGGGAAAGCTGTTTTGTCACCTCAGCACACAATTGCTATGGTAAAAATCCAACATGGTGGTTCTGGGCACTTGCCTTGCCAGCAAGCTTCACTCCCTGTGCATGTCCAACCAATCAGCTTTCCACTTCCGCTCTTCTTGGGAATGTGCAACAAAGCGAATCGGTTGTCTCACTGAGCAGGAATGTGTATTTTTTTAAAATTCAGAGTTTAAAAAAAAATAATACAGGAGTTTACAAAAAAATATAGGAAAAGCCATGAAGGCTTTTCCTGTGGAGGATTTGGAGTTTTTGCCCTCTCCTCCTTCCAAATAGAGCAAAATGATGCAGGATCCCATTGGGACAAAAAGTATTATCCCCAAATTCTATGAGGAGTATTTTCACCATATAGACAAGCGCATGGTCACTTTCCCCTAAAGTACCAACTGCTTTGATTCTAGTGACCAACACCCCCCCCCCTTACTGGTTAGGATCAAGTCTAGAATTGCTGATCCCCTTGTTCCTTCCTCTACTTTTTGAAAAATGAAGTAATCTGCAAGGCACATCAGGTGTTTGTTTGAGAGCCTATGCTTAGCAGAGGTAATCTCCCAGCAGATGTCAGGGTAATTGAAGTTCCCCACAACTATTAATTCTGGCATCTTTTGAGATTTCTGAGAAAAGCATCATCTACCACCTCTTCCTGGTTTGGTGGCCTGCAGCAGACTCCTACCTCAATGCTCCCTTTATTTTTTTTCAAATGCTCTTGACTGATCATTCTCACGGATATCATAGGATTTCAGATGCCCCTCCTGTAATGCATTGCCCTCCCTCCCCCACTTGTGGAACACAGAGGAAACCTCCTGCAAACCTCAGTGCTTGGGCAGGTATACACATACCTAAAATCCTGTGACATAGGGCAGGATATAAATATTCTGCAATATTTGTGCCATCCAAGATTCAGTTTATGCTTAGGTCTTAATTAAAATAAGTAACATGGGTTTACAGGCCAGTAAAATAATTTTTTAGAGACTCATTTTGAGAAGGGAGTTGAGAACCTTGAGCTCTCCAGATGGTTGTATATCAACTCAGCCACTCTGGTCATAGTAACAGGTTACAAGGGCTGAAGAATAAAACATCTGGAAGGCTTGAAGTTTTAATCCCTGCTGTGAGGCATTTTACGTAGAACTTAAAATAACTGCATGGTCACTTGCTCCTTCAGCAGCAAGAACCACTTAACAGAGATTGTTCAAGAAAGCTTTGCTGTAGCCTTAATCGCAAATAAAAGGAGGCCCTGGGGAATATCCAATGGAATCCATAGAAGAAACTGGGAACACATCTGAAGATGCTTTAAGGAAGGTTGCTTTATTAGTAGAAAATCCCTACTAATAAAACCGCCATCCTTTGTGTATCTTGAGACATGTCTCATGTTTCCTAGGTCACAAATAGATCACTACTTTGGAACATGGCTGTTGTCAAATTTAGAAGACTAGAACTGAGCTACAGATATTTTCATCTTCACAAATCATACAATACATGTTCTTAAATGGATTGATTCTAGTGTACTGAATTTATTTATGGTATAGACCATTTACAAAGGGAGGGAAGGTATGAAGAGGAGCTACATAATAATATCTAATCATAAAACAAATTAGATAACATGTCACAGCAACAGTGAAAGACAAGTTTATACATTTAGCAATTTTCTATTATCTTTGGTCTGGTTTTCGAAACCACGTTTAAACTCTGCAAACTTCTGGGTCATTCTGATATTCATATGCAGCATCCTTCCATTCAAATTGAAAGCAGTAGACTGGCATGGAAGGGATACTGAAATTGTTTAGATCAATCCTCCTCTGGATGCTTGATAAAATTTACAGTAAAGTAGGATATGTGTCAGCTTTTCTATATCTCAGGATCTCCAGTGTCACAGGGGCAGATTCTGGAAGCAACAGGAATTCCTTCCATCAGCTGGGACTGAATCAGATTAAATTTTGCTAATCTAAAAGGTGCACAATATTTTGAGATGATTAAATTCTGTAAATAGTTAGTACAGTACGCTGTATGACATTATGGAATGTTAAATGAAGAGGCAAAGTTAAACAGGCATACAGTCGAATCTTGACTTTTGCGGGTTTAACTTTCATGGACTTGATTAGTCATGTGTTTGCTATCAATAAATGGGAATTTTTTGGAGGAATTCACAGCATATCAAAGCATATTAATATGAGCCAGAATCCTGTATGGGATTTATTTATGTATAAGCACCATAGTTTGGGTGTTACGCAGTGAATCTCAGACCGATTCCCTCAAACCCTCCTGCCTGGGAAGCAGCCACTGCAATTGAGAGAAGTCTGTTCTTGCTTGGGAAACTGCCGGCTGACATTTGCACCACCTCCCAAGAGTGATTTCCAGTATGACAGGCTGAAGCAGAGCCCCAGTCCCTATTCCCCTTCTTGCCAGAGATCATTGCATAAAGGGGATGGGACTGCCAGCCACCTTCTTCCCAATCGACAGAGGAACAGACCACTGCCAACTGCAGTGGCTGCTTACCAGTAAGTGGAGACTCTGGGAATCTGTCTGGGATTCACTGCATAGCACTCTAACTAAGGTACTTAAACATATGTAAATCCCACTATGTACAGTTGTCCCTTCATATTCACTGGGGTTTGGTTCCAGGACTGCCCCCCGTGGATACCAAAATCCATGAATACTCTAGTCCCATTATATGCAATGGCATAGCAAAATGGTGCCCCTAATATAAGATGGCAAAATCAAGGTTTTCGTTATGGATTATTATTTTTTTAAAGAATATTTTCAAGCCATGAATACTTAAATCTGTGGATACCAAATCCGTGGATATGGAGGGACAACTGTATATGTAAATCTTTCTCCTATTTGAGAGTTGCATTGTTTTACTTTTTTGTGAGTATTATAGAATCATAGAATCACAGAATTGTAGAGCTGGAAGAGACCACAAGGGTCATCCAGTCCAACCCCCTGCCATGCAGGAAATCACAATCAAAGCATCCCTGACAGATGGCCATCCAGCCTCTGTTTAAAGACCTCCAAGGAAGGAGACCCCACCATGCTCCGAGGGAATGTGTTCCACTGCCGAACAGCTCTTGCTGTCAGAAAGTTCCTCTTAATGTTTTATTATTATTATTATTTTTATTAACTCAATCTCAACATAAAGTTTCCATATAATTCAGTCATTCCGTATAATACGTTTCTTTTTTCCCCTTAACAGCTTATCGATTTTTAATGATATCATACATGTTTTGTAATTTCTTATATTGAATTTAGTACCATTTTACATTAAGCATTCTGTTTCTTATCCCATATTATTACCCCTATAACATTTTAAATGATATGACATTCCCATTTTCTTTCATTTACTCTATTGACCCTTCCATCTTTTATTCCTTCTTTTTTTCTTACTTCCTGTCTTAAATTAAGCCAGTCTGATTCTGTCCTGTCTATATGTCCTCCAACATCTGACTACTCCTTTTCCATCTTATACTTTCTTTGCTAACTTGTTGATTACTTCGAGTTCTATTTCTCTTTCTTTTAATTTCTATGTTCCGCTTCCTTGTTTCCATTCCACAAAAACTGGGTTCCTTTCTACGTTCCATCTTTTTTGTAGGTATTTTATAACTGGTGACCATTCCTTCTTTACCTTTTCTACATCTCCTCCTCTTATGAAATATGTTAATTTGTCGTTCTCTATCATTTCTTGTATTTTTAATAGCCACTCCTCAATGGTTGGCAGTTCCTTCTTTTTCCAGTAGGCTGCGATTTTTATTCTCGCCGCTGATATTAAGTATAGTATTTTTTTAACATCCTGTCTATTCAAATTTGTTGGTTTATTTAATAAGTACAATTTCAGATCCAACTGAAATTGTGGCCTAAATATTTTTTTGAAGTGTTTCGTGTACCTTATACCAACATTTTTGGGTTAGCTGGCATTTCCACCACATGTGGTATAGTGTACCAATCACTTTTTCACACTTCCAACACTTGTTATTTTGTAGTTTGTATATTCTATTGATTCTTACCGGAGTTAAATACCACCTATTTGACATCTTTAAATGGTTTTCTTTTAAGTCTTGATTTGCTGTAAATCTATTTGTCGATAGCCATGCTTCCTCCCATTCTTCTATTCCTATTTTATTATTTATGTTTTAATTTTTTTATTATTTATGTTTTAATTTTTTCTTTCTAATTAATATATTTTAATTACTGTATGTTTTTAATCTTTTATAATTTAATATTATTTTAAGGGGTGGGTGGGCTAGGGTACTGTGTCTATCGAGTTTTATATTGTAAGCCGCCCCGATTGCGTTGCAGAGGGGCGGGATAGAAATAAAATATTATTATTATTATTATTATTATTATTATTGGCTCTTGACTATCATTAGGCCATTTCAGCATTACTTCTCTTACTGTTTCTTGTTCTAACTTTCTCTGTAGAAGTAATTTATAAATTTTGGTTATTTTCTTTTTCATGGTATCCTTTATTATATTGTCCAGCTCATTCTCTTCACTTTCAAATCCTTTTTTCTCCTTATCTTCCCGGTATCTATTGTTGAGGTGGAATCTCTGTTCCTGGAACTTGCATCCATTGCTCCATGTTCTAGTCTCTGGAGTAGCACAAAAAAGCTTGCTCCATCCTCAATGTGACACCCCTTCAAATACTTAAACAAGGCTATCATATCGCCCCTTAACTGTCTTTTTTCCAGGCTAAACATACCCAGCTCCTTAAGTCTTTCCTCATAAGGCATGGTTTCCAGACCTTTCACCATTTTAGTTGCCCTCCTCTGGGCATGCTCCAATTTGTCAATATCCTTTTTGAATTGTAGTGCCCAGAACTGGACACAGTATTCTAGGTGAGGTCTGACCAAGGCACTATTACTTCCCTTGATCTAGATACTATACTTCTATTGATGCAGCCCAAAATTGCATTGGCCTTTTTAGCTGCCACATCACACTGTTGACTCATATTCAACTTGTGGTCTACTAGGATTCCTAGATCCCTTCTGCACGTAGTCTCGTTCAGCTAGGTCTCCCCCATCCTATATCTATGCATTTCATTTTTCCGCCCTAACTGCAGTATCTTACATTTCTCCGTATTGAATTTCATTTTGTTAGCTTTGGTCCAGCTTTCTAGTCTTTTCAGGTCATTTTGAATTTTGATCCTGTCCTCTAGAGTATTAGCTACTCCTCCTAATTTGGTGTCATCTGCAAATTTGATAAGTATGCCCTCTATTCCTTCATCCAAATTATTGATAAAGATGTTGAATAGCACTGGGCCCAGGACAGAACCCTGTGGCACCCCACTGGTCACACTTTTCCAAGACGAAGAGGAGCCACTGCTGAGCACCCTTTGGGTTCGGCTGGTCAACCAATTACAAATCCATTGAACAGTTAACTTGTCTAGCCCACATTTTACAAGCTTGTTTGCAAGAATGTCATGGGAAACTTGTCAAAGACCTTACTGAAATCAAGGTATGCGATATCCAGTGTTCCCTTCATCTACCAAGCTGGTAATTTTATCAAAAAAAAAAAAAAGAGAGAGAGAGAGAGAGAGAGAGAGAGAGATTAGATTAGTCTGGCATGACTTATTCCTCTGAAACCCATGCTGACTTTTTGTGATTATGGCATTGCCTTCTAAATGTTCACAGACTCTCTGTTTAATGATCTGTTCTAGAATCTTCCCTGGTATTGATGTCAGACTAACTGGACGATAATTGTTGGGATCCTCTCTTTTTTCCCTTTTTGAAGATGGGGACAACATTTGCCCTCCTCCAGTCTGCTGGGACTTCCCCTGTTCTCCAGGAGTTCTCAAAGATTATTGCCAATGGCTCTGAGATTACATTTGCCAGCTCTTTTAATACCCTTGGATGTAGTTCATCCGGTCCTAGAGATTTAAATTCATTAAATGCGGATAACAGTATTAAGAGTTAAAGTGGAGGGCTGACTTTAGTTTGCTTGTTCCAGATGATTCTCCCTATGTGTTAACTGGGGTTGGTTACAGGAATCAGAGCTGGTTACAGCAAATCCCCTGCTCCAACAGCTTTACTGGCTACCTGTTTGTTTCTGGGCACAATTCCAAGTGCATTTACAACCTATAAGTCCTATAAAACTCAGGTCTTGGCTGTCTGACAAAGCGTATATCTCCACATGAGCATGCCAGAATCCTGAGATCTTGGGAGAGGCCCGTCTTTCAGCCCAACCACCTTCAAAAGTACAGTTGGTGAGAACATGGGCCTTTTTTGTGGCTGCCCCTAGACTTTGGAACTTCCTCCCTAGGGAAGCTAAAATGCAGCCACCCCCATTCACGTTTGCTGTCCTTTTGTCAGCAGGAGCAGATTATTAAAAAGAATTCTGACAGGCTTTTAGAATCGAAGACTTTTAAGGAAATGACTAGTAAGTGGGTGCTGTGTTGTTTTGAATTGTACTGTTTTAACTGCTTTTTAATCCTTTTTAGTGTATGTTCTAAATTGTTTTAATATCACTAGTAACTCAATTCTATTTTAATGTTGACTTTTACTATATTGTTAATTATATCGAAAGCCATTTTGAAGTCTCAATCTCAGGGGATAAGAAGGATATAAATCAAGATGTTATTGATAATAAAAATTGTCCTCCATTTTTGTCACATTAGTATAGGTCGACCTCTATATCCACATATTCAGTATTCACGGTTTCACTTATCCACATCTGAAAATACAGTATATGTTCTCTCTAGGCATTTCCAGGTCCTGCAATGTAATTCTATGGTTTCAATCCACATATTCTATGGTCTACCTCTGACGTTCTTCTCACTGAAAATAATAGGGTTCTCTATTATCCACAGTTTTGGGTACCCATGGGTGGCGGGGTTGGAACGTGGATATGGGGTTCAAACTGTAGTTTAACTTAGGCATTTTCCATTTGAGAGAAGAAAAACACAAGCATAGTTAACAACTGAGAGGTACTGCACTTTCCATGTGATTACTCAAGACTAAGTAAGTAAATGTGCTGATAGAGCCATTTAATCTCAGTAAATCAGTAAAAAAAAAATTAAAAAATTTGCTGCCATGCTATACTTGCTACTATTGATAAATCTGATTCCGTTTAATGCTGCTCCCATCAGATATCCTGGAAGTGCTACTACAGTATCTGCAAGACTGGTACCTGAGGTTTCACTTACCCTTGTCTGAAAAAATACGCTCCCTCTAGGCATTTTCTAGGTTATCCAATGTGATTCTATGGTATGCTTCCACCAGAAACATAGGGCTTGCTACTTTGCATGATTTTCACTATCCCCTGCAGATAAAGAAGTCATACTGTATCTTCCTTAGAAGGCCTGCTTTCAATTTCCCACATGCCATTAGACAATCTGTACACCACATTTGTGCTCTATATATAACTGGAATAAGCGCCTCAGCATGGTAAATCTACATCACAGATTTATTTTATTTTGTTAAATACAGAGAACTGCAAGCACATAACTCTACTTGCTGAATATTCCCTGTAGGCAGACTAACTAAATGTAAGCAATTAAATAATTACAATTGGAATATAAGACCATTATTTACATGGGTGCACTTGTTCAATAACCTGTCAATTTAATCACCGCTTACACTTAGGCTTCCCCTTTGGGGGGAAAAATATTACCTTAATCTTTTTATTGTTTATATGTGGATTGAAATGGGTTAGTTTAATTTTATTGGATGTATTGTCTACCTAATCTAAAATATTCTCCTCATTGCTGCAGTGTTTGATGTTAAACCAGTAGATTGGCTAAACAGACCCATGGTGGAGTGGGCTTTTGTTATTTTTCAGAAAGCTCATTTCCCACACTTTGGACAGCAAGCACCATCTAAAAAGAGTTGTGCCTCATTTCATATACATTACAGATAAGGTAGGCAGGTGTCCCTTATTAAAATGGGAATCCCTTACTTGTACCTTATTATAAGGTACATCCCCTATCTGGGGTTTACAAAGCTTTTCATTTTATATAGGGGTTGTCTAGACAAAGAAAATAATTCTAATAGAAACTTTTATTTATTTTATTTTATTTTATTTATTTATACCCCGCTCTTCAGCCACAAGGCTATCAGAACGGCTTACAAATTGTTTTAAGCAATAGCTATTTACACATCTACACTGCATTAAGCAGTTTCCAATGTGTGTTAAACTAATTGCCCCCACAAACTGGGTACTCATTTTACCGACCTACGGAAGGATGGGAGGCTGAGTGAACCTTGGAGCCCGCTGGAATCGAAATCACAGAGAATACCTTTTGTCCCAACAAGATCCCACGGTGATCGCCTTATTCAGAAGGAGGGGGGCCAAAAACACCAATTGCTGTGCGGGAAAAGCCTTCACGGGTTTCCCCCAAAGTTTTAAAAATAATACGAGGAAATGCGCATTACTGTTCATTTGGACATCCAATTTGCATCACCGTGCATTCTCGGTCAGGGCAGAAGTAGAAACCTGACTGTTGGACATGCACAGGGGGCAGACTTGCCAGCAACGAAGTAGCCAGAAGCACAATTTTGGAGTTTTGCATTATCAATCATGCACTATTTTGCTGTACTGAGGCAACCAAACAGCATTTTTAAGCAGTAGGTCACACTTGCGCACCTTTGATTTACATGTGAAATCAAAGGCTTTCACAACTGGCATCCATAGGTTTTTTGTGGGTTTTTTTCTGGGCTGTGAGGCTGTGTTCTGGAAGAGTTTATTTCTGGCATTTCACCTGCATCTGTGGCTGGCATCTTCAGAGAATGGTGGGGTAAGGGATGTGTGGGGTTTATATACTGTGAGTCCCTGTTGGAGAGGATATGTAAATTTGAATATTTGAATGGGTAGTTCCTAGGGTGGGAGGATATGCAAGGAGGATTAGTATCTGTTTGGCTAATGGTCCATTGTCTGCTGGAAATTCCCCTGTTCCTGGATGAAGTTCATTTGCATGTGTTGAGTTTTGATTTTGGACAAAAGAGACCCTCTCACAGCTGCAGAAGTTTACCGCATACCATGCAGCTGTGGACAAGTTTACATAGGGACCACTAAATGCAGTGTGAAAACACGAATCAAAGAACATGAAAGACACTGCAGACTGGGCCACCAAGAAAAATCAGCAGTAACAGAACACATTATAAACAACCAGGACACAAAATGTTATTTAAAAACAATGAAATTCTGGACCAGGCCAACAACTATCATGTCAGAATGCACAGAGAAGCTACTGAAATCCACAAACACCTGGACAACTTCAACAGGAAAGAAGAAACCCTTAAAGTAAACAAAATCTGGCTACCAGTCCTGAAAAACACCAAAATAAAAACTCAACACATGCAAATGAACTTCACCCAGGGACAGGGGGATTTCTAGCAGACAATGGACCATTAGCCAAACAGACACTAATCTTCCTTGCATATCCTCCCACCCTAGGAACTAGCCATTCAGATACATAAATGTACATATTCTCTCCAACAGGGACTCACAACATATAAACTGCACACACACTCCTACCCAACCATTCTCTGAAGATGCCAGCCACAGATGCAGGTGAAAGGTCAGGAATAAATGCTTCTAGAACATGGTCTCACAGCCTGGAAAAAAACCACAAAACTCCTTTGATTTACAGTTTAAAAAAATACTGTGCAGCAGTGACAACTTTTGGAGAATAATAGCGTGAGTAATTCACTTTCAGCCACTATCTTGATTCACAGGCATGGCTGCATATGAACTTCAAACACAGGTACCTTTGTATACCAGCAAATTTGCCAAAGGACCATGGAGACAAATGAACGCTGCTGCGAATTTGTATTAATACGCAGCAATCCACATTATATCTTCTTGTCTAGACAAGCCCATAGATTGTACAGATTTTTTAAAAAATTCAGTATTTTGGAGAGTGAAGCCTTCATAAAGATAGAAATGTATGCATCATGTAATTTATGAATATGGATAATATGTTAATTTTACAGAGAAATACATGGCTAAATTAACTGAAATCATTACTTCCCTTTGATATTTATGTAGAACACAAATTGCTAAGACCTGCTTCCTGAGTGTCAACCCTGAACAACATGAATTTCAACTGTCTCTTATTGCTCTTTTGAAAATCTTGCAACACTAGCTATGGTTACGATTTTACAGTTTTTAATGTCACAAAGACCGATAGGACTATTACATGATCAGATTTAACTCTGTTTTCCAAATATAGGAATAACCATTCAAATGTCAGTAGGTCTATACTCACTAATTCTTAATCCATTATTCAACAGAGATGAAAGAAAAGGGATACTTAATTGGTTCCCTGTGAGGAGTTCATGTGCCACAATAGGAAAAACAATAGGAAAATCATAACAGCCCAGCAACACAAAAGAAATGAAGCAATGCAAATGAACCATGAGCTACTGAGAGAATTAAAATCTATTCTGAAGGCATAAGAAATTATTACAGATGAAGACTCTTAACAATCTCCTAGCCATTACAGCTATTAGTGCCCAGTTACTAGACCCAAAGTTAATGACTCTTTTCAATTACAATTAAAATAATGTGGACTGAAATAGAACCTTTGTCAGTGAAGTACTCAGTGCAAAATTCTGAAATTAACATTTCCGTGATAGAAGATAAGCAAGGACACAACAACCAAACTAAAATAGCTCTTTCTGCCCCTTTCAGAGTCATCACTACCCTTCCCTAAGGTGAAAATAAAACAAACAAATAAAACACTACCTACATAAAGATACTACTGGGAAATTATACAGGAGACATGGATTTAAAGACATTTTACTCTAGCCAACTTACCAGTACTTCATTATCATTATCATTATTATTTGTTTGATTGGATCCCACCGTTCTCCAAAATTGGCACTCAAGACCCCTTACAAGTTAAAAAGAACAATAACAATAGCACTTCTATTTCTATACCACTTATTAGTGCCAAAGCACTCCCTAAGCAGTTTACAATGTGTTAGCTAAATGCACCCAACAAGTTGGGTATTCATTTTACCGACCTACAGAAGAATGTAAGGAGCCCTCTAGGATGAAACTTGCAACGTTGTAGCTGCAGTACTGGCATTTAACCATAAACATTAAAACATACAAAGAGTGAACATTAAAACAAAATTAAACTATTCATAATATTAAAACAATTCAGACAAACAGTTAAAAGAAAAAAATACATTAAAAAGATAAAAAGCTATTTAAAAGAGTTCAATGTAAAACAACACAGCATCTCTTAGCACATTCCTTTAAAATTTTCTATTTTAAAATCCTGTCAGAATAAAAAGGGCTTTGCCTGCTGATAGAAGGATAGCAAGGAGGCCATTTTGGCTTCCTTGGGAAGAGAGTCCCACAGTCTAAGGGCAGCCACTGAGAAAGTCTTGTTTTGCATCCTCACCAACTGTGTTTGTGATGGTGCTGGGACTGAGAGAAGGACTTCTCCTAATGATCACAGAGCCCTGGTAGGCTCATATGAGGAGATATGGACTGTCAGATAGCCTGGACCTGAGCCATATAGGGCTATGTAGGTCATAACCAGCACTTGAATTGTGCCCAGAAACAAACTGGCAGCCAATGGAGCTACTGTAACAGGGGAGTAGCATGGTCCCTGCAACCTGCCCTGGGTAACACTCTAGCTGCATCTCTTTGAACTAGCTGAAGTTTCTGAACACTTTTCAAAGGCAGCCCCCTGCAGAGCATGTTATAATAATCCAAAAATGATGTAAATAAGCATGTATCACCGTACATCAAATCCGGCATCTCAAGGAACAGGCACAAGTTGGGGAACAAGCTTTACATGTGCAAAATTACTCCTAACCATGGCAGAAATCTGGGCCTCCAGGTTCAAAGCTAAGTCCAGGAGTACATCCAAACTGCAAACCTGCATCTTCAGGGAAGTGTAATCCCATCTAACACAGACTGAATCCTTATTCCCTGATCTGTCTTTCCACTGACCAGGAGCACCTCTGTTTTCTCTGGATTTTCAATTTGTTTGCTTTCATCAAGTCCTTAACTGATGACAAGCACTGATTTAGAACCAAGACAACCTCCTTGGGTTGAGGCAGAACGGAGTAGCAGAGCTGAGTGTCATCCTCATGTTAATGGCATTGTACCCCAAAACTCCAGAGAACTTCTTTCAGTGGTTTCATGTATATATCAATAACAAAGAGGACAAAACAGAAGCCCAAAGGACCCCACAGGCCAATGGCCAGGGGGTTCAAACAGGAGTCCCCTGGCACCACCTTCTGGCTTCACCCCTCTAGTAAGGAACGATCACTGTAAAACAGTGCCTCCAAGTCCATTCCCAGTAAGGTGGTCAAGAAAGATACTAGAGGATAATATTGAAGCAACAGGAACACACTCTCCAGGGCCAGTTCCCGTCATACCAATCATCTACCAAGGTAACCAAAGCTGTTTCTGTTCCATAACCAGGTCTGAAACCAGATCAAATGGATCTAGATAATCTGTTTCATCCAGGACCACTACACAGTCCTTGCCCTAAAATGGTATGTTTGACACTGGATGATAATTACCCATTAGAGAGGGATTCAGGAGTAGGGTTTTTTTTCCCAACAAACGCCTAACAACTGCCTCCTTTAGATAAGTTGGAACTCTGCCCTGTTGAAAGGAAGCACTGACTACAGTTGTCCCTTCACGTTTGCGGCTTTGGCACTTGCGGTTTTGATTATTCGCGGTTTTCCCTCACCCACCGCCTGCCTCCTGGGTCTTCGCTTCTCTTCACAAAGGAAATAAAGACCCAGGGAAGCCGAGGGAGTGAGGCAAAACCTCTTAAACTGCCCCTCTGCTGAACCTTCACTGTCTTTGCAGGGAGGGCGAATGCCCAGCAGACGGCCAGTTTGAGAGGTTTTCCCTCACTCCCTGGGCTTCCCTGGGTCTTCGCTTCTCTTCACAAAGGGAGCGAAGACTCAGGGAAGCCGAGGGAGTGAGGCAAAGCCTCTTAAAAAAAAACCCTCTGCTGAGCCTTCATTGCCTTTGCAGGGAGGGCTAAAGCCCAGCAGACGGCCCTTCGCTTCTCTTCACAAAGGGAATGAAGACCCAGGGAAGTGCAGGGGGTGAGGCAAAACCTCTTAACCCCCCCCCTCTGCTGAGACTTCACTGCCTTTGCAGGGAGGGCGAAAGCTCAGCAGATGGCTGGTTTGAGAGGTTTTCCCTCACTCAGTCCCTAGGCTTTCCTGGGTCTTCGCTTCTCTTCACAAAGGGAACAAAGACCCAGGGAAGCCGAGGGACTGAGGCAAAACCTCTTAAACCGCCCCTCTGCTGAGCATTCGCTGCCTTTGCAGGGAGGGTGAAAGCCCAGGAGAGGGCGATTGTTATTTGTGTTTTCTCACATTCGCGGGGGGCCTGGCGGCCCTAACCCTCGCAAATGTGAAGGGACGACTGTACTCCCTTTACCTACTCAGCTAGGCCCCCTCTGTTCTGTTTAATAAACCAGGAAGAGCAAGGAGCTAGTATACATGTGGCGGCCCTCACTTCATCAAGGATCCTGCTCACATCCTCAGGATGCACCAATTGAAAAGTATTCAATAACACAGCAGGAACAAAGTTACATTCATTGGAACTGTATCAACTACAGAATTCAAGTCAGAGAAGATCTGAGTGATTTTTTTCTGCAAAGTGCCTTGCAAATTGTTTACAACAGCCTGTTGAGTGGTCTGCATCTTCTGCTCAAGGACCCATGGGTAACAGATCTCCGACCACTCAAAACAGCTCTGCTGGGCAGCTCCTTGCTGATGCAGTGGTGGCAACAGAGTCCCACTGGTGAAGCAGAGCTTCAAGGCAGCAGCAACAAACAACCTATTCCTCATCATGCATTTAGTCAACTAAAAAGGCCAATGCGATTTTGGGCTGTATCAATAGAAGTATAGTGTCTAGATCAAGGGAAGTAATAGTGCCACTCTATTCTGCCTTGGTCAGACCTCACTTAGAATACTGTGTCCAGTTCTGGGCACCACAATTAAAAAAGGATATTGACAAATTGGAGCGTGTCCAGAGAAGGGCAACTAAAATGGTGAAAGGTCTGGAAACAATGCCTTATGAGGAGAGACTTAGGGAGCTGGGTATGTTTAGCCTGGAAAAAAGACGGTTAAGAGGCGATATGATAGCCCTGTTTAAGTATTTGAAGGGATGTCACGCTGAGGATGGAGCAGGCTTGTTTTCTGCTGCTCCACAGACTGGAACTCGGAGCAATGGGTGCAAGCTCCAGGAACAGAGATTCCACCTCAACATTAGGAGGAACTTTTTGACAGTAAGAGCTGTTCAGCAGTGGAACGCACTCCCTCGGAGTGTGGTGGGGTCTCCTTCCTTGGAGGTCTTTAAACAGAGGCTGGATGGCCATCTGTCGGGGATGCTTTGATTGTGATTTCCTGCATGGCAGGGGGTTGGACTGGATGGCCCTCGTGGTCTCTTCCAACTCTGCAATTCTATGATTCTATGATTCCCTCCAGATGGTATCTGTGGTCCTCTCTCTCTGCTCAAGTGCTGTATATATATACAGTTGCCCCTCCACATTCGTGACTTTCACATTTGTGGTTTCGATTATTCGCGGAAAGCCGCCTGCCCCGCCCTCTCCACCCTGTCCCTTCCCAAGGAAGTGAAGGGTTTCTCATGAAGACCATTGCTGTCTTGGGAAGGGGAGGTGGAAAGCCTCCCTCCCTCTGTTCTCCATCCCCATCCCTTCCCAAGGCAGCGAGGGGAGTGAGTGGCGACGGGGGCTTCTGAAGCCCCCATCGCCACTGTGGAAAGGGTGGGCTGGGTGGGAGAGAGTGGCGACGGGGTGGGTTGTTGCAGGCGGGTGGGGGGAGGACTATTATTTGCAAATGTGAAGGGACGACTGTATATCCATCGATCCATCAATCCCTTTATTTATATCCCACCTTTCTTCCAGACTGGGACAAAAAGCAGCTTAAACCAGTCTATGAATCTGAGCATCAACATATTTGAAACCTTTTAATTTTCTTTTAAATTCTGAATTATAGCTACAATTGTGTAGCAATTGTCAGAGTGGAATAAGCAACACCTTAGGGACACCAAAGACAGTTTTTACATTTCTATACCTAGATTATATGACACTTGATTAAATGGGGATGTTTTAAGTGCAAAGCTTAGAGAACTAATACATACACAACATGTTAGCTAAGAGATTGATCATCATGCTCATTATAATCTCTTTTGCATTTCCAAGGCTGAGTTAGATAACTAAGGCTGACCATCCAACATCCTTAAATCTCAAAGCAGTTAGAAGGGTAGCTGTAACAAAGCAGAAGAGCCTAGAGACACTGACTTATCTGTCACATTTGATCACATCAAATGCAATTCCACTTGGTGATCTGGACTGACAGTCATACCCTTATACGCTTCAAACATAATATATTTAAATTGTGCAGAATTGCAAGCAAGAAAGCTTTTATTTCTACTAGCTCTGGAAACATGCCAAAGCATAAAAAAGGGAGGAAGATTGCCCTTTTATGATATGTCCAATTTCTGATCCCTGCATTATGCTCATTAAATTTCCTACACAGACAACCTTGAAGTGCCATGTTAAATATTATCAGTTTAAATGACTGGGGTCTCCTCTTTCCCCTTGAGGTGCCCATCTCTTATGGAGGACACAGTTATGTTTTCTCTATCACAGCAGGTAATTTCCACACTCCATCACACATGTTCTTTTTAAAAGGAAATTGGCTTTTTCTCTAGGTGTGGTATAGCCTAAGTAAAATGAACAGAGCAACACACTCCAGGCTACAGCTCACCAAACACTCTTTGAGTTAGGTCAAAAAGTCAAACCTAACACTTGGTACTTATGATCTGTGGAGGGGCTGCAACACTCTAAGACAGTGATGGCGAACCTATGACACATGTGTCAGCACTGACACGCGGCTGAAGAAGGATGTTCCACACACACACACACACCGCCTCCCTAAAGTGGCAATCGGAGCTTTGAGGCCCCGGTTGCCACTTTCCTCCTCCACCACCACCACCCTCCCTAAAGTGGCGATTGGGGCTTTGGAGCCCCAGTAACCATTTCCTCCACCCCCTGCCTCCCTAAAGTTTTTTCCTCAAAGTGACACACCACCCGAGTTATGCTCAGTTTTTTGGCGAAGTTTGACACACCAAGCTCACAAGGTTGCCCATCACTGTTCTAAGATAATATGTCAGCAGGGAAGCCAGTCTTCTAGAACAGCACCATTGGATTACATGGATTTCATTACTAATTACACCCAACATTTTAGACAGGGTCAGCACTGCTATTAGGCTCAGTGCTAATTGAGAGAGGTAAAGTCAGCAGTCCCCTATGCCTTGGCAGGACCCTTGCTGTTCACACTCGCACTCCCCAGAGAGCTGACTCCAATGCCCACCCACCCCCACTGCCCCAAATAGAAGAGGACACAGTAGCAGTGTCTATGTTCCCAACCCCAGAGAATAAGGCAGAAACAGTGCCACTTCAAGAAGAGGCTTGGTGGAGAAGCAGGGGTAACCAAGCTTCTTCTTGAAGTGGCAGTACTGCTCCCTTGTTCTCACAAGGATGGCTCTCCACAAAACTGGCTATTAGATGAATTTATTTATTTATTTATTTCGGTATTTATACCCCACTCTTCAGCCACAAAAGCTCTCAGAGCTGCTTACAAATTGTTAAGCAATAGCACTTTACACATCTATACCACATTAAGCGGTTTCCAATGTGTGTTAGCTAATTGCCCCCATAAACCAGGTATTCATTTTACCGAGCTATGAAAGGATGGAAGGCTGAGTGAATCTTGGAGCACTTGGGATTGAACTTGCAACATGGTGGCTTGCAGTACTGGCATTTAATCACGGCACCACCAGGGCTCCCTATGAAACAGTCAACTCTGTAGCAGAGCCGCAGGATTGCACTACATTTTTCTTCTTGGGGGAAGGGAGGGGTGTGTGTGCATCCTATTGCATCCTTCTCCCTTTTCTAGGGCATGGAAAAGATACTCATGATGCCACTGCATCCTCTTCTTAATGAGGCAGGAGGAAAACATCATTACTTCAGGTCCTCCTTGTCCCTCCCCCTGATGTAATGGGGCAGTGGGCGGTGGTACTTTGCTTCCTGTCTCAAGCAATGGGAGAACTTGGATCACCCCTGATTTTAGAGGTGCAATCAAAGAAAGATTCAGGCTGCATTCCTACATGTTTATCTGCCAGTAAGTCTTACTAAACTTAATAAACCTTGCCTCAGAGCAGATACACATAGACAGCACTATGTTACATTTTAGACTTTTAAAATTTATGTTCCCATTCATCTTCTTAGGATTACACCACACAACCATATAAGTAACAAAGCAGTTCAGGTGCTCTCTTGAAGACAGGATATAGTAAACCTACGCAGTATGACAACCAGTTTTTCAGGTGAATGCCCTCATGCCTTCAGTAAGTCACTGCAGACAGTTTATTTGCTTTCTTCTGCATTACACAACTGAAGCAATACTGCTTTTCCTTTCTTTCAGAATGTCACCACTGCCTTTCTTTAAGTCAGCAAAAGGATTACCAGAATGAAAAGTCTGGGGGTGCTCCTTGACTCATCGCTCCTGATGATAAATCAGGTAAATGCGACAGTTAGGAGCGCCTGTTATCAGCTTCAGCTGATATGCCAGCTGCACCCTTTTCTGGAAGCAAGGGACCTTGAGACCGTCATTCACGTGCTGGTAACCTCATGCCTAGACTTCTGTAATGCGCTCTACATGGGGCTACCCTTGCGCTTGGTTCAGAAACTACAGTTAGTACAAAATATGGCAGCCAGGCTTGTTTCAGGAACATCTAGGAGGGACCACATCACTCCGGTTTTGAGGTCCCTCCACTGGCTGCCTATTGGTTTCTGGGCCCAGTACAAGGTGTTGGTTATCACCTTTAAAGCCCTAAATGGCTTGGGTCCAAGCTATCTCAGGGACTGCCTCCTCCCCTGTAATCCTCCCCGCACACTCCGGCCCTCTGGGAGAAATTTGCTACAGCCTCAAAAGTCGAGACTTTCGGCTACCTCCCAGAGGGCTGTTTCTATTGTCGCCCCCAGACAACAGCCTGCTGGATGAGATTCGTCAATTAACATCTTTGGACGGCTTCAAAAAGGCTGTCAAGACAGATCTCTTCCGGCAGGCCTTTCCAGAATAGATTATCCCGGCCTCGGGAACCCCCCCCCCTCCTTCAGGAGAGTCCCCACAGCCTCCTTTGTTAACGAAACTGAATATCGCTGGGGATCTATTGTTATTGTTAAATGTATGCATGTGTTTTATTAAGTGTTTTAATTGTTGTTTTAATTTGTTATTTGATTTAATAACTTTTTAAGGGGGGGAGGGAGTATACTGTTTTACTTTGTATGGTGTTTTAATGTTGTTAACTGCCCTGATTGGGTTACCAATGGCCGGTATATAAATAATTTTATTATTATTATTAAAATTGGAGAGGTCTTCTGCACCTTTAATGGTTGTGGTAGAAGAGAAAATTTCAGCAGGTATGGCTTGTTACCTGGTTGCATGACAAGCAACACCTGCTGGAATTTCCTTTTTTTTACATAACCATGAAAGGCACAGGAGCCCTCTCCAGTTTCCAGTCTGGCAACTCTAATCAGTAGATACCATACCAACAACCAAACAAGTTTTCAGAGGGCTATGATGCATACTATAGAGTTGTGCAAGCCCCATAACTTTGAGTTTGATTTTCCCCCTTAAAGAAAAGGAAACTTGAAGTTGTGATAATGGTGCAATAACTTGGTGAGGGGTGAGGTGAGCGTAGGTGTATTTGAGCCTTTCCCTTCTTGACACAGTTATTTAACAGATTTGAGGACAGGTCTGCTATTAAAAAGGCTTCAAGATAAGTAATTACCATACCTGCAATGATATCATCCATTTGCTCTAGAGCAGCCTCAAGCATATGGCTAGCATCAGAAGTCATTATTTCTTATCTTGCTCAGACCTTGTTTTCTTGGTCTAAAAGAAAGAAGAGAAAGCTCATACTTATCAAATCATAGCAAGATTGCCATCAGTTTTAGCATATGAGTTTAACTAACTACCAACAAAGAATGGCACATTTTTAAAAAAACAAATATCTAAGTAGAAAGATTATAACGCTCAACAAAGTGGAAGGCAGTAGGAAAAGAGGAACACTACTTTTCAAATGGATTGAAACAATAATGAAAGCCATTGCCCTGAGTGTGCAAGGCCAGGACTCTGGGAGGTTTCTCATTCACAGGGTTGCCATAAATTGAAGCCAGCTTGACCACTAGTAATAACAACAAATCTGGATGTATGGTGGAATTTGTAGTTCCACCCTTCCAGTACTGTGATGGAAACAAAACTGTTAGGAACCTGATAACCTACATCTCATCTAAGTTACATAAATCCAGCAGCAGTATGTATCACTCAGTAAAGTAGCCAACAAACAATCAATGTCTGGAAGACCTACAGAACCAAATATAGATGGAAAAGTCATGACACTGTAGCAGCAGAGACTGGTGCTTTCCAGACATTAAATCATATTGCAAGACAATAATCCATGTTGCAAGACACATTTTCATGCCAGGGTGTGTTAGACATGCTGGGAAAGACCCTCCAGTGTAGTAAGAGCTTTTTCAAGTGACTGATGCAGCAATCTGAATGCATTGTTATCTAATTTCAGGCTGTGGTTCAAGCAGTTATTTTCAGCTCCATACACAAACATTCTTATACAGAAGAGAATTATGTTTTTTTTAAAGAAAAATAGAGCTTTCAGGGCCCTACAAGCTTAACTGCTAAGGCTATTTCACACCTGACTTATTTCTGAAACAATTTCTGTAAAGGAGATATTGATTTCAATCAGTTATATCCAAGCTTTCTTTTAATAAGCTCAAGGAAGCTTGCAAATTAAAATAATTTACTAAAAAAAGATGTTACCCGAATTGGTGGGGTCTGTGGAGACCCACTCATGACGCTAAAATTACAATAGTAATTGGGGGAAATTAATAGTAGCTCAAAGGTATGGCTGCGAGAGGTCGGGTAACCTGCAGGACCTTTGCACCCCTGTATACCAGTACTCACTGAAGAGACTCTGAGTTCAAAGTAAATAAATGGTTTTTATTGGAACATAAACACAGAAGCATTCACACATGCACTCACGCTCACAGGACAACCACACAAGGGTAATAAAGAATTAAACCAGAAAGATTTGGATAGAGGAACATATTCGGGGAAGTATGGGCTATAATTACAAGTCCTGAAGATCAGAGGTTTGGGGCAGCAGAGAAGACTCAGATAAGAAACTGAGGGTGGCACAGCAGTCTGGCAGAGTGATGGTGTATGAAGAACTGTGCACAATTGGCTATTACTTGGGACTAATATAAACCCACTTTTCTATGCTGAAGTATAAAACAATAGTTTTTGAGTATAAAACAATACTTGGATGGGATTCCCATAGTTAAAGGAAACTCCGACTTCATTAATTGCTGCTAACAGCTGAGATAGTAAGGTTGATGGGTTTATGGCAGCCTCCTTATTGTGGGAGAGGAAAGGTATGAGGAAGACATTTGCAGGGATAATGAGTGTTCTGGTCACTGTTTGTTTTGGAGTACAACTCACTGGCAAGAGCATCCAAGAGGGGATTAGCACATTTCACCTTGATGACTCTGATACTAAAGGGCTCTGCATACTTTCATCTTGGGTGTGGGTGTTGGGAATTTCTATGACGTTTCGTTAGGTCCAGGGTGACCTTCACTTGAACACACTTTTGGTCTGCCCTGGTCCACCTACACCACATGAAATGTCCAATATTGTTGAATTTACTGGAGTTCTGGTGGCGCAGTGGTTAAATGCCAGTACTGCAGCCATAATGTTGTGAGTTCGATCCCAAGGGTTCCAAGGTTGACTCGGCCTTCCATCCTTCTGTAGTTGGTAAAATGAGTACCCAGCTTGTTGGGGGCAATTAGCTAGCACATTGTAAACTGCTTAGGGAGTGCTTTGCACTGATAAGTGGTGTAGAAATATAAATGCTATTGCTATATTGCTAAGGCATGGTAACACAGAAATGTAATTTTTTAAAAAAATGCAATGCAGCTATTCAAACAACTGGGCATCACCCATCACTCAAAATAGTACTGGAGTTTTTAAAAGTACTCATACCACAAGTCCCCTACAAAACAAAATTTTAGTCCTTTAATGGCAGTGGAAGGCTGCTAAGAGATGGGGAAGAGAACCTCTCAGCTTTCCTCAGAAGGGAATTCTGAACCTAGGTGTGCCTACTGGAACAGTCCTTCCCCTTATATCTCCTAAATATATGTTTGGTGATATTGGGATAGCCAAAAATATTGCTATGAAGTGCAGCACAAGGATTTATTCTGCTGTGATCACATACAGATCTGGAAATTTTCTGATTTAGGGACTTCATAAAATATATTTCACTTCAGACTCAATAGCAGATGCATTAATTTAATTTATCTTACCTGTATTAATTTACTTCTATATAGGAACAGATCTTAATAAAACAGATTACACCTGTGCAAGACATCTTTTGTCCCAGAAATGTAAAGGAGATTTAAATATGCTTGTATCACCATCTTAAAATCCTGTGAAATGTTGTCCCTGTGGGGTGTATGGGACACAGCCTTTTTGGCTCTCAGAAACTGCAGTAAGGGACTGAAGGTCCCCCCACCCACCAAAGTGGATGGTGAGACTATTCTGAGAAGATTCTGAGAGAAAGAGTTAATGACGTGAGGAAAGAGACTGGAGATTGGAGTGGTGGCAGTAAAAAGAACTGCCAGGGAGGAGACCTGATGTGTGGGTGGGTGGGGAAGCCACCTCCTACCATGAAACAGCAAAGTTTGTCCAGTAGCAGATCCAGACACAGGGAAAGTCTGAGGCAGACACTACGAATGTATCTACACTACATAGTTATGGCAACTGTCAGTTATCAGTTTAACTGTCATGATTTTTATCCTGTGGAATAGCTAGCCTGGTACTACGCAAAGTGGTTCGTGGCAGGTTTCTGTTCAAACAATGTCTGGGCAACCAGCCAAAGGCTGATTACTACACAGCTGATAGTAGAGGCACAACACAGTCAAGTTAATTACAGGCAAAGGAATCAAGACAGCATAAAGTCAGACACTTAACTGGCAAGCAAAACACAAGTCCACAAGCAAGGTCCAATATATAAGGTCTGGATCCAGCAAACAGAATTCAAGGTAGTCCAACAGAATCCAGGTCAGGCAGAGTCCAGAGTCAACAAACAGAGTCCAGGTCAAACACAGCAAACAGGAACACGACGGGTACTCAGATAGGTAATCTCGAACAACACCTGGAGGACATTGCTGTGTATTTATAGAGCTGCAGCTAATGCAGCTGCTGCTTAACTAATTGCTGTTTCCTATAAATAAGCTGAGCTCTCCTTTTGTTGTCTCAGTGCTGTGTAGGTAGGTACAGGTAAATTGTCCTCTGTATCTGAATGGGCAGGACCCTCTGCCAGAGCTTGTACCTATAAACCTGCACTATTGTCTGTATCTGAGGCCTGTGGTTCTGGAACATCCTCCTGCTCTGGTTCAGCAGGTCCTGGCATGTCCACTGCTTCAGACTCTGAGTCAGAGTCCATTTCCAAGTTCTGGAAACAGGACATGACACTTTTGAGGAAAGAAGACAGTGTTGTAGCCAATGGGGACAAACATGATGCCAGTCCCTTGCACACAGAGGGGAAAACGTATCAGTCTCCCATTTAGCTTAAGCACACTGCTCTGCCCATTGCCCTAGAACTAGAGCTCCCTAGCAGAGAATCCTAACTGCCTCATTAAACAACAAGTCCCAGGATTCCCCATGACAGCTGAACTGGTATCAAAATATTTAACTGTCAAATGCAAATATACTCTTTCATTCCAGCTTCAGACTATACAGTATTTTTAGACACTGGGACCTTTCACACTACACAACTATAGTACTATGATTCTACTTTAACCACCATGGTTCCATCCTACTGAATGCTGGGATTTGGAGTTTGGGTAGGAGTATTTAGAATTCCCAGCCAGATATCTCTAGTGCCTCATTAAACAATAAATCCCAGGATTCCATACTATGCAGTCATGGCCACTAAAGTGAAATTGTAGCAGTATAAATAAATAAATATTTGTGTAGTGTGAAAGGGCCCACTTTCTCAAAGTGATGAGCAATAGTGGGCACTGCAGAGGAAAAAGAAGGACGGAATCCAGTTATCCACTCTTCTGTGAATCCATTAACCATTTCATCAGGCTGTAAAAGCAGAGGAAAGACCAAGTGGGATCACTATATCACGCTGACTTAAGAGACCTGCAATTTTAGGTCTTGTCTATACTATCAAAATAATACGAACAGGATGCGAGCGTACAACAATCTGCTCATATTATAGACATGTGCATAAATACGTGTCATTCAGAAGGGGGTCAGCCAAACCCACCGCAAAGCCTGTGTGCATCACATCCAGGGCATTGTACAGATTTTTTAAAAAAAGGTCCATATGACATATGAATGTGTGATTGTTTGGACAGTCACATTCACACAGATATGAACAGGCAGCATAATCTGATTGGCTGGACGAGCATGTGCGATGGGGCTACCAAACAGGGAAAGCGCCTGTGGCCGCCCTGTTGGATTTTTTGCTAAGTGAGAGTGAGGGTCCGGTAAGTTGATAACACAGCCATCTTATACTCTTTTCTTTCTTTCTTTCTTTCTTTCTTTCTTTCTTTCTCTTTCTTTCTTTTTGTAAATACAAACTATCGCTTATGCGCACCATGGGAAACTTTTTCTTTTATGGTGGTGGCAGATTTAAAATCGCATGTAAATCAGTCATGGCGATTTACATAGCTAGCTACTCTAAAATCTATATAATTTAAGAGCTAGAGCCTGAGCTTTCTTGTTTTTCTCTCCCCTCAATCTTTGGGAGATGGAGTGTCTTACATCTTGCAGGACTTACAACTTGACTTGTTTTTATTCACCTATAAGTGGCTCTGACAGCCTTTCCGTCTTTATTACATAAATAAATAGGATAAATAA
Organism: Gambelia wislizenii; assembly: GCA_030847615.1. Taxonomy (NCBI): domain Eukaryota; kingdom Metazoa; phylum Chordata; class Lepidosauria; order Squamata; family Crotaphytidae; genus Gambelia; species Gambelia wislizenii. The sequence goes on from JAUMIR010000001.1 coordinate 371,782,278, forward strand.
ATGGTTCCCTCTACCACAAGGGGTTGTGCTGCTGATAGGGAAAATTAGGTTATTAAAAGAAGGACATGCAGGGAGGTGGATTTACAATCACATTTCAACCTTGTTGTATAGTCGGGGGAGGGTATTGTGCATGTGGATTATTGTTCATCTATCTTTTCTCCCAGTACCACATTTGGGAATGGCTTCCTCCCCCACCTTACTCTTTTTTAATCTCTTCCCTCTGTCTCTGTGGTGGAAAACTCACATCTGTGCTGATTTCCTTCACTGCTGTCTGGAGCACACAATCTCTCAACCTTGCCAGTTTGAACAGAAAACAGCAGAGAAGTGGTGGTGAAAGAAATGATTATGGGACAGGGTAAAGATTATCTGTTGGACTGCATCAGAGTTTAGTTGCAAGCAACAGCCAAGTGAAGAAAGAGCATCTTGTCTTGCAGTAGCTGGAGGAGTGCACTGTCCCATTTAGAGAGGGAACGGTGGTCCTAAGAAGGGTGCTAATGCACATTAACTGAAACATAGGAATGAATCCTAACTAAACTTTAAAAATAGGATGTTATTTCAGCTTAAAACTGCATTTGCACTTTGAAAGTTTAAAGAGGTATACAATAAATCTATACAAAACAATCTGTGACACAATAAAACTGGCCAGTCTATAAATTGCTCCTATAGACTAACATGGCTTCCCCTCTCATCTGATATCCAAAGTTATCCTTTAACTTCGTGCTTAAGGCTATGAATATTTTATATGTCATTCAAGCTAAATAATACATAAATGTTCTTTTCCTAGAGAATTTACAATTTCTCACTAGCTCAGCTGTTAAAATATCCTACAGTTGGCCCTCCACATTCGCAGGGGTTAGGGGTGCAGAACTGCGAAAGTGGAAAAACCGTGGATAGCATAAGTCCCCTCCCCCAAACATGCATGCTACAGACTCCTGCCCACAGCATCAGCCTATCACTCCCTTTCCAGCCTTGCCATCACAATGCCTCAGCCAGATTTTAAACCCTTCCCTGCCCCACTCTTCTTCCTCTGAATCTTCAAGGTTCCTCTCACTCCTCAAGGTTGGAATGGATGTGACATGCTATTGGAAGGAGAGGAGATTAAGAGGACTAAGCGGGAGAAGAATGGGGTGGGGAAGGGGTTTAAAATATGGCTGAGGTGTCATGGTGACAAGTTTGGAAAGGGAGTGATGGGCTGACACTGTCTGCAGAAGTCTATAACATGCATGTTTGGGGAGGGCTTACAATATTCACGGTTTTTCTACTTTCGCAAGGGTTCTGTGGAGGGCTCACCGTACAGGTATGTTTTTACACACACACAATCATAATGAGAGTGTGGTATAGTGGTTTGAGTGTTGGACTAGGACTCTGTGAGACCAGGATTTGAATTCCCACTCAGCCCTGGAAACCCACTGGGTGACTCTGGGCAACTAACACTCTCTCAGCCTCAGGAGAAGGCAATGGCAAACCTCCTCTGAACAAATCTTGCCAAGAAAAACCCATGATAGGTTTGCCTAAGGGCCACTATAAGTCAGAGGTCTGGCCCGCTTGGCCCTTGCCCGGCTCTCCGCTGGCTGACTTGGAGGAATGAGCTACTGCTGCCTAAGCCAGCCCGAAAGTAAGCCAGCAAGCAGCTGGGCGATCGGGAGCGGCAGCGAGGAGGAGGAGGGAGAGGAGCCCGGCTCTGGGCTATGGAGGCGGCAGTGGACCCAATGCAGGGCCATTCAATAACAGCAGATCCTGAACTGTAACTCTTCCCTTGCAAGCCCTCCCTCTCCTAAGTCTGACCAATCATAATTCAGCTCTGCTGTGTGCCCCTTCTTCAGGATGGTTGCTGATTGACCAGACAACCAATAGTACAGTTTTTCCCGGACTTTCCAAAAAAGTCTGAAGAAATAGAGGGATGGAAAGTCACGGGTTTACTGGGTTTTTTTGCTACCCCTCCTTCCTAATAGCGTGAGTCTCCCCTGATGAGTGTGAAGACCAATGGAATTCTTCCCGATTTCTTCCTGGATAATTTTTGCCATGTAACCAACCTCTAAGATAATCCAGATGTTTTATTTTGAGAAACAAGTCTCCTTAACATCATATGCTGATTTCAATTCATTTAGACCACTGTTGGACACAAAATAAACTTTGCCCTGATCTATAGCAAGGCTGATCTCATAGCTTTTCAGGAGCAGCATAAGAATCAATACCTCATCTGAGCAGTATGTTTCAGAAATATTAAAGCCATATTCTCACACACACACCCCGCGAGCTTTGAGCAGTTTAGAGGCTAAACATTTCGCAAACTGTTTCAGTGGTCCACAAAACCCAGTTTTGCACCCCAAGATCATCTGGGAATCTTCATAAGGTGCCTAAGGCATTTAAAAGTATCGGCAGTTGGCCTAGTTCTTACCAAGGTAGTACATCTAGTCTTGATTATACTTTGTTAGGCTGTGGAGTGATGCTGTCATGAGTAAGTGCTTCTCAGAGTTCCCGCCCCATAAAATCTCTTCACATTAAACAACCAAAAGAACAAAAAACCTCCAGAACCCAGGTAAACAGGTTCTAGTCTAGCTTTCTTACTGATATACTCATTTTCTCTATGGAGAAAATTCTGGCAGAAAGGAGCAGTTAGTCACAGGAGCTACTAGCTTCAGTCTGAAATGATATAGCCCAGCTATAGGTGCATTCTTTCTATAAAATCTGGGCTGCTCATCATCCAATTAGACCTCTTAATTTTATTTTGGACATTAGTGAAAAAGCATGAGGACAAAAAAAGAGTGTCCCTGTCTACAAAGAACAATTACCATAACAAGAGGCTCCTCAGCATATTGAAGGGCTCCTCAGCATGTTGAAACTGCATGCATAAAAACAGGTAATTATCATTACCTGTTTTAAAACATTATTGCTTTTTAAAACATTATTTAAATAAACTTTAAAATGTTTGCTATATAGACTAATCATATCAGTTACTTACTTTTCTAGTTCGCTTGTGTACATCTTATGCTTACAGCCAACAGCAAAATAAGATGGAGACTTTATTTATATGTAGGTTTCTGGTCCCATGCAGGGCATGCAAAATGTAATAGCAGACTCCATTAAAAAAAAAAAACCCGAAAAAAAAGGAGCAACAATTTGAAAAACTGCAGCAATGTAAACTCAGGGGATGAGAACAAAAGCACATCTCTAAACAGCAAACCATGAGCACAGTTCTGAAAGCAATGAAAAGGGGCTAAACCAAGCTTTCAGGTTCCCAAAAGGAGTCTAGGACATTTATCATTTATCACTGGTATAAATATGCAACTTTTCAGTCTCTCAGATACAGAAGAGATAGGTACTGATAACTGATAATAACCCTAACCCTAACCTTAATCCTTACCCAAATGGTTTTGTAAGACAATCCCAACCAAACTATCAATCAATTGATACGCAAGCAGAACTGCACCGAAACAGACGCATTAAAATGGTTGCTCTGAACTGGCCATGTTGAAACGTCCGATTCCACCCAAGAGTTCCACAGCCAATAGGCCATTTTGTCCTGGGGACCCAGCACAGAGCAGAGCACCCCCTAAAAATATAGGGAGGTAGCCCCTCAGATGTCCTGGACCAAAAAGGTACCAAGTAGCACTCTGAATTTGGTTCAAAACAAGGGGAAAATTAGTACTTTTAGCAAACGAATGATGACAAAACATTAACCTCATTTCCACACTCTTAAAAGGATATTAATCCGAATGAAACCTATTTGGAACCACAAGCACTGATCCGCCTTTTCATTAAATGCAGATGATGAGCCTCCCCTGAAGAAAAATTGGTTTTGCAAAGAGTTTTCCTGCCACAGCTTGTTTACAATTACTTTTCATATGGGATATGTAGCAACTTCATACCATCTGGAGAAATAACTTGAAGGCTACAAAACAGATGCAAAGGAGGAAGTAATTCCACACATGGAGTAGAAATTAAATGACAGGAATAGGAAGAGTGTCATCTCTCCTTCTGTGTGCAAAAACAGTTTGGAACTTTTCTACTCTTTTCAGTTTCAGGATTCCTGACCTAGAACAAGAAAATGAAGACCATTTAGACTTGCATCATAATCTCTGATAACACAGCATTGATGTGTTAAATAAACAACGAGAGTACATTACTCTATAGTCATCTGTTTAGAAATGCCAGTGGTTTTTTTAATTATTTGCCTACATGATCTGAAACTAGTTAGAAATATCCAGACAAACTGTGGGTTGAGCTAACCATAGTCCAGATGTTTTTAGACAGTAAACCAGCAGGTGGGAACTTTAGAAGCAGGTACAACGCTACAGATCTAGTAAGATCTTTATAAAATGATGGTGATGTCATACCTATCACTGTTGCACTTTGGAAATGAAAGAAAGGGAGAATCTGTGTACTAAAGAGGAGAAATGCACAGACAAGCCCATATGGTGCTCCTGTCAGCAACATTACAACTGAGCTGATTCTGTGTCCATTCTGCTATGATAATCCAGACTGTATGGTATACAGACTACACATTTCCCAATATTTCTTGCAGTATTTTCAGTAACCCTGTAGGAGGTAACTGACCAGCAAAATTCTGAAAAGTGGAAGGCACAACTGTTTGCTGCAAAGATTGGAGGACTGCAGCCACTTGCTACTTTGATGGGTGAAGTATCAAAAACATAGGTGAAGAGCCTAATGCAATTCATACAGATCTGCTGTTACTTATTCATTTAAACTACAGTTGGACCCCCATATCCACAGAACCAATACCTGCAGTTTCAGTTCTCCATGGCTGAAAAAATACTGACACATACCATAGAGTTATGCTGGAAAATGCCTAGACCAGCATCCTCTCTAAGCATCTTCTAGGTCCTCCAATGCAACTCTATAGTGTGTTTGTAGCAGAAGTTCTTTATTTTAATAGGGTTTGCTATTATCCACAGTTTCTGGTATCCATGGTAAGTCTGGGAACCAAACCCCTGTTGATACAGGGGGTCTGTATCGTATTTTACAGGGCCTTGAAGTGGCAAAGCCTCACACAAGTTAATTTACACAAGAAAAATGAGAGCTGCAAGCACATACTCCGGGTGGTTCTGTACTGCATTCCTAAAAGATGGGCTTACCATATAAAAGGGGCCTACATGTAAAATTAATGGAACAATAATGGTACTAAAGAAGTCCACATTAATTAAAACCTTGATACATAAAACGGTTACCTTGGGGTAATTGCTTTGAAACAGGAGTGGGCAACTTGTGGTCCTCCAGATATTGTTGGACTGCACACCACAGCCAGTGGTGAAGTATGCTGGGAGTTGTGGCTCCAAAACACCTGGAAGGCCACAAGTTGCCCACCCCCGTGTTAAAACTTTCCTGTGGCACCTGTGTCAACAACACAAACTATTTACAAATGTAAGGGAACATCATGCCATTTTGTGGTTAGTTTCCCTCACACTACTATGAAACCTTTCCTTTGGGATGCTTTTCATGGTGCTCTCAACCTTCCTCCCCAATTCATACAGCAATTGGCTAGTCAGTCAACCCACATAGAAAATCCCAGTTTATTTGTTTCACCTTCTCCTTTTCACAATGCATGCAATTACTGTACTCTTATCTCAGTGGAAGCAGCAGTAATTCTCTCAGCAACACAGGAAAGTCCTAATAAAATTTTGCTATATATTATTATTATTATACCTGAGAATAATGAAGCAGGATAATACCAAAATATCAATGAAACTCTTTTTAGAAAAGCAACCAGGAAAAAATTTGCATTCTGCTTGGACCAATAAGGTAATATTACTGGCTCGGCATCTTTTTCTAGTCATACCTGTTGCTGCAGCTTCAGGCGAGTCAGTTTTTCCCAGGCACTCCCTCCTACTTGCTCAGTTCAAACAGAAAATTTCAAACTAGCACACTCTGTCCTGTATGTTCTTTGCTAACACACTCTTGGGCTAGTTGTCTCTAAGCAAAAGCATTTCTCGCTGGTGTAAATGTGCAACATCTCAGACAAAAAAGGAGAAAGATTGTTCAGCACATGTATAGCACTGCCATCATTATAAAGAAGAGCTTCCTGTTCAGTCTTCAGGGTGGGAGGGGCATCATAAAACATGCCTGTTCTGGGACATGGTCAGGTCCTAGGAAAAACTGCACTTAATTTTTTTAAAGCATTAGAATCTCCTTAAAGCTTTTTGTAGTTGCATGCAGAACATTTTTAGATTAAGATTAGGATTATAAAAATAACATTTAGCAGTTTATATAGTGTTCTAAGATTGATCAAAGCATTATTGAGTAGATTGTGCCAATAATTCTTGCAATGGCTTTATGAGGTATGTAACTGTTATCCTCACCTGCAGCTAAAACATCCAAACTCGCATTCTTTGTCATATTAAAAAAAAAAAAACAGTCTTATTGAAATACAGGGCTCTTCCTCCCCCTGAAAAAATCTGGAAGGTGGGAGTAGTTAATACATTTTATCATATAAGGGGGGGTGGACAAGCTGATGCTCTCACAGATAAAGAAATCTAGACTTAGGGTAATTTTAACCCAATTTTTGGAAGAAGGGTCTAGAAGATTTCTTGAAGCTACACAGTTCTATCTATGCCAGAAAAAACACCTTCTCTTGAGCTGGGGTGGAGAATAGAAATTAGTTCCCAAAATACTCACCTTTATCAGTCCTCAAAGGCAGAAAGTTCAGCTTGATTGCTGCCTGTGAGAAGTTGCATTGCTACAAATCACTGCCTCAATGCAAAGCAAACGATGACAGCTTTCATTCACAACCTCCACCCTAAAGCCACATGCTTAGAAGAGGTTAAAAAAAGCCCAACCCATAAATAAAATGCTTACCATAATTCAAAGCCCAACCCACAAATAAAATGCTGTGATCCATTTTATGCTAATTACTCAACAGCTTTCAACTAATAGGAACTCTCAGAAGGATATGTAGCTAGCAAGTTCTCTGGAGTGTCATTTGTTCACGGAGAGTACAGAGAACACAATAGAGAGGTTCCTTTTATTTCTAGATTTCAAGTGGCAAACAGTCTCAGGGACATAGGCTTTCTTCCATAGCTTGGAAAGAACTAGTTACCAATAATGTGTTAGTTGTAATTAATTCCTTTTTTTTTTTTTTGAAGAACCAAGACACAAGTAAGTTACATAATTGTAATTCAGCAAGGCCTAATTCCACTGCTTTTAACAATGTGTTAAAATCTTCAAGTCACCTGTCAATTTACAGTGACCCCATTAATTCCATAGGGTTATCTTAGGCAAGGAATACACATGTTACCTAAAATGCTCCTTGGAAAATTCCAAGAAAATATCAAGTTTCTAATATGTTGGGGAAATTAGCAGCAACTCAACTTTAGCTATGCAAAAGGGGGTAACAAGGGAATCTTGCAAACCTTTGTCTACCAGTACTAGCCTGGATGGAATACACATACATGTACTATTAAGTATGGTTTTTATTAAGGAGTTCAAAAATAACAGCACACACATACACATTCACCCAGAAAAAGCATTCACACAAGGCTATAGGAAACGCAGTAGGAAAAACCTGGATAGAGAGTAGCAAGAGGATTTGTTGGGGTGATACAACCTGTCCTGTGGTCAATCCAGCAGAGTGGACGGAGGAACCTGGGGTGGCTAACACAAACTGGGTCTCCCCTATAACTGACTGTGCGCACTGAGGGAGATTTTGGGGGGGTGATATTTATACCTCCAAATACACCTGAGGGGAGTGGTGTTTCATGGGTAGAAACAATAGATTCTATAAGCCTTCATGGATTGCACAATGAGTGTCCTGGTCTTGACAAAAGGTGAGAAAGATGCTAATGTGTTTCTTAATGTCCAGTAATTGGATTTTAAAGGCTTTAGCAAGGGTCTTAAGGTTTGGGGATTAAGGAAAGGAAGTTTCATAATCAGCAAATACAAAGGTTTTCGCCCACCCATTATCTCCCTTTTCTGGGAAATGTGTCCTTTTTTAGCTATTAGCCTTAGGCTTCCCAGGATGAGGCAGGGCACTCAAATGACCTTTTGAGACCATCCTACATTTTCCTTTGTGGAAGGTCACACTGATGAACCAAATCAATAATATTAATACACAATTTCTGAGGTCTCCAGAAGTGGGGTGTAGGCCATGCTAACACACAGAGGCTGTTCTGCAGGTTCCTTCCTCTGAAATATAGCCTACAGCACCTGGTATTAGTTGGCAGTCTCTCATCCAAGTGCTAAACAGGGCTGACCCTGCTAAGCTTCTAATATCAGATGGGATCTGGTCCCTTTCGGGGTACAGTATTTAAGCCCTACTACAGCTATTTTAGTTACTTTTATAGTTACAGGGATGTAGTCTCACTAAATGGTGCAGAAGAAGTATTACATGATTCAACAGCTAACTCATGCTTCTTTAATTTTTCTAGTGTTGTGGATGTTGAGGCAACAATGAAGCTGGTCCATACATCTCTGAAAGACCCCTCTACAGACTGGCCCCCAGGTAAGTGACAGGAGCCCAAGGGGTTAGAACTGTGGGGCCAGCCTGGAGAGAGCATCTGTCACACCATCTATTTGAGAACTCTTCAGAACTAGTTTTGTTTTTGCTTTTTGTTTTTTTGTTTGTTTTTAAACTAAATTGCTAAAATATAAGTACTTACTTTGGGAGCCTTGAAATTACACCTGTAACTAATAACAACTGCTTTAAAATTATTTTTCCTAGCTTTGCTCTCATCCTACCCAGCAGGCTGTGCTTTTGTTTTTTAAAAAAGTCACACAGCTTCTTGCCACTGACCCCTATCCCTCCTTTCTTTGCTTACTACAAAGCCAACTGATTTCTTCATGCATCAGCAGCAATCATGAACTAGGTAAGTATGTTGTCAACATTATTTGATATGAGAATGTGTATGCATCATTAATACAAGGGAAACCTTTAAGCACGTGATCATCCTAGCAAGCCCACACACCACCTACATATTAATTATGCATCACAGTATTGTGTGTTTGCAACAAACCAGATGACTTCAGAGTTCAACAGCCACCTGACCATGTCACCTTTTAGTATGAAAGAAACTGCCAATTAGAAAAAAACAACGCCACTTTGTTGTCTCAGCATTTCAAGTAGAAGAAACAGACCAGAATCCATATTACTGGGAACTTTGTGAAGGCCCACTATCAAAAAAATTGTCACAGAGAAAGAAAAAAGCTTGAAGGGAGGGTGAACCTACAAGTATTAAAGCATCAGACTGCCTAAAGATAGATTTTGCCAGCAGCTCATTCAGTAATATTGCAGGAGAACTGAAAAACACTCTCAGATAGAGGTATCTGTAATAATGAATTCTAGTCATAGACAAACATTTTCCTTTGGTATCTCCACAACATATGAAAACTTGAATCAACTATTTAAAACTTAGACTCCTTTTACTGGGCTTTCCTTGTTCATTTGGTAGCTCTTGACACTGTTCTGTAGAACTTGCATCTGCACTGTTGATTTTTATTTTAGTGAAGTACTGAGATGTTCAGTTTGCTGAAATATAAAAGTTGGTTCCAACTAGAGTTAGCCCTTTCTGAATCACAATGAACTTGGTAAACCAATCCTTAGGTAAATTCCACTGATTAAATGGCCCTAACAACTGGATTTAGGTTCATGTCTACCCAGAGACAGGGAAGCAAGGATGGTGTTAGCAAAATTCCACCCATTGTTGGGTGTGCTTCTCTAATAAAGTCCACATACATACAGTTATTGGAGGGCAGCCAGCAACTGGCCCACATGATGTCATCAACTCAAATGTAAGTCTCCTATGGACTTTTAGCTTCAGGAGCCAGCTTGGTATAGTGGTTTGAGTGGTGGACTACAACTCTAGAGACCAGGGTTTGAATCCGTGCTTGGCCATGAAAACCTGCTGGGCAACCTTCGGCAAGTCACACACTCTCAGCCCTCAGAAAACCCTGTGATAGGTTCGCCTTAGGGTTGCCATAAGTCAGAAATGACTTGAGGGCACACAACAACAATATTATCAGTACCTCTTTTGCCACTAGCTCTGAAAAATTCTTGCCAACACCTACACATTTAAACTTGTTTAAATTACTTCTGTGAACAATAACCTTGAGCTCTGAAAGGCAATAAGTGATGGCAGAGGGAAGAAAAGAGTTCAATGGAAAGGATCAGGTGGCAGAAGAAATTTGTAGGACATTTCTCACCATTTCTCATTACAACACTGCTGTCTTCCAAAGACAATTTCCCTCAGACAAAGCAACTGTCAAAGTTTTATTTAAGTGTTTAAATCCAGCAAATAGTAAAACTTTCATCCTAAAGAGAGAGCTGGCATGGCCAATGTTCTAATTATACACACACTAGATCATGTTCATGATCTTTCACATGTAAAATGGCATCATATTGGGTTTACATAACACATGCCAGAAGGCAGCACAAATCCTACTGAACTCACTCAGAAAGTCAGTTCCATACAGCTTATGGCCACAAAGCTATTGTAAGTTGATTTATTTTTTTTTAAATTATTTATTTATACCCCGCTCTTCAGCCACAAGGCTATCAGAACGGTTTACAAATTGTTTTAAGCAATAGCAAATTTACACATCTACACTGCATTAAGCAGTTTCCAATGTGTGTTAGCTAATTGCCCCCAAAAGCCGGGTACTCATTTTACCGACCTACGAAAGGATGGAAGGCTGAGTGAACCTTGGAGCCCGCTGGAATCGAACTTGCAACATGGTGACTTGCAGTACTGGCATTTAACCACTGTTGAGTGGGAGCTGTGTAGCTCTCTGGATCTTCCTAAACTGCAACACCCAGCATTCCTCACCATTGACTATGTCAGCTAAGGCTGCTAGGATTTGCAGTTCAACAACAGCTGGAATACAGCATGATTCCTTAGAGACTTTGTTTTGTATGCTCCAAGTGTATGAGAGAAGCCTTGGTTTCAACCACTAGTGCAGAATCAGACCTTCAGGAAGGCTGCATGAAGAAAAGTGTCTAAAAAAATTATGAAGTGTTGAGGGCAATGCAATAGCTTGTTGTATCAGATAACACTACACAAGAAACACTGGAACGCTTTTGTTTATATATAGAGCAAGTTTATCAGCAGCATGCCTCACATGCCAGAAGTTCTTAGCCACCACAGGCCTTCCAGTGTGTTATGTATGCAAGACATGTTTGGAGCATGCCACTGAGCATGCCAATAAAACCAACATAAACACATATATTAGGAATCAACAGCAACATTGCTCAATAGTTTTGATAAGCACTGTTATATTAATGAAGATCTCAGCACACACCATAAGGTTTCTTCTGAATAGTTTAAACATTTTCAGTTCAGAGGAGATCGCATTTCAGACTTCAGTTTTTGGTAGTGTGTGTGTGTCCATCTGAGCTTGTTTTTTTTTTTTTTTAAAGTGACTTGGCCATCAAGTTGCCAGGGTTTTGTTTCTATTAAAAAGTATTACTGTAATTAACGTCTAATTCTAATTCTTTTTTTTTAATTTTTTTAATTAATTTTTATAATCATACATTATACTATCCAATCGATACTTATTTAGTATAACAGATAAAATTACTATAAACATCGCAATTTTTCTATTAACTAATTTCAAAAGTTAACATAGATTCTTTACTATAATTCTATTCAAAAATATTAATTCCCCTACCCCCCGCCACCTCAGTGCTCCTAATTCTAATTCTTGTAAAGACCATAGTACAAAAGCATCAGAACAATCAAAAAGCAAACAAGCTGCACAAAAACAATGTACATCAAATAGCTGGCATTAATTAATAGATTATAACCATTTCTAAAATTACTGAGGCTTATTACTCCATCGTTATGTTTCTTTCCAGAATGTTACATTGGTACTCACCGTGAAGGTACTTTCTGTAGGGTGAATGGCAGGAAGAATCCGTAACATTTGGGAACTTAGGACCGCACGGAAAAGTAGGAAGTTGAGCTAGCTCTTTTGAATCTTTAAGCTCTTTGCTCTCCTCCACGAGGCCAGTTCACTGACTAGCAAAGCCCAAAGATCTTGAACAAGTCTCCGTGACCTAGGAATAAGCACAGCTGTTATAGATTTATAATGAGGTAATATGTGCCCCCGACGGTGTTGAATTCGCGGTCACTGGGTGGGTCGGATTCTTCCTGCCATTCACCCTACAGAAAGTACCTTCACGGTGAGTACCAATGTAACATTCTGTAGGGTGAAATGGCAGGAAGAATCCATAACACTTGGGACCTACCCAAGCTTCCCTTGAATCCGCAGGTGGGAGTAACAGCTGAGTGGCCTGCCCCATGAGTTAGGACTGTACTACCTCATGCAGCACCCTTCTCCCGAAGGTGGCCTCCGCCGACCTGAACTTGTCCACTTTGTAGTGTCTGACGAATGTGGAGGGGGTGCTCCAAGTTGTGGCTCTGCAGATTTCCTCCAGTGAGGCGTTAGTAGAAAAGACCGTCGAAGTCGCCGCCGAGCGCGTGGAATGAGCAAGTACGCCCGATGGGCGGGGAATGTTGGCTGCGTCGTATGCTGCGAAGATGCACGCCTTGATCCATGTAGCGATGGCTTGTCTTGACACCTTCTTTCCCATCGTCGCTGAGTTGAAGGCCACGAAGAGCGAGTCGCACCTCCTAAATGGGGCCGTCCTCTTGATGTAGATCTTTAGGGCCCTCCTTACATCCAGTTTGTGCCATAACTTCTCCGTGGGGTGCAACGGGTTAGGGCAGAAAGATGGTAGTGTAATTGGTTGAGCTACGTGGAAACTGGAAAGCACCTTGGGCTGAAAGGATGGATCGGTGCGTAGTGAGACAAAGTCTTCCCCAAATGAGCAGAGGTGTTCCCTCACTGATAGAGTGGTTAGTTCTGACACTCTTCTGGCCAACGTGATGGCCACCAAGAAGGCCACTTTGAGGGTCAGGAGGCGTAAGGATACTCTCTCTAGAGGTTCGAACGGAGAGCATGCAAGCTGCCGAAGCACAAGTGAGAGGTTCCAGGATGGAAACCTGTGGTGTACCGGGGGCAACAACAGCATTGCCCCCCTCAGGAATCGTCTCACGTGCGGTTGGGTCACTATCCTACTGCCTTGGGGTCCCTGTATGAAGGCTGACAGAGCCACCACTTGTCTCTTGAGCGTATTCGGTCTGAGGCCTTTTTCCAGGCCATTCTGCAGGAAGGCTAACACATGCTGTGTGGGAGCCTCCATCGGTGTTATGTTGTGGGCGAGGCACCACTGTGATAAGACTTTCCAGGTCGCTTGATATATCCTTCTGGTTGACTTACACCAAGAGGCTAGAAGGGTGGCAATCACCTTGTCGTCGAAGCCGCACTCCTTCAGCGCCTGCCGCTCAATCTCCATGCTGTCAGTTGGAGCCAAGCGATGTTGGGGTGTGTGATTGGACCTGATGCAGCAGGTCCTCCTTCGGGGGTACCTCATTGGAGGCTGCACGGCCAGGTCCTTCAGATCTGAGAACCAGGGACGGCGCGGCCAGTAGGGTGCTATCAGTATCACCTGGACCTATTCCTGACGAATTTTCCTGCAGACCTTGCCTATTAGCGGGATGGGGGGAAAGAGGTACAGTAAGCCTGGCGGCCATGGCGACCTGAGGGCATCCGATGCTTCGGCCCCCGGAAGTGGGAACCTGGAAAAGAACCTTCTTAGCTTGGCGTTCTGAGGAGTTGCGAACAGGTCCACTTGTGGGGCTCCAAACCTTGCTTGTATTAGGTCGAAGATTGTCTGGCTCAGTTCCCATTCTCCTGAGAGCACTGTGTGTCTGCTCAGGCAGTCCGCCTGGAGGTTGGAATCCTCTTGTAGGTATTGTGCTGAGATGGATGCTACTGTTGCTTCCGCCCATCTGAAGAGGGCTTCTGCCTCCTGATATAGTGACCTTGACGTGGATCCACCCTGTTTCGCAATGTAAGAGCGGGCTGTGTTGTCGTCTGTCCTCAGTAGGATGTAGCGATCCCTGAGGTGGTGGGAAAAGTGAGCTAGGGCCAGGCACACTGCCCTCAGCTCCATCCAGTTTATGCTGTGTTTCCATTCCTCCTGTGACCAGGTTCCCTGTACCACCTCGCTTCTGCAGTGTGCTCCCCAACCTCGGAGACTTGCGTCTGAGGTGACTGTTACCTCGTACCTGATGCTGAGTGGACAGCCCTTTGCCAAGTTGGTTACTTGCATCCACCAGAGGAGGAAGTCCCTCCCCTGAGGCGGGATATATAGGGAGAATCTCTCCCGTCGGGCTATCCAGTCCTGGTGTGGGAGCAGGAATGCTTGCAGGGGCCTGGAGTGGAATCTGGCCCATGGCACTACTTGTATTGTTGATATCATGAGTCCGAACAGCCTTGCCAGGGCCGTTATTGTTGGTGCCAAGGTGGAGTGTATTGCTTTGGCCTCCCTTTCTATTGCCCGTTGATGGTCCACTGACAGCGATACCTTGCAGGATGAGGTGTCCAGCTGTTTCCAGAAGAGAGCATATAACACCGGTGCTAAAAGCTCTCCACTGGCTGCCTATTAGTTTCCGGGCACAGTACAAGGTGTTGGTTATGACATTTAAAGCCCTACATGGCTTGGGTCCAACTTACCTCCGGGACCGCCTCCTTCTGTACGACCCTCCCCGCACACTTCGGTCCTCTGGGAGGAATCTGTTACAGCCTATGAAAACAAGGCTGTCGGTGACCTCCCAGAGGGCCTTCTCTGCTGCTGCTCCCAGATTATGGAATAGCCTGCCGGACAAGATCCGTCTTATTACCACCTTAGACAGCTTTTAAAAAGACGGATCTTTTCCGTCAGGCTTTTCCTGAATAATTGTCCCGGCCCAAGACTCAGCTGCCTTTTCTAGGCTATGATTGTATGTTTTAATTTTTTTTCCTTCTAATTTATATATATTTTAATTAATGCATGTTTTTAATCCTTCATAATTTAATATTATTTTAAGGGGTGGGAGGGCTAGGGTATTGTGAGTATGGGGTTTTTATATTGTAAGCCGCCCCGATTGCGTTGCAGAGGGGCGGGGTATAAATAAAATTTTATTTATTATTATTATTATTATTATTATTATTATTATTACTCCCAGGTGTAGAATTGACTGTGCTGGGACGAGATTGCTCTTCTTGAAGTTTACCAGGAAGCCGTGGCTCTTCAGGCAGGCGATTGTGATCTGGAGGTCTGTCTTCACTTTCTCCCTGGATTGGGCTCTCAGCAGGATGTCGTCCAGGTAAGGGTACAAGTGGATCCCCTTTGTCCTGAGGAAAGCTATCAGGACCACCAAGACCTTGGTGAATACCCTTGGGGCTGTCAAGAGCCCGAATGGCAGTGCCTTGAATTGGAAGTGTTCTTCTCCGAAGGCGAATCTGAGAAACTGCCTGCTGTCTGGGTGCATCTTGATATGTAGATAAGCTTCTGCCAGGTCAAGCAATGCTAGGAAGTCTCCTTCCTGTAAGGCTTCCCTTATCAATGAAAGTGTCTCCATCCGGAAACGTTTGTATGTAACGTGCGAGTTTGTGTACTTCAGATCTAGAACAGATCTGAGTGAACCATCCTTTTTGGGTACTGTAAAGAAGTACGAGTACACCCCTGAGAAACGTTGGGATGTGGGCACCGGTTTGATGGCTTCTATTTCCAGTAGGTGGTTGATGGCTGCCCTTAAGTCTGCTGCCTTTGTGGGGTTGGAGGGGATTGGCGCTGGCATGAACCTGTTCCTTGGCTTTGAGTTGAACTCCACCTTGTAGCCTTGGGCTATTGTCTTTCAGACCCACTTGTCTGTCATGGAGTTCCGCCATGCGTCAAGGAACCTGGACAGCCTTCCGCCTACTGGAATTTGCCTCATGTCAGGGTTGTTGCCGCGGGGGTCCCCTCTGTGAAGAGGAGCCTCCTCTGCAGTTGGAGCTGGCATTGGAGAATGGAGTGTGACGGATGACGTAGTTAGTTTTAGCCCAGGCTGGCTTGAAGGAGCGAAAGTCTCCCCGTCTGCCACTTCCTCTGGAGCTACGAAAGGAACTAGAGCTGGCAAATGGTTTCCTTCCGGTCTTCCTATCCGATTTCCTGTTGGCAGATGGCATTGCTTGCTTCTTGTCCTTTGTTTTGATAAGAATATCCTTGAGTGCTTCTTCTCCGAATAGTTTGGTGCCCTTAAATGCTGAAGTTGCAAGCGCATTCTTTGTCTGGGCATCTGCATCCCAGTGTCTAACCCATAGTGAGCGCCTGGCCAGTGCTGTGGCCCCCGCTGCCTGGGCTGAGAAGGATAAGAGGACCTGGGACGCGCCCGCTAAAAAACTAAGTGCCAGCTGGATCCGCCGGAAGGCCTTGTCCAGTGATTGGGTGTCCAAGGCCTCAGTTTCCATCACTTCCTGAAGCCATATGATTGCTGCCCTGGAAATGATGGCTGAAGCAAGTGATGCCCTCATCCCTAGGGCTGAGGCATAGTGAGACCTCCTCAAGGCGCTATCAGCTCTCTTCTCGTCCAATTCCTTGAGGGTTCCTTCCCCTTCCTTAGGCGCCAGCGAATTGGAGACCATGGATACCACTGGCCGGTCGACCACTGGGGTCTTGAGCCTGTCCAGAACCTCCTTTGGGAAGCTGTACAGTCTCTGTGTCGTGGATGTGGCCCTTCTGCCCATCGCAGGTTTGTCCCATTCCTCCACCACCAGGTTCCAGAAGGCTCCTAGAAAGGGGAATAGGTGGCCCTTTGGTTTCGTGTATGGCATGAGTGCTGCCACCTTCTTGCTCTTTGGGGGCTGAGAGTCCCCGTTCCGATCTTGTTGGGCCGAGGGGGGTGGAATCTCCAAGGTCTCTAAGGCCCTGTTTAGTAGGTAAGCCAGTTTTTCACATTGGAAAATCCAATCCATGACTTCTGGCTCTGAAGCATCAGAGTCAGAAAGTTCCCCAGGTTCCTTGTTGGGGTGAAGGGCACCATCTGTGTCCCCAATGGGGTCCCCCCCTGCTGTCCCTGCCAGGGCCAGGGCTTCCCCATCTGAAGCCTCCCCAGACTCCTCCGAGGAGTGTTGAGACGGGGGGGGGGGAATTTCGTTTCCTGGAGGGTGGCTTGGCATGGGGACGTTGCTCCTGGTGTCCCCTATTCCCTTTGTTTTCCCCTTTTCCTTTCCTGTGTCTCTTCCCTTGGGAATTGTGGCCTTTCTGGGCATGGTTTTCCCCTTGGGAATCGCCTCCCTTGTGTGCTTCCTTTTCCTTTTTGAAGCCCTGGGGTTGAAGTTGTGAGAGGGTAGTAGAGGTAGGAGGGCATCAATAAGCATTTTAAGGGCTGTACTGATGCCCTCCCTCCTAACGAGGGAGCCATTCTCCTCCCCACCAGTCTCAGAATTCTCTGAGTCCGCGGACTGTATGGATCCCAGGTCCTCTATGTCCCCCTCAGATTCCAAACTCTCTTCCCCACTCCCCTCCGGGGTTGTTGTCACCTCCCCTTCGCTGGAAGACATTCCCCCTGTTGCCTCCCTCGTGGCCCGAGCCTCCGCGACCCTGGCCGCCACCTTCCTGGGGCTGGGGGTGCGTTCCGCTATGATGGCCCTTATCTGGTCTTCGGTGGGGTCCCTTTGTACCTTAGAAGGGGCTCCTGCCCCTTGCTGTGCGGTTCCTCTGGGTCCTGGGTCTGCCACTCCAATTCGGGAGGGAGAGGAAGCATCTGTATTCCCCGTGTTTCCTCAGGGCTTTCCCGCCCCTTTGCCAACCGCCACAACAGGCCTCCTCTCATGTCGGGGCCTCTTCGTCTTTCCGGACCGATGGTGGCGTCCGGACTTAGACGGGGCACGGGGGCATCCGCCTGCCAGCGCCTTCTTGGCCTCTTTGGCGGCCCTCCTCTGAGGCACAGGTGAGGACCCTTGTGCCAAGGAGTGGCCCGCGGCTAGGCTCGCTTCCTCCGAACAGCCGTTCAGGGGGTTCTGGGAAGCCTCCTCCTCTCCGTTGCGTGGCTTTTCTGACGCTGCGGTGGCCTCTTTGCTCGTGGCCATACCCCTTGACTTGGATGAGAGGTCTCCCATGCCAGAGGACAGGGGGTATGAGGAGGAGAAGTGCGGAACCATGGGGGGGGGTTGAGAAACCGGGAGAAGAATAGAAGGAAAAGTTTGATTTTTTTTTTAGTGGAATTGGAAGAATAGAGGTGAAGGGGGGGGGAAGGCAGAGATTGGGGGGGTAGAGATGAGAGAAAGAATTCGAGCACGTGGAGGAGCTTGGTCCTGATCTTCACCGGGCGAAGCAGGAAGTTGAACTGGCCTCGTGGAGGAGAACAAAGAGCTTAAAAATTCAAAAGGGCTAGCTCAACTCCCTACTTTTCCGGGCGGTCCTATGTTCCCAAGTGTTACGGATTCTTCCTGCCATTTCACCCTACAGGAAAAAAAAGCTTCATTTCAAAGAGGAGACTTGATGCGTTTTGTGAACAAACAATATATCAGAAGTGTATAATGAATCAGTGGTTGTTGTTAACTGCCATCAACTCAACTTCAATTTATGGCAACCCTATGAATGAGAGACCTACAAGCCACTTTATCATCAACAACCTTGCTCAGGCCCTGCAGACTCAGGGCCATGGCTTCGTTGATTCAGTCTATCCATCTGTAAAGCAGTCTTCGTCTTCTCCTACTGCCTTCTACCTTGCCAAGCATTACGACCATTGGTCTATTTAGCTCAGTAGTACAGTATAAATGTATTGACTGGTAGCAACTCTCCAGAGTTTCAGACAGTTCACTGCTCCCAGCCCTACCCGTGCATGCAAGTGACTGAACCTCAGCACCTTTGCTCTGCACTGAGCTACAACCCTTTTCGGTGCAGAAGTGTTTTCTAAAAGACCAAAATAGTAAGATGTTGAGTCAAATTTCAGAAATGGTGGCTGAAGCTGCATATCTTTAGAAATATACCATTGCTCCAGAGATGCTGGTTTCATTTTTGTCTCTAAAGTGGAGGACATCACCTCCTAAGAACCCCCAGCCAGCACAGCCAATAAACAAGGATTCCAATACCTATAGTCCAAAGCCTCCGGAAGACCAAAGGGTGAGAAGGACAACAACAAAACCATTTTCATTAACATTTTTTCTTTCTTTAATGGCACAGGTCTTTGGGAGGCTGTAAAACCTCCCCAAGCCAGACCAAGAAGAAGAAGAATCCGCCAAATGGCGGCTGGTTGACATCCCATCACTTTGGGCAGGCTGGAACATGCTGCTGTGCCCTACCAGCTGGGTTCAGGAAGGGAAAATGCCCCCTGCCCTGTCTGCATTTGCCCACTCCTGCTTTAGAAAGAAGTAGCAGCTACAAGGATCCTTGAGGTTCCAACACTAAATTAACATGATCTGTGTGGTTTTGTACAATATGGATGGTAATTATACAGATGTGTTACTCTTAGAAGTAGCACAACAACCTGGGAAAGGTCCTGCCTTATATTCATCACAACAGTGTAAGAAACAGGATGTATACAGACAGACAAATCTAGAGAATCCCTGGATCCCTCTCTGCTGGTATCAGGAAACATCATCTTTCCTTGACTTAAGACAAAAGAACGTTTTGGAGCTTTTACTTACCGGTATACATTTTTTAAGAGTATCCAGTCATGTCTATTGTATACTGTTTGGGGGCTCAGTAAAATTAAGTTGGCAATACGTTAACAAAGGTGTTATTCTTTTTTCATGGTGCATTAATATGAGATAAGCACAGACCCTTCACTACTGTTTTAAACTGGGTCAAATTATACAAAAGAAAAAAGCTGCCCAACACAATTGTGCCCTGAATGGCAAGTAGCAGAGATGTTACCAGTAATTAATGCATCCTATTTAGTGGGAAACATTCAAAAATTCATTTCTACCTTTTAGAATCATGTCAAGTATATGATGTTCATGCTTTTAAAATTGCAGTTAACTTTTTTGCATTTTTCTGTTTAATGGATTCAATTTTAATTTTTAAAACTTTACAAATACAGTAGTGAAAACTAGAAAGGCAAAAGTATTACAGGTTGAGTCTCCCTTATCCAGAATTCTGAAATCCAAAATACTCCTAAATCGAAAATTGTCTACATGAGTGGCTTAGATAGTGATACCTTTGGTTTCTGATGGTTCAATGTACACAAATTTGCTTCATGCACAAAATTATTAAAAATATTGTATATAAAATTACCTTAAGGCTATGTGTACAAGGTATGTATGAAACATAAATACATTTCGTTTTTAGAATTGGGTCCCATCTCTAGGATCTTTCATTATGTATATGCAAGTATTCAAAAATCCCAAGCATTTCAGATAAGGGAGACTCAGCCTGTAGTAAAACTAGGGACACTGAGTAAAGCAGGAGATTTAAATGTACAGTGTTAAAAAAAAACTACAGAGAAGGCAACATTAGGCATGAACAAACACCAACAATGTACAGTACTTATTATTAAAGTATAAACACACTACAGATGATATGGGAAAGTATGGTAGAATCATAGAAATATTTAATTGCCATCAAAGAGTTCTATGCAGGGTTCTAATAGACCTTCATAAACTAACTCCTCATACCACCACAATCCACTATTCCCACAAAGTTGCTCCTCAAGGTGGCCAGGTGCCCCACCACCAACAACAACACACATAGGGGATCAGGTGCCTGTGTTGTTATATTGCTTCTGTTCTTCCTGGTTCATTTTGATCTTCTTGACACTTCCTGCCATTACTACAGAGAGAAGGAGAAGAAATATCATTTCTGCCTCCTTCAGCTTCCTTTTTATCTGCCTAATTTTTAAGCCAGGCAATTGAGGGATTTATTCCTAACACTTCAAACCATTTCTTGGGAGAGAGAAATGTGTGGCAGCATAAACCAAGACACTTGCTAGCAAGCTTGCTCACTGGATACCATAGGAAGGAAGTCAATAGGGATGGAACAGCCATTTTGTGTGTGTTAAAATGCAAGAGTTTGGGGAATTTACTTTTTGGACTACAACTCCCATAGACCTCTAGCCACTGTGGCTACTGATCATTTTAGCTGGGGAGTTCTGGGAGTTGTGATCTAAAATGTAACTCTTCTAAGCTCTAAGCTTCAAGTAGCTCAAGCCACCTTTAACCCCACACAGGGAGAATGGCAGGATATAAAATAAGCAAATAAAAGTCAGCAAGTCATACTCCATTCATATACAGACATACCTCCATTAACAAAGCCTCTCCCAAAGAAGCTCCTTTTTTACAAAGTCTGCCCATTGCCTCCTTTCCTCCTAGTCCTCTGGTTAGCTGGCTAGTTTTCAGCAGCATTGGCGCTGGAAGGATGCGCTGGCATTGGCATCAGAGCCCTGATGGCGCAGTGGTTAAATGCCAGTACTGCAAGCCACAAGGTTATCAATTCCGTCTGAGAGGTTGACTCAGCTTTCCCTCCTTCTACAGGTTAGTAAAATGAGTACCCAGCTTGTTGGGGGCAATTAGCTAAAAAACATTGTAAACCACTTAAGGAGTGCTTCGGCACTGATAAGTGGTATACAAATATCAATGCTATTGCTATATTGCTAAGGATGATAAAGGAGGGCTGGAGAAACACTTTTCGTGTCAGGTTAAGTAGCACAGCTGCAGTAAACAATGCGATAAAAGCCTGCACTGGAAATGAGTGGGATGCTATTTTAGGTGATCCTATTGTAGCTGTGTGTGCCTGTCTACAACGGGCAAGATAATGAGCACCTGCTTTCAAAATCCCTTATGGAGCATACATGAATGGCAAAACACAGAGAGAAAAGTAGAGAACAGATAAACCTGCTTCACCAGCTACTCCACAGCCTGCAGAAACACAAAGATCTGTAAGTTTGGCCACCCAAACTGATATCATAAGAAAAGTGGAGACTGGTGGAAGGAAAAAAAAAAAGTAATCACCGGACACATATTGGATGAAGCCTTCAAGTGGTCTCTCATGGATTCAAAATGCTTTTTCTTTAGTTATGCAAGGCTTAGCTGACCTGGTTGTTCCATTTCACATGAACATATTATTAGTTTTGGGTTAAAAAAAACTGCTGAAACATGTTGAATTGCTCTTCTTTTTCACTGTATAAGAATCTATACCTATTCTTTCCCTGTTATTCCTGCCTCTGCTAAAAAAATGCCCAGGAATACATCTACTTCATTAACAGAGGTATACCTGTATATACCTGGCTTTTAGCTGTGACAAGAGACTATGCCCAGCATTGGTTTCTCATTTTATGGAGAGCTTGTTTTATAATGCTCAATAACCATAGTCTACTAAGCCAAATTCTATGTTTGAGAATTACAGACAAAAAAACCTTAATACAAATGAGACTGTCAACTGCTCTCCAGCACCTCCTTTCTTCCCTTTTACACCATCACTCATGATCCCTAAACAGGTCCATTCCACCTAAACAACATCCTGGGTTTTCCTAATTGTGTGTTGGTATGTGAGTGTGGCCTTGTCTACACGGGGGGTGGGATGTACTCACCTCAAATCTGGTTCTGAGGAACACATAACATAGGATCGTTTTAGCATTGAAAAGTGCTTCTTTCAGGCTTTAATGCAACTGTTAAAAATTCACTTCTTGCTCCTCAGTTTCCAGGAAAATCTGGGGCTGGTTTACACGGCAGGTTTTATTGCGTTAAGTTGCACTTTAGTGCTTTCCCGCATCAGTGGTGGGTAGTTTACACGGTAATTGTTTACACAGCTATATTTTGTGGCTCTTTGATTTTTTCCGCTTTGAGGTTCACACAGCCAAAAGTGCTGGGGGCATGGCCAAGCATTGGAGAGGGAAAGGAATGCCATAGGAATGTCTGCCCTGGCCCCAACTCCGTGCTGAACAGCTTAGAAGGTTTTCTTCCTTGCTTGAAACAGCATTTTCTGCCAAATAGAGGAAAGCCAGACAGAGAAGGGGGGGGAATAACAGCTTAGAGGCAGTCCCCCTCCCCCCCCACTCCCTTTCCACAATTCAAACAGAAGGTGTTCCTCCTTGCGAGAGAGAGGGGGGGGAATAGCAGTTCAGCTTGCTACAGCCCTTCGTGAAATGGTTTCTCTCCCTCCCCCATGCACAGGAAAAAAGTTGACGAACTGAGCTTTTACATACTTTCAAAACAGCAGAGAGAATGAGAAGGAATGCTCCCTGAATGAAAATTCTTGGGAATCCTTTTTGTTTGCAAACTGGCTTGCAAAATAGCAGACAGGATTTTTGTAAGTTTCCTCTAATCGCTACTGTCTTTCCCTCCCTCCCTGCCCCTTTTAAGCCCACCCCTGCATCATCAACCAATCACAATGCAGCTCTGCTTTAACCCTTAGCGGAATGCTAGTTCACACTGCCAATAATGCACTACATTGCAAATATACCGTCAAAAGTAGCGACATCCCTTGGCACGCTATATTTGGGTGTTTTACCTCCCCCCTTCTGAATGAGGCGATGCTGTGCTGTGATCCATGGGAACTATGAGCTATCTTGGCGGTATATTTAGAGGAATATTTGCCCGTGTAAACAATCCCCTGGTCTTTTTTACATATTTCCATCTGCATCGGGGTGGCGGTGGGATAGATTGGTGTGTGGCAAGCATCACTATTTAAAAAAAATATTCAGTGCTACTTGCTGAGCACCAGGGTTGCCACCCATTCCCCAGCCAAGCCAAGCCACATTGAAAATACAGTAAAAATAAAGTTTCTTTCTCCTCAGGGCCACCCAGCCAATCACCGCCCCAGCAGAGCCCCACTGGTAAAGCTGATTCCTCTGAGCTCAGAATGAGGCACCCAGCCACGAGATCAACAATGAGGGGTTTGATGGGGTTACCACCTCACCACTGGGCACCTCATTCTGACCTCAAAGCAAGAGACTTGGCCAGCAGGGCTCTGCTGGGGAGATGCTTGGCTGGGAAGGCAGCGGCGGCAGCCCTGAGAAGAAGGAGGAAAGAAAGTGGGGCGGATTCAAATGTGGGCAGGAGTAGGCATCATTTCATCTTCAGTGCTGTATATTATGAGTCAGTCTGGCACTAACGGAGTGAATTCAGGGCAGAATACTCTGAATTGCAGCTGGAATATTTGCCGCTGTAGACAAGCCCTGTGTGTTTAATGTTGTATGCTTTAATCTGATTTTTTTTTATCACTTACAGGTTGTCCCCCATATCCACAGGGAATACATTCCTAGAATTACTGTAAATACATGAAACCATGGATAATAGTAAACCCTATTGAAATGAATTACTTTTGGCCCAACTTCCAGGGGAAGCATATCATAGAATCGTACTGGAGGAAAATGCC
Organism: Gambelia wislizenii; assembly: GCA_030847615.1. Classification (NCBI taxonomy): domain Eukaryota; kingdom Metazoa; phylum Chordata; class Lepidosauria; order Squamata; family Crotaphytidae; genus Gambelia; species Gambelia wislizenii. The sequence goes on from JAUMIR010000001.1 coordinate 371,806,411, forward strand.
TAGAGAGGAGGGGATTTCCCCTTTAAAGTGAATTCCAGGTGCTACATACATATGATGTTAAGGGACAGTTTAACCACAATATTATGATTACCTCTGAAACAATAACAAATGCAATACAATACTTGGTATAAACAACAACACTGTTTCAATATCAAGTGCATCAGATCACATATATTATCCAAGTAATTCTTACAACTTTCATTAAAAAGGCACCCTATTGCTCATACATTTCATGATAGCAGAGACAGACACAAAGAGATTGTCTGGGGGTACCTTACATTACAGATAAAGGCAAATTATGTGTGGGGGGGTATGATATACTGTATGTCTGATTTTGAGAAAATGAATTGGTGTCATGCTGTCAATGGGAAGGAATAGTCATGCACCATACTAAGCACAGTAGGCTTCTTTCTGCAATAGAGCAATTCATGAGCACTTTTACAAGTCTTAAAGGTTGAAATATTTCCCAAAGAAGAGAATAAAAAGGAAGAAAATATCTTTATTGTTTAGGTGCACTATATGGCAGTTGAATGCAGGGCATGGAATGGGCACAGCTTTCATCCTTCAAGTGCATTTAGTTATCAGTCTTCCAATTCATTGTTGCTTCAGAAAGAAACACGTACACATACTATATTATATAAAAAATATACTTATTTCTTAAATACTGTACCAGTAGCCACCAATGGCTTCTCATCCACCAACACCTATCTTCTATACCAAATTTTTACAACAGTAGTTATACAACACAATTATTATACAAACATAAGCAACAGTTTGGATAAGGTTTATTAGACATTACAAGGGAAACACCACATTCTGAACCCTATATTTCTCTCATAAGGTTAATACAGAGGCCATGAAAGCATTTGACAAGGCAAATCTGTGAGCAAGACAGGGATCTCCAACTGTTCTAACCACCAATTCTTTTTGAAAATGCTTCCACACACTAATGCACCATCTCACAAGCTCCCTCTGCCCTGTTTTCCAACAGCAGAAATGTGATTGACTGGGAAGGGAAAGGAGAACAAGCTCAGGAGACACTGAGATAATTAGGGATTATCTGCATTACCTGCCCTTTAGCTTCACAATCTTTCACACTGAAATATGGGATTAGGACCCTTTGTTTTCTGAGGAAACAAATTTTGTATTGTAATTACAGGGCTATGTCACTGAACTGAAAGGACAACAACCTTACAGGTCTACCACCACCCCCTTCCATATACAGGTCGACTTCCATACCCGCAGATCCCGTATCCACAGTTCACTTATTTGCTGTTTGCACAGCAGTCTCAGACTTTGGGGGCGGAAGCCATTGCTTCATTGCCCCCATTGCTTCATTGCCAACCCTTTTGTCACCAGAGAGAAAGCATCCCACCACCCCAACTTCTCCCGGGTGACAAAGCACAGCAACAGCTTCATCGCCAAGGAGAATCCACCCCACTGCCCTGCTTCCCGCCCCCCCCCCCAGCAACAAAGCACAGCTAGTACTTCCTTGCTGGCGAGAATCCACCTCACCACCCCAATTTCTCCTGGGTGATGAAGCACAGCTAGCGCTTTGTCCCTGAGGAGAATCCACCCCACCGCCCTACAAGGGGTGGGGTGGGGGAATGGCCAACACTCTATTTTTGCTCTGAGTCCTGGAACATATCCCCCACGGATATGGGAGTCAATCTGTATTTTCTTTTACAAAGTTATTTTTAAAAAATCTGTAGGGCTTGGAGAAAAAATGACTTACAGTGTATGACACTCACAGACAAAATTACAACAACTGTAGTACATTAAAAATGAAGAACCTACATGTCATTACTCAGTCACCATTTGAATTCATCTCATATCACACTGAAACAATGGGCAGAACACAGAAGAACTCAAGTGTTGGATTTAATTCTATGCACCCTAATCAGTGTGATTTATGTATATTAAATCTTGATTTTAGTATTTGAAAACATTTGTTTGGGCTTTTGTCTTATTTCAGTTCTGATACTGCTGAAGATCTTAAACATTAGATCTCAAAATGCTTTCCAAGAAAAATTTTAAGAGTATAGTACTACCTCAACCTTTAACATGCAACACACCTGAGTTGGTGAGGGGTTTTCTTAAACATACTATTTGTAGCTTTTTGTTTCTCTGGAAAACATTGAGAAATGATGTACATCCATAAATACATCCACCACCATCAGTATATTTTAAAGCAAAATGGATACTGATCTAACCTGTGTTTAACTGCTGTTTCCTTTAAGCAAAACCTGCACAGCTGCTCCTAAACAATACATGTTGTTGTGCAAAGCCATCCCAGAGTGCAAAAAAATAAAAATAAAAAAAATTAATAACACCAATTAATATCCAGTTCACAAGTACATGAAGTTAAAGGCTGAAGGTGACCCAAAAGTCCACAAGCAAAACAAAACAAAGCAAAAACTATGAATCAACACAAGGTAGGAAGGGGCACTTAAACAAGAAACCTATTCTGCCTCACAATATGCATCCCATTTGCTATTTGTACAGAACAGTGAAGGCACATGTTATTACTTCCAAGATTTTGTCTTACTGTTAGTTTCTTATCTCTTCAGCAAACTGGATTTATTCCATGGCATCATTCTAGAAAAGGATACCATTAAAATGTTTCAGTTGACAAAGTACCATTAGTGTAACTCATCGTCAGATTAAATTATATTAAAAAGACTTAGTGCAGTGAGTCACCGTAAAGTGTACTAAATGCAGATTCTGAAACAGATGCTATCATTTGTGTTGGATATTACACTTTGCACAGGCACGCACACACATAACAGCTTTAGGTTGAAACATATGGCCTGCATATTCAAAATCAAAACCATAATCCACAAGGCTCTTAGAGATACTTACACATTGAGAACATCTTTTTATACAAGAATTTTCAGCTATATTCATGTTTTTGAAAAATGACAAATTACACAAACAAGTGCTTGTTTAAAAGTTCCAAAGACATTTAAGTTAGAGTTTAAACCATGCAAATACCCTCAGACTCTACAAGCAGGCTCATTCTATGTTCCAATTTCAATTTATCTTGGTTTTAAAAAGAAGTAAAACCTCATATTCAACCTGTTTTCACCAGAGTTTGGGGGGAAAACGGTTTTGGATCACAATTCCCATAATCCTCTAGCCAGCAAATCCAGGAACCATACTGGCTGAGGTGTTCTTTCAGCTGTAGGGCAAAAAGTAACTTTTCCTAGCTTTGGTTTTTAATTGTAAAATCCAGGCTTAAGTAAAACACTAAGCATTCATTACAAAGTGCACATATTCTAATGGATGTAAAAAAACATAATTAGACGATGGGTGAATCATTTCCTAGTTTAATATTCAACTAAAGATCCACACCTCAACATTAAAATAAGAATCCATGTGTAGGCAAGAACTAGTTACTGGCAAAGCCCACAAATCCAAAATTCAGGTATGCATCTATATAATTTCAATTTCATATCTTGCCAGAGGACACTGATTGGGTGCCATAAGCTTTTTCAGTAAGAAGAAAGATATAACACAGCTGTGATCCTCTGCTGAAAGTCCTTACCATAAGAGAAGCTGCTTCTCATAAATTTTAGCAATGGAATACACTTTTAGATCAGACGAACTTTGTGCCTTTGTGGGAATATATATACATACATGTATATCTCTATCCATACAGGAATACATTCTCATTTTCATTGCCACACACTCCCACTCAAACTCATGTACAGGTAAACTATGCCTGCACATAGTTTAATGTAGATAACTCAGAACCAAAGATGTATCTAATCCAGCACTCCACGGACACTCAACCCATTTCCTATGGAAATCCTACAACTGGACATGACTGTGGTTTTGCCATTTGGCTTATATATCCCAACAACCAGTATTTGGAGATATAGGCCTAAATCATCTTGTTAGTCCTGACTAGTGTAGACAGTGGTAACTTGATAAATCAGTACTCCACTGCTTCCATGAGTCTAAGCTGGTTAGGACTAACAACAGGACCCAGGAGCTTCTGTTTCTATTGCTAAAGGTAATATATAGCAGTAGCTCTTAACCTTTTCTTTACAAGGGACCCCCTTTAAATATCTTTTGTTGCCATGCCTCCCTAAAACTTAACTCAAGATTTAAAACGACAACAACAACAGTGCAATTACACCATCCATTAAACATTTCCTCAAAGGCACTGGAGAAGGAGGGAAGACTTATCCTGATTCTTCCTGCAAGTTTGTGGCTGGAATGGATTGAATAGCAATGTGCAGGCCAAGCCAGCCAGCTAGATTTTGCCTTAGCTGCTGTCATGTGGCCCGTTCCCCTGAGAGGAGGAGGTGAGCTGAGCAGCCTTCAAGCCTTTGCGGACCTCCTGTGAGGATACTGCTACCCCTGGGGGTCCACAGACTACAGATTAAGAGCCACTGACACATAGTTATAAGACTACTTTTCTCCCCTATGAATGTGTGTAATCCTCTTTTAATGTGATCCAGGTTAACAGCCATCACTACATCTTGTGGAAGTGAACAGTTTTATATTTGCCAACTAAACAGCCTCTAACATTGCAGCCTATCCTAACAGGTAAGTTGCTACAATTCCTTTGCTGTTTTCTGCATTTTTCCCAGACCTAAAACTTCCTTTTCTAGGTACAGTTCCTAAAATTTTACACAATATTCCAAAAATGTGTTTGCATTAGAAATTTGCATAAAGACACGACACTATTGGCAAGTTTTATTTTGGATTCTTTTCCTAATATTTCCAGCATGCTTTCCGGCAGCCAGGAGTCCTTCCTTCATTTAAGCTAGGGCAGGTTTCATAAGTACCTCTCATGAAGTATGAACTGAGCCAGTAAGTTGTGGCATCTTCCTTACAGAACTCCCTCTGCAGGAAAAACTTTCCTGGTGCCTATGCTAATGACTTCTGGGCATCTGGCAAAGACCTTTTTAGCTAACCAGGCTTATAAGATCAGATACATTTAACTTCAACTGTCATTGCTTTTAGCATCACCTTTAACTTTTACTGATTATTATCACAAAATGCACTGGAAACATCCAAAACTTAAATGAAGGACAATATAGAAATAAAGTATAGAAATATTTTAAATAGATTTATTCTAAATAAATAACTAGACTAGACTGCATGCATTCTAAGATAAGGATGGAAGGAGAATTCATCCTGCAAACAATGATTTCACACTGGAGCTGGAATTAATAAGAACAGTTTCACCCACATAACTCCCCTGAGACAAAACATTTTGCGTTTTAATTCCCACAACAGGCTCCACTGTGCAGACCCTATTCAATCCTATACACAAGGAGTGGGAATTATACACAGACACACACCTGGCTAGTTTTGCATCACCCCCTTCCTAGACTCCCCTCTCCAGAGCAGTGAACCTCTTAAAGAAAGCAAATTTCTTTTTATCAAGGAGGCTTTCACACACACACCCCTCCAAAACTAGAACCTTCCAGTTTTGGAAGGGGAACCAGAGAACTTGCAGTTTTAGAAATCCTAGACTTTGCACCCATGCTATACTCAATTACTGGGGCATGCATCCCACTGAAATTAATAACTAAGATCCAATGGTATATGTCTTGTTGGATCCTGCTGCTTCCTCAAGAATCACGATCCCCCTTCCCACCTGCAACCTCCCACATACCCTAGGAACTTTCTCTGAAAAGGTGGAAACCTTCTGAAGGAGGTTTTTAGCAAAACAAAGGGCTGTTTCACACAAAGAAATTCGCACTTCTACTATTGTTGGTCACTTAAGCATGCCACTGGCTCTTGGTCAGCAGGACTTATTTCTAAGTAAACACATGCTGCATGTCTTGTGTTTACAACAGCATGAGAGAGGTACAGGATGGCACTGGCAAGAGACCACCTCTGTCTCTTGCAAGTGATGTGACAGGCACCATCCATTAGCATCCTTACCGTGTCACATTCCCCACAACATCCCAAACAAGAACGCTCCCCAGTTGGGAAATGAAATGTGTATTTCCAGCAACAACTCACTGGTGCTTGAATGTTAGGAGTTTACCTTGAAATAGCTTCATTAAGAGCAATTATTTGCCTCCTACCCAACCAATGAGAAACAAGGATACATTTTTGTGTGTGTGTGCAAACTGAGTGCAAACTGGGCCTCAAACTAGCTGTGTAAATTAGTGTGAGCCAGTCAGGCCAATCAGAATACAAGGGCACCATGAGCATAACCTGCTGAAGAACAGTGCTGTTTCTTCAACCTATAAACCTAAGGGCTATCCCTGCATTCTCCTACTCTACAGGTAAAATTGTTAAGATCCAGCTAGATGTTAAGATGAAGGCAGAACACTTCATGACTTGGCTTCAAATAAGTACTAATACATGCAGGCACACATACACCTATACACTTATCACAAGGGTAATTAATCTACCAATCCTATTACAATTTCTCTCGAGATACAGAGAGTTATCAACATCTGAAAACAGGCCCCACTTCAGGAACAAAGTAATTCTATGCTCACTTAAACAGGCTTAACTTCACTCACATCAGCAGAGCTACTGTGAAGAAGGGGGCAGGGGATGCAGACTTTAATACCAGTCTCAGCAGGTGATAAGAACAGGAGTTGGGACAAGCTGGTCTTGACCCCAGATTCAACACTGTCCTGCAGTTTTCATTGTTAAAACAGAATGAATGAAAAGCCATCTTCCCTGCAAAAACACTTGCTTCATTTTGGATAACTGATTTTAGCTTTGTACACCAAAGCTACAATTCTGTCCTGCAGACTTTACTTCATGGCTCACGGGATGCAGAGGTCTTCCTTTACATAACTGCAAATATGGAATTTCCCTTCCTGCCTTCTACATTAGAGTAATGCACAGATTTTTTTAAAGAATATACTGTATTACAATCAAATTATAATCCTCGGCATCAATTAGTAGTACATTTAGGAGCTTCTTGGGAAAACAACAGACTGATGTTGCAATTATACTGAGGTTTAGCTATTAGTAGACTTATTATAGGAAGGACACAGATGCTACAAAATAATTTGTTTTCCTTATCAGTTATGATTTCCTCCATTCATGGATCAGCACAGGCACACAATTTTGTTTTTAGATGCTACAAAAGGAGTGGTTGGTGAAATCTTCTGCTTTGCTCTGAAGGTGAGATGGCACCCCAGTTCCACAACTTCCCATATATCGAGTCTCTTATTTGTTTTGCTCTCTGATTTTGTTACCATTGAATCAAATTTACTCATAACCAGAAAGCTTTAAGTGATACATGGTGCCAGCAAGACTTTTTTTGGAACTAATACCCAGGGGAATTCCCCACAAAGATACAGAAAAGCTATCCTTACTTTTAAAAGTGGCAGCAGCCCTTTTGAAAGTATTTTGCCGTATCAACTTTTGGTATTTTTTCAACTTCAGGTAACGCACAGCTTTAAACGTTATCCAAAAGGTCTTCACGTTTTACCAGTGTTCACCAATTCTACTCAACCTCCTAGGGGGAAAGTGTGGCCCTCCAGACATTGCTGGATTACACCTCCCATGATCCCTCACCATTGGCTGTCACTTAGGACTGATGGAAGCTATAACAATACTCTGTGGAGAGCCACATATGTCCCATCCCTGCCATACATAGTATCAGCAAATCCAATCTCCAAATGTGGATCCCAGCGTAGCCAAAAGAGCACCACACATGCACAAGAGAAAGGTATTAACAGATTTGGGAGAACTCAAGATCTGTGGAAGTCACACTTAGAAAGTTTTAAAAATTAATTAGGATGGGAGGGTACACACAAAGAGCTCATCTACACAAGCCAGGATAAGCTGGCTGCCCACTGGCCTATCCTGGCTACAGAGCTGTCCTGTTCTTCCCCTGTTACCTTGATGAAACCGGCCAGAGTCCAAACAGCAATGCCGCCCTGTCCCTGCAGACATCGCCACTGCTATTTCCTGTGTGGACTTGGAAGACAGGAAGGGGATCTGCAACATATGACTGAATGCCCCCTGCATGTGATCAGCCTTGGTCACTTCTGCCGGACTCTTGCCTGGCTTCTGGGAAAGCCAGGGAGATGGCAGCAGCCAGGCCCAGCATACCAGATGAGTTCCTGCTGACATGTGGGGCCCAATCCAGTTTTCGCCGGTGGAAACGGAGTGAACTGGGTATTATTTCAAAACAGTTTATCATGCCCTACCCACTCCCCCCCCACCTCAGCCCCGTAAGGATTGCTTGGGGGCAGAATGAGGACAAATGCCTTGCGTCATATGGACTGCAGGGATCTGAGACAAGGGAAAGACAGGGTATTTAGCCCATGTAGACAATACACTCACACCACAATATCCTACAAAAGGAAAAGGACTGATGGCACCTGGAATGGGAACAAAGCACACTGCAAAATATATCTGTATCTATTGCTATACATTTGCATGCCCTGTTTCTACAAACACTGTAATTAAGGTTTACAATTCATTTATTTATCATGCGTGGAATAGTACAATAGATTTTAAATTTAAATTTACTCCTTGAAGCTGAAACAAACTTTCAGTTGACACCAGCACCTAATAATAATAATAATAATATATTATTATTATTATTATTATTTATGAAAATGTACTGAGGAATACAGCTACCAGAGCATATTCATTAAATATGACATGGCTGGTGCTGCATAATAACCTTCCTATTCATATTATGAGGTATCTGTCAAGGCTGAGAAAGTGACACTTGTCATTATTTTAATTATCTCTTGGTTAAATCACTGAATAACTCTTTTGTGTGCCTTATCAATGGTATGGAACTATATTTCTCAATGGAATATTGTGACAGCTAGTAGAAAGCTACAATCATATTGGAGCATGAACCCCAAGAAATGGGTCTTTTTAGATCGAGGCCTTCCAGATGCTGTTGGACTGCAAGCCCTAGTGCAGTATAGTTAGCTGTAGCCAGCTTAGCAAAAAGTGAGACTTGTAATCCAACAGCATTAGGAGAGTTGTATGATTCCATCCCTGTTTTCGATCCAAATAAAAATGTTTTGGGATAAGATTCTCTCTCTGGCTTTTCTTCACAAACGAAGATTCAGGAAGGACTCATCCCACGCTTTCTGCAAGCACACTGATGACTGAAAAGGCCAATCCGAGATAAACATGTCCAGTTGCAGAAAGCACAGCAGTAGGTCTCCTTGGGTGATGTTTCCAGGTTGTGATTCTTTCTGCATTGTTGTTTCTCTTCAAGACTTGTTCGGCATGAGTTCTCAAATAAGGCTGCAGCATTATGGATAGTGAGTCTCCAAGCCTCCTGATGTGAGGCCATGGTGGACCATTGTTGGTGATCAATTTGGCTGAGCCTGAGATGTTGTTTCAGGGAGTCCTTGTACCACTTTTTTGGAGCACCCCTCTTACGCTGACCCATGGCGAGTTCACCATAGAGTACTATTTTTGGAAAGTGATGGTCCTCCATCCTAGAAACATGCCCTGCCCAGCGCAACTGGATTTAAACTTCGAGTCTGTGCAATGGATTTTTCTGGTGGAGCGCAGCATGCACAGAACTGGCCTCACCCTTTAAACCAAAGTTTCATCCGCTGTGGCCTTGCAAGCATGGATGGTAGCAATGAGGTCCACAGGTCGTAATTTTGATTAGAGTTTCCTTCTCTTAGATGGTTGACCTTACAGGGCTGAATGGACACCATCTGCCCAGGTTTGGAATTAAGAGTTTTCCTTTTTCTAGGATGGTTGCCATAAGGCTAGAGAGCCCATCCTGCCCTTTGTCAGACCCTTTGGTTTTGACCTGTCTGGCATGGAAGGCCCTACCGGTGGCCCCGCCAGCATAGCATAAAACTTCATTAGGGTACACAAGCCTCTCCCCCACAACAAGGGGGGGGTCAATGGAAAGGGGGATAAGATTACTAACACATAAACCTGTTTACCTAAACAAGGGATGGGGAAATGCTTTTCTTCCCCTGATATTGTTAGACTGCAGTTTCTTTCTGTCTTAGTGAGTATAGGGATAAGATTACTAACACATAAAAACAGAAGGCAACTGCTGGAAATCCATCAATTTTACAAAATTCAGAGTACACTATAGAATAGGTGGTTCTTGTTACTAGTTATCCTAGTGAGCCAGACTTCTGTCACAGTTAAAACTAGGAAATGAAAACAAATTTCCCTCCAGTTTATTGTTGGACTATAACTCCCATGATCCCTCACAACTGGCTGTACTCACTAAGACAGAAAGAAACTGCAGTCTAACAATATCAGGGGAAGGAACGCATTTCCCCATCCCGTGTTTAGGTAAACAGTTTTATCATGAAAATCACACTCTGTGACCCTTTCACACTACACAATACAGGTACAGGTCCCCCCCCCCATATACGTGGAACCAATATCAATTATCCGAGGTACACAAAAAGGGGACACATAACATACAGGTGCACTGGAAAATGACTAGAGAGGTATCCTCTCTAGGAATCGCAAGGTCCTCCAACACAACGCTGTGGTATATTTGTAAAGGAAGCCCTTTATTTTAATAGGCTTTGCTATTATCCAGGGTTTCACTTATTCACGCTAGGTCCCAATAAGTGCAGGAATATATCCTCCACAGATATGTGGGAGGAGGGCAACCAGTATTACAATTCTACTTTAACTGCCACTTCTACTTTAGCATCCTATTGAATCCTAGGACTTGCATTTTAGTGAGTGGGTTTTAGAATTCTCATCCAAAGAACTCTGGTCTCACCTACCTACAAACCACCAGATTCCACAGGATATCACCATGGAAGTTAAAAGTGGAATCTTGTTGTTGTTAATTGCCACGAAATTGACTTACGGTGACCCTATGAATAAGAGACCTCCAAGTCTCCCTGTTATCAGCACCCTTGTTCTCAGGACTGTGGCTTCCTTGATTGGGTCTATCCACCTGTAGTGCAGTCTTCACACTACACAATACACTCTTCCTCTTTTCCTACTGCCTTCAATCTTATCAAGCATTATTATCTTTTCTAATGAGTCCTGTGTTCTGATGATACAAGTGGAATCACAGCATTGTAATTGTGTAGTGTGAAAGAGCGTTAATGTGTACTTAAAAACTGACTGTCAAGTAACCTATTACATGTGTCTTTTAAGTGTATGTTTTATGGACTCAAGAAAACCTCAAAACACAGAGCACCAAGACCTACCATAGAATCATAGAATTATAGAGTTGGAAGAGACCACAAGGGCCATCCAGTCCAACCCCCTGCCACACAGGAAATCACGATCAAAGCATCCCTGACAGATGGCCATCCAGCCTCTGTTTAAAGACCTCCAAGGAAGGAGACCCCACCACGCTCTGAGGGAGTGTGTTCCACTGTCGAACAGCTCTTACTGTCAGAAAGTTCCTCCTAATGTTGAGGTGCAATCTCTGTTCCTGGAGCTTGCATCCATTGCTCCGTGTTCTAGTCTCTGGAGCAGCAGAAAGCAAGCCTGCTCCATCCTCAACGTGACACTCCTTCAAATACTTAAACAGGGCTATCATATTGCCCCTTAACCGTCTTTTTTCCAGGCTAAGCACACCCTGCTCCCTAAGTCTTTCCTCATAAGGCACCGTTTCCAGACATTTCACCATTTTAGTCGCCCTCCTCTAGACATGCTCCAATTTGTCAATATCCTTTTTGAATTATGGTGCCCAGAACTGGACACAGTATTCTAGGTGAGGCCTGACCAAGGCAGAATACAGTGGCACTATTTCTTCCCTTGATCTAGACACTATACTTCTATTGATGCAGCCCAAAATCGCATTGGCGATAATTCCTGTAAATACATAAACATGTTGCCAGGGCTGCATATATTTACTTAGAACTAAGTCTTGTTTAATCTCAGGAAGCATGTATTTATTTATTTATTTATTTATGTGCCTTTATTTATGTATTGCTACCCCACGTTTCCCTGAAAAGGGAACACAAGGTGATGAATAAAATAAAGTTGGCTATTTATAAAAGCATTCTTGAAAACATAGGTGAATAACAGGAACATGTTTATAAAAAAGTAGTTAAACCATAAAGGCAAAGCACATACTCAAGGGCTAATAAAATTTTTAAATAAACATTTTTTTAAAGAAACAGATTCTCACATACCATTCAAAACAGGGTGGTGTTAGGGGCTGACAAATCTCTGTTTGAAGAGCATTTCATAAGGTGGGAAGAGAAACCTTATCTGGATATAAGCCCACTAAACATATAAGGATTTATTTCCAAGTAAACATGAACAGGATTGGGCAGATAGTTAAATCCACAGTAAGCCCAAATTCATGTACCAGTAGATGCAAGTTACCCTATCACTGAAAGTATTTGACTACCAGCATCTTCAGCTGGCTGTGTTGCAAGACTCCCACACTTTGACCGCCAACTTACAGCTAAGGTCAGAATCTTTTCAATGGTCATAATAAACCAGTGTGGTATAATGATTTGAGTGTTGGACTGACTCTGGAGACCAGGGTTTAAATCTCTGCTCAGGCATGGAAACCTACTGGGTGACCTTGGGCAAGTCACTCTCTCTCAGCCTCAGAGGAAGGCAAAGGCAAACCCTCTCTAAACAATTCTTGCCAAGAAAACACTCTGATAGGCACACCACCACAACAACAAAATAACAGGGTGTTATGGGGGGGGGGGAAGAGATGTTTTTAAAAAGGCAGAGCTCAGAAATCTTGCAAAATTCAGATAAAGCAAGACATTCTGTGTAAGGTCCTTGTCAAAGATCGAGGCACTCAGCTTACCAGGCACCTCCCAACTGGGATGATGCAGAAATTCAGCCTATGGCTCCTAAAATTATTGTACTTTTAAGTACAGTCACACCCAGATGGTGCTACTTCTCTGGATTAACTAACATAGACATATGAATGGGATCTCATTTATATAGTAAAAGGTTGATGCTTCAATACAACCTTTCCTGTGTGGCAGGGGGTTGGACTGGATGGCTCTTGTGGTCTCTTCCAACTCTATAATTCTATGATTCTATGAATATAATGTCGAAACACACAAACACCCATTTCAGCCAGCAACCTTGCTGATTTAGAGCACAATTCTAGGCATGTCTGCTCAGAAGTAAGTCCAATTAAATGGAGATTATTTCCAGGTATGAAGGCACAAGATTGCTGATTTAAGCAGTACTTCATTTAAATTAAGTACAAGTTGTAGGTTTTTTTGCACTTTCAGTGTTTATGCCTCTGTCCTAGCAATATACATAGAAGTCATCTTCCAAGTAAGCCACAGTTTGAAGTGAGTCGGGGCTACAGAATTCTTAGGCTGATAAGCATGTATAATGCTAACAAGCCTATCTGAACACCATGGGATTTACTTCTAGAAACACAGAAAACTGCCTAAACCAATGTCACACCATTAGGCTTGAAAGGCCAATACTAACACTGACTGGCAGGGACTCTGGGATTTCTTTTCCAGCTGTACCTGGAAATACTGAGGATTGGACCTGGGATCTTATGCATACAAGCATGCAAAGCATGTCCTCCACCATTGAGTTATGGGTCACCTATGGAAAACAAAAGAGGTGTAGCATTGTGCCATTAGTGCATCCACTATTAGGCATAGGCATGAGAATGAAATGTAATTCAAGCAAAAACTGTGCACACACCAAACATGTAGCATGTGTAAGATAGGGGGGAGTACAATCATCCTCACTATCCATGTATGTATTCAGCTGAAGATCTGACAGAGCCTATGCACATAAATCTGTATGCATAAAACAATTTTGAAGAACCTACTTCTAACAGGTTTTCCCTTCACATGGAATGAGATTTCATACATGCAGCTTGTATGCAAGAGCAATGACATCTTCCACATAATGAAACGGGGTAGTGCCACAGATGCAACCCTGCCCCATGGTCCCCATGTGTTGAGTGAACAATGCAAGCAAGTCTTATGTAACAAATTAACAAAGAAAAGAATGACTGAGCATGTGCAGAATATCTGTCCCTTCACTACTACCACTACTACAACCACCAATTTTAAGGGCTTAAATGTTTTTAAAGATGGAGTGTAAGGAGGATCACAGTTCTGTGCTGGAACACATACCTAACCTGTAGAAGACCATACACAGTGATAAATTTTGAAGCCATGGGCACTCATCATGAGAGTAACCCACAGCCAGATTCTGAAGGAAAGCCCAAACATACAGGCAGGTCCATTTCAGTTATAACCGTTTTTCACCTACACCAGGAGGAGGCATTTTGTAAAGTTAATGAGTCTTAATTCCCTGTTCAAGATCAAGCCACCCCAAATACTTTGGATTAGAACTCACACCAATATCTAAGTAATTAAAAAGTTCCAATACACTGACCCTGCAAGTCCCACTGATCCTAAATTCAATCCCAACTATCTCCATTTTTTAAATATAAGTTTGTCTTTAAGGATCAAGTTGTTAGTTATGCAAAAGACTTCTATCCAAAACCTGAGGGACCTGCTGTCAGTTAGTGACAATACTGAGTTAGATTGGCCAGCAGTTTGATCAGGTAAAGTTGTAGTTTGACTACATCTTGCTTAAGAAGCTGAACTCCAGTAACAACAGGTATATTCCAGCCATGCTCACACTAAAGGATTTCTTTAAGTCCAATGCCATGAGGACTCAGAAGTAAGTCTTCGTGGCCTCAAATATAGTTTATTTCCATAAACGGCAGCCCCGCTGTTTCAGTGGACTTCAGCATAAACACAATACAATGTGGGTTGGAGCACAGCAACAAGATACCCATGTCTGTCATTCTGCAGAAATTAAACAGCTGTTCAAAAACAGGGAGACAGAAGTGCAGCCCAATCCTGAGCGTGTGGGGTCTGAAACAAATTCCATTGATTCCAATGGGACTTAACTCTTAAGCCCAGGCGAGGAGAAGCACCGTATACTGTACATAAGCACCACCAAGAAGGTCAAAAATATTAATTTCCCATGCCCTCCCTCCCCTAACTCCTCGCACACCACCGTTGCCCTTCCTTCCCCCCATGTTACCCTTCAAAAGGGGGAGAAAAGTTAAAGGTGAGAAGCCAGAATGAAGGAAGAACCGGGTTTACTGGGGAAAGAAAGTTGGGGCGGATAAGTGTCAGGGAAGCACTCAGGACCCTGCAGAGACTCAGTGGCAGAGGAAGACGCGGGGGATCCCCATTCAATAAACTACCTCCTTCACCACCGGAGGATGTCCAAGAAGCTCTCTCTCCTCCACCAGGCACAATTTTGTTTCCTAGCCCAGTGGTTCTGAACCTGGGGTCCGGGAAGGGGGCTGCGATGTCCTCACAGAGGGTCCGCGAAGGCTTGACAGCTGTTTGGCCCACCTTCTCCCTGAAATGGGGCGGCCACAGGACAGGAGCCATGGCAATGGCTGGCTGGGCTTGCGCATTGCCATTCAATCCCCTCCAGCCACAAACTTGTAGGAAGGAGCAGGAGAGAAGTCTTCCCTCCCCCTCCTGTGCCTCTGAGGGAAGGTTTAATGGATGGTGTAGTTGTTGTTGTCATTATTATTATTATTATTAGGGTTTTAAACCCTGAGTTAAGTCTTGGGGCTCCACGGCAACAAAAGATATTTAAAGGGGGGTCCCTGGTAGGTGAAATAAATACGCGCCCCTGTCCTAGCCTATTTATTTCTCCTAGTTTCTTCCTCCTACCTGGGCGAGGGGGAGGCAAACAGGTAGGAGAGCTACTCACCTGCTCGGAGAGCTGCTGCCGGGAGTTCCGCGGGAGAAGGCGGGCTGTTGTCTCACGGCTCCCCGGGGAGCGGCAACTCCTGTGGGGCAGAAGAGAAGGCAGGCAGGCAGGCAGCGTCCCCCTCGGTCTCTTCCCTCTTGCCTACTAGCCGTTGCCGAGCCTCCCCGGCGCGGAGGAGGAGGAGGAGGCAGCCATTGGCTCTTGGAGACGAGGCCAGCGGGCAGCTATTGTTCTCACGTGATTGCAAAAGGGGAGAGGGGGGGGGAAACACAACTCAAGAGGCGGGAGAGGAGTCCGGCTGCCCGGCCGAGGCTTCTCTGACCGAGAGCCCGCAACCCGAGAGGGAGGTGCGCGGTTGGTTTCATGGCGCGGAGACAATGGCTCCCCGCCCCGTCAAGGCCAAGCAAGGCAGGCGCCCCCTGACTGGGATGAGCTTTTTTAAAAAACACCTTTGAGGGTTTCCCGCCTTTTATGCCGGTAGCCAAGCATATTGTTTGGCCAAGGCATTTGTCAAGGCTGGCTCATGGAGTGGAGGGGAGGGGAGGGTGGGAGTTGTACTGTATTTTTAAAAGGCTATACAAGTTGTCCCTTCACATTCGCTGGGGTTTGGTTCCAAGTCCACCCCCACCCCCGTGGATACCAAAATCCGTGAATACTTAAGCCCCATTATATGCAGTGGCATAGCAAAATGGTGTCCCTTATATAAGATGGCAAAATCAAGGTTTGCTTTTTGGATTATCATTTTTTAAAGAATATTTTCAACCCATGGATACAGAGGGACAACTTACTTGGAAGTAAACCAGTGTGGTGTGGTGGTTTGAGCCTTGGACTACGACTCTGGAGATGAGGGGGCATCCACACTAGAGAAATAATCCAGTTTGAAACAGAATTATTTGCCATGGCTCCTTTCTATGGAATCCTGGGATGTGTAGTTTGGTGAGGCACCAGCATTCTTGGTTAGCAAAGGCTAAAGGCCTTGTACAACTACACGTCCCAGGATTCCATAGGAAGGAGCCATGCAAATAATCCAGTTTCATATTGGATTATTTGTGTCCTGTGGATTCCCCATAGGGTTCAAATCCCTGCTCGGCCATGGTGATCCTGGGCAATTCACATGCTCTCGGCCTCAGAGGAAGGGAAAGGCAAAACCCTCTTTGAACTAATCTTGCCAATAAACCCCCTGTGCTGGTTTGCCTTAGGGTCGCCATAAATCGGAAAGGAAGGCACACAACAACAACAACAATGCCCCAGTGAAATCAATAAGTAACTAAAAGGTCCAGGTATAGTGTTTCCTGTGGAAGGGCGAACTCTTAGTACTCACAGCTTTCTTTCTTCATCACAGCATTGTTAACTGGGAAAGCTGCAATAGAGAGAAATTGTCATTTTTCATCCATGCAATGCCTTACATCCTACTATTCCTACTTAATTGAAAATAAATCTTACTCATTTTAGTTAAGCATGCCTTCCAAGTTAGCATGCTGGAGGCTACTGTTTGTTTACTTGCAATTAAGCTGAACTGAACTTACTCTCAAGGAACCCAGTATAAGATTGAGGCCTGAGCTGAACCATGATTACAGTAGTCATAAATAAGAACCCTTTCACACTGCACAATTCAAACACTGATTACGCTTTAATTGCATAGCTGTGTCCTATGGGATCCTTTTAGTTTGGGGAGGCACTGGATCTCCCTGGCCTCACCCTATACTGCAAATCCAGGGTTCCACAGGATGGAAGTGGCAGTTAAAGTGGGATCATACAGGGTGTCTAAATAGTCAAAATAATCCTCATAGAATTCACTTAGAAATTGATCTGTCTTAATGAAAATCCGCATTAATGTGTTGTATTCAGAAGGGGCAGCTGAAAACTCCATAAACTGCAACCGGAGAGCCTTGACTTTTCTTGGAGTTTTTAAAAAGCTCCGTAGAGAATGTGCATGTCTGCTCGTTAAGGCAGTCACGTTCGCATTGCTCTGCTTTTCTATAGGCAGCGCAAGCTGATGGGGCTGTATAAGCATGGGGACGGGGCTTGCAAACAGGGCAAGCACCCGCTGCTGCTTTGTTGGATTTTCGGCTTAGCAAGCAATCAGTAAGGCGATAAAACAGCTATCTTTTCCTCTCTCTATATATATATATGTGTGTGTGTGTGTGTGTGTGTGTAAATAAATGTGAAATATCACTTATGCACACAATGATAAATGGTTTGGGCTTTTTTTTAAGTTTGGCAGCAGCAGATTTTAAAACGCGAGATAATTCACTCATGGCTGCCATCTTGGCTAGGGGGCATGCGAAGTTTAGGGGGGCTGTCAAACCATTAACACTGGTCACAGCTGCTGCAAATTGCTACTACCGCGGAGCAATCTGTTCCCCCACCCCTGATATAGATGAGCCCCACTAATCTCAGAAGATTGGCCTTTTCTGATAACTTTGCTTTGGGTTGCAGCTTTAAATGTGAATGCTCCTATAAGACTTGGAGATCTAGCAAGACTAAATTTTAGTCAAAGTACATTGTGCAGCTACTTAAATCTTTTCCTCATTTAGGAGATTTTGAGTGGTAAGAAGAAGGCAAGCATGGGAGAATTCAAAGTGGAAAACTTTAGATTCACACACAAAGGACTGTCTAAACGGCGAAAATACTCCTCGCATCTGTTGTTTTGCCATATTTGGAAGGAAGGGTGGCAAAAATGCAATATACTCTGCAGGAAAAGCCTTCACAGCTTTTCCCTGAGTTTTTCTAAAACAGCAGGGGGTTGCACATTCCTGCTCATTTGCACAAGCTACATGCATTTACTTTCCCATACCAATGGAATTTGCAAGCTGATTGGTCGAACAAGTGCAGGGGGCAGAGCTTGCTAACAAGGCAAGTGTCTGGAACCACCATATTGGATTTTCTCTTTAGCGAGTGAGCATTAAGGCAATAAAATGGAGTGTTGGGTGTTTTTTGCTTTTTTTCCTTAAGGCGAAATATCACGCTATTGCCATTGGCTATAGGATTTTTTAAAAAATGCTTGGCGGCAGCAAATTGAGGTAAGTAAAAAGCAAGTACTGTAATTCCTTACAGCCTCCATCTTGATTCGATTCGCAGGCACGCCATTTGCACATCAAACGCGGATAGCTTTGCATGCCTGTGATCTGCCAAAAAAAAACCCCATTAAGACAAATAGCTGCTGTGAATTGTCTTTACAGCAGAGGATTGCCAAAGCTTTTGCAAAATAAAAGTCTTGTCTGGAAGCAACCTGATAACCTGCTGCTCTTCAGCATGCTTCTCAAATTAATAGGATTGCATGAAAGAAGTCATGTATGTATTTCTACTTAAAGAAAACTTATTTCAGTATGATACAGTAGTTTCAAAATGTGGGGGTGGCTGCCAATTCCTCTAATTTTATTGTAGATCTTTCCATTTTACTTGCTTTTAAAAATCCTAACTACTAAAATCATAGGAATCTCCACTTACAGTATTTTCTTTTTAAAAAATAAATTACTGCCTAAGGTTTTGTGGTAAAATAAAGCCAGGGAGTGTCTGACCGCTTAGAGACAGAGAAAATAGAATCACTAGGGGAAAAAGTAAACTATGGCCATGTATTTTCAAGAGTGTCAGCCCCACTGAATATAGTTGCCTTTTGGCTTTTATGTGTGGAAGCTTGCATAGGATTTGGTGCCATGATAAAAATAAAACTATCTTGGAACAGCAAAGTGGTGTGTTTTGCTGGCTTTTGTACACTTAGACCCATTTGATTTTATGTGAAAGTATGCATAGGACTGTAGTCTTGAAGGCTGATTTGACATAGATTTATATGGAATTAATTGTACATTAGTATAATATGTGGTAGGATTTACCTCCTGATTGATCTGTTTAAAATACCAGCCCACTTTCCCACCATTTGCATCCACATAGATTTCATCATTGTTGCATCATGCATGCAGTGTTAGAAAGAGTATGGCTCTGCCTGTGAATTAAAGCTGCATAATATAAAGACAGGGTGGATGGTAACATTAGCGTCAAGTTTTTAGATGCTGTTTGTACACTTCCAAAATACTGCTGATTGACATTATAATTTTGAGACACATCATCACAAACTTGAAGAATGTAGCTAATTAAATCATAGGTTTGTTTTTGCACATAATTTAAGCACATTATTTTACAGGTATTAAGAAATCTTCAGTCATGCCTGATAGGCACATTGCAACACACACACACATATACATATACATATATACAGTACTGTATTGTGAAGTCTTCATGTCAGTGCTTGTTTGATTACATATTAAATGTCTGGCCCCATAATACAATTATGATACTAAGTATCATTTGTGGTGGATGACCCTCTCTGGCTTTTCTTCGCAAACGAAGATTCAGGAAGGACTCATCCTGCACTTTCTGCAAGTGCACTGATGACTAAAAAGGCCAATCCGAGATAAACAAGTCCAGTTGCAGAAAGCACAGCAGAAGGTCTCCTGGTCGTTTCTCTTCAAGACTTGTTCGTCGTGAGTTCTCAAATAAGGCTGCAGCATTGTGGATAGTGTGTCTCCATGCCTCCCGATGTGAGGCCAGGGTGGACCATTGTTGGTGGTCAATTTGGTTGAGCTTGAGATGTTGTTTCAGGGAGTCCTTGTATCACTTTTTTGGAGCACCCCTCTTACGCTGACCCGTGGCGAGTTTACCGTAGAGTACTATTTTGGGGAGGCAATGGTCCTCCATCCTAGAAACGTGTCCTGCCCAGCGCAGCTGTGTTCTCAATATCATGGCCTCAATGCTGGTGATCCCTGCTTGCTCAAGGACAGCATCGTTCATCACATAGTCAGTCCAGTGTATATTTAGGATTGTGCGTATACAGCACTAATGAAAGCGTTCGAGGAGTCATAGGTGGTGGCGATAGGTGACCCTGTGGTGGATGAAGAGGCGGGGCAAAGAGAGAGAAAACCCTTTCTATGTAACCTCAACAACAGACCCCAATATCCTGATCTACAACCACTGTATGTCCCATAACTCCCAAGTTGGGACCAAAATGTCCGCTGGCCATTTATAGTATTTTATTGTATTTATTGTTTTTAATTGTTATTTTTTGATCAGTTAGTTTTAATTTATAATTGTTTAATATTTTTTTATGGGGGAGTGTGGGGTGGGGGGTGTTTGGGGATTTTATCTGTATTGTATTTTAATTTTTGTAAGCCACCCCGATTGTTTTAACAGAGGGGCGGTGTATAAATAAATTTTATTATTATTATTATTATTAAAAGTTGAATGGCTTAATATTAATCTGGCCAGTAAATCGGGTCATCCATGGGCTGATGGAAATAAGGGTGCTCTGGAGCTAGGAATAGAGCCAGGAGTCACACAAAGTTCACACACACACACACACAGAGTCTGCTAAATGACCAAAACATTCACACCTTTAGGACAATCATGACTCTTCCTGTAAACATGCAGAACCTGAATTACAGCTATCTGCCACATTGGATTGATTTCATTGCTTTGCGGATCAATGTCCCAGCTTCCCCCATTCCCTTGTCAAAGAGAGAATGCCTGTCAATCACTTGATACCAGATCGCCCCAATTTCCCAGTCCCTGACTGGTTTGGAAATCCTTTGTTCATGCAATTGAGAGTTATCTGAAAAACAAATGGTTCTTTGATCTAGAGCACAGCTTCAAAGCAATTTTCCTTATAAAAAAAAACCTGGAAAACCTAAGTTCTTCATTTCAGTACCACTCTCCCTCTGAATTCACACTGTTCTGTCCCTTAACTCCCTCCCCTCCTAAAACACTTCCTGGACGCCTGGTCAGCTTTCCTGCCAAGCCAGGTGCTCTGTTTCCAGCTTTCTTAATCCTAACCTCCTCTCCTTAAATTCTGCCTGCCCCACTTTCTAGTGCACCTGTTGCTGTTGCTTTGCGAAGGAGAGTCTAGCTTCAGGAATCAGGTGCAGGATCTATTCCCTCTATTTATTGCTTTACTCTGAACGTCTTGTTTGCTTGATAAGCGGATGCATGAGATGTGTGAATGCTTTAATTCAGTTCAATAAAGGTTCATCAGTTATTTGGACATCTAACTCCGTGTCTTTTCATAAGCTCTGCCTGTATACACAGGGTTTAAAGCCTCGTTTCTTACGCAGGCTCTGGCTAAGCCAGTGGCTCTTAACCTTTTCTTTACCAGGGACCCTCTTTAAATATTTTTTGTTGCTGCAGACCTCCAAGTCTTAAACTCAAGATTTAAAATCCTAACAACAACAACAATAATACCTAATAATAATAATAATAATAATAATATTACACCATCCATTAACCCTTCCCCCAGAGGCACTAGAGGGGAGGGAAGACTTTTCTCCTGCTTCTTTCTGCAAGTTTGTGGCTGAAGTGGATTGAATGGCAATGCACAGGCCAAGCCAGCCAGCCTGCCTTTGCCTTGGCTCCTGTCATGTGGCCATTCTAGTGCAGGACAAGCAGCTTTCAAGTCTTTGCGGACCCTCCATGAGAACATTGCAGGACCAGGGGGTCCCTGGACCACAGGTTAAGAATCACTGCCCTAAGCCATTTGCGATGCTACTAATTCCCCATCGAAGCTGAGACCTTGTGCAGGCATTCCACAGATGCTAGTGTTTCATGTAACATCTGCATGTTTGCTTCTCCTTTTCCCCTCATATGCACTGTGGTAGTGTACTGAATGGCTTGTGGTCATAAAACCCTTTCATATTGTGATTTAGTTAATTAAAATCTTAATCATTAAAAAAACGTTGGTATAACGTATAGTTCACTCTTCCTTACCTGGTTTTGTTACAGTAGGGCATAACCAATCTCAAGGGTTTGCTGATCATGGCAGTTTGGGGCAGTTTGCTGATGCAGAGCCTGTTGACCTGTTATCCAGCTTTTTGTCATCAGATAGACCATAGAGCTTGGGTGGCACCTGCACATCTTCACTGCTAGGATCAAATAAATACATAAATAAAGCAACACTTGTCCGCTGAGAGTTCTTGAATTTGGCAATGTTTTTAGCAGTCAGAATGCAGCTGTATTTCAGTAGCTGTAATAAGTGTAATTATAGCATAATTAAAAGGTGGGGAGAAGAGTTTTATTTTGAATTTACTAAAATTGCACTAAAATTGACCTCCCTCCCCCATATCTCCAATCAAAAATTGCTTGAAAATGGCTGGAATAGGCTAAAACTACCACACAAAAACAACAACATGGTGAGTTGAGTAGATTTAACCCATAGACCCACAGAAACTATAGATTTGGGGGAGAAACTGAAACCAGAGTCTGCATATAAAGTTTGCCAGAGCAGATGCCCTACACATCCCTACCCATTTGTATGCAGCCTAAATTGTTGAAGAAATGCTGCAGAGACTTTCAAACTTCTAATGCTTTAATGATAAAAATGAGTAAATACAGCTCAACTCTTCTCTTCCATCCCTTTTATTACACATTACATGCACTGTACTTACACTGGCTTCAGAGGGTATTAATAAATTGGCATTAAGAATAAGACATTAAATTGAATTAATGTCTTCCAGCATGATCCTATGTATATTTACTCAGAAGTAAGGGTGCATTGCCACATGTGACAGGATATGTTCTGCCTTTCCTAATATCCATATATTGTGGCTGCAGCCTCAGTCGCAGTTACACCAGAAGTTCCATTAAACTGGACAATTTGATGACAGTGGGCACTCTGGATCCACAGGGGTTCAGTTCTGGGATCCCCTGCAGATGGCAAAAAAAAAAATGGATGGTTGCACCCCCATATTATTAAATGGCAGTGATGTGCATGCAGATGTGTCAGCATGTCCACATGCATGTCGCTGTCATTTTAGCTATGGAACACAATGATCTGCAGGCAGCTGAGACTGCAGATCGGGAGGGACCACTATACTTAGACATGATGGTCTCTATGCAGATCTGTGGGATTTACTCCTGTTGGAAGCAAAGACGTACCAATGCTTGTATAGTAGTGGGAGCTCTAGACACCATGTTTGCCCTTTTCTTTCACCTTTGTTTCTTTCTTTGATCTATGTACTCAAGTCTTTTTGCTTCCTTCCTGCCTGCAGAGGTCACTTCCCCCTTCTTCCAAAAATGTAGTTACCTAGTCCTTTTATCTCCCTTTGTCTGGAAGGGGTCATCCATGAGGCTCCTGCCTCAGAGATGGCTTACATCCACATGTGAGAGCCAGTTTTAGGGGCGCTTCTATTAAAATATAGGTAATCTTCTTTTGTCTATCTCCTTTCCTATCCCAGATGGATTTCCTGAAACAATAAAAGTACGTTTACTTTTTTTTTTAACTTTACAAGAGCATCTTGAGTATTTCTCTCCTGTTTTCTACCACAAGCTCATCTTGCACTCTGCTTGATGTAGATACCAAATATTCCCACAACTCCCAGGTTAGAGTGTATAGTAGGGATGGAGAAGCTGATGACTCTCTAGATATTCTGGATTATAGTCCCCATCATCTACCACCATTGGCCATGCTGCCTGCGGCTGATGGACTCTGGAGTCCTAAGAACATTGGCAGGGTCATTGGTGCACCATTAAAGACTTTACACCTAATACTACAGATTTACCCACTCTCAGCCAAACTTGCTCAACTCTGCTAATATTGTATATTTTCAAATGCTAGGAATTTTGGAATGCTATAAAGCTCCATACCGGGTGTGAGTATGCACATTTGCATTCTTGAGTGTGTGTGTTACTTTTTTCCTGAAATTGTCTTCCTGCCTGCTCATACAACAACTGAAGCTCACATTTTAAAGATTTCTGAGTAAGCAGGGAATCAGTTACTTAGATCTCTGACCAAGCATTAACAGAAACATGGAATTCCATGTCAGAGAACCAGCTCTTTACCATAATATAAATAGCACCATCAAACATTTAACATGGGAGGTAGCCCAAAGGTGAGTAGCTCTTTGCTGAAGCGAGATGGCTCTGGTTGTAAAGTAGGTTACCACGATTCCTTGTATACTTGTATACAAGGAATACAAGTATACTTATACTTGTATATAAATAAGTATACTTAGACCTTGTATACTTATTAGGAACTGAGTCATATTAAAATCACGTAGGCTCCATCTACACTGTAGAAATAATGCAGTTTGACAACACTTTAACGGCCATGGCTGCATCGTACAGAATCATGGGATTTGTAGTTTTGCAAGGCGTACACACTCTGGCAGAGAAGGCTGAAAACCTTGTGAATCTACAAATTCCAGGGTTCAATAGGATGCAGCTACAGCACTTAAAGTGGTGTCAAACTGCATTATTTCTACAGTGTAGATACACCCTTAGTCAATGTGTATAGTAGTCTATATTTCAGAGAAAGGAACTGGCAAAACCATCTCTTGAGTATTCCTTGCATAAGAAAACCCTATGAAATTCATGGGGTTACCATAAGTTGACAGACTACGGTACTTGAAGGCACATGCACACATAGCTGGGGGAGAGACCCATGGTCTTCAAGATGTTACTGGACTCTGTTTTCCAGGATTACTCACAATTGGTCATGCTGGCTGGGATGTTGAAGTCCAAGGTGATCAGGAGAGTAAGCAGTGCTACTCCGATTGGTAGTCCATCGACCAATGCTGATTTGCAAACCAATCCACAGTGTTTCCTGGAAACTATGTGATTGTAATAAAATGGTAGCAGTCCCTGGCACATTGGGGGGGGTGTTAATCTATAAATTCAGCAGTGTAGAGCCTCAGACAGAAGTATTCTTGGGCCCTGTTACCTGAAACCTTTTCTAAACCAAGAGGAAAATCACCAGTTTTCCATTTCATCTTAAAAAGGGCTCAACAGAGAAGCTCCTTTTTTCTTTCCAGGGTTTCCTGTTGAGATAAACTTAAAACAATGATGGGGAAGCCTTCTGTGACTTTCAAGTTTTCATGAGCCCATGCCAGCATGGCCCAGTAGTCTGTGACAATGAGCCTAGGAGATCAACAACATCTAGAAAGCCACCATTTCTTCAAGCACACTGAAGTCCCTTGTGACACAGCTTTGATCTGTGTGCTACTGAAAAGAAGGCAAAGGTAATTTTGCCTGGAAAATTGCCCATGTTGTTCGTTATTTCTTTGGGAAGACTTGAGCCATTGTCATCTTCATTAAGGAAAACTTGCATATTCTAATTAAATCAGAAGATTCCTGCTCTTACACAGGCCTCTCATATTCTGATATTTTCATGTGAAGCTGTTTGAAATGTGTATAAACCATTGGGAGATATGTAATATCTACTACAATCTACAGTGTAGAGCCGTAGGTAGAAGTCTACTTGGGCCCTGGTACCAAAGACCCTTTCTAAACCGAAGATGCCTGGGCTTGAACCCAGAACAGTCCCCATGCAAAGTATATGCTCGGTCCCAAGCAGTGGTCACTCCCAACAGGAATAGCCCTAGCATTATGCTAATTATGGTCCTCCTCATTATTTTTGGCATGCAATTCACATCAGCAAAAGCCCATGTAGCCATTGCTGAGGGACTGAGAGCTATAGTCCTAAAATATCTGAAGGAGATGGATGTCATTAAAGGGAAGGAGAAGTTATTTGTCATTATGTTTTTACTGCCACAGAGTGGCCTAAATACACTGAAAGCACCAGATCCCGTCTGATCTTGGAAGCTAAACAGAGTCAGCCCTGGTTAATACTTAGAAGGAAGACCACCAATGAATTCCAGGTGCTGTAGGCTATATTTCAAAGGAAGGAATTGACAAAATCACCTCTAAGTGTTCTTTCCCTAAGAAAGCCCTATGAAATTCATGGGGGTCTCCATAAATTAACAGTCAACTTGAAGACACACACACACAATGGGAAGGTGCTTGTGGGATTTTCTTCCTCATGTGTCAGAATAACTTGGCTGGCTTTGAGAAACTGTCTTGGGTTACCCCTGTCTCAGACATTCGGTGCTGAGAAAGTAGTACTCATAGAACTTAAGCAGAAAAAACAAGAAACATACCTGATATAAAGAAGAGATATAATGAATATCGGAATGAATAAAAGTTTAGTCCACAAAATGGTTAGGGGTTATGAAATTCGGCCCTCTTGTGCATGTGCAGAGTTTGAACACACACACTGTGATTCCTGAAGCTTACTGTCTTCCAGCTGTCGAAAGGATTCAGCAGAGTATCAGCTTCTTGGTTAAAAGAAGTTTACTGAGTTCAACAGCAAATAGGAACAGTACAGTAAGAATAACAATACGCTTACCTGCTTCTAGCAATCATCAACTACAACTAGTTCCACAGACTACACAAAATAACCTACACTAGGTGGGCAAAGCCTCATGGTTTAAATAGGTCCAAATTGGCTGATGCAAGTCTCTGCAAGCCTAGTCATTGCATCAGATCTAGTCATGACCTCATTCCATCCAGATGTTCATAGTTAGCAGTTGAGTTTCAACCTTGGACAACTAGGCTTGGGACAGTTCAAGACTGGCTGAGCTGAACACACTTTGTTACCGACACTCACTTTCTGTTTAGTATCAGTAAAATCAATTTCTCATATATTTGGAGAAATCTACACACACTGACAAAAATAGCCCTGTGCATTCCAGCTGAGAAATAGCTGTATAGGCTTCTTCAAGGGCTAGTAAATATGTGGTGCAGGTGGGCTATGGGCAGGAGGAGACAGTATATGTACATTAATAATTTTAAACAGGGCAAACACTAAATAAATACTAAAGTTGCATGTCATCACATGCCTCATGAGTGAAACTCAGCTTTAAATATTTGTTGTTGTCGTGCCTTCAAAGTCTTTTCTGATTTATGGCAAGCCTAAGGGGGACCTATCAAGAGTTTTTCTGAGGCTGACAGTGTGTGACTTGCCTAAGGTCACCCAGTGGGTTTTCATGGCTGAGCAGGGATTTGAACCCTGGTGTCCAGTGTAGTCCAGCACTCAAACCACTACACTGGCTCCTTCAATTTGGCTCTGGGTAGGGAAGCTCCTCTATAAGACTGTTAATACATTGTCAGACATACACATGACCTCTTTGGTCCATTAACAGCATATTCTCATTCTGGGCTCATCATGTACAGTTGACATCTACATGCCCAGGCAGAGCAGTGAAGTAAGCAATAAGCGTGTTGCTTAACTCATATTTAAGCATGACACTTTTGGCCACTGCAGATTAAAGGCTCAGCTGTTCTCGGACCTTGTACTCTTTCAGCTGTCCTGGGATCTTGGCTAATTGATCATGCTGGAAATCCTTCCACAGTCACAAAGAATTATTTGTTTCAGTTCAGCAACAGTGGTGACATACTAAAGTCACAAAGAAAGTTCTGTCTGTATTAAAAGTCTGTTTTTCTCCCAGCAACAATGGGGCACATTTATGAAAAAAGAATAGGAACTTCAGTTCCCCAAAAAAGCATGACAGAGAAAAACAAACAGACGGATGGAGAACTAGTACCTGCAGGAAATCTCTTTTTCATTATGTATGTATTTTTTGCTCTGACAAGTTGTTTCCCTTTTTCTCTTTTTTTATTACTTAGCAGCTATTGAATTTCAGGAATTAGTTTATTATACAGTATCTGTAAATAATTATTTTTTGCTGCTAGTTTTATACACACAGATACACACATATATATACTGCTACAGAGAGAGATAAAGAAAATAATTGTTTGCATCTTATACTTGCTGTTGTGTGCCTTCAAGTCATTTCTGACTTATGGCGACCCTAAGGTGAACCTATCACAGGGTTTTCTTGGCAAGATTTGTTCAGAGGACGTTTGCCTTTGCCTTCTTTTGAGGCTGAGAGTGTGTGACTTGCCACACTGGCTCTAATACACCACGCTAGCTCTCAACCTATTCTACAAAACTTGTTTTCTTAGTTCAGAGCTTAGTAAAGTTACTTTTTTTGAACTACAGCTCCCAAAATCTCCTAGCCAGCATGGGCAGTGGCCATGTTGGCAGAGGGATCCTAAGAATTACAGTAGCACCCCCATATCCCCTGATTCGCCATCCGCTGATTCAATTATCCATGGATGGCAACAGCAGGGGGTGGACAGGGGAGGGAGGGGAGAAGGAGAGATCTTGCCTCCCTTCTCTCTTTGCCCTTGGGATCACCCCTGTGGATTGCTCCCATGGCAGGAATGGTGATGCAGGGGCGAAGGGAGGGGAGGAGGAGATCTCGCCTCCCTTCTTCCTTTGTCCCCAGGATCGTCCCAGGGATTGCTCCTGTGGCAGGAATGGTGACAGGGGGCATTCGCTATTATCCATGGATTTCACTATCTTCAGGATCCCCTGGAACCACTCCCCCATGGATACAGGGGTCCAACTGTATATACATATTTTTAAAAGGACCTTTACAAGCTGTGGTGAACACTGGCAAGCAAGTAAAATAATGGTGTATTGTGATATCTGTGCCATTTGCCTCTATGCAATTCATGGAAAAGTCAAAAACCTCTTCTGGAAAGCATCAACAGCTGTATGCGTAGGTTGTGGCAAAGCCTACTGTTGCAATGCCTCTCCTATTTCTACCACTCACTTTGCCCCTAATTAATGTCTAGAAAAGGGGCTACAACAGAACAGTTACATGGAGTTATTTTTGCCTAGTGTTCTAGGTTGGGGATTGGACTCATGAGGTCCCCTGGGCCCCCAATATTTGGGGGGATTTTCCCTCCCAACAAAACAAAGCTTCGGGGGGGGGGAGTTATGCAATACCACACCAAAACAGCAAAAAAACAAACAAAACAAAACTCTCGAAAAATTACTCCAAAAGCAACTGGGTAACTTCCAGTCATAACTTCCCATTGCAAGAAGAAGCTATACCTCTTAGGCAGGTGTGGCCCTGCAGATGTTGTTAAGACTTTTCCCACTATAGTTAAGGTAAACACATCTGATCAGATTTCAGAAGCTAAGCAGGGTGAAGATGGGTTAAAACTTGGATGAGAGACCAACAGGGAAGACCAGAGATCTTCAGATAAGGCTGGGAAAGAATCCTGCTTGAAAATCTGGAGAGGTGCTGCCATCATTTCCAGTGGTAAACAATTATAACAAGCCAATGGTATTTGGAGGCTCATACATTTCCCAATGCTGCTGTAGGAGTTTCAGATACAGCTGTATAGTGCAATTTTATCTATGTCTGCTCAGGAGTTATGTCCCATTATGTCCAGTGGCTCTTGTTGCCAAATAGGGGTCTATAGGACTACAATTTGTATAGGTTGGTTTAGAATTCTCAAGGAAGTTTGCATAGGCTTGTGTACATCAGTATAGGTTTGCTCCCAAGTATGTTTATATAGGATTGCTACAACATGAAAATAACATGTTATATTTATTTACTGTATTATTTGTATTTATTTATCAGATAAATTTCCTTTAAAGCAAGGGTAAGGGGACATCTGTTCCTCCAGATACTGTTAGAGTCAAGTTCCATCAGCCTCAGCCAGCACAGCCAATGGTGAAGGATGATATGTACCACAGTCTGAAAACAGCTAGGGCTCATCTACACGAGTCAGGATATACTGGCTCCTCTGGTGTATCCTGGCTGCAGATCAGGCCCATTGTTCTCCCATTACCTGTATGAAACGGGGAAGTTCTGATGTGCATGCTGGTCCTGTCGCTGCAGCCGCCACAACCACCATCTTCCATGCTTTCCTTCCATTAAGGAAGCCGGCTGCAACATGTGACCAAGGCCCCCTGCATTTGACCAGCCTTGGTCATATGCTGTGGGACTCCTTCCTGCCTTCTGGGAAAGCCAGGGAGACCGCAGCAGCAGTGAGGACCTGCCTGCCAGGATGGGCTCCTGTGGACATGCAAGGCCCAATCCGTTTTTTGCCGATGGTACTGGCGTAAACCAGACATTGTTTTAAAATGTTGTATTGGGCTGTACCCCACCTCCCCCCCCCCGTCTCAGCCCCATATCTGTTCTGGGGGTGGTGAAGACTGCCTGGAGGTAGAACACTGCAAAAGCCCTGCATCATCAGGACTGCAGGGCTCTAAGATGGGGGCAAGCCCCTACAGAACCTTTTATCTTCTCAGGAGACAGCAGAGAGCCACCTTATCCTATAGCCCTTGTTTAACAATTTTTTTTAAAAAATTACATAACAACCTTGTAAGTTGTCTTCAGCTTTTAAAATATTTTAATCAGTGGAGACTGTTGGAACTATACTCCATTCATAAGTTGGATTTGACATGAAGTCACATAAACAACAACAAATCAAGTATTGGTGCATAGTACTCAATGCCACCAAGTTATTTTGACCTGCGTATGTGTACGTGCCTTCACAAGTCACCTGTCAACTTATGGCAACCCCAAGAATTTCATAGATTTTTCTTAGGCACAGAATACTCACACGTGGTTTTGCCAGTTCCTGCTTCTCACATTTTCCCAGCAACACCTGGTATTCATTGGCGGCCTCCCATCTAAGTATTAACCAGGGCTGACCCTGCTTAGTACCAAGATCAGACAGGATCTGGTTCCTTTAGGGCAGTGGTTCTTAACCTTTTCTTTACCAGGGACCTCCTTTAAATATCTTTTGTTGCTGCAGACCCCCAAGACTTAACTCAAGATTTAAAATAAAAACAAGAACAATACAATTACACCATCCATGAAACCTTCCCTCAGAGGCACTGGAGGAGGAGGGAAGACTTTTCTCCTGCTTCTTCCTGCAGGTTTGTAGCTGAAGTGGATTGAATGGCAATGCATAGGCCAGGCCAGCCAGACTTTGCCTTGGTTCCTGTCACATGACCACTCCACTGCAGGAAGGAGGTGGGCAAAGCAACTTTCAAGCCTTTGTGGACCCCTTGTGAGGACACTGCAGATCCCTGGGGGTCCCCAGACCCGAAATTAAGAACCACTGCTTTAGGGTATTTAGGCGGTATTTTGACCTAGGAAGCAGAAATCCCACAAAACTTCTCTGTTTCCTATCAAAATGATGTTGATAATGGTGATTGCTGCCACCACCATCATGATCAACAACACCATCATCAAAGCAGACTGACAAAACATCTTCATGAAATCGCCATCGATAGGAGCACAATTACAAACAGTGACACTCCTTGGAACATGCCTCATTATCTGATGATACCACAGTGATTCCTAGTTCTGAGACAGAATCCGAATCACTGATGGTCTAAAAATTCAGTCGCTAGCATCTAGTAGTAGTCTATGGACTTTTTCGGATGAGGTTTTATAACACTAGCAGCCTCGTTCCCATTGCGAGGCTGCTGTGCTGCAGGGCGTCCCTTTTGGATGATGCTCTGCCCTGCTGATCCTCTGCCGATACTGTTGCGTAACCACGAAAGTTGATCGTGATTAGAAAACTGCCAAATATAATGCTGCTGCGTCCCCGCAGTTACGCAACAGTATCGGCAGAGGATCAGCAGGGCAGAGCGTCATCTGAAAGGGACGCCCTGCAGCGCTGCAGCCTCGTAACAGGGACGAGGCTGCTAGGGTTATAAAACCTCATCCGAAAAAGTCCTATGACACTGAGATAATATACTAACATGCTTCCCTTTCGTGACACTAAAAGCTGCTCTCCGAGGCAGCCACGTTACTTTTTATAATGGAAGGAATGGCCTGAGAAATGATCCTATAGGTATTTTCTCCTCACTGCAACATTTAATGTCATGGAAGTGCTGGTGCTGAGTCAAGTACAGTAGTACATTTCCCCAGAACTTGGAAATGACATGTTTCAAGTAATATTATGACCTGCAACTCGTTACTATTTTTAGTAGCAAATGCACAACAATATAACTCTATTAGAGTAACACAAGTTATAGGATCATCACTTTTGCGAGGTGCAAGCATACCTTTTTTCTAATTACAGGCATACCTCAGTTAACAAAGGCTGAATCCATACTGCACAAATAATCCAGTTTGATATTGGATTATCTGCCATGGCTCCTTCCTATGGAATTCTGGGATTTATAGTTTGGTGAGGCACCAGCACGCTTTGGCAGGGAAGGCTAAAGACTTTGTAAAACTACAACCCCCATGATTCAGTAGGAAGGAGCCATGGCAAATAATCCAGTTTCAAACTGGATTATTTGTGTAATGTGGATTCAGTGGAAGTCTCTGACAAAGAAGCTCCTTTTTACAAAGTCTTTTTACGGCAGCCCAGCCCAGCCCCCCTTTTCTTGTTTTCTGTCTAGCTGGAAGGTGTGTGTGTGTGTTGCAATATTGGCATGGGAAACTGGTGAAGTAGGGCTGGAGAAAGATAGACCTTCAGTGCTGGCAGCATTTCTGCAATAAACAGTGCAATAAATCTGAATCTGGGAGAGAATGGGATTCTGCTCTAGATGACCCCACTGCAGCTGTGTGTGCTTATATACAACAGGCAAGGTAAGCAGCTGCCTCCAGAATAACTGAGCATGTGTGAATAACAAAACAGGGGACAGGGGTTAGAGAGCAGATTAGCCTGCTTTACCAGTTGGCATGTTGAAAAGCATAGATATATAAGTTTTGTCACCAAAATGGAAAACATAAGAAAAGTGGAGGCCGTTGAAAGGGGGAAAAAAATCATCCCTGGATGCATTTTGGGAGAAGTTTTCAAGTGGTCTCTAGAAGATTTAAAATGTTTTTGTTTACTTATGCAAGACTTACTTGACTTGTTTTGTTTTGTTTTTATTCCACGTGTGCATAATTTTAGTTTCGAATAACAAGTTTGCTGAAACATATAAAACTGCTCTTCTTTTTTGTGGTGCAGGAACCTATCCCTATTCTTTCCATGTTATTTCTACCTCTGGTACAGAAGTTTCTGTGAAAGAAGTAAAGCCTAAGGATGCATCTACTTTGTTATCTGGGCTAAACAGTACTTTTTGTTGTTGCTTGTAATGAAGTATTTTGAGCTGAATTTTTCAAGCGCAACACTCAGTTGTTGTTTTTAGTAATGAAAAAGCAAGAACAAAGTGGCAATTAGCATAATACAACAAGCTACTTGAAACAAGTCACACAATTAATCACTTAAAAAATAACATTCCAAGCTCTGTTAGGGGAGAAGTGGGAAATTCCCTGCAATAGAAGTACTGTACTTTTTTAAAGTAAAGGCACGTGCGTTTCATACATTAATCCTTTCCTAAAAACAACAGTATTGAAATGCTTCCCTAAAACGTAGTTTCAACATGCTTGTTGTGTGCCTTCAGTTTCCCATTTATGGTGACCCGAAGGCAAAACTATCACATGGGAATTTTCCCAATAAATTTATGAAAGATAAATGCAAGGATCTGGTGCCATCTAATGTTGCTATAAAGGACTGCATCCTCACAGTACATCTAGTTCATAGGTGGGTTTTTTTTTTTTGTCTATACTGTATCTATACAACACACACAAAACCTCTAATTTTGGTGTGTGTGGGGGGGTACACAGACATGTTTTAATTTATAAGACTGACTCCTGAGGCATTCTGTGTTTTGATGTTCAGTAAAGGATATAACTGGAGCATCATTCAACACATCTCAGTCCAGGTTTTCCTACTTAGCTGCAACTGCATCTGCTCCAACAATTTTCAGAAGACCATGTTTCTTGAATTGATGGCTATGTAGAAATCTCTTTGAGATTGCTGCCCCTTATCAAAAGGAAGAATTAGGTGCTTGTAACAGAACTGCTTGACTTTACAGGACGTTTGACTTAAGTAAAAAGATGGTGGTCTAACAGGGCAATCCAATTGCAAAGCTGGAACATGTAACAGTTCCTAAGCCCTGCTGGGTTTTGCTTACAGAGCAGAAGACACTCATAGAGTTGGAAGAGACAATGGGAGTCATCCAGTCTAACCCTCTGCCTTGCAAGAATACATAATCAAAGCACCCTGAACAGATAGCCATCCAGCCGCTGTTTAAAATCTCCAAAGAAGGAGACTCCACCACAACAACACAGTGTATTCCACTGTTGATCAGCTCTTACAGTCAGGAAGTTTTTCCTAATGCTTAGGTGGAATCTCTTTTTAGAGAAGAGAGAAAGACACAGGCGTCAGTTACATAACAATTTTTATCATGGGAAGAAACGGGATTTCCTGATCCCGAGTTTGTCCCTTGTTGTTTACACGATTTGTCCCTGGATGAACAATATCCTGGGATTGTTGTTTACACGACAACTTTTTCTGTGACAAAAGCAAGATCCCGAGACATAGTATCCTGGTTTTTGTTTTTTGTTTATACGGGAAAAGGTTCTGGGATATACCTATATATATTTAGCGGTCAGTCAAGGATGCGATTACTCATCTTTTCACAACCTTGGTGATGTATTTCTTGTGGAATTTCCCACCACGAGCGATGCTATTGGCTGCCACAAATGTTTGCTCAAGCTTCTGCATTGGTAAGAGAAGGAAGGCAAAGGCAACCCCCTCTGCAAAATTCCTTAAAAAAAAAAACCCCGATGGAAGGTCTCCAGCTTCGTTTACATGGCTGTAAATCCACAGAGGTTACTGCAAAATCAAACTTGTTTGTCTTTAAGAA
This sequence comes from Gambelia wislizenii, assembly GCA_030847615.1. Taxonomy (NCBI): domain Eukaryota; kingdom Metazoa; phylum Chordata; class Lepidosauria; order Squamata; family Crotaphytidae; genus Gambelia; species Gambelia wislizenii. The sequence goes on from JAUMIR010000001.1 coordinate 371,841,386, forward strand.
ACCACAAGAATCACTCTTGAATACCAGGAGCTATAGGCTATATTTCAGAGGAAGGAACTTGCAAAGCCACCTTGAAGGCAGGCACGCACACACACACACACACACACACACACACGTCCCGCGTGACTGCTTTGCTTTCAGCTGGGAAGCCAAGCAGTTTGCAATCTACTGAGGCACACACACACATGCGCGCCTGCTTTGCTTTCAGCCAAGAGGGAAGATGGAGAGGTGAAAAGAAGCCGAGTGGTTGGCAGTGAGAGAATCCATTTAAAAAAACACATGTCCCTTTAAAGGGAGATTGACGACACAGACTTACAAGCCTTTAAAAAGTACAAGCCTCTGTGCAGAGGACGGGGAGGGTGACTGACCCCCCTTCTCTGAACTCTGAGCTCACCCCTGCCCACCACAATTTCTGGTCATCACCTACTCCTGAGATATTTTGTCCCGACCTGTTCACATATCCGGTTTTCCGCAACCTCCCGAGACTTTTTTAAAAACATGGGAAAAACTGAGGGACGGAAAGTCATGCTCCTTAGAGGATATATGATGGGCCCCCTTCTGAAAAGCTCGAAATCATCATGATGAATGTGTGAACAACCAGGGTTCATTGCAAGTTCATCTCACAACATTTTCATTGTGTAAACGGCCCCACAATGTTCACCTCTGAATGAGGACATTGTTTTCTAGTTTTTAATATATCTCCTCTTGGGAGCAACAGGAAGGAAACATTTGGATCAGTGCTTAGGAAGGTTGGAATCTTTTCTCATTTCAGGGAGAGATGGAAATTCCCCCAGGGCTTTGGATACTATGCATCCAGAGTTTCCCTTCTCACTACCGCAACCTGTCTGCCTTTTGCCTCCTTTTGTGGAAGTTCTGACATCAGGAAGGAAAGAATCAGCTACTATGGGCAACTATGAAGATAGGGTCTGCAGGTATAAAGATATATCATCAAATACTAAAGTCAAGATTGTCCATGCCATAATATTACTGATTTCTATGCACAGATGTGACAGCTTGACAGTGAAGGAAGATGAGAGGAATAAAATCAATTCATTTGAAATATGGTGCTGGAAGTGAGTTTTATGGATACCATAACCACAAAAAACAAACAAACCAAACTCATTGCAAATCAAGCTTGAACTCACATTAGAAGCCAAAAATTTGAAATGACATATGAGATGACATGATGGACCACAATTCAGGAAAGATACCGAGAAGCCAGAACATGTCCAGAGGAGGGCGACCAGGATGGTGGGAGGTCTGGAGGCTATGCCCTATGAGGAGCAGCTTGGGGAGCTGGGTATGTTTAGTCTGGAGAGGAGAAGGTTAAGAGGTGATGTGATAGCCATGTTTAAATATCTGAAGGGATGTCATACTGAGGATGGAGCAAGCTTGCTTTCTGCTGCTCCAGAGACTGGACACGGAGCAATGGGTTCAAACTACAGGAAAAGAGTCCACATAAGCATTAGTAAGAACTTTCTGACAGTAAGAGCTGTTTGGGAGTGGAATACACTGCCTCGTAGTGTGGTGGAGTCTCCTTCTTTGGAGGTTTTTAAGCAGAGGCTGGATGGCCATCTATCAGGTGTGCTTTGATAGTGTATTCCTGAAGGGCAGGGGGTTGGATTAGATGGCCCTTGTGGTCTCTTCCAACTCTTTGATTCTATGATTACAGGTGGATAATTAAATCAATAAAGCCACAGCTCTGAGTTTGGAAGATGTTGATGACGGGGGCTGTGGGTGATCTCTCATTCATAGGGTCACCAAAGTCAGTTGCTGAAGGAAATTCTGAGAAGGATATTTTGTGGCATGTGGTATCTGGAGAGTAAAGAGCCTGAAGAAAACACAGGAAGAGAGGAAAAGATGCCAACTGAAGATAGTGGTAGACTGATCTACCTCTAATATCTTCAATGCAGCCTTCATCCAGCAGCTGCTTTGAGGCCAGAGAGTGGCAGGATGAGGACTAGAACTATATTCCACCCTTGGGCTCTGTAGTAGGTGATAGGGCTCAGACAATAAGTGAAGAGTTATTAGACTCTATCTTGTCCTATTTTGTTTTGATTTTATTTAGACTTAATTTGTTGTTATTATTGTTGTTGGTGTCCAGAAACAGTCCAAATCAACAATAGTTATCTGAATTGGCAATATTTCTTTCTTCCCTTCAGTCCCCGTTCTTAATAAATAAACAAATAATAAATGAAAAAGTTTACTGAATTTGTTTTGACTTGCATTAGTCAAGAAAAATTATACCACTTTCAGAATTTCATAACAGTCAGGGAGGGGGTTGGGTAGAAAAAAGAAATTCTACATAATTGAACAACTAATATCTATAATTAAGTAAGTAGAACTGTTAACTTTTTCAGAGAGCACTGTTACCTGCCTTGACACTCCTTGCCCCTTATCCTTAGTAATTGGCAATATTTAATACTTTAGCCAACGGTGCCTTCCCAGAGTGTGGCAAATAAACTAGGAACTCACTTAAACCAGAAATCCCAAGGACTAGCGCTGAGGCTAAATCACATATGTGCTAGGGAGGGACTGTTACAAATTCTAAAGAAAGGAACCTACATGGCAATTTCTTGCCTGAACAGCTGGATGATCCAATCATACATAGCTGAGGCACTCAAGATTTGTAAAGAGCTATCTTACCTCAACCCCCAGCAAATAAAGAGAGTTGCTTCCTCCATTCAGTTCCAAAGTATTAACACATTGAGGGTTGTTAACATAACTGGAGAGTCTATTGGCCTATTTTGAGAAGCTCTGAGAAACATTGTCTTTCCCTCTAAATCCCATCCCCTGAAGGGAAATATTGAATATAAAAACCCCTTCAAAACTTCACTCAAGTGTACACAGATCCCCTTCCTACCTATTCCACACCAGTCTGTGTAGCTGGGCACACAGTTCATCCTCCTCTTGACTCCATGTCAGACTGTGTAGCCATTTCTCCTTCTGGACCCCCACTCTACTGGTTTCTTCCACAATCTCAATTCCTCTGATTGGTACAGTATCACCCCCAAACAACCCCTTACTCTGTTTCTCTATCCAAATACTTCCTATTTATTTAGTTAGCCTTGCATGATTGCTTGAAGCTTGTGTGTGTGTGTGTGTGAATGTTGTTGTTACTATTTTCTCAATAAAGGTCAATTAATTAAACTGGCTAGGTTAGCATCTCCTCCTGCGTACCAATATACATAGGTCTCAAGATCCTGCTTGTTGCCCACTTTTCGCATTGCCAAATCAAGTATATTAATTCCCCAAATTAATATCAATATTTCAAAGGGTCCCCATGGACCCAAGCATTTAGGGTAACAACACAATCCTGTGCAAGTCCCACTGAACATTTTCAGAGAACATAAGTCTATGCAAGTTCCACAGAAAGCTATCTTTTTGTAGGGTAGTGGCCGCAGTTTTTTTGAATAATGGTTTAATCTTATTTTCTAAAAAAATCAATGTATACAACACCCCAAATTTCTTATTTTGTTAGTAGCAGTTTTATGAGTAACTGCTTGATTTTTTAAAAAAATTACACGATGCCCCAAATTTTTGTCTGTTAATCAAGAAGTTTGAATATGGGAAAAACAATAAAAACCCAGAAATAGAGATGTACATGCTATTACATGTGAATAATATCCTGGGTACCTACCAGCAATTAGACTCTGCTATATTGTACCTGTGTTGAATATTAAGTGTGAACAACTACTTGTGTACTGATCAACAATTTGTGTATACATGTACACAAACTATACTTGTGTTGATTGTAATGTGCGGACACCCCTGTAGTGTTTGAAGGGGATCTGTCTTATATGTCGGTGCAGGTATTGGACTGCATTTCACTGCATGTTTACAAATGTGTAGTTCTCCTTGAAACATTTCAGATTCCACCACAAGATGGATCACATGGTAGATAAGCATCAGATTCATTTCCTGCATAGAGTGCAAATTAGCACTAGGACTTCCCCCAACATTTGGCCAAGTGAAACAGTTGCCTCAGGCAGCAGAGGCTGGGAGGTTCTTTGGTCTGAATTGTATAGCCATTTCCTTCTGTTGGAAGACAAAGCTTCCTGAAGCTAGCCTGTTGCCATCAAATGAAGTACAGTAGAAGGCTTTCTCTTAGTCCCATCACCACCACAAGCGCGTTTGGTGAGGACACGAGAGAGAGCCCTCTCAGTGGCTGCTCCCAGCCTGTGGAATTCCCTCTCACAGGAAGCTAGGCTAGGTTACCCCCCTCCGTACTCTTCTTCCAACCACAACCAAAGACCTATTTGTTCAACAAGCTTTTTAAAGTGTAACTGCATGAAGGGAGCCTGCGTGTGTGCATGCGTGTGCGCGCTTGCTTTATTTCAACTTTTGTATACTTTTTAATGATTTTATACTGTATGTAATGTATTATTTTAATGTGATGTTGTGTTTAAAATGTTATTGTTCTAGTTTTACCTAATTGTTTTTGTGAGCCACCCTGAGTCTCTCTCAGGTAGAAAAGTAGCACAGAAATGAATTAAATAGATGACAGACAGACGATACTGTCTGTTCCCTATGTTGAAGTAAGGTTCAATTGTGATTGTCTCTGAGTGCTGTCGAAAAGGGTTAAAGCCCTAGAGAAGAAAGATGAGTAGTTGGGATGGTGCATAGCTGGAGGAGAAACCAGTGTTTTCAATCTGGATATAATTATGGATTCAGCCAGAGTGTGGGACTCCTTGGGTCCAGACAGAAAATAAAAACCTGGATGGCAGAAGAACACAGGCATGTTGGGAAGGGCAACATGATATTTAAACATATTTGATCCACATTTAAGCAAACAGAGCCTTAACATGATTGCAAATTTCTTTTAGTCTTGCTGGTTGTGTTTTTAAAATCATTCCTGATGCCAGTCTGCTCCATTGATGTTACTTTCAAAAGAAACGGCTATTCTTATGTTAGCATAAGGAAATAAGATGTGATTCTTCTTTAGGGCATTGCCATTCTCCCTTCCAGGCCCTCCCTCCAAGTACTGTTTGTTCTACAAGTTTGAATTCAAATACACTGAAAGCTGTATGAGTCACATATGCCAATATATAATTTTTTATTTCATTTCTTTAAAAAATGTATCCTCTACATTAGGAACACTAGCACACAGATAGTTGCAATAATATATAGATATCATGCATCCTATCAGGGATTTACTTGCAATATTCTTGAAGGCTATGGCAGTAGAGCACAAGCTCTGGAAGGTTCTACCAAGCTGGCAAGCCTTTGAGTATGGGTGCTGGTGGAACTTCATGTTGAATGTTTGATGAAAAGCCTAGCTGAATATGGACAAATATTATTACCGACTGATGAACTGGCTGCAACAGCTCTGAACACAATGGCATCATAGAATTGTTGTGATTCTATATGGAGGTGATTCTATATGGAGGTGATTCTATATGAACCACCCAAATCGATGACATCACAGCTCTCAAGTTAAGAGAGCAACCAGAATTTTATACACAGATCCCAGTTCTGTAAGAAGGGAAATCTAAATACTGAAAGAGGCTTCTATATTGCATTCTTCCCTTCCATGTATGTAAGAGAAAATCACCTTCCCTGCTATTTTAAGAGGGAATTACTTGCATCCTACAGGATCCATTATGTACATAGTAGGAAAGCTCAACTGAACTATGCCTGTGTAGAGCTCCTTCCCCCCCCCCCCCATACAGACCATCTGTTTGCTGTTTGAAGATGCCTCATTCCTTTCTCTGGAGCACCAAGTAATATCTCCCCAACACTAGTTCTATCATTGGACAAAGTGAGGCAATTGCCTCTGGTGGTAGATGTTGGGGAGCAGCAGTGGCAGCTCCTCGATCTGTTCCTCTTTAGCTGCTCTTTCTTGGGGGACAGATCTTGTGTTACACATGGCATGTCCTGCACTTCTAACGAGACTGCTGCCCTAAGGTGTACTGGAAGAGCCTATCCCATTGCCAGGGTGAAAGTAGAGATGTGAAGGCGCGGAAAAACCTGGAAAAATTCAAGGGAAAAACTTATTTTTTTCCTGTTTTTTTCCCCTGGAGCCTTTTTTGTTTTTGTTTTTTTTTCCAAAAAATTGAAAAAATTGAGAGAATTAATTATGGGATGTTTTATTTTAGCATGATGAATAAAATCTTCTAAAAAAAAGTGTTCATATATTCTCCAAATCATTTATAAAAACTATGTACAGTATCAGATTACAGTAGGAGCCCCGTATCTGCGGGGGGTTGGTTCCGGGCCCCACCATGGATAACGAAATCCGTGGATAATAGTGAAAGCCATTGAAAATAATTGGACTTCTGGTTTAAAATACCATAGAGTTGTCTTGGAGGACTTAGAAAATGGCATTTTCTAGGAAGGCTCTATGAAAGCTGTGCTGAAACTGAATCAGTGGATACGGGGGTCCTACAGTATTCTAATTTCTGTGCACTGAGGACAAGCAAGCTCTAGGCTACAAACTGAACTTTCCAATGCAAGATTGTTACTCCATTTGTTACAAATAAAAATTAAAATAAAAAAGTAAATTCCATTTGTAATAATTGTTTGAATACACTGTACTTTTAATATAGCACTTGTGATAATTTTATGCCAAATCAGATTGTACATAGTCATATTTTATGTTCCTAAAGTAACAGAGTGACTTTCAATCTGTAAAAAGTGCTAATTTACATTTTTTCAATTTTTCCAAAAATGTCCCTTTTTTTCTGAAAAACACCCAGGGGGAAAAAAAACATTTCCCCCCATGGCTTCAAAATTTCTAGAAATGTTACATCTCTAGGTGGAAGTAAGATTTAGTCATAGAATCATAGAGTTGGAAGGGACCACTTGGGCTCAGTACAGGATCTCCAGCAAAAGCATCCCCCAGCAAGTAACTGTCCAGCCTCTTTTTGAAGATGTTTGGAGAAAGAGACCCCACCACCTGCCTAGGGAATTGGTTCCATTGCCGAACTGCTTTCACTGTCAAAAAATTCTTTCTAATGTTCAATCGAGATCTACTCTCCTGTAACTTCAAACCATTAGACCTGGTCCTACCCTTTGGGGGAGCAGAGAACAGGCCCACCTCCTCTTTGTGGCAACCCTTGAGGTATTTAAAGAGTGCAATCATATCACCCCTAAGTCTTTTCTTCACCAAGCATAACATGCCCAGATCCTTCAACTTTTCATCATATATTTTGTTCTCCATATCTCCTATCTTCGTTGCCCTTTTGTGAACTTGCTCCACCTTGTCCATATCCTTCTTAAAATGAGGTACCCAGAACTGAACACAGTACTCCAGCACAGAATATAGTGGGACTATTACTTCCTTTGACTTGGAAACTATGCTTCCAGGCTAAACCAGCATTCATCTTTTTTTGCTGCAGCATCACACTGCTGTTTACAATCAACAATAATCCCAAGGGCTTTTTAAAATGTAGTACTGTTGAGTCATGTACCCTCCATCCTATCTATACCTGTGCATTTGTTTTTTGTGGCCTAAATTTAGCTCCGACTCCAATTGGCTTCTACATGTGTTAACAAAGGGAGGGGGGCCCTTAGGCAGCAAATGATTCCAGGTTCTGTCTTAGGGGAAGGCTTTGAAGAGGGGAGAAGAGCAGCCTTCCTTCTTCCTATCTCCTGTCATCCTCCAGCATGAACTGGGTGCTCTTGTCACCAGGGAAGGGAGAGGGAGAAGGACATGAAAGAAAGTGAGATGGGAAAGGTGGTGGTGATGGGGGGAAGCACATAAGAAGCTGTATTATACTAAGTTAGTTTGTTAGTCTGTGTAGCTCAGCACCAGGGGCACTCAGAAGTATAGAGCAGGAGTCAAAATTGTGTGGCCATACAGATGTTGTACTGCAATTCTCAGCATTCTCCACTATTGGCTATGTAGGTTAGGGCACAAGCAAATTGCAGTTCAACATCTGGAGGGCCACAAAATTGCTATTCCTGTTGCAATGGGTCTAGAGTAGTAGTGTCCAACCTGAGACTCTCCAGGTGTTTTGGACTCCATCTGCCAGAAGCCTGAGCCAGCTGGTTCAATGGTCAGGACTTCTGGGAGCTGTAGTCCAAAACTTCTGCAGAGCCACAGGTTGGACACCACGGGTCTAGAGCTTACAGGATTAAAGCACCAGGGGTCCTTTCACAGTACTCAGTTATAAATCCACTTTAACTGCCATGGCAACATCCTGTGGAATCTGCAGGTCTGTAGTTTACATAAGAGAGTTAGAACTCGCAGTTAGAGATCTCTAGTGCCTCACCAAACTACAAAGCACAATACTTCCTTACTGGAAGGAATTTGCCAGATCCTCCAAGATTTCATGTCCCTGCTCACTTGTTGTTCTTCTGGTGTTCTTTCATTCCAGTCCTGTAGGGAACTAAGGCAAAACCACGTCTTTTTGCTAAAGGGTTTTTGGGTTACCAAAAAGATGTGGTTTTACCTCATTCCTCTATGTGACTGTAACAAAAGAATGATGATGTCATGTGGTAAGGCAGCACGGAAGACAGAGCATTCCTGCTGCACTGCCGCTTTTCTTTGGAGTGTGGTAAGCCCCTTAGTTGCAATCATTTCAATAGTGAAGGAAAGTGGAGGCAAAAATATATTATTGTTAGCTATTTTGTCTTGCAGTTTGTGGGGGGTGGGGTAGCTTGGTCTTGAAAGGACAATTAAACTTGACAAAAAACTGATCCTAATGGAGATGAAAACTGCTAGACCTAGACTGGAGAAATAATGCAGAAATAACACCACTTTAACTGCCATGGCTCAATGCTATGGAATTCTGGAATTTGTAGTTTTGTGAGATATTCAGCCTTCTTAGTCAGACGGCTCTGGTACCACAACAAACCACAAACCCCAGGATTCCATAGAATTGAGCCATGACAGTTAAAGGGGTGTCAAACTGGATTATTATTAGCTCCAGATGACTAATCAGGTTAATGCGACGGTCAGGAGTGCCTGTTATCAACTTCAGCTGATACGCCAGCTGCGCCCTTTCCTGGAAACTAGGGACCTTGAAACTGTGGTACATGCACTGGTAACCTCCCGTCAGGATTTCTGTAATGCGCTCTACATGGGGCTACCCTTGTGCTTGACTCGGAAACTTCAACTAGTCCAGAACATGGCAGCCAGGTTGATTTCTGGCGTTTCCAGAAGAGAGCATATAACACCTGTGCTAAAAGCTCTCCACTGGCTGCCTATTAGTTTCCGGGCACAGTACAAGGTGTTGGTTATGACATTTAAATCCCTACATGGCTTGGGTCCAACTTACCTCCAGGACCGCCTCCTTCCATACAGCCCTCCCCGCACACTTCGGTCCTCTGGGAGGAATCTGTTACAGCCTGTGAAAACAAGGCTGTCGGTGACGTCCCAGAGGGCCTTCTCTGCTGCTGCTCCCAGATTATGGAATGGCCTGCCGGACGAGATCCATCTTATTACCACCTTAGACAGCTTTTAAAAAGCTGTCAAGACGGATCTTTTCCGGCAGGCCTTTCCTGAATAATTATCCCGGCCCAAGACTCAGCTGTCCTTTCTAGGCTGTGATTGTATGTTTTAATTTTTTTCTTCTAATTTATATATATTTTTAATTATTGTCTGTTTTTAATCCATCATAATTTAATATTATTTTAAGGGGTGGGTGGGCTAGGGTATTGTGATTATGGAGTTTTTATATTGTATTTATTTTATTTTATTTTTTATTTATTTATTTATACCCCGCTCTTCAGCCACAAGGCTATCAGAGCGGCTTAAAAATTGTTTTAAGCAACAGCTATTTACACATCTACACTGCATTAAACAGTTTCCAATGTGTGTTAGCTAATTGCCCCCCACAAGCTGGGTACTCAATTTACCGTTATATTGAGTTACTGGGTACTCAATTTGCGTTGCAGAGGGGCGGGATATAAATAAAATTTTATTATTATATTATTATTATTATTTCTACAGTGCAGATGCAACCCTAGTGTACAGAACAGGCTTAGAGGGCACATATAGCTTTATCCTCTAAGACAGTGGTGTCCAACCTGTGGTCGTTCAGGTGTTTTGGACTCTAACTCCCAGAAGCCTGAGCCAGCTGGCCCAATGGTCAGGAATTCTGGGAGCTGTAGTCCAAAACACCTGGAGGGCCACATGTTGGAACTACTGCTATAAGATCTCATCACTGTTCCTTATCTCTCATCTATCACTGCCTTAGGCAGCTGCCTCACTCCATCTAATGGTAGGAACAGCCCAATGTAGCAGTGACCCTCTAGAGTTTTAAGCAGGAGGCTTTCCAAGTCATTTCAGAATATATCATGGGCTGAATTAGGAACCTTTTAGACACAAAGAATGTGACCTGCCCAAGAGGTATTGGTCTTTCACCGAAGGAAATGAAAGGGAGGCATCTTTTCAAGCCTAGAAGGGAAGTTACCCAGGGCAGAAAGGAAATGGTTGGAGAAGGACAAAATAGTTGAGATGGTGCAAAGCTGAATGTTTTCAGGTTTTACCAGAGTGGGAGCATAATTTAGCCAAGACAAATAGTCAAGACAAAACTTGAGGGTCAGAAGAACAGGGGCATATTGGGAAGAAAGACATGATATTTGAAGATTTTTAACTGAAGATATAAACAACCAACCCATTAACAGGGTGGCAGGTTTCTCTCTGTTATTTGGTTGTCTTCTGACATTGCTCTTGGAAACCACTTTACGATGTGTGTCTGGGGTGGCAGTGGAATGGAGGGCAGAAAGTTGAGAGAAAAAACTAGAGAGGAAAATGGGAGTGAAGATGCTATCCGGGACAGGGGATAGGCATGAGGGGAATGAGCATGAAAGGAAAGACCTGGGGTGGGAAGGGTGTTCAACAGTAAACAAATGTGCACTATTTCTGAGGTTCAGGCTAGGTAAAAAACACCTATGTTACTCCTTTTTCCTCATTATACCCAGGACAGAAAAGATATATGTTCAACACTTCCCTCAACTGTTATTGTTTGGTCCCCTTATCCTTCTCCCCTATTTCTTCTCCCTCAGTCCTGGAGATGTTCCCATTCTCCTGGAAATTGGTAAAGGTACTTTTTGGGCTGCAGTTCCCAGAATCTTCCTAGCTAGCATGGCCATTGGAGTTGTAGTCCCAAAAACTAACTTGTTCAAAGTCTGCAGCCTTCCCACACCACCACCACCACCACCTGGTTTGCTATTTGGTACCTTCTCCCCAATTTGCTAGGTTGCTGCATCAGAGAACCAGCTCTCTTTGCAAGGAGGAAGAGTTCTGCAACATTCACAGATGTCCAGTTAGGGGTGGAAAAAATCTCTTTTAAAAGTATAATAAGGCAGTAAAAATCAATTTTAAAATGTATACAGCTCAAATAGAAAACCTAGTCTAGTACTTGTACATTCACTGGGATAGGCAGATGGAATGGAAAAGTGATACTCTAATTTGGGAGTGTTGTTGCTGTTGTTGTTTTAGTTCTTTTGCTTTGTCAGGAGCTTATAAATGACCTGGGATCTGTTATCCCAGGCAAAGAGTTGCTTTTCTCTGGGGTAATAGTGCACCATGGAATGACTTGTCTGGCGTTTTGGAAAATGAATCATTGGGATTTCATAAGGACTGATGGTATCTAAAGTATCATAAATACACTCGATACGAGGTGTGCCTCCCCCTGGTGAATTGTATACTACATACAAGGTACCACACATCATGAAAGCTGCTTCTGCATTTTGGCTTTTACAGGTTGTATCCCAAGTATACTCTGCAGCCATGGTTTCATGGCTGATTTTAGTAAGGACCAATTTTCTGCTGCTACCTGGCTCTGCATGGATTGCCCACAATCCCAGTTCATCCACAGCTAGGTCTATTTTTGTAGAAGGATTAAGCTCATAGGCAGACATCTCTCCTGCACCAGACAGAAGCATCTGGTCTGTCACATTTCTCTTCTGAATATCAAACTTAATTACCTCATTTAAGGAACCATATCTATGATAAAACAGAAAGCCATTATATATAGCATGGCCAGTTCCTTGCCAGGGAAATGGCAGAGTAATTCTCCGAGCTGATGGTTTCTTGCTGCTTTCCGTAAAAGCCCGGATATTTGCGAACTCCATGATAGTTTTGTTCTTTGTCCCAGTTAAGAAATAAATTTTGGGGTGATTCTTGCCTGGGTCTTTCAACCATGAACCATGCACATCTCCAGATCTCTTCACTATTTTTAGGGATTTGATGCCTGCAATCATGTAGCTGCAACCTTTTAGGGAAAAGAAGAACAACCATCAATCGGATAAAAACATTCAGTTTACATCAAAACATTCTCAACAAGTTCTTTGCTTTACTATGTAAATATCTCCCACCCCTCCACTCTACCACACCTGAAAAAAAGCACAGATTGTTTCCCAAAACTGGCTCCATACTCACAAATACTTATCATAATTGCTCTCGTTTTGTTAAAGAAAATCATTTGCAAAATAGAGCATTGCACAGCTGGTCCAAATTCTACATTATCATACCTGGGGACCTTTCACACTATATAGTCATATTAGCAAAGCTGATACCCTTCCCCCAGAGACCTCCAAATTGGCATATAATAAAATTGGTGTATTAATAAATTGGCATATTAAGAATCTGGTTCATGATGTGGCTTTCCACAAGGGAAAAAGCAGGTAGTCTCAGAAAGATCAGCTGAGTGCCATGCTTTGCCCTAGGGAAAACTAAGGAGATTTTCAGACTACACTGTTATAGTGTTATTATTCCACTTTAACTGCTCTGGCTTCCTCCTGTGGAATTCTGGGGTTTGTAGTTTAGTGAGGCCTAAGAGCTCTCTGGCTGAGAGTTGTAAATGCCCCTCCCTAAACTGCAAATCCCAGGATTCAAGAGGAGGCAGCCATAGCAAATAAAGTGGAATAGTAACACTATAACAGTGTTGTCTGAAAATCTCCTAAGACTATTTTGAAGGTGCAAAGGAAGTATTAAAGGTCAAAAGGACACAATACCCACGGTACATTTGAAAAGGAGATGATGGGTGGATTAATCCTTTGAGTGCTGCTTTCGAAATGTCCTCTCCTTAAGCCCCAGCCTTAAGAAAGAGGCAGCTCAAACTTTTTAAATCCAGTCACCGGACATTAAGGGCAGTTTGCAACACATTAGCATGAAGACCAGTAGTCTTCCTGGAGCTCGTTGTGCAATCTTTAGAGACTATTGTTTCAACCCATGAAACAACCCCTCTCCAGGACATATTTGGGAGTATATGACCCTCAAAATTTCCCTCAGTGCACACAGACCCAGTTCCAGGGGAAACGCTGTCACTCTGTGTTAGCCACCATCAGAGTCCTCCATTCACTCTGCTGGACTGTTCAACGAACTTTGGACTCCAGACAGGTCATATAACCCATAGCAACCCTTTTCCTATTCCTCTATCCAAGTCTTTGTTATTGCTTTCTATAGCCTTGTGTGAATGCTTCTTGTGTGACTGTGTGTGTGTTTGGTGTTAATTTTTGAACTCTTAATAAAAACCATAATTAATTTCACAGGTGTGTGTATTCCATCCAGGCTAGTACTAGTATACATAGGTTCAAGATCCCCTTGTTGCCCCCTACTGCATTGCTAAAGTCGAATTGCTGCTAATTTCCCCAACATATTTTTTATTTTTTAATTTGTATTTATTTATTTATACCCCGCTCTTCAGCCACAAGGCTATCAGAGCGGCTTACAATTTTTTAAAAAGCAATAGCAAATTTACACATCTATACTGCATTAAGCAGTTTCCAATGTGTGTTAGCTAATTATTAGAAATTCAATACTGTATTTTCTTGGCATTTCCAGGAGCATCTTGGGTAACAGTCATAATTTTTTTATTTCACTTTAACTGCCATGGCTGCATTCTGGGATTTGTAGTTTTGTGGGATATTTAGCCTTCTCTGCCAGAGAGCTCTGGTGTCACAACAAACTACAAAACCCAGGGTTCCATAGCATTGAGCCATGGCAGTTAAAGCAGTGTCAAGCTGCATTATTTCTACAGTGTGCCAGCAGCCACGGTATATACACGTATTACTCTCTTCTGGGCAACATTATACTATTTTGTATTGTTTTCCCTTGTGTAGTCAAATATTACATCACAGATTAGGAAGTGGAAACTGCAATGCCAGCAGATGTCAAGTTGCTATGTTATTTGTAACATGTTACTTCCAGGCTTTGCCTCCAGAGCAGAGTTTTGAGTGGTGCTGAGGGTAGACACAGAGCACAGAGAGAAGGAAAGTATTCCATCCAGGGCAGTGCTGAGTGAACAAGAGAAAATCAGCTAGGCCAAGAAGCACTGACAAGATTTTTCTGTCAGCACAAGGACTCCTTTGAAAGCTATCTTTCATCTTTCCATAAACATAGCCCTTCCTGTACAATTAGTTGCCAACCAAAGTACTGTATTACATCTATTTTGAATATATCTACTGTATGCACTGTACATCTCCCCCCCCCTCCTTAGCATTATATTTTTCCTCTCAAGTCAAGGCAGCTGTTTCCTTGCGTCTAGTGCTATATTCCTTCAACTTGGCAACTGTGAAGGAATCATCAATAGTATATATGGGCATTCTTTACCAAACAAACAACAATAACAGTAATTGCATATTAACTGAGTCCAAACTGCATTAACTTCAGTTTACAGCAATTAAAGTAAGCTGAGGACAAAGAGAGAAAGTAGAAGAGAGAGAAGCAGCTGGAAAGGTGGAACAACAGAGGATTAATCAGGACTTTCCCTGGCCAAATTGGAAGAGTTGGAGGCTAGGACATTCAACCTATTTGCACATCACTCTTATGGTTCACCACAATATAATTGTCAATAAATACCCCACCTCCTCCCATGTTTGAACAACTCTCAATTCTGACAACACTGAAGTGCCATTGAAAACCTCTTCATCACATAAGGAGTAAACAAACTGCACCCTCTCCTTCCTACACCTACACACACACCTACACACACACACACACACTTATTTGAACAACAGTAATGGGCTACCCAGCTCATACTGGAATCCAGGACACAAATATTTTCCTGTCAGAGCCATGTTTTCTGGCAGACACTTTATTACAGTTTACTCACAAAAATAACCAGTTTGCCAAAGGGAATATAACTGAGAAGAAACACTATTTGAAGTTTAAAGAACGTCTTTTTTAATAAGGTACAGCATTTGCAGTCAAACTGAGTAAACAAGCCCTTAAGGCAGGAAGTGGTAGCTGAAAACATTATACAACAGGCTGAAACTACCTCTGTAGCTTTATCGCTGCCCTCTTTGGGGGCCTCCTTCAGCTTCAGAAGTAGATATATTTTCATTCCCTTCGGGGGAATTATTTTCTTGGATGCCAGTGGCTAAGGCTTCTGTACACAGTTGGGAGAAAACTAGCCGTTTTGAAAACCTTGTGGAGTAGGTTACTGTAAATTGTATCTGCATCAAATGAGAGTTTTAGACTTCATTTGAAAGTAGGACAAGTGGTACTTCTAGCCACAGCAAAGTTTGAAATGAACTGGCAGAGATTTATGAGCACACACATGTGGCTTCTCATAGAGCTACAGCATGGCCAATCACTCTTTCACTTGAAAGAGTCAGAAAGAGCAATTAGTCCACATCATCAGCCAGCAAGAAAAATGAATTTGTGCTGACAAAATAATGCTTGCCACTAACTGCTGAAGATGTGAGACAAATGATATCACCTGCATTTCTGATATATTAGGCTAAATTTTAGAGGAAGGCAAAAGCAAAACTCCTCTGAGTATTCCTTGCCTATGAATAATGTGATGCTGTAGCCAGCATCAGAAGTATTGTAGCAAGCCAGCCATCAGCATTTCTTAGAGTGTCTCTAGGGGGACAGCTATTTGGGGGGGAGATGACAGAGATGCCCAGCCACGTAAGAATTCTTCCCCACCTGTCACGGCCTGCTTCCATAACTTGGAAGTGGACTCTGACTCAGAGACTGAAGCAGTGTCAGAACCTGCTGAGCTAGAGCAGGAGGATGTTCCAGAGCCACAGGCCTCAGATACAGACAATAGTGAAAAGGATCTTGTCCACTGAGATACAGAGGACAACTTATCTGTACTTGTCTTCACAGCATGTAGACGACAAAAGGAGGGCTTGAGGCGGTCTCAGCGTATTTATAGGAAGCAGCAATTTGTTAAGCAGTAGCTGTGTTAGTTGCTGATCTATAAATACGCAACACTGCCCTCCAGGGGTTATCGGAGATTATCTGATCTAACTGATTACTCGTGTTCTTAATCTCTGTGTTGGACTTGGACTGTGTTTGTTTACTCTGGACTCTGTTTGCCTGACCTGGACTCTGTTTGCCTGACCTGGACTGACTTAGGACTTTTTCAAATGGTTGAGAAAAACCCACAAGGAGGTCGGGAGAAGAACGGGGCTGTCATGCTTACACAGCCCTGTTTCAGACGACACAATCCTCCTCCGTCCTCTTCTGACCTTCTCCCTTGCTGCTCGTGCTGCTTTTTACTGATGGAGGTTTTCCGTCAATAAAAGCGATGCGAGCAGCACAGGGGAAGGTCAGGAGGAGATCGGGAGGAGGACGGAGGAGGACTGCATCATCTGAAATGGGACTGAGTAAGCGCGACAGCCCTGTTCTTCTCCCGACCTCCTTGTGGGTTTTTTTTTAACCATTTGAAAAAGCCCCTAGACTCTGTTTGCTGGACCTGAACTTTATTTATTGGACTTTGCTTCTGGACTTGTTTTTTTGCTTGCTAGTAAAGAAGTGACTGACTTCATGCTGTCTTGATTTCCTTGCCTGGTAATAGTCTGACTGTGCGGTGTCTTTGCTTATCAGCTGTGTAGTAACGAGCCTTTGGCTGGTTGCCTGTACATTGTTTGGATGCTCCCCCCATGAAATTTTATTTCACTCCCCAAATTTCTAGCATTACAGCGAAATAAAACTTATGTTGACCATTTAGAAATAGAACTTAGGCGTTTAAAGAAAAGGAGAGGGCAAAGATACTAAAGAAAGGTACACAAAAGCAAATAAAAGAGTTCTAGGTATGAATGATATTCAGTGTTTAACTCTCTGGACTGCTAGAAATTTGGAGATTGAATCAAAAAATCATTGAGGGGGAAGAACTCTTACTAGGGGCACCCCCCCCATAGCTACACTCATGCCTTACGTATTGTGTGGTGATGCTGTGTAGACAGTGGGTTAGATCCAGATTTGCCATCCCATAGGGAAGGGCTCTAGTAATAACATAAATAAATGACAATAAAACTTATCACTCTCTCTTCACAACCCTTCTTGGTTAAAATGTGTGCCAGTTGATTGGCATTGCCACATCAAAAGATGAGATGAAAGGGTTTGAGAGTGTGTGTGTGTATTGTATTTATAAGGGCTTATATATTTTGTTTTTACCCTGTATTTTCCCATAAGGTTGCTCCTTGACTTCTGTTTAAAAAACATTTTACATGATACAATAGGTATGTAATAAAAGATTCACACCAGGACAATTGAGATGCAAACTGATGCATTGATTAAATGGGTAAAAATGAAATATTATGGGTAAACAGCTCTTACTTGCATTAAGCATAAGCTTGATTTTGTTTTGAGATTCTTCTTGTTCCACTAATTGTTGCTCTAGTAGGTCTCCATCTACTTCCACACAGGGGCTTGGTGACTCTTTTGCAGATTCAAAGTAGTCAATTTCCCTCTGAGCTCTTTCTACTCTTGTTAGCAAATGATCCACTTCATTTTTAAGCTCTGTCTTTAAAAGGCCAAGTCCTTCTAAACGTGACATCATCTTCTTTGAAAATTCCCGGAATTCTTGCACGTAATCTGCTATATCTTGATTGCACTTGTTCAATCTGTTCTTTAATAAGAAAATGGACATATACAATTTACATATAGAGAACTAGGGTTCTTTCTGACTAGACAATAATAGTGCTATGATTTTACTTTTACTGCCATGGCAACATCCTGTGGCATCCTGGGATTTGCAATTTAGGGACAGATGTTTAGAATTCTCAACCAGGGAGCTCTAGTGCCTCACCAAATGACAAACACCAGGATTACAATAAGATGCAGCCATGGCACTTAAAGTGGAATCATAGTGCAATTTTTGTATAGTGTAAAAGGGCCCCTAGTTTAAGGACTCTTTCAAATGGGGGAACCCCCCCCCCCGAGAAGATCGGGAGAAGAATGGCGCTGTTCTGCTTACAGCTCCCTGTTTCAGACGATGCTGTCCTCCTCCCGACCTTCCCCCATGCTGTGGGTGTGAGAAACGCACCACTTTTATTGACAGAAAACCCCTGTCAATAAAAAGCAGTGCCTGCAGCATGGAGGAAGCATGGGGGAAGGTCGGGAGGAGGACGGCGCCATCTGAAACGAAGCACTGTAAGCGGAACAGCACTGTTCTTCTCCCAACCTCTTCGGGTTCCCCCCCCCTTTTGAAAAAGTCCTAAGAGTTGAGGCCCCCAAAAGAGAACATCCACCAAATATTGTTCCCCCCACTCAATTTCAAATGTCATTGACAGGGAGTTCCCCCTAGTCTTGGTTACAGGCCAACTATAACTTTTTATACATACCTATACAGTATTTGCAAACATTTGTCACATTCACACTATATTTTTAAGTGTACACTTTGAAAGACAGAATGGGAAGAAACCCTTAGTCTCTGTGTTTTTCAGCAAGCACTCAGCTTTTGTACTTTGAACTTTAAGAAAGTTGGATAACAGCTGCCTGCAGAATTTCACCACAACCTAATAATTTCTTTCCAAAAGGCTGCAAAAATAGTGCTGGCATAAGACAGCAGTGAGGCCCCTGCTGAACCAGATGTTGCACAGCTGGAAGGGATGAAGCCAAAGAAAAGAATCAACTGAGTACTGTTACTTGGAACTGTAGCTGTACAGTTTCTTTTAAAGGCAGCTTGCTCTCCCTTCCCTTATTTTTGCCAGTAAGAGAGAGAAGAAAAGCAAGAAGCCATTCTTCTACCTTTTCTATCCTAAAAATGAGAGAGCAGAAATTACAAATACGAGTTTTTATATTTGCGTTAAAGTGAACAATATCAGGAATTACTTGTGTAGCTGCATATTCATGGAAAAGGAAAAATAGGGGAAACAACCCTTGCAGGACCTTTATTTATATCACCTACAGACTAATAGTGCGTCACTTTGCACACCTAATGTCAGTGAGAGTTATCTACTGATGACTGGACTGCTTCATACCTGAACTGGATTGGCTCTAAATCCAGGCTATTCCTCCCCTCAAATGAAAACAGCTCAGGTAAACATGAGCTAACCAAACAGATGGATGAGTGGCCAGCCCCCTCTGATGACCCTCCAAGCCCCGCCTCCTTCTTTCACCCATACAACTCTCTTACCACCCTTTCATCCACAAATGAGCCTTCACCCAGGGTGCATCTACACTGAAGAAATAACACAGTTTGACACTACTTTAAATGCTGTAGCTCCATCTTATGGAATCCTGGGATTTGTGGTTTTACAAGGTCTTTAGCCTTCTCTGTCAAAGAGTGCTGGTGCCTCACAAAACTACAAATCCCAAGATTCCATACGAAGTAGCCACAGCAGTTAAAGTGGAGTCAAACTGCATTATTTCTACAGTGTACATGCACCCTGGGTGAAGGCTCATTTGTGGATGAAAGGGTGGTAAGAGAGTGGGTGCACCCCACTCATGTGGCAACTGTTCTGCCTCCATGGTAAGAGAGAGGGAGAGGGGTCCTGCCCTCCCTTGCCAAGCACTTGTGTTTTGGAGACTGGCTGATTGAGGATGTGTGGGGAAATGGGAGGGGCGCTGTAGTGCTCACTTGAGAGTAGCATGGTTTGAGTGTTGGGCTCCACGAGAGTAAGATTTGAATCCCCACTCACCCATGGAAACCCACTGGATGACTTTGGGCAAACCTCAGAAGGCAGCAATGGCAACCTTCCTCTGAATAAATCTTGCTAAGAAAACCTTAAGGTAGGGTAATCATAAGTAAACGTTGACTTGAAGGCACATAACAACAACAAATGCTCACCTATTTCAAGTGAGTATCACAACCTCTGGGTCTCTGAGACACAAAACATGAGTTTCTGTGGAATTTCCATAGTTATTGGTCTCCATAGTTAGTTTGGAAGGTGATTCTTTTCATTTTGGTGTGTCTCTGGATATAATGGGGTTCGAGCCATGACAAATGATCACACGATGACTGATTACAGCACTTATCCAGCTTATCAAGCGACAGTTGGGGTAATCATCTATAATCTTGGCTTCACCCTGCCTTCTCTTTCACTGCCTCTCAATTGTTCTTCATCTTGCCCTCATTAATCATACGATTCTATGATTCCTACCTTTTTGCCTAATCTATCCAGTGTTGATTATAAGCCTGCTGAGCCAGGCTAGCACCTTTTCTGTTAGGGCTCCAGAAAAAGGTCTGTAGCAGCATTCCTGTGCTTTTGGTTGCTGTCAGATATTGAGACACCTACCAGGTGATACTTTTCCTGACAAGAAGATGAAGCCATGCTAAAATTCTATGTTCCAGACAGCTGTTCAGGAGCTGGATATCCCCCTCTCTGTAGAACACCAAGCATGTTCTAGGTAAACTTTCCTTAAGAATTCACTTCAAAACCCTGAGTTTTAAAGCAGTCCCAGGACACTGAATGGTGTGCTCAAAATGAAGAACATTTGTCTTTCAGTGCCACATCTAAAGCCAATAGTCACACCACAGTCTAATTCTTTATTTCAAATGCCCATGGGGTTTATTGGGACTTACTCCTGGCAAAATATGCATAGAATGATTCACTTACCTGGGATCTAACTTCACTGAATACAATAAAACTTTCTCCTGTTTCACACTATGTAATTATAGCACTTTGATATCACTTCAGTTGCCATGGCCTCATCCTATGGAATCCTGGGATTCACAGTTTCATAAATTTTGTGAGGCATTTAGAATTCTCTGCCAGAGAGCTCTATGGAGCTTTTTCTAAGTACTGTGCTGTTCTCTGATTTATTTCTTTAGCTTTAGCATTAGTTTAAAATACTTAGCATACTCCAAGCCATAGTTAGCTCAAATAAAGGAAATTAGGCATTGAAATCAACTGAATTTAGAAATGTTTAACTTTGAATTGTAGCCACTGTAAAACAGTACATTTTACTTGCACATAAAAGCAATAAGCACAAACAGCTGTCCTGTCCTTTCTTTATAAACAGCTTTGCAAATTGGCTTTTTCCCTTTACTTCTACTTGTGCCTGCTCAAATTTACAGTTCTAGAACTTTAAGGAAAAGCAATTTATTTCACGGACACAGATGGACAGTACAGTACATGTGTTCTTCACAAAGAAAAACAAATACATTTCCTGATACAACCAGCTTGCTCCCACTGAAATGTTCAGATAGCACATACCTCTATTAAGACAATTCGGCGATCGATGTAGTGTACCAATCCAGCATCCTGCATTAAATATTGTGCTTCTCCCATGATGCTTGTAAAAAATGAAACTAATAAGAACCTGAGCTGTAAGGCTGCCATTGTTTCATTAAACCTTCTCAAATACTTGTGGGGACACCCAACATTTGACACCTGAGACTTCAGTGTAATTTCTGCCAAGCATTGAGGTAGGTACGCCCACGTCTCTTCAGACCAGCTAAACAACGTGACATTGGAATGATTTAAAATGGCTGTAGAGGGTCCTGGAGTCTCTCATTAACACAATAAAGTTGTGCAAAGCTCTCAGCTAGATAAGTTTGTTTCTGAGAGCCAACAGCCTGCTTTCTAGCTTGTGATCTTTTGATTGGATCCAGATGTTCAGAAGTGAGTTGTACAAAGCATGCAGGCTAGAAGATAAGCAAAAATACAAGTAGCAATCCTTCGTTCCTTTCTCCCTTCCTTGCAATAACCTTTATCACCACCTAACATAGAAAGGGATCGAATTTTAGAGTATCTTTACAGCTGCATGTTTCAAGAATAATCTTTCTGAATGACCAGCATGCTTTTCATATGCTGTGGTTTACTGTTTGCAAAAACAGTTGCTCAGCCAGAAATCTACGGACTGTGTTATACGTGACATTTTCCCTAAATGGGTGTACACTGGCATAGAAAATCCATTTACACCATCATGTGTGATGAATGCATTGCTTGTTTTGGCAGATGTACTCTTAAGGAGTCTTTCTATCCATAACATGGGCTGTAACAGCAGGCTCAGCAATTTCAGACTGGGATGTGCATGAACCACTCAACTCAGGTTGAAATATGAATCTCAGCTTGGAAATCCAAACCTTTGCATCTCACATTGACTATCACTGGAAACCAACAAATGGCCAAAATGGTTTGTGTGTTTGTTAACACTGTGTAAAATTTGCAGATCTGGTAGTCTGTTACTTGGGAATGATGCTGTATAAAATTTAAACAGTTAGGGATATTGGTTCTTTACATCTTGTTGGGAACACTTTGCCCAGCACTTTACAGATAAAAATCACTTGGATCTGCTCTGATTTGGGTGCTACGATTGATATACAGTTGTCCCTCCGTATCCATGGGTTTAAGTATTCATGGCTTGAAAATATTCTTAAAAAATAATAATCCAAAAAGCAAACCTTGATTTTGCCATCTTATATAAGGGACACCATTTTGCTATGCCATTGCATATCATGGGACTTGAGTATTCATGGATTTGGTATCCATGGGGGGTCCTGGAACCAAATCCCAGCGAATATGAAGGGACAACTGTAGATCCAGTTGATGTAACTCTGGCCTGTGTTTGTCCAGTGATAATAGATGCTTTTCAATTTTTTTGCAGCTGGAGAATGTGGAGAAGGCTTCTTGGAGAGGTGAAAGCCACCACATGTGTGTTAGATCCTTGCCTTTTCCGGTTCATAAAAAAAGCCAAGTGGATAGAGTGAATGGGTAATGACTCACTAAAACGAGGCAGAGTCCCAGCTTGCCTGAAGGAGGCTGTTATAGAATCATGGTTAAAAGCCCTTCCTGGATCCTACCATTCTGGATAATTATCAGTCAGTCTCTAATATTACAATTTGAGGCAAGGTTCTGGGGTATGTGGCAGCCTCCCAGCTCCACAGGTTTCTGGATAAGACTGATTATCTAGATCCATTTCAATCTGCATTCAGGCCCAGCTATGGGACAGACACTGCTTTGGTTGCCTTGGTTGATGACTCATGTCGAGAACCAAACAAATGAAGTGTGTCCAGTTCTGCTGGACTTCTCGGCAGCTTTAAGTACAGTCATCCCTTCACATTCGTGGGGGTTAGGTTCCACTGACCCCCGCGAATGTGAAAAAACGTGAATATTGATTGCCCCCCCCTCCCCCACCAAAGCGACCATGGGGCCTCCAGTGACCCCATAGTCGCTTTCCCTGGACTCCCCACTTCCTCCCAAGGCCTTCACGGGACCTCCGGAGACCCTCCCGAGGCCCCGTGGATGCCTCTCTGGCCCTCCCCCTCCCGCCCAGGGCCTTCATGGGGCCTATGGAGTGTCTCCGGAGGCCCCATGGAGGCCTCCCCGGCCCTCCCCCCTCCCTCACAGAGCTTTCACGGGGCCTCGTGAGGCCCTGTAGAGACCTCCGCAGCCCTCCCCACCCCCCAAGGCCTTCACAGGGCCTCGCAAGGCCCCGTGGGGGCCTCCGCTGCCCTCCCCACTCCCTCCCAGGCCTTCACTGGGCCTCCGCAGCCCTCCCCACTCCCCCCAAGGACTTCACGGGGCCGCGCAAGGCTCCGTGGAGGCCTCTGCGGCCCTCTCCCTCCCTCCCAGGGCCTTCACAGGGCCTCTGGAGGGTCTCCAAAGGCCCCGTGGAGGCCTCCCCAGCCCTCCCCTCTCCCTCCCAGGGCCTTCACGGGGGGCCCTCCCAAAACCGTGAATAATCAAAACCACGAATGCCGAGTTCGCGAATGTGGAGGGGCAACTGTAATACATGTGCCACATGCTGATGGCACTGCACCCAAAACTCCAGATGACCTTTCCCAGAGGTTTCAAGTATATGTTAAATAGCATGAGGGACAAAACTGAACCCTACAGGACCCCACATGCCAATGGCCAGGGAGTCGAACAGGAGTCCCCTAGCACTACCTTCTGGGTTTGGACCTCTAGGAAGGAATGGTTCTACTGTAACACAGTGCCTCCAAGACCTATCCCATGGATAATTGTATCAAAGGCAAAAATGTTCTATATTCAAATAAATACTTTGATTCAGAGGATCGTAAAGATTAGCATATAGCTGAAACTAGAGCTGTTTCTTTTGGGACTTATGGATGAACAATTGGAAAGAAGCCATGGAAGAATATTTCAGTATACTAGCTGTACCTGGCATAACATACACTGGTAAAAAACTGCCCCCAAACCAGCCGGCAGACCTTATGACAACCCTGTAAGGTAGGCTGGTAGATTTTTAAATTCCTCCTCCCCCTTCTCACCGTTCCATACTTTCCCCAGAATTGCTGAGGGTGATTTGCTCTGTTGCACTGCTGCCACAGTGGCTGTCACAGATGCCAGTTGACTGCCTGGGTCCCAATCTGGGCCACAGATTGAATGGTAGGAGTGGATTGTGAGGTGGAGAGGGAATTTGTATGTGGGTGGTGATTGGTTGGATTTGTTTCCTCAGCACCCAGTCAGCAGACTGGGAAAGGCAACATACCCAAGGGGTCGTTTACACGGGCAAATATTCCTCTAAGTATACCGCTAAGATAGCTCATAGTTCACACGGGTCGAGGCACAGCATTACCTCATTCAGAAGGGGGGAAGGTAAAACACCCAAATATAGCGTGGCAAGGGATGTCGCTACTTTTTTTGGTATATTTGCAATGTAGCGCATTATTGGCAGTGTAAACAACCATTCCGCTAAGGGCTACAGCAGAGCTGCATAGTGATTGGTTGCTATGATGCAGGGGTGGGATTAAAAGAGGGGGGGGAGGGAGGGAGAGTCAATAGCGATTAGAGGAAACTTTGAAAAATCCTCTCTGCTATTTTGCAAGCCAGTTTGCAAACAAAAAGGATTCCCAACAATTTTCAGTCAGGGAGCATTCCTTCTCCTCCTCTCTGCTGTTTTGCAAGTATGTATGTAAAGCTCCGTTCGTCAGCTGTGATCCTGTGCTTGGGGGAGGGAGAGAAACCATTTCACTAAGGGCTGCAGCAGAGCTGCACTGCTATTTTGACAGTCTGTTTATTTGCCTAGAAAATGCTGTTAAGCAAGGAGAAAAAACCTTCCGTTTGATTTGTGGGCAGGGAGCTGGGGGGGAAGAGTGGCTGCCTCTAAGCTGTTAAGCACATGGAGTTGGGGCAAGGGCAGACATTCCTATGACATTCCTTTGTCTCCTCTCCAATTCTTGGCCATGCCCCCAGCACATTTGGCTGTGTGAATCTCAAAGTGGAAAAAATCAAAGAGCCACAAAATATAGCTGTGTAAACATATACCGTGTAAACTACCCACCACCGATGCGGGAAAGCGCTAAAGCGCAACTTAACGCAATAAAACCTGCCGTGTAAACGAGCCCCAAGAGTTTTATATATATATAGATGGTCATGGAAGTGACACTGTTTGTTATATGCTCAAAATCTGAAGAATTCAAAGTACCTATGGTGGAAGATTGATTGTTAAAACTGAATGATTTAGCAGAGATTGATAAATTAGCAGGTTTGATTAGAGAAAAACCATTAGAAACATTTTTAAAAGATTGGCAACCCTTGGTAGACTTTCTGAAGAAAAAAGAAAATGATGTAATTATTTTTGTTTTGAGGATTAATATGGGTTAGTTATCAGAAGGAGTATATGGTGTAGTTTGCAGAGAGCAGGGGAGGATTATTTTATTGTATGTGTGTATAGCCAAGGGAAAGAAATCAGAAGTCATTCTATATCTTTCTCTATAGTTATATATCCACACTTTTAAAATATCTACTTTTTTTCTTTTTTTTTAATCCTTTTCTTTTGTTGGTTTGGTGTTTTGTTTAAATATATAAATCTTTTATTGTGTATGGAAAAATCTTAATAAAAATTTAAAAAATTGGAAGCTGCTGAGAGGTCCAACAGAACCAACAGGGATACACACACCCTGTCTAGTTCTCTGCATAATAGATTTGGAGGTTACAGTAACAGAGTCAGAAGGACTTGAATACCCAACATTCTCCAGGCAAACATCTAATATTACACTCTTCCACTCAGGTCCCACAGGCAGCACTAAAACACTTTTAACATTCCTACTCTTGGGAGAGAAAATTAGCAATAGACAGGGAACGCTGACATAGTCCTGAGTAGATTACTTCAGCGTTCCTCTTGAAAAACACTGTGATTGAATGACCCTGGTAAATCAGTGAAGATTACAAAATGGAACTGCCAGTCACAAAACTATGCCTCCTCCTCTTCTTCCCCCTTCTCCCCAACCTGATGTTTTCCTTAGGATGGTAACACTAGGGGGGTGCAGAGAGGCTGAACCACACCAGGTGACACTGTCAGAGGGTGGGGTGACACCGGCCTTAATAATGCTGCAGTTTCCTTATATAAAGAACACGGGGACCATTCAGATATGGATTCAGGCTGCTTTAGAGGAATCCTGTTGTCAGATATCTTCCAGATCTGTCCAAATCAGCCCAGTTTGATTCTGGATTTGGGATCTGTTTAGTTTAGACTTGTGCATAACCTTCATACATGTGAAATGGTATGCCACATATGCATTAGTTTTCACAATTACACTACATAGAAAAAAGCAACAACAAGTAAAATGCCCTCAGTGCCAAGCTTCTAAAGCAGTGAAACCCAAACTTTGGTCCCCATATGTTGTTGGACTTTAACTCCCACAAGCCTCAGACAGCATGGCTAGTGGTCAGAGATTCTGTAGACTTGTAGACCAACAACACCTGGAGATTCAAGTTTTGGCACTACAGCCAGCCCTCCGTATCTACGGATTCTGCATCCCCATATTCAACCATCCATGGCTTCAAACATTTTTAAAAAGTATTAAATATTAAATATTAAAAAAAGCAAACCTTGATTTTTCTATTTTATATAAGGAACACCATTCTACTATGCTATCCACGAGGGGTCCTGGAACCAAACACCAGCAAATACCAAGGGCCCACTGTATTGCTCTAGAGGGTATTACTAAAAAACTGGTTTCTAGTCCCTGTTGTGTGAGACAGTTTCAAAAGCTGTGTTCTCAGACTACAAGATTCTTGTTTTCAATTTAATCACCCCATATTACTTTGATATGGCATGCCACCAGTCCAAACTGAATGCCTTACTCATTCATTCCTCTAAATTCCCTACTCTTTGCATACTAAATAAGCAGTTTTTGCTTTTATCAGATGTCCACAGGTCTTCTCGCTCTGAGGTAATAAGATATTATTATAAAATAAGGTAATAAGACTAGATATTTTATTTTCATATATCTTTAGAAATGACTTCCAAGGCTAGGCCTGTATCTTTCAACAAGTACTTGGAGAACTGGCTTCTACAGTTTTAAAAATGTGTGGATACAAATAGCCATTACTTTGGGGCAGTAGCATAGAATCTTCCTCAGTGGCTAATGACATGATAATGCAAATTTTACCAACTAACTGTACCCAGCATAACATACACTGTTAAAAAACTCCCCCCAAAAAACACCCAGTAGACTTCACAACAACTTGTAAGGTAGGCTGGCGGATTTTTAAATTCCTCCTCCCCCTTCTCAGCGTTCCACACTTTTCCCAGAATTGCTGAGAATGACTCACCCTGTTGCTCTGATGCTGCCACGGCCGCCAGTTGACTGCCTGGATCCTGTCTCAGGTGGCCCGCTGCCACTGCCAGTTGACTATCTGGGTCCCAATCTGGTCCACAGATTGAGTGGCAGGAGTGGATTGTGAGGTGGAGAGGGAATTTGCATGTGGATGGTGATTGGTTGGTTATGTTTCCTTAGCAGTCAATCAGCACACTGGGAAAGGCAACATACCCAAGAGTATTATACTGTGTGTAGATAGATAGATAGATAGATAGATGTTTTGTTCATGAGAAGCTTAGCCGCTATGTCTTTTCTCCTCTGTTTTGTTGCAGTACTTTCTCTAGCATGTTTTATTGGTGTGAGGCATTGGCAAGGGAGTCAAGGCAGCTATGGAGAAAAAAAGAACTTTATGGATAAAGTGCAAGCTATTTTCATCTGATTTATTTAGAATTTGTGACTTGGGTTTTATCCGCTGTAATGAAATTAATATGACTGAATTACTAGGAACTAATGAATGAGAATTAATTAATGGGAAGACAAACATTTCCTTTACTACAATGAAAGTAATAGGAGTTCTTCAATGGGAATTAATGGGAAGGTAAATATCTTAGTGTTCTTCTACCCACCACTTTGATCACCCCATAAATGTACCTTAAGTAGGTAAGTCTAGTGTTTTGTAGGAAATATTTTCCCCCAACTCTAGTTTGATCAATTCCTAAATGTCCTCACCTCCACGCAGACCAGCAAGATTAAAGCATCAGTAGCTATCCTTTGCGTTGCTTTGGTTTCTGGGAACCTCTGTCCGCTTGTCTCTTGGAAGCTCAGCTTTTGTCAATCAGCTGGCCCACATTCAATTGACTGAAGTATATTTACAAGCACTATCATATGATAAAGTGATTGTATCTGTCAACAGAATGTTTCAGTTCATCTGTTTGAAAGATTCACTGAGGTTATGTACAGACCCACAACTCATAGACCTAGATGAACTGAGGCTTTCATGAGCCATCTATTTAACAACATGCTGGTCCAGATGTCAGCATTCAAAACTGAGCAATCTGGAATCACTGTACCCCCCAATCTTTCACAGATGAAAACCTGGAAACGTGTGCCTAAGTAACATTAGAGTGTGGTCAAGATGGCAAAAATTGTTAACGAGGAGGAACACACAAGCTAGTAGAGGCTGCAGCAGCTTTTGCCTGTGTCTATAGGAAGGGCAAGAGTCTTTCTCCTCCTTTCCTCCCTGTTGAAGTAACTGAGTGCAAACTACTTTTGCACTTTGAACTCAGTTTGCAGCAATGGAAGTAAGTTGAGGAGAAGGGACGAAAGTGGGAGGAGAAGAGAGAGAGAGACAGCTGAAAAAGCAGAACAGCAGAGGACTTCCGTGCTTAAAATATGGCGCGGCCGCTTCCAAAGCTTAACGGAAGTGACACTGATGATCTCAGAAGAGGGATGGCAGCATCCAAAAATGAGCCCCCACCGTGCAAGAGCGCCGTTCCTCTCCCGGGAGCTCATTCCGCGTTAAGCTCCGTTTAGCGCTGTCTGAAAATGTCCTTAGTCTCAAAGGCACTACAAGATCCCTTTGCTTACAATCATTAAGATGTAATGGAAAATTCTAAAGCAAGCACCAAGTAAAACTGTTCATGTTGAACCTTTCCATTACATTTCAGACTGTTATTCTTATTAGCAGAAAGTGTCTGGTAGTGGATGGTTGGGTCAGAATGCTGTGGGCATGCTTAATATGATTTTCCTTGAGATTTCTAAGAACTTAATAATTCTCCAGCTTCTCAAGTTTTCCTTGGTTCAGGATATTTTTCCTTCAGCACAGCTCTATCTTACCTCAACCTTATGGTCAGCTCTGATCTTTCTCTTCAGATCACAAGCAGGGCCTACCTTTTCAGATATGGGAAACAGCAGTACACACAAGTGTCTCCAACCAAGCTATTTATTAAACTTCTAAGAACACTAATCAAAAGCATGATAACTGGAATAGGACCAGAAATGTTCTGACCTTTGAGGATGCAGTGCAGGCCACACCTGGGGCTCAGTTACATGGGAGAATTTAAAATGAAAAATAGCAACTTACCTCTCTTTCGCTGCAGTGCCCATTTGTGCCAACAGCTGATTAGCAAGCTTGGAGTGGAATAATTAGCAGTTTTCACCCCCCAAACAGAAATGGTTGCCACGAGTGAGTTGAGTCTGGAAAATCTCCCTCCCCCACTTCTTTCTCTTAAAGAGACATATGCAGAAGAGCTGTTTCCCATTAAAACAAAGGTCATACTTTTGCTCTGCCGCTTTACTGGGGGTGAACAATCGTGTCTGTGAAAACTAAACAATGGTGGCTCCGTCATTCCAAGCCTCCCTTGAAAGCCCATCCCCTCCAAGGTCCAACCAATCAGCATTCAGCTCTGCTGCATCCCCTTTGCGAATCGGTTCTACAGATGACCTATTGTGTGCATTTTTGCGCACTTTTAAAAAAAGATCACGAGAAACAGTGAAAGCTGTTATCACGGATTATGTGGCGTTTTCATCCCCCCTCCTTCCAAATATCACGAATGTGGGCCAGCGTCCGTGAGGACCACTAGCATTCTCCTTGAATTGTTCGAGGAGTTTTTTTTGCTGTGTAGGCAACCCACTGCTCATACATATTTCTTCCCAAACATGAAAGCCACTGTGGACTGTTAGCAAGTGAAGACAGAGAAAAGGACAGGAGGCACTTGAGAGGTAGCTAGAGAGTGGGATGGTGGTGGAAGGGAAGTTAGGCCCAGGTGTGTAGTTTAGTGATTGAAAGAATAGCCTCCAAACCAAGAAAAAGGCACTGCACATGTATGGGAGTCATAATGTAAGCCTAATTCAGTTTTTATTTAAGCATGTTTACCTGCATACAAGGAAGTATGTGCAGTAGACCCTCCCTGGCTCTGTCCCTAGTTCTGTTGCTGTTCTGTGTGTAGAGTGGCAGTAGGCATATCTGCACTGCACTTTTATATCAGTTTTATACTCCATCAATTCTGCAGTTGGCAAGATACTTAGAATGTACCAAGGTACACTGAGAAGAGAGGGACTGAAGATTATATTTGTTTAATTGTCTGGAAGATTGTATCTTCCTATATGAACCTACATGAATCTTAAGATCCTCAGATGTGTACATTTTCTGAGTCCCACCACCATCATGGGTTCATCTGGTGAGAATGTGGGAGGGAGTC
The DNA here is from genome assembly GCA_030847615.1 of Gambelia wislizenii. NCBI lineage: Eukaryota > Metazoa > Chordata > Lepidosauria > Squamata > Crotaphytidae > Gambelia > Gambelia wislizenii. Next base: position 371,872,173 of record JAUMIR010000001.1, read on the forward strand.
TTCTTGGTGGCTGCTCCCAGGTTGTGAAATTCCCCTCCACAGGAAATCCTGCCTGATGTTCTATTGCCAGCAGGTAAATGGGCATTGGATGATTAATTGGTTATAGAGAAGGGTCTTTTTATGGGGGTGTGTGTGTGTTGTTACAGTATTTTTATATTTGCTGTAATATTTTAATTGATTTTATACTTTTAAAATTAATGCTGTTTTAATATGGTAGCTTATTTAATTGTGTTTTAAATTTTTATCATCAGTTTTTTTTAACTTTGTTGTAAGGCCCATGTCAGGAGAAAGGTGGGATATTAGGTAGGTAGGTAGAGTAGCTAGGCACCCAGGGTACATCTCATTGAATTACACAGCCCATGATTCCTTAAGATGGAGCCATGACAAAATGGTATGAAAATATATAACTATGTATAAGCAGGATGCCAAGTCATGTGAAAAGCCTCCAGGGACAGTAGAGGATCTCCATTTCAGACTCTTCCCTGCCCATGCTTAGAGGGGGATGGGAGTGTGACAGACAGCTGAATAAGCAAATGGGAGAAGTGCGTTCTAGGAGCCAATCCTATGGCAGGAAGCTGAAATGGGAGGGGCTTCTGTGTGTTTGAAGTTTGCATGACAGTTTGAGTGAAGGAGAGTTTAGAACAGAGGTCAGCTGATGACAGTTGTCTGGAGCAGAGGGCTCTCTGTATGTGCTGTATGAGAGAGGTTTGGATGTGGTACTATTGTGTGCAGAGGTTGAAAGACTGAATGAGAGTTGATTGGACAAAGAGTGAAAGAGTCTAAGAGGAATAAGGAATAACATTATAAAGATTTAAGAACTGTTCAAAACAAGACTACACACTACTGTCGTTCATTTCTTTCAATAAAGTTATCCTTGCTGTTAATTCACATTCAGACTCTGTCCATTCATATCTATTATATAAAAATAAAGGCAAGCTACCTAAAACACACGCCACACATTTAAGTAAAAGTAGTATCCCTGGTTTGAAGGCGGAACTAAGGGAAACTTATAAAGTAAAGGTGGTAGGAACAGAGGGTAAAGAGGTGGCCAGGCTGAACCCTGAGGTAACGTGGGGCTGGCACTTTGAAGTTTGCCCTTGACCACCTTGACTGTGTTGTGAGTTGTCGCAGTGGAGAGGGCAAGGCTAGGACACTCTCCTGCCAAATTGAGTAAATGTACTTTGATGTTGTTATGTGCCTTCATGTCAAGTCCAGCTTATGGAAACCTTATCATAGTAGTTCCTTGGCAAGATTTATTCAGAGGTCAGGTTTGAACCTTGGTCTCCCAGAGTCCAAGCCCAGCACTTAAGCCGCTACACCACACTGGCTAAAACGTGCTTGATAATTTAAAAAGGGCCATACACAAGGAGAATGGAGGTGGGACTAGATGTATAAGGACATAACAAGGGGAATATTATGCAGTCTTGGAAGACCACTAAGAAAGATGTTAGATAAGTAAGAAAGATCAATAAACACTCTTGTATGCTTGGAAGAATGTGGCCAACCAGTGGTTGATAAATAGCAACTGGCCTTTATAGGGCTGGCCTGACATTTCTCTATGGAGGGATTTGGGCAATAAAATAAATAAATAAAAAATAGGAGATGGAGTCAGGTTATATCCCACTGACATATGGGCCCATTCACTAATATGGGTGGGTGGTTACTTACTGGATTAGGGAACCGCCCAGAGCAGGAGAGCCTTAAATTTCTGGGACATTTAAATATTTACTTGTAGTTGGCATTGCAGAATCTCATGTGGTGATAGCCCCAGCCATTGCTCTTTTTTGTCAGTAGCCTGGAGATAGCACCAACCTTGGTAACCATGGGGAGAGATGGCACTCAGCACATACAAAATGGCACACACCCCCGGTGCTACTAATAAGTCCCCATGAACTAAAAACCCTTTTTATAAATGATGCTATGAAAACTTTTTACTCTAGTATGTGTCATTTAAAGAACTTGTTATAGCTAGATGGATAGTGGAAGAAATCTAAGTTTTAGGCAAGGTACGGTAGGTTTCTCATGGAATTACAGACCTGGGAAATTTAAAAAGCAACATTTAAACATCATTTTAAATGACTGGAAGTTAAAATCAAATACTCAAGATGGCAGTTTCATATTATATTTTAAACAATCCAGAGTAAGCACTATGACCCAGTCCTGTTCTCTTACTAATTAAATTCTCCATGTCATTCAGACACCCATCCACTCACCATGGATTGAAAGGGTGGAAAGTCACTCCCTGTATGACAGGGAGATATAAGAGTGTTAAGAAGCTGCTGATTGGCATTGAGTAGCCTTGACATACTCCATTACTTTCTCCCTCTAGGAAGCTAGTTGAATGTATAATCATAATGCTGTGTTCATCCTGCCCTTAAGAATATGCTTGGGAACATTCTACTGCCTTTCTCCTGGGATTTTCATAAATATGATGCTCATAGAATTTTTTTTCCTTGTTTGAAAATTAGTTAAAACCCCCAGGGAGCTCACATGAATAGCTGCTTATTATATTCATTTCATGGGTTCAAATGGAGTTCCTATGAATCTCAGTGCAAAAGCAGCATTGCCTTCCTGCCACTTTACTGTTGACAACAACTAAGGGTGACTCTTTATGGGTGAAAGAACGAGTCCTTACCTCAATCTCAGTCCAGTTGGAACACATGGTGTCTCTCTTGTTCCAACGTGAAAGCACTTCTTTTTGATGCCCGAGGCATCAAATTAAACAAACAAATAAACTAGTTTACTCCACTGTTTGAGGGAAGAACACTTTTTTTAAAGTGTGGTTTGACGCTCAAATTGGGATCAGGGTGAAATCAAGGAGTTGGGGGGAGGGTAGGGCCACGTTAGTGGGTGGTGACTGCTGGTGGGTGAGCCCAGGCTCTTGCTTGTCTATGAGGGACCGGAATTGTTGGCACCATTTTTTTCTTTGCTCTCTGGACTTATGTGAACCTTTGAATCTTTGATCTTTGAATATTTATTTGCCTTTCAATTTCCTTTTGAGTAGGGTGACTTGCAGGGGGTGTCTCATGGGGCAAGCACTATAAAACACTTTACTGGGAGTAAGCACTATTGAATTCAGTAAGACTTATGTGTGAGTAGAATATAAGATTGCATCATATGCCATCAGTCCTACACCCACTTTCCTGGGAATTAGATTTTAAAAATGAGGCAGCAAATTAGAAGGGGTGTAGGCAACACATCTGAGGGCTGAAGTAACCACCCAGGTATGCACCCAATCCAATGGGAGTGTGGGTGGGCAGTCAGAAAGACAGAAATCAGAGAAAGGCTATTTGATTCGGCAAATATGTGAATGCATGGTGGGAACAAAGGAAAAAAACCCACAGCCACTGCGGTTGTATGACCAGTCATAAACCGATATGAGGAACATGTACATGAAGTATAAATACCCTCTTGCACCAATGTGACTACATGATTGAGATCCCAAGTGGCTTTCCAAACTGATTTCAGTTTGGATTAAAACAGGTGTGTGTGGCACTAAAGGCGTTAAACCGGGGCAGGGATACTTATGCTGGAATAGAGCCCTTGGGTAGATTCAGCCTAAATTCAGTTTGTCCTTTCCTAATAATTTTCCATCACATAAACTAGACCAGCCACAAAGAAGCACATGTAAATAGAACCACATTTGCTGTCACATAAACTGTTTTCCCTATTCTAATGGCAATTCAGAGGCCTCCTAAGGGAGCTAGCTTTATGTGCACAGAGTAATCTAATACAGTAATACAACCATCAGCTCTGATGAGCCATAATGGGATTCTCCATCAATAATATATACAGTAGTCACTTCTTTCCCGTGCATTTTCTTGTATTGCTCCTACTCTTCTGTGCAGTCCATCTGTTTTCTCCTCCCTAAGGAATATTTAAGAAACAGTAACAAGCCATGTAGAGTATCACAACATGATATACTGTATAAGGCAGTGATCACAAATGAAGATGGCTACCTATTTGGGATGCTTTATAGCAGAAGAGGGCAACTATGGAGAGGATTTTCACCTCTGTAAGCCCCTCTCCCCAAACAGACCTCACCAGTGCAACCCACTTTTGCATCTGAAAAATATACCATAAGGCAATAATTGATTCTATTGTTGATTCTAGAATCCTAGATGTTGATTCTGTCATAGAACAGAATGAATGTGTTGTTAAGGCAAAACAATGTGAAGCTGTGAGTCAGAGGCCGCCACTGGGAAGATGTAATAGATTTGTTATTATGAAGCTGTATGTAATATTTTCAAATTCCTTGAGTGAGATAAAACACTGAGAGATTCAGATAAATATCACTGAGTTCTAGGACATTATCAGCCTATTTTCCCACAGCAGGGAAAAACCAGCCTGTTTTCCCACAGCAGTCATGCTAGTTTAATTACAGAAGCATGCTGGTTTTGCATCAATATTTATTACACTTTTCTGCATCAGCACTGCTTTGGTGATCCATGGTCACATGATCTGCTTTCCACACTGCTGCCCTAACTCCACCTTCTGACCTCCCCTCCATGTGTGTTTCCACAAAGAGGGAGGACTATCATTCCTTCTTTGGAGTGTGTGTGCAGGATAAGCCACCCCTCTGTGCCCACCAAAGAAAGAATGAGGGACATTCCTTGTAGGGAGACATCTGTCATTCTTTCTTTTTGGAGGGGGGGAAGCCAGCAGCGTCCCTCTGCACCTGTCATGCCCTGCCTCCGATGGACAGTGATGTGGAAAGTGAAGGAGAACAGAGTGCCCAGCAGCCACAGCTCTCTGAGGAACAGAATATCCAGCAGCCACAGCTCTCCACCCCCGAGGAAAGTGCAGACTTACCTATCCTTACCCCAGCCAAGTGTCAACAGGAAAAGGAAACTTGCAGGTGGTCAGAGCATTTATATAGAAAGTACACAGCAATTAAGGAAAGCCCGTGAGACTTGGCTGGGCTATAAATAACCCAGTACCTTCTCCAGAAAGGGCATGGCTGACAACAATCCTTCTTGATTGAAGCCACGCTGGTTCCGTGAACATTTGCCTGTGCCTTGAACTCTGCTCTCATCTCTTGATTCTGCTTCTGGATTTCCCCTTGGACTGTGTATTTAGATAACTTGGCTAATGACTCATCTCCATGCTGTGGATAAGAACACTGATATACTGTCTCTTCCTGGAACTTTGAACTCGCAGAGAACCTGAACTGCTGCCAAGAACAAAACAAGACAGTGCCCGCCAAAGAAGGAATGACAATGGTTCCTCACCTGGGACCAATCTCCTGGTGTGCCCATCACAACAAAAATAAAAAAAATAAAAAACAGGCATGGAGTGGAATAGCAAGGGGGAGGGAGAGAGGGGGAATAGAGGAGAATCACACCTCCTCATGCCCATGAGTTCTGTCATATCACTACTGTTCAGAAGGGATCTTTCACACAAGGGGGAATACTGGCATAGCAGTGGTACTGAGAGCCATTGACAGGTTTTCCCCATCAATGAAGAAATGACTGGAATGCAAACCATCAACAGGATAAACACGGTGTTGTGTAATAAGTACTGGCCAAATTCGCAAATACCTTGATGTAATTGCAGAATGGTAGCCTCGTGTGATAATTTCCCTCATTACAAATGCTCATATATTATATGTCTTTAACAGTGAGAGCCATACAAGCCTGGCCCTATCATTGGGCAGTGTGAAACAGCTATCTTGGGTGTCAGACTGTAAGAGCAGCAGCACCCCTACCATAGCATATATCTAAGTCCAGCCCAGCCATTTCCTTCTGTGAGGTGTCTGTGTGCTACATGAAATGTCCTGCACTTGCTGAATTAACTTGCCACCCTCAGCTTCACAGAGGAATGCTGCTCCAATTTCAGCTGCAAGTCCACTTCATTTTTTTCTGTGGAAGCAGGGGTATTATCTTGTCCTTTGCTTCAGGCAGCAAAGCGGCTTGGACTTGTACAGAAACAGAGGACTAACCTAAGGACTTTTTCGGATGCATGAAATATAACGCAAGCAGCCTCGTCGCGTTTAGGATGACACTCGCCCCTGCTGGTACTGTTGTGATACAACAGGGAGAGTTGAGCATCATATTTCGTTGATTTTTAAGCACGAAAGTTGATCGTGCTTAAAAATCAACGAAATATGGCGCTCAACTCTCCCTGCGGTACCGCAACAGTACCGGCAGGGGCGAGTGTCATCCGAAACCGATGCTCTGCAGCGCAGCAGCCTCGCAACGCGACGAGGCTGCTTGCGTTATATTTCATGCATCCGAAAAAGTCCAATGTCACAAGACCTCAGTGTTCAACAGACTAATCAAGAAAGAAAGAAAGAGAAGAAAGAAAGAAAGAAAGAAAGAGGAATGTTTATTCTCCTCACAGAAAGCTGCATGGGATTAAATTATAATGATAAACCTATGTAGTCGAATGGACCAACCCGATGAGCTGCAGTTCCTAAGACTGAATGATACGGTCCCATTGTATATCATTGCATCATTCCATTGCATCAGTGCTAGGAAGCCAAAGCCCTTGTAGAGTTGCAGCCATTATTTGTTGGGGGATGATAGGACACTCAATCCCTGGCAGAAGACAAAAATATGTCAGCAGACTTAGCAGCAACCCATTCCCAAGAATACTCACACACAGGACTTTTTCGGACAGCGATTTGTAATGCAAGAAGGCTTGTCCCTCTTGCGAGGCTGCTGCACGGCAGGGGGGACATTTTTTAAAAATTTATTTTGTTGAACATTTATTTGACATATAACTTAACATACACTTAACATACACCGACAACAATAACAATAACAATAACAATGACTAATCGACAAAATTGGACAATACATGTGGATAAAACAAACCTCCCACGTGCTCTCTTCCTGCCCTTAACTCTCTTCTATCATTCCATCTCCTACAAGAAGTTCGTTTATACTTTTTTTTAATTCCACTTTAACATAACAGTTATTTGCTAGTACCTCTTTCATTTTCAATTCATTCTATATCCATTATGTAACACTCTTATCCATCATACACTTCCATCACTCTTTAGTTTGATTTTAGATATCCTTCCCTATCAAGTTACAACATCATAGAGTCCCTATTCACTTGTTGATTATCATTAAAATTTTACAATGGATATCCAACACATCAGCAACACCAAAGTAAGGAAACTTAAGTGAGTACCTTCCCTTATTAGCTACTAAACCCGATTGTACAGACCTCTCCTTTTTGTTTCATATATTTTATGAATGGTTCCCATACTTTTAAATAACTCTCCATAACTTTTCCTCTCATCAAATTTGTTAATTTATTCATTTGCACCAATTCCATTACTTTCTCTTTCCATTCTGTTCTTGTTGGAATTTCTTTAGACTTCCACCTTTTAGCCAGGACCACTCGCACTGCCGTGATTAAATAGGTTAGTAATGTTCTATTCTCCTTCTCTTTTCCACATTCTAAATTTATCATATTTAATAAATAGAGTTCTGGTCTCAAACTTATATCAAAACCAACTATCTTTTCAATCTCCTTATTTATCTTATTCCAATATCTCTGTATTTTACCACATTCCCACCACATGTGGTAGAGTGTTCCTTTTTGTTCTTCGCATTTCCAACAGTTGGTTAAGTTACTTTTCTTCATTTTTGATATTTTTATTGGTGTCATGTACCATCTGTGCATCATTTTATAAAAGTTTTCTTTTAGATTATAACTACATGTGAAATTTAATCCCTTTCGCCAAATATTCTCGCATTGATCCATGCTGATATTATGGCCTATATCTTTTGCCCAATTTATCATACATTGTTTAACTTGCTCTTCTTCTGTATTATACCTTAGGAGTAATCTATAGATATTATTGATTAAATGTCCATCTTCTGATTTTATCATCTTCTCAAATTCTGATATTTCTTCTTCATATTGTTTATCCTTTAAATCCTCTTTAATCCTGGCCCTTACTTGATAATAGTTTAGCCATTGTATTTGTATTCCTTTGTCCTTTAACTTCTGCCACTCCTTAATATTGGCAGGGGGGACATTTTGGATGACGCTGTCCCCCTGCCGATTCTGTTCCGGAAGAGCTGGGAGGCTACAGCGCCATATTTCATAGAATCATAGAATCATAGAATCATAGAATTGCAGAGTTGGAAGAGACCACGAGGGCCATCCAGTCCAACCCCCCTGCCACGCAGGAAAACTTGATCAAAGCATCCCCGACAGATGGCAATCCAGCCTCTGTTTAAATACCTCCAAGGAAGGAGACCCCACCACGCTCCGAGGGATTGTGTTCCACTGCCGAACAGCTCTTACTGTCAAAAAGTTCCTCCTCATGTTGAGGTTGAATCTCTGTTCCTGGAGCTTGCACCCATTGCTCCGTGTTCCAGTCTCTGGAGCAGCAGAAAACAAGCCTGCTCCATCCTCAGCATGACATCCCCTCAAATACTTAAACAGGGCTATCATATCGCCTCTTAACCGTCTTTTTTCCAGGCTAAACATACCCAGCTCCCTAAGTCTCTCCTCATAAGGCATTGTTTCCAGACCTTTCACCATTTTAGTTGCCCTTCTCTGGACATGCTCCAATTTGTCAATATCCTTTTTGAATTGTGGTGCCCAGAACTGGACACAGTATTCTAAGTGAGGTCTGACCAAGGCAGAATAGAGTGGCACTATTACTTCCCTTGATCTAGACACTATACTTCTATTGATACAGCCCAAAATCGCATTGGCCTTTTTAGCTGCTGCATCACACTGTTGGCTCATGTTCAACTTGTGGTCTACCAAGACTCCTAGATCCCTTTTGCACATAGTCTCATTCAGCCAGGTCTCTCCCATCCTATATTCATGCATTTCATTTTTCCGCCCTAAATGCAGCACCTTACATTTCTCCGTATTGAATTTCATTTTGTTAGCCCTGGCCCAGCTCTCCAGTCTATCCAGGTCATTTTGAATTTTGATCCTGTCCTCTAGGGTATTAGCTACTCCTCCCAATTTGGTGTCATCTGCAAATTTGATAAGTATGCCCCTAATTCCTTCATCCAAGTCATTGATAAAGATGTTGAATAGCACTGGGCCCAGGACAGAACCCTGTGGCACCCCACTGGTCACATCTTTCCAAGACGAAGAGGAGCCACTGCTGAACACCCTTTGGGTTCGGCTGGTCAACCAATTACAAATCCATTGAACAGTTAACTTGTCTAGCCCACATTTTACAAGCTTGTTTGCAAGAATGTCATGGGGAACCTTGTCAAAGGCCTTACTGAAATCAAGGTATGCGATGTCCACAGCATTCATGCTTCAAACCAGCTACAAACAGGCTGTTTTGAAACACACAGACACAGAGAGGGGGAATTTAAGGGATGTTCATTCGCTCAGAGGCTGGAATATTTTACTGTGCCCGTCCACCATGATCTCTCTGTTCAGAACCAGGGAGGATCTGCCCACCACGATCTCTCTGTAGCATGCAGTGTAGAAATCCATTTAAAAAGGTGATTGAGTACATTCGCGCGCACACACACACACACATCAACCTTCATGCAGCTGGAAGGGATGCCTTTGTTTTCGGCTGGTGAGGCTGGATCTGTTGAACAGGTGACTGACCCCTCCTTTTCTGGTCCCTGAGCTCTAAGCCTGCCCCCAGTCACCATTTCCGGTCATCCCAGTACCGAGACTTTTTGTCCCACGCTGTTTACATTTCCGATTTTCTGAATCCTCCAGTGACTTTTTTAAAAACCGGCACAACCTGCGGGACTGGAAGTCCTGCAGGTTGAGGGATAAAAGGTGGCCCCCCTTCCGAAAATCACGTACCCGACCCGATGTACGTGTAAACTGCCAGGGATCGACACGAATTCTTCCCAGGACATTTTCATCGTGTAAACGGCCCCCAGGGCTGCAAGATGAGGGGAGGGGTAAGCCCCCAGATACAAGAAACCCTCAGATACAAGAAGGGAGCCCATACGCAGCCAAATGAGTGCCTAGACAGAAGTTCTAGATTTCAATTTTGGTCTGTTCCTGTGGAAGATCTAGTTTGAGGATATGGTCTTCCTGATTTCTCTAGTGACACACTACTAAGTGTGATGCATTTTGGTAAGATATTAGGAATTATAATAAGCCCCATACACAGCACACTCGTCAAACTGAGAACTTGAGCAAAGGAAAGCTTCCAGTGATGACCCCCAGCTTCCCAATCTTGCAACTTCAACCCAAGTTGAAATTGACCAGTGCATTTGAATGGGAGATTCATTGCTAGAGAGAGGGTTAACCTCCCCCCCCCCAAGGGTATTAAACAGAGGCATGGGGGAACAGGGCAGAAACATTTTGAAAATAGGAAAGAGTGAAGCACTGGAACACATACTTCAAATGTTGTTCACATGATGACCAAATGTATCAGTTAAAAAAAAACACACCTGTTGCATAGGAAGAAAATATTTTGGAAAAAGGCAGGAAATAATTGCAAACACTGTGTGATTGGAAATAATGTTGTTTGGGTCTTTTAAAAGAAAGCAGGATGTTCAGCAACAAATACTGCCACCTCTTTACACATTTGGCCCACCTGGAAGAGCCATATCTGATATAAAGTTTCTTAAGTTAATATTCTTGCTTTGTACTTATACTTTAATTTTTAATTTTCTGTCGCACACCATTCTGAGTATGAGTCAAGAGAAGTGTAAAATATTGACACTAAACAAAGCAGGGACTAAACAAATAGTGAAGTCCCTGTGTCTTGCTGGCTGTGCTTTTAAATCCAACTTCTCTTGACTTTGAAAGAAATTGTCCTAGAGGTAAACTGTGGAACCACCACCAGGGGACGTCAAAGCATAAAAAGAAGAAAGGCTCCAGGGGAGGAAGCATAGGGAACAGCCCTTAAGAACGAAGGAGATGGTAGTGATAGGAAGGAAGCATGCTATGAGGTCACTGTACTGTATAAGTGGAAGAACACAGCCAGCGTGCATTTTGACAGTATTCACACACAAGCTCATATTGCAAATTCTTTGTATAGGAAGCTGAATGTCTCAATTATTGGTTACTTGGTATCATGTTGCTTTGGGACAAATATATTCTCTTTATTTTTGTTTCACTACTTGTTAGCATTCCAGTGTACAATATCTTCACAGGTAGGGGTGGGGGAAAGCTTGTGGAATAAAATCGTTCCTTTAGTGACAAATAATATGCATCTCCCTACTTTTTTGTTTCATACAATTCTATGAAGAGAAATCTTTTTTAAAAGAAAGAAAGAAAGAAAGAAAGAAAGAAAAGAAAACATCCACAGTTTAATGGAAATAAACAGGGAGGAAAAAGGCTCCTGCTTAAACGAAGGGGAACATATCACAGAAAAAAAAAGCACACAGTGGCTACAATGCGCAGACATTGATGTCCCTTTTGCTTCATCAGCTTCTGGGGAATTGATGCATTATTGGCTTCATAAAGCATCAAATATCCAAAAAGACAAGTAGTAGTGAAGCAGATTTGCCTGTATCATGTGATACCTGGTGCTGATTTCCCCCCACCCTGACTGTTTTTCAAGAGAAACTGGCAGTACTTTATTCTTTTCTGCTGACTGTATTCCCGGAGAGGTGAGCGTTTTGGGATCAGTTTCCCTGTTAGGAGAGATCCTGTGGAACTTTTCATAATAAACTACTGCTTTATTTTCATAATAAACTGCTATAAGTCCTGTGAAGAGAGAAACAAGAGGGTGGTCTGGTCATCAGCCAGCCCAGAAGTCCTTATAGCAAGACAGTAGTCCAGATGAGCAAAGCCAGCAGGACTGAAACAGAGTAATCAATCAAAGCCAGTCCAAGGTCAAGAAAACACAGGGGTCATTTACACGGAAAAATAAATCCTCAAAGAATGCAATAAGAAGCCTGATAGTTCCCACACATTTCGAAGCAACAGCGCCCTTTTCAGAAGGAGGGGGTGCAAAAAACCCATAAGTTGCGCAGTATCAGCTTTTGCTAGTTTTCCACACTTTTTTGATTAAGTTTGTGAAAATGCGCATAATTTATCGTGGGAACTAATGATCGTGTAAACTGGCATCTGCCTTTTCGAATTACTGTGAGCAGAGCTGAATCCTGATTGGTTGGAGTGACCATTCTGCTTTATCTGAATAGACTGAGGGGTTGGAGAGAAGAAATTCACCCTTCTTCTGCTTGCAACCCACTTTGGAAAATCGAGCCCTTCCTGTCTGTCTTTGGGGGGGGGGAGATGCTTCGCTGGTGTGTGTGTGTGTGTGTGTGTGTGTGCCGGGAAACAGCCGATCGCATGTTCGTTCTTTTGTTTGCTTGTCCTTCCATTCACTTGCCTTTATTCAAGGCTTCAGAAAACAATTAGGAAGCAAGCCCTAGTTCTGTGGTGTGTGTTTGTGTGTGCATGCATGAAGGGAACAGAAGATCGCTCCACCATGCTTTTGCTTGTTTGCGCTTTCATTGACTCTTTCTTTATAGAAGCCTTTTGGGGCTGGGGAAGACGGGGGGGGGGAGTTTGACAGATTGCTCTTTCGATCCCTTGTTTGTTTGTCCTTTTTCTTTCCTCTCATTATTTATGGTCTCCATAACCTCCTCCTTGCTCCCTCCCCGCCTCTTGCCTGGCCTTAATCATCTGGAGGCGATCCCCCCCCACCTTTGCCTGTGTGAACTAAGCAAAACAGAAAGTTGCTGGATCTGGCTTCATCATCCGAAAATGCCAGGCGTCGTGTGATTTATGCACTCCTGATGCGAAAGAACGGTAATCCGGAATCTTGCGAACTTTTTCCTGTCGTGAAACCGGCACCACTAACACTGACCAGTACTGCCAGTCACCAAGGCAGAAAGGTTTTAAGCAAGAAAGATGCCAAGGAGTTGCTGGGAGATTTATAGGCAGTTGTCTGAATACACCAGGTGCATAATGAGTCAGTGTCTCCTATTTAACCGCTGCTGGGATCGGCATAGTCTTTCCTTATCTCTTTGATGATTTTCAAAGGATGACAGTGTGACCTCAGTGTCTGCCACCTCCTACTGGAGAGTAGCCCCTCCTCCCCTGCAACTGCCTCAGCCCCCAGCTCCTCTGACTCAGAGAGGCCACTGTCATCAGGAGCCATACATTCCTGGAAATCTGGCTCTGGAGCTTCCTAATCTGGTGTGTGTGTGTGTGTGTGTGTGAGAGAGAGAGAGAGAGAGAGTTATGACAAGTACAGACCCAGTTAAAATTCTCACCTCACTTAAAGAGCTATTAATTTTTTCTAACTTCTACTGGATTCAAAATCAACATAATAAATCAGAAATCCTTTGTCTAAACACAACATTACCAGACCAACATAAGATACTGCAGGTAACTGAAGCCACTTTATATTACTCCTGCTTGAAATATTTAGGAGTGATCCATAGGGAGAAGCAAGCCAGAAATAACAACAACCCCCCAATATATCAATCAATTGACTTGCAGGAACATCAAAATCCTAGGAAAATGGATGTGAATAAAATTAAAATTTTGCACAGACTTAAACTGTCCACCGTAGGTCACATAGCATTAATCAAAATGGTCATCCTTTCCAAACTCACATTTCTATTTCAGATTCCCATAAAGAATTCATATGAATATTCGTAATGACAGTTAGCCTGGAAATTACTATATAATGGAAAAATTTAGCAGCACTCAACATCTAATCTTCAATGGAAAAAATCTGATCTATTGCTCTGAATGAAAGTTTAACTTGAAAAATAAGGGCTATAAATGGTATAGACACAAACTACAACTTTTTTGCAACATGTTTTATTTTCTTTGACTATATAGTCAGCCCTCAACTTTTTCAGGTTTTTCTTTTGTGAGTTTGATTATTTGTGAGTTTGTAGCTGCCTCTGCCACCAGTCTAAAAGCCTTCCTCTCTCTGCCTCCTAGGATGACAACACTGCTGAAAAAATGTCCTGCAGTGTGGTCTTCCTTCTCCTTGTCTTCCACCAATCAACAACAACCACCACAACATATAACTCCTGTACTGAAACTGCATCACTGGCTACTAATCCCCCCCCCTTTTTTTTTTTACAATTTTTAAAATCTACTAATCCCTTTTCAGATACCATTCAAAGTGCTGGTCATGACCTATAAAGCCCTATACAGCTTGGGTTCATACTATCTGGAAGACTATCTCCCTGTATGAGCCCGCCTGAGTTTGGAGAACTTTTGGGGAACACTTTCTCTTGATCTCACCAGCATCACAGGCATGTTTGGTGTGGACATGGGAGAGAGCCTCCTTAGGAGCTGCTCCCACTTTATGAAATTCTCTCCTACAGTAGGTTTGGTTGGCCCCATCTCTCCTTTCCTTTCTCCAGCAGGAAAAGACCTTTTTATTTAGGCAGACTTCCTTACAATTTATGTGACAAAAAGAGCTTTTATGGTGCTTTTAATCTGTCTTTATCTTTTTAAAACTATGGTTTCATTGTGTATTGTTTTAACCTTGTGTTTTTAAGTAAACTGACATTTCATTGCTTTTTAACTTCTGTATAAACACTTTTAAACACTGTACCACATATTTTTAAGTCTTTAGAAGTTGCCTTGAATCCTGTATTAGGAAAAAGGCTGGATATAAATTACAAAGAGAGCGAGATTGAGAGAGCGAGAGAGAGAGCAAGTTTTAGTCCAGACTATCTGAAGACAGCCTTAATCTTAAAATCTTTGGGGGATTAAGTGTATCCAAGGGTATTAAAAGAACTGGCAGACGTAATCTCAGAACAACTGGCAATAATCTTGAAGAATTCCTGGAGAACAGGAGAAATCCCAGGGCCTGTTTACATGGGGAAAAAAAAACCCAAGAAGAATTTGTGTTGACCCTGATTGGTTCACACATATCATGCACTATTCAGAAGGAGGGGTAGCAAAAACAAACAAACAAACAAACAAACAAAACCAGTTAACCTGTGACTTTCCATCCCTCTATTTTCCAGGGACTTTTTTGGAAAGTCTGGGACAAACTGTGCTATTGGTTGTCTGAACAATCAGGAAGCATCCCGGGAAATGGGATAATTTCTGATTGGTTGGACTTTGGAGGGGGTGGGTTTGCAAGGCAAGCCTTGCAATTCTTGATCCACCATTTTTGCCGTCCGTAGGGTCTTCCGCTGGCTCCAAAGCCTGGCTGGCAGAAGCTGTAGCCAGCTAAGAGACAGATGAGGTCTCTCCCCTTCCCTAGCCGGCCCTTTCTTGGCTCACCTCTGGCTGCGGAGACTTCTTCCACTGAGGGACTGTTCCCTCAGTGACAGAAGATGTTTTAGTCAGCAGTGAGGTGGGCAAGGGCCGAACGGGCCAGATGTCCCCCCTTCCATAGCCCATTTTGCTCAGTGCTGCCATTGCTCCTGCTGAGAAAGCTGGGGTGAATGGGGAAGTGGGGGAGCATGGAGGAAGAGGCTGCAGTGGAGGACAGGTGGACAATGGGACTGTCAGTCCCATTGCTCACCTTCCCCCCCCCGCTGCTGCCTCTCCCTCCTTCTCTCCCCTCTCTTCCCCGTTCACTGGCTGCTGGGGTTAATGGGGAAGGGGGGGAAATGGAGGAAGAGGCTGCAGTGGAGGACAGGCGGGCAATGGGACTGACAGTCCCATTGCCCACCCTTCCCCCACTGCTGCCTCTTCCTCTGTTTCCCTCCTCTTCCCTTTTTGCTGGCTTCTGGGGAGAATGGGGAAGAGAGAGGGGAGCAAGGAGGGAGAGGCAGCAGTGGGGGAAGGGTGGGCCATGGGACTGTCAGACTCATTGCCCTCCTGTCCTCCGCTGCAGCCTCTTCCTCCATTCCCCCCCGTTCACCCCAGCAGCCAGAGAATGGGGAAGAGGGGGGAGCAAGGTCCTCTGTGATGTGGAAGCACCCTAGGCCTCCCAAGCAAAGGCGGTGCTGGGTGAAATGTGCTTCCGAGAGCTACGGCGCTTCCTCGGGAGCTCTTCCACCCTGTGTCACTTTTGTTCAGGAGGCCAAAGATGCTTCTTCCGTGACTGTCAGTGGCGGTGCCGGGCAGAAGGAGCTGCTGTTGGGGGAGGGAAACAGGAGAAAGGGCAGGCTAGGGGAGGGGGACCTCTGCTCTGCCTGGCTTTCGCCTGCCTCACCGCTATGACAGTTTCTGTCATTGAGGGAACGGTCCCTCGGTGGACGAAGCCTCTGCAGCGGGGAGGGGGGAGGAACTGGGAGAAAGGGCCAGGTAGAGGAGGGAGGGCTAAGCCCTCACTTGGCTCTCTGCTGGCTGCAGCTTCTGCCAGCTGGACTTTGGAGCCAGCAGAGGACCGTACACAGGCCCATACAAAAATGGCGGATCCAGAATTGCCAGGCTCCCCTTGCAAGCCTGCCCCCTCCAAAGTTAGACCAATCAAAATTCAGTTCTGCTGTGTGCCCCTTTCCTGGGATGGAGTTACATGCAAACAACACATCCAAAAAACCAAGACTTCTGCTACCCGTGACAAATTGTGGGAACACTACAGGACAGGTTCAAGATATCCAGATCTTGATTTTCCCCAAGATAAAAACTGCTGTATAAATGAACTCCCAGAAGACTGGAGAAGAGCAAATTTTGTCCCCACCTTCAAAAAGGGGAAAAAAGAGGACCCAAACAATTATCATCCGGCCAGCCTTGCATCAATATGAGGAAAGATTCTAGAGCAGATTGTTAAACAGTCAATCTGTAAGCACATAGAAAGGGATGCTGTGATCACTAGAAGTCAACATGGGTTTCTCAAAACAAGTAATGCCAGACTAAACTTATCTCCCTTTTTTGAGAAAGAGCTACAAGCTTTGTAGATGAAGAGAATGCTGTGGATGTATCATATCTTGATTACAGCAAGGCCTTTAACATGTTCTTCTATGATATTCTTGTAAATAAGCTAGTGAAATGTGGGTTAGACAATTAGGTGGATTTGTAATTGATTGATCAACTGAACTCAAAGTGCTCACCAATGATTCCTCTTCATCCTGGAGAAAAGTGACCTGCAGAATGCCACAGGGTTGTATCCTGGGCCCAGTGCTATTTAACATGTTTATCAATGACTTGGATGATGGATTCCTCTCCATTGATACCCCCTTGTCGTGGGAGAGAGGCTTGTGTACCCTAATGATGTTCTGAGCTATGCTAGCGGTGGCATAATAGCCACCGGTAGGGTCTCCCATGCCAGACAGGTCAAAACTGAAGGGTCTGACAAAGGGTAGGATGGGCTCTCCAGCCTATGGCAACCGTCCTAGGAGAAGGAAAACTCTAATCCCAAACCCGGGCAGATGGTGTTCATCCAACCCTGTAAGGTCAACCATCTAAGAGAAGGAAACTCTAATCAAACCTACGACCCAAGGACCTCACTGCTACATCCATGCTTGCAAGGCCACAGCAGATGAATCTTTGGTTTAAAGGGTGAGGCCAGTTTTGTGCATGCTGTGCGCCACCAGAAAAATCCATTGCACAGGCTCGAAGTTTAAATCCAATTCCAAAAAAGCCCTGTAGCAATAGGTGAAGGACGAAACGGCAGGTGTAAAGATGCACTGGAAGCCACAGACCCAACCCTGCATGCAGGCTGTTCAGGACTTTGGTCGATTGAGGCTGACCCAGGAGATTAGTCTTGTTTGGCAGCATCCTGAATGACCAAGCAGCCTTTTTAAAGGAAATCACTCCTTGCTCCATAAGGAGAGGGGCATAGAAAAGGTGGCCTAACGAAAGCTCATCCCCAACTACCTGCTTGTGTAGCTGCGGCCAACGGGAATCTTCTGATGCAGTCAAACCAAGGCAAAGAAACAAAGGCACACAGAACCATGCGAGACTCTGAAAATACTAGACGGCCTGACCGTCGTTCTGCTCTAATAGCCCATGAACTATCACGGCTTAATATTGACATCGCTGCTCTTAGCGAAGTTCATCTCCATGAGGAAGGCAGCTTTAAAGAACATGGCGCCGGCTACACGCTTTATTGGTCTGGCAAACCCAAAACCGAAAAACATCTTTCAGGAGTAGGCTTTATGATTAAAAACTCCATTGCCTCCAAACTTGAAACCTTGCCAACAGGACACTCTGATCGCTTTATTTCCTTACGCCTCCCACATGTTGTTCTCTTTAGTATATATGCCCCAACTATGCAAGCTGACCCTGTAGAGAAAGACAAATACTACACAGACCTACGCCACCTCATACAAAAAGTCCCTGTAGAAGATAAAATTATTATCCTTGGTGACTTCAATGCCAGAGTAGGAAAGAACTCCGAAGCCTGGAAAGGTGTCTTAGGCAAGCATGATGTTGGAAATTGCAATGATAATGGACGCCTCCTGCTAGAGTTCTGTGCAGAACAACAGCTGACTATTACAAACACTATCTTTCAGCAGAAAGATAGCTGGAAGACAACCTGGATGCATCCCCGAGCCAAACATTGGCACCTCATTAACTATGTTCTAGTCTGCCAGAGATACATCCGCGATGTCTGCCATACTCGAGTGATGCCTAGTGCAGAATGCCAGTCAGATCATCGCCTCGTAAGATGTAAACTAAACCTTCATCTTAAGTTCAAACCTAAGAGGGGTGGCATCTTAAAGAAGAGACTCCAAGTCAACAATCTTCAACAAGCTACCACGAGAGACAAATTCCAGGCAAATCTGCAAACAAAACTTGAAGACCATCCTACAGATCCTTCTCCTACAGTGCTTTGGCAGCATATCAAAAAGAGTATCCTGCAGTCTGCGGAAGAATCCCTCGGGTTCTCCCACAAGAAAAACCAAGACTGGTTTGATGAAAACAACCAAGAGATCCAGGAGCTGTTGGCAAATAAGAGAACTGCTCACCAGGCATACCTTGCCCAGCCAAGTTGCCATGTAAAAAAAGCAGCTTTCCTTCTCACATGTAGTAAACCTCAACATAAACTCCGAGACATACAGAACAAGTGGTGGATCAATATAGCAGAAAAGACACAATGCTGTGCAGATCTGGGTGATCATAGAGGATTTTATGAAGTTCTTAAGGCAGTGTTTGGACCTACTTACCAGGTCCAAAGATCTTTATACAGTACAGATGGTCAAACATTAATTACTGATAAAGCCTCCATCCTGAGTCGATGGCCTGAACACTTTCAAAGTCTCTTCAGTGCCAACCAAGTAGTCCAAGGCTCAGCTATCCAATATATGATACAAAACCGGTAAAAAATGAATTGGATATAGCTCCCACTTTGGAAGAGACCCTTAAGGCCATACAGCAGATGAAAAACGGCAAGGCAGCTGGGATTGATGGAATCCCACCTGAAATTTGGAAACACAGAGGTCATGTACTCCATGTTAAATTCCACAAACTCCTTGTGAATTGCTGGGAAAAGGGGGAACTGCCATCAGACCTCCGAGATGCAGTCATCATCATCCTGTACAAGAAAAAAGGAGCAAAATCTGATTGCTCAAACTATTGAGGCATAACACTGCTCTCTATTGCTGGAAAAATCCTTGCAAGGATACTCCTGAACAGATTAGTTCCTGCCATTGCAGAAGAACTTCTTCCTGAAAGCCAATGTGGCTTCAGAGCCAATAGGAGTACTACAGATATGGTATTTGCCCTTAGACAACTGCAAGAGAAATGTAGAGAGCAGAACAAGGGTCTCTATGTAACATTTGTCGACCTCACCAAAGCTTTCAACACTGTGAGTAGAAAAGGTCTGTGGCAGAGCCTGGAAAGACTAGGATGTCCCCCCAAATTCCTTAAAATGATTATCATGCTACATGAGGGCCAGCATGGTCAAGTCAGATATGGCGATGCTCTTTCAGAGCCCTTTCTAATAATTAATGGAGTGAAGCAAGGTTGTGTCCTTGCTCCAACTTTATTTACAATCTTCTTCAGCATGATGCTCCAAAGGGCTACCGTACTGATGGTAGCTTGTTTAACTTAAGCCGGCTGAGGGCTCGCACCAAGACTCTAAACTATCTAGTCCGTGAGCTGTTCTTTGCTGATGCTGCTGCCCTTGTTGCCCACAAAGAAGCAGCTCTGAAGAGACTAACATCCTGCTTCGGAACAGCTGCAGAGCTGTTTGGGCTGGAAGTCAACCTGAAGAAAACAGAAGTTCTTTACCATCCTGCACCACAGGACGAACACCATCGTCCCCACATTGCCATCGGCAACTCTGTGCTTAAGTCCGTTCAGCAGTTCACCTACATGGGAAGCATCATCTCCTCAGATGCCAAGATTGACAAAGAGATCGATCACAGATTAGCAAAGGCATATAGCGCATTTGGAAGACTTTACAAAAGAGTCTGGAGTAATAAACACCTGAGGCGAAACACAAAAATCAGTGTGTATAGAGCCATTGTACTGTCTATTCTCCTTTATGGGTCTGAAACATGGGTCACCTATCACCACCACTTACGACTCCTCGAACACTTTCATCAGCGCTATTTACTTACAATCCTAAATATAAATTGGACTGACTATGTGACGAATGTTGCTGTCCTTGAGCAAGCAGAGATCACCAGCATTGAGGCCATGATATTGAGAACACAACTGCGCTGGGCAGGGCACGTTTCTAGGATGGAGGACCATTGCCTCCCCAAAATAGTACTCTACGGTGAACTCGCCACGGGTCAGCGTAAGAGGGGCGCTCCAAAAAAGCGATACAAGGACTCCCTGAAACAACATCTCAGGCTCGGCCAAATTGATCACCAACAATGGTCTGCCCTGGCCTCACATCGGGACGCATGGAGACGCACTATCCACAATGCTGCAGCCTTATTTGAGAACTCACGCCAAACAAGTCTTGAAGAGAAACGACAACGCAGAAAGAATCACAACCCAGAAACATCACCCAAGGAGACCTTCTGCTGTGCTTTCTGCAACCGGACTTGTTTATCTCGGATTAGCCTTTTCAGTTATCAGCGCGCTTGCAGAAAGCGCGGGATGAGTCCTTCCTGAATCTTTGTTTGCGAAGAAAAGCCAGAGAGAGAGGATGATGGATTAGTCTACCTGCTTATCAAATTTGCAGATGACACCAAATTAGGAGCAGTAGCTAATAACCCAGAGGATAGGATCAGAATTCAAAATGACCTTAACAGATTGCAGAGGTGGACTAAAACTAACAAAATGAATTTCAGCAGGAAGAAGTGTAAGGTACTCCATTTAGGCAGGGAAAAATTGAAATGCACAGATAGATAATGGGTGACAACAGTACGTGTGAAGGGGATATAGGAGCCTTAGTAGATCACAAGCTGGACATGAGTGAACAGTGCGGTGTAGAAGCTAAAAAAGCCAATGTGGTTCTAGGTTGCATCAATAGAATAATATCTAGATCAAGGGGAGTAATAGTACCAATGTATTCTGCTTTGACCAGACCTCATCTGGAATACTGTGTCTAGTTCTGGGCACCACAATTCAAGAAAGATATTGACAAGCTAGAATGTGTCCAGAGGTGGGCAACCAAAATGGTGAAAGGCTTGGAAGCCATGCCCTATGAGGAGTGGCTTAGGAAGCTGGGTATATTTAGCCTGAAGAAGAGAAGGTTAATAGGTGACATGAGAGTAATGTTTAAATATTTGAAAGGATGTCATCTTAAAGATGGAGGAAGTTTGTTTTCTGCTGTTCAGACACAGAGCAATGCATTCAAACTACAGGTAAAGAGATTCCACCTATATAGTAGGAAGAACTTCCTGATGGTAAGAGCTGTTTAAAGTGGAATTCAGCAGCTGTTGAGTGTGGTGGATTATCCTTCTTTGGAGGTTTTTAAACAGATGGATGGCCATCTGGCAGGGGTGCTTTCATTGTGTATTCCTGCATGGTAGGAGATTGGACTGGATGGCCTTTGTGGTCTCTTCCAACTCTATTATTCTATAATTCTAAATAAGTAAGAAATAATTGTTGACTTCCTGATTTTTTAAAAAAATTCCCCACACCCTCTCTCTTCCTGTATCAATCTAACCTGCATCTATTTTTACTCTTCCCTCCTTTACACCAGGCATGTCTCCTCCATTACATCAGGAATTTGATTAAGGACAAGTATTGCAAGTAAAACTGCTTATAAGTTTTACAAAGATGATGAAGCTTCTTTATTTTTTTTCCCCTGCATGATCCTCGGGTGAGGCATAGCTGTTGTTCAGCTTCTGCCTTGCCATTTCAGTATTTTGCTGAAGAAATCCATGGTTTTCTTTCCCATTTCCTAGCAAACTTTGTATATAAAAAGCCTCAGATTGAACTCTAGATGATGTCATGAATCATATTTGGGGAAGACTTCAGCCTGACACCAGTTAGTATAAGCAGTACTGCTGGGTCAAAGGAACCAATAGTAGGACACAATGACAAGCAGTTCTGTTTTTTCATATGACATCACTCCACATTCTAAAATAATGCCTTGTTGAGATTTTGCAGTGTCTTCGTGTCCTATTCAGATTTGTTTTGTTCTGTATATGTATGGGCACGGAAACAAAGCTACAACTCAGAAAAGTTTTTAAATGGTTTACAGTTCACAGAATGGTCTAGGTTTCGTGGTCATGTTACCTTCAGGACTTTGGGGGTTGTAGTCCAACAAGTACCAAGCACTTGTTGATACTAAGTAAGTAATAAGTATAGGTTTTTTTTTACTGGGACATAAAGAAAAATATGAGTAAACCCTTGTTTCCATCTAATAAATGAGCAAATCTTGTAGTGTTGAAGTTAAATCAAAGAAAACATACCAGGAGTATCTGGCAACCTAGGCAACACATCTGCAGTCTGATCACAAAACAGACCTACAGGCATCTGTGAAGCTGTTAGCCCAACTGTCTGCCTCTTGTAGAGGAAGCAAATGTGACCACTGGGGGCGGGGGGGGGGACTGGTTTCTCTGCCCAGCGAGCTAAACATATGCCTTTTGTATAGTATGCTGTTGCCAAATTATTGGGGAAGGGAGAGAAAAAAAAATGAAGAATTACAGTTTAATCTTATTATGCAAAATTTCACTTGCTTTTAGATGCTTTGTAGCAGAAGGCAGCCCTGAATTGCAGAAATTAGCTGATTAGCAGCTCAGAGACTAGCTTAATAACAGAAGCCACAGTAATGCCTTAATTTCTGTATTTTGACATTTGTCTTTGGGCCATGTTGGCACTGCTGGTGATAATCAGGGTACTTCATTCTAGTGACAAGGAAGCAGCTAAGAGCACCGTGAACAACACAACAGAAGATGACAAAACTCCATGACAAAACTGAGGTTTTCTGAAACAGTGATGGGGGCTTGGGTTACGAGATCTCAGGCCCTGGCTCCTCTTCTCCAGTTTTCAGGGCAACGAAAAGGAATCTCAGGGTGAAAGCACTGTCTTGAAAAATGTGAATACTGTGTGTGTATTCTTCATTCCTCATTACTTATTTTCCTCATTTAATAGTATACTGTAAGCTGTCTCAGGTCCTATCTTGGGAGAAAGGTGGGATTTAAATAAATCAATAAATGAAAGTGAACAAATACTCAGGCTTGGTGTTTTGTTTTTTTTTCAAAAAATCAAATGGAATATTAGGTGGGGCTGTGGTTGATGCTTTATTTATCCTGCTTAATGAGGTCACTAGGGGCTGCCCCTTCTAACATCAACCTTATAATGTCACCAGAGCCCACCTCCTCACAAGGGGTCATTATCACATGTTGCCAAAATTGCGGAATTATGCTGGGATCGTATCAGTAATGGCTTCCTGTTATTGCACAATGTCGTCATTATACCATTGGTGAGCGCTCCAACAGTTACTGTGGGCACACCTTTGCATCACAGGCAAACCCCATGAAAATCTGTCAATATCACTATTTTCCTGGAATTGACGAGTGTGCAATAATTCATTCCAACTGTAGTTCCGATATTACAGTGTGAATGGCATTCCTCTCTCTTTCCCCCTCCCTATTTCCAATGAGAACACAATTAAACTTCCTGTGCAGAGCATGAAGAGGACCTGCATGATGCCCTTTTAATGAAGTGTCACCTTTTCTCAGTACATTTTTTTGTTTGTTTAATTGGTAATTTGTTAATGTCTTAATGTCTTTGTTTTTTGTTTGTTTCACTGAATTAGTGTCTTCTCATGATAATGGCCGAAACTGCATTCTTGCAAAAATCACAGAAGGAGAACATTTTTAAAGGCGCATGAGTGGGCTAAACAAGTGTTACAATGGTGCAAGTCTCAATTCCGTTTGTAAAGCACTAGTAAGTGGTCATGTGATGTTCCGCTAGTGGTAGTATTGTGCAATTGCGGCAAAGTGTGATAATGAATGTAATAATACTGCTATTCTTTGGCTATCCTCAATTGGGGAATTACAGTGTTTTTACACACTCTTCTCTTTTGTCTCTGAAATTTCAGGGCCTGGAATAGTTCTGAGTTGGCAATCCTAGCAGGGGCTCTCCTAATAAAGGAGGTGGGATAAGATTTGTCATTCCCTGTGCTCTGTTGCAAGAGGCAGATATGTTACTCTGCTTTGCGGGAGGGCCATTACCTGAGTGGGTTTCTTTGCTTTTATTTTAAACTTTGGTCATGGTTCTGCATCAGAGGCTGTGATGTGTAACTTTATGATAACCTAGCCTTGTCTCTGACATGATAAGCAACTCTCTAGTCCACTACAATGATGCTCATTGGGGCATCATCACGCATGGTGCCCCACTGTGCAATGGGATCCATAGCTCAATGGGACCATTCTGCAGTGGCAAGTAGTAGCTCTGCTAGCACAATGGCCCAATGGCATAGCAACATCTCCACCCCCCTCCTGGGAAAATGAATATTGCCCAATAGTGCAATTGAACATTCCTGCGATTATAAGTTTCTTTACAATGATATAACTTCATAACAGGGTACCAGCCTTTATTCCAAAATAAAATGGGATGCCATTAAACAAGCCACACCCTTCAAGTGACCATATTCAACAAAGCAACATACTGCAAGTGCTTCCTCACTGCTCCTGGATGTTTCTGTTTGGAAGGAAACAATGAGAAAGAAAACACGGAACATTTCACTTCTGGGAATCCTCTCCATCTCCCACTTCCGTCTCAGTAAAGTTTGAGTGCACAAACTGTTTACACAGCCTCCTCTGAGCAATGTAACAGAGGATTACAGGTGAATATAAGTGCTGTGGATCAATACGGGACCATTTGATTGACAAGGTAATTTGTGTTTCTCGGCTTTGTATCTCTTGGGAGTGCTTTGTGCGTACCTTCCTAGAGCAAAAGCTTGATTGTAGAAGGCTTGTTACTTAGCTCCACTGTTGCGATTCTGCAGATACAACACAAGCTAATGATATTTGATTTTTAATACAGTTACAACATTCCAATATATCACTGTCCATAGAGGCCAAACATCTCTATTTAATTACAGTGGAATACCCCCTTCCCTTTCCCCCAGTAGTGCTGAACAGACTGCCTCATTCACATAAAACTGAGGAAGGCATTTGTCAGTGGAAAGGTTGCTGTTACACACAAATGTTTCATTTGGTACTCATTCCATTCCAGACATCCTTTAAAGAGGCAACTTTTACATTTAGGGGGTTTGAAGCATAAATTCCTATCAAATGCTTTCAAAATATTACTGTGCTTTGAATTACATCTTCCCTTCCTGCATAAGGTGCTGTATTATTAACTATGCTACCATAAATAAAAAAACAGCTGTCAGATTCAAAGGAGGTTAACTATGTGTTATGTGTACATGTTGAAGGCTTGGGTTGTTCCAAATATTCCCACATTGTATGGGTCTAGGGCCAATTTACATTTCTAAAAGTTCAACAAAAAGGAAAGATAGCCAACGTGGTCATAAGGAAAAAAAATTCCAAAATCCAGATGTGTAATCAAATTACTAGGTCAACCAACAGAGCACAGGCCTTTCTAAAAGTTATGCCAAACATACATTAAAATTTTATGATTTAAATGTTATGAAAAGAGAGAATTGGTTGAAAGAGTTTGTATCAAGAAGAGAACCTGCAATGAGTATAGTAATTGTTTAACTTTCATCTTGGATCCCTAAACGATCCCAAGGAGTCCTGGATCGTTAGAGTTTGTTTCATTTCAATGGAGGGAAGATATATGCATATATTCATTTGCTTCAGCAACATGTTTGTTCTTTTAATTAAAATGTGGAGTCCTAGATGGAAGTTAATAATTATATTTTCTGTGGTGGGTAATGATTTATGGATTCAGTGGGCATCTTCTGCTCAAAGCATGTAATGTCCAAAGTCCAGCATGGCATAGAGTTTTGGGCATTGAACTATGACTCTGGAGACCAGAGTTCGAATCCATGCTTAGTCATGGAAATCCACTGGGTGACCTTTGCCTCAGGGGAGGCAAAGGAAACTCCTGCTCTGAACAAATCTTGCCAAGAATGTCAGGGGATGATAGGACACTCAGTCCCCAGCAGAAGCAAAAAAATGATCTCAGCAGACTCAGTAGCAACCCTTTCCCAAGAATACTCACACACAGAGTGTTTGATGTCCAAATAAGCAGGAGGCACTTTAATCTTCAAAGTCAAACAGTTGCAATATGTACAAATATTTACAATTGAAGGAGAAACTGCTTCACCAGGCCTCAGCATTCACAGGAAGAGAAGGAAGTGAGCTCTGTTCCGAGCTTTCATATATATATATATATATATATATATACACACAGGACATTGTCCCCTAGTGGCCTGACTAGGCATGACTTGGTAGTTCATGCAATCAGCCATTTTGACTCAGCATGGTTCTGCAGTTGTTTGGCCATTTTATAATGTTTTCTAAATATTTATTTATTTATTTATACCCTGCTCTTCAGCCACAAAGGCTATCAGAACAGCTCAGTCTCTAACTCCGGACAAAGAAAACCCTGTGATAGGTTTTTCTTAGGTTGCCATAGGTCAGAAATAACTTGAAGGCATACAACACCAACAAAGATCATTGAAAAATGGTTAATCACCTTTCCTCCAGTTGTATTCAGTGCCTTGCTGCTGCTTCTTTGGTAGTCTCTGCTTATGCTTAACTACTTCTTCCTGGATGACATGATGTCTGAAGGCTATACTAGAGTGTATGGGGAACCTGTGGCCCATCACCAGCATGCCAGTGGTCAGAAATGGTGGAAGATGTAGTCCGAGGGGCATACCTTCCTCATCTCTACTCTACTTCCTGGTGTCTGGGGTGGGATCATCTTCCCCAAACTTCTAGGAGTCTATATCCCCATCTGCTGCTCCTGAAAACCCTCTGCTGCTAAAGCTGCCATTGCTGCCACTGTAAAAATCCCAGTGATGCTGCTCAGGAACATTAGCATGTCAGGAGCACAAATCTTGCTTCCCAGCAAATCAGCCCTCCTGACAGCAAGCTGTCTGGGAATGCAATGCTGCTGGGAAACAAGGCACTCTCTCCATGCATCATGTCTCCTAGCAGAATCACTGGGATTTTTGTAGTGGAGAAAACTTCAGCAAAAATGGTAGGTCCCGGAGGGGGTGTATAAAGATCTGGGAAGGGGAATACAGGTAGCCCATGAGCCACATGTTGCCTTCTCTTGTCTTCTATGATGCTATGACATCATTGCCTGTCCTTAAGTAAAAATCACATCCAATTAGATCTATATTAGTGATGTAGTGACATTGCCAAGGGGCAATTGAGAGTGATGGCAAATGATGGCATTGAAGAAATAAACATTTCATTAGTAAATTAATCTTCCTCAACACCCAATCTTCCGTAATATGGAAGAGGACATTCGGAAAGAAGTGAAAGTATTTGGCACAGTCCTTTTTAATACAGTATTTCTTTTTGCTAACTGATTCATGAAGGGAATTGCGAATTAAAAGTAATACAACCCATGGAGGAAGAAGTTGTGTGATACGATGAATGTTTATTTTATTAGCACGCTCATACAATTTTGATGTTGGCCTTTTGTATGCAAAACTGTTTCATGGAATTAATGTCATCACCAAATTTCAAAGGAGGTTTCATGAGATGTGCTTTCCCCCACAGTGAGAATATCTGCACTGAATAGTTTTCAGATAATTAACTAATAGACTATTTAATGATTCCCAAATAATTTATTTGTTCCATCTAAAATAAAAGGCAAGCATAATTATGGTGCAGCAATTTGTAAATAAGAACTCGAGCTTTGAAAAAAAGAGAACAATCTCTTCAGCTTTTCAGTTATTTTTGTGAAGGCTATACAGTATTGTGTGATGATATTTTGACATTCAAAATTATACGCAGTGAATTCAGAAAGGATTAAAATACTCTATGGAAATTTTTACATACGCTTTCTTTCTGTCTGTCTTTCTTGTCCTTGGCACTGATGATGACAGAATATGAGGAAGGATACCAAACTCATAATAGTAGTCTGGGAAACAGATAGAATAGCTTACCCTACATACACTACTAGTAAAGCCAGTTCTGCAAGTGGTGTATGGTGGCCCCAGTGTCAGTGGGATGGTTTTAGGCTGAATGGTTATCCAGGGTGGTGAGCTATCTCCTGAAAAGAGGATCAGCAACTCAGATAATTTCTTTAAAGTTCAGACTGGGGCACTGCTGGCCAAAACGGGAAGAGGAAAGCATTAGCAGGTCTGCAGAAATAACAAAAGCAACAACAGCAAGAACAACAACAGAAGACTTTAGGAAAGCAAAACCACTTTTTCATTTCCTTTCATCTGTTTTTATCTGTACCTGCTTTTACTCCTGTGAATTTTCAGTCCTGAGAAAAAGGCAGGACATAGGTATATCTGTAAAGAAAGAAGCAAAAAATAACTGAAAGAGGATTGAGTAGGCATGGAATGCTGGTTGATATTCTGTGAGTGAAAAATAAAGAGAGGGGGAGAAATGGAACTAAATATCCTGCAGAAGTGCTGGCTTGCTGGAACCCTGAACAGGAGCGCTTCGTACTGCAACATTTTGCTGCAGGTTTAACCTGTGCACAACTGTCACTCATATAGTGCTCTAACTGTGCTTTATTTACATATGAACCAATCTGTGCCTTATATGAATTAACTGTGCTTTATTTACATATGAATCAATCTGTAAATATTTATTTCCTAGACTAGGGAGATTATCAGACAGGAATGCAAAAAGCATTCCTGTCCCACAATCTCCAGACCCGTCCCTGTCCTGGCACAATAACTCTCCCCAACAGACTTACCTTATCTTCCATCCAAAGGCAGCCCAGGAATGAATGGAGCTCTAATGGACCTCTGTTCACTTCCTGGACTGAAATCTTGCACATTCTTGAGAAAAGACACAAGCGTGGGAAATTCAAAAATAAAAATATACACAAAAAAGTTCACAAAAGCATATACACTAAAAAAAAAAAGTAACTCAAGGAGGGTACAAAAAAGAGGGTAGTCTACCTGGTTCTCACGATCCCACACAGAAGTGTTCTGGACCACCCATTGACGCTGGAATCACAAGTCAAAAACGGTGCGAGGTTTCAGATGCTGGCAATGCCGGCACCAAAATGGGATGGGCGATCCATTGACAGCTCTGGCCCATCAATAAAAAGAAATGCCAGAATAACAACAGTGGAACACAAAAGGACAATGTTGTGTGATATTGGCATCCTTTTGAGTTCCGCTGGTGTCATTTTGGCACCACATAGGCTGTGTCTGATAATCTCCTAGGACTCCAGGAGATCAGAGTTCAAATCCGTGCTTGGCCATGGAAATTTATTGGGTGATCTTTGGCAAGTCAACTTACAGGCCTCAGAGGAAGGACATGGCAAGCCACCGCTGAATAAATCTCACCAAGAAAAGCCCATGGTACATTCACCTTATGGTCACTATAAGTTGGAAATGACTTGAAAGCACACAACATAAGTGCCCCTGTATGGCAGCCCTTTGGCTTTGCCCATCTCTCTGGTGATGGGAGATAAAAAGGGAGGGCAGAGAAGTCAGGATAATGCCAAGAGGATAGGTGGGATATCACGTAGGGAGGATACATTCAAGATATACTTTCGCTTCAGAGTTCAGTGTCATGAAAAGGGAGTCCCCCACACATGGGATTTCTCCATGCTTTCTGTCCTCTGCACCCTGTTTCCCCCAGTTCTCTTCTAGGAGGTCTCTCCAAACTTCCAGAACAGACTTGGGGATGCACAAAGGGATGTGTGAGAGGTATAAGAAGTCAGTTCCAGTAGCAGTTTCCCTTCCACTGATGGAAGGACAGCATTATATAGAGTTCTGAGACTCCATTTTATGCACCTGACAATGAGCTGAGTCTCTTTGCCTTCTTGGAAGACAGGGTAAGGCAGAGGACAACTGCAGGAATCTGGGTGGTTAATGCCAGTGGACAGGGACGTCTTAGAGGCCTCTCAGAATTAGAAGTGGTAGGAATGAACCTTTCCCTCATTGTAAAGTGTCTAAATGTCTGAGGTGAATTGCCTCAGCACTTTGGTTTACTTTCACAATCTTTTATAAATTCTTCATATTCTCTAACCTGGTACCCTCCAAATGTTTGGTTTTAATTTTTTTTTTACTGCAGCTCCTAATATTTGTGACCATTGGCCAAAACATCTGGAAGACCTTATCATGTACTAGCTTCTTAGGACTCAGTAACCAGCAGCTTCAGAATTAAACAGAAAGTTTTATTGCTATAGTAGTCTAAAGAGCATACTATACAAAATTGTTGCTTTGAATGAAGTGCATAGGAAAAGCAGTAAAATAGAAAGTATTAACAATCAGTCAAATTGGTGGGCAAGTTTCCGATTGGTCATCCACATTCCCTGTTCTCACCCAGCCTGGACTCCACCCATTGTTTCTCATAGTCCCTGCAGGTACAAGGCCATCCAGCCCATTTTCGAGACAGACACCATACTCCCTTGTCTCATTTCAGTACACCAACTTGTAACGGTGTTAAAGAATGCAAAACATGAAACAGTCAAACATGAAAGCTCATAATAACTTGATACAGACAGAACTATTGGCAGAGAGGTCACTTTTAGGGACTAATTCTGACAGACCCCCTCCATTTTGGAGCTGCGATTCAGTAAGGGACACAACCTGTACTTGCTTGTCAAATGAAAGCTGGCGTTTCTGAGATGCTGAATTCTCACTAAAGTATTATTTTCCCTCCCTCCCTCCCTCCCTCCCTTCCTTTTCCCCATAGAAAAACTACAGGGTCAAAGGGGAAAAAAAATCCTTGTTTGTTTCTTCTATGCTGAAAATGTCTTATGTTTCTTCTTGTTTTATATATCAAAACAAAACATCCTAAAATAGTATACCTTTAACAATTTTATATTAAAATTATTTCAAAATCTATGACAGGACCTGTATTTTTTTATTTTATTTTTTTAGTATTAGGATTCATTTTTCTTCCCCATTACTATGATTTTTAAAAAAGTATATTTAATCCTACTCATATGGATCATCAATGCATGAATGGCATAGATTCCAGAGCAGGTTTAATTATGTTTTATTTCTTGATGTCATCTGTGCTTTGCCACTTTTTTTTGTTATATGTGTCTCATCCCCCACCCTTTAACTCAGCATGATGTCTTCTGTGTTGGGAGTTGTGAGAAAATAATGTTACAAAATGGTTCTGTGATAAGCTGCGTTTCCTTAACAGATGCTGCTTCCCCCAAGGGGGCTGCAATTACATCCAGTTAGGCCGAAAGCCCTGGGAAAGTAGGGCAGATAATCAGCTTTGGAAGGAAATGCCTCTGCTGGCACCCTGATTCTAAAGCACTCTGTTTGAACAGCAAGTCTTACTGATTTCAAACAAATTTACTGCTAAGGAAGGAGGACTTAATAAAAGTGCACTCTGCTTGATCTGACAAATGAGTGCAGCCCCAAACTTTGGAAAGTTGCTTTTGGGGGAGGTAGAATCTAAAAAAGTAACTTTACAAGCTCTGCAACTACTCCTGCATCTGTTTACAACACTGCTAGGTGTAATTTCGAAAGCAGGGCATTACAGTAGGACCCCTGTATCCACTAATTCATTATCCACTGATTCAATTATCCACAGGACACAAAACAGCATACCTACCATAGAGTCTTCCTAGAAAAGGTATCCTCTCTAGCCATTTTCTAGGTCCTCCAAAGCAACTCCATGGTATATTAAACCGGAAGTCCCATTATTTTCAATGGTGTTTGCTATTATCCACGGTTTTCAGTATCCACCCCCCCCCAAAACCAATCCCCAGCAGATATGAGGGTCCTACTGTAAATGCTAACAGAGGTCTTTAGCTGTTCTGGTATACAGAGATCAATGGCATCTGACCATGGGCCTACTTTAAATTGCTCAGAAAAGTTATATTTTGGGACTATGATGCTCAGAATGCCCAGTCAGCACGGGCTCTGCTGATGGTGGCTGGGGGATACGGGGAGTTGGAGTAAAAAAGGTAATTTTTCCAAGCTCTGCCATTTAGCTATAGCAGCTTGCTGCCACTGACCCATATCTTCTAAGAATTTGTTTAAACCTCCCCCTAAAGCCATCATCTGGCAGAGCAAGCTTAAATTATCCTGGCAGATAGATCTGCTGCAGCAGCCAGAGCCCTGTTTGAACACAGGTAGGCATGTCTAGGTGACAAAGAGGTTCATCTTCACTGCTCCTGTTTTATTTCCCCTCTCCCATTGACATCACTGGGAGAGAGAATACAGCGCTTAGGATTTAAGGCTGGCATGGATATGTGCCTCCTCTCCTGGGGCCATTTTAGGGGAATACAGAAACTTTGGATCCATCAGATTTGAAGCCACTTCTGCCCTGCCCCACCTCTGAAACACCCCACCTAAGCACCTACGGCTAGTTTCACATCAGCAGAAAAACTGTCATTGGCAGAATTAGGCCAACATGTCTTTCTGGAGGCATATTTATTAAGTTTTTAGTCACTTAATCCTTGTCTTTAAATCACAGTTTTAAAATTAGCATGATTATTAACATTTCCAGAATCACAACAAAATAATAATGTATTAAAACAATAGAAATGAACATATAAACATATGAACAAAGTCTCAGAGCTGACAAACTGAAATTTGATGATACTGTACAGAGAAGATACTTAAAGAGGATTAAAGTCATGGCTAAGAGTTTCTCAGTGTGATGGAAACACAGCAAAATGGATTTGTCCTTGATGTAGTCCTTTGGGAATCTCTGAGGAGAACATGTCTTGGCTGCAAAGATGGTAGATGAGTACCAACTTTGTATAAAGGTGCCCCCCTCGCCCAGAATGACCTGAATGTGTAGGTTAATTTCTCTTCGAGGATCTTTGCAGTCCTGTGTCTTGCCATTGCCATATTGACTGTCCTAGTGGATGCTTTCATTATTTAGCTGTTTCTAATCTACTAGCTGTAAACAATGGGGTTTAAATCATCTTCCATTCCATTATTTTACAGCTGCTAGATTATAAAAATCTGTAACCCTGCAGTTAGCTAGACTGTGTGAATTTTCCTCAGCAATGTAGGTGCCTACATTATGCTCTACTGTAGTGGTTCTCAACCTTAGGTCTCTGGATATTGAACCATGCTTTCCTGCATTCTCTTGGCTAATATGGCCAGGTCTAAGGGATGCCCAATAATATTTGGGGACCCAAGATTGGAAAAGGCAGTTCTAGAGCATTTATCTTTTATCAAGCTGCTTTGAGGACAAGCTTGTTTTAGGTAGGCACACCATCCTCATAGAATTGTCCCGGTATCTGTGCAACATCATTACTGTGATTCTGATGGCTTCAGTGTATGACCAGATGTTCTTCCTGACTTTGATTAATTAAATTTCCATGACAACACAAGCATTACCAATTAACTAAGACATAAGGGTACTCTCCTAAGACAATGCTGAATATACCCTGCAATAAATCATTAAGGAGTTGCTTCCTGAATGAACAGGGTTTCTCCCTGCCTCAACTTTCAAGTGGAGTGTATTGCACTTTGTAAAACTCTGTTCTGAATATGCCAGAGAGAGAGAAATAACAGTATCAAATATAAGAAAACATCTAAGGTGACCTCCAGAGGAGCTATACACTAGGGACTTTTTCGGACGTCGATATGTAGTGCAAGCAGCCTCGTCCCTGTTGCGAGGCTGCTGCACGGCAGGGGGGCAGTTTCGGATGACACTGTCTCCTGCCGATACTGTTGTGGAAGAGCTGGGAGGCTGCAGCACTATATTTGGCGATTTTCTAATCACGGAAGTTGACCGTGATTAGAAAATCGCCAAATATGGCGTTGCAGCCTCCCAGCTCTTCTGCAACAGTATCAGCGCAGGGACAGCATCATCCGAAACTGCCCCCCTGCCGTGCAGAAGCCTCGCAACAGGGACGAGGCTGCTTGCGCTACAGATTGATGTCTGAAAAAATCCTAGGAGACTTTCTGTCATAATAATAGTCATGATAAAGTTATCACAACTGTAATGAATAGAGTAGAGAGAGGGTCTTTTCCATTTCTATAATACATAGAATGAAAAACAACTATAATGTGCATTTCTGTTATATTGAAAGTACAAACTATTCATGCTATCCACATTCTCTATTGTGTTCTGATTTTCCATGGCAAAGTGCAGACATCCAACATAAGGCATCTCACCTAATGGATTTTTCAATTTCCATTCTTCCCCCACAGCTTTCTGTATTTCCCAAAATGTCTCCCCAGGGGGTCAGGGGGAACCTTCAAAATATTGTGAGAGGTGTATTAGGGAGCTCCAGTGGGAGGGGGAAATTGCCCCAAATAGTCTGGATGAATCGTGTACTATTCTGCCCAAGGTCCTAAGTTTAAGTGATTCCTATCTCTCACTGTAATCTTGGAGCACACAGGCCACTGTGATCAATAGGTAACGCCGCAAAAACTTTATTGGAGAGGCTTTCCAGAGAGTATAGAAGGGAGGAGGGGGATCTTTCGCATGTACTTGCCTTGCATTTGCGCAGTGTTGTTGATTGTCATGCATTGCAGAGTGCCAAAGGATAAAACAATCAAGGCATTTGGATCATACAGTGACTAGTACATTTGTCGTATCTGAAGAAATTGGTATGGAAATAAAGAGAAATTTAGGAGAAGTTTTATACGTCCTCTAAAAAAAGGGAGGAGGGCAGCTTGGATGATAAGACATAAAAGAGGTGGATTCATCTTGAGATTTTAGAGAGATCTCGGTCCCAGCTCTGTCTGCCTAGCTATTCACCCCTCTTTTCTTGCCTTTCTTGCTATCTTTCCCCCCTTATCACTACTTTGCCTCCCTCCCTCTCTCTCAGCATGTTTAACTCCTGCTAAAACATTTGGCAGTACCTAAGGCACAGGGTTGTTGCTGCTAGCCTCATACCAGAGCTTGGAAATGTTCTCTTTTGAATTATTGTGATAGTTTGCGCATTAGCACATTTTCACACCAGTGCCGCGTAGTTTAAACGATTTCATGCAAAACTGGTTGATCTGGTAAGTTTTCTGCTTTGTAGTTTACACAGGCAAAGGTGGGGGGCATGGTCACCGGAACACCCTGATCACTGGCTGGTGGGGGGTGGGTGAGAAACAACCAAAAAAGAAGGGAGACCACGGGGGGGGGAGAGGAATAATGACAAAAGGAGGCAAAGAAAGCAGGCTAGATTCCCAGGTGGAGGATGGTCTTGGGGGGGATGATCACCCAGCTGCCAGAAGCAATGAAGTCACAGGCTCCCCCTTCACCCTGCTTCCCTCAAGCCCCCCTTCCCCTCACCCACTGTGATGTGTAACGGCCAGCAAGAGCAGACTGCTACTCTCTCTCTCTCTCTCTCTCTCTCTCTCTCACACACACACACACACACACAGGAACAGTAATTATGGCTAAGTGGGGATCCCTCAGCTGCAGCAGCCAAGCAAGCTGGGAGGCAGACAGCTGGGCAATTGGAATGGGGATAGCACTGGTATAACAACAGTGGCTGGATCTTTTCATTTGAGGCTCCTCGCATCTCTTGCAAGGCTGCACCCTCCGCAGTTGGTCCAACCAATCACAGCTCAGCTCTGCTATGGCTGTTTCAGGAAGATTGCCGGTAGTTCCCACAGCCTTTTGCGCAGCAGTAGTCCACACAACCAATAGTGTGCATTTTCACGAACTTTATCAAAAAAGTCGGGGGAAATAGTGAAAGCTGATACTGTGTGACTTACGGGGTTTTTTGCCCCCACTTCTTCTGAATATGGCAGCTTTGATCTGAAAGATGTGGGAACTATTAGGGCTCTTTGCAAATTCTTAGAGGATCTATTTTGCCATGTAAATGACCCCTCGGATTGCCCTTGCCACTAGGGTCAAGTAAACATCCATGTCTAATGGTACAGGTCTGTGCAGAAAGAGAAGGCAGCACTGGCTCACAGCTTCTTCAGTTCCTGCTTTCTCACTATCCCTGCCAGTTTGCTCTCCCACTGCCAAAACACTAGAAAGCTCTCCCACTGCAGCTTTCCATACAAGTGGACCACAGTGAAAGCTGCTATCTTTTGAAAAGGAAAGGGATAATCTGGCAGGGTGCTACAGTTCAGGGTGGTGCTCTGTCACCAGAGAGAGCTGGTCCCGTTGTGTGAACCATTGGATGTAAGACAAAGTAAACCCTGAATGTTCACTGTGGGGAGCCTATGGACATAAAGATATTTTTGGATTACAGCCCCATCATCCATGATTACAGTGGCTGGTGATGATGGGACATGAAGTTAGGGCTGCCATAGTGAAAACTGGAGATGGCTTCTATACCTTTAATGGTTGTGTGGAAGAGGTAACTTTAATAGGTGATAAGATGTGTGATAAGCAACTCCTGCTGAATTTCCCTTTTCTGCATAATCATTAAAGGTAAAAGAGCTGTCTCCAGTTTTCATCTAACAACCTTACAATGACAAGAGTCCAATAGCATCTGGGGAGCCAAAGATTCCCTACCTTTGGTCAAGGGAAACAGGTCAGTTCAGGTGGCTGGAAGTTTAAGGAAAATGGAGATGCCTGCTGGGGAGAGGGGGAGGGAAGGAAGACTTGCCAGCTTACTTCCTCACTTCAAAGACTAGATTGCCAACTCCTGGTATCTATTGTTGAGGGCTATCTGTCCACCAAGCAACAACCAACCATAGAGTTCTATGATAAGCAACAGTCAGCCCGTGTAACTAACTTTTAAGGAATTAGCCATTATTAAAATCAGTGAGAGAAAGTAGTAAGCAGTGAGAGACAATTTCAATATCATATGATATTGAAATTTATAAATTTACCATGTTTTATTATTTTTAACGAGAGAAGTATAATTATTTTATTGGAAGAAAGCAATTAAAATAAATTGAAATTGTGTGTACGTGCATGCACATGCCTTCTAGTCACATGTTGACTTACGGTGATCCTATGAATTTCATAGGGTTTTCTTAGGCAAGGAATGCTTGTGTAGTTTTGCCAGTTTCTTCTTCTGAAACATAGCCTATAACACCTGGTATTCATTGGCGGCCTCCCATTCAAGTACTGACCCTGCTTAGCTTCCAAGATTAGACAGAATCTGGTTCCTTTAGAGTATTTAGGCCCTTCGAAATTTTATACATATATACTATTTTCTCTCTCTCTCTCTGGCTTTTCTTCGCAAACAAAGATTTAGGAAGGACTCATCCCTCACTTTCTGCAAGCGCGCTGATGACTAAAAAGGCCAATCCGAGATAAACAAGTCTGGTTGCAGAAAGCACAGCAGAAGGTTTCCTTGGGTGATGTTTCTGGGTTGTGATTCTTTCTGCATTGTCGTTTCTCTTCAAGACTTGTTCGGCGTGAGTTCTCATATAAGGCTGCAGCATTGTGGATAGTGCGTCTCCATGCCTCCCGATGTGAGGACAGGGCAGACCATTGTTGGTGATCAATTTGGCTGAGCCTGAGATGTTGTTTCAGGGAGTCCTTGTATCATTTTTTTGGAGCACCTCTCTTACGCTGACTCGTGGCGAGTTCACCGTAGAGTACTATTTTTGGGAGGCGATTATATCACATTAAAATATATAGTGTATGGAGACGCATTATCCACAATGCTGCAGCCTTATTTGAGAACTCACGCCAAACAAGTCTTGAAGAGAAACGACAACGCAGAAAGAATCACAACCCGGAAATATAACCCAAGTAGACCTTCTGCTGTGCTTTCTGCAACCAGATGTGTTTATCTTGGATTGGCCTTTTTAGTCATCAGCGCGCTTGCAGAAAGCGCGGGATGAGTCCTTCCTGAATCTTCATTTGCGAAGAAAAGACAGAGAGATATTAAAACGCATGGTCCTCCAGCAGTTCCCAAAACCCAAATGCACCCCTTGTCCCATGTGGTTGCCCTGGCTTAAGCAATAGGTACCCAGGTGTCAGGAAATGACATGGATGTGACCACAAGATGGAGCTGGAAGCTTAGTAATGAAAGTAGTTAAGCTCCAGTGGCAGGTGTGTGTGTGAGTCAGCACTTGAGAATATGCATGCCTGAGATGCCTGATGTAACAGGCATTGTTTAACTGCCTATAAAAAGGAGATGGGAATTATCTCCAGTCTGGGTTTGTTGTGGATGGTGGTTGGCGAAGCAGTTTGTTGGTTTGAGAGAGATTTATGAGTATTAGAGATGGCTGTCCTATATTCTGTATATATATTGTAAATATACTACAAACAAAGATTAAAGCCCTCAAGTTGAGTGAAGGCTGGCCTTGTTGCTGTCTTTCTTTGGCAAGCCAGAGTTCAAGGCAGTGTGCTGGAGTGAAGGAATTTTTCCTTCTCAGCCTGAAGTCTTTTGCAGAAGTCTCTCTAGAAACCTTCTCCTTGGCATCCTGTTGACATGGAACAACTCTACAGGTGGTCGTGGTGGACACAGTGCATCTTTCTATGCCCCAACAAGGGTTATGGGCCCAGCGTCTGCATGGACAATGCTTGAGAAGCTGTGGGAGATATAGTTCTGCAATTGGTGAGCTGTTTTGTGTTCCTGGAGGGCTGAAGAGAAAAGTCCTGGAAAGGAGTGAGATAAGTGTGTCTACTCACGGACTCTACTCTTATCTGTTTGCTTTGGAAAGCTAATTGTTTTTCGCAGCCTGCCTGGACTGTTATCAGTGTGTTTGTTTGCATCTGTTTATGGACGTCATAGTTCATTGATTTTTAATCACGGTCAACTTTTGTGAGTAAAAATCGACGAAATATGACACTCAACTCTCCCTGCGGTACTGCAACAGTACCGGAAGGGGCGAGCGTCATCTGAAACTGACGCTTTGCAGCGCAGCAGCCTCGCAACGCGACGAGGCTGCTTGCGTTATTTTTCAGCGTCCGAAAAAGTCCTACGTCGCAGACTCAGTGCAAACATGGAAACAGCAGTCAGGTATGAAAAGCTGTTTGAGAAGAACTATGCTTCCTGGAAAATTTACATGCAGGCTTTGCTAATAAAGCAGGACTTATGGGACTATGTAAAGAAACAGCCTGCTAATGAGGATGAATTAATAGGTGACGAAAAAGCTAGAACTTCCATTATTCTAGCTGCAGAACCAAATCAGCTGAATAATATCAGAGATAAGAGGTCAGCGTTTGAAGTCTGGAAAGCTCTTGAAAATGTCAACCAACCAGCTGAAGCCTTGTCAAAAATGCTGTGCAGCAGAAAGCTGTATTGTTGTAAACAGCAGGAAGGTGAATCCGTGCTTGTGCATTTAAAAAGGATGCAGGATAATTTCACAGAGTGCAGCAAGCTTGGCATCCAAATAGATGAAACCCAAAAAGTTTTTATACTCCTGAGTAGTCTAAACAGTGAATGGGAGTTTCTAATATACAGTCTCCAAGGAGTAGCCGAAGCTGATTTAAATGTTGACCTCGTGGCATCCAGAATATTGGAAGAGGCACAGAGGAGAGACTTAGAGGAGAGCTTCAAGGGAGTGACCAGCTGTAGGAGACAACCAACCAACCAATCCACGTCCTTGTCTGAGGAAGGGATTGCTGCTGTCTGCAGAACACGGAGATGTTTTTCCTGTGGAGAGACCGGACATTTGATAAAGAACTGTCCTAAGGTCTCTGCAGCAAAGAAAGGACAGAACTCACAAAGAAAAAGAAAAGCCAAGCCCCAAGATGGGAGGGGGTTTGCTACTACTGTAGAGGGAGTTGTAAATGAGAAAAAGGACCAGTCTGTCTGGATTTTGGACAGTGGCTGTTCTCACCATATGACCCCTGATAGGGAAAAACTACAGAGCCCAAAGCCAGCACCAGTGGACACTGTGGTATTTGCAGATGGTGAATCTGGCAGTGTAGAGATTCAAGGGTCTGTATTAATCCCTGGTTTAAACAAGGTATTTCATAATGTGTGCACCAAAACTACAAAATAGCCTCGTAAGTGTGGTTTCCCTAACCAGTGATGGATATGAAATCCTTTTCAAAGGAGATGAGGGGATTGTGTCCAAGGAGGGAGTAGTATGTGGTAAAGCCATAAAGAAAAATGACATTTATCAAATGGTAGCACAGGTGCAGTGTGGGAATGTAACAAATAAGCCACTGCATGATGGGTGTGCTCATAACCTTCATAGAGTTATGGGCCATATAAGCTTCAAAGGTTTGAGAAACCTAGAGAAGGTTTGCCCAGAGTTCAAGGTAGAGAACTGTAAACGTTACCTGGACTGTGCTATTTGCAAAAAGGTAAAGGTCAAGGCTTACCCTGTAGTGAAGGTGAGCAAATGCATAACCCAGAGGCCTTTTCAGGTTGTACATGCAGATTTATCAGGGCCGCATCAAGTAAAGAGTATAGGGGGTAGCAGGTTTACCCTATTGATAGTAGATAGGCATACCAAATTTACCTATGTGGCAATGCTCAAAACCTAAAGTGAGGCTGCTGATATGATCAAAAAATGGGTCAATTCTGTTGAAAGGGGGTTTCCCTAAAAGGTTGGCACTGTTGTGACTGACAGAGGTGGGGAATTCTTAAGTAGTAATTTGCAGCAGTGGTTTGGGCGGAAAGGGATCCAACATAAAACTACAAATCCCGGATGTCCAGCTGAGGATGGTTTGGCTGAATGTAGGATTGGGATAGTAAACCAAATAAGGGATTGTATGTTAGAGGATTCTGGAGCGCCAGCTAATTTGTGGGGAGAAGGAACAAGAACCGCTTGTCATATTTAAATAGGTCATGGTGTAGTGCGATAAACCAAACACCATACTACTTATTGTATGGAAGAGCACCAAACCTGAAATACTTAGGAGTGTTTGGACAATTTGCATCAGTGTACATTCCTCCTCAGTTCAGGAAAACGAATCAGCCCAAAAGCCAAAGGTTGTGTTTTGTGGGCTATGAGGGGAACAAGTACAGGTTCCTGATGGATGGGAATAGGATTTTGTATTCAAGGAGTGCTAGTTTTGAGACTCATGCTGGGTGGAAGAGAGTGTACCCTGACCAGAATTTGTGGTAGAACAGAAAACCAGTGTGGTAGATAAGAACAATGGAAATGGAGAGGTACATGCATTCAGGGATGTCTTAGATGAGAAACCAGGTGTGTCACAACAGCCTGGAATTTCGAGTAAACAGGGCACTTTGAAGGTGCCTGGTACTCCAGAAGAGCCTAGAACTTCATTAGACTTGCAACCAAAGCCAGAGATAGTGACTGTGAAACAAGAACAAGTTGAGACTCATGGGCAAGACACTCAGGCCAGTGTTAGTAGCAGTGACACTGAGGGTGGTTAAGGTACATTCCTGATTCCCATGAGGTCTCAGAAAGGAACGTTCTTCGTAGTAAAGCAGGGACAAGCCTCTTCTGTGACAGCAGTAAAAAGAACTGAAAACACTCCAGAAAGAGCCAGGAGAACATGCACTAAGCAGGAGGGGTGGAAGAAAACCAAAGCTCTGGTGTGTGTGGCAGAGTATAGCCAGGATATGTTTGGTGGGATGGTCAGGCCTGTAAGTAAAAGGAAATTGACAAATGCTAGCACCAGGGAAGCCAGAGCCGGGTGGGTCAGTAGCATGGGCTATCAAGGACTAGGAAAACACTGTGACATTGTAAATAATGGGAACAGAGTCTCAGACTCTATAGGTATCAGCGAGTAAGGTCACAGTATATAAAAGGATAGGTGTAAATGACACATGGGACACACCACATGTCATTTGGAGGGCAATGTCAGGAAATGACATGTATGTGACCACAAGATGGAGCTGGAAGCTTAGTAATGAAAGTAGTTAACCTCCAGTGGCAGGTGTGTGTGTGAGTCAGCACTTGAGAGTATGCATGCCTGAGATGCCTGATGTAACAGGCATTGTTTAACTGCCTATAAAAAGGAGATGGGAATTATCTCCAGTCTAGGTTTGTTGTGGATGGTGGTTGGCAAAGCAGTTTGTTGGTTTGAGAAAGATTTATGAGTATTAGAGACGGCTGTCCTATACTCTGTATATATATTGTAAATATACTACAAACAAAGATTAAAGCCCTCAAGTTACGTGAAGGCTGGCCTTGTTGCTGTCTTTCTTTGGCAAGCCAGAGCTCAAGGCAGTGTGCTGGGGTGAAGGAATTTTTCCTTCTCAGCCTGAAGTCTTTTGCAGAAGTCTCTCCAGAAACTTTCTCCTTGGCGTCCTGTCGATGTGGAACAACTCTACAGGTGTTCATGGTGGACACAGTGTGTCTTTCTACGCCCCAACACCAGATGCATAAAGAAAAGGGTAATTCCATTAAAAAAGACATAAAGTCATTTTAAAACAGCATAAAATTAAGCTTGTGATGACTGTATCCAACCTTTCAGCTATAATCCCCTACAACAGTGCAAATCTGTGAATATGCCTTAGTACTATTGTGCCACTAGAACGATTGCATAGGCTTTGGATAAGGCTGTGTTCAAATGAAATCCAAATGAAAATAATTGGAACAGAAGAGCTGAGTGAAAACAGAATGATCAGGAGTGATGGTAATGCTTATGGACAGAATCAGAGGTGTGGTGATGAAAGGTAACATTCTGTAGCTTATAATATAATTGGGAAAATAAGAATTTGATGACATGTCACTGTCAGGATCAACAATAGTCTAGAAGAGCAATCAAACCTGAACAAATTGTTACCAAGACCAACAGGCAAATGATATCTCTTGTCTGTAGCATAAAGACCAGAAAGATGAGAATAAAATGCCTTATGATAGATTAGGAGAAAATGTTTTGATAACAAGAAAGTTATTAAGGCCGAATGACCAGGTTACCTAGTAGCTAGAAGAATAATAGAATTTGTGTTGTCATAGAAACAAATGATGCAACTATTGAATTGTTTCTTTCATGTCCAAACAAGAGGTGTTTCTTGAACACTCACATGCACACACACAAATACTCACTCACACACACACAGAGAGGGGGGATGTGTGTGTACAGACTGTAGTCAGAAAAGAAAGAAATGGATAACAGTCTGGATATTTGTCCTGGGGACAACTTTTTCATGCTGCTACACTTCCATTAGAAATCTATGATATTCTGTGATAAAATTTGCTCCTTTATATGGCTAGTAGTTTAAAGTCCACTTTGTAGTTGTTGCTATTTCAATTCTCCAGGCAGGGGCTGTCATTTAATCTATTGGACTACTCCTAGTAGTTAAGGGCTATGTTAGCTAATTGATTGTATCTATTATTTTTAAAATCTACCACCTGTGAAAACAAATCGATAATACTTATAAAACAAAATGCTGAATAAAACTGAAAATTTTACAACAGAATCAAATTATTTTTGCTGAGGGTAGTACTTGACAATAGTCCAGAAAAGAGAATCAAATAATTAT
This sequence comes from Gambelia wislizenii, assembly GCA_030847615.1. Taxonomy (NCBI): domain Eukaryota; kingdom Metazoa; phylum Chordata; class Lepidosauria; order Squamata; family Crotaphytidae; genus Gambelia; species Gambelia wislizenii. The sequence goes on from JAUMIR010000001.1 coordinate 371,915,592, forward strand.
GGAGAAGCCATAGTTAGCCCATTTTCACCAGTCAGAAGCCACTGGAAACACCTACATGTGATGGCACTTTAACTTTTTTAAAATTAATATTTTTATTAGAAAGTTTCCAATACATTAAAAGAAGAAAAATATACAGGAAAAAGAAAAAGTAAAAAAAGAAAGAAAAAACAGCAAAAATCAGAAAAAGAAAAAGCTTTACATTTTATGACTTTCTTAATGATGGTTATATATCTTACTATATAAAATTACTTCTCCAGCTGAAGCACTAGTCATATACTTCTTCTGCTTAAACGAGCCTATTACTTATCAAAACTTACAGTTAACATATTATTCTCATTTTTCTGCAAGAAGACAATCAAAGGTTCCCAGTCCTTCAATATGTCACCAATGATTTTTCTCTTATTAAAATAGATAGTTTGGACTTTTTCAGACACCCCTTGCTGCGCATGAAGCCTCTGTAACAGTAACGAAGCTGCTGCGTGGCAGGGGGTCCATTTCGGATGCCGCCGTCCCTCTCTCGGCGTCATCCATGACTGTTTCGGATAGGATTGAGGGCAGCCGTGTCATTTTTTATTCAAGGACAACTTCCATGAGAAAAAAATGGCACGGCCGCCCTCAATCCTACGCAGAACAGTCATGGACGACACCGAGAGAGGGATGGCAGCGTCCGATACGGACCCCCTGCTGCACAGCAGCTTCATTACTGTTACAGAGGCTTCTTGCGTGGTAAGGGGTGTCTGAAAAAGTCCATAGTCCATTTCAGCTAGGTCAGTCAATTTCAACAGCAAGGCTTTTCAGAGCATCAAAAAGACATGCTTCCTTCCATGCCATTTAAACAGAGAATCATGCCTAGGGTTGCTAGGTCAGGTGTGTCCTGGGTCCTGTGATTTAGGAGATTATCAGACAGGGCCAAAAACCCATCCCTGTCTCGTAATCTCCTCTCCTGCCTCCATCCTGGCATGATAACCCAACTTTTCAAACCTACCTTTCTCTTGTACGCTGGGCTGCCCAGGAGTGAATGTAGCTCAAATTGAGCCATATTCACTTCCTAGAATGGAAATCCTGGGCTGTTCTCATGAGAGGACGAGCACGCAGGAAATTCAAAAAGAAAAATAAAAGTTAAAAAGTGACAGCAAGCATAAAAACACACTTAAAAAAAACAACAAGTAACCCGCGGAGGGTACAAAAAGGGGTGTCACTTACCTTGATGTCCTGATTGCACCCGGAAGTGTTCTTGGATGGACCTCCCAGTGATGCTGGCATCGCGTCAGCATAACAGGGCACAGTTTCACTTGCCCATCATTCCGTTACAGAAACAGAACAGGAGATCTATTGATGGCTTAGCCCATCAATACAAAGAAATGCTGGTGGAATGGAAGCGGCACGGGCGCCTGGCGACCTGTGAAGGTCATGTGAAAGGGAAGCCCTTTAGCAATCTCCTGGCATTCATGTAACACCATATTTAGCCCACCTGATAATCTTCTTAGAGGCTTGTGATATCATGGGAGCAAGCCTTGCTGTGTGACAAAGGAGATATTATAAGGTGTGGCACCTAGCACTCTCATTAATCATGATACAATTGTCCAGACTTTACCATGGTGTGTGTGGGTGTAGGGTTCTGGGGACATCTTGGGTGGGGGCACAGAAAAGTGGCCCACATGGAGATATGCAAAAGAGGGCCATGTACATATATACAATGCCTTGCTCTGACTGGCTCTTACTAGTATATCTTTCTGAGGGAAAGAACAGCAGCCAGGCATTTAGCATGCTCAGCCAAAGTGCTCTTAGGACCCTCTAAACTACAAACCCAAGAATTCCACAAGAGACAGCCACAGCAGTTGAAGTGGAATAATATGCTATAACAGTGTAGCACAATAAGGCTCTATCTCCTCCCCTGCTACCATTCCCTTTTCCTTGAGCTCAGCTAGATGGGATAATTAATTGTGGAAAATAGTGCATTATCTCACTATCACAGCAGTGTTAATTTGTCCTCAGGATTCATTCACAAGATCGCTGGCATGGAAAGCTATCTGAGTTTGCAGTTCACACGGAGCATGGCCATGAGAAAAGATGGTGGCCGTGAGTGAATTACCTGCCTTATTATCTCCTGAAAAGCTCCCTCCATCCTCCCCCCTTTTGCCATTAAATGACAGATGCAGGAGAGCGATCTTCTGCCTAAAAACTTTTTTTTTGCTCTGCTGCTTGAAAATAGCACTTGATCATTTGTTCAATCATGTCCCCAAAAACACCAATGGCAGCTCCAGCCGCTTTGTCCCTGGCAAGCCCACCCCCACGCACATCCCACATTTTGACTTCCTGGATGTGCCCCAATTCGACTTGGTTGTTCAGATGGCCTGTTATGCACATTTTCATGTACTTAAAAAAAAGATCGCGAGAAACAACAAAAGCTGTTATTGTGAGCTACTTGGAGTTTTCAGCCTCTCTCCTTCCCAATATGGTGAATCATGGCACAAGATCATCTGGGCAAAAGATATTCTGCCTGCATTCTTTGATGATTCTTTTCATCATCTAAAGAACCCCCTTGTGTTTCATGTCTTTTTAGATTGTAAGGCTGAGGGCAAGGAATGATCAAATTAACAATTTATAAGCCACTCTGGGAGTGGCTTTTTGGCTGAAGGGGAGGGTATAAATGCTTTAAACAAATGAACAAACATTTCTTCTGTTCACCACAAGTGCTGAGCACCTGCTGAAATCAATGTGTGTGCAAGAGAAAAATACAGCATGCTGAGCACTTCTTGAGCCCATATTCTTTCACAGCTTTATGTATAGATCACTTTTGTGGGAGAGGGTAAAAGGCCAATTTACACAGCTCTTGGCTGACCAGCTGGCCCCTCATAGTGTAACTGGGCTGATATTTGTATGTAACTGGATTAGAAATAAATAGATAGGGTTGTTGTTGGGTTTTAATAAAGAGTAAAATGCAAGAAAAACTCATTATGTTATCAAATAGCTTCATGGTAGCCCTGATTCTCTCTCTCTCCCCCTCTCCTCCCCCCCTCTCATATATAATCTTGGAGAAAAAGAATATAACTTTGTTTCAATGTTCTGATTAAATAATAGTGGCTCTTATCCTTTAGGTCTCTGGCATGCTAAATTTAGAGTAAGGTTGGTTGGGTTGCTGCAACAGCTGCTGAAGAAGAATGAAGAACACATTAGATTGGGCTGTCTAATATGTATAGGATGTAACTGCAGCATGTGCAAATATGTAATATTAAATCCATCACAGTAAGAAGCACATCTACCTGCCCAATCAATTAATTAAGTCTGCTTCTTGTTTTTTAGTCACTACATTTTCGTGGCTATTCTTAACACCATTGCTAATGTTAGACAAAAATACAGCATGGAAAAGATACTGTTATTGAAATGACATTTAAGAATTATTAACATTCTCTTGGATTGTCAAAAAGTAGCAAATTGCAATGATATGGGGGAATTTAGATCCTAAGTTCATATAAAATGTTAAGCTTATAAAATGATTCTTACAAATCTGAGAGAAATGCTGCTATTTCATTAGGTTAGTCAACTATGGTTGGGCTTCATGTGCAGTTCCCTGCTTTTTTGTAAAAATTACAGCATTTTAAGAATGCTATGAATGGTTCGTATGAGAAGTATCAGTAGGTTCTCTCATTGCAAAAATATAATAAATATTAACCCATTTGTTATGTTGCCATTTGTTCAATGCTGCAGTCATTGTTGCCTTTTCCTACCTTTAGCGCTTAAGCTGTTTATTTAGTGTATCACTTGACTCATTGCTCCTGATGACAAATCAGGTAAATGCGACAGTCAGGAGCGCTTGTTATCAGCTTTGGCTGATATGCCAGCTGAGCCCTTTTCTGGAAGTAAGGGATCTTGAGACCATTGTGCATGCGCTGGTAACCTCACATCTTGATTTCTGTAGTGCACTCTACATGGGGCTACCCTTGTGCTTAGTTCGGAAATTACAGCTGGTACAAAATATGGCAGCCAGGCTAGTTTCTGGGACATCTAGGAGGGACCACATTACTCCGGTTCTGAGGTCCCTCCACTGGCTGCCTATCAGCTTCCGGGCCCAGTACAAGGTGTTGGTTATCACCTTTAAAGCCCTAAATGGCTTGGGCCCAAGCTATCTCAGGGACCGCCTTCTCCCTTATAATCCTCCCCGTGCTCTCCGGTCCTCTGGGAGGAATTTGTTGCAGCCACAAAGACCTAGGCTGGCGACCACCTCCCAGAGGGCTTTCTGGGCTGTTGCCCCCAAATTGTGGAATGGCCTGCTGGATGAGATCCGCCTATTGACATCATTAGACAGCTTTAAAAAGGCTGTCAAGACGGTTCTCTTCAGGCAGGCTTTTCCAGAATAGCTAACCCCGGCCTCAGGAACCCCCTCTGGAGGTTGCTTCTGGACCTCCAAACTGATGCTGCTTGCTCGAAAGGGTTTTTAATTAATTGTATTATATACTGATTTTAATTTGTATTAATTTAATAATGTTTTAAGGGGGAGAAGGGATTTTGAGTTGTTTTATACTGTGTACTATTTTATTGTTGTAAGCCGCCCCGACTGCTCGCAGAGGGGCGGGATATAAATAAATTTTATTATTATTATTGTTATTATTATTATTATCATCAATCCATTTCTACAAATATTCATCACTTTCTCATTCTGCTTTGTCCATCCAGTGAAGTACACTGCCCTCTATAAAAACTAACAGTCGATGTTGAGGGGAGTGTGTACATTTTCTCATTAGCTTACTTTCCTTCCTACAACAGGATTTTCTCAATGGAGCTAAAATCGCTAAAATCGCATTGGCAGCTAAAAAGGCCAATGCGATTTTGGGCTGCATCAATAGAAGTATAGTGTCCAGATCAAAGGAAGTAATAGTGCCGCTCTATTCTGCCTTGGTCAGACCTCACCTAGAATACTGTGTCCAGTTCTGGGCACCACAATTCAAAAAGGATATTGACAAATTGGAGCATGTCCAGAGAAGCATGACTAAAATGGTGAAAGGTCTGGAAACGATGCTTTATGAGGAGAGACTTAGGGAGCTAGGTATGTTTAGCCTGGAAAAAAGACGGTTAAGAGGCAATATGATAGCCCTGTTTAAGTATTTGAAGGGGTGTCACGTTGAGGATGAAGCAAGCTTGTTTTCTGCTGCTCCAGAGACTGGAACATAGAGCAATGGATGCAAGCTCCAGGAACAGAGATTCCACCTCAATATTAGGAGGAACTTTTTGACAGTAAGAGCTGTTTGGCAGTGGAGCACACTCCCTCAGAGCGTGGTCGGGTCTCCTTCCTTGGAGGTCTTTAAACGGAGGCTGGATGGCCATCTGTCGGGGATGCTTTGATCATGATTTCCTGCATGGCAGGGGGCTGGACTGGATGGCCCTCATGGTCTCTTCCAACTCTGCAATTCTATGATTCTAGGAAAACCCATTGTGGGAGGGAAAATAAGCTAAGCTGTTTTTCATATAGTGAAAGGGGAAACTCACCAGAGGTGCCACCTTGCCAGTTTACCAATCCCTGTCCTCAGTAGTGGATGAGAGCCAGCTGCTAAGCCCAATCAAAGCCTATGGAGGAGACACATGTCAGTGGGGCGGTGAACCAGTTCTGGGTTTTAGTCAGAACTGTTCAAGGTGCTGAACCTATTTAGGTGCTGAACCTTTGTTGCTTTTCCTGTAGTTTTTGAAAAACGGTGAGGGGGTGCACATTTCCCCTTGTTAGGACAGCGATTTAATCAGAATTGCTGTCCCATAGTAAAGGAAGCACGCCCCTGACTGGCTGGACAAGTGTGGGGGCAGGAGTTGCTGACAGGGCAAGCATCTGCAGCCACCATTCCCCCCCTTCAGCAATCGGGGATGGAGAAGGCAGGAGGGTGGCTGCCATCCTCTCTCCCTTCCTCAGTTCCCTGCTCCCTGTGCCCCCCCATGGAGACTGAGGAAGAGAGGAGGACTCTCTCACCCTCTTCTCCCTTCTTCAACTGTCATCTTGAAGCTTATGGGGCTGCTGGGGGGGGAGGGGAAACCACCATTAAGATAAGTCACAGCTGCTGTGACTTGCTACTACTGTGGGGCAGTACATCCCTCCCCTCATATAGATGGGGCCCTAGAGTGCATTCAACCCTGGAAGCCACCAACCCCCATTAGTATAGTATGTATAGAGGTAGGAGAAAGGAGATGTAGTATAGAGGTCGGAGAAAGGATAATTACACAACAACAGTAGTTATGGTTTTAATAAAATAAACATTTTAGAATCATGAAGAGCATGAATGTTTGGATATTGAAACACGGTTAATACATGTTCAAATTACAGGAATTTAGTAGGGAATGCATTACCTCCCCAACTCCCCATTGTCCTACGTGGAGCCTGATATAATGAAAGATAAATGAATCTCTTGTTAGTTAGCAACCATCCTTCCATGATCTTCTGTAGCAGGCTTCTATAGACCTTTCAGATCTGCTTTTCATTTCAAAAAAGATATGAATGAAAATTAGCCAAATGAACTGGATGTGCTCTAGCTTTGGGTGTCTGTTATTTATCTGGTTTCTTTCTGCATTTCAATTTCAAACATTTAGAACAGGGAACTAATGTAAGGAAGGTGAAAAACATTTCAAATATTATGACAAACTTATATGATCTTGTACAGTATATGTTTTATCTTGTCTCAAGTTACTCCAAAAATATAAAGGGGGAATGAAAACCAATAATGTCTGTGTTCTTAAGTACTTTTGGGGGGAGACATACTTAAAAAAGTTTACATTTAAAAACATTGGCTAAGATCCTGCATCAAACACATAACCACAATGTCATAGCTACTCTGTAACTTGACATCTGACCCCTGAAGCCTACCTTAAAAGCCAGTCAGCCACCTGGAGCAATGGAGGTCTGTGCTGCTGCTGCTGAGCAGGGCACTACAGGATGGTGTCACCAGTCCCCTCCAGCCAGCAAGAGATACTGCGATGAAATATTGTGACAGGATGTCACAGGGATCTTAGCTCTGCTCCCTGTAGTGTCACTCGCTAGTGGGAAGGGACTGGTCATGTGATCCCATAGCACCCTGCTCAGCAGTACAGACCTCCATCTCTCTGGGCAGCTGACTGGTTTTGAAGGTGGGTTTCGGGATAATTTGTTGTCATTATAATCCTGCCATGATGGCAAATGAGGATATCATAACTTATGACGTTATAACTAACTAATAGGATGCCAACCATTATTTCTTAGTAAATGGGCTATTGAAATGTGAAGGCCAGCATGAGATGGCTGCCATCCAACCAGTATTGGCTGTATGTGTACTGCATTCTTCTGAAGGGCCTCTCATTTGATTTAATCTTAAAATCTACCTATAAACAATCTCTAGTCTCCATGCTCTCTCTCTCTCTCTCTCTCTCTCTCTCTCTCTCTCTCACACACACACACACATTCTATAGGTGGAGTTCATTTTACTTTTCTTCTTTTTCAGGATCCAGCATATGATTTCGATGCATCCCAATCTGTTAAGAATTCTTTATGGCTAGTGTAATGTCAAAAGAGTGGTAAAAATAGATACATTTAGCCAGAGATATCTTTTGCATAAGATCAGTGATCTCTAGTAAAAGGATCTAAATGCCAAGTAGGTCAAGTTCTTATTTTAGATCCCCTCTAAAGATAGTGCATGGTCAGCTTAAGAAATTGTATCTATTTCTCCTTTTCAACAATTCAGAAGAAAAGTGTTCCCAAAAAATATCTGTGAGAATAAGATCCATGAATGGTAGAATAATAATATCCAGTGTGATTGTGTCTTCATGCTTGTCTGAACAAGGATGGGATATTGACTCGGTCCCATTGTGATGGTGGGGACCAAAGTTTAGGGTAGCCATGGGTTCTGCTTTACAGAGGACAGTCCTCTGTTTGAAAGGCTGTAGGAAGACAATGCTTTGTTTGAAGATACTACTGTATCTGAAATGTTATTCATATTCCAAGCCTGATTTAAAGTTCAAGAGACACAAGAGGGACAGCAGTAGCCTTGAAGCTGCCTCTCTGCAGTTGGCACCTGGTCAGCAGATTATCTTTTCACAGTCTTCCCTATTATGACAAGACAGAGAATATTTCTATTTAAAATATATTATTTATAATTTTTCATTTATATATACAAATCAGCTTTCTTTCTCAGGGTGAGGGGTGGGGTAAGAAATGTTGTTGTTATTGTATAAATTTTATGCAGCTCTTTTTGATGATGCATATCTTTTTTGGGGGGGCCATGCATAAGTGGGCACCTTACTGAATACATGTCAGCACTAGAGGTCCATGCTATGTAACATCGTACCAAGATCATGGCGACATAACCACTAATCTGACTAGGATTAATAAGAATGATACTATGGGGAGGGAGAAAAGCGTGCGACTTGCACAGAAGCCTGTGCTTAGAGTATAACTTTATGTCCAGACTCCTGCAGGTCGCATGTACTAGCATAACCTGGGTATGCCACTTAATGTACTTTTAGGAATGTTGCGGAAGGAAATTTCCTAAATCACACTTCTAAAATGCCATGTCTCCAAGGTCCTCCTCAAACCCTGACACTGAATTAATAAGCAAGATACAACTGGCCTTTGTTGGGAAGTACATGCTAGGCCATCCTTAAAGCACTGTGTTTCACCAAAACTCAGTACATTTCTTGGCCATTAGTCCTATGTCTCTGATGTAATGCTAAAGTACAAAAGTGGAGTTATGAGAGGCACCAGCCTTGTGAACAGGGTGAATGCATAAGGGGGATAGGCCACCCTACTCTCTTAATGCCTGTGTTGAGCAGAGAAGCCTTCAGAATCATCTATTCATGTTCACTTGAACATTATCAGAAGCCTCCATATGATTAGAAACCCTGCTTTATCAGGATTCCCAATCTTACAGAAATTTCTACGTAAATCCAAGCCAACACAAGTAGAAGCCCTCAACCACCCTCCCATGCAGACCTCATCACTCCTCACAGGATATGAGGATACTGCAGGTGAGACCAGCATGGATGTCTCAATTTCTGTTACTCATATTTCTGCAACATATTCGTTCTACAATTCCTTTTTGTCATTCCCACAAATAATTAAGTACAAGGAATATTTTTTTTTCCTTTTGTACTATGAAAAATAAAAACCACAGCGGAAACTTGATCACAGGAAGGGAAATTTTATTTTTAATTATTCTTCATGTATATGAATAACCTCACTGTATTTACTTTCAGCTTCCATCACTCTTTGAATGCCTGCCTCCACATTCCCAGTGGATGTGTGGTCTAGAGAATTCACAGTGTGGATACTCTAGCAGGAATGAGGATATAAGAGGAGACAAAACAGAACAGAAGTGGGTTGCTACAGAAATATGATCTGGTGTGCTTAAAGGAAACTTGTAGAACCTTTAAAACTAACTGGGAGAATTAAGCTTGCAACATTAGCTTTAGTAGATTCAGTGTGCATCTACACTGTAGAAATAATGCAGTCTAACATCACTTTAGTGATGTAGTTTTGTGAGGCACCAGCATTCTTTGGCAGAGAAGGTTAAAGACCTTGTAAAACTAAACATCCCAGAATTACATAGGATGGAGCTACACCAATTAAAGTGGTGTCAAACTGCATTATTTCCACAGTGTACGTGCACCCTCATACTCCACCAGAAGCATCTGACGAAGCAGATTGAATCTATGAAAGCTTATGCTACTTCTTTCTTCCAGTTAATCTCAAAGGTGTTACAAGATTCCTCCATATGCTGATACAGACTAACATGGCCATGTCTTGGAACACTGCAACTGGTTTGCTTCATTTGGGGCTAAAATACATTGAAATATTTGGGTGGCAAAACAAGAATTTCAGAGGTCTTCCCACACCCACCTTTGCTAGAGCGCAATGTATATTCGAAACGGCAATTTATTGGATTTGCTTATACGTATAAATGCAAATACATAAATTACAAAATTAACGCCCACCTACAAATTGTGAGAACAATTTAGGAGATTTTCAGACGCGATTTTCGGCAGGATATATTCCAAAACAACTCCGTTGCTGCTGAGCAGCAGGGGAGCAGTTTCGGACGACGCTGTCCCTCTGCCGAACCCCTCCATGTCACTTCCGTGACAGAATGGAGGAAACCGCGTTGTATTTCACTCACGGGCAACAATCGTAAATGAAATATGACGCGGTTTCCTCCATTCTGTAATGGAAGTGACACAGAGGGGGTTGGCAGAGGGACAGCGTCGTCCGAAACGCGCGGCAGCAACGGAGCTGTTTTGGAATATATCCTGCCGAAAATCGCATCTGAAAATCTCCTTAAATTGCTTGACACAATCAACTATATAACCCTATTGTCTGCTGGTAATAAAGTCTCCTTGCCTCTAACATCCATGTTGATGGTTCCATGTTGGATTATTACTTTGCAAGGACTCTATAACTTACTTCTAATTACAGTAGTATTTGACATCGCTTGCCTCCCAGCTTTTTCCTAGTTACAGATGAGTAGCTTGTGCTGTTTCTCTAGATCAATCCTATATCCTCATTTGAATACTGAGGTGACATCTCCATGCTTCCAGGCTCTTGGAATCTCATTTGTGTTAATGAGTTTGTCAAGATGTTCAGTGCTGGTCTGTGATATGTTTTTATCCACTCCTAGGCCCTGGGTGAGTTGTAGCTTCCTATGGAATTGTAGTTCAGCTGCAGGTCTTCACAAAGATTTAGAATCAGTGTTGTAAAAAAGCTTTGGGGATAACTGATGGCAACCATTGTTTTGTTCTGATTTTACCGACCTATTTGTGCACTAAGGACTTTTTCGGATGGCGATTTGTAACGCAAGAAGGCTCGTCCCTCTTGCGAGGCTGCTGCGCAGCAAGGGGGCCGTTTCGGATGACGCCATCCCCCTGCTGATTCTCTTCTGGAAGAGCTGGGAGGCTGCAGTGCCATATTTAGCCATTTCCTAATCATGGAAGTTAGAGCATATGAAACCTTCCAGCATGATTTTTTTTTTTTGGCTTACAGAAGAACTTTCTCAGTTTTCTCTATTTTATTAGGTCCTGGGAAGGTACCCTCTTACCCCCGAGTCTTATGGAGATTTTCACACGACACTGTTATAGTGTTACTATTCCACTTTATTTGCTATGGCTGCCTCCTGTGGAATCCTGGGATTTGCAGTTTAGGGAGGGGCATTTACAACTCTCAGCCAGGGAGCTCTTAGGCCTCACTAAACTACAAACCCCAGAATTCCACAGGAGGAAGCCAGAGCAGTTAAAGTGGAATAGTAACACTATAACAGTGTAGTCTGAAAATCTCCTTTTGCTGGAAGCATACCCTCTAATTGTCCAGATTTGGCAGGGACAGTCCCAATTATTGTCCCACTTTTCCAGAGGCTTTCCAAATGACCCAGTTTCTCTTTCCTCCACCCACTTCCCCCTTCCTTCTCGACTTACTTCAACTGCTGCAAACTGAGTTCAGAATACTGTACAAAAATAGTTTGCACGCCATTAACTCAGCAGAGGGGAGATAAGAGGAGGGGGAGCTTAGTGGGATCAGACAACAGCAAAGTACTGCAGCCTCTTCTAGCTTATGTGTTCTTCCTCATTAATAACAACTGCCATCTTAAACCACATTCTGATGTCATTTGGCCACATGTGTCCCAGTTCTCATTAACTAAGTGTTGGAGGGTACGTGTAAGCTTAGTTGCTGTATACCACAGTGGGTGACTTCAGCAGGTCAGGGGCCAGTTTTCTGAAACCTTTTGGGAGCAACACAGACTACTGAAAATGCTCCCTCCCCAAAAAACCCCGGGAACTAGCCAGATCTGGTTTACAAAAATGGTTTTGTTTTGTTTTTTAAATAAAGAGTGCAGGTTAGTCCTGTGACCTATTTAAAGAACAAATTGCAGCTTTTGGAAGCTTCCAAATATAGGTAATTTGTTCTTTTTTAAAAAAAAAAAACCATCATCACCATCAACAACAACAACAAAAGAGCTGTGCAAGGTACTCAGGGATGGAGCCTTAAAACAGTCTGGAATGGCTACATATGACCCTAATTTAGCACTTTCCACACCTGGGCTATTTGTGATTCCTTTCATTATGGCCATATCACTATGTCTGCTACTTCAACTGGCATTTGGCATTTGGATTTTCACAAAACTATTGGCCACAAAATTTTGCAACACTAGTCTTTCTGTCACCTGCAGGCACTCCACTAAACTGAGCCTCCTAGTACCTCTTTTAAACTGAAGCTCATAGTTATTAAAACTGGAGCTGCCTCATCAGTGTTTCAGCCATTGTGGATAGATATACAAACCCAGTAATTTGCAAGTCAGAAGGCAGGGACACAGTCTGCAGATTAATGGAATTTGGGACATGGACAGCCTATGGATTATATAGTTTTCTTTAAATTAACAGCTTCACAAACAACTCCCCTATCGTGTACACCACAATAAGATAATGGAACCACAGGGACTGGCCCATTCTGTCTCTGGCTTGTCTTGCTGGTTCTGTAGCCAGAGAAGCTGTGTTGGAAAATAGAATAAACTGCAAGGGAAGCATAATACATTCCTGTCTATAGCTGTGCATTTTGAGAAGAGAGGATCTCCATAAGAAAAGTATCACATACCTTCCAACCATCCCAGTTTGACAGGGATGGTCCAAATTAATCCCCTGCTCTGTCTCATTTTTCCAGCTGCTTTTAAATTCTCCCAGCTTCTCTCTCCTCTTCCCACTTCTACTCATTGTTCTCAGTTTACTCCAGTTGCTGCAAGCTGAGTTCAAAGTGCAAAAATAGTTTGCATTCAATTAACTCAAAAGAGGGAAGAGGAGAGGAGGGAATCTGGCCCTTTCCAGTATGCTTAGGCAAAAGCAAACTGCTGCAGACTCTGTTAGTTTGTGTGTTCTTCCTCACTAACACCGCCATCTTGACCACAATCTGATGTTGCTTGTTCACATGTGCCCTGGTTTTCATCTATGAAATGTTGGAGGGTATGTTATCAAGAGTTTACACTCAGAAAAAAAGGGCCTCACTTGGGTCTAAATTAGCCCAGGAGCCTAAAATGTAGCAATTCCCCCCACCTTCTTTCTTCTAGAGGGTATTGTGTGGCCAAAAAAGATTTCTTTCTTTTTTTACGGTTTGGGCCTACAAAAATAGCCTTATAGTGGCTGCTCCTAGCCTGTGGAATTCCTTCCCTAGAATGGTCGTGATGGCCTCATCTTTGTTCTCCTTTTGTCAACAGGTAAAACACATTCTTGCGCCATCAGGCATTTACAATCTATAGGGGTTGGGCTTGTAAATGCTGTACATTTGGATTTTAAGGTCTGTATGTAATTTTATCATATTTTATTATTTTTTAATGTTTTTACTGGTTTTAATGCTATAAATTGTTTAATTTGTTTTTTAAATTTCATATTGATACTGTACGTTTAATGCTTCTGTATTGATTTAATTTGTATCGTTTTAAACTCATTGTTAGCTGCCTTGACTTCCTGTATCAGAAGAAAGGTGGGATATAAATAAATAAATAAATAAAATATGGATAGAAAGAGAAAGAATCTGATATATTCTGATAGTTTAATGTTCATTTCAGGAAAGAGGGACCATTTTAAAATAAGATGGCCTGTCTTTAAAAGCCATAACCTGCATTCAGCTAAAAGCTGTTAATTTACCTCAGCTATTTATGCAGGAGGATCTTCTCATAGAGAGTTTTTTCCTCCTGGTTTTGAGTCAGGCATACATTATACTAGGTATATTACTATTTATTGTGATTTTATTTCAAAGTCATTGTGAAGTCAGGGGGAGAAGACCTATACCCACTGTTCTGAATCCTGTAGAGATGGGCCAGGATGAAGAATTAATATGAAATAATAATAAAACATAGTGGAAATAACTAAAATTTCTCTTATTTCTTTTATTTGGGTTTGGATAATAATGGGATCAGCTGGGCTTCCTTATAAATTTTAATTGTAATAAGGATGTGTTACATCCCTATCAGTAAGGCATGAACGATAGGGGGCGGGGAGCAGCTATGAGGGAATATGTGTATGGTTGTTATAGCCCCAATGCACATTTGGCTTTGCATGGATGCCAGTTCCCTGACACTGCTAGGCCTGCCTGCCAAATAGTGCCAACCCTGCAGGGGAACCATGCGAATGGCAGAGGCAATGGGCTTCACTAGAGTGTGAACTGCTGGGTGGCACTGATCCTACCACTAGGCTAGGAAGTTAGGTTGATTTGCCAGGCCCCAAAGCTGATCCACTGCCTCTCAGCCTTACCCTCAAAGCCCCTTTAAAAAAAAGGGGGGGACTCTTTTGGAGTGAGTAATCTTATCCACTCCCCAAAATTAGATCCCACTGACTAAACATACAATCCCCCCCTCAATAAAGTTGTGACTATGGAAGATATGGGATTCAATCGTAATTCTGTAAGGAAGGCAACTATTGCCACAAAGGAGGCAAAATCCCCTCAGGGCAGGAGCCAATATTCCCTCTGCTGAAATTCCTCCCCAGGCTCGTCAACTGGTGACTACCCATGCTTGTGTCCAGTCTTTAGCTTAATGAACCTGCTTTGATTTTAGGGGTGGATAGGTGGGGAAGTGCAAAAACAGCTTGTTCTGGGGACCAGCAGAACTCCCAGTTTTACCCCTGGGGGTGGACCTGAGTTAAGCTTCTGTTCAACCATGCGAGGTGCAACCCCCAAATCAGTCAGGCTTCCAGATGGACTGTTTTGAACCTGGAAGGCTCCCAACATCCTTGCAGCTGTGCAGATGCTGGGAGAAGAGAGATGCTATCAGCTGCAGCACAGAAATCCCCACTGAGGCTTAGCATCTGTAAGGGAAAGGAGCTGTAAGGAATCTCTACCCATGCTCAAGAGGCTACAGAGTTAAACTTCACTCATGTTTGGCAAGCATTGTTACTTACTGGGACAGTACAAGCTTGAGATATTAGGGAGGAATCCTTGTCTTCTGAGGCTTCAGTTGGTATAAACATCTGCACCTGGGGAGATGTCCAAGGGAAGTTGATAAGAGTTGGGGACATGACCGTCAGAGACAAGTGTGATGGATGACCTGTCATGAGGTCTAGAGAAGCACTAATCAGAACAAAGGTGTAAAATCTCATGGAGATCAAGGGCCTTCACATATATAAACAAGACTCCTTGGGCTATGCTCAGTAAGCTTCAATACAGACCTTGGACTGTGGTGATGCTGTGTATTGTGGGTCAGTGCAGGAATCTCTCTGCAGCTATACCAGGGCTCCCAGGAGCTGACTGGAGAACATGAGACAGTCCAACTGTCTTCTCTGTATCCTTACCATGTAGCCTTTTCTGTGCAAGTTGGAAATGAAGCTTTAACCCTTTCTGACAGGTGTGGTTATTGCTCTTGAGCCTAAAAGAACCTCTTGCCTTTGGCAAAACAGCGTCAAAGGGTTCAAAAGTGGTCTCCAGTAAGTGGGTATCAAGGGCTTGATACTACAATGAACTCAATTTCTAGAAAAGATAAGGAGACACCAGGAATTATAGTAAGCCATGGACCATTGCACTGATCTCCCATGCAAGCATGGGAATGCTTAAAATTTTACAACAAAAGCTTTACATGGGGTGAGAAATGCCAGATGTCCAACCTGGGTTCAGAAAAGGAAGAGACACTAGGGATCATATTGCACACATATGTTGGATAATGGAGCACACCAAAGAATGTCAGAGAGAAAAAAATCAACCTATGCAAAGTTTTGATTGTGTAGATCATGAAAAACTATGGATCACTTTAAGAGAAATGGGTATGTCACAACATTTGCTTCTCCTGATGTGTACTAACCTATACTTACAACAGGAGGCTACAATTAGAACTGTACATGAAGAAACAAAATGGCTTCCCATTGGCAATGGGGTCAGAAATGGCTACATTTTATCACCTTGTCTGTTTAATATATATGCTGAATATACCATATGCAAAGAAGGTTTAGATTCAGAGGAAGCACAATTGAAAACTGGAGGAAGGAATATCAAGAGTTTAAGATATGCAGATGATTCCATATTACTTTCAGAAAACAGCAAAGAACGACAGTAGTTGGAATGACTACTGATGAAGAAATTGTAAAAGCAGTCTTACACTTGAATATTAAGAAGACAAAAATACAGTAATAATCACAGATGATTTACATAACTGTAAAGTGGGTAACAAAGACATTGAAATCGTTAAAGATTTCCTACATCTTAGCTCAGTGATTAACCAAAATGAAGACTAGTAAAGAAATCAGAAGACTAGGATTTGTATGAAAGCTATGGAGGAACTAGACAAAATCCTCAAGTATAAAGATATGTCACTGAATACCATAGTCAGGATCATCCATGCCATCATATTTCTGATTTCTGTCTCTCTCTCTCTCTGGCTTCTCTTTGCAAACGAAGATTCAGGAAGGACTCATCCCGCGCTTTCTGTAAGCGCGCTGATGACTAAAAAGGCCAATCCGAGATAGACAAGTCCGGTTGCAAAAAGCACAGCAGAAGGTTTCCTTGGGTGATGTTTTGTGGTTTTTTCTGCGTTGTCATTTCTCTTCAAGACTTGTTCGGTGTGAGTTCTCAAATAAGGCTGCAGCATTGTGGATAGTGTGGCTCCATGTCTCCCGATGTGAGGCCAGGGTGGACCATTGTTGGTGATCAATTTGGCTGAGCCTAGGTGTTTCAGGAAGTCCTTGTATCACTTTTTTGGAGCGCCCCTCTTATGCTGACCTGTGGCGAGTTCACCATAGAATACTATTTTGGGGAGGCGATGGTCCTCCATGCTAGAAACGTGTCCTGCCCAGCGCAGCTGTGTTCTCATGGCCTCAGTGCTGGTGATCCCTGCTTGCTCAAGGACAGCAACATTCGTCACAGTCAGTCCAGTGTATATTTAGGATTGTGCGTAAACAGCTTTCTGTGTATGGTTGTGAAATTTGGATAGTGAAAAAAGCTGACAGGAAGAGAATCAGCTCATTTGACATGTGATGCTGGAGGAGATCTGTGGATATCATGAACTGCCAAAGAGACAAAGAAATGGAGCAAATCAAGCCTAACTCCCTAGAGGTCAAATGACTAAACTGAGACTATTGTACTTTGGCCATATCATGAGATATCATGATTCATTAGAAAAGATGATAATGCTTGGTGAAGTGGATGGATGTAGGAAAAAAATACTATTACAGGTGAATAGGCTCAATCGAGGGAGCCACAGCCCGAGTTTGAAGGGTCTGAGGAGAGCTGTTGGTGACAGAATGTCTTGGAGGTCTTTCATTTGTAGGCTTGCCATAAGTTGAAACTGACTTGACAACAGTCAACAACAGCAACAGTTACTGGAACCTACTGCAATTGAAGTCTCACAAAAGTCCACAAATCTCTTTTGTGTAATTCAACAAACACCAGTAAAGCAGTAAATGTAGCTCCATCTACTCTGTTGCAACTTTTTACGTTGACTCAAAATACACAATACTTTTTACAGCACCCACATTTGTTATACATCCAGCTGTACTCTGGACTGCCAGCATGAACCAGTGATAAAACCCTAATATTACAGTTGAAGTAGGAAATTGCTTCATTCAGTAGGAACATTTTTTAAAAAGTTGAGGTGCTTGTTTATGCTTTTCTCAACACTCAGTTTATTTTAGGAAGCTTTGCTTATTGAACAATGAACTTGTTAGAGAGATACCTAGTTTCATAGGGCCACAACACACAGTATAATTGCCATGGGGTTCCCCATGAAAGGAGGATTCCACAAGTGAATACCCTCAACTTTCTTGTTACGGTACATACAGAGCAACTTCCCATCTAAGTTATTGCTATAATGTTGTGATGAGTCCCTACATCACATTACAGGGCTACTGAGAGTCCCAACTCAGCAATGAGCCATGCTATTTGCAATTAGTTCATTGTCACAGGAAGGCTCTTTGGCTACACCCCAATGGGAAACATATTATCTCCTTGACATTTTACTCCAACAACATTTTTATGTTATCTACACTGTATTTACTTTTGGGGGCCAATGTGGTGTAGTGGTTTGAGTGTTGTACACTGGGAGACCAGGGTCCACTCTACTAGGGAAACCCACTGGGCAAGTCACACTATCTCAGCCTCAGAGGAAGGCATATGCAAACCTTTTCTGAAGAAATCTTGCCAAGAAACCCCATGATAGGTTTGCCTTAGGGTCGCCATAGGTCAGAAATGACTTGAAGTCACGTAACAACAACATACATAACAACAACAACAACAAGCTGCTGCTCTCCTAGTTGAGTTGCACAGCCCTTTCTTCTTGCCTGGAGCTTAGCCGCTCACCACTGGAGAATTTGTAGCCTTGTCTCTTGCCCAGAGAATGACTCATGAAAACTAGAAACTCTGGGCTAGGCGTTGAGATCTCACAACTCTACTCCTAGGGTCTCTGGGGACAATTTTGCCACAGTTTGGGTCCTCTTCTGGGTTGTTTTAGGCAGGAGAGCTTTTTTTCCCCTAACCAGGAAGTAAGCCAGAAGTTGATTTAGCCTAATCTAACTCACAGTGTTATGAGGAAAACATGGAGGTAAGGATACCATATACTCTGCCCTGAGGATTTTAGAGGAAAGGTGTGGTATAAATGTAATAACAGACAAAAATTATACACATATATTCATAATAGTGAAAAGCCACTCTTTATATAAACTTAAAAAGATCTTGCAATATATGGATAACTGTATGACTGCAGTGAACTGAAAACATATCTCTGCTAAAAATGCACAGAGATGAAAAGACCAATAAACAGGCTGAAAGCCAAGGGATTAACTGCACCAGCTGTATAAAAATTACAGATGAGTTGCCTGATCTCTTAAATCCTCCAGGACTACATCTGATCATACAACGTTCGGAGCCATATGTCGTGTGTGTGTTCAAGTGCTAGGAGGAGACACATTTGATGTGTTGTTAATCATACAAGGCTCAATATGAAGGTATGTGTGTTAACCCCCCCCCCCCAAATAGGAAATAGTCTTTTCAAAAAGGAGCTATCAAGGAAGATATTATGACTGCAAAGCCATGGTATAGAAAATACTGCATTCCCAGTTCACTATGTGTAACCATCTGTCAATATTTCTGCATCACTATGACCCTGAATTAGTCACAATGGAAGCAGAAATTTGGTTTGCTTCTTTCTGCTCAAGAGTTTTTTAGAACCCTCCCAGTTGAAGACAGTGCACCAAGAATGTAGCAGCACTGCTTCTCTTACCCCACTTATGTTGGACTTAAGTATTTCCTACACCAGGGATGTACAGCCCTCCAGATATGGTTGAACTGCAACTCCAAGCAGCCCTAGACAGTAAAGCTAAAGCTGAGGACTTCATTTGACTAATGGTGTAGTTCAACGATATCTGGAGGGCAACATTATTCCCACCCTTCCGCAGGGCCTCCTCAGCATATCTTTCATGCCACACAATTATAGCATTTTGATTGCACTTTAACTGGCTCCATCCTATGAAATCTTCAGATTTGTACTTTCGTGAGGTATAATAGAATCGACTGTCAAAGACCCTCCCACCCCTAAGAAATCTTAGCTAAAGAGTCTGTTCCCAGATCATGAAGAAACGAGGGAATTATTCCTTTTCACCAATTAAGAGATAAGAAACATTTAACCTGGTCTAGCCAGAAGGTGGATGTAAGCAGAGCAGAAGGTCAGTCCTGGTACCACAATGACTGGGAAGAAGGCGGAAAATATGTATGTATATATGCATATGTATATGGATGGATGGATAGATAGACTCCACTCCCCAGAGAGTCTTTTCAAAAAGCAGCAATCAATCAATTAATCCTTGGAAATTGTAGCAAGCTGCTGCTCTCCTAGCTGAGCTGGAGCTTGGCACACAGCCCTTTAATCTTCTCTGGAACTGACCCCTCTCCCAAACAGAAGAATTTTGGACCCTCATCTTCCTCCTAGAGATGACCCATGAAAACTGGAGGGTCAGGTCCAGGTCCTGAGATCTGGCAACCCTAGAAGGGACACTTTTGTAGATGGGGATTCCTAAGCAAATGGTGGTTATGCTCATAGCATGGTACAAGAAAACCTTGGTGCTCACTGAGGCTCATGTGCTCCTGTATGTACACTGGAATTGCTAAATCATTTTTACAAGATTTTGAGTTTTTTTTAAAAACTAACTACAAAATTACTTTTCCACATGGGTTTGGCACCAGAGGCTCAGAATAAACATTTCAAAATTAGTTCTGGCCCATGGTCTGTACCATCCTTAGTAGCGTAGTTCTTTCTTAGCCTACAACATTCTATTGATTATTATTAGGTTACTGTTCCTTTAAGAGAAGTTAAGTAGAACTCTGGGAAGAACAGTTAAAAGGCAGATTCAGGACAGTTATGTTTGGATTTACAATAACTGTGGTAGCTCTGCTAGGTTTCTAGCAAGCTGTAGAAATAGCATTTGCTCCATAAAATTGAATTTGGCTCAGTTTCCTAGGACTGGCATGTAATACAGATGTGCACTGTGTGGGGATTACTTACTTCTGGTCTCCTTGCAGTATGTGTCTGTGTTTTAACAGGAGAGTGTTAAAATGTTATTTTGAAGTAAATTTACATAGAGCTGTTACTCTGCATGTTTTAACAAACAATGCTTTCAATGAGATGAGAGTTTTTTTCCTTTTGGCTTTCAAGCTAGTTTATTTTTTAAATATCTGAGCACCCCCCCATGGGTTTCATTCAGTCTTTTAAAAGCTACACCTTCAAGGAAAAGTTTTCTGTTATCCCCTACCCTATCCCCATTATATGTTGGTTACATCTTCTATTTTTCCTCAGGGCGTCAGGTTTCTCTATCAAACTGCTTCAGCTGAAAAGAAGCCACACTTTGAACTAGTTATCTAAAACTCCCACCACCAGCCTACAAATCTAAATTAGTGCATTTAAAATGAGCTGCTGCTGCTGCTGTTGTGTGCCTTCAAGTTGTTTCCCACTCATGACAAACCTAAGGCAAACTTATCATGGGGTCTTCTGTCCCCCCCCATTTTAAAAAAAAATCGCAACAAACAAAAGATTATCTAAAATGTATAAAGGCCTTAAAAATAAGTGTTGAAAGTCTGTGGTACATGAAGGTACTTTTTATCATATGTAGCGATCTTGTGAAAAAGCTAAATTGTATTGGAAACAAATACAGAAGCTGATCACGGGGTTTTCTGAAGCTGGGAGCGTGTGACTTGCTCAAGGTCACCCAACGGATTTTCATGGTCAAGCAGGGAGTCAAACCCTGGTCTCCAGAGTCATAATCCAACACTCAAACCACCATGAGAATGTTTATTTAGTACTGCTTTGTAAAATACAGTAATAGAACTTTTCAAGTTATAATTTACATGTGCTTATTCTCTCCTCAGTCTTTTATCTGTACATTTAAAACATAACCTAGTTTTCCTGGTTTCATACATCTCCAGGCTATGTCTGGAGTTTCCTTTGTTCTTTCCCTGAAATAGGGTCTCTCTCTCTCTCTCTCTGGCTTTTCTTTGCAAACGAAGATTCAGGAAGGACTCAACCCACACTTTCTGCAAGCGCGCTGATGACTAAAAAGGCCAATCCGAGATAAACAAGTCCGGTTGCAGAAAGCACAGCAGAAGGTCTCCTTGGGTGATGTTTCCGGGTTGGGATTCTTTCTGCATTGTCGTTTCTCTTCAACTCATGCCCCCACAGATCGGGATAGATGAGACTTCTCAGAAGTCTAAACTAACCAGTGGGAGATGAAAGTCAACAGCTACTGTTCTACCTATCTGATCTACCCCCATGCTACTAAGATTAGTATGTCCGAGGGAAGAAACCGCCAGAAAGAGACATAAATGCATAAAGAGAAATAAATGTTTGGCTTTTCTTTACATTTCCAGGTGTCTGTGTGTGTGTGAGAGAGAATATGAATGAAGGCACCATTAGTGCACCATAGAATTATAGCAACAGAATGGGGCTGGAAAAGGAGGCAGAGGGGTAGTGAGCGAAGAATTGGCTTCTCTGACAAGCGGGGAGGGGGAAGTAGTCATATGGCAATGGATTTTTTTTTCTATAGAGAACTAGAGAATGTTACTTGCAGTTACTTGGCCAATTGGAATAAAAACAAATTGAAATGCTCACCCCCTTCTCCTCTGATCATGTTCCCCTGCCCACAGCATATCCACTGACCACCCAAAATCACCATTAAAGTGGAATTTAACTTTCTCACTGCAAATCCTATCAGGATAGTTGCAGGAACAGAGGTCATTAATGGATTTTTTGTGTGTGTCAATAAAAATAAATGCTTCCAACAGTGTCTCACATGGGAGAACAACAGGAGAGCAATGACGTCATGGGGTAAGCCTCAACTGAAGGCACACTTATCCTGCTCTAATTGTGATTTACCTGCCTCATGCAATAGGTTTCATGGTTAATGGCTTCCTTTCAACATTACTTAATCTTCTAAAAGTATACAGAAGAAAATCTCATTAAAATTGAATTTTGCAAAAATGTCTCTGTAGAAGATCACGTTCTTTAATGGAACTAAATATAATGGAGCTTAGAAATAAAATCGCCATCCTCTCACTTCTAAGAATGGAAAGAAAAAAAGGGTCGTTGCCATATGTTTTAGGAATAACTTGGGTGATTCGTATGCTCCTGTAAATCTGTTTACTGTTGAAATTTAAAAATGCTGCTGTTTTGGTGGCACAGCCCTTAGAAACAATGTGGAAGTCTGTCATTATAAATGCATATAGAACATTCATCCTGTTTCAATGGGGTATGAGCCATGGACCAGTGGGCACAACCCATATGGAAATGGTCTCTTTTGTGATCGAATCTTGGGAAGGAAACTGAGGATAAGATTGGGTAGATTTTAGGGGTGACTTAGCTGTAGATAAGTTGCAGAGCTTGTAGTAGCCAGCATACTGCAATAATTTACTCACAGAAATGGTTTATGACAGGAGTTTGAGGCAAGGCTAAGGTAAACTGCAAAGGCAAGTCTAGAGAACACAATGAATTCTAGTGACGCTGATAGAACTGTTGCCTTAAAACTAGCTTAATGGTAAAGGCTGAGGGTGTTTCTGGGCAGAACGTTTTGGTACCTGAAGATGTTTTTAAGGAAAAATGGTCCCTTGGGGCTCTTCTTCTCTTCATCTAGGGAAATCTCATGTTGCTTCCATGTGATCAAGATGTTTCATGTCCCAAGGGCAGCCGTTTGCTGACTCAAAAGAGGGCAGGAATTTGCATAAAATGTGCAGCTGTGCATGTAAATGTAGAAGTAATACATATGACCGCTTAGCTTCTAAGCTTAAAGTAGAGGGGTTGGGCCGATAATTTAATTACTTCTATCAGAGACCACATCTTTTGCTGAAATTGTTTTTTCCCCAGTCTTTAGGCTTTCACATACCATATTCATATAATTTCAAACATCCTTTCAAACATGTTTTGTGGTACGTTATATCCACACCAAATATGTGAGTACCTGATTCCAGATCTGCCTTCAGAATAAATGGCTGTTGAAAAATAATTCTTTGCTCTACCCAATTCACTTGTTTTAAACTTCACCTGCCCTCTTACACGTGTTGATGGCATAACTCAAGATAGAGGCACTTATGATAGAACTATTGACCTCATTGTACATGATGTTCCTGTTCAGGTAGTTTAATTGCTGACCAACTCTTCATGCTTTTTCTTGTCATTCAGCTATTTTACCAAGAGATTTTTTTCTTTCAAAGCATATGCTTTGTAGCATTACTAGTCACATGATAAAGAAAGTCATCTTCAAAGTGTCAAATAACTATTTCCCCCCCAGAATCACATCATTTCTAATATCAGCTACTTCCCGTATTCATTTTCTACTGTTTATACATGTAGTGGTTCCTCTCCATTGACGCCCCCTTGTCGTGGGAGAGAGGCTTGTGTACCCTAATGATGTTTTGAGCTATGCTGGTGGTGGCATAATAGCCACTGGTAGGGTATCCCATGCCAGACAGGTCAAAACCGAAGGGTCTGACAAAGAGTGTCAAAGGGCAGGATGGGCTCTCTAGCCTTGTGGCAACTGTCCTAGGAGAAGGAAAACTCTAATCCCAAACCTGGGCAGATGGTGCTCGTTCAACCCTGTAAGGTCAACCATCTAAGAGAAGGAAACTCTAATCAAACCTACGGCCCGAGGACCTCGCTGCCACGTCCATGCTTGCAAGGCCACGGCAGATGAATCTCTGGTTTAAAGGGTGAGCCCAGTTCTGTGCACGCTGCGCTCCACCAGAAAAATCCATTGCACAGGCTCGAAGGACAAATCCAGTTCCAAAAAAGCCCTGTAGCGACTGGCGAGGGACGAAACCGGCAGGTGTAAAGATGCACTGGAAGCCGCAGCCCCAACCCTGCATGCAGGCGGTTCAGGACTTTGGTCGCTCGAGGCTGACCTGGGAGATGACAGTCTTGTCTGGCAGCATCCTGAATGACCTAGCAGCCTTTTTAAGGAGAGCACTGCTTGCTCCATATGGAGAGGGGCCTAGAAAAGGTGGCCTAACGAAAGCTCATCCCCAACTACCTGGTTGGCTAGTCGCGGCCAACGGGAATCTTCTGATGCGGTCAAACCAAGGCAAAGAAACAAAGGCACACACCGGCCTCCAAAGGTGTAAATAAACTGACACTTGCATGCTGGAACATCAGAACCATGCAAGACTCTGAAGATAGTGGACGGCCTGAGCGTCGTTCTGCCCTAATAGCCCATGAACTATCACGGCTTAATATTGACATCGCTGCTCTTAGTGAAGTTCGCTTCCATTAGGAAGGCAGCCTTAAACAACATGGCGCCGGCTACACACTTTACTGGTCTGGCAAACCCAAAACCGAAAAACATCTTTCAGGAGTAGGCTTTATGATTAAAAACTCCATTGCCTCCAAACTCGAAACCTTGCCAACAGGACACTCTGATCGCATTATTTCCTTACGCCTCCCACATGTTGTTCCCTTTAGTATATATGCCCCAACTATGTAAGCCGACCCTGTAGAGAAAGACAAATTCTACACAGACCTACGCCAACTCATACAAAAAGTCCCTGTAGAAGATAAAATTATTATCCTTGGTGACTTCAATGCCAGAGTAGGAAAGAACTCCGAAGCCTGGAAAGGTGTCTTAGGCAAGCATGGTGTTGGAATTGCAATGATAATGGACGCCTCCTGCTAGAGTTCTGTGCAGAACAACAGCTGACTATTACAAACACAATCTTTCAGCAGAAAGATAGCTTGAAGACAACCTGGATGCATCCCCGATCCAAACATTGGCACCTCATTGACTATGTTCTAGTCCGTCAGAGAGACATTCGTGATGTCCGTCATACCCGAGTGATGCCCAGTGCAGAATGCCAGACAGATCATCGCCTCGTCAGATGTAAACTAAATCTTCATCTCAAGTTCAAACCTAAGAGGGGTGGCATCTTAAAGAAGAGACTCCAAGTCAACAATCTTCAACAAGCTACCATGAGAGACAACTTCCAGGCAAATCTACAAACGAAACTTGAAGACCATCCTACAGATCCTTCTCCTACAGTGCTTTGGCAACATATCAAAAACAGTATCCTCCAGTCTGCAGAAGAATCCCTCAGGTTTTCCCACAAGAAAAATCAAGACTGGTTTAATGAAAACAACCAAGAGATCCAGGAGCTGTTGGCAAAGAAGAGAGCTGCTCACCAGGCATACCTCGCCCAGCCAACCTGCCATGTAAGAAAAGCAGCTTTCCGCCTCACATGTAGTAAACTACAACAAAAACTCTGAGACATGCAGAACAAGTGGTGGATCAATATAGCAGAAAAGACACAACACTGTGCAGATCTGGGTGATCATAGAGGATTTTATTAAGCTCTTAAAGCAGTGTTTGGACCTACTTATCAGGTCCAAAGCTCCTTATACAGTACAGATGGCCAAACATTAATTACTGATAAAGCCTCCATCCTGAATCGTTGGGCTGAACATTTTCAAAGTCTCTTTAGTGCCAACCGAGTAGTCCAAGCCTCAGCTATCCAACATATGATACAAAAACCAATGAAAAATGAATTGGACATAGCTCCCACTTTGGAAGAGACCCTTAAGGCCATACAGCAGATGAAAAATGGCAAGGCAGCTGGGATTGATGGAATCCCACCTGAAGTTTGGAACACGGAGGTCATGCACTCCACGAAAAATTCCACGAATTCTTTGTGAATTGCTGGGAAAAAGGGGAACTGCCATCAGACCTCCGAGATGCAGTCATCATCACCCTGTACAAGAAAAAAAGGAGCAAAATCCGACTGCTCAAACTATTGAGGCATAACACTGCTCTCTATTGCTGGAAAAATCCTTGCAAGGATACTCCTGAACAGATTAGTCCCTGATATTGCAGAAGAACTTCTCCCTGAAAGCCAATGTGGCTTCAGAGCCAATAGGAGTACTACAGACATGGTATTTGCCCTTAGACAACTGCAAGAAAAATGTAGGGAGCAGAACAAGGGTCTCTATGTAACATTTGTCGACCTCACCAAAGCCTTCGACACTGTGAGTAGAAAAGGTCTGTGGCAGATCCTGGAAAGACTAGGATGCCCCCCCCAATTCCTTAAAATGATTATCTTGCTACACGAGGGCCAGCGTGGACAAGTCAGATATGGCGATGCTCTTTCAGAGCCCTTTCTAATAACTAATGGAGTGAAGCAAGGTTGTGTTCTTGCACCAACTTTATTTACAATCTTCTTTAGCACGATGCTCCAAAGGGCTATGGCAGAGCTTGAAGAAGACGACGGCATCTATATACGTTACAGTACTGATGGTAGCTTGTTTAACTTAAGCCGTCTGAGGGCTCACACTAAGACTCTAAACTATCTAGTCCGTGAGCTGCTCTTCGCCGATGACGCTGCCCATGTTGCACACACAGAAGCAGCTCTGCAGTGCCTAACGTCCTGCTTTGCAACAGCTGCAGAGCTGTTTGGGCTAGGAGTCAACCTGAAGAAAACAGAAGTTCTTTACCATCCTACACCACAGGACGAACACCATCGTCCCCACATTGCCGTCGGCAAATCTGTGCTCAAGTCCGTTCAGCAGTTCACCTACCTGGGAAGCATCATCTCTTCAGATGCCAAGATTGATAAAGAGATCGATCACAGATTAGCAAAGGCATATAGTGCATTTGGAAGACTTCACAAAAGAGTCTGGAGCAATAAACACCTTAGGCAAAGCACAAAAATCAGTGTGTATAGAGCCATCGTACTGTCTGTCATCCTTTATGGATCTGAAAGATGGGTCACCTATCGCCACCACCTATGACTCCTCGAGCGCTTTCATCAGCGCTGTCTACGTACAATCCTAAATATACACTGGACTGATTATGTGACGAATGTTGCTGTCCTTGAGCAAGCAGGGATCACCAGCATTGAGGCCATGATATTGAGAACGCAGCTGCACTGGGCAGGGCACGTTTCTAGAATGGAGGACCATCGCCTCCCAAAAATACTACTCTACGGTGAACTCGCCACGGGTCAGCGTAAGAGGGGCGCTCCAAAAAAGCGATACAAAGACTCCCTGAAACAACATCTCAGGCTTGGCCAAATTGATCACCAACAGTGGTCCGCCCTAGCCTCACATCGGGAGGCATGGAGACGCACTATCCACAATGCTGCAGCCTTATTTGAGAACTCACAACGAACAAGTCTTGAAGAGAAACGACAACGCAGAAAGAATCACAACCCAAAAACATCACCCAAGGAGACCTTCTGCTGTGCTTTTTGCAACCGGACTTGTTTATCTCGGATTGGCCTTTTTAGTCATCAGCGCGCTTGCAGAAAGCGCGGGATGAGTCCTTCCTGAATCTTCGTTTGCGAAGAAAAGCCAGAGGGTTCTTATATAAAGGGCTTCATGCTGGCAAATAATGCACATTTTTCAGATCAAATGTAGCTTGCATTTCCTCCTGATGAACTGATGCAAGTTTAATTCTAGGAGCTGGTTCTGTAATAGGGTAAGTTTGGTCTTTTGTTTCTATAATTTATTATATTTTATTTATTGGGTTTATTTCCACTGTTTTTCCAGAACTGGAACTGGCTCACAGAAATGTTGAATAAGAAGTAGAATCTGAACACAAAACAAGACTAAGCATTCAAACAGAATTATTTTAAGGGCATAATTAAAAACACAACTTGACTGTCCTTGTATAATGACACATAGGCAACCTCTGGACCTACTCCAAGAATATTTCAGTTGGGGTTTTCTATCAAATGCCTTGTATGTTTTTCTGCTCTTACTTCGGATGGCTTTCTTTCTTTTTTTAAAATTTGTGTATGTTTTTTCATACTATAGAGATGAACCAATCAGCTCCATGCACACTCCTGGTCTGTGGGCTTGGTGATGGACACACCGGCACTGTGTGTATGTCTTGCTTTTAATGAAGCTATGAATCATGGTTCCTCCTGAACTTAATTCAGTGGAAGAGATGTGTCCCTATGGTGAAGAATGAGCTTATACAACAGATTCACCATTAAAAAGAGGAACTTTTGTACCTATCTTGTAACACCGAAGAGCTATCACTGCAGCAATTAACAGCCAATATATTTCTGAGCCAGTGTGGCGTAATGGTTTGAGTGCTGAACTAGGATTCCAGAAGACCAGACTTCAAATCTTAAAGCCATGAAAGTCATGAAAACCCACTGGATGACCTTGGGGAAGTCACTTTCTCGCAGTCTCAGAGGAAGGCAAAGGCAAACCCCCTTTGAACAAATCTTTCCAAGAAAACCCCATGACAGGGTCACCATAGTCCAGAAATGACTTGAAGCCCCCAAAACAACCACCAACACCACCTGTTTCTTCTGTTTCTTAAGGCAAACAGAAATGCTCAGAAAGCAGGTGCTACCATTAGGTAGACTTAGGCAGTTACCTCAGGCAAGATATAGTAAGGGGCTGGAAGTGGATATAGCTGTGTATGCTGTGAAATCTGTCTGCCCTTCACCCTCTAAGCTACCCTGCTGCCCTCAAATGCAGTTGGAGGACATTATCAAGGAAGAGTCAACTGCTATGCTGGTTAGATTTTCTATATGAAATGGGAGGAGATAACATCTTATCTGTCTCAGGCAGTAAAATATTTTGGGCTGCCCCTATTTTTTTAAAAAATCTGTACTTGCTCAATATTGTAAGATCTCTAGGAAGTTCAGATTAAAAATAGACATGTAACGTGGTATAAAAACCGTATAAAATAGATTGACGTTTAAAAATATATAAATAATGAAAAAACATTAAACTCCTGATTAAAAAACATAAAATGAACAGAGGGAATAGTTACCAGTGAGGAAAAGCCACATAAACAGAGATCCTTTTAGCATGCATTTGAAATGGAACACAGTTTCTGCCTCTTCAGTCTCTTGGATGAAAGAGTTTCATTATTATTTATTTATTGGACTTATACCTTTCCTTTCTCCCAGGATGGGATGAGACCCTCCGGAGGCCCCGCGAAGGCCCTGGGGAGGCGGGGGAAAGCGACTATGGGGCCTCCGGAGGCCCCATGGTCGCTATGGCAGGGGAGGGGGGGCAAACAGTATTCGCGGATTTTTCACATTCGCGGGGGTCCGTGGAACGTAACCCCCGCAAATGTGAAGGGACAACTGTATATTGATCACTACAACATCTTTTTAATAAAGGCGTATCTAGATTGTTTAACTTTTGGAGGTGTAATACTTTTAATGCTTCTTTAACCAAACATGTTTTAGAAATACCCCACAGTTGCCTCATTCTGGGGGGGGGATTAATTACAGTCGTTTCTCCACATTCACGGGGGTTAGGGTCATGAGACCCCCACAATTGTGGAAAAAACATGAATAAAAAATGCTGCTCCCATGACCTCCCCCTCTAGCAGGAAGGAGATGGTGGGAGGGTGTTTGGCAGCCTTCCTGAGGCAACTCCGGGCCTTAGAAGCCCTGGAGCCTCCTGAAGAAGGCTGGGGAAGGCAGCGGGCGGACGGGCGGGAGGCTGCCCTTCCTCTCCGCGGCCTTCCTGAGGGCCTTAGAAGCCCTGGAGCCCCCTTTGAAAGGCCGGGGAAGGCGGCAGGCTGCCGGGAGGGAGGCTGCTCTGTCTCTCCGCGGCCTTCCTGAGGGGACTCTGGGACTAAGAAGCCCCGGAGCCCCCTTAGGAAGGCCGGGGAAGGAAGCGGGTGGGTGGGCGGGAGGCTGCCCTCTCTCTCCGCGACTTTCCTGAGGGGACTCCGGGGCTAAGAAGCCCTGGAGCCCCCTTAGGAAGGCTGGGGAAGGCAGCGGGTAGGCGGGAGGGAGGCTGCCGTACCTCTCCGCAGCCTTCCTGAGCGGACTCCGGGGCTTTGAATCCCTGGAGCCCCCTTAGGAAGGCTGGGGAGGGCAGCAGGTGGGCAGGCAGGAGGCTGCCCTGTCTCTCTCCACCGCCTTCCTGAGGGGACTCCGGGGCTTTGGAAGGCCGGAGAAGGCGCAGGCAGGAGGTTGCCCCTCCTCTCGCTGGCCTTCCCCAGGGGGCTTGGGGATAAACCGCGAATAATCAAAACCGTGAGTGTGAAAGCCGCAAATGTGGAGGGGAACTGTACAAGCAGAAATTTGGTTCTAGAAAGTTATCTGGTATTTAATGATGCACACATTATTTTAAGCGATATACTCATGTCTCAAAACTTAGCACATGGTCAGTGGAGGTACATCTTTTGTGCCCTATTGACTGATAAAAGACTGATACTCCAGTATTGGAAAGATAACACATTGCCACCTCTGATCCAATGGACAGAAGATTTAGTGACGCTTGCAAGATCTGAGAGAGTACAGTTTACAAATAAATATATATTCAGATATTTGGTCTGCTTTTATTGAGATTTATGAGTAATGCTTTGTCTGTTTTAATCTCCTTATTGCTGTAATGTTAAAACATCATGATATGTAACTGAGTGCCTTACAAATTAATTTACTTTGCATAGTAAACAATTATTACTACTACTGCCACTACACACTACACACTGCATAGGGGTCACTTTGAAGAACTCTGGTGGAATACATGCAGAGACGGATCAGAGGAACAGCTACGATTGAGGGTGCCACCACGTTTTACAGATGTATGAAAAATGCACAGAAAATGCCTGAAAGGGCCTGATGTCCTTATAAAAATTGTCCCAACCACACAAAGTGTGTAGAAATCCTTCTATAAATCCTTCTAGAATATTTCCTTTGGTAATTACACTTCCAATTTCATATTCCATTCTTCAACTGCAGATTCTCCACTTTGGTTTATATTGTACACTTTTCATAAGCCAGATGTGTTTATAAGTTTCTCCCCATATGCAGATGCAAAAAATATGCACCTTTGCTTATCTCTTTTCATTCACTACCATAGTTATCAATGGTCCTTTTAAGAAGTGAGGGGAGGCAATGTGCACACACTGCTGAAGCTCTAACCTCTGTCAAAAATACACATGCAAATCAAATATAGGTTGCACCCTGCTCTACAAATCTACACTATCCTGCTTATGAAAACAGTAGTCTTAAGACTCAAATCCTACATCATCTGTATTTTTGTCCCTGAGCTGGTGAATCGTATCACAGAACATTATTAGTTTGATTGCCATTTTATCAGACTGTCAGAGAATACTGGATCTTGCTGTACTGGCTTGGGAAAGAATTGTTACCTCTGCTGCTAGAACAGGAATTGAGACCTCAGCATCCCTAGAGGGTTTTTCTTTTTTAGGTCACTAGCAATTTTTTGCTCTATTGGAAGCTCAGCAAAATTAAAAACAAAAAACAGTTGCTGGCTGAATTATTGTTACTGTCCTACAAGACTAACAAAACTTTATAGACCCTGTTTCCCCCTCACCCACTGAAACTTTGTTTCCATCATTTAAAAAAATGAAATAACAATACAGTCGTCCCTTCACATTTGCGGGGGTTAGGGGCGGAAGACCCCCGCGAATGTGAAAAAACCGCAAATAATAATAGTCCTCCCCACACCCACCTGCAACAACCCACTCTCTCCCACACACCCTGCCCTTTCCAAAGTGGTGGAAGCCTCCATTCAGCTTCAGGAGCCCCCATCGCCACTCACTCCCCTCACTGCCTTGGGAAGGGACAGGGATGGAGAGCAGGAGGGAGGGAGGCTTTCCACCCCCACTTCCCAAGACAGTGACAGGCTTCCTGAGAAACCCTTTGCTGCCTTGGGAAGGGACAGGGTGGAGGGGGGCAGGCGGCTCTCCGCGAATAATTGAAACCACAAATGCGAAAGTCACAAATGTAGAGGGGCAACTGTAGATGATTCTAAGTTATAATTGTAGTTGTTCCCTGTATTTGGACTGGCAACAAATGATTAAAAATTATAGAAACTAAACATTGCACAAAGATTAAAAAAAATAGTGGGGGTGGGGATGAGAAATGTTACACACAAGTCTCTCTATTGCCAGGATGGAGAAACTCTTTCCCCATGAGGACTGGACTGAGAGAATTTCAGAGAGACACACATCCCATGGATGGACAGTGCCAAAAGTAGGGCCAAGAATACCAGAATATTTTAGCATAAAGTGCTTTCTGCCAATAATAAAGCTGTAGGAATTTTCAGAATGAGCAAATAACTATGCTAATTTTGGGGAACCATGAAACAACAGTGTCACAGGGGAAAGGGCATGGCCATTTGGGAAAGCCCCAAGATGGATGGATGGATGACTAAAGAACTTTCAACGGAGCTAAGTTTTAAACGGAACATGTATAGGAATTGGAAAAAGGGGGAAATCACCAAAGAAGAATTCAAACAGATAGCGAACACGTGTAGGAGTAAAGTCAGAAAAGCTAAAGTGCAGAATGAGCTCAGGCTCGCTAGAGAGGTTATGAAACAATAAAAGGGTTTTTTTGGGGTAATGTCTGCAGCAAAAGGAAGAAGAAAGGAATGGTAGGGCCACTACGTGGAGAAGATGGCAAATGCTAACAGGGGACAGAGAAAAGGCAGAATTACTCAACACCTTCTTTGCCTCAGTGTTTTCAGAAAAGGAAAAGGGTGATCAACCTGAGGATAATGGAACATATGACACAATAGGGGAGATCCAGCACAGAATAAGCAAAGAGGTACTACAGGAATACCTTCTTCATCTAAATGAATTTAAATCGCCAGGACCGGATGAACTACATCCAAAGGTATTAAAAGAGCTGGCAAACGTAATCTCAGAGCCATTGGCAATAACCTTTGAGAACTCCTGGAGAACAGGAGAAGTCCCAGCAGACTGGAGGAGGGCAAATGTCCCCATCTTCAAAAAGGGAAAAAAAGAGGATCCCAACAATTATCACCACCAGATTCTAGAGCAGTGGTCCCGTCTACACAATAAAAAAATATGTACGCCGTTTGGAAGATCGCTCTTCCGTACACACAGC
The DNA here is from genome assembly GCA_030847615.1 of Gambelia wislizenii. Classification (NCBI taxonomy): domain Eukaryota; kingdom Metazoa; phylum Chordata; class Lepidosauria; order Squamata; family Crotaphytidae; genus Gambelia; species Gambelia wislizenii. Next base: position 371,948,872 of record JAUMIR010000001.1, read on the forward strand.
CATTTGGATTCATACATGTCATTCAGAAGGGGGGCTAGTGAATCCCCCATAAACTATCTGGATTCGGCGTTCGGGAGGATTAGTGGATCTTGGCATAAAATATGTACAGCCGTGTGAACGGCTGATGGTCTGTACGCCCCGTTCACACACATACGAACAGGCAGTGTAATCTGATTGGCTGGCCGAGTAGAGGGGGCGGGGCTAGCAAGGAGGGAAATTGGGAGCAGCCGCCATGTTGGATTCCCAGCTAAGCGAGAGTCTGGTAAGTCCGCGAATTTTATATATATTTATTTTTATTTTATTTTGTAAATAGGGAAAACCGAATGTCTGCAAAGCAGGCACCTTTTTCAATTAAAAAAAAAGCGGCGGGAGATTTAAAACTGCCGCTTGGCTTGCTTGCTCCTGCCAGCTGGGGAAGGGGGGCTCATACAGAGTTTAGGGGGGTAAAAATCATGTAGGCGGATCATATGCATACAAGTGGCTGCCTATTCGTATTTTTTACCCCCAAAACAGATTTTTTTTAAAATCATATAGACAGACCCAGAGAGACTGTGAACATTTAGAAGGCAATGCCATAATCACAAAAAGTCAACATGGGTTTCAGAGAAACAAGTCATGCCAGACTAATCTAATCTCTTTTTTTGATAAAATTAACAGCTTGGTAGATGCTTGTTTGAAGGCCTCTCCATTGATTCCCCCTTGTCATGGGAGAGAGGCTTGCGTACCCTAATGATGTTTTGAGCTATGCTGACAATGGCATAATAGCCACCGGTGGGGTCTCTCATGCCAGACAGGTCAAAACCGACAGGTCCGACAAAGAACGTCAAAGGGCAGGATGGGCTCGCTAGCCTTATGGCAACCATCCTAGGAGAAGGAAAACTCTAATCTCAAACCCGGGCAGATGGTGCTCGTCCAACCCTATAAGGTCAACCATCTAAGAGAAGGAAACTCTAATCAAACCTACGATCTGAGGACCTCGCTGCTACGAGGACCATACTTGCAAGGGCATAGCAGATGAACCTTTGATTTAAAGAGTAAGGCCAGTTCTGTGCATGCTGTGCTCCACCAGAAAAATCCATTGCACAGGCTCAAAGGACAAATCCAATGCCGAAAAAGTCCTGTAGCGATAGGCGAGGGATGAAACGGCAGGTGTAAAGATGCACTGGAAGTCGCAGACCCAACCCTGCATGCAGGCGGTTCAGTACTTTGGTTGCTTGAAGCTGACCTGGGAGATGACAGTCTTGTTTGGCAGCATCCTGAATGACCAAGCAGCCTTTTTAAAGGAGAGCACTGCTTGCTCCATATGGAGAGGGGCCTAGAAAAGGTGGCCTAATGAAAGCTCATCCCCATCTACTTGGTTGCCTAGCTGCAGCCAACGGGCATCTTCTGATGCGGTCAAACCAAGGCAAAGAAACAAAGGTATACACCAGCCTCCAAAGGTGTAAATAAACTGATGCTTGCATGCTGGAACATCAGAACCATGCGAGACTGCAGATAGTGGACGGCCTGAGCATTGTTCGGCTGTAATAGCCCATGAGCTATCATGACTTAATATTGACATCACTGCTCTTAGTGAAGTTCATCTCCATGTGGAAGGCAGCCTTAAAGAACATGGTGCTGGCTACACACTTTACTGGTCTGGCAAACCCAAAACGGAAAAAAATCTTTCAAGAGTTCCCTCCTGTTCGCCTGCCATCTTCCCTGGCCTTTCTGAGGTGGCTCCAAGGCTTTGAAGCCTCAGAGCCACCTCGGGAAGGCTGGGGAGAGGACAGGCCCACCCACTGGCCACCTTACCTGGCCTTTCTGAGGCAGCTCCGGGGAAGCATGGCAGGCCTCAGGGGTGGTCGTGGCCAGGTGGGTGGGAGGAGGCTCCACCCCCTCTTCCCTAAAGTGGCTATTGGGGCTTTGTAGCCCCACCTGCCACTTTCCTCCACCCTCCCACCCTCCCTAAACTGGTGATCGGGGCTTCGTAGCCGTGCCTGCAACTTTCCTCCCCCCATCCCTAAAGTGAGGCTTTGAAGCCCGGATTGCCACTTGGGGGGGGGGGTGAAGTTGTGGGCGGGGGCGGGGGGGAGGTCTTATGGCCGCGTGTCAGCACAAATGGCTACGCGTGTCAGTGCTGACATGCGTGTCATAGGTTCGCCATCACCGCCTTAAACCATCAGTCCCAGGATTGTATAGGATATTGCCATACCAGTTAAAATAGAATCATAGTGCTATAATTGTGTAGTGTGAAATGACCCCTAGCTTGCAACATCAGAGTACTAGCATGTTCTGTACCAGGTTATTTTCTCTACTTGTTTGTTTTTCAAGTTGTGGGACAATCTCGCCAAAAGTTAAGAAGATTTACAACCCACAAGTCTCGATAAGAGAAGGATATTGCACAATCCTATACATGCTGATGCAGAAGTCATTTTCATTGTATTCAGTTGGGCTTTACATGTGACTGTGCGTTTAATACTACAACCTTAAGCATGCTTAACCCTACCTTCATTGTTCTATATTATTCTTTATTATACTTTTGCCCCTTTTTGGATACAAGGATTCCTTGAAACAACATCTCAGGCTTGGCCAAACTGATCACCAACAATGGTCCACCATGGCCTCACATTGGGAGGCATGGAGACGCACTATCCACAATGCTGCAGCCTTATTTGAGAACTCACGCCGAAAAAGTCTTGAAGAGAAATGACAACGCAGAAAGAATCACAACCCAGAAACATCACCCAAGGAGACCTTCTGCTGTGCTTTCTGAAACTGGACTTGTTTATCTCGGGTTGGCCTTTTTAGTCATCAGCACGCTTGCAGAAAGCACAGGATGAGTCCTTCCTGAATCTTCGTTTGCGAAGAAAAACCAGAGAGGTGTATGTCTGTGTGTGTGAGTTGTCTTCCACAATTTGATATCAATAACGTATAAAAATGCCCACTGCTGTTCAGATTGTCATTTCTTCTTCTTCAGAGGAATATGATTCAGATGAAACTAAATGTGATAGACTGTTGTGATGTGATGTGAATGTTTGTGGTCTTCTTCACCACAAACTGAAATCTGTAATGGAACATTTACTGCCAGTGGTGTAATGAAGTGTAAGAAACACAGGAGTCCACAGGTTCAGGATTTTGTTCAGAGCAGGAGCAGTAACATCTGTTGGAGCAACAGGGTAATACTGATGGACCACAGCAACAAGGAGGATTAGACAACTGTAGAGCCACAAACACAGACAAAAAGACAGCTGCATCTATATATTGTTCCTGACCCAGTTTGACATTCTTCTCTGCTTATTTTCTACATTTTTTCCATCTGATGAAGCAGACTGGAGCCAACAAAAGCTTATGCTAGAAATTTACTTTTCTCAGCCTGAAAGGTGCTACAAGATTCCTTTATGTCTTTTTCTCATTCTTTGTTTTCCTTTCCTCTAGTTAGTTAGTTATTTTTTTAAATTGCATTTGTATCCTGCCTTCCTCCCAAAATAGGATTCAAGGTGGCTAATCTGTCACAAACAGTAGTCAAACTTGAAAATTTTATTTTCTTTTTAAATTTCCAGTTGCTTCACTTCTGATTCAGCAAGGAAGACCTCCATTTTAGACTGGTTTTTAAAGGCGTTCAGAAAGTGGACTTGTGTATCTCAGATTGGCCTTTTTAGTCATCAGCGTGCTTGCAGAAAGCGCAGGATAAGTCCTTCCTGAATCTTTGTTTGCAAAGAAAAGCCAGAGAGAGAGAGAGAAAGCCAGAGAATTAAGAAAACAGTAACACAAAGCCTGGATACTTTCTGTTTTTCTTTGGTACAATTTGAACTTCATGTTAGCAGTTCAAGTGGTAACAGATCTTTGCCACAGTGTCTGCATTTCTAATTACAAGTGAAAGATTGCATTTCAGCTGGCTGAAGAGCTTTGGGGTAAAACTCAGCGTGTTTTACAAGCTGAATTTATGCTGTCAGAAATAAGCACCGTTGATTTCAATAACACTTCTTCCTAGGTAGCTATGCATAAAATAGTAGTAATGCCTGGTAAATTTAATGATGACATTTTATTAATGATTAGTTGGTTGGTTTGGGATATCTGTGTTTTATGATGGAGAGAAATGACAAAACAAGTAGTATATGCCTTATCTATCCTGTATGTGTATGGAGTACTTTTTTGGAGGCAAAGCGATGGAGTTGTCATAATGAATTCCTGAATTTAAAAATTTACTACTATTCCTTTGCTTATCATACAATATTATGTGTGTCTAAGTAGTAGTATGTCCTGCTGTTTTCTGTGGTACTTGCTTCCAGGGAATGCACATAGGATCATAGCCTTAAAATCTTATTGCTAAATAGGGGCATACCTTTACCATTAGATATTTTGTGTATTCAGCATAAGCTTTCAGGTTTTTGTCCAGTAAGTATTTGCAATAATTAACTTGCTCTACCTCCACTAAGATTCTCAAAATGGCTTGAATTATGCACTGACAATGCTCAAGGGGTCTTGGTTAGTACTGGATAACTGTAATATTTTCTGGGTCAGTTTAATATTTCATGGTCTATTTCTGTGTGAAAGTAGATACATGGCCTGTCACTGGAAGGGGCTGCAATGGGATTGAGAACAAGAGGTTGCTTTTTACAAGTTTAAACGTCTGACAAAAGGACAGTGGGAAGCAAAGTGAATAAATGTGCAGAAAGGAGCCCTGTAATGCAGGCTGTTTACCCAGATGATAGGGTACTTTAACTGGCTGCAATTCACAGCTGCCTTATAGAGCTTGGAGTGTTTGAATTTAACCATAAATTGGTACTTTTTTTTTAAAGGTGCAGTTATAGCTCCAAGGTTCCAAAATTAGTAAATTATTGTTATGTATACAGGTGAACCCCCATATCCGCTGATTCCACAGTTTCACTTATCCACATCTGAAAAAATATGTTATCTCTAGGCATTTCTAGGTTGTCCAATGTGATTCCGTGCTCAACTTCCAGCATTTGTCTCATTGGAAATAATAGGGTTCCTGTAGGGAGGTATGAGTCTAAAATTAAAAATGTATTAAAAATTCCAGGGATCTAGCCCTTTTAAAAATAAAAATATTTTCTTTAAAAGTAAAAACACTTTTCTTTCAAATTAAGCAGAGTAAAGCATCCGGAATGCAGACACAGCTCAATTAACATTTAAATGTGTGGTCTCATCACCCAATCAATTAGACTCATTAAAACAACAAAGACGTCAGTTTAAAAATGCATATCAAAAGTTTACTGAAGGTATATCAATCTTAATCTACATATTAAAACAAACTTAAAAGGTCCCTAACTGACTAAGAGGATTTAGGGTAGGAAAAGACTCACCCAGCCTTAAGTGGTGTGGGATACATGGTGACTCGACTAAAAGGACTCAAAGATGGCTTAAGAGCAAAGACTCTAAGGACATTTTGAGACATGGAAGATCAGCTTCTTGCTGTGCAAGCAGCCTCCGGAACAGTATCGAGGCTGCTATGCGGCAAGGGTCCATTTTGGACAACACCGTTTCTCTCTCGGCGTCGTCCGTGACTGTTGTGGCCAGCACTGGAGGCGGCCATGCTATTTTTTACTCACGGACAACTTTAGTGAGTAAAAAATAGCTCGGCCGCATCCAGTGCTGGCAGCAACAGTCACGGACGCCGCCGAGAGACAAACAGCATCGTCCAAAATGGACCCTTGCCATGCAGCAGCCTCGATACTGTTCCGGAGGCTGCTTGTGCGGCAAGAAGCTGATTTTCCGTGTCTGAAAATGTCCTAAGTCTTCTAAGATGGCTCCAGCCACATGGAGACAAAACTTAAAAGGAACTTAGACAAAGTGTCATATAATATTTAAATTAGGTCATGTGATGAATGACCCATTGCTCCAGTTGGCTAAAATTGCCTAGTGAAAGGAGAAGGGGGTGTGAAAGAACTGATGCATGCAGGGAAAATTCCTAAACTGAATTCAACATGGGATACACAAGATTGCATTGCATTACAATTCGCCATCTTTTCCAATGATTCCCCACATACTACAGTTCCCTATTATACATGTTTTCAGGTATCTACTGCGGGTCTTGGAATGTCTCTCTCTGGCTTTTCTTTGCAAACAAAGATTCAGGAAGGACTCATCCTGTGCTTTCTGCAAGCGATGATGACTAAAAAGACCAATCCGAGATAAACAAGTCCGGTTGCAGAAAGCACAGCAGAAGGTCTCCTTGGGTGATGTTTCTGGGTTGTGATTCTTTCTGCGTTGTCATTTCTCTTCAAGACTTGTTTGGCGTGAGTTCTCAAATAAGGCTGCAGCATTGTGGATCGTGCGTCTTCATGCCTCCCGATGTGAGGCCAGAGTGGACCATCGTTGGTGATTAATTTGGCCGAGCCTGAGATGTTGTTTCAGGGAGTCCTTGTATCACTTTTTTGGAGCGCCCTCTTACGCTGACCCATGGCAAGTTCACCGTAGAGTACTATTTTTGGGAGGCGATGGTCCTCCATCCTAGAAATATGCCCTGCCCGGCGCAGCTACATGGCCTCAATGCTGGTGATCCCTGCTTGCTCAAGGACAGCAACATTTGTCACATAGTCCAGTGTATATTTAGGACTGTGCGTATACAGCGCTGATGAAAGCGTTTGAGGGGTCATAAGTGGTGGTGATAGGTGACCCATGTTTCAGACCCAGTTTAGACTGCGAGTCTTGGAATGTATCCCCCAAAGATATGGGAGTCGGCCTGCATTGTTTTCTTAAAAATGCAACCATTTACTTTCCTGTTTCTCAGTTTTTCAAGAAATGATGGAAAAGTCTTTCTCCTGTATCTCAGCACCCACAAGTCACCACCTGAACCATGTGATATTCCTTCTCTTGTATTTAGTGAGTCCAACCCTCCCCCATGATGACACAGTTACAATGAAAAAGGAGAATAACCTTTAACATTTTACAAATGAAGACTAGGACACGTGGGTAGGCAACATCAGAGTGGATTTTCTTTTCCCTGGTTCTTACAAGGCTTTTGCGTAGCTCAAGAAGCAATTTGGAGTCACACTTTACAACAATGTGCCCAAGCTAGGAAAGCCTGCAGCAGCGTGCAGAACCCATTGCCTAGTGTCTCATGTCGCATTCTTGAGTGATGTACTGAGAGAGATGGTGGCTTCTTAGCTATAGGGGCTCTTCTGGAAAGAGAGCTCTCAGTGCCACCAGTCAAAAGGCATTGTGCAGCTCTTCCATCTTTCCCTCCATAATTGATCCCCCTCCCACTTGCTGAGAAGAGGCGTAGAAGAAGAAGTGGTAGGGAAATATGAGAGGAGTACAAATGGAAGACATTATTTGAATTCCCCCATAAAACTCCATCAATGAGGTGAAGTTATAGGATAATAAGAGGCATTTAGTTCTGTTTTACAGCCCAGGTTTAAGAACACAAATACCCTCCACTGACCTGCTGGATGACTAAGATGAGGCAGAGTGCAACCCTATTGGTTTGCATGGACCTCTCAGCAACCTTTGATATCAATACCCATGGTATCCTGGGTTTCCTGATGGATGTGGAACTGAACAGCATGGTGTTAAGAGTCATTCTAGTCCTTTTTGGATGACCCAAAGACACTGGGAGATTACTTTTCTGCTCCATGGTCACTGGATTTGGGGGATGCTTCTGTGATCCACCTTATGCTCATGTTTTTTAGCACTTGCATGAAACAGGCATGTAGCTACATGTCAACTACCCTATCCATAGGACTGGTATCAGCAGCTTCACTAATCCACATGTGAAAAAATATGTCCTCTCTAGGCATTTTCTAGGTCCTCCAGCGTGAGTCTATGGTATGCTTTCGCTGGATGTTGGGCCAGAAATCATTCTTTTCCACAAGGTTTGCTGTTTATCCATGGTTTTGTGCAGGGCCGGCTTAACCATTCCGCCAAATCAGCATCTGCGGGGGGGGGCTCACACCAGCAGGGGCCCCCATCTGGACCTAACCCTCTTCCTGGAAAAAAACCCTGCTTGCTTTAAAAAACAACAACGATGTTTCTCAAATTAGAAAGCCAAAGCAAAAGTGAAAGAGAAAAACGGGGCTTCTTTGGGTGGCTGATCCTGGAGGGAGTTTGTTGCTCCCTTCCCCCCTCCTTCCAGGATCATCGTCAAAGGCAAGTCGGAGAGGGGTGAGTGTGTGTATGTGTGTGAGTGAGAGAGAGGGGGGAGGGAAGGGAGGGTCACCTCTTGTTCTCCCCTGCTCTATCTTCAGAAAAGGCTTCTTTCTTTCTTTCTTTCTTTCTTTCTTTCTTTCTTTCTTTCTTTCTTTCTTTCTTTCTTCCCCCCCTCTCTCCCTCCCTCCCTCCCTCTCTTCCTTCCTTCCTTCCTTCCTTCCCTTTCCTAACTCCCACACATATTCCCTCCAGCCCGTCTTTCCAGGTGCCCTTAGCATGTCCTTCTACCCCTTTCCTCCCTCCCTTTCCCCCTTGGTCTTCTTCCAGGTGCCCTTAGCATTGTCCTTCTACCCCTGTCCTCCCTCCCTTTCCCCCTTGGTCTTCTTCAGCTTCCTCCTCTTGCTGACAACTGAGTTCAACCTGCAAAAGGAAACTGTGTGTGTTTGCCCATGTGCCTTGAAGTCATTTCTGACTAAGGCAAGCTTATCATGGGGTTTTCTAGGCAAGGTTTGTTCAAAGGGGGTCTGCCTTTGACTTCATTTGAGGCTGAGAGAGTGTGACTTGCCCAAGGTCAGCCACTGGGTATTCATGGCTGAGTAAGGATTCAAACCCTGGTCTCCACAGTCATAGGGCAATGCTGAAGCTTCTACAACACTGGTTCTTTTAACAGAAGAATATAAATAAAAATTTGGAGTAATATTACTAGGAAAAATGGTTTTATTGTTGTCACTAAAACACCAGTATCCCATTAGTGCTATGTGAGAGCCATTGGGCTAAGCAGTGGTTCTTAACTTTTTCTTTACCAGGGACCCTCTTTAAATATCTTTTGTTGCCCCAAGACTTAACTCAAGATTTAAAGCCCTAATAATAATAGCTAACAACAAAAACATACAATTACACCATTCATTAACCTTTTCCCTCAGAGGCACTCTTGCTTCTTCCTGCATGTTTGTGGCTGGAGTGGATTGAATGGCAATGTGCAGGCCAAGCCAGCCAGCCTTTGCCTTGGTTCATGTCACATGACTGTTCCACTACAGGGAGGAGGTGGGCCAAACAGTCTTCAAACCTTTTGTTGACCCCCTGTGAGGATATCATAGAATCATAGAATTGTAGAGTTGGAAGAGAACACAAGGGCCATCCAGTCCAACCCCATTCTGCCATGCAGGAAATCACGATCAAAGCATCCCTGACAGATGGCCATCCAGCCTCTGTTTAAAGACCACTGGGCTAGAGAATGCTGGAAAAGGAACAATGCAACCAAACCTTGAGAAGGGTGCTGGCAGGGGGATTCTGAGAGGTGTAATCCAAAAGTAACTTTCCCAGGCTCTGAATGCAGCCTATAATCATAGAATCATAGGGCTGGAAGGGACTCCAACAGCCACCCCATCCAATCAGCTTCTGCCCTGCAGGAACACACAATCAAAGCCCTCAGGACAGATGGCCATCCAGCCTCTCTTAAAAACCTCCGAAGAAGGAGACTCCATCACACTCCCAGGCAGCGTATCCCACTATAGAAACAGCTCTTACCATCAGGAACTTCTTCCTAATGTTTGGGTGGAATCTCTTTTCCTGGAGTTTGAACCCTTTGCTCCATGTCCTAGTCTCTGGAGCAGCAGAAAACAAGCTTGCTCCATCCTCAGTATGACATCCCTTCAAATATTTAAACATGGCTCTCATGTCACCTCTCAACCTTATCTTCTCCAGCTATACATACCCAGTTCCCTAAGTTGCTCCTCATAGGGCATAATGGCTTCCAGACCTCCCACCATTTTGGTTGCCCTCCTCTGGACACATTCCAGCTTCTCAATACCCTTCCTGAATTGTGGTGCCCAGAACTATTACTTCCCTTGATCTAGACACTATACTCCTATTAATGCAGCCTAGAATCGCATTGGCATTTTTTGCTGCTGCATTACACTGCTAACTCATGTTTAGCTTGTAGTCTACTTTCTTTTTTTTAAGGAAATCTACACCATTATGTTAATTGCTAATTAACAAAAAAATATTTTGTTAGTGCCTATAATATAGTTTTTAAACTAAATTATTGGTGGCAGATTATGTAATACAGTAGTCCCCCCCCCCCCTTATCCACTGGGGATTGGTTCTGTGCGGGCATGGATTCTGAAAACTGGATAATAGTGAACACCACTGAAAATAATGGGACTTCTGGTTTAAAATACCATAGAGTTGCCTTGGAGGGCCTAGAAAATGGCTAGGGAGGGCACATTTTCTAGGAAGACTCGATGGTAGGTGTGCTGTTTTGTGTCCCATGGATAATGAATCCGTGGATATGGGGGCCTACTGTAATCTGAATATCCTGTACTGTGAATAGGTTAGGTTACATTGACCTGAAATAAAGATATGGGGCTCCCAAAATAAAGCATTGCAGGAGGCCCCAAAATTCCTTAAACCAGCCCTGGTTTTGTGTATCCATGGTAAGTTTGGGAATGTATCCCCTGTGGATACAGGCAGAGATCTGCACTTGAAATGGATGTCCCTTCTTGCCCTCCCAAATTTGCCAGGAGAGTGTCCTTCCTTTTAGCTAGGCCTCCTTTTACCTTGCCATCCCCTGAATTAGATGCCTAACTTTGGTTGCTTCTACATAAGTGTTAATATTATTATTCATATTATTATTTATATACTATTTGATATCATACAGCTTGTAAACAGATTGAATTAAAAACATATATATCTAATCTGAAACCATTTAGAGGCTAAAAATAAAACACTAAATGTAAATGCTGCATATACTGTTTCTTGCCATGAGAAGATTGGCCACCAAGGACTGAATAGGCCCCAGTAATGATGAACTTAATGGTAGTGTGACAAATGTTGCTGTCCTTGAGCAAGCAGGGATCACCAGCATTGAGGCCATGATATTGAGAACACAGCTGCGCTGGGCAGGGCATGTGTCTAGGATGGAGGACCATCGCCTCCCCAAAATACTACTCTACGGTGAACTCGCCACGGGTCAGCGTAAGAGGGGTACTCCAAAAAAGCGATACAAAGACTCTCTGAAACAACATCTCAGGCTTGGCCAAATTGATCACCAACAATGGTCCACCCTGGCCTCACATCGGGAGGCATGGAGATGCACTATCCACAATGCTGCAGCCTTATTTGAGAATTCACGCCGAACAAGTCTTGAAAAGAAACGACAACGCAGAAAGAACCACAACCCAGAAACATCACCTAAGGAGACCTTCTGCTGTGCTTTCTGCAACTGGACTTGTTTATCTTGGATTGGCCTTTTTAGTCATCAGCGTGCTTGCAGAAAGCGCGGGATGAGTCCTTCCTGAATCTTCGTTTGCGAAGAAAAGCCAGAGAGAGAGAAGAGAGAATGGTAGTGTGAAATAGTTGTGATTGGCACTGGTGCAAGCACTCCCCACACTGATGAAATTATGGATCCTGAAAGTATTCAAGGGGCATACTTTTTATGTCCACTGTGCATATCTGGCAGCTCCTTTGAAAGTTACAGTGAATATGCATAGGAAGTGGTGCAGGGCTGATCCTGTTGCTCCCTTTAAGAGCGTCTAGTGAAGGGGCAGAGAAGACCTGTGAATTCTAATGCCTGTAACTCCTTGTGTTGCACTGAGTCTTTGCTCCTGAAAACTCAAAGCATCATCTATGTTAAAGTGCAGCTAGGTAACCAGGCTGAACAAAAGGTCAGCACTTAAGAAATATCATATATGTCTGCCTTTCACATGACATTTATGGTGGTCCTAAATTCTGGATCCGGTCTTCTCTGAAATACATATTTCTAGCCAGAATAGAATCAAAGAATCATAGATTTGGAAGAGACCTCAAGGGCCATCCAGTCCAACCCCCTGCCATACATACACAATCAAACCATTCCTGACAGATGGCCATCCAGCCTCTGCTTAAAAACCTCCAAAGAAGGAGATTCCACCACATTATGACACAGTGTATTCCACTTCCAAACAGTTCTTAGTCTGAACCCATTACTCCATGTCCTAGTTTCCAGAGCAGCAGAAAACAAGCTTGCTCCATCCTCAGTATGACATCCCTTCAAATATTTAAACAGCTATCATGTCACCTCTCAACCTTCTCTTCTCCAGACTAAACATGCTCAGTTCCCTAAGCCACTCCTCATAGGTCATGGCTTCCAGACCTCCCACCATCCTGGTCGCCCTCCTCTGGACATGTTCCAGCTTCTCAATACCCTTCCTGAATTGTGGTGCCCAGAACTGCACACAGTATTCCAGGTGAGGTCTGACCAAAGCAGAATACACTGGCACTATTACTTTCCTTGATCTAGACACTATACTCCTATTAATGCCACCTAGAATTGCATTGGCTTTTTAAGCTGCTGCATCACACTGCTGACTCATGTTCAGCTTGTGGTTCACTAAGACTCCTAGATCCTTTTCGCATGTACTGCCCTCAAGCCATGTGTCACCCATCCTATATCTATGGATTTCATTTTTACTGGCCAAGTGTAGTATCCTACATTTCTCCCTGTTGAAATTCATTTTGTTAGCATTGGCCCAGTTTTCTAATCTGTTGAGGTCATTTTGGATTCTGATCCTGTCCTCTGGGGTATTAGCTATCCCTCCTAATTTGGTGTCATCTGCAAACTTGATAAGCATACCCTCTATTCCCTTATCCAAGTCATTGATAAAGATGTTGAATAGCATTCGGCCCAGGACAGAACCCTGTGGCACCCCATTGCTCACTTCTCTCCAGGATGAAGATGATCCATTGGTGACTACCCTTTGGGTTCAGTCAGTCAACCAATTACAACTCCACCTAACAGTTGCATTGTCTAGCCCACGTATTACTAACTTTTTTGCAAGAATATCATGGGGGACCTTGTCAAAAGCCTTACTGAAATCAAGATACACTACTTCCACTGCATTCGCTTCATCTATCAAATTGGTAACTATCAAAAAAGGAGATAAGATTAGTCTGGCATGACATGTTTTTGAGAAATCCATGTTGACTTTTAGTGATCACGGCATTTCTTTCTTAGTCCTTATAGACTGTCTGTATAATGATCTGCTCTAGAATCTTTCCTAATATTGATGTCAGGCTGACTGGGCGGTAATTATTTGGGTCTTCTTTGTTCCCCTTTTAAAAGATGGGAACAACATTTGCCCTCCTCCAGTCTGCTGGGACCTCTCCTGTTTTCCAGGATTTCTCAAAGATTATTGACAGTGGTTCTGAGATTACTTCTGTCAGTTCTTTTAGTACCCTTGGATGAAGTTCATCTGGCCCTGGAGACTTGAACTCATTTATTCTGGCCAGGTATTCCTGAACTATCTCTTTACCATCAACCCCACATTGAGCACTGTTCCCCCTTTGGGAGAAGACTGAAGCAAAGAAGGTGTTAAGTAGTTCTGCCTTTTTTCTGTCCCCTGTTAGCCTTTTGCCATCTTTTCCACGCAGCAGCCCTACCATTTCCTTGTTCTTCCTTTTGCTATGGACATACCCCCAAAAGCCCTTTTTATTGTTTTTATCCTCTCTAGCAAGCCTAAACTCCATCTGAGCTTTGGCTTTTCTGACTTTCCCCTACATGAGCTGGCTATTTGTTTGATTTCCCCCTTTTCCCACTTCTTGTACATGTCCTTTTTATGTTTTAGCTCAGTTAAAAGTTCTTTTGACATCCATCCTGGTTTCTTTAGACATCTTTCCTTTTCCCTCCTCATTGGAACTTTCTGAAGTTGTGCCTTCAATATCTCACTTTTAAGAAACTCCCATCCTTCATGAACTCCTTTATTTTTTAGTATTTCTGACCATGGGATCACTCCCAGTAATTCCCTAAGTTTTCTGAAATCAGCTTTCTTAAAGTCTAGAAGGCATGTCTGACTATGCTTGGTTTCCCCTTTCCTCTGTATAACAAACTCCAGGAGAACATGGTCACTCCCCCCTAAGGATCCCGCCACTTCCACACCATTAACCAGGTCATCCCCATTGGTTAGGATCAGATCTAAAATAGGTGATCCCCTTGTTGCCTCTTCCACCTTCTTGACAATGAAATTGTCTGCAAGGCAAGAGACGAATTTGTTGGACGTTATATTCTTGGCAGAGTTGGACTTCCAACAAATATCAGGATAGTTGAAATCCCCAATTACTACTGCATCTCTCCTTTCTCAACGTGTGGTCATCTGTTCCAGGAAGGCATCATCCAAGTCTTCAGTTTGGCTTGGAGGTCTGTAGTAGACCCTCAGAATGATATTTCTGCTGTTTCTCTCTCCCTTAATTTTTACCTAGATGCTCTCAGTCCAGCTCCCAGGATTTAAGTCAAGGATCTGTTTACAGGTGTACACATCTTTAACATATGATGCTACTCCACCACCATTCCTGTTTGGTCTATTTTTCTGAAATAGGCTACACCCCTCTATTAGTACATTCCAGTCATCAGACTCATCCCACCAAGTTTCAGTGATGCCTATGATCTATTTGTTTTGCTGTGCTAAGAGTTCAAGTTATTCCTGTTTATTTCCCATCCTCTGTGCATTAGTATAGAGACATCTAAGACCATACGCCATTCCCCTATCTGTCTTTTAAAGGTTTTATTCCTCCCACTGTTGGGTTCTTGTACTATTTACCGTTGTCTGTATAATATTTGGGCCATTTTCTCCAGCACTTGATGAACTCCTGTCCTCATGAATTGTGGAGATTATCAGATGGGCCTTTGTAGCCCATTTCATTCCCGCTACCCCCCTCTCCACTCCCATTCCTGCCACGGAATAAAGTAAAAGTTTTCAGACACCTATCATAATTCAGCGACAGGAATGGGCTCCCCCTCCCTTTACTGCCCAGTTGTAAATGCAGCCATTGTAAGGCTGCATTAACTACCAGGAACTGAAATCCCAGCTGTTCTCGTGAGATAATGGCCGGACAGCAAATTCAAATTTACTACCCCCCCCCAAGCTGTCAAGACAGTTCACCAAGCAGAAAACCCCATTTAAAAAATAAAAAAGCTACCTGGGGAGGGGAAAATAAAGGGTTTTACTTAACTTGTCCTCTTGATCTCTCCCGGAGGTGTCCAGCACGGTCCTCCTGCTGACGTCAAGATTCACTGTGATCCTGGGAGGAGGACGGGACTCCTGTTCACTCGCCCGTCATTTCGTTATAATAACGGAACGGGCCTCTTATTCACAGATTTTTCTGTGAATAAGAGAAAATGGGGGAGGAACAGGAGCAGAACAGGAGCATCCCAGGACAGGGATGTCATCATCTAAAAGGTAAGCCTTTTAGCGATCTCTTGTTGTCCCTGTCCTGGGATATTTTTGCCGTCTGATAATCTCCACTGTCTCCCTCCCCCACACAATTCAGCATTTTACAAAGATATCAAAATTGGCCTTCCTAAGCTTTTTTCAAGGAGATAATGCAAAGGAGCCTCACAAACTCTTAATTGGTTGTTTTTTAGTAACTGTTTTCTTCATCATCACTTGATTTTGGAAAGATTTAAAGATTTAAAGGGGATACCTTCAATGACCTGTTATAATAAGATACAGCACCTAACTTTCATTGAAAAATTAACTAACAAACTTCAAATAGCTAAAGGAAAGAATGAAAAACACAATTTTAATGTGATTTAGAATTGTTTTACTGAATATATGAGAGAGGAGGGGAAAAAAGATACTGGACTACCAAAGGCATTCAGGTCTTCTGGACTGACACTACTGCCCTCACCACATTATATTTATTAATATCCCACATTTTCCCCAGTTTGAGACTCAAGGTAGCTTACAATAGTTAAAACAAAGATAGGTAAAAATTAACAACATTCGAAAGTTAAAAAGCAATTGCACCACCATAAAACTGAAACCAGTTAAAACAAATTAATCACAGAATCATAAAGTCATAGAATTGTAGAGTTGGAAGAGACCACAAGGGCTATCCAGTCCAACCCCCTGCCACACAGGAATCACGATCAAAGCATCCCTGACAGATGGCCATCCAGCCTCTGTTTAAAGACCTCCAAGGAAGGAGACCCTACCACGCTCCGAGGGAGTGTGCTCCACTCCTGAACAGCTCTTACTGTCAGAAAGTTCCTCCTAATGTTGAGGTGGAATCTCTGTTCTTGGAGCTTCCATCCATTGTTCCATGTTCTAGGAGATTTTGACACAGGGAAAGTAATCCCCAGGAAGATCAGGAGAGAAACGGGGCTGTTCCAGTTGCAGCACCCCATTTCGCATGACCCCTTCCTTCTCCCGATCTCCCATCGTCCTCCCTCCGTGCTGCTTCCATTTCCCTCCCGCTATGTTTTACTAACAAAAGTTCTTCATTAGTAAAAAATTGTGGAACATAGCAGGAGAGAAATGGAAGCAGCATGGAGGAAGGACGACGGGAGATCAGGAGAAGGAAGGAACTGTGCAAAACGGAGCAGTGCGACCGGAACAGCCCCGTTTCTCTCCCAGTCTCCCCGGGGATTACTTTCCCCATGTGAAAATCTCTCTAGTCTCTGGAGCAGAAAACAAACTTCCTCCATTCTCAATGTGACACCCCTTCAAATACTTAAACAGGGCTATCATATCGCCCCTTAACTGTCTTTTTTCCAGGCCAGACATACCCAGCTCCTTAAGTCTTTCCTCATAAGGCATGGTTTCCAGACGTTTCACTATTTTAGTCACCCTCCTCTGGACACGCTCCAATTTGTCAATATCCTTTTTGAATTGTGGTGCCCAGAACTGGACACAGTATTCTAGGTGAGGTCTGACCAAGGCAGAATAGAGCAGCACTATTACTTCCCTTGATCTAGACACTATACTTCTATTGATGCAGCCCAAAATCGCATTGGCCTTTTTAGCTGCTGCATCACACTGTTGACTCATGTTCAACTTGTGATCTACTAGGACTCCTAGATCCCTTTTGCACGTAGCCTCATTCAGCCAGGTCTCCCCCATCCTATATATATGCATTTCATTTTTCCGCCCTAAGTGCAGTACCTTACATTTCTCCGTATTGAATTTCATTTTGTTAACTTTGGCCCAGCTCTCCAGTCTCTCCAGGTCATTTTGAATTTTATCCTGTCCTCTGGGGTATTAGCTACCCATCCTAATTTGGTGTCATCTGCAAACTTAATAAGCATGCCCCTAATTCCCTCGTCCAAGTCATTGATAAAGATGTTGAATAGCACTGGGCCCAGGACAGAACCCTGTGGCACCCCCTGGTCACATCTTTCCAAGGCGAAGAGGAGCCACTGCTGAGCACCCTTTGGGTTCGGCTGGTCAACCAATTACAAATCCATTTAACAGTTAACCTGTCTAGCCCACATTTTACAAGCTTGTTAGCAAGAATATCATGGGGACAATAACAAACAAAAATTAAGATAATAACAAACAAACAAACAAACAAACATACATACAAGGCTTGTTTCCCCTGAAAAATCAATTCTCAAAGGCCCACCAGAATAGAAGGGAGTTCAAGAACCTGGGAGCAGCCACTGAGAAGGCCCTCCCCTGTGTTCCCACCAAATGTACCTGCGAAGGTGCTGGGTAGAAAGTAGGGCCTCCTGAAAAGATCGCTAAATACAGGAAGGTTTGTACAGGAGAGTACAGTCCTTCAAATAATCTGGACATCTTTTATTTTATAAGATCTCCAAACACGGGAAGGTTTGTACAGGAGAGTACAGTCCTTCAAATAATCTGGACATCGTTTATTTTGGTATTATGACTAAGCACTTTAATTTAAAAGTAATTCTGTCTACTGCTGTTTGGGGAGGGGGAATCTGGGATGATTTGATCATGTATACCTGTTATAATATAAAATCAGTTTAAAAAATTTAAAAGGAAGAGGTGCAGGGTTAGTTCTGGTGCTAACTTTAAGTGCATCTAGTAAATGCGTGGCTAAGTTCTGTGAATTCTAATGTATGTGGCTCCCCACATTGCACTGAATCTTTGCTCCTGATAACTAAAGGATCATCTATGTGCAAATACAGCTAGATAACCAATTTCAATAAAAGGTTAACTTAAGAAATACCATATATCTCTGCCTTCCATATGACATTTAAAGTCTTCCAATTAGCAGGCTCTGTTAGATGAGCTGCCAAAATCTCTGTCACAATAGCACAACCTATGCACGTTTCACAAGGCCTGAGCATCTCTTCCCCTTCCCATGACGTTTACAAGACATTTTGCTTGGTAACCATCTATCTTTGTAAAATAATGGGATGCCAGTTACAGTGTTGTTTGGATGAGAGCCAGGAGGAAGTGTCCTCTATTTTGCTGCAAAAATTCTAACAGCATTATGGAAACTCATAATTGCCTCTGAGTGCCCAATACTTCTGCAGCTGATTCACTTGTGGGGTAGCCTTCCCTGCTCTGGTGCCTTCTAGATGTTTTGAATGATAACACCCATCCATTCTGACCCTTAGCCATTCTGGATTGGGCTCATGGGCACTGAAGTCCAACATGGCTGGAGAGCACCAGGGTCGGAGTGCATGTTGTAATGAGTTATTTTGTAAGCTATTCTGGAAAATGCCTGTGAAGATCCTATTCTCATGTTTGTTGCTGTTATGTTTGTTTAGATGAACTCTTTTGGCCTTTTCTTTTCTCCTAAGAACATCCCAAAAGACAGTGGTGGTGGTAAAAAACGCATTCCAACATACACCTCCTCCATCACCATGACGAACCATCACCACTTACCGTATTTAAAGCCATTTTGGGCTGTCTTGCATCCAAGCTGATTCAAGGTTGTTTTTCTGAATTAAAAGAAGACAAAAATAAGAACACAATCAAATGAACTACACAACAGAACAGTCAACAATCATTACAAACTGGCTGTTATCAGTTGGAGAACTCTGGGCAAATAACATAGCTTTTTTCTGGCACCTAAAAGGAAGCAACATTGGTGCTGCCTGTAGGGGGGGCATTCCACAGTCACAGAAATATGAGAAAGGTCTTTCTGATGTTGCCATCTGCTTAATTTCCAACAGTGAAAGTAAATTGTTACAGGACTAGGTGTACCTTTTGGCACCTTACTCCAAAACTAATTAGGGCTAAGTGATATGACTTTGAAGTAGATAGGCAACTAGTGAAACTCTTTTAAACTTGGAGGGTTGTGATCCAAATGGACTCTCACAATCCTTATATGAAAACTTAATCTGATGTTGCTGAACAGTCATTATCACATTCTTGGCTATTGCCATTGTTGTTTGTGTGTTTATTTCCCTTTTGTGTCTTGCATCTTTAGAGCTATTTAGGCGGTAGTCCTATGCCTCCTTGCTTGGAGTAAGTCCACTGAACTGAGTGGGTCTGACCAATGAGTAAGCATTCCTAGCATGGTGCCATCAGTGGTGCTTTGCCTAAAGGGAAACACCACTGGCTCATGGTGGTATATGGTTCATGAATCAATGGATTCATTGTCTGAATCAAGTGGGCAATGAACATGCTGTAATGTTGGATCATGTCACAATCAGCAACAAGTATAGCAGTAAAAATGCCTCCTCAGTGAACTGCTATATATTTCGTCTGTTGTCAAGCAGTCCAACATGGGAATGTTGCTCCTGCTTTGCCCTTAAGCAGACCGGGCAGTTACCATGCCCTGACATGCTTTTAAAAATGTAACATTTTGCCACATTTCACAATTTGTCATAGATCTGTTTCAGAACGAGAAGTAACATAATTGGAGAAAGCAAAAATGTGGCAAAATCACCCCTGACCAAAAAAGCTACAAAAGGAATTTTAAAAGGTTTCTTTAAAAAAAGAAAAGAAAAGAAAAGAAGGGCCAGGAGATCTCTGGGACCAGTGGACAGGAACAAAGAATTCCTCTTCCCTCTTACCACATGAAAATGAGGAAGGGGATTGTTCCTGGAACAATTGAACCAGCATTCCCACGGCCTACAGTGCGATGACTATTTTAACTGCCACAGCAACATCTTATGGAATCCTGGGGTTTGCAGTTCAGAGGAGGGTATTTACAATTTTCTGTCAAAGCCCTCCAGTGCTCCTCAAACTACAAGCTCCAGGATTCCATAGGATGCAGTTGTGGCAGTTAAGTAGAACCATAATGCTTATAAATGCATAGTGTGGAAGGGTCCCTGGTATTGCTAAGTCTGAGTATTTCACTGTCCCATCTATTCCCCTCTTCATGAATGGAGAGGTTGGAAGAGCCAAGTCTGGTTCATTGATAGAAATGTCAGATGGAAAAGCTCCAGACAGTGCTTCTGTTGGGGACCATATGATACGGGGATCATGGTTATGCCCCTTGACATCATCTGACTGGAAGAGGGCTTGAGGTGGAGGGATATTGATCCCCACCCCATTCCCGCTACTCACCTCTGTGCTAACGCCTACGTTAGAACTCCATGGTGAAGCAGGGACTTCAACCAGAGTCTCCCTGATTTGTAAAAAAGAGTCTAGTCATCCCACATCACTGATTCCGTGGTATGTATCTATCATTCTCTTGCATACGTTGCCATTTTCAGTGTGATGATTGGCTGCTTAGGTGTCAGGATCTGCCCTTCCTCACAGGATTAGGCCCCTGGCTGCAGCAGCCAGCACAGCCTCTTTGCAGACTCAGGCCCTAGCTGTGGGAGTCCCTGAAGAACCAGGGCCAAGCTATCAGATGCAGCCATCTGTAATCATGCAGCACAACTGAAGCAGCCAGGGGAACTGCTATTTAAGAGTCGCATTCAGTCCTCAGTCTTGGCCACTGCAATATGGTTTTCTGTGCTGTCGGTAGCTGGGTCTTGTTCTTGGGCCTTCTGTGCTGTCTGTAGCTGCTCTTGGACCTTGGGGTGAAAACATGCAATCATGCAGCACACCTGAAGCAGCCAGGAGAACTTCTATTTAAGACCAGCATTCAGCTATCTGTCTTGGCCACCACAACATAGTCTTCTGTGGTGTCTGTAGCTGCTCTTGGGGTGCAAATATGTGGAAAGCTTCAAGTCCTTGCTAAACATGGCAATGGAGGGGCTCTTGCATCCTGGCATGTGTGGTGTGTGTGTGCATAGTGTGGTATGTGTGTGTATGCGTGGTTGCATGGCAGTGGCAGCAGAGGGGCTCTCGCATCCTGGTGTGTGTTGTGTGTGTAGCGTGGTGTCTGTGTGTAGTGTGGTGTGTATGTGCAATTCCATGGTGGCAGAGGGGCCCTCACGTCCTGGTGCGCGTGGTGTGTGTGTCTAGCATTGCATATACTCAGCATTGTGTATGTGCAGTTGTATGATGACGGTGGAGGGGCTCTCAGTATGAAACTAGCTATTATAGTTGATTTGAAAGGTTATATATTAATGTGTCAAATGATCATACTCTTGACATGTTTCCTCAGTAGCCAGTCAGCAGAGTGGGAATGGAAACATACTGAAGCATTTTATATATGTAGATAATGGTGTATGTTACACCGGGTATCACTAGTAATTGTACAATGCTGACTAGCTTCTATCAATGCAAGCACTACCACAGCATCAGTGTTTTACAGGTACACAGCACTCTTATATCTGAGTATACATAGTCCCTACTGCATACAGTAACTGCATTTTCCTACAAGCTATTACTCACTTACATCACACAATCCTGTTCAGCATCTGTACATTGATGCTATAGTGTACTTTACATTTAGGAGAATGATTCTAATAACCATGGACCATTAAATGTGTCTTTTTGAAATAATCTCACATTCAAAATTTTATATATATATATATATATATATATATATATATATATTCATTCTTGTCTCATTTCTAAGTTATTGTAGGATTTTATTTGCCTTTCAGATTTTAAAAAGCATATTTCATGTAAGAGCTCAGTACGTATAGACGGCTCTGTTTCAAAGGCAGAGAAAGTGGGTTAAAATTGTACAGAATATGTACTAATGGAACAGGCATCTATTTGTCACTGAATGGATTGCAAAGATGTGATAGAGCTAATTAAAGCTGCCACCTTATACTTATGTACCTTGGTGTAAACCTTGTTAAACATAGTGAGACTTCATTGTGAGGAAACACAGGATCAGGTTACACCACACTTTGCAATGGGGTGGGTAGATTTCTTTTTCTTTTTTTTTAAAACAATGTACTGTACATGACTAGAAAATATAATTTTTACTAGATCAAATAGTAATGAACAGTTCTGTGAATTTCAGCTGCTGAAAGCCTCTAATCATGGCTTTTAGCCTGATTCATATTTTAAGCTCATTTGGAAGTGTACAATCCCATCAAAAGAATTTGCAATTATTAGGTCATTAGACCTGGAAGCAGGCACTGATCTGAAGGTTAAGAAATTGTTAGTGTCAGTAGAAAGGAGCACAGAAGAACATTCAGCTAAAATGGGTATCATGAGGTATAACAGAGGTACCAGACATGCACTTGAAATGCTCTGCTTCTCAATATCAATACGGTATGTTGCAATGCTAAACACCATTTCTATGAAGCAAGGCTCACTGGAGATAGTGCCTGAAATCCTATTTGACATTGTTATGCCAGAGATCCAAGAGGGCTGCTCCTTGTGGACCCAGACCGTACAGCCCCTCTGCTCTCCTGAATAATATACACATACACATTGTATTGGATAACTATGATTATATTTGGTTACATCTTCAGAAAACATGGGTTAAATACAGGTTAGTAAGATACATGTTTTTTGGCAATAAATGGCCGCAACTTGCAAGCTAGATGGTTGGCGGCAATGCAAGGGTTGTGATCTGCTCCTTGAGCCCACCATGTTGGTCAAGTTCCTGTGTCAGTCCTTTCCGACTCCCTGGAGGGGAGAGATGCTGGCCAAGCCGTCCGCTCGACTCTCTCTCCTCCCCTGCAAACAAATGATTAACCACAGGAGGCGGGGTCTATCTTGAACTAGCACTTGAACTTGCACTTGACAGAGACCCCTTGACCTCATGCTCTATCACGACCCATGACATCTGCCACCAAGGCTTTCCCCCCATGGGAAAATGCCTTCCGCCAACCATCCTCATATTCAACAGGCAGCCCTACCTGCCGCGTAGGCCCTGGACCTCCATTGGCCCAGCTTCATGATGGCATCTGCTGACAAGCTCCCAGTTGCTGCCATGGTAGCGCCCCCTATCCAGAAGGAGTGGCTACCAAAATCCTCTGCTGGCAGCCCCATCCAGGCCAGGGCCTTCTTCAGCACACTCACGGATACCTGGTGAGTGGTACTCCATCCCGATGCT
Source organism: Gambelia wislizenii (assembly GCA_030847615.1). Lineage (NCBI taxonomy): Eukaryota > Metazoa > Chordata > Lepidosauria > Squamata > Crotaphytidae > Gambelia > Gambelia wislizenii. The sequence continues at coordinate 371,972,059 of JAUMIR010000001.1, forward strand.
TGAAAAGGGGTCCCTCAGTGCCTCCTCTAGCCTCAATGAAACCCTGCATACAGGTCACCGGGCATGGGGAGGTGCCCTCCACCTTTCTCAGGTGTATGGTGGCCCCGCGGCTACTTTGGTCGGTCTTAGAGCGCCTTATGCGCAGTGTCATGTCTTTGCAGGTGATGGTCATGTCACACATCTGCAGGGCCCTGCACTGATCTGAAGGTTAAGATATTGTTAGTGTTGCTAGAAAGGAGCACAGAAGAACATTCAGCTAAAATGGGTATCATGAGGAATACAGAGGTACCAGGCATGCACTGTTCCCTTGAAACGCTCTGCTTCTCAATATCAATACGGTATGTTGCAATGCTAAACACCATTTCTATGAAGCAAGGCTCACTGGAGATAGTGCCTGAAATCCTATTTGACATTGTTATGCCAGAGATCCAAGAGGGCTGCTCCTTCTTCTCAGGTCTTCCCGCTGCCACCGTATTGCGTCTGGGTGTACCACCACAGCCAAATAGTGCTAGTTTGACTCCAGGGCACAACTGCACCTGGGCATCCCCTGACTGCTATTGCATGGCTGGAGGGAAAGCATTGCACAAGAACATACTTGATCCCTCCTTGTGTGACATCCAAGAATGTACTTATGTTAGCATAAGCCCCAAAGAGCATGCTTTTTTTCATTTAAAAAATAGACATAATAATATTCAGTCAATATTTCCGTTCCTTTCTCCCATACGATATATCACATGTTATTGTTTCAGTTCTTTGCTCCATTTCATGCCATAACTATGGCTATTTTACTTGGAGCCTTTTATCAAGTTGAATCTGGCCAGTGAATTCAATGTAGTCATTCCACAGTTCAACATCAAGGGCTTGCATACACTGGCCAGAATATGCTGCCTTCTGGCCAGGTTATTCTAATCCCAGAGCTGGCCCAAATACCCCCCCCCCCTGTTACCACAATGAAATGGGCAGAAGTCCACATGCTGGTATTGGTGGGCACCTCAGCTGCTGTCACACGCTGCACTCTCTGAAACCAGGAAGGAAGCCTTCAGCATGTGATCAAGGCTGGTCATATGCAGGGGGCCTTGATCCTTCCTGACACCAGCAGTGGCAGCTGGCAATATGGCCCGGAATGCAGGAACAGACCCTGTGTTCCTGTGCCAGACCCATCTGGGTTTCCTTGTATGGTGCGGGTTTTTCCAGGTTTTTTTTTTTTAAAAATTGAAAAACAGATTTAGCCTGGCATCCCCCTGGCTTTGCCTTGGACATCATCAAGACTGTCTGGAGGTGAATTGGGCCAAGGTCCCTGTGTTGTTTGGACTGCAGGGCTCCAACATGGTGTGTGTATGTGTGTGTGTGGGGGGTGCAAGCCAGCTAACTGCCTATTTAGACAAGCCTCAAGTTATTTTTTTCTGGCCTCTCCTGTTTCTCTGTCCTAGATTTTTGCATCTACTTGTCTGATAACACAGATTTGAAAATCTGAAAGGCTTACACACATCGTTGTAATCCTTTGGATGCTTTAATAAAGGTGTTGTATGAATATGCCCCTTCCTTACAACAACTTTTGCTATTATTAGACAGTATAATTTATGTTTTATTTTCATTTCATTCTTTTGAGAGCTTGTTTGCCTTTAGTGCTTTAGCACTTGGCCACTTATGGAATAAAACCTGGGGTTTTGAATTCCCTACTGCTATGTGATTCCAGTTATGTCCACAAATGTTCCAGGGAGTTTCATTCATAAGCCCACTTCAACTGTTGCTTGCTCTGTCCTTCATACTAACAGGGCTCAGCCCGTCCTCTGAAGCTGTCAATAATTCTCTTTTGAAGTCACATAGCAACAATGAGGCTCAGTCTCTTGCCTTACCAGCTCTGTGCTAAATGACTTCACAAAACAGATTGTCAGTTTCCTTGCTGTAATTTTACAGCAGGTGAAAATGATTCATTTTTGTGTTTCTGCTCATTACATAATTAAGCAATATGCAGAAAATCACACAGATGCAGTTGGGTAAGTACAGAATCTCAGTGTTTTGGAAATATTAACATCATGCCAGGGATAATTACATACATATTGCATTTCTAGTTAAATGCTGTCAGTTTCTAAATGTGAAGAGTTCAGTCTTCTCATGTTTGCAGTCCACATTTGTTTGAAGAGGGTTATACAAGGGAACATTAAATGGTGCAATTAGGATTGGTCTTTTGGTGTGTGCCTAAATACCCTAAAGGTACCAGATCCTATCTGATCTTGGATGCTAACCAGGATCAACCCTGGCTAGTACTTGGATGGGAGCCACCAACAAATCCCAGTTGCTGTAGGCTATGTTTCAGAGGCAGGAACTGGCAAAAATACACCTCTGAGGATTCCTTGCTTAAGAAAACCTAAGAAATTCATTGGGGTCACCATAAATCAACAGATGACTTGAAGGCATATACACAGACACACACACTTTGGGGCTAAAATCGAGGACCTTGTAATTGGGGGAGATAATGGCAAAAATGTCCACAGACCCACTGTCAGCACTTGAATTGGCATGGGCTCACTGGGACTGAAGTTGTGGCCAGGAATACAGATGGTTTCATTTTATTCCTGTAGTTGCAGTGCTGCCATAGTTAAATAAAATTTGGAATACAAAACTGCACATATCCATTTTTTTAAAGTCAGGATTGGCAAAAGGACTTTTTTGTTTTTAGCTTAAGCACATGATGAACACAGAAGCAGTTGCAAAGCACAGCAGAATGGCAGGATTGTGGGTGTGTAATCTCTCTCTCTCTCTGGCTTTTCTTTGCAAACAGTGATTCAGGAAGGACTCATCCTGCGCTTTCTGCAAGCGTGCTGATGACTAAAAAGGCCAATCTGAGATAAACAAGTCCGATTGCAGAAAGCACAGCAGAAGGTCTCCTTGGGTGATGTTTCTGGGTTGTGATTCTTTCTGCGTTGTCGTTTCTCTTCAAGACTTGTTCGGTTTGAGTTCCCAAATAAGGCTGCAGCATTGTGGATAGTGCATCTCCATGCCTCCCGATGTGAGGCCAGGGCGGACCATTGTTGGTGATCAATTTGGCTGAGCTTGAGATGCTGTTTCAGGGAGTCCTTGAACTGCTTTTTTGGAGCGCCCCTCTTACGCTGACCCGTGGCGAGTTCACTGTAGAGTACTATTTAGGGGAGGCGATGGTCCTCCATCCTAGAAACGTGCCCTGCCCAGCGCAGTTGTGTTCTCAGTATCATGGCCTCAATGCTGGTGATCCCTGCTTGCTCAAGGACAGCAACATTCATCACATAGTCAGTCCAGTGTATGTGTAAGATTATGCATATACAGCACTGATGAAAACATTCGAGGAGTTGTAAGTGGTGGCGATAAGTGGCCCATGTTTCTGACCCATAAAGGAGAATAGAGAGTACAATGGCTCTATACACACTGATTTTTGTGCTTCACCTCAGGTGTTTATTACTCCAGACTCTTTTGTAAAGTCTTCCAAATGCGCTATATGCCTTTGCTAATCTGTGATCGATCTCTTTGTCAATCTTGGCATCTGAGGAGATAATGCTTCCCAGGTAGGTGAACTCCTGAACGGACTTAAGCACAGGGTTGCCAACAGAACTTCTTTACCAGCCTGCACCACAGGATGTGTGTAATATAGTATAATAATAATACAAGGACTCCCTGAAACCACATCTCAGGCTCAGCCAAATTGATCACCAACAATGGTCCGCCCTGGCCTCACATCGGGAGGCATGGAGATGCACTATCCACAATGCTGCAGCCTTATTTGAGAATTCACGCCGAACAAGTCTTGAAGAGAAATGACAGTGCAGAAAGAATCACAACCCAGAAACATCACCCAAGGAGACCTTCTGCTGTGCTTTCTGCAACCGGACTTGTTTATCTCGGATTAACCTTTTTAGTCATCAGCGCACGTGCAGAAAGCGCGGGATGAGTCCTTCCTGAATCTTTGCGAAGAAAAGCCAGAGAGAAAAAGTATAAAAATTGCAAAAGAAGTAACATCTTAAGTTTTTCCTCCCCCATGTAAGACTGGTACGTCATGTGTGTAAGATTACCTTGCAGCCCCATCGAAGCATCCCAGTGGCTGTTTACAAATTATCTTAAAAAACCAATATTCTGTGAATCATAGAGTCATAGAGTTGGAAAGGCCTCATGGGCCATCAAGTCCAATGAGATCCTGTTTTAAAGTACGATTGGCCCCTTTTTTATTCAGGTAGAGCTTATTATTCCTTTAGCTATTGGAACAGCAGTTGAAGCTACAGGTTGACCCCCATATTTGTGGGGGATACATTCCAAGACCTCCCATGGATGCCTGAAATCATGGGAACCCTATTATTTTCAATGAGATGAATGCCAGATGTTGATCATAGAATCACATTAGAAATGCCTAGAGAGAACATATTTTTTTTCAGAGGTGGATAAGTGAAATCATGGATATTGAATCTGTGGATATGGGGGGGTCAACCTGTATTCCTAACATATGCACTGACAGGAGAAGCTCAGCACAGTTTTTAGTGCCATGCATGTAGCTGTTCCCATTGCTGAGCATATGCATATTAGCTAACTCAATCTTTCTCCTTGCAAACTGTAGGGCTGGTGTCTGGGAACTGGAAAATCACATTGGGGTTCTGACGTTTCAGGCTCTGGGTTAAATTGTCCTGACCTAAAGATGGTAGGTCAGCCACATGGTTTATTGAGAAAACGGGTGCATTGGCAGGTATATCTTTGTCTATTTTATATGTGGAAACCCTCCTTTGCCAACTGTGTTCATTAGTAGAACTAGAATGTGGAAACAATTTACAGTATTTCATCTGCTATGGGTCTTTCATATTTGAGGCTGTGACCAATTCCTTCCTGGTGTGCAAACAATGGGAGATGATACCATGTTATTGTTGTTGTGTTCCTTCAAATTGTTTCCAAAACCTTAAGGTGAAACTTCCATGAGGGTTTCCTGGCAGGATTTGTTCAGAGGGAGTTTACCATTGCCCTTCTCTGAGGCTGAGAGCATGTGACTTGCCCAAGGTCACCCAGTTGGTTTCCATAGCTGAGCACAGATTCAAACCCTGGTCTCTTAGAGTCCTAGTCCAGCATTCAAACCACTACAGTTGTCCCTTCATATTTGCTGGGGTTTGGTTCCAGGACCCCCCATGGATACCAAAATCCACGAATACTCAAGTCCCATTATATGCAGTGGCATAGCAAAATGGTGTCCCTTATATAAGATGGCAAAATCAAGGTCTGCTTTTTGGATTATTATTTTTTTAAAGAATATTTTCAAGCTGTGAATACTTAAATTTGTGGATACTAAATCTGTGGATACGGAGGAACAACTGCATATCTCACCCTGGCTTTGATAACATTTATCATATGCTGATTGCTCCAGCTCAAGCTGCAATTTTTGCTTGTTAGTTGGGAAGCCTACAAGATTATATTGAGCTGTTCCCAAATTCTTGGCTATACATTTGTGATGTAGGAATAATGTTATTGGTACCTCTTCTCTAGCGCTGGTCCTGTGTATTTAAAATACACTTGAAATAAAAGGAATATATCAGCTTTATTCAGCATTTTGATAAGTGGCAGGGAAGCTTTACAAAGTTACAGTTTGTGTCACCTTACACATGAGCATGTCTATTTTGAGATAAGCTATAGCTTGAGAATGTTGTTTTTAACTGTAACTTCCAGAATCTTCCAGTCCGTATGGTCATTTCATTTTCTTAGACTTGCTAATTTTTACCCCGAGCTCTGGTATGTTTTCATTGTCTATAGCCCATACAATATGTTCTGTTCTGATATTAAATAGTGGCGATATGCAGATACACAAATACTGTGGCCACCCTAAGCCAGGACAGATATACTGTAAATGCTTCTGGAGTATGGATATAGGCTCAACTTGCATGTAACCATCAAGTGGTTAAATTCAGTAATCATAACCTGCAGAGCATCCTTAAGCGGTCTTCAGGATACTCTAGGGATTTAGGGATTTTATTTGTATTGTATTTTAAATTCTGTAAGCCGCCCCGATTGTTTTAACAGAGGGGCGGGGTATAAATAAATTTTATTATTATTATTATTATTATTATTATTACTCTACTACAGTCCCACTGATCTGCCCTTCTTTGCATCTATATAATTCCTCTGCAGGGACCAGTTTAATCATGAAAACTTAGATAGATCGACGTGGTGCCAGAGCATGACATGAACAATGTCCCTTCTTGCCCACATCATTTCAGATGATGCTCAGCAGTAAAAAGAAAGAAAAAATGTGCCAGATCCACTTAATGCATGCTAAAAACAGCAAAATAAATTAGAGCAGCCATATGGCCTAATTTTACACCTCCCTGACCTTTTGAGTTTTTGTCAGAGTTATTCTGTCCTGGACCTGTTCTTTTATTATCTCAGCCTGCATGGGCAATTTTAACTTTGCATAATTGAAGCAGTGCATGCAAAGAGTGAGAGGACCAGGTTTTAAACAAATATCTGTTAAAGAATTCCTTGAACAGTTAATTGCCAATATTGGTCCTATTTGCAATAACTAGGTGACAGATGTTTAGCCCACCGCCAGCCTTACGCATGGGATCCTCTCAGTTCCTAGAGGTGGGCACATATCACGGTTTGTCCTGCCTGCAATGGCTGGCATTCAGTAAACAGGATGGTGTATTGTGGTCTGTCTAGTAAGTTGATGCTTAGGTCTGAACTCACTTTGTAGTGGGATTTGTTTATGATGTTATGACATTTCCAGGGCCATGCCACCACACACCCCTCAGCTCACAAAAATAGTGCTGCTACATAGCTGGCTGCGGTTCATTGTATGAGAGCCAGGTCCTTCTGCTGTATCAGGCCAAGGTACTATTTTGTTTTGGTTCACCATGCTGGCACTGCCATAGAGGATAAAACATATTGACAATGCAGCTGATCTGTTATTATATTTACATGTATAGCAGCTGAGATCCTGCAACAGACTGATGGATTGTAAAATTCAGTCCTATAGCCTTCCCCTACATAGAATTCTAGAATCATAAAGTTGGAAGAGACCATGAAGGCCACCCAGCCCAACCCCCTTTCCTGCACGAATACCCAGTCAAAGCGGTCCTGACAAATAGCCACCCAGCCTCTGTTGAAAAACAACCAAAGAAGGAGACTCCATCACATTCCGAGACAATGCAGTCCTCTGTTCAACAGCTCTTACCATCAGAAAGTTCTTTCTAATGTTTAGATGGAATCTCTTTTCCTGTAGTTTGAGTCCATTGCTCCATGTCCTAGGAGATTATTAAATGTGTCAAAAATGGTGTTATGAGGTCTCCATGAGGTCCCAGAAGGGTTTAATTATCAGGTGACATCATCTCCCAAGCATTCTGCTGCCATTCCGAGGGCGTTCTGTTTTACTGATGGGGAGGAGCTGGCAATTATCTCTCATGGCGTTTCCGTTCTGGATTTGCTGGTGTGCAACAATGTGCCACATTTTGCTGGCGAGATTCCAGTGTTAATGGGTGGTCCTGCCAGAACACTTCTAGGTCAGATTGGGACATCCAGGTAAGTTTTGTTCTTTTTTGTACCCTTCCCAAGTTAGTTGTAAATTGTAAAGTGTGTTTTTCTGCTTGGTGTCACTTTTTTTGTGCGTACAGTCCTCCCTCCACATTTGTGGCCTCCACACTTGCGGTTCTGCATATTCACGGTTTGCAGCGAGGGGAGGCTGGGGAAAGCAGTGACAGGGCCTCTGAGGCCCCGTCGCCGCTTTCGGGAGGGCAGGGGGAGGTGCAGGAAAGCGACGACGGGGCCTTCAGAGGCCCCATGGTTGCTTCCGGAGGGCGGGGGGAGGCGAGGGGAAGCGACGACAGGACCGCCGGAGGCCCCATGGTTGCTTCGGGGGGTGGGGTGGGGAGTTGAGGGGAAGCTACGACGGTGCCTCCAGAGTCCCCGTGGTCGCTTCAGGTGGGCGGGGGGAGGTGCAGGAAAGCGAGGACGGGGTCTCCGGAGGCCCCGTGGTCACTTCAGGAGGGTGGGGGGAGGCTGGGGAAAGCAACGACAGGGCCTCTGGAGGCCCCATGGTTACTTTGGGAGGGCGGGGGGAGGGTGGGGAAAGCAATGACGGGGCCTCCGGAGTCCCCGTGGTCACTTTGGAAGGGCAGTGGGAGGTGGTAGGAAGCGACCACGGGGCCTCCAGAGGCCCCATCGCCACTTTCGGGAGGGAGGGGGGAGGGTTGTCATTTTTCGTGGAATTTTCTCATTTGCGGGGTCTGCGGAACCTAACCCCTGCAAATGTGGAGGGACGACTGTATTTTTGTTTTTATACTTAAATTTCCCATGCTTGCATCTTCTAGTGAGAACAGACAGGATTTCACTCCAGGAAGTGAATGGAGCTCCATTAAAGCTCTGTTCATTCCTTGGCTGCTCTGTGGATGTGAGAGAAGGTAAGTTTAGTTGGGAGGGTTATTGTTTTGGGACAGGGGCGGGAGTGGAAATTGTGGTACAGGAACACTTTTTGCATTCCTGTCTGATAATCTCCCTAGTCTCGGGAGAAGCAGAAAACAAGCTTGTTCCCTCTTCAATATGACATCCTTTCAAGTATTTAAACGTGGATATCATGTCACATCTTAACCTGCATGTCTTCCCCTTTACCACATGGCTGATCTACCTGTTTCTGGCTGAGTGGCTCTCTACCCTATGGCCATTCAGTGGCCGGGAGAGAATAAGGGGCAGCAGCCAACCCCAGTAGCATCACTGGGGGTATGTGTGCAGGGGTGAGAACCACACCAGGTGACACCAAAATGACTGTCTATATTTTTTTGTGCAGTGTTTCAGCAGAAATTTATTATTTTTTGTAAAAATATCCCTGGCACCATGACCAGCCAGGCAAGACTTCCTTCTTCCTCCTCTCCCACGTGTAGGTTTTCAGTGACCCTCAAGATCACAGACAGATTGTGTAAGTGGTTGGAAAATATAGTTTCCAGGAACTTCTCCTGGCACTTTGTAATCTGTCCTGCTTTCAAAATATGTTGCCTGAGATGTGGTTTTGGGAACACCCGTGTGATACAAGGGGGGCCCCTAGGGTGTACATCACTGAATGATTTAATATTTTTTTAAAAATATATTTAATTAGTTAAAATTCATTGTATATGGCAATAGCACATTGGGTGACTAGCTGACATTGTGTCACTAGGACACTAGACAGGAGGCAGCAGGCTCCCCAGGAGTAAACTAGATTTGGTCCAGTTTAATGATCTTTGTAGGGTGGGCTACCGAAGACCGGGATGTTTAAACTTCTTGCCACTTCTTTTTAAACTCTTTCTTGACCCAGATACTATAATTAAGAGGAGGGAAGCTGAAAGATCAACAGGAGAGGAAAGGAAGACCAGAAAGGGAAACAGGAGTAAGCAGAAGGGAAGAGAAAAGGCATGAGTGACAGCTGGGAAGGAGACACTAAAGGTTTTCTAACCCAGGCTGGGTGCATTTGGTAGTACAGTTGGACCCCTGTATCCACGGAACCAACACCCACAGTTTCATTTATCCATGGGAGAGGAAATAAAGATACATGCCATAGAGTCATGCTAGAAAATGCCTAAAGAAGCATCCTCTCTAGGCATCTTCTAGGTCCTCCAACACAACTCTATGGTATGTTTTTATTGGAAATCCTGTTATTTTAATAGGGTTATTTGCAGTTTCCAGTATCTGCAGTAAGTCCAAGAAACAAGCCTCCGTGGATATGGAGATCCGACTATATTTATATACAGGTATACCTCCTTGATGAAATAGATGTGTTCCTTGGCTTTACTTCTTTAATGGAAGCTTTGGTACCGAGGTAGAAATAACATGGAGAGAATAGGGATAGATTCCTACACCACTCAAAAAAAAAAAAAAAAAAAAAAAAGAAAAAAAAAGAAGAGCAGTTCAACATGTTTCAGCAACGTTTTGTTTGAAATTAACATTATGCACATGTGAAATGAAATAACCAAGTCAAGTAAACCTTGCTTAAGTAAACAAAAACATTTTGAATTTTCTAGAGACCACTTGAAAGCTTCTTCCAAAATTAATCCTGGGATGATGATTTCCCCCCCTTTCAACAGCTTCCACTTTTCTTATGATTTCCATTTTGGTGGCAAAACTTATAGATTTATGTTGTTTCAACATGCCAGGGTAGCTTGTGAGGCAGACTAATCTGCTATCCCCTGTTCTTTCTGTTTTGCTCTTCATACATGCTCAGTAAGTGATTCTGGAGACTGCTGTTTGCCTTACCTGTTGCATGTAAGCACACTCAGCTACAGGAGGATCATTTAGAGTAGAACCCCATTCTTTCCTAGGTCAAGCTTTTTTGCATTGTTTCCTGCAGACATGCTGCTGCAACCCAACACTGAGTCTGTCTTTCTCCAGCCCTCCTTCACCATCCTTCCAATTGGAGAGGAGGCTGGGCTGGGCTGCTGTAAAAAGACTTTGGAGCTTCTTTGTCAGAGGCTTTGTTAACTGCAGTATGCCTGTACAGTATCTGCTGGGGTTTTGTTCCAGGCTCCCCCCATGAATACCAAAATCTGCGGATGCTCAAGTCCTATTATATACCTCTCTCTCTCTCAACGGCATAGTAAAATGTGGTCCCTTATATAAAATGGGAAAATCAAGGTTTGCTTTTTGGATTGTTTTTTCCAAATCATGGATAATTGAATCCGTAGATATGGGATCTGTGGCTACCAAGGGCTGACTGTTTTAAAATTTAGGCTCTAGCAGGCATCTAGCAGTATTTTTAAGCAAGCAAACAAGGAACACCACAGCTTCTTACCGTGTGCCTGGTCATTATAGAAACATTATTTTATTCATCCAGCTAGTTTATATGTTAAGGCAAATGGGTTGCAACATGGCCATCCCTTCTTCATTAGATGCAGACAAGTTACTGTACAATTGTCTTGAAAAGAGACTTATGAAATTATCTTCTCCAAGTCAAAACATCCTTGAGCGTGCTGGTCAGAAATCATGTCTGAAGCAGAGCTTAAAAGCCTCCCATACAGACAAAGCCATCTGTTAGACTCCTTTAAAAAAAAGTTATCTTTGCTGTTGACATTTTCTTTCCTTCAGGAGCTGTTATACTGGATATTATGTCCCCTGGTGACTGCTTTTCTTCGGTTTGTTCAGGTATTTCATTTCTAGTACAAGCGCTTTCCAAAGTGTCATGGGACCACCTGTGCCCTGTGCACAGGAAAAGCCATTTATCTTTCAGGAGAGAGGTCATTACGAACACTTATTCCAGTACTACTTACAGAAAACCATGCTGCTTTAGCATTGCCATTTTAGAACCAATGCAGAATTTTGGTAGAATATGGCTGTTGTCGGCAAGCATAGTTTACAGGCATGTTTTGCTTGGGAGTGTATGACTTATTTCCAGGCAAACAAGGTGAAAGACATTGAGTTGTTCTGCAATCCCAAGAACTTCATTACCTTACTTCTAACTCACAAACAAATTTATCATGCCAGCTATTAAAGAGGCTATAACAAAAGCGGTAGTAGACAGTGTTGACTGTGGGCGTGAATCTATAGCGTGTGGTAAACAACTCTTTTGTGAAATAGCAGGAACTATGCAGACTTTCAGATGTACTTGGACTGAAGCTATGATCTCTCACCATTGGCTGTGCTGGCTATTGCTATTCAGATGTGCCATCAAACACTGAGTCGATATAAGAGCTGGACACCCTGATTGGAGTTATAACAGGTCACAATGTTATTAACATAAAACACTGCATGATATGCAGGTGAGGCAAAGGAGACCTGTGTGTGCAATGCTTATCTGGCTGTTCTTGCCTGTTCAATGTTGCTTCTGGACCAGCCTTCCCCCCAGGTTCAAGCCTGAATCAAATGCCACCAGATTAGGTAGGAATAGAGGGGAAAAGCCCCTGAGGTCTAGCCTCCCATTGCCCAAAGCCATACATGACTCCTCTAGGACCTCTCCTCTCTCCCTATGTCCATATCCCCAACCCTTTTTAGTGCACTGGTCTCTCCCCATTCACCTTAAACCCTGCCAATTGTGACACAACACTAGCAGCAAATAGCATATTTGACATGAATGTGTACCCAGTCATCTTACCACAATCAACAACAACATGCTTTATTATGATCACAAATCAGACTTTATTACCACCATGGATCAAAAAACAGATGGTTGCAAGACAGTAAGAAATCAAGTAAAAGAAAAGACAGCTCACAAGTACAAAAGTCCCTGTATACATACAGCAGGGTGGCAATACAGCAACCAGTACCAGATCAAGGGTAATGGTATTCACTGGAACTGAGACATATCACAGTGAGGTTTGATCAGCTTACTTCTGGTAGAACATGCTAAATTACAAAACTTGGCAACTTACCTTCAGAACAGATTCTTTGGAAGAATCTGAGAGAAGTATGATATAAAAATGACTAGGCCTGCTTGGGAACTGCTTCAAAATTGGATCTATCAGTTGGGAATGAATTCCTTATAATACAGGCAATATAGAAAAACATGGTCCACTATATCAACCATGCCTGACTGGCAAGGGCAGATATGCTGTACATAGGTGTTTCATAAGTATCTCCCTTCCAGTAGAATCTATGCCAGGATGTTAAAACGGGCCAGAGTAAAGGCTCTGCGATATTTAGGAATATTGAGAGTGTAAAGATAGCCAGCTGGAACAAAACTCTTACTAAGGTTGCCTTCTACCAGATAATGTTGGATTCTGGCTCTGTCATTCTGCAGAACTACATCCCAGATCTGCTGTTTAATTGTTTCCATACACCTGGAGAATCCTAAGCACAGTAGGGCTAAGGAAGAGAACCCATATTTCTGCAGTTTCTCCTTAATATACCTCAACTAGATGGAGCAAAATTTGTCAGTTAGGATTGGGGTGGGGGCTAAAGTAGAAGAGGTAAAATTCACTTTAAGCCAGTAACTGAATGCATAGGACCAAGCACATGCCTCAAATGGGGCCATTTTGAGTAGAGCATTTGGAAGAGAGTATGGAACTCTAAAAACAGCATGTAAACATTTGAACTTGTACTGGTTCTAGGGGCTGAAAGTCTTTATGAATACACAGTTGGGAACCATAGAGAATTTGAGATGTTACTTTGCTTTGGAAAACTTGGATCAGAGATGGGATATGTGAGCCTGCCTTGGAGAAGAAAAATCTAAGGATGGTGGCAATTGACCTTTGGGCATTCCTTTCCGGATACAGTATTTTTTTTTTTAAATAAAACCACTAGTGGATATTTCCAGATATTTTTACACACTTGGAGGAAATTTTATAATGTTCAAAATGATTTTTCTCTCTCTCTCTGGCTTTTCTTCGCAAACAAAGATTCAGGAAGGACTCATGCCGTGCTTACTGCAAGGGCGCTGATGACTAAAAAGGGGAGCTGATGGTCCTCCATCCTAGAAACGTGCCCTGCCCAGTGCAGTTGTGTTCTCAATATCATGGCCTCAATGCTGGTGATCCCTGCTTGCTCAAGGACAGCAACATTCATCACATAGTCAGTCCAGTGTATATTTAGGATTGTGCGTAAACAGCGCTGATGAAAGCGTTCGAGGAGTCGTAAGTGGTGGTGATAGGTGACCCATGTTTCAGACCCATAAAGGAGAATAGACAGTACAATGGCTCTATACACACTGATTTTTGTGCTTCACCTCAGGTGTTTATTACTCGAGGCTCTTTTGTAAAGTCTTCCAAATGCGCTATATACCTTTGCTAATCTGTGATCGATCTCTTTGTCAGTCTTGGCATCTGAGGAGATGATGCTTCCCAGATGGGTGAACTGCTGAACGGACTTAAGCACAGGGTTGCCACCAGTAATGTGGGGATGATGGTGTTCGTCCTGTGGTGCAGGCTGGTAAGGAACTTCCATTTTCTTCAGGTTGACTTCCAGCCCAAACAGCTCTGCAGCTGTTGCGAAGCAGGATGTTAGGCGCTGCAGAGCTGCTTCTGTGTGGGCAACAATGGCAGCATCATCAGCGAAGAGCAGCTCACGGACTAGATAGTTTAGAGTCTTGGTGTGAGCCCTCAGCCAGCTTAAGTTAAACAAGCTACCATCAGTACGGTAACGTATGTAGATGCCATCTTCTTCTTCAAGCTCTGCCGTAGCCCTTTGGAGCATCATGCTGAAGAAGATTGTAAATAAAGTTGGAGCAAGAACACAACCTTGCTTCACTCCATTAGTTATTAGAAAGGGCTCTGAAAGAGCATCGCCATATCTGACTTGACCATGCTGGCCCTCGTGTAGCATGATAATCATTTTAAGGAATTTGGAGGGACATCCTAGTCTTTCCAGGATCTGCCACAGACTTTTTCTACTCATGGTGTCGAAGGCTTTGGTGAGGTCAACAAATGTTACATAGAGACCCTTGTTCTGCTCTCTACATTTCTCTTGCAGTTGTCTAAGGGCAAATACCAGGTAGTTGGGGATGAGCTTTCGTTAGGCCACCTTTTCTAGGCCCTCTCCATATGGAGTAAGCAGTGCTCTCCTTTAAAAAGGCTGCTTGGTCATTCAGGATGCTGCCGAACAAGACTGTCATCTCCCGGGTCAGCCTCGAGCGACCAATGTCCTGAACCGCCTGCATGCAGGGTTGGGTCTGCGGCTTCCAGTGCATCTTTACACCTGCCGTTTCGTCCCTCGCCTATCGCTACAGGGCTTTTTTGGAATGGGATTTGTCCTTCAAGCCTGTGCAATGGATTTTTCTGGTGGAGCGCATTGTGCACAGAACTGGCCTCACCCTTTAAACCAAAGGTTCATCTGCTGGCCTTGCAAGCATGGATGGTAGCAGTGAGCTTCCTTCTCTTAGATGGTTGACCTTACAGGGTTGGACGAGCATCATCTGCCCGGGTTTGGGATTAGAGTTTTCCTTCTCCTTGGACAGTTGCCATAGGCTAGAGAGCCGATCCTGCCCTTTGACGCTCTTTGCCAGACCCTCTGGCAGGTTGCCTGTGATTAAAATATGGTGCTGAGGCTTCCAAAGCTTCACGGAAGTGACACGGATGGTTTTGGGAGAGGGACAACGGCGTCCGAAAACACCCCCCTGCTGCGCAAGATCGCCGTCCCTCTCCCGAAAGTTCCTCCCGCCCTAGGCACGCTGAAACGCGGTCTGAAAATCTCCTCAGTTTCAGGGATATTTCCTCCAGAAAAGCAAGCTGACTCAACAAAGGTTGCTCCCAGCATATCTCATTCCACCCTGGTGCATAACTGTTAGAGGCTTCCGGGCAGCAAGGAATAGGGACTGGATGTTGTTGTTTTTTACATGAAAGGAGAGTGTACATGACCAGGCAGACCCTTGGCCTGAATGCAAACCAAAACTTCCACTAGAAATATTAGCCTGATGGAAATTTACCGGCACATGTGATTTCAAGGAGTGACTTGCCAACTTTTGGGAAACTATATTCAAGTGTACAAACCACAAGCAGAGTATTCTTATTCTGTTCAGTTTCTTGTCTGTCTGGATGTGAGACAGAAATACATTTCTTTTAATAAAGTTGGCCCCTTCATTCACCCGCAAGGCCTTCTAATCTGTCCTGTGAGGATAGAAGAGCAAAGTAATAGAGGTAATGATAATATAGAAAAATGCTTGGGTAATGATCAGAGCATGGATGTTCTCTTCCACAGCACAGATTAGTGCTGCAATAGAAAACTTCACTGATTCTGTTGAGATAGAGAAGTCTAGCATCATAAGAATGGCGCACCTTGGGAATAGGTAAAATCCAATGCGAGCTGATTCCATGGTGGATGTTGGTAACATTCCTAACGTGGAGGACCTCAGCATGGTTTCTTCTCTGAGTGAACTGGAAGGGAACTTGAAAGCACTCAAGTACTGTAAGTCTACGGTATGACTTCAACACAGTGTCCTCCATATGTGTTGGATTACAGGTACCAACATTTCCTTCTAACATTGGTTAATTGTGCTTTGGGGAAGGCTGACAAGCAATCAGGAACACCGTCCAGGAAAGGAGATCCTTCTGCATGCCAGATTTAGAAGTGCATTGAATGAGTGCGTGTGAATGGACATCAATGAGGATGTGCATCTCTCTTCTCATTCAGCAAAGCAGGATTGGAATTAGAAGGGACCCTTATGCTGTGACAGAAGAGCAAGCAGGTGCACTGTGCAAAGGCCCTGCAGAACAGTTGTTGACAACTCCATCCTAACAGTATATTCCAAAAGAAAGCAAACGCCGAAAAGTTTCTAAAGTAAGCCTTACTCTGATGATTTTCTCTTCCATAGCATAGATGAATGGTGTAACAGGAAAATAAAGTACACAGCTGAGGAATCTGACATGTATGGAAAAGCAAAGATCAAAGCAAATGCTTCCCCACAACCCTAAACTGGGTCATATTTCTAAGCAGTGTTCTTCCACTGAAAGAAGTCATACTGATATTGTCTCCCATATAAAGCAATCAAAGCTGAAGCCAACTTACTTGCAAACATCAAGTGACAACATTTCAGGGGATTCCCCCATTCCTAATCATGAAATGAAATGTACAGGATTGGCGCACAGTAAAAAGCTAAATTAATTATTTCAGGAAAACATTTCACTGAGTTCACAAAAAGATAGCCGCACGCACGCACACACACACAACAGTTGCTGAAAATGAAAAGTGTTTGAAAGCCATCCTCCAAATTAATTATGTTTCTTGACACTCAAGGATATTGCTGATGTCTCCATGGTAACACTTATTTATTTCTTAACTGACTTTGGTTATTATTTTGGCATATTAAAATGTGGCACGTAACAGCTTTGTTGTTTTGATGTAAAGCTTTTACAGCCTACCAACACTTGCCATTTCCCATATTTTCAGGGCTGTGGTAGTTCATTGTTCTTTTTTCAAAGTTCTTTATATGGCAACAAAGAAAGGACAGTCTATTTCCATATGGTTTCTTTGTAGTTCAAGATGCAAATAGCATGTAATGGGATCCAACCTGGCCCCAAACCTCTGGCTGCCAGAGGAAAAGGGAAAAAATGGCATTCTCCTTCCGTTCCATGTACAGCAGCCAACAGGGCTGACTGTTAAAACTTACTTCCACACCAACAATGGGAATAAGGTACTCTACCCCAGCTGAGGGTGGAAAGAGTTTACGGCAGGGGTGGACCCCTGTGGAAGGCTAAGAGGCTGCATTAGCCCCCCAGGAGACCATAGAGGGCTGCATCTCCCCCACGACAAACCTCTGTGAAAAGAAATCAACCTTTTTTGCCCTCAGATGCCCACTTTTCACCATGTTTTCAGCTGTCTATGGCCCATTTTAGGCCTAGCAGAAGCCTGTTTTTAGCAACAGGAAGTGATCAGAAGTCACTTCCTCTTTACTTTCATAGTTTTTTTTTTAAAAGCCTTTCCTGGGCCTAAAATGGCCTGGGTGTCCCCAATGCATGGCAAAATGCCCCCATATTCGTTAAAGAGCATTTTGCAAAAATAATAATAATAATAAAAAAATAAATTGTACCCCTGGATGGGCTGTGAGTTGTACTTTGCCCACCCCTGATGCAGTGTTATAAGGAGATGGCTTCTAACATTGATGATATCAGTGCTGGTCTTAAGATTTTCCCATTTCCTTAATGTTTTTTTTGCAAGGACTTTTTGGGTGGAGAGAGGGGAGAAGGACATGGACCAGTGGTGACTGCTTCTACTATATCTTGTGGGTGCTGCAGCCACAATGTTGTGAGTTCAATCCTGCAAGGCTCCAGGTTGACTCAGCCTTCCATCCTGCCAAGGTCAGTAAAATGAGTACCCAGCTTGTTGGGGGCAATTAACTATCACATTGTAAACTGCTTAGAGAGTGCTTAGCACTATAAACCGGTTTAGAAATGCAGGTGGTGTTGCTATTGCTAACAGTGCTAGCTAGCGGATTCTGGGAGCTGCATTCCAAAAACATAATATTTCTGAGCTCTGCCTTTGAGCTGTCTAATCACTCTTGAGTTGGGAGCAACAGCACAAATGTACACACCAGTACTCTGGAAATCATTCCGTCTCTGTTCTGTTTGCCGACTGTATGATGCAGCCTTAATGTAAGAAACAATATAGTCAAGTTAATAGGAAATAATCCCCTTTTGTTGCAATTTCATTGTATTTTTAAGGATTTATTTATTTTTTGGCAGAGATGGAAGCTCCTGGGGGGAAGGGAAAAAACTTCTTTAAAAAAACAACAGTGCAATTGCTCAAAAAAGCAGAATGTCCTTAAAAAAGATTATGTGATCATGCTGGCTTAATGCATTGTGCTGGATGAAAAGTGCAGCATGTTTACAAGATGGGTTTATGGTAATGACGCACATCAGCATTCATGGAGATATCTAAAATACTTACACTATTGTGTTAATCTGTGGTACTTAATGTTGCCCCCAATACAGCAGCTTGAAACCTTACTGGAATATAGATGCAGAAATGCTAAAGGGCAATTTTGGCACATAAGACTCGGGTCCAAATGACACATGGCCCTCAGTAATACGTAGTTGGTCCCCAATGTGTGTCTGTTTTTTTGTTTTTGTTTTTTTACAAAAAGAACTATAGAGACTACACTTAAATCCATGTCATCTTGCTCTGGCTTTTTGATAGAAGACAGCTCATTAAAAGCACTGTCCTGTGTGCATGTGCATGTTTGCACACAAGTTTCTATTTTAGATTGAAGCCTCTGTGGCCATTTTTTGTAATACAAAATAGCCTTATTCAGGGATTCATAAACACTTGAGGAAGAGTGTTTGCTAGCCCTGCCCCGCTTCAATGTTACTGTACTTTGCTCTCCTCACAGGGAGATTGACAGTCTGAAAAAGAGTGCCTTCTCGATGCCTGGAAACTCTCCATGCAACCAGAGGCTCCCAATCACCTTGAGAGGCGCCAAGAAAAGGCAATGTCATCCTCTTCAGATTGTCACTTTCCATGCTCTCCATATGTGGAGAATATGTGGAGAAGCTACAAATGCCTAAAGAAGTATTCTCTCTAGGAATCTCTAGGTCCTCCAGTGCAACTCTTTGGTCAACTTCCAGTGAAAACATACCATAGAATCATGCTGGAGGACCTAGAAAATGCCTTGATAGAACTTATTTAGTACTTCATGAATAATCACATCTGTGAGTGTTTAATCTGCAAATGTGGAGGTACTATTGTACCTCTCCTCCTCCTCCTCCTCCGTATTAGTTTGCTAATATGTTTTAGAGAATCATAGAATCACAAAATCACAGAGTTGGAAGAGACCACAAGGGCTATCCAGTTCAACCTCCTGTTTGGAAAGCTTTCTCTGTTTAAAACTTCTGTACTCCTCATACTCTCCAACACACTCATTTTCATATTTTATTCTTAAAGGTAAGAGAAAGTACAGTTCTCCCTTTGCATTCGTGGCTTTGACACTCGCGGTTTTGATGATTTGCGGTTTTCCCTCACCCACTGCCTGTCTCCTGGGTCTTCCCTTCTCTTCACAAAGGGAACAAAGAGCCAGGAAAGCACGGGGGCGAGGCAAAACTTCTTAAAACCTCTCCTCTGCTGAGCTTTAGCTGCCTTTTCAGGGAGGGCGAAAGCCAAACAGACAGCAGGTTTGAGAGAGAGGAGAGCCAAGGAAGCCTAGGAAGTGAGGGAAAATCTCTCAGACCACTCCTCTGCTGAGCTTTGGCTGCCTTTTCAAGGAGGGCGAAAGCCAAACAGACAGCCAGTTTGAGAGAAAAAGGAAGCCTAGGGAGTGAGGGGAAATCTCTCAAACTGCTCCTCTGTTGAGCTTTGGCTGCCTTTTCAAGGAGGGCGAAAGCCAAACAGACAGCCAGTTTGAGAGAAAAAGGAGAGCCAAGGAAGCCTAGGGAGTGAGGGAAAATCTCTCAAACCGCTCCTCTGCGGAGCTTTGGCTGCCTTTTCAAGGAGGGTGAAAGCCAAACAGACAGCCAGTTTGAGAGAGAAATCTGTCTATTTGGCTTTCGCCCTCCCTGAAAAGGCAGCTAAAGCTCAGCAGAGGAGCAGTTTGAGAGATTTTCCCTCACTCCCTAGGCTTCCCTGGCTCTCCTTTCTCTCTCAAACTGGCTGTCTGCTTGGCTTTCGCCCTCCTTGAAAAGGCAGCCAAAACTCAGCAGAGGAGCGGTTTTAAGGTTTTGCCTCACCCCTGCACTTTCCTGGCTCTTTGTTCCCTTTGAGAGAGAAAGGAGAGCCAGGGAAGCCTAGGGAGTGAGGGAAAATCTCTCAAACTGCTCCTCTGCTGAGGTTTGGCTGCCTTTTCAGGGAGGGCAAAAGCTCAGCAGACAGCCGGTTTGAGAGATTTTCCCTCACTCCCTGGGCTTCCCTGGATCTTCACAAAGGCAAGGAAAAGCCAGGAAAGGGGGAGGTGAGGCAAAACCTCCTTAAACCAGGGAGGGTGAAAGCCCAGCAGATAGCCGATAGCCGGTTTGAGATGTTTTCCCTCACTCCCTGGGGTGATTGTTATTTGCGGTTTTTTCACATTCGCAGGGGTCTGGCAGCTGTAACCCCCGCAAATGTGAAGGGACAACTGTATTTGCTTCATACATCTCATTGTCATTATGCAATACATAATATAATATAATATAATGTAATATAGTATAAGACAACTGAAGAATGGGGAGTATGTACTCCTGATTGAGAATGTAAGAAGCATTTGCTAAATCAGGTCAAGGCATCTAAGCCAATGTTCTGTGCAGAAATCTCAGCAACATAGAAGCATGAGGTAGTCCACCTGTCCAGCCACTTCATCATTCATTTGATGGTACTTGCTCTTTCTCTTGCTGTTTCTCATTCAGCATCCCTTGCAGCTCACATATGATGACCATGTGTACAAGACAAAAGAAAGAGTGCATGGCAAAGGTAATTCCAGTTGATACTAAGCTCTACTTTGGCAGACAAGGTCACTAAAGTTGAATCTTGGAGGAATACTACATGACCCGTTGCAGTGCAATGACTCAGTAACAGTATCACAACTGAAACTGTTCTGACCAGATGATGTTGCCCCACTTCAGTTCTTGTACCATTTGCACTGAGTCCCAGAAGCGTTTTTTTTTTTTAATTCAAGGGCACTGTGAGTGAATGGAATCTGTTCCGATCTGAAACCACCATAATTAACTGTGCAGTAGTTACCTTCCACAACAGTGACTGGATGATGTAAAAACACGTTGGAGGAATGGGCATGGCTGCTCTGCCCAAAGCTCCCTGATGTTTTGTTCCTCCTTCTTCCCTGGCATTCAACTTCCAGTGGTTGTTCCCAGCAGTCAAACTCACAGCCTAATAACTTCATTCCTGAGTTATCCATTATCTTTTAAACCCCAAATTTGTGAAATTCTGTGGCAGCTAATTGTACCAATACAGACATTTAGCAATACTTGCATTTAATGCATTTAATATAATATTTCCTTACCATTAAAAATACATGTTTTCCTTCCCTGCTGGTTTGAAAAAGTCACTCTCTTCCCATCAGGGGTCTGCTATCAACCCTTGGTTTCCTTGACCTGTTAAATCTGCTGAACTAAGCAAATTGGAAGGCTTTGGGCATTTAAATAAACAGAGACCTCTTTTGCTAAAATGTAACAAAGAGGAGTATTACCTTGTGAATCCTTCCTTCTACTCAGATGGATTTCTGCTGCCTTAGCCTAAACAAGCTGTGCTGGCAAAGTAAGCAGGGCATTGGTCTCCTAATCAAGAAGTCATGAGTTTGAGACTGATATGGGGTGAACTTTTATCTCTCCATTTATCATTTTTAGAATTTTAGCATTTTGCCCCCTCTTTCTCTTTTTCCTTGGCAGTGCAATTAAAATACCTTTTTGCCCCCAAAGGGGTGAATGTGGGTGGGTAAATCGCTCTGATCTTTATAAAGCGAGGGGGGAAAAGGCAAGCCATTAATGGTCACTTGGATGCAATGTATGATCACTTAGAAAAATGCCACCTTGAAACAGGAAGTAGACTTTTAAAAAGTGTTGGTTGGAATCCTGTATCAGCTACTTAGTTTAGTATCTTAAATAACAAACATATGTCTTTTGGGGCGGGGGGGGGAAGAGAAGGAGGAGGAAATTTTAAAATGCTAAAAGAAAGATTTGCCTCATGTCAGTCTTGAACTGATGACCTACTGATTATAAGGCCAACACTTTGTATATTTTGCCAGCAAGGCTCATATAAGCTGATAGAGTAGAATTCCATGTGAGCGGGAATGAAGAATTTGTGGAGTGATGCAATAAATAAATTTAAAAGGGGAGCATGTGCATACAAACTTGTTCTAAAGATGGAGGAGGGGGAGAGGAGATTGTGGGGAGGCGTGGTTATCATATGGTGTGTGGTGTGCATGTAGTGCATTGAAAACCTGCCATTCCATTTCAGAAACTGAATGGAGGGCACTGTGCAGTAGGTAAGGGTTGTATTCCTCAATACTTTTGCTTTGTTATGTCTTGGTACAATCACTCAAAAATGTCATCATGTAGTATTCCTCTTGGTCTAGCAACAACTGACCAGTGAAGTCAATAATTTACTCTCTGAGCATCCAAGCTACATCCAAGCTGCACCAAGGGAGGGGGCTCTCTCTCCCTCCCTCCCTCCCTCCCTCCCTCTCTCCCTCCGTCTGTTTCTTTGTGTGTGTGTATGTATGTGTGTGTATGTGTATAGATAGATTAATTTATATCCGTCCTTTCTCCCAATATAGGAGTCAAGGTGGTTCACAGTAGAAGTTAAAACAAAATACTGCTAAAATGTTATACAACATAAAAGTTTAAATATTAAACATTAAATTAAAAAATGAAACAGCCAAAGCAGTTAAAAAACACATTCAAATCATAGAAAAAATACAGCACATCCCATTAAAAGATGATTCTGTAACCACCAATTAAAGTCCTGTTTCAATAAAAAGGGATTTTGCCTCCCACCAAATAGAGACTAGAGAGGGGGACAATGGAGTTTCCGTAGGATGGAGTCCCACAACCTGGGAGCAGTCACTGAGAAGGCTCTCTCCTGTGTCCTCACTAGATAGCCTGTGAGGGTGGTAAGACTGAGAGAAAGCCCTCCCTTAAGATAATTAAGACTTGGGCAGGATCTGATAAAGTTGAAAACTAATACATATCAACATGTTTCTTGCTTATGTACTTTGGGTTATCTGTGTATCTTTGGGGTCCATAGTCCAAGTGAGGAAAGAATATGTCCTTCCATAGATCCATTCTTTCTTTGCCATGGATACTGTATATGAAATCTCAGTGGATTCTGGCACACTGAAACAAGAGAGGAAGCTAACTTCATCTGCCTGTACAAACAACTATGTTGCTTGTGCTTTCTTGTTGTGTTGACCATAGTCCTCCTAGAGTTGTCAGGCAGTTTTCAACATCACTGCCCTTTATTCTAATGCTCTCTCAATTTTCCTTCCTCTTTAATCCCCCCCCCCAGTGCTTTGCTTCTGACTCATCACCACTGCTTGGTATGAAGTCTTCTCTCACTGCATGAAACATCCTAGGTATCTGTCCCAGTTCCAAATAAGAACATTTATACTAAGCTGTAGCTTGAGTTCCAAAGGAGGCTATTTTGGATTATCTCTAGCACAAGTTGCTAGAGCATTGATTCTTCTGATAACCTCATTCAGAATAAAGACACTCCATACCATTGCAGATAAAAGAAAGAGCTGGAAGGAGACAAGAATATAACAGTGTATCATGCAGGCAAAGATCAGTGTGTTTGTAGTGCAGTTATGTTTAAAGCAGTTCCCTAATCACCTTCCTTCAAGAGAAAGAGAAAACACTAAAGACATCATGCATCTAATTCAGAAAGTCATGAGCCCAACCCAGCTCTAGTCATAAATATGGATCCAGAATTAGTATTATAATGTGACACAGGACTTTATCAGACACAGCCAGTATCACTAGAAAACTGCATCATTAGGACGGGATGATAGCAGAAATGGCTGAAATTATCAGACAACATCATTGCTTACCTGTTCCCACCATTCGCACTGGCATTAATTGTCACTTTTTATTGATGGCTTAGCCCATCAGTAAAAAGTGACGACCCATTCACGCCAGCGCAATGGAGCGGGAATGGGTAAGCAATGAGAACATCGGATAATTTTCCCTTTTCTGCTATTGTCGCATCCTAAATGACATGGTTTTCTAGCAATACTGGCTTCATCTGATAAAGTCTACAGTCATGATTAACTATATCCAATTCATTTCAACAGGTCTCCTCTGCATGTTACTAAATCTGGGCCCAGCCCTTAGTGTTGCGTGTGTGAGAGAGTGAGAAAGAAAAAGTAACAGCCCTAGCTCAGGATGTCTAATAATTGCATAGCCACCTAGTAATGAAGGCTGAACACCATAGTATAATTGAAATGGGTGTTCCCCTGGTTTCTGTGTGCGAGAAAGAGCCACAGTTAGCCAAGATATCCCAAGATATTTTGCTGCCTGAGGTGACTGACAAGATGGTACCACAGTCCATGTAGAGAAACTGGCTGGATTAGCAGTGTAGTGTCTTTTATCAATGTTAAGGAAAATGCAACATGGGACATACAGTGAAAGAAATAAAATATGTATGTGAAAGTCACAATGACTAAGCAAGAGCAATTATGAAGCTACACAGGTGAAACTGCTAATGTAATCTAGAAGTCCTGAGAGCCAAGGACAGAGGTACTGAATGCAGAATGGAAACACCTGAGAATCATTAAGTGTACAAGGTGAAATGTTGAAATACATGGGTTGGTCTTAAGCATGGGTGGAACTACGTGGACCAATCAGAATGGAAGTACACACCCACTGGGTGGAAACTAACTAGTGGGTGGTGATAAACAATGGCTATAAAATTGCAATGTTTGCCAATGTATTGTTGTTGAGTAGAGGTGGAGTAGTTTGGAGATATTGTGGAGTAGTGTGTAGAGATTGTGGTTTGTTGACCATATAGTATATTTATATAGAAGAATAAAGTAGGTTTTATATAAAACTACTGAGTTGCCTGAGTGAATCCTGGAGACGTTTTGGAGACACCTGAAGAAGAGTGAGAAGGCTTGGAGAGTTTGTCAGGATCTTCAGCCTATTCTCTGAAACTCTGCTGCTTTGGAGAAAAGCATTAACCACTGATCTAAGCTGGTCGGCTCTGCTGCATAACAAGGTGGTGAGTTTGAGCCAGAGGTGAAGAGCTACAACTCCCATCATCCCTGACAAGGGTTATGGGCCCAGTTACTAGAGCACCCAGCATCCACAGAAGCTGAAAGTTCCAGAGAGTGGAAGAAAGCTTTGTGGACGATAGATCAGGGCAAGCTGTTTGTGCTGCACTGATAAGCCTTGGAAATAAATCATTTTGTGTTTTGCTTAAGCCCAGACGGGTCAGCTGTGCATACTCAGAAGGACTGTGTCAAATTGAGTCACTGCACAAATTAAGATGGAAATTCTAAAGTTTAGTAAATTAAATAGAAACAACTACTCTACCTGGAAGATTTATGCCCAGTCTCTACTAGTAAAGGAAGGTCTGTGGTCAACAGTTGAAACAGGGCTGGCAGCTGATGCTGATGAAGCCACTCAAGAGAGAGATAGTAAAGCAAAAGCCTGTCTTTATCTCATGCTTGAAGAAGACTTAATTAATGACGTCAGAGATAAAACGTCAGCCAAGGATGTGTGGGATACCTTGCAGAGATTACACACTCCTTCAACTGCTTTTGCAAAAATGCTATGGTCTAAAAGAATATACAGGCAAAAGATGGCTAAAGGGCAGTGTGTGATAGAACATTTAAAAATAATGCAAGATTTATTTGTGCAAGCTAAACTGAGGGGAGTGCAAATTAGCAAAGAGCAGCAATGCTACATTTTAGTAGAATCGCTAGACTCTTCGTGGGACAACATAACGAACAGCTTGCAGAACTTGCCAGAAGCTGAGCTTAATAGAGACTTAATTGTGGCCAGAATACTGGAAGAGAACCAGAGAAGAAAGTCTGAGCAGGGTGACTCAGCAAGTTTAAAGACTGTGCCAAAACAACAAACAACTCCTGACTGGCAAACGCAGGAGGAAGCAGCTTCTACAAGGGAGCAACGGAGGTGCTTTTATTGTAAGAAGATTGGTCATCTGCAGAGACATTGTAAACATTTTGCAGCTGAGAGACGCAAGCAAGCAGAGAGCAGATGGCAGCCGCGGCAGTATCAAAAACAGTCCAGACCTCCATTTTTGAGGGACAGTGGTAATAAAAAGGGGGTTGCAACCATGATTAAGGAAAAACAAAATGCAAATTCTAAATGGCTAGTTGATTCAGGAGCCTCATCTTCAATGTGTAATGATATAAATTTAATAAGTAATAGAAAATCAGCTAATGTAAATACTGTAGTTTTGGCTGACGGGAAAGAGCTAAGTACTGTAAATCAAATGGGTACTGTGTACATTCCAGGGCTAAAAGAGAATTTTAATGATGTCTTACATGTAAAGGAGTTAGAAAATAATTTGTTATCAGTAAGCAGATTAACAGAAAGAGACTACACAGTCATCTTTGAAAAGAACATGTGTAAGATAAAACTGAATGGGGAATTGCGTGGCATAGGTTTGAAAAAGGACAAACTTTATTATTTGGAGGACAATATTGATAGCTACATGGTTGAAGAAGCTAATAACATAGAAAATATTCCAATCCACAAAGACTGCATACACGAGCTTCACAGAAAATTCGGCCATGCGAGCTTCAAATGTTTAAAGAATTTAATCAGTATGTGTCCAGATTTAAAAGTTACTGAATGCAAAACCCACTTAGATTGTACAGTATGTCAACAGGTAAAGGTCAGAGCTTTTCCAGTAGCTAAGAAAACAAAAAGAATTGCTCAAAGACCATTTCAGTATGTACATGCAGATGTCGCCCAAGCTAATTGCTTGTCCTTAGGGGGAAGCAAGTATTTCCTAATAATTGTTGATAGGTATACAAGGTTTGCATTTGTGAGAATAATGAAAAACAAATCTGACGCTGGGCAAAGTTTAAAAGCATAGGTAAGAATGGTGGAAAGACAATTTGATAGCAGAGTAGGCACCATCATTACTGATAGAGGAGGAGAATTTTTAAATAATCAATTGTTTAACTGGTTTCAAAAGGTGGGAATAAGGCATGAAACTACAAACCCTGCTTGTCCTAGTGAGGATGGGTTAGCAGAGAAGAAAATACAAGATATAAAAAGAATTACTGCTTGTATGATGGCAGATGCAGGGGTGAAAGATAGTTTTTGGGCAGAAGCAACTTTGACTGCAATACATATCAGTAACAGATTGTATCATTCAGAAATTGAAGACATTCCCTACAGGGTATTGTATGGGAGAATGCCAAATTACAAGTACTTAAGGGTTTTTGGACAATTTGCTCATATTTACACACCTGCTTGTTTCAGGAGGAAAGGAGAACCCAAAAGCAAAAGGCTTAGGTTTTTGGGGTATTCTGGAAATAGCTACAAGTTTCATTTGGATGGAAAACAAGTGCAGTATTCTAGGTCTGCAAATTTCGAGAGACATGCTGGTTGGGACAAACTGCATGCCAATAAAGAAGTGTTTTTGAGATTAGGGAGTTCAAATGAGCCAGAAGCACAAACTGAACCAACCTCAGGAAACGGAGGGGTTTCAGTTAAGCAGGAAGCATCACCTAGCAGCAGTGGTAGTTCTTCCGATGATGAGATAGCATCTAGGCCTACTACTACTCGAATGACTGAAGACAAGAGATTTAGTCATAGAACTACAACTCCTAGTAGAGAAAGTGAGGATGAAAGAGAAAGAACAGCAGATTTTATTCCCAGGCGTAGTCATAGAGTTAGAAAGCCGCCAGATAGGTTTGTTGTGACAAAGGCAAGAGCTTGTTTAGCAGTAGAAGAGCCTGAAAGTTTTGAAGAATTGGAAAGCTATTCTAGTGAAGAACAGGAAAGATGGTTTGATGCAATGGATAATGAGTTTGGTTGCCTGGTAAATAAAGATGTTTTTGAAATTGTTGACAGACCCAAAGACAAGAAAGTAATTGGTTGTAAATGGGTATACAAAAGGAAAGAAATGCCAGATGGAAGTATCAAATATAAAGCTAGGTTAGTGGCTAAGGGTTTTGCACAACAGCAGTATGAGAACTATGATAAGACATATTCTCCAACTGCAAAGCCAGAAAGTCTGAGAATGGTTCTAGCTGTAGCAGTAAAAAGGAATTCAGTTGTAGAACATTTTGATTTTGAGACAGCTTACTTGAATGCAGTTTTGGATGAAGAAATATTTATGGAACAGCCACAAGGTTTCGAAGAAAATGGTAGTCAGAGAGTATATAAATTAAAGAAAGCGTTGTATGGTTTAAAACAAAGTGCCAGAGCGTGGAATCTGTGCATCAATGATGAGCTAGTTAAGCTAGGTTACAAGAGGAGCATTGCAGATGCTTGTGTTTATACAAAAGGAGACATCGTATTAGTGATTTATGTAGATGATTTGTGTGTAGCAGCAAAGTCAAAACAGGAAATTGAGTCAGTAAAAAGAGAATTGTCTAAGAAGTTTGTTTTGAAGGACTTAGGTGTATTGAAGTCTTATTTAGGTATTTGCGTTGAATGGACAGAAGAAGGACATTGTTTATTAAGTCAGAGAAATAAAATTGAAAGACTGATTGAAAAGTGTGGATTACAGAATGCAAAAATAGTAAGAGCTCCAATGACAACCGGTTTTGTGTCTGAGGAAACAACTAGAGCGTTTGAGGACAAGATTCTCTTCAGAAGTATAATAGGATCTTTACAATTCATATCTTGCCACACCAGACCAGACATTTCTTATGCTGTAAATGTATTGTCTAGAAGGGTTAATGATCCAAAAATTGAAGACTGGACAGCGGTAAAACATTTATTGAGATATTTGAAAGGAACCTTAGATAGGAAATTGATTATAAGAAGCAGTAGTTCAGATCTAGATTGTTATGTAGACAGTTCATTTGCATCAGAATTAGGAGACAGGAAGTCAGTTACAGGAATGATAATTAAATATAGTGAAAGTCCAATAGTATGGAGAAGTAGAAAACAAACTAATGTAGCGATAAGCACAGGGGAAGCAGAATTCGCTGCTTTGAATGAGATAGTAAATGAGGTACAGTGGATTAAGCAATTGCTAAATGATTTAAATGAAAGTTACAAGATACCAGTGGAAATTCTGGAAGATTCACAGTCATGCATAGCGATGGCTGAAACTGAAAGTTTGAAGAACAGAACAAAATATGTTGGTGTAAGATATCAAAATGTGCGAGACATGGTTCAGAAGGGTGAAATAGAATTGAGATATATAGAAACACAACACAGCATAGCAGATTTGTTCACAAAAGCATTGACAGCAGAAAAACATGAAAGGCTGACACAAATGGTTGGAATGACATTGTAAGACACATACAATATTGTATTTCGGAGGGGATTGTTAAGGAAAATGCAACATGGGACATACAGTGAAAGAAATAAAATATGTATGTGAAAGTCACAATGACTAAGCAAGAGCAATTATGAAGCTACACAGGTGAAACTGCTAATGTAATCTAGAAGTCCTGAGAGCCAAGGACAGAGGTACTGAATGCAGAATGGAAACACCTGAGAATCATTAAGTGTACAAGGTGAAATGTTGAAATACATGGGTTGGTCTTAAGCATGGGTGGAACTACGTGGACCAATCAGAATGGAAGTACACACCCACTGGGTGGAAACTAACTAGTGGGTGGTGATAAACAATGGCTATAAAATTGCAATGTTTGCCAATGTATTGTGGTTGAGTAGAGGTGGAGTAGTTTGGAGATATTGTGGAGTAGTGTGTAGAGATTGTGGTTTGTTGACCATATAGTATATTTATATAGAAGAATAAAGTAGGTTTTATATACAACTACTGAGTTGCCTGAGTGAATCCTGGAGACGTTTTGGAGACACCTGGAGAAGAGTGAGAAGGCTTGGAGAGTTTGTCAGGATCTTCAGCCTATTCTCTGAAACTCTGCTGCTTTGGAGGAAAGCATTAACCACTGATCTAAGCTGGTCGGCTCTGCTGCATAACAAGGTGGTGAGTTTGAGCCAGAGGTGAAGAGCTACAACTCCCATCATCCCTGACAATCAACACTGGTAATGGAAAAGAATCCTTCACTACAACTGAGGTGTCATATTGAATTAATAAGCTCAGAATAAATTTACCATATGTGTCATTGAGAAAATAGCCAGGACCACTGTGCTACAGCATGTACTGCT
This sequence comes from Gambelia wislizenii, assembly GCA_030847615.1. Lineage (NCBI taxonomy): Eukaryota > Metazoa > Chordata > Lepidosauria > Squamata > Crotaphytidae > Gambelia > Gambelia wislizenii. Next base: position 372,002,148 of record JAUMIR010000001.1, read on the forward strand.
TGAGACAACCAGAATGGAAAGTTCAGTTAAATTAGGAGAATGCCTTGCCTCAAAGGCACAGGCCAAAACAACAGTACGGGTTAGTCAGGGAAAATCCCTACAACAGATATTTCCCATATAACTGGGCATGTGCTTTATAATTTGCATCAGATACATCCATTGTTTGTTGGCAAAGGCCAAGGAGCATGACTATGGGCAACTGTATCAATGATGCGTTTGACTCTCTCCTGAAGCAGAAAACAATAGGGTCCTCTTCTATAATAAGAAGTAGACCTGACTTACAGCTGAATCTACCTTCAGTACTGGGAATGGCATCCTCCATCACATCTGAGGGCAGTAGGTTACGTTAGAACAGTGAATGGCTGTGGGGTCTGGGAGAAACAGATGGGGGACAGCTATGTTGCCACAGCATTTGGTTCCTTCTTGAAGCAATTGTCTCAGGTTGTCTATTGGTAGAGATGGCCCTGTTGGCTGGATTCAGGCATTTGTGTTTCCTTTAAGGGGAATTACCAAATTTAGGAAGATGATGAGGGAGGGGACAATATTTGGCCCTCTCTCAAATTCCAGGGCCTAATGTTTTTAAATAGTGGGAGGATGAAAATTTATAGTATAAGGTGACATTCCAAAAACTGATTTTCAAATGTTATTTTTGCCTACTTATAGCTCAATTGTTACTGTCCAAGGCCTCAACATTCATTCACACTAGTCAATGCTTGATTGGGCTCAGATCCCATTTAAAGTTAATAGAAATTGTCCATTATTTCTTCTGTTACGGAAGTAAATTAGGCCTCATTAAAATCCAAGGAGGTATTTTCTGTGGGTGACCCATTAGGCAGCAAGCCACTATCTCAGTCCTTACTTGCACATTCTATCCTGAATATACTTCCATTGTGAAGAAATGAGAACCATAATTGTAGGACAATCATTCCATAATTGCAATCCGGGTACCTTCAGTTCCTAAATCAAGCTTGCTAGTGCATGAATAGGCCCAAGGGACTGAAGTCATTTGTGTTTTTTTGTTCACCGCTGTCATTTCCTGTGTTGATGGACCAAGGCAGTAATGGAGTAATGTAAATGCTGAGCAATTAAAAATGTGAGGCAGCAGGAAGTTCTCTTGGCTTGTTCACCAGAAATCTGACAGAATTGATTACTTGTTTCTCATTGAGGATGCCTAGACACTTTATTTGAATTCATGTGTTTTTATATGAGGTATAAAGATATCCATTTGTGGAGAAAAGATGGAGAGAATCCTATCAAGCCAATACTGCACCATTTGTTACTGTGAGCATTTTTTCGTTTTTTGTTTACAGAAAATTATCAACCTTCCTCACAGTTTATTGGTAGAAAACTATAAATGTTAACATGTTTCACTAATTAGAGTAGATCTGTCTTAATCCTTAGAAGCAATTGGTTCCTTGCACTGAGACAGAGGCCGGACACTGTATTATGAATTGAAAGGTTGGCCTCAACTTTAAGGCAGGTAAAGCAGTCATAAATCATGTAACTTCACAACAAACATTTTCTGGTATACAATGTGTATGTGAAATAAGGTCAAGGGGGTGTGGTGTCTGATAGCTCAGGACCAGCCAATGCTATAAAGGGGGGGGGTGGAACCTGTGTAGGTCATTTAAACCTCTGGGCCGGGCTTTACTGAAATTAGCCAATTTGTGTGTCATATCCAAACATTTTGATGGGAGTGAGGTGACTTGCGATTAAAAAGCCAAACTGAAGGGTTCTGCCAAAAAATGACCAGTAAAAATTGACCAGTCAGTAAAATTACTGCTTTTGGACCTTGTTGCTTTTGAATTGAGCAGAGTCACATTGTGTGAGCTGCTGAGTTGTTATATATATCCATTTTGAATGTTTGTAGGCCACTGAGGAAGGAGATTTTCAGACCGCGTTTCAGCGTGCCTAGCACGGGAGGAACTTTCGGGAGAGGGACGGCGGTCTTGCGCAGCAGGGAGGTGTTTTCGGACGCCGTTGTCCCTCTCCCGAAACCATCCGTGTCACTTCCGTGAAGCTTCGGAAGCCGCAGAGCCATATTTTAATCACGGGCAACCTCCGTGATTAAAATATGGCTCTGCGGCTTCCGAAGCTTCACGGAAGTGACACGGATGGTTTCAGGAGAGGGACAACGGCGTCCGAAAATGCCCCCTGCCACGCAAGATCGCTGTCCCTCTCCCGAAAGCTCCTCCCACGCTAGCCATGCTGAAACGCGGTCTGAAAATCTCCGAAGACTGTTGTTGAAACGTGTCTGGCCTTGAGTTTTTATTATTTACCATTATTATAAAATTTATTTTTAGCATTTGCATACTTTTCAGTGGGGTATTGTCACCCTTTTAGTAATTTTACTGACTCATCTACTTCAGGGGTCAGGGGTTTTTTTGGCCTCGATTTTTGGTATTTTTATTATTTTTAGATACTTATTTGTAGCATTTGTATACTTTCTAGTGGGGTATTTTTACCCTTTCAGAAATTTAACTTTATTGGATTCTCTGCTCCAGGGTTTAGTTATCCTTTTATTTCTTCATATTGTTGCTCTTTTATAATTGGAAGTGGGATTGGTTTATCCTGGTCATTTTTTGGCAGAACCCTTCAGTTTGGCTTTTTGATCATATGTTTTGGGTTTTCTGGCTGTAGGGACTTTTGTTGGTTTGCTGTAAAAGTGAGATGACTTGCATCTGCCCTGACTTTAGGCACCCCCATTTCTGTCCCATTGTCCACCCTGGGTTTTCTTCCCCTAATTTAGATTGTTCCCAATGCCCCCTCTTCCCTTCCATATCTGCAAGTTGTGACAAAACACCAATCTAAATCAGAATGCTAGATGCAAAGAAGCAAATTGATGAGAACAAGAGTACTGTAAGTACTGAAAGCAATCAAAAGCTTAAAGCAACAAAGCTTCATAATAGCTCCAAAGACAGAGTACACAGTAAATACAAAAGGCTGAGCAGCAATAACAGTAAAAGAAGTGTAAAAGCAAACACAACATCTAAGTCCACAAGCAGTGTGGGAAAACACCCCCCAGGGAAGGAGAAAAACCAGTGCTCCAGTAACATAGGAATATTCCTTCCTGGCCCCTGAAGATGACCAGCTGAGGTTTGGGATGTCTGGAGCAGCATGATGCAACTAGGGTAGGTGGGCAGGTTGTGCTGAGGTCTGGCTGAAAATGGCTGGCTGCCACATGACAAGGCCTATATATGCTTGGCAAATCACATTCTGAGCCTCACAAAATTTTTGATCTTGCAAGACCCAGAATGGAATGTGACATGGGAACCATACCATATCACTCTGGAAGTCTCGCGATAGCAAGGCCATTGCTAGATGTGAAGACACACCCAACTAAAGGTGGTGGCAGGTTTGGGTGTGCAACGCCAGTACCCTGGTGAGATCAAACTCCTTTACCCAAAAAGGCTCTGATGCTGAATATCCAGTTCAAAAAAGGGGGAAGTTTATTTTAAAGAACAAAAGAAAAGGGCTTTCTCCTCCCCAGCTCTAAAAGGCTAGAAATGAAAGGTACTTTACAGTTGGAGTTTCAGCAGTCTTCAGGGTGACATCTCTCTGGGTTTGATCTCCTCACTCAATGGAGCTGGTGCAGGGTCTTTCAGCTCCTGATTCCTTTGTTGTTGGCAACTAATTTGGCTGATGGTGTAAGAAATGCCCTTCCCGGCTGTCTGGGCCTGTTTGCCACCAGAACTGCTCTCTGTAAGCTCACAGCAAAGACTGCCCAAAGGAACTACAGTCGTCCCTTCACATTCGTGGGGGTTCCGTTCCGCGGACCCCCGCGAATGTGAAAAATCCGCGAATAACAAACACCCCTTCCCCTCCCTCCCCAGGCCTTCGCGGGGCCTTGCTAGGCCCCACGGAGGTCTCCCCGGCCCTTCCTCCCTCCCTGCCCAGGCCTTCGCGGGGCCTTGCTAGGCCCCACGGAGGTCTCCCCGGCCCTCCCTCCCTCCCTCCCCAGGCCTTCGCGGGGCCTTGCTAGGCCCCGCGGAGGTCTCCCCGGCCCTCCCTCCCTCCCTCCCCAGGCCTTCACGGGGCCTTGCTAGGCCCCGCGGAGGTCTCCCCAGCCCTCCCTCCCGCCCTCCCCAGGCCTTCGCGGGGCCTTCCTAGGCCCCGCGGAGGTCTCCCCGGCCCTTCCTCCCTCCCTGCCCAGGCCTTCGCGGGGCCTTCCTAGGCCCCGCGGAGGTCTCCCCAGCCCTCCCTCCCTCCCTCCCCAGGCCTTCGCGGGGCCTTCCTAGGCCCCGCGGAGGTCTCTCCGGCCCTTCCTCCCTCCCTGCCCAGGCCTTCGCGGGGCCTTTCTAGGCCCCGCGGGCGGAGGCCTCCCCGGCCCTCCCTCCCTCCCCAGGCCTTCGCGGGGCCTTGCTAGGCCCCGCGGGCGGAGGCCTCCCCGGCCCTCCCTCCCTCCCTCCCCAGGCCTTCGCGGGGCCTTCCTAGGCCCCGCGGAGGTCTCCCCGGCCCTTCCCCCTCCCTGCCAAGGCCTTCACGGGGCCTTGCTAGGCCCCGCGGAGGTCTCCCTGGCCCTCCCTCCCTCCCTCCCTCCCCAGGCCTTCGCGGGGCCTCCGGAGGGCCTCCGGGGGTCCCGCGAAGGCCTTCGCACCCCTCCCCAGGCCTTCGCGGGGCCTCCGGAGGGCCTCCGGGGGTCCCGCGAAGGCCTTCGCACCCCTCCCCAGGCCTTCGCGGGGCCTCCGGAGGGCCTCCGGGGGTCCCGCGAAGGCCTTCGCACCGCTCCCCAGGCCTTCACGGGGCCTCCGGAGGGCCTCCGGGGGTCCCGCGAAGGCCTTCGCACCGCTCCCCAGGCCTTCGCGGGGCCTCCGGAGGGCCTCCGGGGGTCCCGCGAAGGCCTCCCCACCCCTCCCCAGGCCTTCGCGGGGCCTCCGGAGGGCCTCCGGGGGTCCCGCGAAGGCCTCCCCACCCCTCCCCAGGCCTTCGCGGGGCCTCCGGAGGGCCTCCGGGGGTCCCGCGAAGGCCTCCCCACCCCTCCCCAGGCCTTCGCGGGGCCTCCGGAGGGCCTCCGGGGGTCCCGCGAAGGCCTTCTCACCCCTACCCAGGCCTTCGCGGGGCCTCCAGAGGGCCTCCAGGGTCCCCGCGAAGGCCTCCCCACCCCTCCCCAGGCCTTCGCGGGGCCTCCGGAGGGCCTCCGGGCGTCCCGCGAAGGCCTCCCCACCCCTCCCCAGGCCTTCGCGGGGCCTCCGGAGGGCCTCCGGGGGTCCCGCGAAGGCCTTCTCACCCCTACCCAGGCCTTCGCGGGGCCTCTGGAGGGCCTCCAGGGTCCCCGCGAAGGCCTCCCCACCCCTCCCCAGGCCTTCGTGGGGCCTCCGGAGGGCCTCCGGGCGTCCCGCGAAGACCTCCCCACCCCTTCCCAGGTCTTTCACGGGGCCTCTGGAGGCCCCGTGTCGCGGTTTTGGGGGGGCCTGGGGGGGCCCTCCCAAAACCGCGAATAACCGAAACCGCGAATGTCAAGTTCGCGAATGTGGAGGGACAACTGTAAAAGGCTTCTAGGTAAAACAGAGCTTGCTGGGAAGAACAAACCAAAACCTAGCAAAATGCAGGGGAATTCTTAGCTCCTCCCGCAAATCTAATACAATGGAGTATTCCTATACTCAAGACATGCTAAGGCCTTGAAAAGAAAACAAAGGAAAATGCAGGGGAGATTTAAACAGTCCTGGCTGGACATCACACTAGACTTCCTGAAATAAAGTTCTGGTGACTGCTTCTCAGAGACTTAGTGCAACAGGTCCCCCTCCATTAATGTCGGGGGAATACTTCTGTTAAATATCTCATTTATTGGATGCATGGGATATTTCATGGAGTCACGTTTCAATTCCTCCTAAGGATTTGTGGGACATTTGTTTTATGAGTACATTTTAAAAAAATGAAATCCCAGGGGAAGTGAAGTGGAGAAGTCATTTGCGTGAAATGTGCACTCTGCCTTGATGATAAAACATTTTAATGAGTCACTGTGGGACTATATTAATGCTTTTATCTTTTCTGTTATATGAAAAACCACGGACTATCCTTACGAATCCCTGATGCATAGGAATGTAGCACATGTCTGACAGATATTATATGCTGCCTGTTGGTAAGAAAACAACAGTCTGAGAAACACCATACAATTAAATGTTGTGAATTCTTTTGCTCCACTTGCTCCACCCCACCTCAGAAGTCAATGGGAGTTAAAAAATTTATGATGGAGGCCACTGCAAGAGCTAGAATGGTGCAGAGTGTACCTAGGGTTAATGTCAAGAGATCACCGTGCTTTGTGGGCTCCCATGACTGCTAACTGAAGATACACCATCAGGTGTGTATGTTCAAATATATATATATACAACAGATGAGGACGGTTCACAGTGCCTTGGGATTTTGAAGCTCTTTGTTCCAGATGAAGTGAAACATCATTAGTAGGGTCTTGTGTAATTAGTGCTTGAACAAATGTGAAAGTCCAGCATTAACTGCATTTCAGTAACAACCAAAGTCAATTTGAATTCTATATCATGGGCCACCATTTTCTTGTTGGTGCAATCATATCTACACGACAAGGGTTTTGTGTCTGTAGCGTGAAAGGGCTCCATTAGATCACTCTAGTAATGGGCAGCTACAAGACAGTAGGGCCTTTCAATGGTGACAGCTAGGATTTGGAATGCCCTCTCTTTCTTTGAGAGGCTGTTCTTTTTGATACAAGATGCAGCTCTTTCCATTTCCTTAGGCATCTGCTGTGTTAGATCTTCACACCACTTTACCCCTCCTGTGTTTTTTGCTTCTGGTTTTCTTATGCACTGGTTTTATTTATATTTCTTATGTAGTGGTTTCATATTGTTTTCTCGTGCTTCCAGATGGATAGCTCCTAGCACTATTAATCAAAAGCCATTGTGTGGCTATACCATCTTTTCCAGAAAGAAAGAAAAACGATGCAAGGAAGTGGTTGGAAAATATGTAGGGTTAGATACAGATCTGGTACAGGTTATTTGAAGGTCCATGCTCAGAGATCTGCTGGGGGGGGGCTCTTATCTCTGTCCCACCACCCTCACAGGTACATCTGGTGGGAACACAGGAGAGGACCTTCTCAGTGGCTTCCCCCAGGGTCTAGAATTTCCTTCCCAGAGAGGTTAGATTGGCACCCTCCCTAATCTCCTTCTATAAACAGGCGAAGACTTTTCTGTTTTCACAGGTCTTTGAGAAGTGATTGTTTAGGCAGGATGGGCCTTGTACAATGCACTCAATATTCAGTCTGTTACTTTGTTGTGCTGTTGTGTTTTTGTAATGGTTCATGTTTTTAATGGGTTTTAAATTTTTTTGATAGTTTAATCCCTTTTTAACATTTGTATTTTATGAAATTTTAACTAATTTTTAAAATCTGTGAAAGCTGCCAAACTGGCATAAAGGCATGATGATGATGATGATGATGATGATGATACTAATAAAGCTCATATCATCTGGATCTCCTGAAAAATTCTGTGAACAAAGCAGGTTTATGACATGGTTAAAGCACTACCTGCAAATACCTTTTATAGTATTTGATTCATTATTTTCTTGCTATTTTGCATTTTGTGTTTTTAATTTCTACACCACCTAGAGAACATCATTTAGGGTGTGGTTTAAAACCTTAATAAACACTTCTAGAGGGTCCAATGTTTTGAAGGGCAGAAATGGTACACAATGAGGAAATACCTGAACAGTGCCATCTGAAGCATGTCTATCCAGAAGTATATCCCATCCATTCCAGGTGATTCCAAGTTAAGATTGCAGTCTAAGTGTACAGGTAGTACAGAATTTTTTTGATTAATGAAATCTCTTCCCTGCATGAATTAATGGCTAGTTGCTCATTGGCACCTTAATATCGAAACAAACAAGCAAACTTGGTTAGTAAAGTTGTTATTACCACGCAGAGCATAAAACAACCCACTTGTCTGAAAAGAGAAGCAAAATCCAACCTGTTCTGAATCCTGATAAGACTGTGTTATAGAAGTGTGTAATTTATTTTGATTTAAGGACTGGGGATTTGTTTTAGAGGTGCAATCACTGATTCCGGTCACAAACTCACAGTTCTTATAAAAAACAAGCACATCTCCAGTTGTTTCGAATTCAATTTCATGCAGGACAAGATTGTCTTGTCTTCAATTAGCATCCAATTGTGAGGTGCCTATCATTCTGATTTATCATTTCAAGGTGGTAATTTTCATACTGCATCAAAGCTGATAATTCAGGATAACACTTTTAATAAATGTTGTAGTCTGCTTTTATTATGTTATTAAATGGAAGCATCAACGTCAGTCGAAGTGCAAGTCTTTTTTCATATGATATGCTGGGGTCTCAGTATAAAGACAGTACCGCATTTCAATCTATGGTGTTTTTTTTTTTAACAAAAGAAGAGAAAATTATTTTTGTTTTTTGGTTGCTAAGGACCATACCTAATTAAGCATATGCTAGTATGCAGTGGTTGTCTCAGTTTATTAATCTAGCATGATTTATTTCATTTAAAATAAATATATGCTTGCTTGACTTACTTTGAAATTTGTAAATTCTGCCACATTTGAATGATTTCAGTTACCTCTTTGGAAAGCACTAATACCTTGGCCTGAAGTGCTTGATTAAATGAGATCAGAAATGGTATAAATAGCAGCTGCATTCAACTGACACTTTCTTGTTTTTGTCCACATCTTTTCACTTGTTTAACTACAAACAAAACAACTAGGTGAATAAGAAGAAGAGGTAAAAGGCAACCACATGCATGCCATTAGATGGCAATTAACAACAAAAGGAGCAAAGATTTGTCATAGGGCTTGACTACACTAGTCACAAACCACAAATCCTCCCTGAATCTGGTCCAATAATGCCATACTCAAGCCTGTGTAACAGCTCTGAATGGAAGCCCAAGTTAAGATCTGAATGCAGATTTGGGCTTTGGCAGGTGTGGCGCTTAAGTAGCTGGAATTTCATGTGCTGCAACTCTAGGCCAAAGTAGTCCAAATCTCATCCAGATTTTACCCCCCCTACTTTTGTTGAAATATTGTTTATTTTTAAGGGCAACTTTGTGCATAACAGATCAGAGAGTATTACCACAAGCAATTGTCAGGGCTACAAATGTGATGTGGGAAAGAAGAATGCACAGAGGGAGGCAGAAGGAATGCAAAGTTCCTTAACCCAAGGGACATATTCAGTTGGGAAGCCTACTTCTCATCAGTGTCAGCCAATGCCAACCTGCGGCTTGTTCCTTGATGTTCACAATTTCATCAACTAAGACTTCATTGGTAGTAGGCAATAGTTAATTTGTAAATGGAGCAATAATGGTACCTAGCACAATACTCTGAGATAACCTGAGGCATGTGCAGCCACCCGAGGAATTTGTTCCTCACTTGAGGGCCAAGGGGGGGGGCGGATACCACACCTTTCAAGCTTTTCTAATTTCCTGCCCTCATGTTTCCTCTATATTCCATGCTGTTCATGGTGGTGGCTGATGCCCCAATCCAAGCTGCCATATTTACTTTTCACATTGGCCACATGTACGAAGGTCAACAGGAAGTGCATAGGGCAAAACAATGGCTTCTGGGATTAAAAGTGCAGTGGGAAAATCTATATGGGTTGTAACTCCCCAGTAATTTCAACCCAGGAGCTGAATAGGGAATGGAATTTTCATATCTTTTGACTACTTCTATGTGCCAAAGTACATGGGATGAATAACTCTGTGATTTTGTTCCCCAAGGAATTTTGTTCAGATAGAGGACTTTTTCAAACAGGGGGACCCCCCCCCCGAGGAGGTCGGGAGAAGAACAGGGCTGTCACACTTACAGTGCCCCATTTCAGACACCGTCATCCTCCTCACAACCTTCCCCCGTGCTTCCTCTCTGCTGCGGGCACCACTTTTTATTGATGAAAAACCTCTGTCAATAAAAAGTGGTGCCTGCAGGATGGAGGAAGCACGGGGGAAGGTCGGGAGGAAGACGGAGGAGGATGGCAGCGTCTGAAACGAGGCTCTGTAAGTGTGACAGCCTCATTCTTCTCCCAACCACCTTGGGGTTTTTCCCCCGTTTGAAAAAGTCCTCTATCTGAACAAAATCCCTTGGGGAACAGAATAACAGAGTTATTCATCCCAGGTACTTTGGCACATAGAAATAGTCAAAAGTAGTCAATAGTCCAGAGATACTAACAGGTGGTTGAAATCTGGATGGTTTTTGCAAAGGGAGGATTTTTCTCATTACTCCAGCGGCAGCTGGTGGCTTCCATGTCAGTGTGGCAGTAAATCCATTCCAAGGTTTAGTCTGAACTAAAGCTGAACTAAAGGAGCTCTCTCCAAGGTGCTGAGTTGTATCCCACAAATAGGTCCAGCATCTTGGATAGCCCCTTTAAAGTTCAAACTAAAACCTAGAGCAGATTTACTACCTCGTGCACTTGGAACCTACCAACCCCCTGTGCTTTATCATTTTCCTTAACAGCCATTTGTATCTTAGAAATTGCTCAGTGGAAGCTGCTTGTCTCCTTCTAGGACAAAATGGATAGAGACTTATGAGTGGGAAATCCAGGTATAGGATGCTTGTGAGCAGACAGAAGGCTGGCAGGGAAGGAACTGAGCAGCTTCCTCTACTCACCCACATGGATTTTTAGGGAAAAACCTTGAGAAAAAACATCATAGAAATTCATAGAATTGATAACTTGGCCTTGACAATAGGAGCAGTCCTGAACATAACAGTCATGTCCAGTGGCCATATGAAATTACTCAAATTTGCATGACTCATAGCAGGCTGAAACATCAGGATGACATGCGTGTGTGAATAGGCCATCAAAGATCAAAGGGCCTATCATGCCTTATCGGATGTGATGCTTCTCAGTGCCTCACTAATTCAGCTGCCAGCCATCAAGTCAAAAGTAATCAAATGTAAGGAGAATCAAATGGCATACATGCAGCCCTGAACCAGGCTTATGAGATTTTTGACATCTCCTGCTTGGTCAGAACAAGTAGCAAAGAAAATATTTTCGAAGGAATTTCATGCATCAAGAACCCTGGGAGAAGATGGCTCTTCTGATGGAAGAAATGGGAGGAAGATGGGCAACACAATCTTTTGTGTGTTTGCTGTTGTCCAAGGGAGTTTTCTCCTTTCTAAGGCCGTTCTCCTGTATGCACTTATTTAGATATAAGCCCAACTAATACAGTGGCACGTATCTCTCAGCAGATCTGCATAGGCTGTTGTAGTAATTATCCCTTTTCTCTTGTGTTAAAGACTGCATTATTAGGAAATGAATTTAGGAGAGTGGTTTTTGTCCTTGATTCCAGGGAAACTAGAAGGGGTTGTATGAATGAAAATAATCCTCATTGAATTCTCCTCATTGAGAAGCCTACCTGTCGTAATGGGAATCCATATAGTTCCGCTGTATTTGGAAGAGGGGGAGCCCCAAATGGCAAAAACTCCAATGGAAAAGCCTTTGCAGCTTTTCCTGGAGTTTTAAAAAAACAGTGAGGGGGGTGTGCTTTCCCCCTTGTTAGGACAGCAATTCGAAAGGAATCACTATCTGACAGTACAGGAAGTGTGACCCTGATTGGCTAGATAAGCATGGGAGGCAGGGCTTGCTAATAGGCCAAGCACCCGCAGCCACCATTTCTTTTTTTTGGCCTTCAGGATCAGGGACTGGAGGAGGGCTCTTTTGTCCTCTTTCCCCCTCCTCCAGTTGCCTCCCATGCCACCGCTGCTGTGAGGTTCGGGGAAGGGAGGATAGCTCTCTTGTCCCCTTCCTCTGGTTCTCTCCCATGCCGCCACTGCCACGGGAATCAGGAAAGGGAGGAGGGCTCTCTCATCCTCTTCCCCTGCCCCCTCCCTGTGTCGCCACCACCACTGCAGGGATTGGGAAAGGGAGTATGGTGGCTATCATCTTGGATCCAAAGCTGATGGGGGCTTCTGCAGGCAAAAACACTGTTAAGACAAGTCGCAGCAGCTGCTACTTTCTATTACTGTGGGGCACTCTGTTTTTTGGGGACTCCCGAGAAGCTTATTGGGGGATCTTAATGGAGATCCATGATAAATCAATCAATACTTTCTGCCCAATTCCTGAAAGACAGCATGTATACCATGTCCAAAGACTTTCTGCAATGCCTAGGTACAAATGAATGTTGAGAAGGTTCCACAGTGCCTGCAGAGATGCCATTAAGCAAGAGAAAGACAAACAGGTCTTTGTCTGGACTAAGTGTACAGACTGTCTTTTTCCAACCTGGCATCCTTCAGATGTGCTGGAGTATAAGTCCCATCAGCCTCAGCCATCAGGGCCCACAGAACCTTCTGGCCCTCCATGATAGCACAGTGGTTGTTCAATAATATGAAGGATTTCCAGTACAGGATTGGCGCAGGCCCTGAGGTTTCTGGTCCAAAATCTGAGACCTAGGCCCCTGGTGATGCAATAAAGCATTAGGAATAAAGTGCCAACTATAGTTGTTCACAGCTTGTCATTCGTCGAATCATAGAATTGTAGAGTTGGAAGAGACCATGAGGGCCATCCAGTCCAACCCCCTGCCATGCAGGAAATCACGATCAAAGCATCCCCGACAGATGGCCATCCAGCCTCTGTTTAAAGACCTCGAAGGAAAGAGACCCCACCACACTCCGAGGGAGTGTGTTCCACTGCCAAACAGCTCTTACTGTCAGAAAGTTCCTCCTAATGTTGAGGTGGAATCTCTATTCCTGGAGCTTGCATCCATTGCTCCGTGTTGCAATCTCTGGAGCAGCAGAAAATAAGCTTGCTCCATCCTCAACGTGACACCCCTTCAAATACTTAAACAGGGCTATCATATCGCCTCTTAACCGTCTTTTTTCCAGGCTAAACATACCCAGCTTCTTAAGTCTTTCCTCATAAGGCATGGTTTCCAGACCTTTCACCATTTTAGTTGCCCTTCTCTGGACATGCTCCAATTTGTCAATATCCTTTTTGAATTGTGGTGCCCAGAACTGGACACAGTATTCTAGATAAGGTCTGACCAAGGCAGAATAGAGTGGCACTATTACTTCCCTTGATCTAGACACTATACTTCTATTGATGCAGCCCAAAATCGCATTGGCCTTTTTAGCTGCCGCATCACACTGTTGACTCATGTTCAACTTGTGGTCTACTAGGACTCCTAGATCCCTTTCACATAGAGTCTCATTCAGCCAGGTCTCCCCCATCCTATATATATGCATTTCATTTTTCCGCCCTAAGTGCAGTACCTTACATTTCTCTGTATTGAATTTCATTTTGTTAACTTTGGCCCAGCTCTCCAGTCTCTCCAGGTCATTTTGAATTTTATCCTGTCCTCTGGGGTATTAGCTACCCCTCCTAATTTGGTGTCATCTGCAAACTTAATAAGCATGCCCCTAATTCCCTCGTCCAAGTCATTGATAAAGATGTTGAATAGCACTGGGCCCAGGACAGAACCCTGTGGCACCCCACTGGTCACATCTTTCCAAGACGAAGAGGACCCATTGCTGAGCACGCTTTGGGTTCGGCTGGTCAACCAATTACAAATCCATTGAACTGTTAACTTGTCTAGCCCACATTTTACAAGCTTGTTTGCAAGAATGTCATGAGGAACCTTGTCAAAGGCCTTACTGAAATCAAGGTATGCGATGTCCACAGCATTCCCTTCATCTACCAAGCTGGTCATTTTATAAAAAAAAGAGATCAGATTAGTCTGGCATGACTTGTTTTTCTGAAACCCATGTTGACTTTTTGTGATTATGACATTGCCTTCTAAATGTTCACAGACTCTCTGTTTAATGATCTGCTCTAGAATCTTCCCTGGTGTTGATTCAAACAAATATACACACAAAGAACACATTTTTCTGTTGGGAAATTAAGACAGAAATCTTAGCTAAAAAGTCTGTTCCCAGATCAAGGTGAAATGAGTTGATTATTCCTTCTCATTTACTCATGGAGATGGGGAAAGGAATATTTAATCTAGCCTACTTGTCTCTAGCTAGAAGGCAGATGCAGAACAGAGTGGAAGGTAAACCCTGTCACCACAAGAACTGAGATGGAAGGAGGAAGTTAACTAATTAAATACTTAGAGCTTGTGGAGAGTCTTTGCAAGTTAGAATCATAGAATCATAGAGTTGGAAGAAACCACAAGGGCTATCCAGTCCAACTCCCTTCCATGCAGGAATACACAGTCAAAGCACTCCTAATAGATGCCCATACAGCCTGTTTAAAAATCTCCAATGAAGGAGACTCCACCACAATCTGAGGCAGCACATTCCACTGTCTAACAGCTCTTACCATCAGGAAGTTCTTCTTAATGTTTAGGTGGAATCCCTTTTCCTATAGTTTGAATCCATTATTCCATGTCCTAGTTTCTGGAGCAACAGAAAATAACATTGCTCCTTCTTCAAAATGACATCCTTTCAAATATTTAAAAATGGCTACCATGTCACCTCTTAACCTTCTCTTCCCCAGGATAAAGATAGCCAGCTTCCTAAGCCATTTCTAATAGGGCATTGTTGCCAGGCTTTTCACCATTTTGGTCACCCTCCACTGGACACATTCCAGCTTGTTTCCACTGGCTACCTATCAGTTTCTGGGCCCAGTATAAGTGTTGGTTATTACCTTTAAAGCCCTAAATGGCTTGGGTCCAACTTATCTCTGGAACCGCCTCCTCCCATACAATCCTCCCTGCTGCAACCTCCCAGAGGGCCTTTTTGGTAATCGCCCCCAATTTCTGGAATGGCCTGCTGAACGAGATCCATCAGTTGACAAGCTTGAGTAGCTTTAAAAAAGCACTAAAGACAGATCTCTTTCACCAAGCCTTTCCTGATTAGTTCCCGGCCTCAGGAGCTGCGTCTCCTGGCTTTTTAAAATTATGTATATATTTTAATGTGTTTTTAGTTAGAAGGTTTTAATTTTATAGTGTTTAATGTCTTTCTATGGGTGTGGGTGGGTGTGGGTGGTGTTTTTAGTCATTATTATAATGTTTTAATTGTTGGACGCCGCCTCGATTGTTTTTAGCACAGGGGCGGGGTATAAATAAATTTTATTTATTTATTATTATTATTATTATTATTATTATTGTCAATATCCTTCTCAAATTGTGTTGCCCAGAATTGGACACAGTATTCCAGGTGAGGTCTGACCTAAGCAGAATAGAGTGATTCTGTTACTTCCCTTGATCTAGACACTATGCTCCTATTGAGGCAGCCTAGAATCACATTGGCTTTTTTTAAGCTGCTGCATCACACTGTTAACTCACGTTCAGCTTGTGGTCTACTAAGATTCCTAGATTACTTTCACATGTACTGATATCAAGCCAGGTGTCACCCATCCAGTATCTGTGTATTTCATTTTTGATCCCTACACTTATAGGACATTACAGGGATAAGAGTGTGACTTGCCCAAGGTCACCAAGTAGGTTCTTATGGCCGAGCGAAATTTGAACCCTGGTCTCAGACTTGTAGCCCAATGCTCAAACCACTATGACACTCTGGCTCCTCCAATTCAGATTATGAATGTCTTAATAATAAAAACAAGTTTTCTTGAACACCTTAGTGGTTGTATTGTTTCTCCCTGCAGTGGCTATATTGGCCTCAACAAAACAGTGTTAAACGTGACAGAATACTGGAAACTGCTATAACTAATGAGGAACAGAGCAGAAAAGAATTTGTAAGTTTAAATGTACTGCTCCAAAATGTCTTCTATCACAAAGTTATGGACAACAGAAAACAAGAAGAACAATGCTGATGAATGGCATGCTTAGTTTCTCATCCAGTCTCTCTCCCTCTGACAAGCGTTAAAGGGAAAATCTATTTTAATAAAAGATAGTTGCAATAAAATGCTGGTTTCAGATCTTCCCTTTAACTATTTTGGTTTATAATTGATGAAAACAGAAGTACATGGTTTCTTCTCTGGTCTGGGACAGAGTTGACTAACTGGCCTCTTTGATGGATGATCTGTAACTGGGAAGGAGGGTGACTCCTTTCTGGCATCCTGGGGCCTAACTACAGCTTTTAATATTACTGAACATGGTATCCCTTCTGAACTAGAAGGCTGGGATGGGGCTTGGAATTTCATAGTGGTTCTGGTCCTTATCGAACAGGCAGTGTTGTATAATTCCTTGACTGTTGGTTTATGGTGTCCCTCAAGGAACACATTGTTCCTTATGGTAATAAATATCTACATAAAACAGTCAGGTTAAGGTTGCCCAGGATTTGTGGGTTTAGTGATGTTGATATACAAATGAAATATCCAATTCTGTTTCTCCTTTTCCTCTAATCAAAGGAATTGGTGTCTGATGTCAGTATCAGAGTGGATGGAGGCAAATAAATGGAAGCAAAGTCCCAAAGTGTTGTTCAGATTGGGAGGGATGGATATATGTTGGGGATTCTTCTCACAGCAGGGAGTGTGGCTTTGGGGTTTCTGTGGGTTGGATAATGAGCCACATTATGCACAATGTGGAGAGCTTCCCTTCCCCTGCTCTAGCAGAAAACTGTTTTTAATTAGGCACATATTTTTGTTAAAACATCCATAAATTTCATATTTGAATTCTTTGGGGATGTCATCCAGCTCTGAAGATTTGTTAATTTCTAATGTGTAAGGTAGCTCTGAAAGGTAGCTTTGTCACTTATATTAAGCACAGCTCCTCAGAAAACAGATATCCTTCAACATTCCACAGATGAAAACTGGGACACGCATGGCCAAATGATATCAGTATGGTCAATATGGAGAAACATATTATTAGGGAAGAACATACAGACTGGGAGAAGCTGCAGCAGTTTGCTTTTCCCTGAGCCTACTGGAAAGGGCAAGATTCTGCTCCCTCCTTTCCCTCTACTGAGTTAATTGAGTGCAAAAGACTTTTGCACTTTGAAATCAGTTTGTAGTATTTGAAGTATCCTGAAGACAAAGAAAGAAAGTGGAAATAGAAGAGAGAAACTGGGAACTTTTAAAAGCAGCTGGAAAAAAGGGATGGCTGAGAATTAATTGGGACTGCCAAATTGGGACAGTTGGAGAGTATGGAGGATGTATTTCTCCAATATCTTCCATCATGAAAGCCGAGACAAAGAATCTATTTAGCATTTCTGCAGCCTTACTCCCTCCTTCAAAATATCTTTCACTTCCAAAGGGCCTTTAATCACCCTTCTGTTCCTAAAGACTGAATTCAGAGTTGTGTTTGTGTAGAAAGCCCTGCAATCCATGACTGGAGGCTCCCATCGGAGGAAGCATGGGGGCTGTAGAGACACAATTTTGTTCCTCTGTCTTACAGCTCACATGCCACCTCCCATGCTGCTTTGGAGAGTTCTATCAGAGCACATTTTCCTGACATAAAAGGCAAGGAGTAATAATGAAGATCTATTCTTCTAGTGGAGCCATTTTGTGAGAATCCCATCCATAAGGGCTCTGAATCCCTTTGGATTCCCTTATTTTCCTTGCCTTATCTTGTGTTGCCTGTGTTTGTATCCTTTTTTTAAAAAATTCCTCATTTGGGCAAGACTTTTTAAAGGTAGTATGGGCAACCTGCAACCTTCCAGATGTTGCTGGACTGAAACTCCCCTTATCCCTTGCCACTACCTGCTGCAATTAGGGCTGATAAGTGCTGCAGGCCAAAGACATCTGCCCATCCCTGTCTTAAAGGACTACGTAGTGCCCTTTAATAGTTTCCTTCATACTGCTAACCAGGGTCAATGGTGTCCTCTCCTAGTTCCTGTATACCACTTCTAATCTAGGGTGTTGTCTAGATGATGAAAAAAAGCCTCATAGAATTCAAGGAGAATCCCTTTTGTCCAAACAAGATCCCACAGTGATTCACTGTTTTTAAAAGGAGGGGGGCCAAAAACTGCTCAAGAAAAGCCTTTGCAGCTTTTCCCCAAGTTTTTTTTTTTAAAAAATATGTGGAAATGTGCATTACCACCCACATGGACCAACTATTCACAGTAAAGTGCATTCCAGAAGTTGAAAGCTGATTGGTCAGGGTTCCAGTTTGACATGGCACCTGGCGGGGTGGTCTTCTGACAACAGGTTGGAAGGTTGCTAGCTAAACACCGTGGAGAGGCTGTCCAAATATCTCAGAGATAGCCTGAAATATCCCCTTGGAATAGGGGGCTCAGAGGGGCTCTCCAGAGGTCTGATGCCTGCTCTGGTGTGAAACGGAGAAGCTGTTCACGGACAGGTAGAGGGGACCGAGGAGCCATCCACAACTGCATTTGAAGCTGCCGTCTTGAGACAGAATTATAGGCAGCCGATCAAATTTTTAACTAGAATGGAGTTTTGAACAGCAAATAAGCAGGGCTACTGCTAGAGGTGACAAGAAGGACTTTTATAAAGTGGATTCTCTTCTGTTTGCTTCTATGAATCTGGGATCTCGGATTGAATCAGAAGAAAATTATGCTACCTTGTGGGGGTTTACTTGTTTTTCTTTTCTTTTCTTTTTTTTGAAATAGAGGATTCATAAGTATAATGGATAATGGAATATTGGCTTGAACAAAAGAAACTGTCTAAATGATTGATTATATTTAAGATAATGGACTTTAAACTTTTTTCCTCCGTCTTTTCCTTATTTCCGACGAACTGCTAAACAATAACGTGGACTAAGTCAGTTTAATTATGAGAGTATCAGGAAAACTTTGTGACCTCAGTTCACTTGGTATGATGATGATGATGATGATGATTTGGGGACTACAACTACCAGCACAGAAACAGTTAAATTGCAGTTTGGCTTACCAGCAACAGCATTTCCAAGGACTAGAGGAGGAGCATTTGGACTTATTAGACTTTAAACCTGCTTTTTTTTTTTTGCATTTTTTTCTTTCCCTTAAAGCAAATCAGTTAAAGAAGTGATGTTGTCCTTGTGGGGGATTCTGGGTGAAACACAGACTTTATTGGAAATTGTAGGAGACCTGGAAGTGACTAATGGAAGAAATACAGACTTATTTACTATAGACGTATTTAGGTTTTGTTTAAATGGACTTAAATAGGATTTGTTTAACATTGTGGTGTGTCATCTTACAGAAGAATGCACAGGAAGGAAAGCCAATACAGTTCTAAAAGAAAAAGGAACTTGTGGAGTTCAACTTGGACTGTGATATGACATAAAGACGGGGAGACAGCTGTTTGGAGATTACAAAGAAGAGACTCCTCATTGAAAAAGTTTGTCAAAATTCGGATTTTGAGTAGATGAATTGAAGTGTGCTTTATAATTTTCCTTTATAACATTTATAAAACAGAAGCTCAGCTAAGAAAAGTATAATACTTGATTATTTTAAAATTATAAAGTTTATGGGGCAGAAAAAAGTATCTGAGAGGCAAAATAAAATAGAGCAGTAGGGACAATTTTTTTGTCCCAACTTTTTTTTAAACACACACACACACACACACACACACACACACACACACACCCCCCAACAAAACAAAAAGCCAGGACAAAACGAACCCCCCCCCCAAATGTACAAGGCAGGTTGCTGAAACTCAGGACAGATCTAGTTCTGTGTAAATTCTGCAACAAAATGGGACTTTAGGGTGATAAAATGTTTCATCTACTAGGATGAAGATTATATAATACACAATAATTTATTTTACCAAAACACTTTGCCTTTTTGTCAAGACCAGAATATATATTTATGCAGGTATGCAATGATAAGTGAAATTTCTCATCATCACAACTTTTTTTCCTTTTGGTTGCCTTTCTAATCATTTCCCACCACGGCTTTGGTCAGAGAGGTGGTAGTGTGTCTCCAGGACTATATTCCTTTTTTGGTCTAGTATTTGCATCTGCTGTGATTCTGAAATGAATTTGTTCCTTTAGAGGTTTCTGATTTATTGCACCCAGTGCAGCCTTTGATATAGAAAGCAACACCCCTGCTGATTTTTTTTCATGTTCAGAAATAATTATTTTCTCACTGATTATCACTGAAATGCCAGATTCCTTTCCTGTGTGTCTGCAATCTCTTCTAATTTAATATCAGTCTGTGTTTCTAACATTAGCAAACACCCATATATTTTTGTCCTCTTTTATAATACATCTTTTTGCACATGGTGTTTGCTATTTGACTCTGACTCTCTTTCCATTGTCTCTTCATACTCATTATCACTGGCTGTCCTCCCCTCACTGAGATCATCCTTCCTAAGCCAAACTGAGACTATCACCTAGGCTGGACAAACCAATCAGTTTCTCTCCTGTGCCAGTTCTGCATATCCATATCCATGGGGAATATATTCCTGGACTTATGTACCAGGGAAATGCAAAACCATAGATCATAGTGAGTCCTATTGAAATGAATGACTTCTGGCCCAAGCATACCATAGAGCACCTCTCTAGGAATCTCTAGGTCCTCCAGCACAACTGCATGGTCAACATCTGGCAGAAGCATACCACAGAGCCACACTGGAGCACCTAGAAAATGCCTAGAGTATGTGTGTGTGTGTGTGTGTGTGTGTATGTATATATATATATATATATATATATGCAGGTAAGTGAAACCATGGGTACTGGTCCTGCAGATGTGGGGGTCATACTGTATTCATAAGTCTGCAATGCCCAATTTCCACATCATTTTGATTTATTTTAAAAAAGGTATGAATCTTTTTTCCCCCTTCCTCCCTGTGAGCAATTTTCCTGAATATATGCATACTGTATGCAGTTTTTTCCTAGGCAGCTTTCCTGGACACATCCATTTTTATTTTATTTTTTTGGTATGTATGTAATATCTGAGATGAGCTGAATCACAACATTCAAGGGAGTGTGCAGTCTTAAGGATAACTGTGTTCTGGTTGGTATGTTACTATGTTGTTGTTATGTGCTTCCAAGTTATTTAGTGACCTTAAGGCAAACCTATTGAGGTTTTCCTGGCAAGATTTGTTCAGAGGGGGTTTGCCATTGCTTCCTCTGAGGCTGAGTGTATGTGGCTTGCCCAAGGTCATGGGTTTCCATGGCTAAGTGGGATTTCGAACCCGTCTCCCAGAGTCCTAGTCCAACACTCAAACCATTACATCACAGTGCTCTAATTTCAATTCCCTTTAAAATGCAGACCAAGTGACATTTTCTTCCCGCACCTTTTTATCAACTCCTATGATCTGCTTGAAAATCTGCTCTGCTTTGAAATGTAGCAGCAGTTGCTATCTTCAATACTTCATATTGCAGAAGAATTAGTGGAGATTTGATCACAGGGAAACCCAGTCCAGTCCAATCCAAAGCCAAATACTATACGTACACCAGTGCACATACTGAATTTTTGATGCTACACCCACTCATTTAAATAGAAATGAGGTTGGAAGCTGCTTTATACTAGCTCATTCCACTGGTTTCTTGAGCCTAGTACTGTGGACTCTGACTGGCAATGGCTCTCCAGTTTCAGGCAGGATGCTTTCTTAGCTCTGCTTGGGTTCCCTAGTATAAGTGGCTGGTTTCTCATTCAAGTACTAACTGGGCCCAGCTAAGCTTAACTTCAGAAATCAGATGAAATTGGGTGTCTTCAGGGTGTCATGGTGGCAAACGGAAGACAGTGAACCTGCGTCTTCAAAGGAATGCACATTCTAATTCACAGACCATCTTGGGAAAGTTTCATCATAAAAAATGGCCCTCAAATATTTTAAATAATTAAATGTGATGGTCTTTTTGTTGTGTGAACCAGTACTTGTCATTCACAGAGTGCCTCTAAAGTTAGAGTTTATACTTAAATATAATGGATAACATCTGTTTTATCAGCAGTAATGGGTAGGGATGCAGACTAGATGATCAATGTCTAAAAAGAATGAATTATCTT
Source organism: Gambelia wislizenii (assembly GCA_030847615.1). Taxonomy (NCBI): domain Eukaryota; kingdom Metazoa; phylum Chordata; class Lepidosauria; order Squamata; family Crotaphytidae; genus Gambelia; species Gambelia wislizenii. Next base: position 372,023,846 of record JAUMIR010000001.1, read on the forward strand.
GAAAAGATTCTGAATGTCGAGAAGCAGAGTTTGGCATGCAACTCTCAGAAATGTCAGAATCAGTGGTCATGTTGTCAAGGGGATTCTGGAGTTGAAATCTTGGAAAGTTACTTTCCAAGTTATGTTGAGGAATGTTGGGTCCCTCCCTGGGGTGGGGGGGAGGTTTAAAAATAGAGGGGAAAGTTAAGCCAGGTCTCATAGGCCTTTATCACATGATAGGCTTGTTGCACAATTACACTGGCTTAATTCTGTGTGTGATCTTCCTTTATCCCATGATGTCGTGATTCTCCCATTGTTGCACTGCATTTCCCTTGTTATTGGATTGTATCTTTTCATTAACAGGAAAAACTCGTTAATGGCTCCAATACTGCTGCTGTTCAACCATACGATCCTCCCCGCGCACTCGGTCCTCTGGGAGGAATTTGCTTCAGCCACAAAAATCTAGGCTGTCTGCAACCTCCCAGAGGGCCTTTTCGGTAATCGCCCCCAAATTGTGGAATGACCTGCCGAACGAGATCCGTCAGATAACAACCCTGAGTAGCTTTAAAAAAGCACTAAAGACGGATCTCTTTCGGCAGGCCTTTCCTAATTAGATCCCGGCCTCAGGGGATCCTGGCTTCTTTTAGTCCGCTGGCCATTTATAGTATTTTATTGTATTTATTGTTTTCAATTGTTATTTTTTTGATCTGTTGGTTTTAATTTATAATTGTTTAATATTTTTTTATGGGGGAGGGTGGGGTGGGGGGTGTTTGGGGATTTTATCTGTATGGTATTTTAATTTTTGTAAGCTGCCCCGATTGTTTTAACAGAGGGGCGGGGTATAAATAAATTTTATTATTTTTTATTATTATTATTGTTTCTGGTGCAATTGTTTCCTTCTGCTACAGTTCCAATATTCTGGCAGTAATATGGTGTGAGGGAGCGTGGTTCTCCTCTTCTCCCCTTCTGTATCCCACTCCCTTTCTCCAAACCTGGACAAAGAGGACATCACAACATTGCTTTTAATCCATTCCCCAGGTGTGTGTTTTTTTGTCATAATTGTGTATTTGTGCTGCTGTGGGGAGTCACCAGCATGTTGCTATTACATAGTTATGGCAGCGCCCTCATAACATACATTAAAAACAAAACAAAGCAAACAAAACAACTTTAGCTTTCCAATATATTTACTCTCGTATGACAAAGCAGAGAAAAATAAATAAATTTACAATTGCGCTGCCATGGAAGGTTGCCAAGCAATGCTGCAATTATGGCAGTGCCCTCCATTTGTGTGAAGCACTGAAACTGCGAAATTGCCCAATTGTGACATTTTTTAAAAAGGAAAAATTATTAAACAGCATACATGTGCTATGTAGGGCAGACATAAGTAGGAAGGTGTGTTTTCAAGCAAGGCAGTGCAGAAGACTGGTTGCAGGAATGTGCATCACCGAAGCAGCACTATAGCGCCATTGGAGGTAAGGTGTGATGATTATTGTTTCCATACCAGTATGTTTCCATTTGCTTAAACAACAGTGATTGTTGTGAGACAACAGACTAGTGTGATAAAACCCACAGATATAAATGAAAACAACACAAGCAGAGAAAAACAGGAAAAGTGAAAAGAAACAATGTGGAACTTAATTTTTTTTTAAAGATTATCGATTCATATTACAATTCCCTGCAAAAAGAGGGGGATTAGTGGGGTGAGGTGACAGAAGTATAAGAAGGAGCAGTTGAGGGGCCAGTTTCAGCTGGAAGTTAATGATCTTGGACAGTCTAATTGATGCACAGCAATATTGGTCTAAATGGCAGTTCAAACACCCAGGTGGCAGCATGATTGCTTCTCCAGAAATGCCTTGACATGTAGCATGGTGACTATTAACATCTGCAATGTGCCAGCAATGTGCTAGTATCACACTAGCTTAGAGATTGAGAATGAATGGCTCTCCAGATGTTTTTGAACTACAATAGCCCTTATCCATCACCATTCTGGTGTTGCAGCCCAACAACACCTGGATCATCTGTGGTGGTCATATTACTCCCATTGCTAAATTAGGTCTATAGGGACCTACATAGGTGGAGATGGGACTTGCCATTCAAGATGGAAAGTCCATATGGGAAGCAAAATACATGCATCTGAGCAGCTGCATGGAACCACTAATACATGGAAACCACTCCCGTCCCACCCTCAGCAAACACTTAGTTCCCATAATGATTAAATTGAACCTAAACCTCTAGGAGTAGTTAAGTAAAAGCTAACAGTCATGAGAGGACTGTGCTGATTTTCCACATTTCAGGATGATGAAAACCACTCCAATCCTCATTTCCATAGCAAAATTGTACTTACGTTAATACACTCAATAAGCTCAATCATTTCACTTAAAAGTCATCTGAAAACAAGCTTCTGGTGGCTTTAGGAATTACTGACTCACAGAAACATTTCCTAGCCTGTCAACAGGATTTGGGGTAGGGGGTAATGATTTAATTGATGGTTGAGTATGCTGGCAAAATCAATGTGCAAATAATTTCCCTAATTATATCTTTTCAGGGCACTGCAAGCTCTTATTAATTGTGTCTCTGGCAGTACTTACAAGCCAACGGCAACTTTAGGCAAAGTGTAAAATGTGCCCATGCTGGTTGTATTAGAGGGAGCAAAACAGCAAAACAAATAAAAACAAGTTGTTAGAGGCTGAAGCGAAGAAAGGCACTTGAGACAAGTAAGAATTAAGGGGAAGCACTAAGGGCATTCTGCCTGGGCTTGTGGGAGCTTATTCAAATTCTTTGGCACAATCCAAGGATAAATACCTTTAAATGCCTTCGGTTTCGATGGAAAGGATTATACTGGAAGTTAACATATGCTTATTTACGCAGATGTAAGCCCCACTGAAGTCAAGGGAACCTACTCCCAGCTGAACGTGTATATGGGATTGTAGGCTAAGTCTGAGATCTTATTGAGAGCAAGCATACTGTAATGCTGTGTTTGCCTAACTCCATGGGATTCCAAAGGAAGCATCCTGATTAGTGAGGGGAAGGTGAAGCTGAGCTCAGATGTCTTTACTGGAGCCCCACACACTATTACACAACCTGGGGAAATGCTTGCACAAGATTGTCTCAGAAACCTCGTTCAGAAGCCAGTAAAAACTCCAAATTATATAACCAGCATAACTAACTGGTTGTATCATGCCCATTCCAAGTAAATGTCCTTTGGATCAGAGAATGATCAAGTTGGAAGGGACACTGACAGCCATGTAGTCCACCTCAAAAGCATCCTTAAGAGACAGCCTTCTGTTGGCCTCTGTTCAAAAATCTCCACATAGGACAGTCCACCACTTTCCAAAGTGGCCTTGTTCCACTGCCAGACAGTTCTTACCATTGGGAAGTTCTTCCTAATGTTTTGTTGGAATTTCTTGTATTATAAGTTGAATCTGTTGGTTCAGATCTTACCTCCTGGAGCTTCAGAAAACAAGTCCATTCAATCATGTGCATGACTGTACCTTCACATACCCTCCAACAGTTCATGGATGAAAACTGGGATATGTGTGGCCAAGCAGCATCAGAGTGTGGTCAAGATGCCAAAAGTTATTAATGAGGAGCAGCACAAAAGCTATGAGAGGCTGTAACAATTTGTTTTTGCCTGAGTATATCTCATCCTGCTTTATAATCTCTTCAGAATGAAAGTTATAGGAGATCTTTCCCAAATTTATCCTGGCAACCCTAATGATGGATTACACACTAGCGACTAGTGAGATAAGAAGTGATAGATGCCACACGTGCTGTGGTGGTTGCGTGCAAAAGATGAGCCAGCATGGTGTAGTGGTTTGAGACCAGAATTTGAATCCCCACTCAGCCATGGAAACCCACTGGGTGACCTTGGGCAAGTCACACTCTCTCAACCTTAGCAGAAGGCAAGGGTTTTGCCAAGAAAACCAAGGTTCACCTTAGGGTCACCAGAAGCTAGAAACAACTTAAAGGCATGCAACAGCAACAACAGCACCACCACCAACAATCAGTGTACAAAGATTGCACTCAGATGTCACTGAAGATACTGTGATTGCTATGATCAGTGCATTTCAGCCCTTAATCATTACCCAGATGGCTGTAGAGAAAAAGAATATTTTATTGAAAATATTTCATTGTACAGTACTTTTCTGCCACATGGAAAAACATCCTTAGGCTTCAGTACAACACATATTAGTCAATCCCATCAAACGTTATGCTACATATACTTAGCATAGTTTGGCTATCTACCATAATTGATTATTTTGTCTACTGGGGTAGAATAAAAGTGTTAGGCTTAATATGCTGGTAGTTTAGAAAGCACTGTGACACTGTTTCCTTGGAAGGAGCCAGAACAAGACTTTGGAAGGAGCTGGAATAAGATTTGGTTGGCATGCCTATATCTGGCATGATAAAGCAAAGATGCATAAGGAATTTAATAATCCTATAATAAGAAACACTTTACTGAAAACTTGGCAAAAAATTAAGCATCAATATTACACAAAAATACCTAAATGGTTGTCACCTCAGGAAGCCTTCCAAAGTAGATGGGAGAAGATGGACAAGTGGATTTTGTATAAAGATCTATGCAATTGGAAAGGAACAAACTTCTGTGAGATCAAGCCAAAAGAAGATCTCATGAAGGAAGGTATGAATATTCATTGGTTTTCTTACCAACAAGTATACAATCGATTTAAACAAGATAAAAAAGATTATGGATTCTTAGCTGATGAGAATGACCTGGATAAAATAATCTGGGATGGAAACAAGAAGAAAATAGTTAATTTTTTACAATGTATTCTTAAGTAGAGAGCTAGAAACAGAAACAATAAAAGATTCAATGGTCAAGTGGTCGAGAGACCTTGGAGAGACGATGGAATTGAAAGAGTGGGAAAATGCATGGCACAGAACGAAGGCTTTCAAGGCCTGTAAAAATCTAAAAGAAAATTACCTGAAGATTTCCAATAGATGATACCTCACTCCCCTGAAAATCAATAAAATACAAAAAACTAAGTAGAAGCATGTTGGAAATGTAACAAGGAGAGAGGTTACATATGATACATATGTGGTGGAACTGCCCAATTATTAAGAGCTACTGGATAAAAATACATAAAATAATCCAGAAAATATTGAACATTCAATTTGTTTTAGACCCCAAACTATATTTGTTATATATCACATCAATCTAAGAAAATAAAGAAGAAAGATTTTGGAGAAGACTACTATATCTATATACAGCAGCTAGGATGAATTTGGCTGCAAAGTGGAAGAATAAAGAACCTCCATAGGTAGAGGACTGGCTATATAAAGTACAGTTGTCCCTTGACATTCGCGGGGGTTAGGTTCCACGGACCCCCGCGAATGTCAAAAAACCGCAAATATTGATTGCCCTCCCCCCACCCTCCCCGGGGACTTCACGGAGCCTTCCAAGGCTCCGTGAAGGCCCCCGAAGCCTCCCCCCACCCTCCCCAGGCCTTCACGGAGCCTTCCAAGGCTCCGTGAAGGCCTCCCCCCATCCTCCCCCTCCCTCCCCAGGGCCTTCATGGAGCCTTCCAAGGCTCTGTGAAGGCCTCCCCCCATTCTCCCCCTCCCTCCCCGGGGCCTTCATGAAGCCTTCCAAGGCTCCGTGAAGGCCTCCCCCCACCCTCCCCCCTCCCTCCCCGGGGCCTCCCCCCATCCTCCCCCCTCCCTCCCCGGGGCCTTCACGGAGCCTTTCAAGGCTCCGTGAAGGCCCCTGCAGACTCCCCCCACCCTCCCCAGGCCTTCACGGAGCCTTCCAAGGCTCCGTGAAGGCCTCCCCCCATCCTCCCCCTCCCTCCCCGGGGCCTCCCCCCACCCTCCCCAGGCCTTCACCGAGCCTTCCAAGGCTCCGTGAAAGCCTCCCCCCACCCTCCACCCTCCCTCCCCGGGGCCTTCACGGAGCCTTTCAAGGCTCCGTGAAGGCCTCCGCAGCCTCCCCCCACCCTCCCCAGGCCTTCACGGAGCCTTCCAAGGCTCCGTGAAGTCCTCCCCCCACCCTCCACCCTCCCTCCCCGGGGCCTTCACGGAGCCTTCCAAGGCTCCGTGAAGTCCTCCCCCCATCCTCCCCCCTCCCTCCCTGGGGCCTTCACGGAGCCTTTCAAGGCTCCGTGAAGGCCTCCGCGGCCTCCCCCACCCGCCCCAGGCCTTCACGGGGCCTCTGGAGGGTCTCCAAAGGCCCCGTGAACGCCTCCCCGCTCTTTCCCAGGGCTTTCAAGGGGCCTCCGGAGGCCCCTTTTCGCGGTTTTGGGGGGGCACGGGGGGGCCCTCCCAAAACCGCGAATAATTAAAACCGCGAATGCTGAGTTCGCGAATGTGGAGGGGCAACTGTATTAGAAATGAAAGAAAATGATAAATTAAGATATATATATATATTGAATAAGAGATACACAGACAAAGTGGAGACAGAAAGTTTGCCAGTAACAAACTACTGCAAAAAAAAAGATGGGGCACAAAAATTGATCTTTAATTAGCAGGACGTAAATTAGGGAAAAGGGGATAGTTTATATATATACACACACACACACACACACATATATAAAGTGTTCAATAAAGATGAATTGTGACACAAAAAGTAATAACAAGTATGATAACAGGCATAAACTAATTAGACTTACGGTAGATGGAAAGGAAGATGAAATTGAACTGTTGTATTGAAAAATCCTTTGATTTGGCAGACAGAGGAAGTCAATATTTTATTTATGTATAATATGGAATACTGGTAATGAATGCAATGTAGCGTAATGTTGTGAAGAAGGTATACTTGGTAAAAAGATATAATAAAAAAAGAAAGCACTGTGACACTGTTTCTTCAACAGTTCATATAAAGCTTCCAGTGAAAGTGACAGAATATGATCTCAATTTAGATCTTTTTGGAACAAGCACAAATTTCCTAGAAGTATAAGCAACGTCATAGTAGGGGTTTTTTTTTGGGGGGGGGGAGGGAGAATATAAATAAAGCAATTCGCAACTCCAAAATGTTAAAAAGTTTTCAAGTTTTATCACATAAATTAAAACCTGTGACCTTCCCAGTGACTCCATGAACAAAATTGAGGCTTGTGGTTTAATTAAATTGGAAATGGCAAACACTGCTATATATAGTCTGTAGACTATTGATTACAGTGTTAAAAGGGCAAATCAGCACAAAGACAGAGACAAAAGAGATTCTAAATGGTACCTGAAATGCACTTTTTTCTCATTAAGGAACAGGCAAAGCAGTCTTGCACACAACCTGCCTGGCACAATTTGAGACGTAGGAAGAAGTCAAACATGGCTGTAATTTGTGGCCTACCAAACAAGATTCTGCACATGGCTGATGTTCTGAGCTTATTTTGGAGGGTCAGCTTTGATCAACAGCAGTATCAGCACTGGCTACAATGTCAGTGAAGTGGCAAAGCTGTTCTGCATTTAATCTAAACACCACCATCATCATTATTGTTCTTCTTGTTTTGTATTCATGTATATCCCATCTTTCCTCCAATAATGAGAATCAAAGCAGCTTATATTGCAATTCTATGATTCTATGGAGATTTTCAGACAGGCAAAAATCGCCCCTTGCCGCGCGAGCAGCCTCCCGAAACTGCTGCGCGGCAAGGGTCTTTTTCGGACGACGCTGTGCCTCTAGCGAAGCCGTCCGTGTCACTTCCGTGAAGCTTGGGACGGCTCCGCGCCATATTTCAAGCACGGAGGCTGCCCGTGATTGAAATATGACGCGGAGCCGTCCCAAGCTTCACGGAAGTGACACGGACGGCTTCGCTAGAGGCACAGCGTCGTCCGAAAAAGACCCTTGCCGCGCAGCAGTTTCGGGAGGCTGCTCGCGCGGCAAGGGGCGATTTTTGCCTGTCTGAAAATCTCCTATGATTCTATATTGGGCCCATGGAATCTGCTGGGGTTTGGTTCCAGTAACACCCATGGACACCAAAATACGTGGATGCTCAAGTCCCATGATAGACAATGGCATAATAAAATGGTATCCCTTATATAAGATGGCAAAATCAAGGTTTGCTCTTGGAATCTATTTTTTTTAAATATTTTCAAACTGTGGATGGTGGAATCCATGTGGATACAGAGAGCCGACTGTACAACATATTAAAAACAATACAGATTAAATGAAAACACCAATAAAAAGTATACAGATAAACATTACTTAAAAACAATTAATCTATACATTAAACCCATTAATTATTCACAGAAATTGACTGTGATGGGCACAGAACACCATTAAAAACCCATTGCAGTCGATTTTGAAAAGCTTGCCAGAAAGTTTTTACTTGCTGGCAGAAGGAGAGCAAAGAGGGGACCATCTCAGCTTCTGTTGGGAGACAGTTCCAAAGTTTAGGAGCAGCCACCGAGAAGACCTTCTCCCTTGTTCCCTGAAAAGATAATAGGATTGAGAGAAGGGATTCTCCTGAAGATCTTAGAGCTCTAATGGGCTCAGATAGGGAGGTATAGTCCTTCAAACTTTAAAGGAGCTATCCAAGCTGCCAAACTCCCCATTGGACAGCACCTTTAAAGTTTGGACTAACACCCAGAGTGGATTCAACCCCCACCCCGAATGACATGGGAGCCACCGGCTACTGTTGAGTAGCTTTCACCTTAGTTAAATCTAATTTAGTTAAAAAAGTTAAATCTAATTTAGTGGTCAGAGCATCAGAGTAAGATGGGGGATCCAAGTTCAAATCACCACTTACTCAAGAAGTTGATTGGTTAACCTTAAGCTAGTCATCATCTCTCAGACTAATGCCCAAGGGCAGAATGGAAGAAAAAAGGGACATTTAAACTCCAGGGAGGACAAGTGGGAGCAATAATACATTGGGCAGACAGGGCTTAAACAGGAGTGTTGCAGCCTGTGCTGTGATAAATTCTCTTGGTCAAATAGAATGGCTTGGTCAATGAATAGATTTATGGTGAAATTAAATGGGTAAGTATTTAGATAAAGCTGTGTCTGCGGTTAAAAAAATTATATAACAATTATTAACTAATCAACACTGGCTCAATTTCTAAGGCCAAATCAAATACCTGTAATACATTTACATTGATTTTGATAATGGATGCTAAACTGTGTGCATACCAAGTGAACTCTGTATTTCCCAGCTTATAGTGTAGGAAGATGACTCCATACTGCAAGTAAAAATCTGCCACTTCCTGATGTAGTTTTGGTGGTGATAGTTGGAGTATGTAAGCTACGAGAGGAGAACTGAATAGCTAGTTTGGTGTAGTGGTTAAAGCACCACACTGGGACACTGGAGATCCACGTGCTAGACTCTACAGGCCCATGAAACTCATCTTGGGCCAGTCATACAATTTTGGCCTGTTCAACCTCACAGGGTTCTTGTGAAGATAAATGGGAGACAGAAAAAGCCCCACATGTACTACCTTGAGCTGATTAGAGGAAAGGTGGGATATAAGGCAACAAATGAATGAATGTAACAAATGAACTTTAGCCTGTTAGATGTCATTGGGTACCAATTCCCATAATACCTCATCACTGGCTATACTGGAAAGGGTTGAAAGGCTCTGTAATTCAAACTATTTGGAGTCCAACCTATCAAACTCCAGTCTAGAAAAGACAGACTTCTTGGGGGGAATGAGTAATCTGGATGAGATTCAGCCCCCTCCCATTCTTCTAAGGGGCGTTCAGTGGGAGCACCGCAGTTAAGGAAGGAGAAATTAGTTAATTTTCATTTCTCATTTTCTCCCATGCTTAGGTTGGTTCTGTCTTGTTTCTGCATCCTTTAGCAACTTTTTAAAAAAAAGTTGGCATGAAAATGCATGGGCATCTTTGTACTTTTTTCAGATGCAGATGATTTTGTATACAATTTTGCCTAATACAGATTTTGGGAACAGTTTGCCCTAATAGAATGCTGTTTTAAATATTGCAATCCCCCCACCCTACATACACTAGGGTGTGTAGTACTGCTGTTGTTTGGAGACCCAAACTCCATATTCTCAGGTGTGACTTTTGAAGGAGAACCGTATTCCAGTGTATATATTGGTTTTGGTAAATTCTGTCAAAATGAAAATTGATTTCATTTCTCCACCACCTCTCATTGTGGGCCTAATACAATTACGGTTAGTGCATGAAAAGTGTGACACTAGTGTGGCATTTTGAACCAAAAGCAGAGCTCAAGATCAATCTTGTGCAATTAGACTGAAAAAAAATTCAGCTTAAACCTTTTAAAAAAATCTGTGTGTGTACACATTTGAAAAGGCTGGGTACAGAAGAACCATGGACATTTTATGCAAAATATGTTGCTCAAAATGTCATCACAGTTTCCAATATAAATGACAATAAAATGGCATTTAACAGAAGTCCACAGCCTTTGCTGTTTGTTTGGGTTTTGTGATGATTATGAAATCTCTTCTAACAGAAAGAAAGTAGACATTGAATAATGGCTCAGGGGCAAATGGAAATAGCGGGAAGTGATTTCATCTGTTTATAATTAGATAAAGAAAAACAAGCATATCCTTATGTTTTACTTCACCATCAAATGGATTATGGATTTTTGTATTCATCAAGTCAGAAGCTATATTTATACAGTATATGCTTGTGGAAGACTACAGCAGTGGACCTTAAAACGGCTTGCCATTTCATGGTGGCATATTGGTATGATGCATGATTAAAAATGAATTCCAGTGATATGATGGCAGTGAAAAGCTCTCATAATATATAATATAAACAGAGACTTATCCAAGAGTGATAAAGCTGAGGCTGTGTGATTCAAGGAAAACTGACATCAGCGTTAAATTCCACTGAAATCAACATTATTAAATTACAAACTCAAGACTGAGTTGTCAGCATACATTTCATACAATGGTGTATGGACAAAATCCAGATCCTTCAACAGTTGCCTATGGCCGCAGAAAGAGTTTCACCTGCATTAACTGGCACTAAGATTGTTTGGCAGGTGAAAAAGTCTTGCATTATAACTAGGGCTTGGAAAAGTTAATCCTTTCGACTGTAACTACTGATCCTCCCCATGTCATGTTGGCCAAGGGGTGCTGGACAACATCTTTGTTGTCCAAAGATTCACTTTTCCCAAACTCTGAACCCTTCTACTGCAGGGTTTGAATGGACTTTCTTCTCCTGCCACGGCTACTGTAGTTGCATCAGTGAAATGACAGTTTAGCATGTACAGTTATAGTAGATGCACTGAAAATAGCAGGGCAGCCTTTATAGAGGGAAGCTCCTGATAGATGGCACAAAACATAACAGAAGAAATCTTGTTGGTGTCTTATGCATGTGTAAGTTAGGGATGTGAATCCTCTATATTTCATCCTCATATGTGAGAATGATGAATGATGCTAGTTTTCTCTCTACTGAGGGAGGAAACAAATATTCTCCCAGTATTTGAATGTCCTGAAGGGACTATTCGATGGGGGGGGGGAATCTGTTTTTTTCTTCTTTGTACAAAACTCCTATTTCCTGCATAGAAAACAATCTCTTTGCATGAAACCTCCACATGTTTGTTTCCACAGAATAATTCCTCTGCAAGTATTCCTTTGGGTTACTTGACTGCTGGGAGAAAATTGTGCACATTTTCCCCAACTGTCAGGAGACTGGTTCTTTGATCTGGGAACAAACATTTATGAATATTCTTTCCATCCCTAGTAAAAGTTCCCCTACTGAAGTGGTTACATAGTTTTGTCAATTGTGGAACATCTCCATCCAGTTCAATGTTGGAGAAATGCAGTTGCACATCTGGTGCCATGTTCCATGCATATGCATGGCATATATGAATGAGGATGCACATTCAGCTGTACATTTGGTTGCACTTCCAGGTATGCATCCACTTGTTGCCACTGTGTTTATGTTTAGAGTGGTCCTGTCTTCACTTGTAGTCATGTGTGTATGCAAAAGTTCCACCACAGTAGGTTGAGATGTAGTTTCCTGGTGGTATGTGTTAAATCCACAAAAACTCCTCCACTGACTAGTCAAGGAACTTTCAGAATGAGTGAACTATTCACTAAATATATTTCTGTTTACCCATCACAGACATCTTACAGAAGTTATCCCATGTCTAGAAAATTTGGCTGGTGTTCAGTATTGCAGTTACAGATCTGTACCATAGAGTTACAGATCTGTAACTGGTCTGTATTCAGTAAAACTATGTACAGTAGTCTTACTTAAAACCTACATAAATGCCATCACAGCCTACCTTAAGAGCCAGCCACTGGATCAGGTGAAGGAAGTGTGTTCAGCTTCTGATTAGGATGTAAAGATGATGATGTTTCCACTCCCCCTACCACAAAGTAAGGCTGTGACAATTAGAAGCGGGATCCCTGCCAGACTCAAAATTTGGGGCACAACATACAGGTGGAACAATGGGAAAAGATATGGTCAAAGGGTTGAAATTTATATAATCATACAGCTGGAAGAGACCATAAGGGCCATCCAGTCCAACCCCTTGCCATGCAGGAACACACAATTGAAACATGCCCAACAGAAACATGGCCATTCAACCTGTTTAAAAAACCTCCAAACAAGTAGACTCCACCACACTCTCAGGCACTGCATTTTCCCCAACTCTCAGTGGCTGTCACATAGCTCTTACCTTCAGGAAGTTCTTCCTAATGTTTAGGTGGAATCTCTTTTCCTGTAGTTTGAATCCATTGCTCCATGTCCTAGACTCTGGAGCGGCAGAATACAAGCTTGCTCCATCCTCAGTATGACATCCCTTCAAATATTTAAGCATGGCTATCATGTCTCATTTTAACCTTCTCTTCCTCAGGCGAAATGTGCATTATGTTATGTTCTTAAGGAGAAGTTTTATAAAATGACGTACCAATGGTATATGACCCCAGAAAAGTTGGCTGGAATACATAAACATGTTTCTGTATGTTGGAAGTGTGAGCAACATGTTGGGACTTTCTATCATATGTGGTGGACATGTAAAAGCTAAAAAGTTTTGGATTCAAATACATATTTTAATGCAGAAGAGTTTGAAAGTAAATATTCACTTAAAACTGGAACTGTTTTTATTGGGACTGATGGATGAGCAAATGGAAAAGAAACCTGGAAGAGCATTATGATATATGACCACTGCAGCAAGATTGTTATAGGCACAAAAATGCAAGATTACAACAATACCAACAAAAGAGGTCTGGCTGTTAAAACTGAATGATTTAGCTGAAATGAATAAATTAGCTGCTTTGATTAGAGAAAAATCACTAGCGACATTTTTGAAGGATTGGGAAACCAATTGTCATTTTGTAGAAAAAAAGAGAATAATATGATAACTGGGGGATTTGATAATAAGTCAGTTTGGATTAACAGAAGAAATGTATGAAATAACTTTTTAAAACAGAGAAGATTTTATATTATTTTTATAACCGCCATGATGAAAGATGGAAGTCCTTGTCATTTTTCTTTCCTGTCTTTTGGCTCTGTTTTCTCTTTTTCTTTTGTATATCCGTATACAGTATTTTTCTTTCTTTTAAATGTATTTGGAAATTCTTAATAAAAACATGTACAAAGAAAGAAGTGGGACCTCTGTTGCAGTTCATTGTCATAGCCTTATGCACTAGTGGGAGGGGTTGGAAATGTCATCCTCCTTGTGCCTGATTGGAAACTGAATGGACCTCCTTCACCCAATTGGGCAGCTGGCTCTTAAGGTAAGCTGGAGGCAGGCCAGGAGACATTACTTAATTACACAGACATAACTACGTAACTGGTCTAGGATTCCAGTGTATGTCTTATAACTTGGGGCTTGTCTAGTCCTGCCAGAATACACCAGCTTCTCACAGGTGTATTCTGGCCCCATGTCAGCCCCCCTGTTACCTACATGAAATGGGATGGAGTCCATACGTGTACGCTGGCCTGTATCTGCAGCTGCTGCCGCCATCCCTCTGAAGCAAAGAAGGAGGCCCTCAGCATGTGATCAAGGTTGATCACATGAAGGGGGCCTTGATCACATGCTGAAAGCCTCCATTTTGGCTTCAGAGAGACATCAGCAGCAGTGGAGGCTGCAAATATGGGAAGACGTGCAGGCATGGACTCCCGTGTTCCCGCAGGGCCTGATTTGGGTTTTCCCACATGAAGCAGATTTTCCCGGGTATTTTAATAAAACAGCTGAACAGGCTTTACCCTGCCTTCCTCCTGTCTTTGCCCCAGGTGTTGTCAGAACTGCCTGGGGGCAAAACAGGGCAAAAGCCCTGTGTTATTTGGATTGCAGGGCTCCAAGAAGGGGGCAAGGCAGAGTAAACAGCCTGTCTAGACAAGCCCTTGGTCTCTACAGCCTAATTCTGGGCATGGTTACTCAGACGCAAGTCTGCATGTGATCTCAGCATTAGTCTAACTGAGTTTAATGCAGTAAAATCTTTGGTGAGCAAAAGAAATGTGTGTGAATTTGTCCAGAATTAGTTTTAGTTAATTCCACTTTCCATGTATGACCATAATCTACTTGAGCAGCACCTAACAATTTTGCAGAATGACATGTCAAACAGTGGCAGTTAGAAAGTCAGTCTCACTCATTTAAACAAGAAAATTATACTCTTGTCACTCTGGAAAATTACATTAAAATGTGGAATGTGGTGGGTGGGTAAGCTAGATCACAATACTGCCCTTAAATTGTTCAGTGGTGCTTAAGGAAATAATGTTTAACTCTGTAGAAACAATTTTTTTATCCTGAAGATTTTCATCCCAATAGGTAACCCAAATAAATGCATTTGCAACATTGTCGTTTCCTGGTTTGCATAAGGCACTTGCTTATTATACTTCCAGCATTAATTTATGCCTTTGCATCAGAGAAAATTACCTCACAGGTTGCAGCCAGAGAGCATGGAATCAAAACACCTTTAAAGCACTGAATGTGAGAGCTTTTCAAACATTCACTTCAACTTTAATATATAAATACAAAATAGGCATAAATTACAATGGCACAATTTCTTACATATTTTATTAAGAACAAAGTTGTTCATACAGACGAGATCTATATACATAAAACCACAGTACATTTTCCTTTTGTTTATAAGAATATTATACTTTTATAAAATTAAGAAACGTTTAGTTTGTTTCATCCCTCAAACTGTTAACTGCAAATGAATCATGCATTACCTCTATTGAACAAACGCTGGGGGTGGGGGAAGTCCACCAAACGGACAAAATCCTGACAGAGATGTGGCTTTACATTCCAAAGTTTGACATTGAACATAGATGTACAAGGACTACTTATTGATCAACAAATATTAAAGTATAATACAATGTCTCTGTGTTATAAAAACAAAGTCTTACATTATCCAAGTAACACAAGTATCTCTTTACATAACTTTTGTGATGAGCATTAAATAAAAATAAAATAAAAACAAAAATGAAGCGGGGGTGGCTATCCAGCATGCAATGGAATAAAACGTTCCAGTTTGAGAGATGATTATCCATGGATACAGATTACCATTTATCAAGTTATATCCAATTATGTCATGGTGTGCTTGTAACCATCTGGTAAGCTAATCATGCTGTCATCATCCCATCTTTTTACCACTCCCTAGGGCCTTTAACATAGCACAGTTACAGAGCTATGATGCCACTAAATGCCATGGCAACATCCTATAGAATCCTGGGATTTGTAGTTCAGGGAGGGGTTATTTAGAATTCTCAGCCAGAGAAGATGAGTGCCGCAACAAACTACAAACCCCAGGATTCTGCAGAATGTACCCATGACAGTTAAAACAGAATTACAATGCTATAATTGTGTTGTATGAGTGGGTCCCCTCATCATCTCAGATTTCTGAGATGCAGAAGGATGGTACTATTCTCTAGGGATCCTTTCACATTACACACTTTAACTGCCATGGAAACATCCTATGAACCCCAGGAGTTTGTAGTTTGGCGAGGTACTAAAGCTCTCTAGCTGAGAATTCTAAACACCCCTTCCTGGTACCACAGGATGGAACCATGGTAGTTAAAGTCAAATTATAGTGCTGTAGTTGTGAAGTGTGACAGGGCCCCAGGTTCCCTGGCAAGATGATAAATCCCATCCGTTTGCCAAATGGGAACATGCAAACTTTAGATATTTCCACCTGATAAACTGGCATCTGTATTCACTGTGTATTGGCTAAAGGAGAACAAAAATAGCAAAACAAGCAAACAAACAAACTCCAAACCAGTCCATCTTCAATACATGCCTGGTCTGTATCGAATTTGTTAGCTTATTTAGCAGCTGAGGTGTGCATCCGTGTTGTTATCCTTCCTGAGTGTAGTCCCATCACAGTCATTTGGATTTGTATAGTTCATTTTCCTTCATGGAGATGGAGGCCCTTTGAGAGAATTGCAGGACCCTGGCACGCTTCCAGCTGTAGTTCCTTGCCCAACCCACTGCATTAGAAACCACCTTTTAATGCAATGCTTAAAGATACATAGCTCATGGAATGCAGAGTTCCATTTACAGCACATGTCATTTGGGCACAGCTTATTTCTTATAACTTTTTTTAATGGGCCTACTCTGAAGCACAATTATGAGGAAGACAGCAGCTATGGACAACAGTAGGAACCAAAGTGAAACAGACATTAGTAACTCATTTTGGTGGTAAGAATGACTGTTGTGGTTTTTCACAGAATGAACTATTTTATATAAATGGGACAAGAACAATTTTTTTTTTCATCACTATCATCCTTTACCAATTTTACTCTGAGGTACAGTCATTTTATAGTACAGCGCTCCTGACAGAATGAAAGAATACTGTGATAATTTAGAACATTCCAGCCCATTTGTGCCAAATTTATATGATACTTTTAACTTGTCTCCTTTCTCTATAATATTAACTCTAGCATATACATTTAAAGAATTGTACATTTAAGTTGTCTTGAACAGGAGCATAATGAGTATTCCAGAGATTTCTTTAGCCTAGTTTTGGTTTCCTCCAACTCTGGCTGATTTGTTTTCCTTCCATTATTCAGTATTTCCCAAATACTACTATAAGCTTCAATATCTTTTAATGGGTGCTCAACAATGGTGTGGTTCCATTTTTAAATGAATGGCAAAGTCATCTTTAAGACTGTTCCCCACAAAACAAAAAGACTTAAATGAAAACCGAATTCATGCCTTTTGGTCACTCTACATGCTCATTTCTGGGTGGAATGTGGAATATTGTAGAAACAGATTAAGGTGCAGTTATAACTTTGTAAATTGTCGGGTGTGAAGACAACATCAAGAACTATGAAGGTCTCTTGATATCATGGCTTTCACTAAATCAAACTTCCCCTAATCTGGACTTCAGTTACTGGCAGCTCTACTCGACCACATCTGAATGGCACCAAGTTGGGCCAGGCAGGTATTATACTTGTGATAATACAGGGCAATTGAGCTGTGAAGGTACCCCTCCTCTTGTGAATAACATGCAAATCTGTGATTTAACCTGAGTTTCTATAATGCTTAATGAAACTGGAGAAATGCTGTTGATTATATCATACCTGAGACAATTACACATGATGGGACTCATTGGCCTGGTTAAACCTAACAGATAAACAGTGTTTGGATTCTGCTAAAGGGCATTTTGCTCCTTTCCTTGCACACTGACAATCATCTGCACTTTTTGATTTGGGCAAGTGGTCATTTGCACTGATGTCCCTAATGAACAAACTACATGTCCCAAATGAACAAACAAGGAGCCCTGGTGGTGCAGTGGTTAAATGCCAGTATTGCAAGTCACCATGTTGCAAGTTTGATTCCAGAGGGCTCCAAGGTTCACTCAGCCTTCCATCCTTTCGTAGGTCAATAAAATGAGTACCCGGCTTGTGGGGGGCAATTAGCTAACATACATTGGAAACTGCTTAATGCAGTGTAGATGTGTAAATTGCTATTGCTTAAAACAATTTGTAAGCTGCTCTGAAAGCCTTGTGGCTGAAGAGCAGGGTATAAATAAATAAATAAATAAATAAATATAAAAACATGCGGTCTCTTGCTCATTCCTATAGCTTTCCTGCACTTCTTGGTTTATGCAAACCACAACTTGTGTCCAAGTCAGAAATGGAAACAAAGGAGATTATCAGACAGGAACAAAAAAAGTGTTCCCGTCCCACAATCTCCTTTCCCGCCCCTGTCCCAGCACAAGAACAAAAAGTTTCACACTTGCCTTAATCGCGCTTGTGCTAGGCCGCCCAGGAAGTGAAAAGAGCTCTAGAGCTCTTTTCACTTCCTGGTTTGCAATCCCGGCTGCTCTCATGAGAACAGGAGAGCTTGGAATTTAAAGGTACGGGCTGGAGCAATCAAGGGGGAAATAGGGGGATGATCAGGGGGTGATCAAGGGGTGATGTGGGCGCAACTGGGCAGCGATGGGGTGATCGGGTGGCAATGGGAGGGGGCGATCGGATAGCGATGGGAGGGGGCGATTGGGCAGAGATGGGGGTGATCCCAGCAGCAGCGGAAGCCTGTTAAGCATACGGGAGGCATCCGGAAGTTTTTTTGACACACAGACCACCCACTAATGCTGACATTGCACCAGCACAACGGGCACCTTTTTACACAACCATTGTTCCATTACAGAAACAGAACAGCGGATCTATTAATGGCTTAAGCCATCAATGAAAAAAAAAATAGGGACAGAAGGGGGGGGCAGCATGGGAGCAGAACAGGACAGGGATGACATCATCTGAAAGGGAAATCCTTTCACAATACTGTGGTATCCCTGTCCCGGTTTATTAAGCTGGTCTGATAATCTCCCTAGTTGAAACTCTGGTTTCCAGTTCTGGCTTGGAGGCAAACTAGGGCTTACATTTGTCTGATTTGCACATTAGGAAGAGGAGGGAGCAGAGACAAAAGCCTGCTCATGGGTTACATCTGAAACAAGCCTTTCTAAATAAACTATAAGCATACCAGGCCAGTTTAATTCTCAGTTTCCCACTAAAATTATATCAAAAGCTGGTTTAGTCCACACCTCGTCCTATGTACTGTCACCTGATTGGTGGTCATGCTCCTGATTTTTTTTGGGGTGAAGATTGCATTTCATGAAAATCTATTAATGCTCTTACAGTGTAAACAGAAACCTGGATATACCTCACAGTATAGCTATTTTTGTGCCTGTCCTGGTGTGTGTGTGTTGTGTGTCCCACATGCAAACTTCCAAAGGCTCCAATGCAGCCCCCAGGCCCACCTGAGCTTTGCATCACAGGGGGAAAATTTGGCTTCCAAATGGAGACTTTTGTCCCCAGGAGCCTCTAGGAACACTATTCTCCATTTTAAGACACATACATAACTGAAATAACTGTTAAAAAATCAACAGGAAGTGACCACCCAGTCTTGTCTTGCTTCAGAGGAATGGATAGGCCTGCCCCCTGGCCCTTTGTAGCTGCCTACCTCTCTCTCTAGTTGAAACCCCAACTGTGATTTCTGGCCCCAGTTGCCATTTCCAGCTCCATTAAACACTCTGGGCTGAGGGCCTGCTCATGTGGTGTGTAGTTAGAAGTGTTCAGTATTTTCAACATTTTGTTTTAAATGAGGATGGTATCTCTGAAAATAATTTCCCTTATAACATGAAATAACATGTGACATAGTATGTAGATGCTGGTATTGGTATTGGCTTATTATTTAAGTATATAATAAGCCAATATTTATTATATTGGCTTATTATTTAACAATGCCCCAAAACTCTTATCAGAATGTTTTATTATATGGAAGAGGTTGTCTGATTACTGAAAAGCTCATATGCATTCCCTCAATGTAGCATAAATATCTGCATGTGGATCTATGCTACACTGAACTATATAGCCTCCTGCCACTCTGGACATACCAATAGGCCCCTTACACCACCCCACATGTCCATTCCATGCTTCAGACAGCAGGCAGGCTCAGAATAGCATGTGGCTATGCCACAATAGCCAAACACAATATGATTTACAGCAGTGCTGAGTCCCCTAGAAGATCTCAGTGCTGATGTCATCATTTCATGTCTGGCTATGGGGTATGTAGCCAGATACTTCTCTCAGCCTGCCTGCTTGCCAAGAAACATGTGGGGTGGTGTCAGGGTCTTATAAATAGGTGGTGGTGGTGGGCTTTGGGTGCTGCGCACGGAGGAAGGGAATACCACCACCCCAGTACCCAAAAAAGGACATCAGCACACGTAAGGGAAACGTATGTGTGAGGCTGTCCCTAACAAAATTCCAGCCACTATATCCTGTACATTTTAGAGGGGTAGCTGATGGAAAGGCAGGAGACAACCATTTAAAATGGGTATGGGGAACCTGTATTTTCAGTCATAAGCTTTATTGCCTTGATGATTTTCTGTTGAGGGCAGCATACTGCTGGTGGGACACCCACTTTTAAATCTTTCTGCCCCTCATTCTCTCTTTCTCTTCCCACTTTTCTCCTTGAATAGGGGGCTGTGTGCGGAGCGGAGCACTGCTCTTGGCAGAGGTCTGAATCTCAGAGCTTGCTGAGGTCTGTTGCAACTAGACTGAGAGGGCTATCTGTGGTTTTTGGACTGCAGGTCACCCAATCTTGATTGAAATGAACGAATGAGTAAATATGCAATTTGCAGTAGCAACCTAATAAAAAATGTGGGACAAGATAGGAAAAACAAAACAAAACCAGAACGATTCTCTCAAATCTTTCTAGTTAGCTTCCATCAGGGCCATGGGAATTTTCCCTAAGAACAGATAGTCAGAGGAGATTCAGGCATAACAGAATGAGGGAACTGTCACAATGGCTTCCTGTTTAGCTATACCCAGAACTTTCTCCAACTGTATTTGATGAGTCCAGTTATATAAAAATATGTGTGCTTTGCTAACTTAAAGACATTTTTTTGAAACAACCCAGGACATGAAGGTGTGCATTTTGAGCATGTGTTCTACCTGCACATTCTATATGCTTGAAGAACTACCGGTATCTGGAAATGTTTGAGAAGAAGGAAGTCCAAACCAGGAGATGCTGCATTTATTTGGATATGGGAATTTTCCTGGATATACAGCATATATTAAAGATCACATTGATTAAAAACACAGGATCTCTTCAATCCTAGGTTTGATATCCAGAGTAAGAAAAACTCCAGATGTCTAATAAATGTGTAAGTCTCACAACTTCAAGTGCAATCTTACACACACTTACTTGGTAGCAAGTTCAAATGTACTCAAGGGAGCTCATTTCTAACTGGACACATGTAAGACTGTATTGTAAACTATAACTTTTCCATATAGAAGTAGGAGCAAGAGAAGGGCAGGAAGCCAGAAGCCTGCATCTCATTTGACTATGTGTAGAGACAGCAAACAGAAACTAACATCCCAACAGTATCCCTGACCCACTTTTACTCCTTTCATCATACGCTCAGGCAACCATTCCTGAAAGTGGAAAAAAATTATTTCCTTTTTTAATATCTTGCATTGCTTTCCTTTTCTTGATCATTTTTCCTCCTCAACTGAGAAATTAGTAAAGAAAAACGTAAATTAAAAACAATTTAACTTAAAGTTAGTTCCAGTGCCTACATGGTCATCCTTCCCATCAAGCTTACTCTCATCTGTTCTGCTATGATTTCCCCAAGTGCCATAAGATCTTAAAGGAGCAGCACCAGTTTCTGTCTAGCTCAAAACCAGTATTACAACTTTTATTTTTAAAATTCAGCATTTGACACATTTTGAATAAAATACAATGGCAGTTACCACATCCCTTCTCTATGCTAAGTGTATGACCCATATTAGGTTTAGATCAGGGGTGAGTAACAGTTAGATTGGGGTGGGCAACAGACCAGGAACACCTTTGAAAAATAGGGCTAAGGTCCTACAGCGGGAGACGTAGCTACAACGACTAATCAACATATCCCAGTGTTACCCTGTGAAAAACATACCTTTCAACCATGATGCCACCCCCACCCCCAGGGAATTTCTGAGGGACTGT
Source organism: Gambelia wislizenii (assembly GCA_030847615.1). Lineage (NCBI taxonomy): Eukaryota > Metazoa > Chordata > Lepidosauria > Squamata > Crotaphytidae > Gambelia > Gambelia wislizenii. Next base: position 372,045,655 of record JAUMIR010000001.1, read on the forward strand.
AGAGTGGAGTAATTAATGATGACACATCCAGCCATCTTTTGGAGTGGGGCGCCATGCAACTGGATTTTCACAGCCTGGCCCGCTACCAAGACAGGCCTGAATATGACATCACTCCAGTGCCTCAGAAATTCCTCTCGAGGGGCTGCATGGCTCAAAAGGTAGCTTTTTGGAGGTACGTTTGGTCATAGTGATGGTGAAACAACCGTAAAAGTGAATTAGTGTAACTATGATGCCGTAAATTGGGCTTGGTAATTACTGAATAGAATGCAAGCCTAGGTTTTTTTTTTTAAAAAAAAAAACCCGAGGGTGGAGGAGGAGGCTGTAACCTATTTAAAAGGTGAATCACCACTCCCAAAGGCTTAATGGGAGAATAGTCTTTTTTCTTTTGGCCAGAAAAAAAAGTAGCATGGGGAGGAGTTGGAGAGTTGCCTGTGGTCCCAGGGCCCCACTTTGCCAACCCCAAGTTAGATTCCAAGCAGTGTAGATTGGAATGCTGAGAACTGGATGCTCCCACAAGTGGAAGAGGGGGCAATTGTTCCTGCTTACACCCCCCACCTTTCCCGTATACACCTGAAAATCTGTTGCCATGGATTGGGTGGGGTGGCTCCCAATAAATAGTATGAAAGGTGGCACTGGAGCCAGTGTGCGTGTGTGTGTGGAAGGAATTGGCAAAATTCCTATCCCTTCTTCCATATTTAAATTATCCAGTTAATGGCCTGGGAGCCTCCACTGGATGCAACTCACTTCTACAAATAGAAGGAGTTCCATCCATGGTATAGCAGGTTTGAATCTAACCTACTGGCCATGGCTGCACAATGCATTAAATGAGAGAACCATGGTGACCCTGGCTTATCATTTATGACCAATCGTAGGCCATAAATTAGTTGTAGACACCAAATTAGGAGGAGTAGCTAATACCCTAGAGGACAGGATCAAAATTCAGAATGACCTGGATAGACTGGAGAGCTGGGCTAAAGCTAACAAAATGAAATTCAATACGGAGAAATGTAAAGTACTGCACTTAGGGCGGAAAAATGAAATGCATAGCTATAGGATGGGAGAGACCTGGCTGAATGAGACTACGTGTGAAAGGGATCTAGGAGTCCTAGTAGATCACAAGTTGAACATAAGTCAACAGTGTGATGCGGCAGCTAAAAAGGCCAATGTGATTTTGGGCTGCATCAATAGAAGTATAGTATCTAGATCAAGGGAAGTCCTAGTGCCGCTCTATTCTGCCTTGGTCAGACCTCACCTAGAATACTGTGTCCAGTTCTGGGCACCACAATTCAAAAAGGATATTGACAAATTGGAGCATGTCCAGAGAAGGGCAACTAAAATGGTGAAAGGTCTGGAAACCATGCCTTATGAGGAGAGACTTAGGGAGCTGGGTATGTTTAGCCTGGAAAAAAGACGGTTAAGAGGCGATATGATAGCCCTGTTTAAGTATTTGAAGGGATGTCAGGCTGAGGATGGAGCAGGCTTGTTTTCTGCTGCTCCAGAGACTGGAACACGGAGCAATGGATGCAAGCTCCAGGAACAGAGATTCCACTTTTTGACAGTAAGAGCTGTTCGGAGCATGGTGGGGTCTCCTTCCTTGGAGGTCTTTAAACAGAGGCTGGATTGCCATCTGTCGGGGATGCTTTGATCAAGATTTCCTGCATGGCAGGGGGTTGGACTGGATGGCCCTCGTGGTCTCTTCCAACTCTACAATTCTATGATTCTATGTAGGCACATGCAACCTGACTGCTTGCAGCTGCAGTGAGAGTGACTACACACTGAACTAAAGCTTTGCTCCCTGGTTTGTTTATTATGTCATCAAAGTATGAGTGATTTCTCCTCTCTCTCTCTCTTTGTCTCCACACAAGTCAGGGAAACCTGAAACAAACTATGGATTCTTTCTGGGCAGTATTCACTAGTATGCAGCTCATAACCAATAAGCCAAGATTCTCCACAGTTCCCTTGATCATCATGTAATGTCATTTGTTTCTAATGAAAACTGTTTAAATTTAAGGCTGTAATTTTTTGCCATGGGTCATTATCATGATGAAGTACTTCTCACACTATCAATAAATGAATCTATTCTTCACAGTTGTGAAGAAGGTAGTGAAACTTTCTGCAAAGAACCATATCCATACTTTTCAAGTCGTTTCCCATTGGGAGAAGCATGCTGCATCTGAAAAAATCTGACAAGAAATTTGACATAGAGTAGCAAAATCAATGGAGGATGAAAGGGGACTATCAAAGGGGGCACCTGAGAGATATAGTGATGCTACGTGACACACGGTTAATCTTCTTCTTGTGTGTTTGTGAAAGCTACTTAATGTTGCCTATGGTCCTATATATTAAGTTTGAAAATGATATGACAAAAATAGCACTTTCAGTTTGCTTTAAATTGCATGGCATTCTAACATAGCCCATCATAACTTTGGTATTTTATATGGCCTATCATAAAAAAGAACCATCTGCACAGGAACCTAGTTTTTATGTCATGCTAAAAAACCTAAAATAAGGGTTTTCTACAAATACCCTTATTTTATTCTCTGATAAAAAAAAATATGATTGGATAAAAACAACTGGGTGTGCACACTGTTTGTAAGCCTTCTTGCTATATTGTTTGATTTTAGAATTAGACTTGTTAAAATTAATTAACTTAGACATTGCCAGCTGAATGATACCATCTGAAAGGTGGTGGTGCAGAGACCTTTGTTCTATTGTGGCTCTTGCCACTTTTACCAAAGTAAACAATGTGTCTGGGTGCAGCATGGAAGGCTTGGTGCAGCTACAGAATCTCAGGACTCATCAGGTCTAGATTTTTCTGTAAATACACACAGCAGCATCCAGATCTACAATAAGCATGGAAGATGTGATAGCTGAGCTTCCCAACATCCCATTTCCAGAAGAGTTGGGTCCAATTTGAAATGGGGGGGGGGAGAAGGAGCCAGACCAATTTTGACCACATAACTATGGAAGTTGGGTAAATATTTGACATTGCAGATGGAAATTATATATATATACAACAAGACAAGAGTTTTTAGTATCTCAGACAGGCTCAACACTGGCTTTTAAGAATCTGACTAATAAAAACACTCAGCTCCTCACCCTTAATGATGTAACAAAGATGTACTGCTCTGCAGATTTTATACTAGGAAACTAACAGTCATTTCATCTTTTGGTTTATTATCTTTACATGCCATAAAAGAAGGGCTTAAGTGATTTATTTCCCCACAGGTAAGCTGTAGCTGCTATGTTGGAAGTCTCTCTCTAAAGTTTGCTAGGTGGACTACAGCTTATTCAGCCTTTTCCTAAGGAAGAAGACCTGGGGTTCCAGTTTTTCAAACTCTTTATGAACAGTGGTGCAAAGTAAATATAAGTTGAGCATCCCTTATCTGGAAACCCTAAGTCTGAAAAACTCAAAAATCCAAAATTTTCCATAAGGGTGGCTGAGATAGTGACCCCTTTGCTTTCTGATGGTTCATTGTACACCCACTTTATTTCATGAACAAAATTGTTGAAAATATTATGTATAAAATTACTTTCAGGCTATGTGTATAAAGTGTATATGAAACATAAATGAATTTTGTGTTTAGATTTGGGTCCCATCTCCGAGGTATCTCATTATGTATATGCAAGTATTCCAAAATCCAAAATTCAAAACACTTGTGGTCTCAAGCATTTCAGATAAGGGATACTCAATGTGTAAAACAAATTTGAATTAGGCCAAACAAATTGCATTATAAATAACAAAACCCACTGAAAGACTACTATGTAATAACACCAACAAGTCCAGCCACAACACAAACCTGTTTTTACTTTGCTCTTGTTCAGAAGAGAAACGTGATAAAGAAATAGAGTCACAAGTTTTCTAAAAGAATGTTTTTAAAACCATGATGGTGGTTAAGTTTAATAGGACACACCATCACTAAAAACTATTTCCCCCTTAATGGTACTTGTTTCCAGTTGCTTGACTCAGAATAATCCATAAAACCTAAATTATCAAAATACTATGGTGGGAGTAGTGTGTCATCATGCTGTGCAGTGTTGGTCCCTACAAAAATATTATTATACACTGTGTGATACTAGTCTAAAACAGCTCTCTGCTTTGTGTAGACTACCTGTACTTGTCATTGATTGTTGAAAGGGATAAGACACACAACTTCCCATATGCATGTTAATGCATGTAATCCATGCACTATGAACTTAGAGAAATGTCTACTAATTGTATAGCTGCTGGACTAGTTGGCAGAGGGACAAGGAACATGAAACAGTGCAAGTCGATCTTTTCCATTTATAATAATGATGATAAAAAAGAAACACCATTTCCCATGACTTTAAAAATGTATATGAACATGGGTCATCATTGGGATGGAGACAACATGACTAACAATGCAATTGATTTAAGGGGAATAGATAACAAAATGGGTGGTTACCAATAATACATGGGTAGCTATGTTAAAATTAAACTACAGAAAACTACAGAAACCAAAGTACATTTGTTTCTAACAAACAAAGTTTTGCATCTTGTGATTTAGGATTAATATATTCTGGTGTTGGGAAAGGGGTAAGGGTCAAATAATGGAATTAAAGGGATGTCTTTACCCCCTTTGGACTCTCTGCGGAATGGCCCCTGAGAAAATGGCTAAGAAAAGGTTCAACAGGAATGCCAAATTTCTGCTGAATAGGTTAAAAGAGTGAGGAAGCCTCTTCGGCAGCCATCCATGCGCAGAAGGCCCGCATAACATTTCTGCTGAATAGGGCCCTAAATAAAGACAAAAGAAACAGAGGAATCTAATTGTAACTTGAGGAGACGTTTTGAGTGCATGTCCTAATTTCTGAGGACAGTGTTAATTTCAACATTAATTTGGCGTCCCTCTGGACACTATGGTGAAGTTACATTATTACACGATAGTAAGCCTTTCTTCTGTTCTGTATATAAACATAGCAATAAGCCCTTTTAATTGTTATTCCATATATGCAAATTGGTGGATGTTACAATCCTTAAGTGAAAGAGGTATTGTAGTACACCAGGATGTTGGTTACTCAAACATGTCAAAGAATATAGACAACACAGTTATCTACTCAAAGTTTCTGATACTGAAACATACAAGGAAAAGAAAACTTATATACATAATATTTGGATTTTACTTTAAGCTGGACGTATTTTACCGTGACATTAGAAGGAAAATCTTGGTGGATCAGCTTTTACTTGCGCTCTACATCAATCTTATTTAAGCCTCTGGATTCTGCTGTGTTTTAATAGGTTTGAATCTATGCAAATGGCTTTTGGTGGGATGGGGAGTATTTTCTCCAATGCTAGTGGTTTGTTTGTGTTTTTTTTAATGTAAAAGGCTCAATGTGGATGAAGGAATCTTACCTCTGCCAGTGGATGCCAATGAGCAATGGGTTTCCGAGGGTATGAAAGCATTTCGTTCCAGTGATCTCGCCCAAGGCTTTCTGCTTCGTTGCCTACTTGACAGACTCCAATGACCTCATTGTGACCTACACTGTGAAAAGGTTCAATAATATTTATTTCTTAAAATTTTACATTCAGGAACCATGTAATGGAGGCACTCCAAGGGAAAGAAAAAAAAGTCTAAGGGTTAAACTAGACTTGATGTTAATGTGTATCTGCATTTAATGTTAATGGGATCATAATGCACATGGGCAGGAATTTAACCCTCTCTCCCCAATGTCCTCCTGAGGAAAATCACTCCTCTGAAGCTCCTATATTTTTACACAGAAGTGGGAGTTCTGCCAATGGTGACAACAGAAGCTTTTCCCCTAAAGCAAATACTTGGGGGCCGTTCACATGGCAAAATAAATCCTCAAATAATGCGACAAGAAGCCTGATAGTTCCCACGCATTTCGAAGCAACAACGCCCTTTTCAGAAGGAGGGGGTGCAAAAAACCCATAAGTTGCGCAGTATCAGCTTTCGCAACTTTTCCAGACTTTTTTGATTAAGTTCGCGAAAATGCGCATAATTTGTCATGGGAACTAACCATCGTGTAAACTGGCGTCTACCTTTTCGAATTACTGTGAGCAGAGCTGAATCCTGATTGGTTGGAGTGACTATTCTGCTTTATCCGAATAGACTGAGGGGTTGGAGAGAAGAAATTCACCCTCCTTCTGAATGCAGCCCACTTTGGAAAATCTGCTCTGAGCCCTTCCTGTCTGTTTCAAAGGAAGGCTTTGGGGGTTGGGAAGATGATCGGGACGAGCCCCTGCTTCGCTGGTGTGAGTGTGTGTGTGTACATTCGTGTGTGCGGGGAAACAGCTGATCGCATGTTCATCCTTTTGTTTGTTTGTCCTTCCATTCACTTGCCTTTATTCAAGGCTTCGGAGGCAGGGAAACCAATCAGGAATGAGGCTAGCCCCCGGCTTCTATGGTGTGTGTTTGTGTGTGCATAAGGGAAGGGAAGGGAAGGGGATCGCTCCACCATGCTTTTGCTTCTTCGTGCTTTCATTCACTCCTTTCTTTATAGAAGCCTTTCGGGGCTGGGGAAGATGGGGTGGGGGGTTGACAGATCGCTCTTTCGATGTCTTGTTTGTTTGTCCTTTTCTTTCCTCCCATTATTTATGGTCTCCATGACCCCCTCCTTGCTCCCTCCCCACCTCCTGCCTGGCTTTAATCATCTGGAGGCGACCCCCCCCACCTTTGCCTGTGTGAACTAAGGAAAACCGAAAGTGGCTGCATCTGGCTTCATCTTCCGAATATGCCAGGAGTCGTGTGATTTATGCGCTCCTGATGCGAAAGAACGGTAATCCGGAATCTTGCGAACTTTTTCCTGTCGTGGAACCGGCCCCTTGGTTTAAAGGAAGTATTTCTTCAGGACCACAGCAGGGAAAAGAAAAGGTTAAATGCTCTCTCCATATCTGCTCTGATCCCATTAATTATCAGCTCTTCCTCCTGAAACAATTTGTATGACCTCTCCCTGCACATTATTATGCAAAGAGGCACTTTATTGTCATGTACACCTTGACCCTCAGGTACTAGAAGCATAGTTCTTGCAAATAAATCATAGCTCAAAATGACAATGAGCAAGCTTTCTTTCCCCTTTTAATAATACTGTATATCATACCAATGCAAACTTATATACTGGTGCTGGTGCATGCTGATCAATCATTTTTGCTTGGCTACTCCTGCAAGGAAGGCTAAATAAACTGAGGACCTTCTGCCTGTGGTTTATTGTGACATGTGAACTAGAAATAAACCAACCCAAATTAAATAAATATTAAGCCCATTCAAATGCAGAGGTAGTTGGGCTGACCATAAGACAAACTCCAAAGTCTATATCATAGCAATAGCTTTATTAGGCCCACAAAATGTGTGTGTAAGTTTTTGAAAACAAACATTTCTTCATCCAAAGATATTTTTAAGTGCATGAAAGGGAAACTGCGGGTTGGGCAGAGATGGAGGTGTGACAGTGTTACAGTCACATAGTCTGCATGTTGCCTTGAGATGGTAAGAGGTTGAGGGTCCACAGACTATCAAATTAATTCATATAAATGATCTCAAGTCAATTCAAATAATTTCAAAAGCTTGCACTGAAATTTTTGTGCCTCTTTGGTTGGCCTAATGAAAGTATTGCCACAATATAGACTTTGATATTGAGGACACTGACTTTCTAGCAGTGAATGCTTTCAGCATTTTCACTCCTGCCCAAGGCTGACTGTGCCGGTGTGAAACCCAGCAAATTTGCTTGGGGTTAGTCAAGTCTGGAGATAATTTTCTATGTGGTACTCTGCAATCTTGTTGCATACAGAGAATATATATATATATATATATATATATATATATATGGGTCTGGTGTATCTCTCAGCAATTTAGGAGGTTCTCTTGAAGACACTTCACCTCCAATCTACCATTTCAAGTGCCATGAAGAGATGAGGAATCAAAAGGCACTCTGTTTATGATAGTAATAAAGTAGAGATATAACTTCTGGCATGTTAATTGATTTTAGAGTTCATAAATTAAACCCGAGAGATTTCTTTCATAAGCAGAGTCTGGAGTCAAGTCTGTGATATATATATGTGTATATATATATATATATATATATATGCACCATGAAAGTAAAAGCAACTATTGCCAGTGGATCAGAACATTCTCTCTTAATTCTTAATAGATGTCCAGATATCTCACCGGTCATAATCCATAACAGCTATAGACAGGCTAATCTGATCAATATTTTCTGGAGGGACATCAAAGACTATGGCTTCATTATAAACAGGATTGAGGGTATTCCTCTTGGTGGAAGTCTTCCTTTTCTTCAATCGTCTCCCTTCACACATTAGTGAAACCTTCACATAGGGATCTGTATGAAGAATATATAATAAACACAGTAGTTCCTTTCAAAACGATTTAATTGTAAAGCAAAAAAGAGGCATTCCCATTTATCTTTGCTTATCTACATGATACTCTTCTCATCTGTAATTTAAAGAGCAATTCTATTACAAACTGTTGTGATTTAGTGAATGTTGGGGAACAATTTATACCCCTTATAGAATTTTCATATGGAAATTTGTATCCTAAACTATAATTTGAGAAAGAATTTTACTTCAAGAAGATTTTTGTCCAAGGAATATAAATGTGCAATAAAATGTCACCTTGTCTGTCTATTCCAATGCCCATTGTGTACACCCTAAGCTTAGCATGAGATAAACACTAAACCGATTATAAATTGGCCATATCAGGAGAAGACATGACTCACTAGAAAAAACAATAATGCTTGGGAAGGTAGAAGGCAGTAGGAAAAGAGGAAGACCATGTTACAGATGGATAGACTCAATCAAGGAAGCCACAGACCTGAGTCTGCAAGATCTGAATTGGGGCTGTTGAAGACAGGGTGACGTGGAGGTCTTTCATTGATAGGATCACCATAAGTTGAAGTCAACTTGACGGCAGTTAACAACAAGAACAATTATAAATCTTTACTAAGTGGTCCACGAGGAATTGAAAATTATTTACTGGACAGCTCTTTGTCACAGAGTTCAGAGAAGCAAAATAGAGAGTTCTAAGTCTCTCACCAAACTACAGATCCCAAGATTCAATGGGATAGAGCCATGACAGTTAAAGTGGTATCAAAATGTGACAACTGTGAAGTATGGATATACCCAGGTTATTTATCCCAGAGGCTGGATGGCCATCTGTCGGGGATGCTTTGATCGTGATTTCCTGCATGGCAGGGGGTTGGACTGGATGGCTCTCGTGGTCTCTTCCAACTCTGCAATTCTATGATTCTATGATTCTATAATGCTTAGTTTTTCTGCTCTCCCTCTACCATGCATGGTGGATACCAGGATTACAGGTTTCCCTTTTCCTGTTTGTTTATTTATTTACTTTATTGAAATGGTTTTATCCTGCTCTATATCATTTGATCTCAGAGATGTATACAATAAAATCAGTTTAAAAATATAAACAGTAAGAAATCATTTAAAAAAACTACATGCATATTAAACAACTAAAGTTAAAACAGGTCAATATGAAACAATTAAACAATTTAAAGCTGTAATGCAGACACAGATATGAGTAAGAACAATTAGGCCTCAAAGGCTTTAATAAAAAGCTATGTTTTTACATGGCACTGGAATGATACCTGTGTTGGTACCAATGGGGGATCTGAGGAGAGGGCATTCTAGAACTGGGGAGCCATAGCATGGTCACCTGGTGTATTGTCCTCAATGGAGGCACATCGAGGACAGTCCCTGCTGCAGACCTCAGTCCTCAGCCAATATATAGGGAGAGACAGACACTCTTTCACATGACACCAGTGTTTGTGGCCCATCCAACTCCAAAAGGATAGTGACTCCTTTTGGCATTTGATTGTATCTCCAGGGTATATTAGACCAATGTGCCATTGGGCCAACCTAGGTCAAGCCTCTGGTTAGGAGAGTTGCCCTAGCATCTCCTGCCCTTCCATCTTGGGGGAAAAATAGATTTGGCCCACTTGAAACAGATATTCTAGGAGTAGACTGTACTGAATATTCAAGCTGTACACACAAAATATATCTTTGGAACATTTTTTTAAATTGTGACTCAATGTACTTATGACTTCTTTATAGACAGTTAACACCTTTCCCAGTACCTTGAAAGAAGCAGTGAAAGTAAGCTTCAGTTTGGCAACTGGAACACCAATATAATGTAGTGAGTCTCTTTGGATGACCTAGGTACCTCTCAACCAAACCTATCCTATAGGGTTGATACAACGATCACAGTAGGATGAGAATTATGTATGCTATTCAGAGTATTACTACAGAATCTAAACATAGCAAAAATAAGCAACAGGGTCCCTTCACTTATTGTGATTGCAAGGATCCTTTGTTTGTATATTTAAAGTAGTTATTTATCACCTCTCAGTATGTCAGGGCATAGAGGCTATGTACAATAGATGAAAAATTTTAAAACATTAAATACACAAATACAAACATTTGCAAACACAATAAAACAACTTCTTTAAAAATAGCTTAAAATCTACAAGCAGTTAAAACTGCCAGATCCAACCACCCCTGGTTTTAAGGACCAAAGGCCATGTGAAACAACAAGGTCTTAGCTGCCCACTGAAAAAGAAGGGATGGAGCCAGCCTGATGTCACTTTTGAGGGAGTTTCACAGGTGAGGTGCTGTGATAGTGAAAGCCCTGTCATGGGTACCCAGCGACTTAGCCTTCAGAGTCTGAAGTAATGGACTTTGGGAAGGGGGAATGTTGTTGTGTTTACTAGGCAAATAAACATAAAATATAGTTATGCATGTTATATACAGGTTGCCACCATATCCATGGGAGATAAGTTCCCGGGCTTATCACAAGTACTTGAAACCATGGGTATTAGTGAACCCCATAGAATCATGCTGGAGGATGTAGGAAATACCTACAGAGGACACCTCTCTAGGCATCTCCAGCACAACCCTATGGTAACTTCTGGCAGAAGTTACCATAGAGTCATGCTGGAGGACCTAGGAACTGCCTAGAGAGACCATAATTTTGGGATGATGGATAATGGAAACCGTGGGTAATAGTCCTGCACTTATGGGGGGGGGCAACCTGTATAGTATATGTAACAAGGTAAGGATCTGTTGGGTGGAGCTGAGATCACAGAGTGACTGTGATTGGCTGAGTGTTTGAAGGGATGTTAAAAAGCTAGGTGGATGTCAGTTAGCTGGAGTCAGAGAGGGAGAGATAGGGATTCGTTAAACTCAGGGCAGTTACTTAGGTTCTGGGAGGATTTTGAGAAGAGAAGAAAAGAGTTAGTAGAATCAATTTGAAATTAGATGTGTTAAATAAGTAATTTCAACTGTACATTGTAATTCTGTTTAATAAATTATTTTTGTATTAAACACCTATGTCTCTGGGAATGCTATTGATAGAGTCTGGACACATGGTGTCTGTGGTGGCAGTGGCAACAATGGTTCAAGGGTGGTGGTGTCCTGTCACACAGGAACCACAAGGACATCTAGAAGGTCTCCACAACTGGTCTTGGCTGCAGTGGGACAAGTGGAGGTCCCCACATTTGGTAATGGTGGGAAAAATAGAAATCCTCGTAGCAGGAGATACAACTGAGCCTCAGCTGAGGATTTCAGGTTTTGGGCGTGCATCCTCAAGCAGTTAATATCTTTCAGGATCACTTCAGTTTGAAGGAAACACTGAAATTAAGCTTTCTTCCCAAATTGGAAACATCTGAATAGTCTGTTAGCCCTATTCTTTAATATGAATTGGGTACAAATTCACCCCATGGACAAATGCCGATTATGTATGGAATGTCTTTGTACCCCTTACAGTGTATTTCACAAAAAAATAAATACATGGCTATTTTTAAAGAAACTTTGTAACAAAATTCTGATCACAAGGGCAATGGTGCAATTTTACATTTTAAAGGATATGCTGAGGTACCTTACTACTGTAGTACAAAAGAATGTTAGTGATGTGTTTGATAGAAAATATACACTTTTTTTTCAATAAGGAATTGTATTTATAGTGCTCAAAGGACAAAAAAACTTGTTCAGTGAATGCTGGGCACATGCTACATGTGACATTTTGTAAAATCGAAGGATAAGAGAGGTGCATGACCCCTTTATAAAATATAAATAATTGGGTAAGACCAAGTGTGGTGTAGTGGTTTGAGTGTTGGACTATGATTCTGGAGACTAGGGTTCAAATCTCCACTCGGTCATGGAAATACACTGGCTAATCTTGGGCAAATCGTACCCTCTCAACCTCAGAGAAAGGCAAAGACAAACCCCCTCTGAATAAATCAAGCCAAGAAAACACCTTAGGGTCTCTGTAAGTCAGAAAGTACTTGAAGGCACACAACAACAAACCATTTACAAAAGGAAGGTACCTTGAAAATTGGAATAAAGGTATTCCTACCTGATGCTCCTGTTATGTCCATTGCCTTTAAATTTCTTGCTTTTATTATAGTAATGGTTAGTCTACCAGCAGTTGGAAGATAGCAAAGTGAAAACATCAATTCACCAAGATCTACTTTGTCCTATAAAACAAAATACATTTTATACAATATTAAAAACGTATCTCTCCATAGGTCCAAATATATCCAATGAATTTGTGTTTGCCATGATAGGACATAAAATTATTATTAAACCCATACAAAAAAGCCATTTTAAACACCAGCATTCTTTGTAATGGTAACATGACACAAGTAAGCACTACATTAAAGATTAACATAGTTTGCTGTTGTCATATGCTGTTGATGAAGTGATATTCAAGTACAGTTGGCCCTCCGTATCCACTGATTTTTTATCAGCTTGAAAATATTTTTTTAAAAAAATCCAGAAAGAAAACCTTGAGTTTGCCATTTTATATAAGGCATACCATTTTACTACACCATTCTCTATAATGGGACTTGAGCATCCCCAAACCATACCCCAGCATCCTGGAACCATACCACAGTGGATAACAAGGTCCCACTGTATCTCACCTGCCTTGCTTGCCTCACATTATTTGTGTCTAAGTAGATGTTGTGAAAACAAGTTTCTCCAGGGATAATTAAATTGACATGGGATCCACAATCAAAAGATTTAGTTTTCATGGTTTTTAAGAATACATAAAGGAGGTGAAGTCTATCAGTGCCTATTATTGTATGATAAGTGCAACCTGAAACAAAACATTGGAGTGTGGCATGCATTTGTTTAGGGTTCCAGCCTGCCCTGTTCTCTTGAATTAAGTGAATTAATAAAATACTGTGCAACCACCTCAAGCCAGTATGAGACATGCTGTGTTTAACGATTTTTAATATATGATACAGAAAAACAAAGAATAAACATAAAAATATTGAATGAACCTTTTTATATATAAGTGGCATCAAGATAAGAGAAATGTGGATTAAATGTATTCTTTTTTTTTTTGGAGCATATAGTGTAGCTAGAAGGACAATAAATCTATAGAAAACTATTACAGCAGCTCTGTGGACCAATTTTGGCAATCATTTTGGGGCTGGGGCTGTGAAACAGGCACAAACAACAAAATTATATTCATTGGTTTGACTTCATGACATCAGCACACAGCCAAATCTAATTAGTTTTGTGTCACTGTGAAGAAGTATATTCAGCGTTGCCTTCCCTCACTCCGATTTGAGATCATGAGATTCTCACATAGTCACTTGTCTTCCTAATTCTGTTGGCTGGAATCAATGCCACAAAGAAACACTTTAAAATCATAGTGAAACTGCCAACAGAGGAAGAAACAGCTGAAAACACACAGATACAAACACACTCACACAATCACAGAGAAAAAAAGTGAGTAGGGAGTGTTGGTTGTCATAAAATAATCTATTTTTTTCTTGTTGGTCAAGAAATAAAAGCACACATTGGGGAAAAAGGGAATAGGATGTAAAGGAGCATGGGAAAGGAAGTACAGATTAGCCAATATAATCAGAGATGCCACAAAGGTTTGTCAGTATCTGATTCAAAATACAGACATCTCCATCTGAAAATACTCAGCTACCATTTTGAATTGAGCGCCATTACCCTGAGAAATTCTTCTACTGCTTAGAATGCAAGCCAAGCTTTTTAACATTTGTAGGCTATCAAGGTCAAGTAGGTGTCCAGAAGGCATGAATATTCAGCAAGGATATCAGGTCTTGTCTATATGAGGGGGAAAATATGAACACGTTCAGAAAGGCAGGCGTTCGCAACGATGTGAACTGCCTACATGGCCAAAAGACACCCCCCAACTCCACATGACCCCTTAGCCAGTTGGCTGCCGCAAGTGATTTACTTGCAATTTTAAATCTGCTACCGTCAATTTTTTTAAACAGGGTGCACACAAGCAAAGCTTCATATTTACAAATAAATAAGAAATAAAAAAGAGTATAAAATCGCCGTTTGATTGACTTACCGGACCCTTGCTTAGCATTTAGCTCTCTTTAGTAAAAGAGAGCTGCTGTTAATGCTTCGAGCAGGTTTACTTGAAGAAATCACATCAAGTACAGCAGAAAGCCTGCCTTGTATAATCAGTTTTCAAGTTAATACTCTGGACTTTACATAATTTGTATCTACACATTATTTTCTCAGCGACAGCAATTGCATTTCTTTTATTTTATATTGCAAAAATGAAAACAAGGTAAGAGCATAAAATTACTTATGCTACAAAAGGAGCAACTTCACTTGGTAAAACAAACTTTTGTTTCTAAAATCCCTGCAACAATGAGAATAATGAAGATCCCCAGAGGCTCTGTAAGAATGCTGGATTTTCTAGAATTGCCTCAGCAAATAGGAACTTGTAAAGGGGCTCGTTTGACAATGCCTATGCATGCTGCAGTGGTTTCAGTGTTGGACTATGTCAATGTTGAGACTAGGGTTTGAACTCCTGCTCAGCCATAGGGAGCCACTGGGTGACCTTGGGCAAGTTACACTCACTCAGCTCAGAGGAAGGCGAAGACAAAAACTCTGTGGGGAAAAAAAAAACCTTGCCAAGAAAACCCTGTGATAGATTCGCCTTAGGGTAATCATAAGTCGGAAACGACTTGAAGGCACATAACAACAACAATGCTTAGATGCTATAATGTCTGTCTCAGTTACAGAGTTTAGTGTATCCAGGAAAAACAAATGCTTCATGACCAAGAAAAGCCTAGTTATTGAATAAGTGAAAATTAAATGCATACATACATATGCAGTACTCTAGATAAATACATTCAAAGAAAAGGCTAAAGGGAAAAAAAGCAAATTCAAGACTTAAACATTCACTTAAAAACCTTGAAAATGTATGAGACTGAGTGCATTTGTGATACACGCAGGAACTCAGAATGACTTCAGATGTACAGTTTAAATTTTGCCACAGGCAATATGTTGTCAGCTCAGAAAACATGTGGTGCACCTATGCTCAAAAGCCAGTTTTACAAATCAAACAGAATCTGCAACACAGTCCTTTGAGCATTACCCATTGGTATGCACAACTTGCATCTACGATTGCTCCCAGCAAACTTTAATAAAACTGATAGACAAAGGAATTACTTGTGTGACAAACATCAGCAAATCCGTTAAATCATACTGAGCCTTTTTCATATGGCCCAAAGCTACTTTATAACACAGAATTGGCAAGAGCTTACACTATGTGCTGAGCTGAAGTATAGTTAAATGCTCCAAAGGGACTGTTAACAATTCACTGTGGTGTTAATAAAATATGGATGACATCTTTATTATTTTGCACCCCCAGCTTCCAATTAGATTGTCAAGAGTCCATTACATGTTGGGCACAATCAAGCCTGAGGAATACAGCCACCTTCCTACACACATTAGAACTGAAATCAGCTGCTACTGTGCATGTGCTTTGGGCACATTCGAAACCTCCCTGATTTTGTGCTATATCCCAATCACACAAAGAACAGAAGGAGCAAGGAAGAGGCGGGGTCAGCCCTGAAGACTTTGCTAAGCAACAAGGTAGGATAGTCATCATGCCTGGAGATTATGGGCTGTGTCTTTAGGAAAGAATATAATAATTTAGCCAGAGGCAGAGTGATGGGTGTAAAGAAACAAGCATACCTTCCAGCTGTCCCAATTTGGCAAAGACAGCCCTAATTAGCCCTCTGTCTACTCACTTTTCAGCTGTTTTTAAAATGTCCAGGTTCTTCTCTTTTCTTTCCACTTTTGTTCTCACTTTATCTTAGCTGCTGCAAACTGGGTTCAAAGTATAAAAGGAGTTTGCACTCAATTAACTCAGCAGCAGGGAGAGTAGATGAGGGAGTGGAATCTTCCGCTTCCCAGTAGGCTCAGGCCAAAGCAAATTGCTGGTAAAATATGCCCCATAGATGAGAAGTGATATGCAAGAATTAGAGGGTTCCATTGTAGCTAGTTGGCAGTGTCAAGGAAACCATTAAAGAGCACTAAGTCTTTCAGATATGTATGGGTAGATGTCATTGGACTACAGCAGTTCTGTCCAGTACAGGCAGTGGTTGAAGGAGGATGGGAGTTTCAGTCCAGTTACATCTGGAGGGCTGCAAATTGCCCTTACCACCTTTAGAAAAAATCTTGCCCTAATCAATATTTTTTTTTAAAAAATAATACAAACACTGGCAACACAAGATAAGGGATGGAAAATAAGGTACATAAGGCAAGGAAATAAGGGCTCATCTACATGGGTCAGAACATACCAGCTCCCTGTTGGTGTATTCTGCCTCCAGTTCAGGCCTGTTTTCCCCCTGTTACCCTCACAAAATGGGATGGAGTCCAGACTGCCATGCTGGGTCCTCATTGCAGCCCTTGTCGCCACTGATGTCCCACTCTCTGAAGCCAGGAAGCAGTGGGATGGAGAAGAGAGACGGTAGGTGGCAGCTGCAGCCGTGAGCCAGCGTGACGGTGTGAGCTCCTGCAGTCATGTGGGACCTGATCTGTTTTTTGCTGGCTGAAGTGTTTTCCCCCAGGTATTTTTAAAAAGTGGCGTAATGGGCTTTACCCTGTCTGCCCATGGGTTGTGAGGACTGCCTGGGGGCAAAACAGGGGAAATGCCCTGTGTCATTTGGACTGCAGGGCTCTAAGACAGGGTAAATAGACTATCTAGACAAGACCTAAGCAAACAAGAAGGGACTTAGACATCTTGTGGGTGGGACTCTCACAAAATGGCCTGACTGGAGGAGGGGATCTTCACTGATTACTCCAAAGCAGCATGGGAGGTGATATGTGGTCTGTAAGACAGAGGAACAAAATTCGGTTTCTACAACCCACACACACTTCTTCCAATGAAATTGGATTGCAGGCCTTTTCACAAATGCATCTCTGAATCTGACCCTTTAGGAACAGAAGAAAGATTATAGGAAATGAAAGCTGTTTTGAAGGAGGGAGGAAGACTGCAGAAATGTTAAATAGAGTCTTTGCTTCAGCATTCATGATGGAAGCCATTGGAGAAATACTTATGTCTGCAACTGTCCTGATCTGGAAGGGTCAGTCCTATGCCATTCCACTTTTTTGGCTGCTTTTAAAACGTCCCAGTTTTTCTCTCCTCTTTCCACTTCCCCCCATTGTCCTCAGCTTACTTCAACTGCTGCAAACTGAGTTCAAACTGCAAAAGTAGTTTGCACTCAGTTAATTCAGCAGGGGGAACAGTGAGTGGAGTCTTTCCCTTCCCAGTAGGCTCTGGCAAAAGCAAGCTGCTGCAGCTTCTCCTAGCTTGTGTGTTCTTCCTCATTATTAACTTTTGCCATCTTGATTACACTCTGATGTCACGTGTCCAGGTTTTCAACTGTGAAATCTTGGAGAGTATGAAAAAAATGTGGAAGCAGAACTGCTGAAGAAGACCTTGAATTGTCCTTGGTTGTTCTTGACCTCATGATGATCAAAAGGTCTTGAGTTAAGGTCTTTTCAGCAACCACCAATTCAAATCTCTGGGTTTTCTTCATGAAGGCACTGGTAATGGATCTATATATAACCGGTTCAAGGTAGATAATGGCTACTTCTCTTCAAATATTTTCCCGTCCCTTCATAATATAATCTGTTTTTAAACTGTAGCTTCCTATTTATTGGAATCTTACTTCAAAGACATTTATGGCAGAAACCTTCTTGGCAGTAGATTTAATAAGCTTCCTTGTGCTCATGTTTTTAAAAAGACAGCGAGTGAAGCCCGATTCCATATCTCTCTTTGCAGACTCAAAGTTAATACTGTGTTTCAGATGTTTTTACAACCTGAAACAATATGTCAGCTGCCTTTGAAGTGATAAATAGAATATTCTGTTGCAGAAATGTTTTTAGGATGGTTTTATTTTTTGGGAAATAAAATGTAAAGTAAATTTAAATTAGACCATATAAAAGTTTGCATATTAGTTAAACTGAGGGAACAAACTGAAAGAGGGAAACAATAAGTAGAATTTTAGGTGGAGGATAGTTGGCTCCAACAACAGTTGTGTAATCTTTTGTAACAAAGAATCTCCCTCCTCCCTCCCATGAAGATTAAAACCTTTGAAATCATAGGCAATACTATGGGTAAAAGATGTTACAAAGTGGGGAGGGCAGGACTGCAGTCTCTTATTATGGGCATGCGCTTGTTATCTGGATTCATGGACACATACTAAGTGTTTCATGGTCACACCATGACCATACTATTCACCTGCTGCAAGTAAAGGGATGAATCTGTAGGAGGATAACATGGTGGGTCAGCCCCATGGACAGCCAAGTGGAAGGTGATTCATTTGTTATGTATTTCACAAGCTCCCCCTCTCCTTTCATTTTTTTGGGGGTAAAAATCCAATGAAATCTTTAACTATGCTGATGTCAACAGCAAAATGCACACTAAAGTTAACCATGCTTTAATTTCTCTTACATATGACTCTGCCAACATGAATGATTGAGTGTTATGAATAAAAATAAAGATAGCAAAACTATCCAAACTGATCCAGGTTATCTTAACAAATAGTTTGAAATCAATGATAAAGGAACAGCCAAGATGTGAAGAGAAATGTTGAAAGGGCTTATATGTTTCCGTTCAATAAGGATGCAATTATAAAAGGGTTGTAAAGAAACAGGTAAGATGTGAAGAGAAATGTTGAAAAGGTGTATATGTTTCTGTTCACCAAGGTCTACGTTAACCAAATATAAGAAGGAAAATGCAGTTTCAGTCAGAGGAGAGAGATATTTGTCAGAATGTCTTGACTATTTGGTTGTTAAATTCTAATTATCAGTGAAAATATTGTTAGGAAGGTTGGTTCCAGGTACTTCTATTGAAAGGAGGTATCCAAATTGATTAAGCCCGATTGGTGAGCTTTTCAAAATTCCAAGGAAACATCTTGATGTGGAATATCCAAGATGGAGCGGTGGAATGCTGGGCATGTTGAATATGATTGGTTAATGGTCCAATTGAGGATTTGATCGAAGAGTACATACCAGGCAGCTGCAGCCAGAAGATGAGACTCAGTTAATCAGTAAAGACTACAAGGAACAGAAGATTTTCAGCACCTGGAAAAGACAGGAAGGGCAAAACAGCCACATGAAGACCAAAGGTTTGTATAGGGCACGTGATCAGTGGTAGGACTATCCTTTTACACCAATGCAAGTTTGTCTATGCTTACAGTGTGGCGGGATACTCCGATCTCCCATCAGACAAGCCTCGGTGAGTGTGGTGTTTACAGGGTCACCGTGGACCAAAACATCTGGTGGCAGCTACGAGTTGGGTTTGGGGTTTCCCGCCAGTGTAGATAAGCCCCAAGAGAGCTGAAGAATGTCTGCAGAGGAAAATTGCTGTGGCAGGCTTGAGAAGAGTGGAAACTCCTGTGGCAGTTGGTACCTAAAATCTGAGGAAGCTACTACTATACCCAAGCAAACACCTCAAGGAAAACTTCCGTGAAGCTCCAGTTCAACACAGTCTGTCTGAAGATGAGTGGTGTAGTGGAGCCAGAGCAAGCAGGGTCAAACCCCTGGGAAATTTTGATTAGCAGAGACATCATCAGGGGCCTCCCTACTCCTTCTTGAGTTCAGCTGCAATCCCCTCAGTAGCTAGAGGGGAAATAGACATTGCCAACAGCAATGTACTACTTAGAGCTATCCCTGCAGCAATCCAAAGTGCTGGGGAAAGTGGTAGCTTGATCTTGAATGGACAATGAAGAGCTATTTGCTTTATAGGAAGACCCACAAGAAAACTGCTAAAAACATATTTAGATCAACACAGCTGCCCACACATTTTTGGACCTTCCTTCAGGGTGTTTTTATAATGACTGTGGTGATAGATGCCTGCACTTCAAATTTTATCACTGCACCACTGGTGAAGTCTATATATTAAGCTGACTGAAGTGGCAGCACTTTCTTTTTTTCCTTCTAATATGGGAGTGGTGAGATAAGTATTTAAATCTTCCCAGCATCTCAGATGGCAAATTATTTGTGAAGTCTTAATACATTAATGGCCCATCCACCCAGCCCATTTGTATTATCCACGTTTGCAAAATGGATATGCTAAAATAAAAATGATGTCTGGGAATCCTGCATGAGCAGATGCAGCTATGACAAGTGGAACTGTCATTGTAGGTACTTCTGCCAATGCTACCTGGCAAAACCCCACTTCTTAAGCCAGGTAGTGCCCCAATGAAAGGGTTTCAAAGGTTCTGCAGATTGGGGAGCCGGGGAATGAGGATTGTAGAGCTTTCCAGTTTTGGAGCATATTGAGACAGACAACTGCAAAAAACCCTTGTGGTTCTGCTGCAGCTGATTCTCTCAACCTCCCCCAAGACTAGGAAATTATCTCCCAGCATCCTGATCAGCAGCACCTCAGAAACTCTTCAGTTGAGGTGCTATTGGCTTAAGAGAGAGCCTTTTGGGGTCCAAAGTATTTATTTATTTATACCCCGCTCTTCAGCCACAAGGCTATCAGAGCGGCTTACAAATTGTTTTAAGCAATAGCAATTTACACATCTACACTGCATTAAGCAGTTTCCAATGTGTGTTAGCTAATTGCCCCCACAAGCCGGGTACTCAGTTTACCGACCTACAAAAGGATGGAAGGCTGAGTGAACCTTGGAGCCCGCGGGAATTGAACTTGCAACATTTGGTCATTAAGGACATGAAATTCAAAAGTTACAAGATCATAAGCCCAACTCAGAACAGGATGCCAGTCATTATGATTATGATTATGACCTTTAACAACTTCATTTGAAAATGGATGGACTAGGGAACAGAATTATTTCAAAAATCTTGAAGTGGGGAGGGGGGTAGGAAAGAAGAGAACAGTCAGTCTTGATTAAATCCCATCAAATGAGTGGGCAGGCCCACTCGACAGGGGAAGAGAGGAGTTACATTGATACAGTGATGTTGTTACACCTGGATGAAATATAGATTGTAGATTCTTCTCTACACTGTCATTCACCTTTCCTTAGCCATTTTCCCGAATAGCCTCTTCTGTGTTATCCTACAGCTGTGATGAACAGACCTGCCCACTCATTTCACGCACCATATATGAGAGTCTACTTCTAATCAGATTGTATTGAAAGGGACACAATCTAAACACTTAAGCAATACTGAGGGTAACAGAAATGGCAGCAGTGAATGTTAGATATGTTCTTTTCAAGTTGTACAAGAAACTTTTGTTAAGTGCAGAATGATGTATAATTGGGCTTACATAAAGTATGCTCAACTGACTTTTTTTTAGCCCACACCAAGTAAAAGGAACAGCTTTAAAGAGCTCACAAAGTAAGGTGCTTTGTAAGTAGTAATAATCCTATGTTCTGTTTAAGAGAATAACAAAAAGTATGATTTACATATGATTTTTTAAAAAGGAAGTCTTGATTGTATTTCACACCATACCTTGCAGATTCCTAGAAACACCAAACATGTGATTACAATAAAACATTGGACCTGCCATGTCAAATCCCTACTGGTAAGCTAACATTCTTAATTAAGACTGCAGTCTTGAGGTAATTTCCCAGTATACCACCCCATTAAGATAAATGGGCAGCACCAAACTATGTGGCTTCACACCATATACTTAACTGACTGAAATTTAAGCGCAAAAAAGCACTACGCATTACCAATAAAACAAACGGAAAAAAAAAATGCAGCAGCTTTCTAGGAAGAAAATTTTTCATGAGACCATAAACATAATGAAGTGTCACATTCATTTGATCCACAGAATTAGTCTTGTAAAATAACACACTTTAATTACAGTCAAGCAATTTCCACCAGGATTTCATTTACTTTTAAGCAATAAGCTTCAATGGTCTATAGAGAAAACAGTTCAGTATTTTAAAATGGAACGGCCAGAATTAAAGAGACTATTAAATTACCAAAGATAACTCAGTGGATGGTTTGGGTTATTGGGTTAAAAACTGTGAATTTAACTGTTAAGAGTGGTACTAAAGTATAATCAAGAGAACAAAGTATTAAAATAGAAGGAAAATGAAATTTTAAATAGTAAATGGAGTAAAATTCAGAGTAATTAATTACGTTATGAAAAAGCAGTGGTATATTTTATTGGACTGAGTAGATTAGCTGAGTGACAGAGGTAGATTTTGCAACTTTTTTGTTAGTGAATCACAGTCACCATTTCCTAGTTCCTCATAATTTGAATTGCCTCTAAACCAGCACCACCATGCCATTGAGGGTCTAGGTCCAGTATGGAGGGATTCCATATGATAAGAAGCTTGGAAGTAAGACCGGAGCCCCAGAACAATGGGTAAGGAGTTACTCCATAGTCATGCAAAGGGATCTTGTAGCCCCTTTGAGACTAACTGAGAGAAACAAGTTGGTAGCATAAGCTTTCATAGACCAAGGGACCGGTTCCACGACAGGAAAAAGTTCGCAAGATTCTGGATTACCGTTCTTTCACATCAGGAGTGCATAAATCACACGACTCCTGGCATACTCGGAAGATGCAGCCCGATGCAGCCACTTTTGGTTTTCCTTAGTTCACACAGGCAAAGGTGGGGGGGGGATCGCCTCCAGATGATTAAAGCCAGGCAGGAGGTGGGGAGGGAGCAAGGAGGGGGTCATGGAGACCATAAATAATGAGAGGAAAGAAAAGGACAAACAAACAAGACATCGAAAGAGCAATCTGTCAACTTCCCCGTCTTCCCTAGCCCCGAAAGGCTTCTATAAAGAACGGAGTGAATGAAAGCACGAAGAAGCAAAAGCATGGTGGAGCGATCCCCTTCCCTTCCCTTCCCTTCCCTTATGCACACACAAACACATACCATAGAAGCCGGGGGCTAGCCTCATTCCTGATTGGTTTCCCTGCCTCCGAAGCCTTGAATAAAGGCAAGTGAATGGAAGGACAAACAAACAAAAGGACGAACATGCGATCGGCTGTTTCCCTACACGCACGCACACACACACACACACACACACTCACACCAGCGAAGCAGGGGCTAGTCCCAACCCCCAAAGCCTTCCTTTGAAACAGACAGGAAGGGCTCAGAGCAGATTTTCCAAAGTGGACTGCAAGCAGAAGAAGGGTGAATTTCTTCTCTCCAACCCCTCAGTCTATTCGGATAAAGCAGAATGGTCACTCCAACCAATCAGGATTCAGCTCTGCTCACAGTAATTCGAAAAGGTAGACGCCAGTTTACACGATGGTTAGTTCCCATGACAAATTATGTGCATTTTCACGAACTTAATCAAAAAAGTCTGGAAAAGTTGCAAAAGCTGATACTGCGCAACTTATGGGTTTTTTGCACCCCCTCCTTCTGAAAAGGGCGCTGTTGCTTCGAAATGCGTGGGAACTATCAGGCTTCTTGTCGCATTCTTTGAGGATTTATTGTGCTGGGTAAACGACCCCCAAGTCTACTTTATCAGATGCATTGGGAGAAATAGCTAGGCACAGACATTTATGCCTATGAATGAGCAGGCTGCGTGTGTGCATAGCACCAGAAATGCAAAACATGTGGGTATGCTGATTAGTTGACAAGTTCAGTTTTAGTGATGGCTGTTGGGGGGGGAAGTGGGAGGAAAGGTATTGCCTAAAGCCAAGGTGAGTAGATAACCATATGAATGGTGGAAGGAGTTATTGAAATGTAGTATCATGATGACTGGGAACCAGAAAGGGGATGCGATAAAATGGGTGAGACAGTCCTCAGGAGGCTGGGGTGTTAACTAGTGTTACAATATATGTAGTATGCCAGAAAGATGCTATCTGGGAACCTGAAAAGATATGTGATAAAATGGGCAAGAGAGTCCTAATGATGCTGGGGTCTTAACTAGTGTTATAATATGTGTAGTGTGTCAGGAAACAATGCGAATGAATGAATGGTGTTTTCAAATGAACACAGATTGATCCTGAAGTCATAAGTGAGAAAAGGACACCTGCTCACCCTTGTCTTCTACTCCTCTCAGTTAGGGGTCTTTCTCTTCTTTTCAGGACTACAGGATCCAAAAGAATGAGTGAGCCAGTGAGCTATATTCCAGTACCTGTTGCTGGAGAATCCAAGCAGGGAGTACTATCTGTGCTTATATGCTGTTTGTAGGCTGTCCACAGGCATCTGGTTGTTTGGCTGCTGTGGAAACAGTCTATTTGACTCGAGACTTCTTTGGTCGGATCTATTATAACATCTTTAAACTTCCTGCTAGCAAACATATGTAAGAAAACATATGCACTGTGACACTTCAGACCAAATATTCATGCTTAAATGACAACAGAAGGACCTGTCATAGTCTGCTGTAATGTGTGTGCAATGTTTGTCGTCTTGCCAGAAAACCTCACTGACTACACTTGCAGCAAGGGCAAACTGGTGGCTCTCTTGCAAGAGAAGGTCAATGCATTACAGAGATGTGTTGAAACCCTTCAACACATCCGAGAACACGAGGACTTCCAGGATAGAACACAGGGGGAATTGATCCTAGAGAACCAACAGGAAGAAACTGCCAATGAAAACAAAGAGGGTTGTAACACTGAGGGAACACCCTGGAGGACAGTCACCATCAGGATCAGATCATGCACAAAAGATTGGGTACCACTCCAACTAAGCAATCACTTCCTCCATCTTCCTGAGGATAACAGTGATGAAGAAGAGCAAACAGACCAGCAGCAAGAGGCACTGCATGCTAGGGAAAGAGACAACCTAATGGCCAACTGCAGCAAAATGAAAAGAAAGGTGCTGAAGGTAGGGGATACATTCCTCAGGGCTGTAGAGAGAACTGTGCGCCAGCCAGACAAGTTGAATCAGGAAGTGTGCTGTCTTCCTGGTGTGTGTATCTAGGATGCCACTGACAAATTGCCACAGGTCATCGAGAACACAGAACAGTACCCCTTTCTTCTGCTTCATGTGAGCACCAACAACACTGCAAACAACACTTTTGAGATCACCTTGGCCTATGAAGCCCTGGGTAGGAAAGTGAAGAGTTTAGAGATACAGGTGGTATTCTTGCCAATTCTACCAGTGAAAGATAGAGGGCTACACAGGGTTAGGAAGATACTGTGGGTGAATGACTGACTATGTGGATGATGCAGATGGAAAAGGTTTGGCTTTTGGGACCATCATCTTCACTTCCTAGACAAAATACTACTGGCTACAGATGGGCTACACCTCACAAAGACTAGGAAGAATTTCTTCAGCAAAAGAATGGTGAATTTTATTAGGAGGGCTTTAAACTAGATTCTTGGGGGGTTGGAGATGATAGTTTAAACATCTGTCCAAAAGCAAGCTCTAAACACAAGGATTTGAATTCTAGAGGAGAAGCTGAGGGAAAGAATGGGAGCCACAGCTTGTGCACTGAAAACAATACCCCACAAAAGTCTGGCACTGTCCAAATTTACTTCCATCTAGTTGTATGTGGGTTGAGAAATAATACAAAGGAAAAAAAGAAAGCACTGATGCTTCACCTTACAAAACTGCTAACACAGCAACTGAGGGCATCACAAAGCACACTTTAGGTGTCTTATAAAAAGATAAGAGCTCACTGTGCAAGGTGTGATGCAAGATCTATTTCTATAACAGTATAACCACTTAACATCTATTGACAGCAATTTTTTTGTCCTCTCCACCACTGATTGGTTTAAATTTTACTTACAGATCAAAATGAAGCTAAAAAAGAATACAGAAGTGTACTTGTTTTAAACAAACTAGGCTTAGGTAAGTTTACCTTTATATCATAAAGGCTGAACTTGGTGTCGGAAGGCATAAAATATGCTGTTGTCCTAGCAACTAGTACATACACTGTTCAATGCTATTCCATTGTGTATGGCAGTTCATGGCATATATCACCAATTTTCACTGCATCATTACAAACCTTTATTTTTAGATATGTGCAGTAGCTCAATAAAAACCAACCAGTCAGCATGGTAGACCACAGCAGCTAAAGCACTCACCATGTAATATCATTGACCACAAAGCAGATACTATGTGAAGGTCTAAATCAAAAGCCAGTGAATGACATGCTCTGGGAGCAAATCCTGCATGCTGCTGCTCTTACGAAAAGCTTTAGAAGGCTCTTCTGCTGTGCAGCAGGGACAGGCTGGCTTCTGAATAGACCTAAACCACCACTTCAAGCCCAATGACAACTGCACATCAGAGGATCCTTCTAAAGCATTTCCCAAAAGCATACAAAACTTGCCTTCAGAAACATTTGTCTGAGGGCAACAGCAAACGGCAGGCTGGGGGCCAATCTTGTGGAAAAAATATTTTTTTCTGAAATGCCATCTTGATTAATGTGATAAACAGCACAGATTTGTTTAAATAAAGCATTGTTGAACTTGCCTATGATAATTTTTTTTACCTAACTTTGTGCACATCTTTTTTCTAGTTATTGAAACTCCCCCCCCCACCTCTTTTGCTGTTAAAGTTAGCTCCCAGATTTGAAACTCAACTTGAGACTTGAAGATAGAGACTTGAGACTTGGGGTAAAAGAATTGGCTACATCACTGGCATTTCTTCTCAGGCAGATCTAGGACCATCCCACTTTCTTCTGCCTGTCCTACTTTTAGAAAAATAAATCTATAGCACATATTAACTACACACATGGTATTTAGCAACTGCTGCTTTATTTGAGTGGACTGTGTCATGATCTCAGTAAGTCACAATTCCCAATGGATAGTTCTTTATTAAATTCAATAAAAACCACAATCCTATGCACACTTGCCTAGAAGGAAATGTAATGTGGAGAACTATTATGTTATTTCTGGGAGATCAGTCACCTGACCATCTTTGGGGGATCAATGCTAAAAGGGATAGCACATAAGGCTTTGGGCATGGAAGAAATTGCCTTGGATCTTCCAGGAAAAGAAGAAAACCAACAAGATACAGCACCAGCATTACTAACCTAGGACTCTTCACTCTCTTTGTGGGAAAGCCATTTGTATCATGGCCAACAGGCAATGGACGGATGGTGTTGCCATAGTCACATACTTCTTGATGAATAAATAATAAGTAACAATTGCCTCTGGATCCTGAAGGGCTGCTGTATTTGATGAATTCCTGTTTTAGAATGATATAACTACAGATATTAATCTTTCAGTCATTCTGTTTGCATATGTACCAGTGACATTGTTTTCCTTTACTCTCTAGTCCTATATCTGACCATCCCTTCTGGGCCATAATGTGGCTAGAAACCCCTCCCCTCCATATATCCAGTCAACTGAATAAGAAACAAGACATTATGTGAGAGAGGTGCTATTAGGATCTCCTACATTAAAAAAAACAAACAAACAAACCAAAAACCTAATCAGCATCCTTATGTGGTTGTGCTGGTCATGCCCACCTTGGCCTTGAGCAAAACAGCTGGAGAAAGAACAGATGTGGTGGGTTTAGCTTTATTTTAATGGTTCACTTAACATGTAGAAGGAGAAATAAGTGCTTTCTTATTATTTCATGATAGTGCTACCATTCAAAACAGGAATTGTGCAGCTCCATATTCATCACTTTCTGGGGCTGCCTCTGATTGCTCTTCATAGAATTGGAAGAGACCACAAGGGCCATCCAGTCCAACTCCCTGCCATGGAGAAATAAACAATCAAAGCCACTGCCAAACAGATCTTACTATCAGGAGGTTCTTCCTAATGTTTAGGTGGAATCTCTTTTCCTATAGTTTGGATTCTTGTCTCCGGAGCAGCAGAAAACAAGCTTGCTCCATCCTCAGTATGGCATCTTTTCAAATATTTAAACATGGCTATCATGCCACCTCTTAATCTTCTCTTCCACAGGCTAAACATATCCAGCTCTCTAAGCTGCTCCTCATAGGTCATGGCTTCCAGACCTCCTAACATTTTGGTTGCCCTCCTATGGACATGCTCTAGCTTCTCCATATCCTTCTGGAATTGTGGTGCCCAGAACTGGACACAGTATTCCAGGTGAGGTCTGGCCAAAGCAGCATACAGTGGCACGATTACTTCCCTTGATCTAGACACTATACTCCTATTGATGCAGCCTAGAATCGCATTGGCTTTTTTAGCTGCCACATCACACTTCTGACTCATGTTCAGCTTGTGATCCACTAAGACTGCTAGATCCCTTTCGCATGTACTGCCATCAAGCCAGGTGCCATCCATCCTATATCTATGCATTTCATTTTTACTGCCCAAGTGCAGTATCCTACATTTCTCCCTGCTGAAATTCATTTGTTAGTTTTGGCCCAGCTTTCTAATCTGTTAAGGTCATTTTGAATTCTGATACTGTCCTCTGGGGTATTCGCTACCCCTCCTAATTTGGTGTCATCTGCAAACTTGATAAACATACCCTCTATTCCCTTATCCAAGTCATTGATAAAGATGTTGAATAGCACTGGGCCCAGGACAGAACCCTGTGGCACCCCACTAGTCACTTCTCTCCAGGATGAAGAGGAGCCATTGGTGAGCACCCTTTGGGTTCAATAGGTCAACCA
The DNA here is from genome assembly GCA_030847615.1 of Gambelia wislizenii. Classification (NCBI taxonomy): domain Eukaryota; kingdom Metazoa; phylum Chordata; class Lepidosauria; order Squamata; family Crotaphytidae; genus Gambelia; species Gambelia wislizenii. The sequence continues at coordinate 372,074,375 of JAUMIR010000001.1, forward strand.
ATTACAGAGCCACCTAACAGTTGTATTGTCTAGCCTGCATGTTACTAACTTACTTGCAAGTATATCATGGGGGACTTTGTCAAAGGCCTTACTGAAATCAAGATACACTACATCCACATTGTTCCTTTCATCTACCAAGTATGCAACTCTATGGAAAAAAAAGAGATATGATTAGTCTGGGATGACTTGTTTTTCAAAAACCCATGTTGACTTTTAGTGATCACAGCATTCCTTTCTAAGTGCTTACAGATTGTCTGTTTAATGATCTGTTCTAGAATCTTTCCTAGTATTAATTTTAGGCTGACTGGGTGATCATTATTTGGGTCTTCTTCCCCGCCCCTTTTAAAGATGGGGACAACATTTGCCCTCTTCCAATCTGCTGGGACCTCTCCTGTTCACCAGAATTTCTCAAAGATTATTCCCAGTGGTTCTGAGATTACTTCAGCCAGTTCTTTTAGTACCCTTGGAAGTATCCTTAGTATGCTTCGTAACATCACTGGACAAAGTATTTGTGCCAATGAATCTCACTACATCTCTGAAGTGCCAAGATATCAACTACAGAAATGAACACAAGAATTACGAACTGGATAAAGTGAAACACACCAAAGGGTAGGATGTTTTGACCACAGGTAGGGCACAGTGTTTGTTGAGAAATGTATAATATAAGATAGCATCTGGGTATGATGATTAATAGGGTCTACCATTTTCCTTTCTTCTAGCAGGCTGCTTTAAAAAACTGCCACTTCTCCTAAAAACAAAACTTGGTTTGAGAGTTCCTACATATGCCTTACAAATTTCTAAATGCTCTGGTGACACCAGATTCCTCCTGATCTCAGAAGCAGAACAGGGACAGGCCTGGTTAGTAAGTGCATGGGGGACCTCCAAGGAATCCAAGGCCCTGTAGGCTAAATGGAAAATATGGCTGGAAAATGCTTGTAACAAAGCAGGATGGAAAAATCCCAGTTATTATTTCCATATCTTTATCACAAACAATTTATTAAAAGACAGCATGTAAACATACTTTTGTAGATAATTTCATTTCTCTCTGGTAAAAGGACACCCGCCATATATCTAAGACAGTGGCAGGACTTGTGCAGCTCTCCAGGTGTTTTTTTGGGGGGTCGGGGACTGCCAATTCCCTGTGTCCATAGCCAGCATAGCCAATGGTGAGGGATGCTGGGAGTTGCAGTCCAGCAGCAACTGGAGGGCCACAATATTCCTAACCTTCATTTAAAGGAAATAATCTCTAATAAAAATTTGCAATGGCTAAATAATAAATAATTTATTTCAGATATTACAACAATGCAAATACTTTGATCAAGATAAAGCATCCAATTCTAGGTGATCCAGAAGCAAGAGGCATGCACCAGTATAATAATAAAAACAAAAGAAAATACAGTAAAATATGTTTCAAGAAAGTTGGCTTTCTTCTTTGGAAACTAAGGTATTTTGAACTCTAAAATTCTCTCAGGGTTCTTGAAATTATTATTTTTTTAACAGCCCACCAGAACAGCAGTAAACCAGTCTCTAAGGACTTTTTCGCACGCTGAAAAATAACGCAAGCAGCCTCGTCAGCTTGTGAGGCTGCTGCGCTGCAAAGCATCAGTTTTGGATGACGCTCGCCCCTGCCAGTACTGTTGCGGTACCGCAGGGAGAGTTGAGCGTCATATTTCCTTGATTTTTACTCACGATCAACTTTCGTGAGTAAAAATCAAGGAAATATGACGCTCAACTCTCCCTGCGATACCGCAACAGTACCGGCAGGGGCGAGCATCAGCCGAAACTGACGCTTTGCAGCGCAGCAGCCTCGCAAGCTGACAAGGCTGCTTGCGTTATTTTTCAGCGTCCGAAAAAGTCCTAATTCAAATGCCTGCTCTGTGCTGTTGGAATGGCACAGAGAATCTACATGGGAGCTGCACCTACATGTTAAAAGGTGAAACACGAATGACTTATCCTAGCACAACTTTTTCTGCAGCATTCTTATAGTAATGATAACATGTACCCCAGTTCTATAAAATACTTTTATTAGGAAGAGGGAAAGGAGCAGATGGCACCTGTTTTCCTAACAAACACACATAGCTTCGCAAACCATGTGTGGGAAAATTCAATCACATGGGCCTAGGCATATCATGGATCCTGCCCACAGACTGATGAGGTGGTCAGGTGTTCTAATTTACATAGGACAGAACTCTGAAGGAATATCAGAGAAAATAGCTTGTTTGAAGGTGTCTTCTATTTGGAGGTCTATCCAGTCCAATCTGAGTTTAAAGAATCATAAAAATGGAAAGCAGGAGCTATCAACAGTAAGTCAGCAAATGCCCACAGGTCCATGCTGTGGTGAGATGTATTGTATATTTAAATTATAATTACTTCTAAATTTACATCTGTACATATAAATTTCCAAATGCAAATACACTCCCTTTGTAGCAGATGTAGATTCTATTTTGCCAATGCGTAAGTGGCCATCTAGTCTCAAAAGGTACTTATTTTATGGTTATTCAGATGCATGCTTCTGCAAATTGAAATCACAGAACTGGAAGGGGCCCCATAGGCCACTGAGTGCAAACCCCAATCCCCACATGATGGAGCAGCTTCAATGGTCCAGAGCAGACATGCCATGAGGAGAGGGGAGTTGAAAGTGAGACTTTTAAGCAACTAACCAAGAGGTCAAACATGAAGATAGGACAAATATGAACGGTCAAAGCTGCTGTAAATCTGGAACAAGCAGACTGGGTTATAACTTGAATATTTAACTCAACGAAACACCAACCAAAAAACAAAACAGCAGTCCAAATCTCCCACCCTGCCCAAACCCTCTTCTGTATCAGATATGGCCGGGAGTTCTCTGAAGTATAGAAAGCTGCTAGAGTTCATTTCCAAGAACTACTGCTGCAGTATGTGTAATCTTTCCTCATTATTGCTCTGTGATGATTAAAAAAACCCAAACATGACCCTGCCAAAATTTACTTATCTAAAAATAGTCTCTCTACTCCATTCTGGTATTATGCTGAAGTAACCAGGCAAGGGGAAAGTAATATTCATCAGAAAAAATGTGATGTTTCTATTGCCTTTATTTTCCATGACCCAGACAGACTGGGGAATTGAACTGGGACTCTAAGCACCACTGAACCTGATTTATCAGTATCCAACATTATATTATGTGGAGAGAGAGCGAGAGATTTTCAAAGGGGAAAGCTTCTAAAATAAGGAGGAAAACTTTTAAAAAGAAACCTAGCAGAGTGCAGATGATACACAAGAAATGCAAAATTCTAAAAACTGGAAAGAAAGAACAGTCCAACAGAGGAAGATGACTGATGGTTCTGATAACTTGTAGGGATTACAGGATAAAAATAGTATGAAACAGTTCAAATTAGTACCGTATGTGCAATTCAGGGGGACAAATATGAACTGGTTAGATTTCATGAATTGAACAGGAATATACAACACTAGGTTTTTTGAGCTGAGTCTTCAGGGCTAGTAATGGACTCTTTATAGCTTCATGTGCAAAGAAGCAATCTGTTTAAAAATCAAATGTGCTTGAAGTGATCAAAAGTCCTGTCCACTTCTGCTGACATGGATAAAGTACTACATATTTTGGTTCTTGAGCAGTTTGACAGTAAAGCCAGAGCTTGGAAATAACTAGTTAATTAAGTCACTGAGGTTTTTATACTCATCAGATTTTTCTCCCAATGTAGCCTACTTTACTAGATTTTGTGATTAATGCTGAAGTTCATCCCATGGGCTAACAATTTAATTAACTTTAGAACATTGGAATTCATAAGAGTGGGTAGCTCTTCCTTTGGCAGATTCAGTAAGACAGCAAGGCCTAAGGAGAGAAAGGATTAGCACTGGAGGAAATTCATCACAGGGCTCTGTTGGTAGGCAATAGAACCCAGCAGAAGCATAGCTAGAAAGCAACTGAAGAATTAAGACTGGGAAACAATTGAGGAAGAATGGAAAGGAAGAAAGAATGAGACCTAGTATAGAATACAATGGGACAGGGACCAGTTTGCTTGCCTAGCTCCCAAGCAGCCATTTCCCTTACAGAATGGCAAGCACTTTAGGCCTGAAAGCTTCTGTTCCCTTGCCTCTGCTGACCTTGTATATTTCTAGGGATGGGTGAGGTTGAAGCTTTTAGTTTGGAGCCAATAGATTCATTTAGCTAATCCCATAACTTCTCGATGTCTACTCAGAAATAAATCTCCTCTGCAAACCTTTAGTGTTTATTTTATTGCTCACACAGTGCTAGGCACTTGGAAAGTCCCTCCCTCCTCCTCTCTTTGCTCCTCTCTCTCAATCTCTCTCAATGTTTCTCCACTCCTTTTTTTTTTTTTTTTTGCTTCTCACCCACCCATCTCTTCATTGGATCTCACACTTTGAAGGTTTTTGTAAGGCTGGAATCTGGTGCCAAAAGATACAGATAGCTAAATTAATACTTTCTTATCCCTGCCTATGTCTTCCTTTTAAAAATCTACTCAGGAATAAGTCCTATTGAGTTAAATGAACAAAACATGCTCTGCCACTGATCCTCAGCGGATCACAATTCATGATAGGGAGTGGGGAAACAGAGAGCATGCAGTGATTCATTTGTGCAGAAAAAAATGTTCTGCATATACCCAGAGGCGCTCAAAACACATATAATTAAGAACTCTCCATCCTTGATTCACTGACTGACCTTTGCAGACAGCCACTCATTGTTGGACTTCCAGTGGTTCAGTGTCCTCTACCTTAAATTTACACATCACCACGTATAAACCTTTTATAAACAAGGTACTTTAAGGGCCACTGAAGAGTGTACAAAGTGTGAGGGGGGTAGAAGGAAGAGAAGAGAGATGGAGATCAGTGAAAAATTGAACGAGTTTAAATTCCACCCTTTAGGGGAGCTTTTTCCAATCTGACAGTTTCCTGACACGGACTCCCACCACCTGTAGGCAACAATTGTACTATGGGCTTTCTCAGTTCATCTGGCATAGGGCAAGTGAAAAAGTGATTAAAAGAACACCTTTGAAGTTGCCCGTAACAAAACATGACCTCTAGTGTGAACAGTCCATATCACTTCTTGTAAATCGTACCGTCTGTTGCAAAACTAACATTTCAAATAGCAAACTAATGAGTAACAACTAATCAAACAGCTGTAATGATCAGTGTTGGTAATAATAAACTAATCCCTCCATTTCTAGCACTTAACTTTTTCAAATTAAATTTCAAACCTAACATTCCAAGCTACGGGGAGTAAAGGTAGTTAATAAAAACAAAACAGTTGTTGCTGTACCTGTACACCTGCTGAATAGCCTCTGTTAAAGTTTGCATGTTTGGTGAATGTCACAGATGTTTGGTAACAGACACAGACAGAGATCAGGGACTTTTTCAGACAGGGACTTTTACCCCATTCCTGCTTCGCTAAACACCCTCCCGCCCCACTCCCGTCCCTGCTCCGAAATAAAAGAAAAATTTTCAGACACTCACCTTCTAGCGAAAGAGGAATGTCCTTCTCCTCCCCTTGGCTTGCCGGGAGTAAATGCAGCCATTGTAAAGCTGCATTTATAACTTGGAAAACAAATCCCGCCCATTCTCACGAGAGAACAGTTGTGTGGGAAATTTAAAAATAAGTCAAAATAAACGTAAAACAACAACAACACCAAGCCCCAAAACACTCTTTAAAGGTTACAAGTAACCCAGGGAAGGGAGGGGAAAGGGTGTCACTTACCTCCTCGTCCCAATCTCCACCAGAAATGTTTGGCACGGACCTCCCCTCACGGCTGGCATTGTGCCAGCATAACGGGAGAGGAATGGGACACCTTTCAGACCACCCATGATTCCGTGACAGAAACGGAACGGGTGGTCTATTCACAATGTTTCCCCATTATTACTATAACTCAGAAGCAGCATGGAAGCAGCACAGGACTGGGTTGACCTCCTCTGAAAGGGAAACCCTTTCTTGGCCCTGTTCTGTGCCTGCCTCAGAATATAAAGCCTGTCTGAACATCTCCTATGTAAACGAGCAATTGGCAAGCTGAGAACACAGTGCTTGATTACATCCCATTTGGACTACTATAATGTGCTCTACATGGGGCTGCTTTTGAAAACTGTTCAGAAACTTCAGTAGGTCCAGAGTGCTGATCGGGGCTAGTTATAGGGAGCATATAACATATCCCTTGTTAAAACAGCTTCACTATGTCTCTGGGCACAATTCAAAGTGCTGGTCATGACCTATAAAGTCCTACATGGCTTAGGTCCAGACTATCTGAAAGACCCTACCTCCCCATACGAACCTGCAAGAGGTCTAAGATCTTCAGGGGAAGGTTTTCTCTCAGTCCCACTACAATTGCAGGTTTACTTGCTGAGGACATGAGAGAGAGCCTTCTCAGTGGTTGCTCCCATTCTCTGAAACTCCCTTTCATGGGAGGCTAGGCTGACCTCCTCCCTGTTTTCCTTTCACTGGCAAGCAAAAACTTTTTTTTTTTTGGTTTAAGCAGGCTTTTAACATGTGATTGTGTCCATAGAGGCTTTTTTTAAATTGGGATGTGTGTTTTATTTTTTTTAAAAAAAAACATTGGTAAGTTTTGAATAATTTTAATTGTAAAGATTTTAATTGTTTTTTTTAAATTGTGTTAGATTTTAATTGATGTTCTTTTGTGAGCCTCCTTGGGTCCTACTCTGTAAATAAATAAATAAATAAATAAAGCCGTTAATCTCATGCAGGCTGTGAATGAGCAGGTCTGGGCAGCTCAGGATCAGAGGGGCAGGAAGATACCTAAACAGTAGCTTCCTATTGCCATTCAATATATGCATCTTTCAACATGCCCAGAACACAAGCCATAAGAACACAAAAAGCTATTTGACAGTGGAGCAGACTGCCTCAGAGTGTGGTAGACTCTCCTTCATTGGAGATCTTTAGTCAGAGATTGGATGGCTATCTCACTAGAATGCTTTAGCTGTGTATTCTTGCATGGCATGGGATGGTCCCTGGGGCCCCTTCTATCTTTATGAGTTTATGAAAAGAAGATAGAGACCGCTATGGTGAAGAGAAACAGAGTATGCCATTCAACAGGCCCCAAAATGAAGGTGAGAAGGTAAAGGAAGCAACTGAAGAGGTAGCCATGAGGGAAGAAGAGCAAGGCACTATTGCCCACACAGAAAGAGAAAACAGATCAAGGAAAAATGAGGTCAGGATACAAGAGCATGAGTCTTCACTTGAGTCAAACATAAAGAAGATATCAAAAGCTTTTGCAAGTATGAAAAGGAAGGCAATGGCAAAAGACCTCTGAGTATTCCCTGCTCAGGTAAGTCTTGCATGGAGATAGCTGCTCTCTGCCATTTCTGAATGGTTTTGAGATACTTGCTTTGTATAATTTGTTTTGCAATTGTATTTTAGAGTTTCGTGTTTATAATTCCTTCCTTCCCTCTGTGTGTGTTTATGTATACAATTATTTTAGATGGTAAGCCTTTGGCAGGACCCATTTTTTTCTTGCTTGTTTTACTGTAGAGCTCCATGTATGTAGATGTACTGTAAAGTGCCATGTACATCAGATTCAAATTTCACAGCAATCTACTTAAATTCAACTACTTCACCTTGTTGATACAAGTGTAGTATATGGGATGCAGCCAGCATCTGGCTACCAAATTCATTTCTGCACAGAAATCTAGAGAAAAGGTATTCAAGGACTTGTCTAGACAATAAGATATAATGCTGATTGCTGCGCATTAACACAAAATTGCAGCACTGTTCCTTTGTCTCCATGGTTCCTTGGCAAAATCGCTGGTATGCTAAGCTATCTGTGTTTTAGATTCACACGCAGCCATGCTTGTGAATCAACATGTGGCCAAGGGTGAATTACCCGCGTTATTATTCTCAACAAGTTGCCATCGCTGCATAGTATTTTTTTAAAAAACTGCAAATCAAAAGTGCACAAGTGCAACCTTCCACTTAAAAAAACTGTTTGGTCACTTCAGCACAGCAAAAAAGCATATGATCAGCAATGCGAGACTCCAAAATGGCACTTCTGGCCACTTCATTGCTGGCAACCCCCCCCTCCCGTGCACATTCAGCCAATCAGCTTTCTACTTCTGCCCTGTGCTGCACTGAAAATCAGCTGTCTAAACAAGTGGTAATGCACACTTTCACGTATTACTTTTGTAAAAACATCAGGAAAAGCCACAAAGGCTTTCCTCCTGTAGTTTTTGGCCCCCTCCTGAATAAGGAAAATCACAGCAGGATTTCGTTGGGACAAAGGGCATTCCCTGCGAATTCTATTAGGATTACTTTCACTGTCTAGACAACCCCTAATCTTGTTAATTTTACATGAATGGTGCCAAAGTGGCACAGCGGTTTGAGTGTTGGACTACAGTTCTGGAGACCAGGGTTCAAGTCCCTGCTTGACCATGAAAACCCTTGGGTAAGTCACACACTCTCAGCCTCAGAAAACCCTGTGATAGATTCTCCTTAGCATTGTTGTAAGTTGGAAATGACTTGAAGGCACACAACAGCAACAACAATAAATTTAACAGGTGCTTGGCCACTTATGATAGGTAACCATCAAGATTTTGGCTCTGTCCCCACAAACATTTTATTTATTGAATTTATACTTCACTTCCTCTTTACACATGATCCTAGGTGGAATTTCTTGGAGCCCGTTGAATTAGTTGTGCTACTTTGCGGCAGATTCACCACCAGACGCTAACAATGCAAACTAATGAGATCAAGAAAGTATGCCCTATGTAGAACATAAGGAGGGTAATCAAACATTGTCTACAGAGCATTTTGAGTATGGGAACCTTAAGAGCTGATTCATATGAACTGTTGGAGTATAGCAATTTCTGTGTGGCTGGGGCTCCACACCTCAGTCTAATAATTATCCAATGTGCTGATAATGAAATTTTCCATTGCTATATGCTAGCTATACTGTATAGCAGCTGCTTCCAAATGTTACTGTGAATGGCATGGAAGTATAAACATGAAGATGGTTACAACCTGGACCATTATAGAAAAGTGTATTTTTTCAATTCCACCCCTTTATTATTCTGCAATTCTGCTATGACAGATCGGGGTGGGCAACTTGTGGCACGGAATACTGGCAACTTGGGGCAGGAAGGAAAGATGGAAAAGTAGAAAGAAAGAAAAAGAAAAGAATTGTTCCTATAGCACACACATACTTCCAAGTGAAGTAAAAAACTGTAGTAAAAATTAACCCTTTTAATTTGGGCTTTAATTAATGTGGGCTTTGATCAGATTGCTGAACAACCCTTGTAGGGCTCCTGTTGCTTCAAAAGTGGAATAATATGCAGAAATTTAACGAATGAAACCCTTTTCAGCATTATGAAAATTATAATGAAAATTATAGCTGAAGTTGTGACAGGACTGTGCCAAGCTTCTAGTGGCTTAGGGTGCGGCTATACGATCATAAAAAAATCCGTATGGGGAGCAAAAAATACGAACAGCCTGTCGTTCGTATGCATACGAACCGGCTATATGATTTTTAACCCCCCTAAACTCCGTATGACTCCCTCTTCCCGAAGCTGGCTGGAGCGAGCAAGCCAAGCGGCAGTTTTAAATCTCCCGCCGCTTTTTTTTTAAAAAAAGGTTCCTGGTTTGCGGACAGTCAGTTTTCCGTATTTACAATATAAAATAAAAATAAATAAACATATAAATTCACGGACTTACCGGACGCTCGCTAGCGACAAATCATAATATGAGTTCTGTTCACAGGCTGAGTGTACCTATCCAAGGCATAACGCCTCTCTCACATCTGCAGCTCTCAGGGGGGGGGGCGACTATATTCCATCTCCTGCCATGAATTACTAAATTCTAGGCTAAGAAGAGTTCTCACAATGCATTTTTAATTATAAGAAATAGGGTACCACGATCCAGTCCAGGAAAAATGGTTTGAAAAATGACAATTATTACACTGTGTCAAATGTTTATACTGCCAAAAAAAAAAAAAAAAAAAGGTTGCTAGTGAAGTGCAACAGCAAAGGTGATAGAGAAAGTGTTTTTTCTATGCCAAGTGTGAAGAACAATTATTTGCCTCCTCTCAACAGTGACGCTGCTTCCTTATTTACGTCTCTTGATATTCAAATCTTTTTGCTTGCACAAATAAACACCAACATGAGACCTTGTTTAAACTCCCTCTATATATCTAAAATGAAACAAAGAAAGCCAGAATCAGGACTTGTCTATATGAGGGGGGCGGGAAATATGAATGCCACCGAAAAAGCAGCCATTCGCAATGATGCAATGGGAGTGATTTACTCGCAATTTTAAATCTGCAACCACCAATTTTTTAAAAAACCCAACAATTAACATGGTGCACACATGCGCTATTTCGTATTTACATAAAGAAAAAAAGAGAGTATAAGATCGCTGTTTTTTTGATTTACTGGACCCTTGCTTAGCCAAAAACCCAACATGGCGGCAGCAAGTGCTTTCCCTGTTTGCTAGCCCCACCCCCGTGCTTATACACCAATAAGATGACGCTGCCTGTTCATATCTGTGCGAATGCGAGTGTTTGAATGATTTCACATTCGCATGTCGTACAGAGCTTTTTAAAAAATCTGATTGAAACCCCGGATGCTTCCCACATGGACTCTGAGGTGGATTTGGCTGCCCCCCCTTCCGAATGACACGTGTTGATGAGAAAGTCCATAAGAATGGATTGCCTTCTATTTGTATCCCATTAGGATTATTTTGACCAAATAGACAAGCCCTCAGATGTTGCTTGCAAAGTCTGTGTTGTAGGCTTTTCTACCTACTCTTGACACTATAACACTATTTATGCACAGGTTAAAAGGTGGCTTCTTAAAATATTAATAAATGCTTCTATTTCTTTGCATCATTTATGTCAGCCACACAACTGATTACTGGTCAGGGACAATCCCCATGCCTAAATACCCTAAAGGCACTAGATCCCATCCTATCTTGGAAGCTAAGCACTGTCAGCTCTGGTTACTATTTGGATGTGACAATGCCAAATAATATAAGGTGCTGTAGGGTATATTCCAGAGGAAGGAACTGGCAAATCACATCTGAGTCTTCCCTGCCTAAGGACTTCATCAGACATGGCAAATATGGTGTCATAACAACACCTAATGAACGTGAAAGGGTGCCAAATTTGCACAATGTCGTGCTTCCGTGTTCTCGTCCTGTTAATAGAATGCTCTTTTTATTGACGGGCCAAGCTGTTGATCGGCTGTGGTGTTTTTTCCACATAATTGTGAGCAATTATGTAGGCCTCAACTGAACTGTTTAACATTAAAAACAAAGAAACAAGCACCTGTTTTTCAAAACTAAAAGTGGACTTCTGGCCACTTTTATTTTTTTATTTTTTATTTTTGTGGCATTTTGGCAGTTCATGTGACCTTCTGAGGGTTCCAGGTTCGGAAAGTAACCCCTCGTGTTTCAGAATATATAATGTTTGACTTTATATTAGAAAGAAGAATGGGGTATATGGAACAATTGAAAGGAGGAGATAGGCTAAGGAAATGGAATAAACTGATAGAAATAATTAAAGAAGAGGAGGGGTGCAAAATTATAAAGGATACCATTAATATGATTCTCCACATCAAAGGAAAGGGATTTTGGATAAATAACAACTTGTTCCCTTGTGGGGAGGGAATGAAGTGGGTGGGAAAAGCTATAGTGGAAGAAATATTAATATTTGGGTTATTGGGATAATCAGCTGGATAGATATTTGTCATTGCTAATGGTTTTGTGTTAGGTTTGGGGTATATCATATATATGTATGCATGTAAAAATAATCTTTGTTAACAATCCCAAAAAATTAATAAAAGTTTTAAAAAATAATAAAAAAAGGAAAGTAACCCCTCGACAACCCGAAGTTCTGCACTTGTATCCCTTGGCCTCCCCGCTCCCCACACTTTGATTTTCCTTTTGTATCTCTATTGGTGGAAACCCTCTTGCATGTTGCTGCCTTGAATCCCGTGCTGGGAGATATGCAGGATATCAAATAAATATAAAGATAAATGTCAGTGGACAGGCTGAGTCCAGCTTGTCCTGCAGCACAGAACGGATCCCTTCAGGATGTTCATAGGTCTCACTGCACACTCATGCCTTGCTGCTCAGCCCATTGGATAAGGCTATAATGTGTTTTACATTTTCAGTGATGCTACTTATCTGGAATACATTTCCTGCAGCTAAAAAGTTTTCAGAAGCTGTTCTGCCCCAGAATAGAAAATGCTATCTCTGTCTGGGGAGGAGGAGAGAGAAAGAGAAAAAGAAGTGGGGAAAGGGGTGGGGAGAGACAAAGGCTGTCTACCATCTTTCCTCATTAAAAGAAATACTGGGAAATGATAGATTCTTGTTCAAGGTATAATCTTTTGCAATCAGCAACAATATTACGATATCATCTTGAATTAGAGCAATTTTAGAAATGATATAATAAATTGCAGCAGCAGACGTAAGAACACGCTACACTGATCAGAACAGAGAGACTAGGTATAATGCAATGGAACTAGAAGCTATTAATTTAAAAAACAGCAGGAGCTCTTTTGTACTATACACGAAAAAGGGAAGTTAGCCATGTTGTTAATTTTTTTAAAAAAGAATCTAAAACCCTTATTTCTGTAATACATTTGCCAGGCCAACTCAAAGGTTAGAAAATGCTGTACAAACTTTCAAGTTTTTTCAGAATTCATCAGGTTAGACTGTAAACAAAATAAGATCATTGGCAGCGAGGGAAAGAAATGACCAATGTTCAGGTCATGACAAGATGAGAAATCTACTATTGTTTGCTTTTCTTTCCTAACACCCTTTGGAGGATTCCAGGCATAAACTGAAGCTATCTGTATACCTGGTAGAGCATGATTTTAATGTATGAAGCCCCCTCTACTTTCACCTTAATTCTGGATTAGGATGCCGATTCCCTTGCTTGAACATCAAAGGCTTTCTTTCTCCATCCCACCACTTTTAGTTTGTTTACCTTCCAGCCTCATGAAGGGTTTTGAAGAGCAAAAAACCTTGCACAGTATTTTTTAACCTTTGGATTCACCTAATAAAAATATTAATATGCTATGGATTTCAGGTTTGGGGTTTGTTTTTTGGGAGTTTTTTGTTGTTCTTGAGCAGGATAGATTGATTGATTTTTTATTTATTTATTTATTTATTTATTTATTTATTTATTTTTTTAAAATCAACTGGACTTTCCCCAGTGAATTTAATTCAGACAGCTCATGTATTTTTCAGATATTTTATAAACAAAAATGAATTTTAATTTGTTGATATCTTTAAAAGATAGTAATTTACAACTGTATTGATAAGACCATTTCAAGTTTCTACACAGGTGGAATATGCTGGCTTCCCGTAGGCATATACTGCCCACAGATTTGGCCTGTTGCTCCCCCATTACCTGTACGGAACGGGATGGAATCCAGACCGGCAAGCTGGCCATTCTCTGCAGCCACCACCGCCCACATCCCAATCAATGCAGTCAGGAAGCCAGCCCCCAGCACATGAGCAAGGCCCCCTGCATGTGACCAGCCTTGGTTTGATTGTGTATTTCTGCATGGCAGGGGGTTGGACTGGTCTCTTCAAACTCTATGATTCTATGATTCCTGGCTACAGAAGAACAAGGCAGCTGGCAACTGTGGAGATTGGAGGGCAGGCTGAAATGGTCTCCTATGGTCATGTGGAGACAGATCCATTTTTTGCTGGCGGGTATTTTTTAAAAAAATGATATAATGGGCCTTACTCCATCTTGGCCCTGTCTTTGGCCCAGGAGTTGTTAGGACTGCCTGTGGGCAAAATGGGAGAAAAGCCCTGCGTCGTCTGGACTGCAAGGCTCTAAGATGGGGGGGGGATTGGGTAAATTGTCTGTCTGGACAAGCCCTTAGACTTCCCTAAAACCAAGGACTTATACAAATTGAAGTTAAGAAAAAATAGATGGCTGATTCAGTTAAATTCACTGACTCTTCTTACATTCATTCCTGTTCCTTACTTCACCACTGTTTCTTCTCCACTAGGACTAGGTGATCCACTGAGGCCTGGAACACTAGGGAGGATAAAAGTCTCTAGAGCAATGTGAAGTCGAAGGCTTTCACGGCTGGCATCCATAGATTTTCCTTGGTTTTTTTCCAGGCTGTGAGGCCGTGTTCGCACGTAGTCTTGTTCAGCCAGGTCTCTCCCATCCTATATCTATGCATTTCATTTTTCTGCCTTAAGTGCAGTACTTTACATTTCTCTGTGTTGAATTTCATTTTGTTAGCTTTGGCCCAGCTCTCCAGTCTATCCAGGTCATTTTGAATTTTGATCCTGTCCTCTAGGGTATTAGCTACTCCTCCTAATTTGGTGTCATCTGCAAATTTGATAAGTATGCCCCTAATTCCCTCATCCAAGTCATTGATAAAGATGTTGAATAGCACTGGGCCCAGGACAGAACCCTGTGGCACCCCACTGGTCACATCTTTCCAAGATGAAGAGGAGCCACTGCTGAGCACCCTTTTGGTTCGGCCGGTCAACCAATTACAAATCCATTGAACAGTTAACTTGTCTAGCCCACATTTTACAAGCTTGTTTGCAAGAATGTCATGGGGAACCTTGTCAAAGGCCTTACTGAAATCAAGGTATGCGATGTCCACAGCATTCCCTTCATCTACCAAGCTGGTAACTTTATCAAAAAAAGAGATCAGATTAGTCTGGCATGACTTGTTTCTCTGAAACCCATGTTGACTTTTTGTGATTATGGTATTGCCTTCTAAATGTTCAGAGACTCTCTGTTTAATGATCTGCTCTAGCATCCTCCCTGGTATTGATGTCAGACTTACTGGACAATAATTGTTGGGATCCTCTTTTTTCCCCTTTTTGAAGATGGGGATAATGTTTGCCCTCCTCCAGTCTGCTGGGACTTCTCCTGTTCTCCAAGAGTTCGCAAAGATTATTGCCAATGGCTCTGAGATCACATTTGCCAGCTCTTTTAATACTCTTGGATGTAGTTCATCTGGTCCTGGAGATTTAAATTCATTTAGATTAAGAAGGTATTCCTGTACTACCTCTTTGCTTATTCTGAGCTGGATTTCCCCTATTGTGTCCTCTGTTCCATTCTCCTCAGGTTGGTCCCCCTTTTCCTTTTCTGAAAACACTGAGGCAAAGAAGGTGTTGAGTAATTCTGCCTTTTCTCTGTACCCTGTTAACATTTTGCCATCTTCTCCACGTAGTGGCCCTATCATTTCCTTCTTCCTTCTTTTGCTGCGGACATACCCCAAAAAACCCTTTTTATTGTTCTTAACCTCCCTAGCAAGCCTGAGCTCATTCTGTGTTTTAGCTTTTCTGACTTTACTCCTACACGTGTTCGCTGTTTGAATTCTTCTTTGGTGATTTCCCCCTTTTTTCATTTCCTATACATGTTCATTTAAAACTTAGCTCCATTGAAAGTTCTTTAGTCATCCATCCTGGTTTCTTGAGACACCTCCATTTTTCTTCCTCAATGGTACTGTTTGAAATTGTGCCTTCAGTATCTCCCTTTTGAGAAAGTCCCATCCATCTTGAGGTCTCTTTTCTTTTAGTATTCCTGACCATGGGATCACCCCCAGTATTTCTCTGAGTTTATTGAAATCAGCTCTCCTAAAGTCAAGAATGAGTGTCTGACTATGCCTGGCTTCTCCTTTCCATTGTATAACAAACTCCAGGAGAACATGATCACTCTCACCTAAGGATCCCACCACTTGCACCCCATTAACCAGGTCATCTCTGTTGGTTAGGATCAGATCTAAAATAGCTGACACCCTTGTTGCCTCTTCCACCTTTTGGACCATGAAATTGTCTTCCAGGCAAGTAAGGAATTTGCCAAACCTTGAAGTTTTGGTTGAGTTAGATTGCCAGCAAATATCAGGATAGTTGAAGTCATCCATCACTACTACATCTCTCCTATGATCCTCTTGGCCACCCTTCTTTGGAAACATTCCAGCTTGTCAAAATCCTTCTTGAACTGTGGTGCCAGAACTAGAGACAGTATTCTAGGTGAGGTCTGACCAAAGTAGAAAAGAGGTGATTTATAAAGAATGGGAGAACAGTTCCCTGATGCAAAACACTTACAGTATAGATTATGTAAGTGCAGTGAAGAAAGAAGAGTTTTTAAAAAATGAAGAGATAAATGGGAAACAAAGATGTTACATATGGTTCCAGTAGAATATGGAGATGTGGGTAGACTCCAGACTTGTTATATCTATTTTATTTTTATTTTTTAAATAAGACCCAAGATTCTCAAGTCAGAACCAGGGACAAAATATATACAATTAAGATCAAATGGGGCATTGCTTTAAATAAAGCTAGCAGCTTCACCTTTTGTTCTCTTTTACACTAGAATAAGAAGTCTCAGGCCTTGTCTAGATGGGCTATTTGCCCCATCTTGCAGACCTACAGTCCATACCGTTTTATCCCCAGGATGTCTTGCAGATGCCCTGGGCAAAGATGGACTAAAGCCCGTTACACCTTTATATTTTAACACGCAGGAAAAAACTGACTCATTTGGGGGAGGGGAACTGGATTGGGCCCTGCAAGAATGCAGGAGTCAACACCTACACACCAGCCATACAAGCGGCAGCCTCCTCTGCCATCCCCCAGCATGTGATCAAGGTGTCTTGCACATGAGCAGCCTTGATCACATGCTGTGGGCCTCTGTTCTGGCTTCAGAGAGAGTAAGGCAGATGGCAATGGAGGCAGACATCAGTATGGGCCGGTGGGTCCATGCAAACTTCCTCCCATTTCATTCAGATAAGGGGGGAGGGATGATTCAGGGCCAGAATATACCAGTGGAAATTCAGAATATTCTTGCAGGTCTAGACAAGACCACAGTCTGCAATAGGAGGAGTTAACACGTCATCTCTACTGTGGTCCTGATCTACCGGTACATATACCTTGGCAAGGGATCTGGACTGCAAATCAAGACTGATAAGCAGTAAGTCACCTGGTTAACCTAAATTAGTTCAAATCTGCAGGAACTTGCTGATGTACTCTCTGAATCACTTGCCATCATTTCTGAGAAATCTTGGAGAATGGGTGAGGGCCAGGACCTGGAGAAGAGCAACAATTGTTTCTTTCTTCAAAAAAGGCAAAAGAAAAAAAGAAAAGAAAAAAAGAAAAGAAAAGAAAAGAAAAGAAGATGATTCAGGGAACTACAGGCCAGTCAGCCTGATCTCAATACCAGAAAAAAATATTAGAATTGATTGTGTGTGCGTGCCTTCAAATCACCTGTCAACTTATGGTGACCCCATGAATTTCATAGCGTTTTCTCAGGCAAGGCATACTCAGAAGTGGTTTTGCCAGTTCCTTCTTCTGACACATAGCCTACAGCACCTGGGATTTATTGGCAGTCTCCCATCCAAGTACTAACCAGGGCTGGCAAACAGAATGGATTATACAGGCATCTATTTGCAAGTATCTTGATGACAATGCAGTGATTAGCAGTGATTGGTAGGAACTAGCATGGGTTTGTCAAGAAGAAATCCTGCCAAACAAATCTTTTTTTTTTTTAATCAGGTCACTAGTTTAGTAGATGGTGGGAATGTGGTGATCTGGATTTCAGGAAAGCATTTGATAAGGTCTTCCATTACATTTTGATTAGCAAAATTATTAAATATGGAATACAGTTGTCGCTTCATATTTGCTGGGGTTTAGTTCCAGGACCCCCTGTGGATACCAAAATCTGTGAATACTTAAGTCCAATTATATGCAATGGCATAGCAAATTGATGTCCCTTATATAAGATGGCAAAATCAAGGTTTGCTTTTTGGATTATTATTTTTTTAAGAATGTTTTCAAGCCGTGAATACTTAAATCCATAGATACCAAATCTGTTGATACGGAGGGACTACTGTAGATGGAAACACCATCAGGTGGATCCATAATTGGATGGAAAACTATGTTCAAAGCGTCACCATCAATTGCTACAACTCAAACTGGAAGGAAGTCTTGAGTGGTGTGCTGCAGGGTTATGTCCTAATGCCATTACTCTTCAACATTTTTATTAATAACTTAGATGATAGGGAAGAAGAAATCCTTATCAGGGTTGCAGATGATACAAACCCGGGAGAGGTAGTGCACACATTGGAAGATAGGAACAGAATTCAAACAAATCTTGATAAACTAGAAATTTCAAAACTGAAACTAACAAATCAAATTCAACAGAGACAAATGCAAAATTCTATATTTAGGCCACAAAAACCAAAAGCACAGGTACAGGATGGGGGATACTTGGCTTGGCAGTACTATATGTGAAAAGGACCTTGAAGTATTGTTAATCATGAGTTCAACATGACACAACAATGTGATGCTGCAGCAAAAAAGGCAAACAGTATTTTAGCCTGCATTAATAGAGTAAGTTTCCAAATCAATAATTCCACTTGGAACCAGTATTGTGTAGTGATTTGAGTGTTGGACTACCACTCACATACTCAGCCTCAGAGGAAAGCAAAGGCTAACCCCCTTTGAACAAATCTTGCCAAGAAAAGCCCATGATATTGTGTCTTAGGGTCATAGTAAGTCTGAAATGACTTGAAGGCAAACAACAACAACAATAACAACAACAGCAGTTTCACTATATGCCTCATCTGGACTACTGAGTTCATCAGTTCTGGGCACTTCATTTTAAGAAGGATATAAACAAGTTGGTGCAGGTTCACAGAAGGATGATACAAGGTATGGAGAACAAAACTTATGAGGAGAGGTTGAAGGAGCTGGGCATGTTCAGTTTAGTGAAGAGAAGAGTGGGGGGTGACATGATTGCACTCTTTAAATAAGGGCTGTCACAGAGAGAGGGTGTAGCTTTGTTCTCTGCTGCCTCAGAGGGTAGACCAAGTGTAAATGGTTTCAAGTTTCAGGAGATCAGATTTCAACTGAACGTTAGAAGGAACTTTTTGAAATTAAGAGCAGTTTGGCAATGAAACCAATTGCTTAAAGAGGTGCTGGGTTCTCCTTCTCTGGAGGTCTTCAAAAAGAGGCTTGGGCATACTCTGGCTGAAGATACTGTACTGAGCAGAGGGATGGTGGACTCAGTGGTCCATGGGGCTTCTACCAGCTCTGTGATTCTGTGTTCCATGCGTGCAATGTATATTGTATTTTGCAATACAAATTGCAGGTGCATTCGGTCTGATCCAGATCAGAACCACAGTAGAGAGGGAGGGACAAAGTCTCTTACCTCTGATGCTAAGGTCATGTGCTGGATCTACCCCCTAAAGTAAAACAGGAAAAAAAAGAACAGGGCTGCTAGTGGTGTAGCTGCAAATGCCACTTAAGGGAGTACCAGATTTAGCCCTTGCATTTAAAGAACAGGGAGGTCCTGTGCATATTCTGAAGTGAAGAATTTGTTTTCTGCGCCAGACCTGAACTGACCCCTCAATCTGTTCACCCAAAAGCCCATTCCTGGTTAACCCAAACGTTCTTCGTTTCAGCAGCCTAATTTGTGTGTGTTGAAGGATCATTTTGCTGCTGCTGTGGTTAAATTGCAAATCACCTAGAGATCTTGCTATACCTTCTGCTCACCCCTGAGGTATTTATGTACTAGGCAATTATAGCAAAGGCTTATGCCAGACAGATCTGAAGGGAAGTAAGAAAAGTAGAATTATGGTAGCAATTAGGTGGACATGGGATAGCAGAAGTGAAAAGTCAGATGTTGTTATTATAAAGGTTTGCCAGATTTTTAAAACAGCAATAACGGACAGTTGAAATTCATGATATGCAGGGTTGGCCAACAGGACATAGCTATTAATAAGATGGGTTCTATGGAAATGCCAGATAAAAGTACTGATTTTAGTTAACTTAACCACATATTTCTCTGTAATTTTAACACATTGTCCATATTCATAAATTACAAGATGCAACAATTTCTGTCTTTATGAAAGGCCTATACCCAAAATTACGGGATTTTGTCAGGGGAGGGGGAGAGTTTCTAATTCATTCTATATAAAAGGAAAAGCTTTCCAGCCTTCAAATTGGGACATCCCTTATAGCAAAGGACACCTGCAAAGCCTATAAGAGATAAGCTTTCTAGCCCTCAAATAAGGGACACTTCACAATCCTACTATGATATGATCCTTCCTTTTGTTTATGAGATTAACCTTATGAGGAAGCTGCTGATGCTATACTTCATATGAAAAATGGAGCAAAGGATGAAAGCTTCACAAACATCTTATGCTTGCAGAACTACATAGTTAACAAAACATGTGGTCTCTTTCTTTCAGTAAGACTGATCTGGAAAAAAAATAGCAGGTTTTTAATAAGCCAAAGGTCCTGTGTTGGGCAGTCCTAAGGATTATGGTGATGAATCTATGGAACTGGATTCTAGAAAGCATTGTGTATGGGAAAAGAACTTTATAGAGTTCTAGGACAAAAAATTAAGGCAAACTGAGAATTTTCAGAGCAATACATTTGAGTCTCTATACCAATTATCTGGGTTGGTTACTATAAACCACAGGAAAAATCCAGTGGAAGAAGGAATACAGGAAGCCCTTGACAGGTTAGGGACTACAACAGTGTCAGAAACTGGAACTGATCAAAAAGCAGAACCCATGTAGGGAACATGAGTCAACAGTGTGATGCGGAAGCTAAAAAGGCCAATGCAATTTTGGGCTGTATCAATAGAAGTATAATGTCTAGATCAAGGGAAGTAATAGTGCCACTCTATTCTGCCTTAGTCAGGCCTCACCTAGAATACTGTGTCCAGTTCTGGGCACCACAATTCAAAAAGGATATTGACAAATTGGAGCGTGTCCAGAGGAGGGTAACTAAAATGGTGAAAGGTTTGGAAACCATGCCTTATGAGGAAAGACTTAGGGAGCTGGGTATGTTTAGCCTGCAAAAAAGATAGTTAAGGGGTAATATGATAGCCCTGTTTAAGTATTTGAAGGGTGTCACATTGAGGATGGAGCAAGCTTGTTTTCTGCTGCTCCAGAGACTGGAACACGGAACAATGGATGCAAGCTCCAGGAACAGAGATTCCACCTCAACATGAGGAAGGAACCTTCTGACTGTAAAAGCTGTTCGGCAGTGGAAAACACTCCCTCGGAGCATGGTGGGGTCTCCTTTCTTGGAGGTCTTTAAACAGAGGCTGGATTACCATCTGTCGGGGATGCTTTGATTGTGATTTCCTCATGGCAGGGGGTTGGACTGGATGGCCCTTGTGGTCTCTTCCAACTCTACAATCCTATGATTCTATGAAGGAATTATGGTGGCTCGCTTGGGACTGTCTGTGTGCACCCATGGGTGCCACTTGCAAAGTCTCTCAGTCAGCTTGGCGACTCCCCCCCTCCCGCTCAGCTCACTTTACAAGCAGCGCACACATGTGTATTGAATCCCAAGCAAGCCTCTGTAGGCAAGAACAGTTGAAAGAGTAGAATGAATGGAACTTGTCCTTAATTGGCAAGCGTCAAAAGAGCGATTCTTCAGCTACTGAGGATGTACGACAGATTTCTATAGAAAAAAGAATAATTCCTACATAATGAATGTTTTTAGAACAATCTTAGTAGAAAGGTCATTTTCTTCATTGTCACTTTGATAGCAACTACGGATATAGACAACATAAAGTAGCAGTTAGGTTAGAAAATAAAATCTAAAAATAAAAAGGAGCCATACTTACATTGGTGACATATTCAATATCCTTCCAAATATTACACTCCCTGGGAAAATCCGACAACTCTAAAAAATTATCTACTATCACCTGGCCAATTAAGTCATGCCTGGAGAATCGGTCAAAGTCATATACAGAGAAATGGAGTTTCCTTGTATTCAAGTCATTGTAAGGTACAGGAAATAAAAAAACTTCATCAAACACTGGGTTCAGGGTCTTTCTGTGTACTTTAGTCTGGTGTTTTGTTTTCCTATCTGGAAGTAAGTAGATCTTAACATATGGGTCTGAAGTCCCAGAAAAGTCTTTTGCTGGCAGGTTCACAGCTTTGTGAATCTTCACCATTAGTTGTTCCAAATCACAATCATATTTCAGAATAAAGTTGAGCTTCCCACAGGACTTGCTGTTATTTCTCCGCCCATCGTCTGTGTCCACTGATCTTTGTTTATATAACTCTGGCTTGATCCGCCCAATCCTCGTCAGCTGCTCCTGCTTTTGGATCTGCTGAATGTTAAAGTCTGGGTTTGAGAGATTGAGCTGCCTTCGGATGGAATTGTGCCTTAAATAAAAACAACAAAATGTAATTATTAATGATATTTAAGAACCCCACAATGTTCTCAGAACAAGCTACAAGTTAAAAAATGAAAGCATACAACAATGTACAAAAATCAACAGACAGACTTGATTACACTTGTAGAAATAACAAATCCTTACATTGTTTTAAAGACTGTTGTCCTTATGTACCTTCAAGTTGACACCAACTTATAGTAACCCTCTGATAGTGTTTTCTTGGCAAAATTTCATCAGAAGAGGTTTGCTATTGCTTTTCTCTTAGCCTAAGAGAACATGACTTACTCAAGGTCACCCAATGGGCTCCCATGGCTAAGTAGAGATTCAAAATCTCTACTGTCCTCTCAGAGTTCATACTACACACTCAAACCACTACACTGGCACCCAAAACAGAAGATACTAGGAATTAAACTTGGGACTTGGGGTTAACACAGATCTTCAGATCTACCATCAAGCTATTCCTCCAACTATTTTAAGACTTATAAAGCTGGATAAGAATTCTTTTTTAAAAACACTTTTCAGTTTCACCATAAATATTTAACACATATCTTATTTGGAAAGGGGCTGGTATTGGAGAATACATGTATCACTTATTAGGAAGGGCTGGAGTTAGCAGCAGGATTCCCAGCTCTGCTTTGTTCCCTCACCTTACTCCCTTGATGGCCACAGCATTCTGGGCCCAGTGCTATTCAACATCTTTATCAATGACTTGGATCAGGGAATAGAGGGCATGCTTATCAAGTTTGCAGATGACACCAAATTAGGAGGTGTAGCTAATACCCCAGAGGACAGGATCAGAATTCAAAATGACCTTAACAGATTAGAAAGCTGGGCCAAAACTAACAAAATGAATTTCAACAGGGAGAAATGTAGGATATTACACTTTGGCCGAAAAAATGAAATGCACAGATATAGGATGGGTGACACCTGGCTTGATGGCAGTACATGCGAAAGGAATCTAGGAGTCTTAGTAGACCACAAGCTGAACATGAGTGAACAGTGTGATGCAGCAGCTAAAAATGCCAATGTGATTCTAGATTGCATCAAGAGGAGTATAGTAATACCACTCTATTCTGCTTTGGTCAGACCTCATCTGGAATACTTTGTCCAGTTCAGGGCACCACAATTCAGGAAGGATATTGACAAGCTGGAACACGTCCAGAGGAGAGTGACCAAAATGGTAAAAGGTTTGGAAGCCATGTCATATGAGGAGTGGCTTAGGGTGTTGGGTATGTTTACCCTGGAGAAGAGAAGGTTAAGAGATGACATGAGAGCCAAGTTTAAATATTTGAAGGGATGTCATTCTGAGGATGGAACAAGCTTGTCTTCTGTGGCTCCAGAAACTAAGACACAGAGCAATAGAGTCAAACTACAGGAAAAGAGATTCCACCTAAGAGCATTAGGAAAAACTTTATGACAGTAAGAGCTGTTCGGCAGTGGAATATGCTGCCTCAGAGTGTGGTAGAGTCTCCTTCTTTGGAGGTTTTTAAACAGAGGTTGGATGGCCATCTGTCAGGAATGCTTTGATTGTGTATTCATGCAGAGCAGTGGGTTGTATTAGATGGCCCTTGTGGTCTCTTCCAACTCTATGATTCTATGTTCCGGTCCAAACGGTGAAAATAATCCAAATAGAATTTGAATGGAAGATAATCTGTCTAAATGGACATTCGCATCAATACATCCCATTCAGAAGAGAGGGCAGCCAAATCCACCGTAAAGCTCCGAAGGGAACTCTCAGAGTTTTTAAAAAGCTCCATAGGGGATGCAAACATGTGATAATTAAGACGATCACATTCATGTTGCTGCAACAAGGCAGCGTAAGCTGATTGGCCTGATGAGCATGGAGGGTGGGGCTAGCAAAACAGGGAAAGTGCCTGCTTCTGCCATGCTGGATTTTCAGCTATGCGAGAAGTTGGTAAGTCAATAAAAAAGTGATCTTTTACTCTCTTTTTTCTTTTTGTAAATATGAAATATTGCATGTGTGCACCATGATAATGTTTTTTTTTTAAAAAAAAAAAAATTTGGTGCGCAAATAAATCACTTGTGCTTACCATCTTGGCTAGGGGGCAGGCAAAGTTTAGGGGAGCTCTATTGACAATTAAGACAGGTCGCAGTGCTGCAAATTGCTGTTTCCCCAGAGCAGATTGTATTCCTCCCCCCCCCCCCCCGTATAGATGTAACTATGATTCTAACTGGTTTCCACCTCAGGATTCACAGCAGTAAAAACATTTCTTGTTAATATCTATGATATGTATAAGAAACCCATTTCATTTTTATTATTCAGTTTCAATTTTATTATTATTTATGTTTTTAATCTTTTCTAGTTTAATATTATTTTAAGGGGTGGGTGGGTTAGGGTATTGAGGCAATTATGGAGTTTTTATACTGTAAGCCACCCTGATTGCGTTGCAGAGGGGCGGGATAGAAATAATAATACTAATAATACTACTAATAATAATATTTAGGAGAGACTGTTGACATTCAACTGAGAATAAGTGGTTGGCCTTGATCTCAGAGACATCCCTGCTCCACCCTAGTGTTGCTAGTCATTCACCAGACCAATTGGCAGGGCAAAGGATCTCAGCGTGTAAATCTTAGAGTGATAGAATCATCACTCTAGAGTTAGAAGGGGTCTCATGGACCATCTAGTACAATCTCCTGTTCAGTGCTGGGTTTCCAGCTAAAGCATCCTCAGCAGCTCATTCTAAAGTGTCTTTTTATTCACCAAAATTTAGGAGATAAACAACATAATATATTTCCCCATACAGTACTGTTGCTGCAACAGAAGTGTATGTGTTCTTGTATAGAAAATGGAACTCCCCATGCTCCATTGCCACATGATGTGACACTACTACTATTAAATTTGAAAAGGTTAAGACAAAATCCTGGTGGGTTAAATAGCTATGATACGTAGTTTAAAAAGGAGGATGCTCTATGCTTCAAAAGATGGTACACTTTTTGTTAAAAGATGCTGGGGCGAACAAGAGGGTACAATGATCTTCCCTTTGTCTTGCTTATGACATGGTTGGCCACTGTCAGCAAGAATGCACTTAACTAGATGAATTAATGATCTAATAAAATCTCTGGCTTTTCTTCGCAAACGAAGATTCAGGAAGGACTCATCCTGCGCCTTCTGCAAGCGCGCTGATGACTAAAAAGGCCAATCCGAGACAAACAAGTCCAGTTGCAAAAAGTGCAGCAGAAGGTCTCCTTGGGTGATGTTTTTGGGTTGTGATTCTTTCTGCGTTGTCGTTTCTCTTCAAGACTTGTTCGTCGTGAGTTCTCAAATAAGGCTGCAGCATTGTGGATATTGCGTCTCCATGCCTCCCGATGTGAGGCCAGGGCGGACCACCGTTGGTGATCAATCTGGCCAAGCCTGAGATGTTGTTTCAGGGAGTCCTTGTATCGCTTTTTTGGAGCGCCCCTCCCACGCTGACCCGTGGCGAGTTCACTGTAGAGTAGTATTTTTGGGAGGCGATGGTCCTCCATCCTAGAAACGTGCCCTGTCCAGCGCAGCTGTGTTCTCAATATCATGGCCTCAATGCTGGTGATCCCTGCTTGTTCAAGGACAGCAACATTCGTCACATAGTCAGTCCAGTGTATATTTAGGATTGTGCGTAGACAGCGCTGATGAAAGCGCTCGAGGAGTCGTAGGTGGTGGCGATAGGTAACCCATGTTTCAGATCCGTAAAGGAGGATAGACAGTACGATGGCTCTATACACACTGATTTTTGTGCTTTGCCTCAGGTGTTTATTGCTCCAGACTCTTTTGTGAAGTCTTCCAAATGCACTATATGCCTTTGCTAATCTGTGATCGATCTCTTTGTCAATCTTGGCATCTGAGGAGATGATGCTTCCCAGGTGAACTGCTGAACGGACTTGAGCACAGATTTGCCGACAGCAATGTGGGGATGGTGGTGTTCGTCCTGTGGTGCAGGCTGGTAAAGAACTTCTGTTTTCTTCAGGTTGACTTCTAGCCCAAACAGCTCTGCAGCTGTTGCAAAGCAGGACGTTAGGCGCTGCAGAGCTGCTTCTGTGTAGGCAACAAGGGCAGCATCATCGGCGAAGAGCAGCTCACGGACTAGATAGTTTAGAGTCTTAGTGTGAGCCCTCAGACGGCTTAAGTTAAACAAGCTACCATCAGTACGGTAGCGTATATAGATGCCGTCGTCTTCTTCAAACTCTGCCATAGCCCTTTGGAGCATCGTGCTAAAGAAGATTGTAAATAAAGTTGGTGCAAGAACACAACCTTGCTTCACTCCATTAGTTATTAGAAAGGGCTCTGAAAGAGCATCGCCATATCTGACTTGACGACGCTGGCCCTCGTGTAGCAAGATAATCATTTTAAGGAATTTGGGGGGACATCCTAGTTTTTCCAGGATCTGCCACAGACCTTTTCTACTTACAGTGTCAAAGGCTTTGGTGAGGTCGACAAATGTTACATAGAGACCCTTGTTCTGCTCCCTACATTTTTCTTGCAGTTGCCTAAGGGCAAATACCATGTCTGTAGTACTCCTATTGGCTCTGAAGCCACATTGGCTTTCAGGGAGAAGTTCTTCTGCAATAGCAGGAACTAATCTGTTCAGGAGTATCCTTGCAAGGATTTTTCCAGCAATAGAGAGCAGTGTTATGCCTCGATAGTTTGAGCAGTCGGATTTTGCTCCTTTTTTCTTGTACAGGGTGATGATGACTGCATCTCGGAGGTCTGATGGCAGTTCCCCTTTTTCCCAGCAATTCACAAGGAATTCGTGGAATTTTTCGTGGAGTGCATGACCTCCGTGTTTCCAAACTTCAGGTGGGATTCCATCAATCCCAGCTGCCTTGCCGTTTTTCATCTGCTGTATGGCCATAAGGGTCTCTTCCAAAGTGGGAGCTATGTCCAATTCATTTTTCATTGGTTTTTGTGTCATATGTTGGATAGCTGAGGCTTGGACTACTCGGTTGGCGCTAAAGAGACTTTGAAAATGTTCAGCCCAACGATTTAGGATGGAGGCTTTATCAGTAATTAATGTTTGACCATCTGTACTGTATAAGGAGCTTTGGACCTGATAAGTAGGTCCAAACACTGCTTTAAGAGCTTCATAAAATCCTCTATGATCACCCAGATCTGCACAGCGTTGTGTCTTTTCTGCTAAATTGATCCACCACTTGTTCTGCATGTCTCGGAGTTTTTGTTGTAGTTTGCTACATGTGAGGCGGAAAGCTGCTTTTCTTACATGACAGGTTGGCTGGGCGAGGTATGCCTGGTGAGCAGCTCTCTTCCTTGCCAACAGCTCCTGGATCTCTTGGTTGCTTTCATCAAACCAGTCTTGATTTTTCTTGTGGGAGAACCCGAGGGATTCTTCTGCAGACTGGAGGATACTGTTTTTGATATGTTGCCAAAGCACTGTAGGAGAAGGATCTGTAGGATGGTCTTCAAGTTTCGTTTGTAGGTTTGCCTGGAAGTTGTCTCTCATGGTAGCTTGTTGAAGATTGTTGACTTGGAGCCTCTTCTTTAAGATGCCACCCCTCTTAGGTTTGAACTTAAGGTGAAGATTTAGTTTACATCTGACGAGGCGATGATCTGTTTGGCATTCTGCACTGGGCATCACTCGGGTATGACGGACATCACGAATGTCTCTCTGACGGACTAGAACGTAGTCAATGAGGTGCCAATGTTTGGATCGGGGATGCATCCAGGTTGTCTTCAAGCTATCTTTCTGCTGAAAGATTGTGTTTGTAATAGTCAGCTGTTGTTCTGCACAGAACTCTAGCAGGAGGCGTCCGTTATCATTGCAATTTCCAACACCGTGCTTGCCTAAGACACCTTTCCAGGCTTCGGAATTCTTTCCTACTCTGGCATTGAAATCACCAAGTATAATAATTTTATCTTCTACAGGGACTTTTTGTATGAGTTGGCGTAGGTCTGTGTAGAATTTGTCTTTCTCTACAGGGTCGGCTTGCATAGTTGGGGCATATACACTAAAGAGAACAACATGTGGGAGGCGTAAGGAAATAATGCGATCAGAGTGTCCTGTTGGCAAGGTTTCGAGTTTGGAGGCAATGGAGTTTTTAATCATGAAGCCTACTCCTGAAAGATGTTTTTCGGTTTTGGGTTTGCCAGACCAGTAAAGTGTGTAGCCGGCGCCATGTTCTTTAAGGCTGCCTTCCTCATGGAAGCGAACTTCACTAAGAGCAGCGATGTCAATATTAAGCCGTGATAGTTCAAGGGCTATTAGGGCAGAACGACGCTCAGGCCGTCCACTATCTTTAGTGTCTTGCATGGTTCTGATGTTCCAGCATGCAAGTGTCAGTTTATTTACACCTTTGGAGGCCGGTGTGTGCCTTTGTTTCTTTGCCTTGGTTTGACCGCATCAGAAGATTCCCGTTGGCCGCGGCTAGCCAACCAGGTAGTTGGGGATGAGCTTTCTTTAGGCCACCTTTTCTAGGCCCCTCTCCATATGGAGCAAGCAGTGCTCTCCTTAAAAAAGGCTGCTTGGTCGTTCAGAATGCTGCCGAACAAGACTGTCATCTCCCGGGTCAGGCTTGAGCGACCAATGTCCTGAACCGCCTGCATGCAGGGTTGGGGCTGCGGCTTCCAGTGCATCTTTACACCTGCCGGTTTCGTCCCTCGCCAGTCGCTACAGGGCTTTTTTGGAAATGGATTTGTCCTTCGAGCCTGTGCAATGGATTTTTCTGGTGGAGCGCAGCGTGCACAGAACTGGCCTCACCCTTTAAACCAGAGATTCATCTGCCGTGGCCTTGCAAGCATGGACGTGGCAGCGAGGTCCTCGGGCCGTAGGTTTGATTAGAGTTTCCTTCTCTTAGATGGTTGACCTTACAGGGTTGGACGAGCACCATCTGCCCGGGTTTGGGATTAGAGTTTTCCTTCTCCTAGGACGGTTGCCATAAGGCTAGAGAGCCCATCCTGCCCTTTGACGCTCTTTGTCAGACCCTTTGGTTTTGACCTGTCTGGCATGGGAGACCCTACCGGTGGCTATTATGCCACCGCCAGCATAGCTCAAAACGTCATTAGGGTACGCAAGCCTCTCTCCCACGACAAGGGGGCGTCAATGGAGAGGTCTAATAAAATGAAGCACTTTTTAATCATAGCATTTCTTTTCATATGCTCCTCTTTATGTAATTTTGTTCAGCTGGTCCTACCCCTGTGATTTCACAGGCTGCCCACCCAATCAAAGCTGTGGCTAAAAGCTAGCACTTCCTCTTTCTATCTCTCACAAGTGGTTTATTAACTTGTTCTATTTTCTTCTGAAATCTTTGCAAGGATATATAAGCATCCACCAAAGCACACAGAAGTGCAAATGAACATACTTTGCAAGATTAAACTGCAATTGTCCTCACTTACTATGGAGCTTTAGCAACCTAGCAATTTTATCTAGCTCAGAAAACAGCAAGAAATGTGTGGGACTTTTCTATATATATATATATATATATATATTTGTTTCCTACCAATGCAAAGCTGCTATTGCAACTTAAAATACTTGTTCTACTCTTCACATTTTCTTCAAGGACATCAGTGATTTTCTGCACTGAAATTGCCTTACCTTATATGCTGGTAAACAACGTTGCCCATTCTTCCTTGCACACCATTAACAAAGAAGAAGGCATATTGGCTCTGGCATTTTGCCCATACTGACATTCTTTAATATTGCCCACAAGGTGCAATAAATATATACGTTTACACATTCAGTTCCTACCCTCAGGCTGAAAACTGAACAGGTTCTGCTCCCTTGGACAAACCAATCCTCATCAACATCAGCTAGCAGTCTTATTTTTAAAACAACATCATTTGTCTGAGATACCTTTTTCTCTATGTGAGTAAAAATGGTAAAGAAGACCAGGAAACTTGTACAGATTTCCCAAAGCAAACATCTGCCTGTAACACCTTTAGATCAATTTACAGCCTAAACTGTATATGAGACAAAGAGTGAATGACCCCTAATTTTTCTCTCCTTATTCAAAGCCCAGCTCCCAGCTCAGTGTGGGGAAACGTGTACTTCCTTTATTATGAAAATTAGTCTTTTCTTTGCTTTTGAAGTATATGGGTCCCCCAATTTGGTGCAAAATGGCTAGATGTTGCAATAGGACAGAGTGCAAAAGCTGTTAAGCAACAAATTAAATGGTGAAGTGCTGGAACTGAAAGAGACAGAGGACAACATACTGAGTTCAGGACATTGCCTTTACTAGTTGTTTCCCCATTCTAAAGAAACAGGGGCTCAGAAAAGCCTCAGGAACCTCTGCCTTCAGCTGGGGGAAGAAGGGGTTTATTCTCATTGAATCCTTACTCCTCATTACCACAGAAAGCTACAGAATTCTTTCCTCCTTGGCCACCCTGCTTTTTTTCTATTTGTGTTTTGTTTCCAGCCATCCCTGTTCCTCCCTCCCTGGGCTGATTTATGAACAGGTACACAACCAGCAGCTATTATTCAGGGTAGGCTTTTTTCAGGCTTAAGGGAGATAACCAATGGAAGGGAAGGCATAGCATCAATTGCTCCTTGCTTCCATGACCAGTTTGCTATTTTTTCCACTACTTTCTGCTCTGTTTTTTCTTTCTTTTTTCTTCCTCTTCCCTAAGGAACCTTCTCTTGCATTTAGTAATGCAATGGGGGTGTTCCTGAAGCTTCACCTATGCATTTCTTTATCACCAGAGAGCCTGTACAGGAGAAACAGAAAAACCGCTTCCTTATTGTAAGACATCAGAAGTACTGACCGAGCAGAGGGAGTTGGTTCTGTGATTTGTCGATGCATGCGAACATTGTGTACACAGTTCTCCTTGGTTCCTGTCTTGGCATCCAACGGAATGTCAGGGGAGGTGTGGCTAATCTTCATGGAAGAGTCGGGGTAGGTAGCAGGTTGCCCCAGGTAATCCTCACTGTATTCGTTGTCATTGGTCTCTGTATCTGTATAGTTCAGGGACTCCTGCTTGTTGTCTTTGTTTCCAGGCAGGCCACGTTCTCGCCAAGGAACCCAACAAAGTTTCCAGGACACAAACAGAGACACCCCAAACAGAGCAAGTCCACATGCTGTGACAACCAAGGACAATAAACTCACTGTGATATCTGAAAAGAAGATGGACAAACACATGTTAACACTAAAGTAAGAGCTCATGATTAAAACATACAGATCCTAACTTTCATTCCATCCAAGGTACTGCTGGAGTGCAATCTCTACAATTTCTAATCCTTAATTTGAAAAATCTATTTAAGAATTTAAGAAACAGATTTTCAAGAAACAATCATTTATGTTTATTCATTCTACACAATAGTATTTACTATTATGGGCGCAAGAGGAACTGGATATTTGTAACTTCTCATATAAGCAATTCTTATATCCACAACTCTCAGATGACTGCATGGATCAGCGTAACTATCCAATCAAGTTTACATTTCTCTGGATGTTGCAACATAGTCCTTGGTGCAAAAAAATTATCAAAATCCATAGAAAAAAATCATATTCTGACAGACTATGTGATCAGAAATGAGGGAACTGAACACTTGGATTATCTACCTATCTTTCATAAAACCCTACAATTTTCTTATCTTGCATCCATGTTGACACATCTAGGTTACTACTGAGAGAAACAGCAGAGACTGAAAGAAACAGCTGTTCAGGCATTTTGAAAACTTTCTTTAATATGTTTGCTCTAAACAAAAACGAAACATTCACAAAAAGTGAACCTGGGGGTTGAGAGAAATGCTACTGGTATTTGCTACTTTTAATTTTTTTTAAGTACTAGGGCAGTGCTCACAAAGGAAGAACAGTCAGCCCTTAAGAATAAGGGGGTGGGGAACCCACTTCTATATGGTTCACACAAAGAGTGTGGAAAACTAACAAGGGGTACTAAACAATAGGTAGTTGTGACACTTGCCTAACCATGTCACACACAAAGACTAGTCCTTTGCTGATGTTGCTGTCTATGGGTAGAATGGGTGCTGGGCCTGCACCTGATATTGTGGCTCACCCAGATGTCTCCTTGGATCAAATAGGACATCTGCAAGAGGGAAATCTAATGGGGGTAGAGCTGAGTGTGCAGAGGAGGTGTAGGGCACAGTATCACATCCGGAGTCAGGAAGCATAATCCTGCTCCTCTTCCATATATTAATTCTACATGGGAATGGCACATCTGCACAGCTGCTATAAATCTTAAACAGGAAGGTGCTACTGTATTTGTGTCCAGCTTGAGGGCTTCCAATAGGTCTGGGAACCAAGTGATGGATTAGCTAAGCCTTTGGTCTGACCCAGCAAGGTTTAGCTACTGTAACAGTACTGCTAGCTTTTTGAATGTGTGTAATGGAAAGATCACATTTTTTCAGTTTTAAGTGCCATGAAACTGTGACCCCCCCAAGGCAAGAGAAACCCCACCTTAAAGAGCTCTAACAGTACTGAACAGACAGGAAAGGTGCAGCAAGGGTGACTCACAAGACAGTTTGCCAAATCATTAGGTCATTTATTCATTTATATTCTGTCTCTCAATAAAAAATAATTCCCAAGCCAGCTACCGCCTCCCCCTCCCTCCCCTCAAAGAATCACACCACAAAAACCTCCCTACTCATGGAAAGCAAGTTATAAACTTTGACAACAAATTCCATAGCATATATAAAAGGACATATACCATACAATAACAATAAAATTTCAAAGTAAAAGGCATAAGGTCTATTAACACACATTGGAAACTGCTTAATGCAGTGTAGATGTGTAAACTGCTATTGCTTAAAACAATTTGTAAGCCACTCTGATAGCCTTGTGGCTGAAGAGCAGAGTATAAATAAATAAATAAATAAATAATAAACAGAAACACACATCACACACACACAAATTTTGAACTGGTAATAAAAACAAAGCAAGGCTGATGCCAATCACATCTTCCCTGGAATGGCATTCCACAAGCACCATGCACAAGGCCCTCTTTTAAAGTCCACAATGTATTTGCCCCTGGATGATACGGATCTACTCTAAAGTTCTTAACCTACAGGCAGGACAACATGGAAGAATACAACCTAAATCCAACTGTTAGTCCACATGAGAACAGACCCACAGAAGCAATAAAAATTACTGAAGTATTGAATTATCAAATGCTTACTAACTCAATGAAGTTATCCCGGTTGGAACAGACAACTGGATTTTGGCCTAAATCTTTTCATTTCAGTATGGCCATTTATTTTATAGAGTGGACTTTTTAGGTCAGAGGTGAGCAAAGAAGAGCCCATGGTCCACTTGTGGACATTGGGACCCCTTAGTGTGGCCAGTGGGACCTTTCAGAAGCCCTTCAAAGCCCCCAAAGCCCCAATTAAAAAAAATCCAGGCTGATTTTGGGGAGATCTTTTGCCCCCAAACTGCCTAAAAAAGGTAACAGTTTGTTCCTCTAATGCCCCTGGGCCCTCAAATCTCCCCCACCAACACACACACATACACGAAAATCTCTCCCTCTCTCTGGCTTTTCTTTGCAAAAGAAGATTCAGGAAGGACTCATCCCACACTATTTTTGGGAGGCGATGGTCCTCCATCCTAGAAACGTGCCCTGCCCAGCGCAGCTGTGTTCTCAATATCATGGCCTCAAAGCTGGTGATCCCTGCTTGCTCAAGGACAGCAACATTCGCCACATAGTCAGTCCAATGTATATTTAGGATTGTGCATATACAGCACTGCTGAAAGCGTTCGAGGAGTCGTAAGTGGTGGCGATAGGTGACCCACATTTCAACACCCATAAAGGTGAATAGACAGTACAATGGCTCTATACACACTGATTTTTGTGCTTCGCCTCAGGTGTTTATTACTCCAGACTCTTTTGTAAAGTCTTCCAAATGCGCTATATGCCTTTGGTAATCTGTGATCAATCTCTTTGTCAATCTTGGCATCTGAGGAGATGATGCTTCCCAGGCAGGTGAATGGCTGAATGGACTTGAGCACAGATTTGCCGACGGCAATGTGGGGATGGTGTTGTTCGTCCTGTGGTACAGGCTGGTAAAGAACTTCCTTTTTCTTCAGGTTGACGTCCAGCCCAAACAGCTCTGCAGGTGATGCGAAGCAGGATGTTAGGCACTGCAGAGCTTCTTCTGTGTAGGCAACAAGGGCATCAGGATCAGCGAAGAGCAGCTCATGGACTAGATAGTTTAGAGTCTTAGTGCAAGCCCTCAGATGGCTTAAGTTAAACAAGCTACCATCAATACGGTAACGTAGAAACCTACTTTGTCATTACTGTGATGACTCTGCTAACGCTCACATACTGAGACAACGTCCATTGATCAGAAATGGTTTATTGCATCAGGAATAGAAGCATTCGGGTTCATTGCAAAGACAGTTCTGGCATGTTGCGCCAGAACACACGAGATAATAGGAAAGCTAAGTTTCAATTACATCACACACACCTGCAGTGGCTAACGAGAGCATTCCATACAGTACTGTCCTCCTCAACCTCCCTCAGTACTTTCCCAAAACATAATTGGCCAGACAGTCTTGAGCACTCTACCAATAGATAACACGCTCAGTAGCTTCAACCTGGCAACTCATCTCCCAGCATGCCCTCTACTTATATCAGCCTCTGGCATGCTAACTATGCTAAGAAAGGCACAGTCAAAACAATGCAGGGCACGAGACAACACAGAACAATACCATATCCCCCCATAACAGTTCATCCTGGTTTGTCTGGAAAGTGGGCATGGAATTTAGCCAACAGGTGTAGAGCTTGTCCATGCTCAGCGTTGACCGACTCAGTATAGCTGATAGGCAGGTGTTTCCATTTAACAAAATACTGAAGAAGTCCTTTACGCCGCCTGGAGTCAAGAACTTCAGAAATTTCAAAATGCTGATGGTCATCAACCATGATGGGGGGCAGCTACTCGGGAGCAGGGTGCAAAGTACTCAAGGGGGGAGCAGGCTTCAGCAGGCTAGACTGAAAGACAGTCTACATTATGGGTGTACATTATGTTACAGTTTAGGCAAAGTCAGTTCAAAAGCAAGAGCATTGATCTTATGAACAATTGGAAATGGCCCAATGTATTTAGGTCCTAGTTTCTTGGAAGGGTGGAGGCTCTTCAGGAACCTGGTGGAGAGGTAGACCATATCTCCCACGGCATAGTCTGGGTTAGATCACACATCTTATCGGCCTGCTTTTTATACTGTCCTTTAGCAAAGTCCAACGCAGACACAACTTTGGGCCAAGCGTCTTTGACCTGGTTATGCCACTGCAGGAATGGGCTAGGATCCTTACTGTCCACTTCCCCTATGGGTAGGGGATTAAATTCTTGACCATAGACATCCATAAAGGGGGAGAGCCCAATACTCTGATGCACCACATTGTTGTATGCGACTTTCGCAAAGGGTAACAGGTCTACCCAGTCAGACTGGTGGAAATTGATATAGCATTGTAGGTACTGTTCCACTGTCCCTTTTCTTTGTTCTGTTTTACCATCCATTTGTGGATGATGGGAACTGCTCAAACCAAGTTCAATTCCCAGCACCTTAGTAAATGCCTTCCAAAATTGGGAGGTAAACTGGACCCCCAGTCCAAAATTATTTTGGCTGGAACTCGGTGCAGCCTATATATGTGCTGGAAAACAGTTTTGCAAGTTGCTGTGCTGTGGGATTACTTTTACAAGCAATGAAATGGGCTTGCTTAGAAAACAAATCTGCCACTACCCAAAGAACTGTTTTCTTTTGACTCTCGGGCAAGTCCACAACGAAGCCCACACTGATAAACTCCCAGGGCTTGGTAGAGGTAGGTAGTGGTTGCAACAAACCTTTCGGTCTCCCCCCTCCCTTTTTTACCATGGCACATGTGTGGCACCCTTTCATATAGTCCTCTACTTCTTTGCACATTTTTGGCCACTAAAATTGCCTTTGTGCTAGATGCAGAGTTTTCACATATTCAAAGTGACCTGTGCTCTTTATATCATGGCACTGTCTCAGAATTTGGCTTCTCATCACCTGTGGCACATACATCTTCTCCCCCCTCCTCCAGGCCAAACCCTCTTTCATGTCCAATTCACTCTGATGTGTTTGAAACCAGTGATCTTGCTGAAGTGCCTCTACTAGCTGGTCCTTCCATCCCACCACCCCATTGTTTTTAGATGCTTGGGGCTGTCTCTCCTTAGCCACCTCAGTAGGAGGTGGGTTTTTGGGCACAGGTTGGGTTTTGATGGGGCCTGCATCCCCATTAACTCTCCAGGTTTGACTGCGGGTGGTAACTGCCAGCCCTAGCTGGGAAGGGGCAAATACAGTATCTATCACTTCCTTGTGTTTACTCCCGTGTTGCAGCAGCCTTGACAAGGCACCCGACAAAAAGTTATTTTTCCCTGGCAGGAACTTTAACGTGAAATTGAACATATAGAAAAAAAATCAGCCCACTGGATTTGTTTGGGACCCAATTTATGAGGCGTGGTGTGTGCAGAACCTCTAGGTTCTTATGGTCTGTCCACACCTCGAAGGACGACCCCTCTAACAGGTGCTGCCAGGTTTCTAAAGCTACCTTGATGGTCCCAGCCTCCTTTTCCCAAACAGGCCAGTTGCACTCAGTTTCATTAAACTTCTGAGACAAGTAAGTACATGGTTTTAACTCTCTTGTCTTGTTGCACTGTAGCAGGACCCCCCCCCCCGCTACATCAGAGGCATCCATCTGGACTACAAAGGGTTCCCCTGAGTCAGTTTGTTTGAGAATGGGCTCAGAGGTGAACAGTTTCTTAAGTTTGTCAAATGCCTTCTGACACTGTTCAGTCCACACAATTTTCAGGGGGGGATTTCTCCTGCTTCCCGCCAGCCCCCTCCTTCTGCTTGCCTCCCTTCCCCTTGGTTTTCAACAAGTCTGTTGAGGCAATGCGACTTCCGTGAAGTCTGGAAAGAAAGTCTGGTAAAAGTTGGCACATCCCAGGAAGCTTTGAAACTGCTTGTGGTCTCCCATGCTAGCACCCTCTTCACTTTCTCGGTGTCCATTTCCACCCCTTTGCTGAAAATGTGGTACCCCAAATAATCCAATTTAGTTTGATGAAATTCACACTTTGACGTTTCGCATATAAATAGTTGTCAGCTAGTTTGCTCAGTTCTCTCTGTACCAACTTAACATGGGACGTGTAGTCCTTGGAGTAAATCAGTACATTGTCTAGATAGACTAGGACACCTTTATAGAAAAACTCTCGGAGGACGTCGTTTTTCAAGTTCGTAAATATCCCCGGGGACCCTGACAGACCAAATGGTATTACCAAAAACTCAAAGGACCCCAATTGGCAATTGAAAGCAGTCTTCCTCTCATCCCTCTCCTTGATTCGAACTCTGTAATAAGCCTCCCACAAGTCAAGTTTGATAAAAATCTTGTCCTTGGCCAAATGGGCCAACATGTCCTTCATGAGGGGGAGGGGGTATTAACTCGAAATGCTGACCACGTTGAGGCCGTTGTAATCAATAAATAAACAGAGAGAAGAATCTTTCTTGTGCCTGAACAACACTGGGGCCCCAAAAGCCAAAGTGGTGGGTATATTGAACCCACTAACCAGGTTTTTTCATATAC
The DNA here is from genome assembly GCA_030847615.1 of Gambelia wislizenii. Lineage (NCBI taxonomy): Eukaryota > Metazoa > Chordata > Lepidosauria > Squamata > Crotaphytidae > Gambelia > Gambelia wislizenii. Next base: position 372,112,007 of record JAUMIR010000001.1, read on the forward strand.
TACCTCAGGGCTTCCATCTCAGTTGGGGTCATGGAGTATATTTTCAGTTTTGGGAGCTCTGCTCCAGGGATTAATTTAATAGTGCCATCAGAGGGGCAGTGAGGAGGGAGAATGTCACATTCTTTCTCCTCAAACATCACCCACCACTGCTTATGCTCCACTGTCAAGTCTTTCACTTCTCCCATGACCATGGCTACTGAACAGGGGCATCTAGACCTTTCAGGGGTTGACTGATTGGGTGGCCCACCCAGTCTGGGCCCCTCTGCTTTCTCCCCACTGCCCCTTTGACAGTGTTCTCGTATACAGATCGGGTAAGTGAAAGGGATCATTTATTTTATCCAGTCTATGGTGGGGTTGTGGTACTTAAGCCAATTCAGTCCAAGCACAATCGTCAGCATAAACCCTGGCACGATCACAAATCTGAGTTCCTCCCCATGGCCTCCCATCTTTAATTTCACGGGTTTAGTCACTCGCTTGGCGAGGCCCCCCTTCATTGGAACACCTTTCATCTGGGAGAGCCTGATAGAGGTTGGGAGCTTTTGGGTGACTAGTACCAGTTCCCTGAGTAAGGACAGGTGGATCAGCACTTGGGTGCAACCACAGTCCACTATGACCATTATTTTACAGTAGGGGGGGCTTCCCAGGTGCCCAAATTTTGGCCTTTACAAAAATGGGTTTGAACTCCACTCACCATGGACTCCGGGCACCCTTCTGGATCAGCCCACCCTCTGGTGCTCACAAGGGTGGGCTCTGCCCATTTTGCGATGGTTCTCCATCAGAGGATGAGACTTCTGCCTCATCAGTATCCCAGGAGGATTCCTTGGCTGGATGGCGGGGCACCACTGCTTTAGGCTTGGCTTTTCCTGAAGTCTTCCATGGTGACCATTTTGCTTCAGCTTTCTTTGCTGGTTCCTTCTTCTTGTCGCCACTCACTGGCATCTCTGGGCACTCTGCAATCCAGTGGCCACTTTTGCTGCAGCATAGACACAGGCCCTTTAGCATCCTCCACTTGTGCTCTGTCTCCGTTGGGGTGGCTGAGTGCTGAGCTGGTTTCTTGGCCGCTCCACTGCCTGCTTACTGGTCCACCCTTGTTGCTGTTTTGCCAGCTTGACACGCTGCTGCAGGGCCTCCACCTCTCCGGCCAATCGGACCCACCCGAGCAAGGTTTCAGGGTTGCCCTTGACCACGGACCACTTTAGGATATCAGTGTTGAGGCCATCCTTTAAGTACTGCACTTTGGTGGCTTCAGTCCAGTCAGAGACCTGGCTCGCCAGCCGCTGAAACTCTGTGGCATACTCGACTACTGACCGGTTACCTTGGCGCATTCACTGTAGCTCCATCTGAGCCCGCTCCCTCAAGAATGGGTCCTTGAATCCAGCCTGCAGTGCCACCATGAATTCATTGAGGCTGTTCAATTCGGGGGCTGCCATGTCATACAGGCCTACCAGCCACTCTGCTGCTTTGCCTTCTAGTTGTCCTGAGACATATTGTACCTTTTCTTCCTTGGTCTGGAACTTTCCTTCCCAGCACTTCATAAAGCCCATCACTTGGGTCAAGAAGTAGGGTAGCTTCATGAGTTCCCGTAAAAAGTTGCCTTCAGTCCTCGATGGGTGAACCCCCACGTCTCTCCCTCGGCTTGACCAGAGCAGGCACTGCTGGTTGTGCGGGCTGCCTGTGAACCTGAGGGCCCTGTACTATTCCTGGCACTCGGGCTGGGACCTCTTTTTCCTTATCAGTGGAATCTCTCGTTAGGATGGGGGTCACCATTGCCATCCCTGGAGGTACCTTCTTGCCTGGGGTAGCTGCGTCGGTCAGCTTCTCTCCCCTCATCAGGCCTAGGATCTCAGCCAGGCTGGACGGATGCCTTGCATCTATAACTTCATCCACTCCACATCCATCATCAAGTCTATGTGGGACACCCTGTCCCACCATACAGGCTGCTCATCAGAAGGTCCCACCAATGGGATCTCTGGTCATCCCACCGTGCTTGTCGAATCCCGTAGCCTAAGGCCACCTGATCCTTGGGATGGCTCCTAGGCCTCTGCTTGGTGTCAACAGGAAGGAGTGGTGTGCCTCCGCTGCCACTGCAGCTGCCTCCAGCACTTCTGGTTTGGATGGACCCACAGCTCTGCACTGGTCTTTCCTCTGGTTGGCCACCTCGCCTCTGGTTGCCTTATCTCTCTCCATTATGTTCCCAGGGACCGTGGTTTTGGCTCAGTTGTCAATCTGCTCATCCAGGCCTTAGGACATTGTTTCACTCCAAGGCTGGTGGCAGGGACTTTAGTGAGAACTGTCTTTCTGTGATGACTCTGCTAATGCCCACACGCTGAGACAACACCCATTGATCAGAAATGGTTTATTGCATCAGGAATAGAAGCATTAAGGTTCATTGCAAAGACAGTTCTGGCGTGTCGCACCAGAACACAGGAGGTAATAGGAAAGCTAAGTTTTGATTACATCACACACACCTGCCATGGCTAACAAGAGCATTCCATACAGTACTGTCCTCCCCAACCTCCCTCAGTACTTTCCCAAAACATAATTGGCCAGATGACCTTGAGCACTCTACCAATAGATAACACGCTCAGTAGCTTCAACCTGGCAACTCATCTCCCAGCATGCCCTCTACTCATGTCAGCCTCTGGCATGCTAACAGTGGGCTAGCAGCAAAAGGACATTTGAGCTAGATCTGGCTTTTCTTCGCAAACGAAGATTCAGGAAGGACTCATCCCGCGCTTTCTGCAAGCGCGCTGATGACTAAAAAGGCCAATCCGAGATAAACAAGTCCGGTTGCAGAAAGCACAGCAGAAGGTCTCCTTGAGTGATGTTTTTGGGTTGTGATTCTTTCTGCGTTGTCGTTTCTTTTCAAGACTTGTTTGGCGTGAGTTCTCAAATAAGGCTGCAGCATTGTGGATTGTGCGTCTCCATGCCTCCCGATGTGAGGCCAGGGTGGACCATTGTTGGTGATCAATTTGGCCGAGCCTGAGATGTTGTTTCAGGGAGTCTTTGTATCGCTTTTTTGGAGCGCCCCTCTTACGCTAACCCATGGCGAGTTCACCGTAGAGTAGTATTTTTGGGAGGCGATGGTCCTCCATCCTAGAAACGTGCCCTGCCCAGCGCAGCTGTGTTCTCAATATCATGGCCTCAATGCTGGTGATCCCTGCTTGCTCAAGGACAGCAACATTTGTCACATAGTCAGTCCAGTGTATATTTAGGATTGTGCGTAGACAGTGCTGCTGAAAGCGTTCGAGGAGTCGTAGGTGGTGGCGATAGGTGACCTATGTTTCAGATCAGCCTCTGGCATGCTAACTATGGGCTAGCAGCAAAAGGACATTTGAGCTAACTAACTATACAAAGCCTCTGCCAGAATCCTGGCAATTCCAGATAAATGAAGAACAGAAATTAACTCTAACTATGGTTACTGTTGTGGCTGAGTGGGATGCAAAATGCTACTGGGAATGAGCTAGCAAGTCTTGGAACCCTTCTGACCAAAGAAAAGAAACTATGTCCATATTGGCAGTATCATTTTGTTTTGCTTATGTAAAACTAAATTGTACTCCACCCATCTAAGGAATGCAACCCATCTCAAGGGCTGCTAAGGAATGGAAACAAAAGGTGGAAGGAACTTTTTCACGCTACAGATTTATACAACTATGATTCCATTTTAACTGCCATGGTTGCATCCAAAAGAATCCTGGGGCTTGTACTATGGTGAGGCACTAGAGCTCTCTGACAGTTTTAAATACCCCTCCTTAAACTGCAAAACCATAGCATGTTTCCATAGCATGGAGCCATGGGATTTAAGTGGAATCATAGGTCTATAATTGTGTAGTGTTAAAGGGTCCCTGTTGTATGAGTTTTACACCACTGCTGAATAACCCTGCTTAAGGTGCAAGGAGAGTTCCTTTGAACACCTCTTTCAACAAGGTCTTTGACAGAAGAGAGACCTGAGTAGTGGAGCATAGTACAACACTGGGTTACTACATCCCTCCTTTTTCTCTGTAAAATGTTGGAAAGTATGCTCCTATTGTGTTTGCTTCAGAAAAGTTTCTGGTTTACTATGCCATATACTCTGCATGAGTAAACTTACATAATTAATCCAGCCACTGTTCTGCACTGGTGCAATGTGACTGTGCCCAGATGACCACCCTAATGCAGACCTTTCCCAGAAGACTACTCTTGTGGCTGTTTTCCTAAACAAGTGACAGGAACAATGCCTTTGGGAAGTGGAAGACCGCATAAAGATAAGGGCAATATATTCTCTCAAGGCAATAGGCTAAGAGGGTCTTTTTGGTGGACCAGAGGTCTGTCACTGTATGAAGTTGTGCAGGTGTGCATTTAGTAGCACACCCACAGTTCTCTTTAAGTTCAAGAGATGGTGCCACTCGTTTGTTTACATGCTAAAGGAACCTTTACACTTTCTCCCATGTATGAGGGAACAACATGGGAATCTTGTAAACTTACAAGTCATCCAAGGTGGTGGTTGAGACTGCCTATCAACTTTCGTTTCTCTTTCTCATTTCTGTGAAGTTACATTGAGGTCAGCACACCTGGTGCACACAATATTGTAAAGCCTCAAATCAATAACCATAACTTTCTTCAGAGACTCTTGAGAGACTGTCCTCTATTCATTGTTTACAGAGGTTTCACTGGTGCCAGGTCACATGGTCACGACAGGAAAAATATATATATTGAGCATTTCTTTTTAACCATCTTTTGAAATCTGAGTGGAACTCAGAACTTTTTCTCTCTCTTCCTTTTTAAGGTCTGGCGGTGTTGGAGTCCCGAGAGGTTAAAAATGAATATACAGCAGAAAGCTTTTTGTCCCCATAGACTAAAAGTGATGGTTTAAAGGCTGCAAAGTTTTCAGAAACTACATTTTAGAGGCATGGTCTCTTGTCATTCCCTTTGTCTTTCCCTAAGGGAAAGATGCAAAACAGGAGGAAAGGGAGCAGTGAAGAGTCACAAATGAAAGAGAGGTTTTTTAAAGAAAAGTATTTAAAAGGTTGAGAGAACTTAAAAATCTAAAGCACCACCAGAACAACAAAGGCAAGGAGATGAGAAAATCTGAAATACAAGGATTCTTTACTCTGTCTTAAATAATGGTGTTCTCAAAATCGTGCACCCTATACAAACTACAGAGAGTGTGTTAAAGTGAGGGTGGAGAGGCAATCTAAATTCTAAGAGATATTTTTGGGGTGGACAGATTTGGATTATCTTTGTTAAATGAGAGCCATTCCATTTTTTTTCCACTTTTAAAAAAATGGGAATGGCTTTTCATAGTCATTTTGCAGTGTTTTCTGGGACAGAATTAGCATGGAAATAACCATGATTTCCATGATATTCCCCAGCACCCAGTAAACACAACAGGGTAGTTGCAGTGACCTGTCTTCTAAGATACTCCAAATCTTCCTCCAATTATCAGAAGTTCTCCCACCCACCCATCCATTTTTAGGGTGTTCTCTCTCTGCTTTGTGACAACTGATTGCTGACAAAAGTTAAATCAATAATGCATGCCCTAAAACACTGGTTCTCAATCTTTGGTCCTCCAGATGTTTTGGACCCCCCCACACCCTTAGGATCCTTGATCACTGGCCATGTTGGCTAGTGCTTCGAGGAGCTGAAGACTTAAACACCTGTAAGACTGAAGTTTGAAAACCATTGTCCTAAAACCTTTCACACATGCGGTCAAACAACATGACAGTGTGATCAAGATGGGAAAAGTTGTTAATGAACAAGAACATACAAGCTAGGAGAGACTGCAGCTGTATGCTTTTGATGGGGTCTACTGAGAAGGGCAAGACTAGAGCCTCTCCTTTCTTTTCCCCCTGCTAAGTTTACTAAGTGCAAAATACTGTTAACTCAATTTGCATCAACTGAAATAGAATCATAAAATCATAGAGTTGGAAGCGAACACAAGGGCCATCTAGTCCAACTCCCTGCCCTGCAGGAATACACAATCAAATCATTCCTGAAAGATGGCCATCCAGCCTCAGTTTAAAAACCTCCAAAGGAGACTCCACCACACTCTAAGTAAGCTAAGGACACTTAACAACTTTTAATCATACCATTTGCCTAATTGTGGGAATCTGATGCATCATCCTGGCCTTCCTTCATTCTTTCTGCTTTCAATTTAACAAGTACAAAGAGTTAACATAGTTTTAAAATGTAATCTTCTCAGTTAAGTAATGTGTATGTTTTTCACATCTAGATGAAAACTGGAAATATGCAAGATGTTAGACAGTTGTGAAACCTCTAAACAATATCTTTAAAATTGCCATACTATGACATCTGTTTTCCACTCAGCATCCTGCTTTTTAGCCAGTTTATTTTCTCCGAAACTAGAAAGAATGTGGTCACTGCAATATTCAAGGACAGGATTAGGGATGTAATTCTTCATTAAGTTTCTTCTTGCAGGTAGCAATAAGTAATTTCAGCAATTTTCTTCCCACTGTGAGAGTGTTTGAAAATCAGTTTTTGAAGGTTATTTGCAATTCGGCACTTGTTCTGTGCAAAATTCACATGTGGTTGTTTTGTGCAGAAAACAGCATTTTCTGCATAGGAAATGGCATCTTCTGTATAGAAAATAATATTTCAATGCTGTTTTCTATACAAATCAACCATGTGTGAATTTTACACAGAACAAATCCCCAATCACAGCATTTTCTGCAAAGAAAACAGTATTTACTGTGCAGGAATTAATATTTCTGCATTGAAGTACCCGGCTTGTGGGGGCAATTAAGTAACAATTGGCAACCAATTAATGCAGTGTAGGTGCATAAAATGCTATTACTTAACAACTTGTAAGCCACTCTGCGAGCCTTTGTGACTGAAGAGCAGGGTATAAATACCTAAAATAAATAAATATTATTTTCCATGCAGAAAATGCTGTTTCCTATAAAAAAAGTGCTGTTTAATCTGCAAGACAACCACACGCATATTTTGCTCAGAATAAGTCCTGAAGATTCTCATCAGTGCAGGATTCTTCTTGCCACAGTTTGTCAATATTTTTAAAACATTTCCCCCATTTTTTGAATATTTTTAAATATGATTTCCATTCCTGGACAGGATGGATTAAACCATCCTGGTTCTCAAGTCAATGACCTGTAATACTTTACTGTAGTTTTTATGTACTTCCCATCTCACTGCTGTCTAGTGTGTGCTCCCTTCACACATACAAAATGAATCGCATGAAGAATTGGGCTCCAAACCACTTTTCTGACTGGCCCCCACAGTCATGTGGCACCCCCCCCACATTCACCTATTGGGCACAGATTACAGCAAGGGATATTTGCACATGTAGATCTTTATGTCTCCACGCCTTCGTTGCACCCCTTGCTGTTTTGGAGCCATGACCTTGCAGCCCTATTCTATGTGTAAAGGTGTATGTGTGTTAGTTTTAATGACTCAGTTACTGAGAAGATTTTTTGTACATGGTTGGAAGTGACAAAATGTGGACCCACAAATGACTAGATTATTTAAATATTCTGTGTAAGTCATGCGGGGAACATGCATATTTCCCTCATGATACAATAAGCAATTTCAGTATCTATATAGAACTCATGCTTCTTGCCACAGTGGGGAGATGGTCCACCTTTACATGAACCTACAAAACAACTGCACAATTTCAACATCTTGAGAACATCAAAGGTCAAAGGGTAGTGTGGGGGAGCCTAAGCAGGTAACAGGCCCCTTTTATTCTAGAAACCTTCCTAATCACAGAATAAAAGAAAATGATATGAGTCATTATTACACCCAAATTGTAATCTGATTTGCCACTAACATTAGAACATATAGGCTGAAAATGAAGTGTTAAATGGCTTTCATTCTTTTTAAAATATAAAGGATCATGGTGAGGTTGCTTATTTAAGTAGAAAAATGAGAACGGTCCAGTTATTCTCAAAATGATACAAGTTCATTTTCCTTCAACTATCCTGACTTGATGGTGGAGGTTTTAGGGAGGAACTAATCCTCTACTTTTCTTTTCATATAGGCAAAACTAAGCAATGCCTAGCTGATAGAGTATGTCTGGTACCTACTTAAAGCACATGTGACAACCACACTTCCCACTTCTCCCCAGCAAGCCCTGCCTGTGTTGTGTGACAGAAAGGTGGAAATCACTATGGTTGGTGGTACAGCTGAGCAAAAATGGTGTCTCTATCTTTATTGGCTTCTCCAAAGTGATTCCTGGTTTTAATAATGGTAGTTTGTGTGGGTGAGAGAGCCACTTTTTGTGTGTGGCACCATTAATGTTGCTGTGTCAGTTACCAGTTGTAGGTGATGACACCTACGTTCAGCACTGTCAATAAATACAAGCATTCTGCTCAAATAAAAAGGGAAACTTTATACATTTAGCTTTAAAAATAATTTGGGATACAGTGATACAGCTGCATTTTATTTTCAGTATACTGAGTTTATGTTTGGGGCGAAAGGTGGGATGATGATGATGATGATGATGATATCTGAATCATTTATGTCACAAAATTCTAGTCAATAACACATGGTTGACTATGAAACCAACACCAACAAAAGCAGCAATATACAAAAGGATTTCCCCTATTACCATTTCACGCACAGAACTCTGTTCTACATTAAGTATGAAGCGGACAATTTTTATACCTATATAAGCAAATTATACCTGATTCACAGAATTTACTACTGAACCACATGAAAACCACAGAAAATGGCAGCTTTTACAGGAAAAAGCTCTCATGAGAAATTGTACCTGTGGTGGGGTGAGAAGCCTTATGCATCTCTGGGACTGGCACACACTGAATTTGATACCTGGCACAGAATTCAGCACACCAAACTCAGAACTGCAGAAAAACTCTTAGGGCTTGTTTTATGGGAGGGGGAAATACAAACACATCTGAAAAAGCAGCCATTCACAACGCTAAGACCTGTCTTAATGGTCAAAAGAGCCCCCTAAACTTCGCATGACACCTAGCCAAGATGATGGCCGCGAGTGAATTACTCGTGCTTTTAAATCTGCCACCTCCAATTTTTTTTTTAAAAAAAACAGTTTACCATGATGCGCACATGCCATATTTTGTAAGAAAAAAAGAGAGTATACGATTGCCGTTTTATTGACTTAGCAGACCCCCATTTAGCCAAAAATCCAACATGGAAACAGCAGGCACTTCCCTTGTTTCCAAGCCCTGCCCCCATGCTCATCCAGCCAATCAGATTACGCTGCCTGTTCATACCAACATGAATGCGAGTGTCCAAACAATCCCACATTCGCATGTTGTATGGAACTTTTTAAAAAATCCGGATGAAGCCCTTGAGGCTACCCACATGGAGTTTGCGGGGGATTTGGCTGCTCCCCCTTCCGAATGACACATATTTATGTGAATGTCCATTGTACAGATCACCTTCCATTCGCATCCCGTTAGGATTATTTTCACCATTTAGATAACACCTTAGTTACACAGGATGGTATAAAGCAAAAGAAGCAAGCAGATGAAGAACAAGCAAACTCTAATGCTACTTCCAGCATTTTTACTTTTCACTATGCCTGTCTAGAGCACACTTATTCACAATCTCCCCACACTGTTCTCCAGTCTTTCCCCAAATAAGGACTTTCAATAATAATAATAATAATAATAATAATTTTATAATATTTTATAATAATTTTTGTTATAATAGCAATAATTTTAAAGGATCTTTGAAAAGAGAAGGTATCATTTTTAATGAGCAATACACCTGTGTAGACATTGCAATCAGTACTTTTTCAGCTTGCAATAGATTGGTCTATTTTGAATTTAGATAATCCTATTCCAAAATCTCTCTCTCTCTGGCTTTTCTTCACAAACGAAGATTCAGGAAGGACTCATCCCGCGCTTTCTGCAAACGTGCTGATGACTAAAAACGCCAATCCGAGATAAACAAGTCCGGTTGCAGAAAGCACAGCAGAAGGTCTCCTTGGGTGATGTTTTTGGGTTGTGATTCTTTCTGCATTGTCATTTCTCTTCAAGACTTGTTTGGCGTGAGTTCTCAAATAATGCTGCAGCATTGTGGATTGTGCGTCTCCGTGCCTCCCAATGTGAGGCCAGGGCGGACCACTGTTGGTGATCAATTTGGCCGAGACTGAGATGTTGTTTCAGGGAGTCTTTGTATTACTTTTTTGGAGCGCCCCTCTTACGCTGACCCGTGGCGAGTTCACCGTAGAGTAGTATTTTGGGGAGGCGATGGTCCTCCATCCTAGAAATGTGCCCTGCTCAGCGCAGCTGTGTTCTCAATATCATGGCCTCAATGCTGGTGATCCCTGCTTACTCAAGGACAGCAACATTCGTCGCATAGTCAGTCCAGTGTATATTTAGGATTGTGCGTAGACAGCGCTGATGAAAGCGTTCGAGGAGTCGTAGGTGGTGGCGATAGGTGACCCATGTTTCAGATCCATAAAGGAGAGTAGACAATACAATGGCTCTATACACACTGATTTTTGTGCTTTGCCTCAGGTGTTTATTGCTCCAGACTCTTTTGTGAAGTCTTCCAAATGCACTATATGCCTTTGCTAATCTGTGATCGATGTCTTTGTCAATCTTGGCATCTGAGGAGATGATGCTTCCCAGGTAGGTGAACTGCTGAACAGACTTAAGCATAGAAAGACCACAACACACAAGTAGCTTATGGTAGACTTCATTTTTCTATAGAACCAAGAAGGATCTTTATTTTTCCTCCCCTCCCCGCATGAACAAGCAAGGTTGCCTGCAGATTGCTGGCTTATTACTGGGTTTACACTTAGAAGGATATTGCTTGTTTGAAAAAAGAGCAAATGCATGTATTATTGTTGTATGCCATCAAGCCATTCCAACTTATGGCAAATCTAAAGTGAACCTATCACAAGATTTTCTTGGCAAAATTTGTTCAGAGGGAGTTTGCCTTTGCCTTCCTTGGAGGCTGAGCGAGTGTGACTTGCCTAAGGTCACCCAATGGGTTTCCGTGGCTGAGCAGGGATTTGAACCCTGGTCTCCAGAGTCATAGTCCAAAATTCGAACCACTACACAGTGCTGACTCTCAAATACACTGGACATTTCTTCTTATCTGTTGCTCACTTATCCTGCTTGATTCCATATGTTACTGAATATATTACAGAAATGTAATGCATTCCTGAAACACAAAAGACACCATGCACAGGCCTCTGCAGGGATTTCTGTAAAGTTAGACCTTTATCCTTTGGAAGCATGGAAAGATGCAAAAGCCAGAAAATATAAAATGAGCTTACTGTGCCAAACCACCAAAAAAGAGAAAGAGAACTCTGAAATCTATTTTTGCAGGGGAAAAAGCAAGGAAGTTTTAATACTCACTAAGGCTAGAAAATAAAAATTTAGTAGGTTGCCATGAACTGGAGCAATGGGAATACTCAATATTACTTATTTATGAACTAACATTTTTATTCATACAGCATCTTTAGTCTAGCTTTTTTACAGAAAAGGATGAATGAACTAATAGATGGGATTAATACATAACATTACACAATACTTTACTGTCCCACCCCGTGAGAAATCAACAAAGCAGTATATTTATTTTGAGAGAGAGGGTGGGGGGAAGAGAGAGAGAGAGAGAGAGAGAGAGAGAGAAGATGTACTTGTAACTCAAGATACAGGTCGGCCCCCATATCCATGGGAGATACATTCCAAGACCCTCTGTGGATACCTGAAACCATGAATAATAAGGAACCCTATTATTTTTAATTAGACAAACACCAGAAGCTGATCACAGAATCACAGTGAAGGACCTAGAAATGCCTAGAGAGAACATATTTTTTTGGACATGGATAAGTGAAACCATGGATGCTGAATCCATGGATATGGAGGTCAACCTGAATAAACGTCTGTGAGGTTCTCTGGATATACCATGAATATCTTCTTACAGCTCAAGCCTACACATTTCTACTCAGAAGCAAGTTCTACTAAGTAAGTGGGCATAGGGTTGCTAAATACACACTGTTGTATGCACTGGGATTTACTTGTTAAAAAAAGAAGAAGCAAAACATTATGGTGCAAAATATCTTGCTTTTAGATGAACTCAATTACCCATAACCAATAACTGAGTTTCTCTCCACACCCATTAGTGAAAAGACTCTGAATATTATACAAGTTATGCAAGTAACATTATGCGATTGAAACAGATATGACAGTACACATGTATGAGAGTCTCCTGTACACAATGAAGGACATATAGAATTCTGAGTAAGCATTTTGTTTGTAAATCACTAAGTAGATGGAGTCAGCTGTAGAGATGTGAAGGTTCAGAAAATAATTGGAACAATTTGGTGGAGAAAAGCCTTTCCTTCCATTTTCCCCCTGAAGCCTTTTCCAGTTTTTTTTAAAATGGATTACGAGATATTCTTTTTTCGAAAGAATAAAATATTTAAGACAAAATGTTCATACAGACAGACCCCACACATATCAGACCACACCATTATTGTTGACTTTTTGTGTGTTTTTAACTATAGTTCAACCCCCAATCCACAGGGGATATGGAACTGTGGAAACACAAAATTGCAAGTAATAGAGAACCCTATTGAAATGAAGAATTTCTGGCCCAAGCATACCACAGAGCCATGCTGGAGAACGTAGAGATTCCTAAACAGATCACCTCTCTAGGCATTTTCTAGGTCCTCCAGTGCAAATCTATGGTTAACGTCTGGTGGAAACATACCATGGAATCATGCTGGAAGACCTAGAAAATGCCTAGAGAGAACACAGGTAAGTGAAACTTTGGGTACCTGACCTGTGGATATGGGGGGGGGGATCATACAGTATATTTAACTGTATTTTAACAACATTTTAACTTTTAAGTCAACAAGAGTCTCAATCTTAGGGAAAAGGTGGGATATAAAGAGAAGAAGAGGAGGAGGAGGAGGAGGAAGGAGAAGTTGTTTGTAAAGGACACTAATACTGCATTTCCCCATTTTTTTCTGAAAATTTATTGGTTTAAAAAAAAAACTGGGGAAAAACCCCTCGAGTCCCATCCCCCTACCATATCTTCAATATTTTTAAAAATTTTACATCTCTAGTCAGCTGCCATTTCCATTTCAAAGATAGTGGTGCTGGAGAAACTACAAGGCAAGGAATGGGATCTATTTAACCTATTGCTGTGCCCACACTTAGTATGGCAGGGGTTGGTAACTTGTGACTCTTCAGATGTTGTTGAAGTACAGCTCCTATGATCCTCATCACCAGCTTTGGTGCCTAGGTCTGATCGACAATAGCAATTTTCCCACCCTTGTTCTGCAGATATAAAGAAGCTGCAATTTTCTCTGAAGAAAATATCCTAGAACAATACCAGGCAGACCCACAGGAGCCACCTCTGGAAATCAACTGCAATGTCTGTAACATCATGCTAGATAGTTCCAGAATATTTTAATGTAGTACCCACTGTTTTCTCAGACTGCAGAATTCCATATTCACACAGTTATCAATTAGCCTGGTCTAAACACACATCCTCACTCAAGTTACAAAAAAGATGAACTCAAAAGGGATCAGAGCTTTCTTGTCAGATAATAAGTTCTACTGCAAATAGACATTCAAAAGCTGGCATTCTGTTAGTGGCATACACAGTCGTAAGGTAACCTTACAGCTGTGTATGCCTATTTTTGGTAGCTGCGGATATTGCTATTTCCTTCCTCCCTGCCACAGTAACCAAAGCCCTTCCACAGACCTACCATAGACCCAATGGAGCCCCCCCCCCCCATAGCCATTCCATGCCTGGTGGGAGTAAGAGGGGAATCACAGAAGCATTCGGCTATGTCCCTGTAGTGAGACGTGAAATGATTCCATCAGCCACTGTGAACTCTGAAGAATTCCAACAGACCCCAGTGGATAATATAACCACTTTGCATCTGGCTATGGGGATGTAACCAGATAACTTCTGGAATCCCCCTTGCTTCTCAGATTTCCAGCAGAAAGGGTATGTCCATGGGTCTACTCTGGCTCCAGGGGTAATAATGGTTCAGTGTAGCAGTAGTTCCACATTCAGAACTACTATGCTATGCTCAGCTATGGCTGTAGTTACCAAAAAAAGTGGCCCGGGGGGGGGGGGAGGAGAGAAACCTGATTACAGTAGGACCCCCTGTATCCGCTGGGGATTGGTTCTGGGGGCTCCATGGATACCGAAAACATGGATAGTAGCTAACACCATTGAAAATAATGGGACTTCCAGCTTGAAATATCGTAGAGTTGCCTTGGAGGACCTAGAAAATGGTTAGAGAGGACACATTTTCTAGGAAGACTCTATGGTAGGTATGCTGTTTTTTTGTCCCATGGATAACTGAATCAGTGGATAATGAATCAGTGGATACGTGGATCCTACTGTATATATTATAACATTGTGAAGGACAACTTGGCAACTTTTAGACATGTCGGGAAGCATATAAAAACTAAAATTATTCTGATGCAGTATTAAAGTAGTGCACACCAGGTTGAAGTATATTCAGTGTTCTGCAAATGAAAAACTGGGTTAGCCAATCTCAACCTATAATCAAAGTGCTCAGGAAAAGGTATGCCAATTGTCTTTTTGATATGTATCTGTCTGTGCTACTAGCTTTCCATTATTTCATCAACATGAAAAACCTCTTATGAGGGGAATTCTTATTTCTTGTAAAGTCAACAACATGAATTGACTGTAAGCTAAAATAGTGGAAACAGGCTTTTTATGTAACACACAGCTGATCTGCATCAAGGTTATACCAGGAACACTAGGCAGATCAAGCACATGGCCAAATTCAAGGCAGTATTCAAAAAATAAATTTAAAATATTCAGAACTACATTTAATAGAGGAAGCAAAATAGAGTAAGCATCTGCCCCTAAATGCAATGACTGTGGGATAGAAGGTTAATGCTGAAGATGGTTTTAAATGCTAGAAATGCAATCATATAACAAGGGATTAATCAATCCATAAAGAAAATAACAGTTTCTCCAATCCAAGAAATTTATCCAGTTGTTGAATCTTTTCTTTCAGTTATCTGGTACTGCTCGCTGGTGGAAAATAGGATGCTGGGCTACTTGGACAACAGGCATGACTCTGAAGGGAAATATTCAAAATGTTTAGATTGCTCTGGGCAATACCTGACTCTGATAGATCCATAGACTTGGATTCTGCAGTGCAACTATTTCTACTGGATGGGAATTGCACAACTGGCCAAATGGAATGCTTACCACCCAGGGAGGCCTCCTAGGCAAGTGATAACTCTCCTGGATTTGTGCTGCAAGGCAGACAGCAGATGTGGGAAGACTGTCAAAAACCTTGGCAGGTGGCATCCCTGACTGGAGGGCTTTGCTTCAGCTGACAGGCAACACCTAAACTCTCTCATTACTCTGCAAGGCAGAGATACTGCTTCCAAGTCAAAGTGATACGACTACCTCTGACTATGTAAGAAGCCAACATTGTTCTGCTCTTGCTAGTAGAAATGTCCAGGTTGCACAATTGCTCTGCAAGGTATCATTTGATGATCCCCAGCATACAGCCGGAGACAAAGGGTTTTAATTTAACAAAGGACGCATATTTACTTTGGATGTCAGATGCTTTACAGTCAGGACTGAGCAATGCCTTTTAGATGTTGCTGGACCAAAATTCCCATTAGCCCTCGCCAACACAACTGATGGTGGGGGATGATATGGGGCTTGTCTAAAGGCTTGTTGAGGAAAATTCTATTTGTCCTAATGAGATCCCATGTTGAATCATGGTATTCGGAAGGAAGGGGGGCAAAAACTGCAAAAACTACACTACAAAAGACTTCAGGACTTTTCCTGAGTTTTCAAAAAACTGTGCAGGAAATGTGCACTCCCACTCGTTAGGACAACTGAATAGTCCACTGGCTATTAATTGTATTTATTGTTTTTAAATGTGATTTTAGACAGTTGCTTTTAATTTATATTTAATATTTTTTTATGGGGGAAGGTGGAGGTTGGGGGGTGTTTAGGGATTTTTATCTGTATTGTACTTTAATTTTTGTAAGCTGCCCCGATTGTTTTAACAGAGGGGTGGAGTAAAAATAAATATTCTCTCTCTCTCTCTCTCTCTCTGGCTTTTCTTCGCAAACGAAGATTCAGGAAGGACTCATCCCGCGCTTTCTGCAAGCGCGCTGATGACTAAAAAGGCCAATCCGAGATAAGCAAGTCCGGTTGCAAAAAGCACAGCAGAAGGTCTCCTTGGGTGATGTTTTTGGGTTGTGATTTTTTCTGCGTTGTCGTTTCTCTTCAAGACTTGTTCGGCGTGAGTTCTCAAATAAGGCTGCAGCATTGTGGATAGTGCGTCTCCATGCCTCCCGATGTGAGGCCAGGGCGGACCACTGTTGGTGATCAATTTGGCTGAGCCTGAGATGTTGTTTCAGGGAGTCTTTGTATCGCTTTTTTGGAGCGCCCCTCTTACGCTGACCCGTGGCGAGTTCACAGTAGAGTAGTATTTTTGGGAGGCGATGGTCGTCCATCCTAGAAACGTGCCCTGCCCAGCGCAGCTGTGTTCTCAATATCATGGCCTCAATATTATTATTATTAATCATATTGCTACACATTCCCGAAGTGGATGGCTGATTGGTTGGATGCGCACGGGAAGATGAGGAGATTTCTGGCAAGGCAGCACCCAGAATAGCTATGTTGCATTTTTGGTGTAGCCATCATGCTAGCGGGCAACAAAACAGTCTTGGGGGGGGGGTGTTTATTTAAGTGGAAGATCACACTTCTACACCTTGGATTTAGTTTTTAAAAAATACTGTTCGGCAGCGGCAAACTGGTGACAATAAAAATGCAAGTAATTCACTCATGCCCACCCATCTTGATTCACAGGTATGCCCGTTTGAACAACAAACATGGATAGCTTTGCATGCCTGTGATCTTGCCAAAAAAAGTGTGGAGACAAATGAAAGCTGTTGTGAATTGGCATGAGTGCGTACCAATCTACATTTTATTGCCTCATATAGACACAAACATATGGATTGCAATCTGCCATCTAGGATTACAAGCTGTCCATCCCAGATTTAGGCAAGGGATGCAGAATCAAGAACCGGCCTTAGCCAAGAAGGCAGGTCAGCCACTCTATGACACCAAAGAAGATACTGTCAGGGGATGATAGGATACTCAATGCCCGGCAGAAGCCAAAAACTATTTCAGCAGACTTAGTAGCAACCTGTTCCCAAGAATGCTTGCACACAGAGTGTTTGACGTCCAAATAAGCAGTAGGCACTTTTATCTTCGAAGTCAAACAGTAGCAATATATATACAAATATTTACAATTGAAGGAGAAACTGCTTCACCAGGCATCAGCATTCACAAGAAGAGAGAGCGAGCTTTGGACTAGCTCATTTATATATATATCTACAGCACATTGCCTTCTAATGGCCTGACTAGGCATGACTTGGTAGTTCATGGAGTGAGCCATTGTGACTCAGCATGATTCTGCAGTTGTTCAGCCATTTTATAATAGAGTTCAGTCTCTTAACTCCTGACAATCCCCTCCAAAATGGTCAAACTACTGCGCAGGATACATGTTATCATCACAACATAAATATCTGAAGGGATGTCAATTAAAAAGTGGAGCAAGCTTGTTTTCTAGAGACCAGAGCAATGGATTCAAATTACAAGAAAAGAGATTCCACCTAAACATTAGGAAGAACTTCTTGAATGTAAAAGCTGTTCAGTAGTGGAACATATTGCTTTTCAGAAGGTGGTGGACTGTCTATCTTTGGAGGTCTTTAAACAGATGGGCATATTTCAGGAGTGTTGTAGTATATATTCCAACGTGGTTGGGGTTGGACTAGATGGCCCTTATGTTTCCTAAGATACTATGATTCTATGACATCACCCCACATCTACCGGTGATTTCAAGGCTCTTGGAGCAAAGAGAGAGACCAGAAGGAGAGAAAGCAAAAGTGAGGAAGAATGAGTGTTGTAGGTAACATAAGAAATCAAGAGAAACAAGACAAATAATCATATTATCTTCTATGAGAGTTAGCCTAGCTTTTGAAAAGACATGTGCCTCCCCTGGTATCTGTAGTATCATTAACTGCGGTTGGTGTGGAAAGGTCTCTCTAGGCATCTGGAGGGTTTTTCTAGGGATCTGGAGGTCCTCCAGCATGACTCTATGATCAACTTCTGCCGAACGTTGAAGTCCCAGCAGAGAGGCATTCCCTCTAGGCATTTTCTAGGTCCTCCAGCATGATTCTATGGTATTCTATGACAGTTTACTATTATCTGCTGTTTCACTTGTAAACAGTAAATCCGGGAATGTATCCCTTCAGATATGGGCAGTGACCTGTATTCAGGGAAGGCAGTTCTCTTAGTCTTGCCATTTGTCCATCTATTGGCGTTGTTGTTGTGTGCCTTCAAGTAATTTCTGACTTATGGTGACCCTAAGGCAAACCTATTCCAGGGTTTTCTTGGTGAGATTTATTCAGAGAGGGTTTGCCTTTTCCTTCCTCTGAGGCTGAGAGAGTGGACTTGCCCAAGGTCACTCAATGGGCTTCCATGGCTGAGCAGGGATTCGAGTGGAGAACACTCCAGAGTTGTAGTCCAATGCTTAAACGACTGCACCAATCTGTTTTTATTTTGATCTTGTTTTGGGTTTTACAGTCGTCCCTTCACATTCACGGGGGTTCCGTTCCGCGGACCCCGGTGAATGTGAAAAATCCGCGAATAACTACACCCCTCCCCCTCCCTCCCCAGGCCTTCGCGGGGCCTTCCTAGGCCCCGCGGAGGTCTCCCCAGCTCTCCCTCCCTCCCCAGGCCTTCGCGGGGCCTTGCTAGGCCCCGCGGAGGTCTCCCCAGCCCTCCCTCCCGCCCTCCCCAGGCCTTCGCGGGGCCTAGGTCGCCCCAGCCCTCCCTCCCGCCCTCCCCAGGCCTTCGCGGGGCCTTGCTAGGCCCCGCGGAGGTCTCCCCAGCCCTCCCTCCCGCCCTCCCCAGGCCTTCGCGGGGCCTTGCTAGGCCCCACGGAGGTCTCCCCAGCCCTCCCTCCCGCCCTCCCCAGGCCTTCGCGGGGCCTTGCTAGGCCCCGCGGAGGTCTCCCCAGCCCTCCCTCCCGCCCTCCCCAGGCCTTCGCGGGGCCTTGCTAGGCCCCGCGGAGGTCTCCACAGCCCTCCCTCCCGCCCTCCCCAGGCCTTCGCGGGGCCTTGCTAGGCCCCGCGGAGGTCTCCCAAGCCCTCCCTCCCGCCCTCCCCAGGCCTTCGCGGGGCCTTGCTAGGCCCCGCGGAGGTCTCCACAGCCCTCCCTCCCGCCCTCCCCAGGCCTTCGCGGGGCCTTGCTAGGCCCCGCGGAGGTCTCCCAAGCCCTCCCTCCCTCCCTCCCCAGGCCTTCGCGGGGCCTTGCTAGGCCCCGCGGAGGTCTCCCAAGCCCTCCCTCCCGCCCTCCCTATGCCTTCGCAGGGCCTTGCTAGGCCCCGCGGAGGTCTCCACAGCCCTCCCTCCCGCCCTCCCCAGGCCTTCACGGGGCCTTGCTAGGCCCCACGGAGGCCTCCCTGGCCCTCCCTCCCTCCCCAGGCCTTCACGGGGCCTTGCTAGGCCCCGCGGAGGTCTCCCCAGCCCTCCCTCCCGCCCTCCCCAGGCCTTCGCGGGGCCTTGCTAGGCCCCGCGGAGGTCTCCCCAGCCCTTCCTCCCGCCCTCCCCAGGCCTTCACGGGGCCTTGCTAGGCCCCACGGAGGTCTCCACAGCCCTCCCTCCCGCCCTCCCCAGGCCTTCGCGGGGCCTTGCTAGGCCCCGCGGAGGTCTCCCAAGCCCTCCCTCCCGCCCTCCCCAGGCCTTCGCGGGGCCTTGCTAGGCCCCGCGGAGGTCTCCACAGCCCTCCCTCCCGCCCTCCCCAGGCCTTCGCGGGGCCTTGCTAGGCCCCGCGGAGGTCTCCCAAGCCCTCCCTCCCTCCCTCCCCAGGCCTTCGCGGGGCCTTGCTAGGCCCCGCGGAGGTCTCCCAAGCCCTCCCTCCCGCCCTCCCTATGCCTTCGCAGGGCCTTGCTAGGCCCCGCGGAGGTCTCCACAGCCCTCCCTCCCGCCCTCCCCAGGCCTTCACGGGGCCTTGCTAGGCCCCACGGAGGCCTCCCTGGCCCTCCCTCCCTCCCCAGGCCTTCACGGGGCCTTGCTAGGCCCCGCGGAGGTCTCCCCAGCCCTCCCTCCCGCCCTCCCCAGGCCTTCGCGGGGCCTTGCTAGGCCCCGCGGAGGTCTCCCCAGCCCTTCCTCCCGCCCTCCCCAGGCCTTCACGGGGCCTTGCTAGGCCCCACGGAGGTCTCCACAGCCCTCCCTCCCGCCCTCCCCAGGCCTTCGCGGGGCCTTGCTAGGCCCCGCGGAGGTCTCCACAGCCCTCCCTCCCCAGGCCTTCGCGGGGCCTTGCTAGGCCCCGCGGAGGTCTCCCCGGCCCTCCCTCCCTCCCTCCCCAGGCCTTCGCGGGGCCTCCGGAGGGCCTCCGGGGGTCCCGCGAAGGCCTCCCCACCCCTCCCCAGGCCTTCGCGGGGCCTCCGGAGGGCCTCCGGGGGTCCCGCGAAGGCCTTCGCACCGCTCCCCAGGCCTTCGCGGCGCCTCCGGAGGGCCTCCGGGGGTCCCGCGAAGGCCTCCCCACCCCTCCCCAGGCCTTCGCGGCGCCTCCGGAGGGCCTCCGGGGGTCCCGCGAAGGTCTCCCCACCCCTCCCCAGGCCTTCGCGGGGCCTCCGGAGGGCCTCCGGGGGTCCCGCGAAGGCCTCCCCACCCCTCCCCAGGCCTTCGCGGCGCCTCCGGAGGGCCTCCGGGCGTCCCGCGAAGGCCTCTCCACCCCTCCCCAGGTCTTTCACGGGGCCTCTGGAGGCCCCGTGTCGCGGTTTGGGGGGGGCCCGGGGGGCCCTCCCAAAACCGCGAATAACCGAAACCGCGAATGTCAAGTTCGCGAATGTGGAGGGACAACTGTAATTATATTTTTTATTCAGTTTTACTCTAATCTGCCTTTGACTCCCATTTTCAGGCGAAAGAATAAAAATCCAATAAATCAATGAGTAAATAATGAGTTAATAAGTAACAATGAGTAAATAATAAGGCATCATGCAATACAGTGAAAAGCACACAGTTTACCTTAACTAATTTTTCCAGCTAGCCTTTTGTTTTGTTTTTTTAACTACAAGTAGGCTGTTTGTGTGCACTACAAACAATGATAGTGGTAGAATATGATATACCAGGCTATTTCAGCCATTTAGGATTGTAGTGTCATGCCCTGTGAACCTGATGAGGCTATAGAGTCAGAGGAGGAGGAGGACACAGCAGGGAACGGCCCTAGGGACCCTGGCACAGGTTTAGCCAACCTAGAGGCTAGAGCAGAGGAAGAGCCTGGTCCAAGTGGGTTGGCATCAGTCCCAGCAGAGAGTCCTGCCCACTCAGATAAGGACGAAGAAGAGGAGAGAGACTTACGTCCACTATTGTATACCCAGAAGCGAGTTCAAAAAGAAGCTCAAAGGAAGTATCTGAGACTTTATGAGAAAAACCTACTTGTTAAGAAACACCTGACAAAGCCTTAGTTGCTTTATATATGCTGGGAGAGGTGATGGAGGCTTTGTCAGAGATCAACTGATCTTCCTGGTGAAAGCTTTCTGCTGACTTTGGTGCCTGGGTTCCAGTTATCTTGACTTCTGTTACCCTGACCCATGCTTAGACCTTGGACTGTCCCTGACTACTCTGCTGCCTGCTCCTGTTGACCCACGGACTGCTTTGGAGCACAAACGTTATTTATCTACACTGGGGATAGTACAAACATTCAAAGTAAGCATGGTTGCAAAATTACATACAAGATTGATGGGAGCACAACCTATTTCACATTCTTCTTCAAGCAGGGATGTGTTAACCATGAACTTGTGACACACCTTCTATTGCTTCACCCAAATCCAAAATCTTTTAGGAAAAAGGAAGATAGTGGGTCCAGCCAGGGCCCTGACATCACATCCCCTGTCTTTCACTGTGGAACTTTTGGGCTATCAGTCCAAGAGTTTCTGGTGGTAAACTGATGTTGTGTGTATCATTTCTTTCAGACAGAATGTCCTTGCATGGTCTCAGAAAGCTTTCTCTGAAAGGGTGCAGGGTTTCCTGCTGCAGTTTCTGATTCATTCTCCTAAGTCCCAATATAGGGTTGTAAAAGGTGCTCTCTGTCTGTGCTTTGAAAGCATTTGCAGTTATCACTCTCCTATTCCTCAAAGGGTTCAGAAACAGGGAAAGGAGAAGACTAGTAATGAGTGCTTTGCAAACAAGCCCTTTAAGCTTTTGATGCTAATGTACCCAGAATGTATGTGTTCTGTCCTCTGCCAAACTTTCATATTCTATACATAAGAACAACATATAGACAGCATTAGACTTTTCAGCCATTAAGAACAGTACAAATTGATATTCGCTGGAATCCTGTATGTCCTTTCATGCAACATAAATTTGTGTGCACCTAACAAAGTAGCAGAGGTGCAAAGAAAGGAAATTGTGAAGATGAGTAACTGATGTGTATCGGGAGTGCCAAATGCCCACTGGAACCCCCTTTTTGGTGTCCCAATGCACATTATCCTTTTGCTAGCTCTGCTATGTAGTTATGAAGCAGCAGCCCTCTACTGAATACAGACATTGACAGTTCTATTTCCCGTACATGCAAGTCCACTTGAGAGCACACAACACCCCAACAGGATTCTGGACTATATTAATAATGCATAACAGAACTGATATGGAGGAGGAGCTCACTCTGTAATACAAACCGTTGTTCTCTGTCTCAAGTTACATTATATTTTTTACTTATTGATCTATTTAATTTCAGCACGTACCGTACATTGCTCAGATAAAGATTCCATGTAAAAATCTTCTAAAAGCAGCAAAACAAGATGACCTCACACTAACACTTGAACACGAATCCAGAGATTCATTCTTATCGCACATATTTTCTGCTTACTGGTACTCCATCATACCTACCCATTTGAACTACCATTTTAACAAATCAACCTTCTCATTCTTGATATAAGTTATTAGTGTAGCACTAATACTTCACATACTGTTGTGCTTTTTCCAAATGACTGCTTATTCAGCTAGTTGTAGGAAGAGGAGGAATACTGATTTCCCCCCCTTGCACACTACTTAAAATACTCTGCTGTAAGTGGAGCTACATATTTGTAAGAATTCTGGCACAATTAAACTGTGATATAATCAGGACAATAATAATGGTGCTAGATAATCACAGCAACAAGCACAGTCAAGAGCACAGAACTATATTATTAAGCCAATGCCTTTGTTTGAATACAGACTGTTTCATCGTGTAGTTCAAATGGACAAAGAACAACTGCTTTTAAACTGTCCTATTTCAATTAAAGCCATGAACAGGATAATAACAACAATTTATTACTTCAGCCTCCCATATATCTAGAGTTGCATATTAGAGTTAAAATGTAAATTTTTAAAACTACTGCAAGGATAAATGTTACAAAGCTTGCTTTGAAAATATAAGGCAATATTTGACAACTCTCCACAGTTGCAAAAACATTTAATTCCTCTACTGAACTGTTTCAAGTTGAAGATCAAAATATATTCCTGCACTTACCTACTCAAAATGAGCATTAAATAAAGTTATTTTAGGAGCCAATTTTTGTGGTTGGAGGAACGTGACCACTTGAGTTCTTAACAACAAGGGATGACAATTGACGAACTGCCACATACACATGTGGTCAATGTGTGATTTAATTTACTGTCAAATAAAAGTCATGTGTTTAAAGCAAGGGTGCACAATGTTCTCACCACCTATGATGGTGATCACAAAGATATACGTGCAGTACATCTCTTTCTTCACTTGGAGTGGAGAGCCTTCTCTCCATCCCTTCCCCCACAATCCAGATATGCCCTCCAACATTTCACAGGTGAAAACCAGGACACGTGTACCCAAGCAATGTCAGAGCAGTCAAGATGGCAGAAGTTATTAATGAGGAAGAACAGACAAGCTAGGTGAGCTTGCTTTTGCCTGAGTCTATTGGGAAGGGCAAGACCCCATGCCCTCCTGTCCTCTTCCCCTGCTAAGTTTACCGAGTGCAAATTACTTTTGCACTTAGAACTCTGTTTACACCAATGGAAGTAGCCTGAAGATAAGGAGAAGTAGGAGGGAGAGAGACAAACTAGGACCTTTTAAAAACAGCTGAAAAAAGTGAGTCAACAGAGAATAAATCTGGACTCTCCCTGCCAAATTGGGACAGTTAGAGGGCATGACACTCTTTCCTAGCTACTAGAGTACATCAACTGGACTTGTCTGTCTACTTTTGCCTTTCTGTTCCACTAACCTGCTGTCCTCTGTGTGCAAAGGAGATGAAACTCTGGATCCTACTGTCAGCCCTAACTAGAGGAGACCCACTGAAACAATAAGACACAATGGTATGCTTACTCACCATTCAACAATTGATACAACGGGGCCCAGTCAAGTTAGGATGATTGGATATGATTCAGGCCATGATGTACAAATCCAGGTGCATGCCAGTTCCTCCACTGATTTCAGCAGAAGGGAGAGTATCTGCTTTTACAGAGCTATGTAGGGTTACTCTGGATTTTTGATTTCATTAGCTAACCCATTTTCTTAATGACAGTCCCATTTCCCAAATGCCAATTTGGCCTTCAGAATCAATTACTGGCACAAAAAGTCAAGCCAAACTTGAATGGCCAAAACAGAAATACAGCAGTGCTTTGCTAAAACGGTTAACAGCAGAGTTTGACCCCTGGTTATATTTTGAAGATTGGATCTTCTATAAAGACTGATGAAAATAATTACTTAAATTGTTGTCCTAAACCGAAATTCTTTTAATATAAAGATTAACTGAACAGAAAATGGATTGAACAATAAAGATGAGATATTTATATAATTATTTATAATGCATAATTTATGTAGATTAATTATGAAGTCCTACATTCTTGAGTTGCATGTTCACAGATCTCATAAAGACTACATTATATTATACCCAAGAGATATTAGGAACTGGATCCTATTCAAAATGCAAAATTCATGGAGAAAACCAATATTTATGAATACTTGATTAGACTGTGCATCTAAGAATGTCATATACAGCCAAAGCAATCAATGCTAAGTATCTGGACTCAGAAGGAGATTGAGACTGTAAGAGAAAGAATCCACAAGGGAGCTTCCTGTAAGCACTGAGAAAGTTTAGCAAGCATTACCAGCAGAGATGAGCCAGTATTAGTAATCTGAAATCAAATCAAGTATGAGATTTTTAAAAACACTATTAAAATATTTCTCACACATGAATTGACATTCTTCCAACAGTAATTTTATTCCACTATTGATGGGGATGGATCCCCGTTGCCAGTCAGAATATGGAAACTATAGCAGGACAAAAATGACTGGCTGCAATCAGGACAACTAATCAGAAGGCACTGGTGGAAGGCACCTTAATTTTCTCTTTTCTGTGATATCAGTTTAACCTCTGGTGCTGTTTTTGAAACAGGCATCTAATTAAACTCCACATAAAACCTTTTTAGGGCAGCAAATTAAGACAGATGAGCTCGTACAGGAAATGTAAACTACATCATATGATTACAGCCTAAAGGAAAAAAAAATCTCAATAAATAAATAAATAAAGCAAGCAAGCAAGCCCGAAAAAGCAGCTCTTGTGGGCCAGAAATATCTACTCATGGTTATTAGGTCTGCAATACTAGGCCACATCCTGTCTATGTCCCAGGAGTAGAGTGGAGGGAAGAAGTCTATATTTAGTATGGCTTACCCCCCAGAAGCCAGCTGCTGTAGCCAATGTACTCCTGGTGTGTGCATGCACATGCACGCATACCACAGCAAACCACAGCATGGCTGAGCAGGAACGAGACACATGTCACAGGAGTGAAAGAGTTGTTACTGCCTCCATATACCTGCCTGTCACACACTTACCTGCCACCATTACCAGGAATAGAGTTACAGTCAGCACTCCATGGCCATGGATTCTATATCCATAGATTCAACCAACCATGGTTCAAGAACATTCCATTCCTCCCCGCCCCCCGCCAAAGCAAACCTTTGAGTTGTTCATCATTTTATATAAGGGACACCATTTTACTACAACACTGTCTATAATGGGACTCAGGGATGGTTTAAGGAATTTTGGGGGGCCCTGAAACACTTTATTTTGGGGGGCCCATATGTTTATCTCAGATCAATGTAAGCTAACTTATTCACAGTACAGGATATTCAGATTATTACTAATAATGCTTTTGTAGGAGGAGGGTTACAACGGGGGCCCCCATAATGATGGAGGCTCCTGCGACTACAGGTGCTGCAGGGCCCTTAAACCGTCCCTGATGGGACTGTAGCATCCATGGATTCTGGTATCCATGGGGAGTCCTGGAACAAACCCCAACAGATTACCGAGGGCCCACTATATTCAGAAGTATGGAGTGAGGCCACAACATGGAGCAATAATGATGCTGAGTCTTGAACACTGTGGAAAACAGCAAGAAAACCTCTTCTTTTCTATCCAGCTTCTAGAACCAGTTCCTCTTGAGCAACTGTGTTTCATAAAGTTGTTGGCCAATAGCAACAATTTGAAATATTAAGGCAGGCAACATTTTATATTTTAACTTTCCTTTTTTAAATCTGGGGGTGCATGTAGATGTTTGCAAACTAGGTGGGATAGGGCAAGAAATGGCTGGGAAGGATGGAACAGTTTTTTTTGTCACCTAAGAGTAGCCCTGTCTTATACATTTTAATCGTATAGTAACTTTAAAAATGAATAAAGTATGTGTATGTGTGTTAGGGTAAACGGATTATTATATGTTACACCACACTTTAAGCCAAGAAAAAGAACAGGATAAAAATCTAAATAACAACAATAAAATGATTAATTTAGATGTAAGTAGGTACATGATAATGATATAAAAAAATGTGGCTGTGCTCAACCTGGAGACTGGATAAACCCACATCATAAATCAGGAAGGACAAGTACAGGAAGTATTTCTACAAAATTACCAGCTAATGCAATTTAAAAGAGCAATAATGCCCTAGCAAAGTGCAGCACTATGATTATTTTTGGTTTGTTGCAAAGAAAACCCTTAACACAATTATACAGCTTTGCTTCACTGTACCAAGAAACCTTGGAAGAACTCTATGTTCTAAGTTTTCAGAAATATTTAGAAGAAACCCAGTGAATAAAGAAACATGCTCAGTCACAAGTGAGTAATGCTGTCTTTCTGCAGTTACCCCTAGGGACATTCACAAATGAAGCTAGGTCCATTTAAAAGAGCCTTCTTGAAAAACTTCAAGCTTTTACCTACATGTTCCAGCTTTCTGGTAGAGCACAGTGACAACTCTTTATTTTGCCTTGATTTATTAGCACTTACAGTAAATGTTGGCTTCTTGGGAGCCGCCAACAGCATTATTGATTCATGCTTTGTTTACACAGAAAGATTTCTGAACAGCTTATATTTTGCAAGCAACACCCTCTCAGCCTACCTTAGTTGATTTTAATTTGAGTGTCTGCTCTGCAAAGATGCAATTAGTTCACAGTCCTTTGCCTATTTGCTTGGGCTCAAAAGCACATAACTGCCTCTCTGCCAAAAAGAAAAAAGGTGAGCACCACTGCTATTACATCCATCACAAGTACCCTCCTATTCTCCTGATGCTTCAGATATATCTCTGGAATGTACTCCAGCTGCTAGCAAGAACAGTCTTATGTGTCAGCTGACATGACACAAAATGATTTTTTTCTATGTTAAGAGTTGATATTTGATACTGTTCCCTCTGCCACTCACAAATTTACCAGGCTAGGAGAGGGCAGTGGTGACAAGAAATTAATGGCAGACAGATTTGAAGATGAGATGAAGAGTTGTGGATAAGCAGACCTCTGGAAGCTCTTAGTATTATTATTGATCAGTCTTAATTACAAGTCTTAATTAAATGCTTGTAAACCTAATTAGTCCACTTGTGGTTAAGAGAGCATACAACTGAATTGTAAAAGCAGCTGCTCTACCAGACAGGGGGCTTAAGACAGCATATTTCTATAGTTATACCAGTACAGTGTCAGACAATAAATGAAGCTCTAATGTTGAAATGGGAATTATGTGCCCTCCAGATGTTGTTGAACTGCAACTCCCAGTGTTCCAATCCCCATAATTGGCTATGCTGGCTAGTATGGCTGTGAGTTGTAGTCTAAAAGCATTGGAGGCCCTTTCACACCACACAAGTATAGCCCTATGATTCCACTTTAACTGCCAGGTTTCCATCCTACGGAATCCTGGGATTTGCAGTTTAGGAAGGGGTATCCAGAATTCTCAGCCAGAGAGCTCTTATGCCTGAAAAAAACTTCAGTGAACCTTTGGTACCCGTGGGTTCAATATCTGCGGATCTGAGCAACCGTAGATCGAGTCTCACAGCAGGAGAAGGAAGAAGAGTGGACTGTATGTGTCGCCACAGCCTCATCTGCTCTGATGGCACCCATCCTGTGGGATCCTGCTCCTTCTCTTCTTCCTACTCTGGAAAATTGTGTGTGTCTCATTTGTCCGGGCTGTGGCATGAAAGCTGAGGCAGAAGTAGTGTTGGCCTCCATTACTGTTAGCAGGGGAGCAGAATCCACACGCCACCACTGCCACAGCTGCCCTGCTGGACCCCACCCTGCAGAGGTCTGCTCCTCCTCCTCGACTCAATTAGCAGGGGAAGGCAGGTAAAGGTGAGGGGAGGAACTGAAGCACTGAGGAAACTGAAGCATGGATGGCCCCATGCTGCAGTTCCTCTCCCATGCCTTCACCTGCTAAGAGTCATGGAGGCCACCACCGCTTCTGCTTCAGCCTTCATGCCCCAGCCTGAGCAAAAGAGACACACAAAGGTTGCCTAGATGGTGAAAAAGCTCCTCATAGAATATGAGGAAAATATATTTTGTCCCAACAAAATCCCATGGTGGTTTGCGTATTTGGAAGGAGGGGGGCCAAGAACTCCAAAAACTATGTGGGAAAAGCCTTCACAGATTTACCCAATGGTTTTTTTTCAAGCATGCAGAAAATGTCCACTCATTTGGACAACTGATTTGCATCGCTGCACAGGGCGGGAGTGGAAAGCTGATTGGTCGGATGTGCGCGGGGGGCAGGCTTTCTGGTACAGTAATTAACTGGCCGGAAGTGCCATTTTGAAGTTTTGCGTTACAATCATGCACTTTTTTGCTGTGCTGAGGCAACCAAACAACTTTTTTAAGTGAAAGGTTGCGTTTGTGCACCTTAGGTTTACATTTTTAAAAGAAACTGTGCAACAGCAACAACTTGTAGAGAATAATAATGTGAGAGATTCACTCCTGGTTCACAGGTATGGCTGCATGTGAACAAACAATGGATAGCTTTGCATACCAGCGATTTTGCCAAAGGACCGTGAAGACAAAAGAATGCTGCTACGATTTTGCATTAATGTGCAGGAATCAGCATTATATCCTCCCGTCTAGACAATGCACAGATTAAAACCAGGACATATAAGGGAACATCAGAATTTGGTCATGAAGGCAAGAGCTATGACTGAGGAAGAACACGCAAACTAGGAGAGGCTGCAGCAGTTTGCTTTTGCCTGGGTCTACTGAGAAGGGCAAGATTCCATCTCTTCCTCTCCTCTCTCTCCTGCTGAGTTAACGGGCTGCTAAATATTGTTGCGCAGTTTTTAACAATTCAAGTAAGCTGAGGTCAAAGGGGGAAAGTGAGAGGAGAAGAAATTGGGACATTTTAAAAGTAGCTGGAAAAGGTGGGATTAATTGGGACTGCCCCTGCCAAACTGGAACAGTTGGAGGGTATGCACTTAGAAACCGTGGCAGGGTTCACATTCACACTTACCCAAGGGGCTTTCAGAAAGAAGATGACAGAGAGACTAAGCACTATCTTTTAACAGACAATGAGTTGGTCTATGCTTCAATAATTTCAGACCTATGAATGTCATAATGAGACAGCCAGGTAACTCTCCGTGCACATCATGCCTCTGCTTTCTACCCATATTTTGTTTTCAAAAACCTTGCTAAAAACACAATTTATTTTCAATGCAACAGATGAGTGCTGAATTGCTGTAATAACAAGTCACAGGGCATTTTAAGAACTTTTAAAGCAATTAGGAATTGCATCAACACTTTATAATACAGAATAAGTGCTTTTTCATACTTCTCATCTAAACAAGATGTGTCATTACCATCCAATTATTTGAATATTTTAAAGCATGAATCAGCAAACTGCTCTGAGAAATTTTCTGTAGGGTATAAGTGCCAGTATTCATGAAAAATGCGGGTGTTTTTTTTAAAAAAAATCCAGAACATTAGTACCAAAAGCCAGTTTTGAAAGGTCAGTGTCTCAGTGTATGGAGCTCTGTAATCACAAATGCTGTAGCTGGTAACCGTCTAAAAATACTTATATACATTGTACTTTATGAGAAATTTCAATAGGCAAATATCCAAATAAATAAATAAAAAAACCAATCAATCCTCTAGCCATGGAAGCTCCTCCAGAAGATCTGCCCCAAAGCCTCTCTGAGAATCACGCCACCCCCACTCCCTGTGTGTGGAGAGATCTCTCTGCATGCTATTAGTCAACCCAAACAGGCTGCAACATGCCAGAGATCTGCATTCTCTCAAATCAACTGACCAGAGAGAACAGCTGGCTTTCCCCTTAGCTGTGCTTTCCCTGCCTGCTGCTGCTGTTGTTGTTATTGGTATCGAGTATTAAAAGAGCTGGCAAATATTATCTCAGAGCCATTGGCAATAATCTTTGAGAACTCCTGGAGAACAGGAGAAGTCCCAGCAGACTGGAGGAGGGCAAACATTGTTCCCATCTTCAAAAAGGGGAAAAAAGAGGATCCCAACAATTATCGTCCAGTTAGTCTGACATCAATACCAGGGAAGATTCTAGAGCAGATCATTAAACAGAGAGTCTGTGAACATTTAGAAGGCAATGTCATAATCACAAAAAGTCAACATGGGTTTCAGAGAAACAAGTCATGCCAGACTAATCTGATCTCTTTTTTTGATAAAGTTACCAGCTTGGTAGATGAAGGGAATGCTGTGGACATCGCATACCTTGATTTCAGTAAGGCCTTTGACAAGGTTCCCCATGACATTCTTGCAAACAAGTTTGTAAAATGTGGGCTAGACAAGTTAACTGTTCAATGGATTTGTAATTGGTTGACCGGCCGAACCCAAAGGGTGCTCAGCAATGGCTCCTCTTCGTCTTGGAAAGATGTGACCACAGTGTTCTGTCCTGGGGCCAGTGCTATTCAACATCTTTATCAATGACTTGGATGAGGGAATTAGGGGCATACTTATCAAATTTGCAGATGACACCAAATTAGGAGGAGTAGCTAATACCCTAGAGGACAGGATCAAAATTCAGAATGACCTGGATAGACTGGAGAGCTGGGCCAAAGCTAACAAAATGAAATTCAATACGGAGAAATGTAAAGTACTGCATTTAGGGCGGAAAAATGAAATGCATAACTATAGGATGGGAGAGACCTGGCTGAATGAGACTACGTGCGAAAGGGATCTAGGAGTCCTAGTAGACCACAAGTTGAACATGAGCCAACAGTGTGATGCGGCAGCTAAAAAGGCCAATGCAATTTTGGGCTGTATCAATAGAAGTATAGTGTCTAGATCAAGGGAAGTAATAGTGCCGCTCTATTCTGCCTTGGTCAGACCTCACTTAGAATACTGTGTCCAGTTCTGGGCACCACAATTCAAAAAGGATATTGACAAATTGGAGCGTGTCCAGAGAAGGGCAACTAAAATGGTGAAAGGTCTGGAAACGATGCCTTATGAAAAGACGGTTAAGAGGTGATATGATAGCCCTGTTTAAGTATTTGAAGGGATGTCACACTGAGGATGGAGCAGACTTGTTTTCTGCTGCTCCCGAGACTGGAACACAGAGCAATGGATGCAAGCTCCAGGAACAGAGATTCCACCTCAACATTAGGAGGAACTTTTTGACAGTAAGAGCTGTTTGGCAGTAGAACACACTCCCAGCTCTCCAGTCTATCCAGGTCATTCTGAATTTTGATCCTGTCCTTTAGGGTATTAGCTACTCCTCCTAATTTGGTGTCATCTGCAAATTTGATAAGTATGCCCCTAATTCCCTCATCCAAGTCATTGATAAAGATGTTGAATAGCACTGGCCCCAGGACAGAACCCTGTGGCACCCCACTGGTCACATCTTTCCAAGACGAAGAGGAGCCACTGCTGAGCACCCTTTGGGTTCGGCCGGTCAACCAATTACAAATCCATTGAACAGTTAACTTGTCTAGACCACATTTTACAAGCTTGTTTGCAAGAATGTCATGGGGAACCTTGTCAAAGGCCTTACTGAAATCATGGTATGCGATGTCCACAGCATTCCCTTCATCTACCAAGCTGGTAACTTGATAAAAAAAAAAGAGATCAGATTAGTCTGGCATGACGTGTTTCTCTGAAACCCATGTTGACTTTTTGTGATTATGGCATTGCCTTCTAAATGTTCACAGACTCTCTGTTTAATGATCTGCTCTAGAATCTTCCCTGGTATTGATGTCAGACTAACTGGACGATAATTGTTGGGATCCTCTTTTTTCCCCTTTTTGAAGATGGGGACAATGTTTGCCCTCCTCCAGTCTGCTGGGACTTCTGTTCTCCAGGAGTTCTCAAAGATTATTGCCAATGGCTCTGAGATTATATTTGCCAGCTCTTTTAATACTCTTGGATGTAGTTCATCTGGTCCTGGAGATTTAAATTCATTTAGATTAAGAAGGTATTCCTGTACTACCTCTTTACTTATTTTGAGCTGGATTTCCCCTATTGTGTCCTCTGTTCCATTCTCCTCAGGTTGGTCCTCCTTTTCCTTTTCTGAAAACACTGAGGCAAAGAAGGTGTTGAGTAATTCTGCCTTTTCTCTGTCCCCTGTTAGCATTTTGCCATCTTCTCCACATAGTGGCCCTATCATTTCCTTCTTCCTCCTTTTGCTGCGGACATACCCCAAAAACCCCTTTTTATTGTTCTTAACCTCCCTAGCAAGCCTGAGCTTATTCTGCGCTTTAGCTTTTCTGACTTTACTCCTACACGTGTTCGCTATCTGTTTGAATTCTTCTTTGGTGATTTCCCCCCTTTTCCATTTCCTATACATGTTCTGTTTAAAACTTAGCTCCATTGAAAGTTCTTTAGTCATCCATCCTGGTTTCTTGAGACACCTCCCATTTTTCTTCCTCAATGGTACTGTTTGAAATTGTGCCTTCAGTATCCCCCTTTTGAGAAAGTCCCATCCGTCCTGAGGTCTCTTCTCTTTTAGTATTCCTGACCATGGGATCACCCCCAGTATTTCCCTGAGTTTATTGAAATCAGCTCTCCTAATGTCAAGAATGCGTGTCTGACTATGCCTGGCTTCTCCTTTCCATTGTATAACAAACTCCAGGAGAACATGATCACTCTCACCTAAGGATCCCACCACTTGCACCCCATTAACCAGGTCATCTCTGTTGGTTAGGATCAGATCTAAAAATAGCTGACCCCCTTGTTGCCTCTTCCACCTTTTGGACCATGAAATTGTCTTCCAGGCATGTAAGGAATTTGCTAGACCTTGAAGTTTTGGCTGAGTTAGATTGCCAGCAAATATCAGGATAGTTGAAGTCACCCATCACTACTACATCTCTCCTTTCTGCGTGTGTGTTCATCTGTTCTAGAAAGGCATCATCCAATTCCTCCGTCTGATTTGGGGGTCTGTAGTAGAGTCCCACAATAACATCGCTGTTGTTTCCCTCCCCTTTAATTTTTATCCAGATGCTCTCCACCTGGCTTCCAGTATTGATGTCATGGATCACTTCACTGGTGTAAATATCCCTGACATATAATGCTATTCCTCCTCCTTTCCTGTTTGGCCTGTTTCTCCTATAAAGGTTATACCCCTCTATTCCTACATTCCAATCATGAGACTCGTCCCACCAGGTTTCAGTAATGCCTATTATATCATATTTGTTTTGTAGTGCGAGGAGTTCAAGTTCATCTTGCTTATTTCCCATGCTCTGTGCATTAGTGTAGAGACATCTAAGACCATGTGTTCCCTTTGCTTGCTGCCTGTGCAAGTATTTTTGCCTCCCACTGTTGGGTCCTTGCGCTGTTTGCCTTGTTCCCTCTGTGACAGTTTGACTCTTTTCTCCAGCCCTTTTGCCTTCCAGAATACTGTCTCCCTCCCCCATTTGACTCAGTTTAAAGCCCTCCTGATCAAAGTCTTGAGACTGTTGGCAAAAATATTTCTTCCAACTGTTGTAAGATGCACCCCATCTCTTGCCAAAAGTCCCCCCTCATGGAAGCGCAGTCCATGATCCAAGAATCCAATTTGTTCTCGGCGACACCATCTACGGAGCCAGTTGTTTACGTCAGCTATTTTCCTCTCCCTTCTTGGACCATGCCCTTCAACTGGCAGAAGAGATGAGATAACAACCTGTGCATCCATTTCTTTCAGCTTCCTCCCCAGGGCCTCATAATCTCTTCATAATCTCTTCTAATCCGGAAGTCAAAATCAAGTTTAGTTCCTGGTTAAATAGAAGTCTCGCTGGTGTAAAACTGCTTGGAAGGTTGGGGAAAAGTTGTGATTTTAAGTATAATTTTTAAAAATTAAATACAATGTAAAAGAACATGATAGTGGGAGTTGTGGTGAAGGCGGGGGCACAGGTGGGGTTGTGGTCCTTCAAAGCTTTGCAGGAGGCTAGTGTGGCCCATAAGTCCCTTGGTGTAGCTTATCCTTGGTCTAAGGAAACTCCTAGTACCATAAAAATGTTTCTGCCCTGCATTCTGACTTCTGCTGTAGTCACAGAATTCTGAACTGAATACATTTTCTAAACAGGTGGGTAAGAAAATGGAATCACCTTCTCCCAAGGACTGCGCCTTCTATGATAATCCCAGTTTCCATCAACAGAAGGTTGCCATGATCTATCAACGACAAATGATAAAATTTGCCTCCATGCAATTCAACTAACAGCTTTGCTTACTAAAGTCAGAGGAATTTATCAAATGCATGAAAAAACACTTCAGAAGAACAGGATGATAAAAGAAACAGATGACATTATCAGACAACAACGTCCTTCAGTTGTTCCAGGGGCGTAGCCCATGCGTGAATAAGGCAATCAACCCCTTTTATTGACGGCTTAGTCCATCAATAAAAAAGTGATGCCTCGTCTGAGCTATGCCCTGGGAACAGCTGAGGTCATAGGTATCTGATAATGTTGCCCTTTCTGTTATCGTCCTGTTGTTCTTATGTGATTTGGGGGCATGGTTTTTTTCTGTGCTTCCCCACAGCTGATAAAGAGTTAAAGAGTTAGAAGGAGGAAATGAAACTCT
The DNA here is from genome assembly GCA_030847615.1 of Gambelia wislizenii. Classification (NCBI taxonomy): domain Eukaryota; kingdom Metazoa; phylum Chordata; class Lepidosauria; order Squamata; family Crotaphytidae; genus Gambelia; species Gambelia wislizenii. The sequence continues at coordinate 372,147,258 of JAUMIR010000001.1, forward strand.
TTGCAATCAGAAGTACAGAACTGGACTGGTTTCCTGAAAGGTCATTCAGAACAACCTCCAATCCAATCCAACAATACAGTGGCTTCTCTGGATCCATGAGGATTCGGTTCTGGGACTCCCCGTGGATGACAAAAAACACAGATGATCATATCCCGTATTATTAAATGGCGGTGACTTGGAAATGGATGCTTCAGCATATCTGTATCCATGTTGCTGCCATTTTATGTATAGGATGTGATGATCCACGGCCACTCCAAATCACAGATCTGGAGCCCACAGATCAAGGAGGGCCCGCTGCATAGTTCAAGGCATCAATAGAATTCCAACAAAAACTGCCACAACCGAAATGTATGAACTTACTCAAGTGAACACAACATTCACATCAGTGACAGAAGCTGCCAAAGAGAATACCTCAATAAAGCACTTGTCCAAGAATACCTGAAGTATTCTTGAACAGTATACAGTAGGACCCCTGTATCTGTGGGAGATTGGTTCAGGGCCCCAACATGGATAACGAAATCTGTGGATAATAGCGAACACCATTGAAAATAATGGGTCTTCTGGTTTAAAATACCATAGAGTTGCCTTGGAGGACCTAGAAAACAGCTAGAGAGGATGCATTTTTAGGAAGACTATGGTAGCTGTGCTGAAACTGAAACCATGGATAACTGAATCAGTGGGTAATGAATCAGTGGATATGGGTGTCCTACTGTATATCTAACATAGTTTTCAACAGATCTATTGAGTAGCCTTGTGAATGAAAGCATTGTGGATGGTGAACAAAAAGCACAACCCACATACTTTGCTCCACAGATTAGGGAACCATACATAGAATCATAGAATCATAGAATTGCAGAGTTGGAAGAGACCACGAGGGCCATCCAGTCCAACCCCCTGCCACGCAGGAAATCACGATCAAAGCATCCCTGACAGATGGCAATCCAGCCTCTGTTTAAAGACCTCCAAGGAAGGAGATCCCACCATGCTCTGAGGGAATGTGTTCCACTGCCAAACAGCTCTTACTGTCAGAAAGTTCCTCCTAATGTTGAGGTGGAATCTCTGTTCCTGGAGCTTGCATCCATTGCTCCGTGTTCCAGTCTCTGGAGAAGCAGAAAACATCAGCCATTTTATTTTTCTTCCTAGCTTATTTGTCATTACATTTTGAAACAACTGGCTGCAATTATGAGTACATGTCACTCTGTGTATCCACGGGGGGATATGTTCCTAGAATTACCACGTATAAGTGAAACTGAAGATAACAGCAAATTAAAATAAAGGATTTCTGGTACAAACATACCATAGAGTTGTGTTGGAGGACCAAGTGATTCCTAGAGAGGACACCTTTCTAGGCATTTTCCATCGTGACTCTGGTATGTGTCCCTATTGTTTTAGCCATGGATAACTGAAACTGCACATATTGATTCTGCGGATATGAGGGTTGACCTGTGGTCTTCATCTTACATTTAAAAGAGAAATGAGAACAGGAAAATTTATTTTACACATGTTCTTCTGTAATCACTCCTCACAGTGGCAGCTTGTTAGCAAAAGAACTGGCTGGAGTTGCAGGTCAGAGAAGCTATAATGAAAGGAATGGGTATTTGTTGTGATGGGAAAAGCTTAATCCTCCCTAAAGCTGTTGTGGTCAGATGGATCATTATTAGAAATCCACAAGCCCTTGCCATCCTTATAAAGCTAGTCAGTTATTCAACCAGATGTGATATGACACTACCACATATGAATGAACAGCTAATTTAAGGAGATGGCAAAAGCTATGTTGAAAGTTCTTGATCATTATAACTCATGTGAAATGGTTTAAACATGAAAACTCAGGTGATACTAAGGGGTGCTTCTTTGAATTTGTGGGAAAAGAGAGTCTACATGAACATGATCTCAAAAATAAGAAGAATGGCATCTTTACCTGAACAATTAATTATTCACAAAAGACTACATAAACAGACCAAATAAAATGCTTGCTAGAATGTATTAATCTAAACAAACACAGTAAAACAGTCCATCATAGGAATAAATAACTAATCAAATATGGAAGTGAAAAAGCCTATATAAAGTGATAAAGCAATCAACACTGCCATATAAGATACAAAATAGCAATAAGGTTATTTCATGAAAGATATACTGTAACTATTTTTTGTTGTTGCGTGCCTACAAGTTGTTTCCAACTTATGGTGACCCTAAGGCAAACCTATCACAGGGTTTTCTGAGGGCTGAGAGTGTGTGACTTGCCCAAGGTCATCCCAAATGGGTTTTCATAGCTGAGCAGGGATTTGAACCCCGGACTCTGGTTTAAGTGTTGGAGTCATAGTCCAGCACTTAAACCATTATGCCACGCTAACTCACAGTTATATAAAATCAGATAAAATACAATGCAAAAGAAAATACAGTACATAGAAAATATTACACAGGAAATATGAGATGCTGGTAATTAGCTCATTTCATAATCTTCCTCTGATCCCTCCTTTCCTGGTGAAAGGACCCATATCTAAAGCTGTACAGATAAGACCAATTTTTCAAGGTTATGTGGCTTTAATTAGCATACTTCTAGTTTCCATTTGCTCTGTTTACATAGTTAACAGCATTATAATATTCTTATCTTTTCAAATTCACCAAGACTTTTATATCTCATGAAATATACTTATCACCACTTTGTATGTGGAATTGTATATGGAACTATGAAGTTAATACACACTGTTTCATTTCCATATTTGCTTCATTATTTATCTCCTTAGTGAGCAGATTTTCTGTTTTTGTTTGAGTTGTTGTAGTTGTTGTTGTTGTGTGCCTTCACGTCATTTCTGATTTATGGTGACAGTAAAGCGAACCTATCACAGGGTTTTCTTGGCAAGATTTGTTCAGAAGGGGTTTTGCCCTTGCCTTCCTCTGAGGCTGAGAGAGTATGACTTTCCTAAGGTCACTAATGAGTTTCCATGGCTTGGCAGGGATTTGAATCCTGGTCTTCAGAGTCATAGTCCAATGCTTAAACCACTACACTACTCGCAAGCATTTCACTTTAACTGAAAAATTGTTACCTTATACAAATATAAAAATGTGGTTTTGCTTTTTCCATTCCCAACCGCACTTTCCCCCCAAATTCTGCCTGTCACAGACACAGTTGGTAGTGTTGGATTAGTAGTCTGACAACAGTAAGGCTGTTCTGAATATCCTTAGCTCAACAGCCGAGCTTAGCTCAGGATGGAACTATATTACTATAGCAAACATATAAACAGTAAGGGGTGGGGGGAGGCTGCTAAAACCGTCTGCTGTCTGTCAATTCTCCCCCATCTTACTCCTCTCCCTTTTCTTCAACCAGCTGGTCTTATTTCAATCTAAAAACTGGGTGGGGGGGAATGTAAAGAGTGAGCAGTTTGTATCAGCTGGAGAAATCAGATACCACCTCTCTACTCAGCTTCCAACTTCCAAAAACTATTCCCCACATCAGCAGAAACAATTGATCAGTAAAGCTGATTTTAGGGCTGTGGTTTTAAATGTATCTCTTCAAATACTACAGGTAATTTTGAAAAAAGCTGCTGAAAAAAACCCACATCTGTACAAATGCAGATTTCCTACATTCTAAGAGGCACCTGTGTCCAGGAAAGCTGCCAGATGCTGGCAAAATATACACAATGTAGAAGTGGGCCCAGATAAAGTCAACACTCTGGGAAAGTTCCAATTCCTAGGTGCCGTTTACACGATGAAAATGTAGTGGGAAGAATTTGTGTCGAACCCTGGTTGTTTAAACGTACATCAGGTCGGGCACGTGATTTTCGGAAGGGGGCCCACCTTTTATCCCTCAACCTGCAGGACTTCCAGTCCTGCAGTTTGTGCCGGTTTTTAAAAAAAGTCACTGGAGGATTTGGAAAATCGGAAATGTAAACAGCCCGGGACAAGCTATCACAGTACTAGGGGATGACCGGAAATGGTGACTGGGGGCGGGCTTAGAGATCAGCGTCCAGAAAAGGAGGGGTCAGTCACCCGTTCAACAGATTCAGCCTCACCAGCTGAAAACCAAGGCATCCCTTCCAGCTGCACGAAGGTTTGTGTATGTGTGTGTGCGTGTGTACTAAATCACCTTTTTAAATGGATTTCTACACTGCAAACCCTTCAGCTTTAACCTCTTCCTCAACTGCATGTTACAAAGAGATCGTGGTGGGCAGAGGGTCACCCACCACCTCCCTTGATCACCTTCCTGGGTCTGAACGGATAATCAAACATTCATCACCCCCCCCCAGGCACAGTAAAATATGCCAGCGTCTGATCGGATGATCACACATTCATTCATCCCCCTCCCTCAAGGCATAGTAAAAAATTAAAAACTACCAGCATCTGGGTCTTTCAAAATGCCCTGTGTGTCACTGGCTTGAAACCTCACTCCATAGCTGCCCCTGCTTAAAGGGTTAACATTTTAAAGAGACAGGACAAACGCAAGCCTCTGCCCCCGGTTCATGCACCGGTCATTTCACGCCTGGATTACTGTAATTCTTTGCTGACTGGACTTCCTCTTTCCCGTCTTGCCCCCTTGATTTCAGTACAATACTCAGCCACTAGGATACTTTTTTCTGCCCACCGTTATGATCATGTCACCTGGTTGTTGTTGTCCCTTCACTGGCTTCTGATCCCATTTAGAATTCATTATAAGCTATTATTATTAATTTCCAAAGCTATTTATGGTTTGGCCCCCATCTATTTGTCAGCACTTGTTTCCCCCTATTTTCCTGTTCGTACCCTGTGTGGGATGAGTCCTTCCTGAATCTTCGTTTGCGAAGAAAAGCCAGAGAGAGAGAGAGAGAGACCCTGTGCTCTAGTGATTCAGGGCTGTTGATGCAGCCAAGAATTTCCTCTGTCCCTACTTGGATATGTCCTTTCTCCCACGCTGCCCCCTATTTTTGGAATCTCCTTCCCATGAGTTTGCGGACCACCACCTCTCTAGACTAAGTCTAAATTAAATACTATTCTATCTAGGGAAGCCTTCCAACTTTCATTTTGATTTTATGTCCATATTATTTGTATTAACTTACACTTTTATAGTATTGTTTTAATCCTGTTATAGTAATATTTCATTAATTTTAGAATTTTGTTTGTGGTTTTAGATTGTGTGCCGTAGGCAGGTTTTTCTGTTTATTGTGGATTGTTGTTTTTCTTTTTTGTAAAGGGCTATGTAAAGTTTATGGCACTACATAAATAAATGTAATAATAATAATAATAATAATAATAATACAATTGAGACAGCCAGGTAAGTGTCACCCCTTCCCCCCCCCCTCCCCAGGTTGCTTTTTAAGTGTAGAGTGTGTTTTTGTGCTTAATGTCATTTTTTTCTTGTATTTGTATTTTTATTTTTAAAATACCCGTGCAATTCTTCTCTCATGAAAACGGGTGGGATTTGCTTTCTGGGATGTGAAAGGAGCTTTGTGACAGCTCCATTCATGCCTGGACTGCTGTGGGGAGGGGGACCACTCCAGATCGTGTGGTAAGGTAAGTGTCTGAACATTTTTTTCTTCTTTTGTTACAGGGACTGGAGTGGGGTGGGAGTGTAGTGGTGGTGGGGGTAGAAGGACCGTCCCAGTTTCTAGGGTACCATGTGATAATCTCCAGAAAATAGTCCAGAATACAGTCCAAGGGTCAAGGTTTACAGAAGGCAGCGTGGTTAAGAAGCAGGTCCATAGTCCAACTGGATAAGCAGGCAGCGTAGTCACAAGGAGGTCTGAGGTCAAGCAGAATTCAAGGCAACAAAGAGGAGGAGTCACAGATAAGAGCCACAAAGCTTTCTCCAGGGTGATCACTTAATCTCTGACAAAGGCTCCACAGCTCCCCCAGGGTGTATATATAGTAATCACGGCTGTCCCAGGTGTTTGAGATAAAGTCTCAGTGATCTTCTCCTGGCTTCCTTTTAATAATAATAATAAGTATTTATATCCTGCCCCTCTATGAAATGCAATTGGGGCAGCTTACAACAATTAAAATATATCCAAACCGTCAATTCCACCCCCCTTTAAAATACAATTAAATAATTTAGGAATTAAAACATACTTTTAAAAATACAAAAAAATAAATAAATAAAAATAAACAATGGACAATGGATAGTGGCCATGGCGAGATTGGGACAAGCTAGATTTTCTTTTTTTTTTGGGGGGGGAATCTCTGTTGGCTGAAGGATGGTAGGAGTAAGTTCGTTTCTTCTTCCTCCTCCTTATCTGACTTGGCAGGGCTTGCTAGTGGGACTGGTGACAATCTGCTAGGCCCAGGGTCTTCCTCTGCTTGGGACTCCAGGTTGGCAGAGTTCCCTGCTGGCACAGGTGTAGATAAACTTGTGCCAGAGTCCCTAGGGTCGTTCTCCTACTCCTACTCTTCTGACTCCATGCCCACATTAGACTCACAGGGCATGACGACCCGGGTCACTCAGGATGCCTTTATGTGCACATTGATATGCCCAGAGAACCCACTCTTGCAAATGTGCACTAAACAGTTGTCAGGGTAGGGACTATAGAGCTCCAGTGTAGAAGGCTTAACCTGTATAGTGTCCCTGTGTTCTTTCATCAGATAGGGAGGGTTGTGTGAACCTCCTACTGTGCTTTAAGATGTTCCATTATATTTTTTAAGTTATACCTTGTCTACACTAGTTAATTAGCTCAAAGCTGTTCACAACACTGTTCAATGAACCATTCCTATTTGTTAGGATGGAGAAAGAATGGATTTCCCTCACTTTTTAAATTACTTCATTGGCAAAGTGGGAATTCAAAGCCAAGCTAGAGACCACACTGGTGACTGGAGAACTTGTGTGTATTTCCAAAAGTGGAAAGTATAAGGATTTACTCCTGTGCTTAGAAGAGGCCCCCTTTTAATTCCTCAAGCTGGCCCAGTGGAAGATACCAGTCAGGGCTGGCCCAAGACATTTCTCCATGACTCTCCCTTCTCTCCATTCTATGTATAAAAATCTATCAGATTAACACCGAGTCTCGTTTCAGTATTGGCAATAGAATACCTGAAGGTAACAGTCTAGCAGAGAATTCAGGAGGGTAGGCCATGCAGAATGCAGCTGTTCCCTTGAAGACATGAATGGTCAGGGTGCTATGTCCTGATACTGCCCTGAGGTGGTCACTAAACCTAGCTGGGCCTGATTTTTTCTGTCCTTCTTAACTTTTTTGCTGGTATGGGACTGTCTTGATTTTCTTGATCGGTGTAGCACACATTACAAACTGAAAAACTTCCAGATAAAACAAAAGAATGATAATTTTAATTATGTGGGAGAAAGTCAAAGAAAGAAAAGACATTATGGAAATAAGGAATGAGGTAGCAGAAATAGTGAGTTGACTCATTTTCACACCTTTATCTCTGAAGTGATAGGTGAAGAAAGAAAGCATAATATCAAATGGACAAGCAAATGCATGTGAATGCATGTCAGGAAACAATAAGGTTTGTGCTAAGGCTAGAGCTTTGAAGAAGGGACTGCTTATTACTTCAGTAACAAGGTTTAATTAGCAGTTATAAATTATGACAGGCAAAGCATTTAACTCCTGTCTTTTGAAATCTAAAAATAAATAAAGATAAAGATAAAGAAGAAGATATGTTACGAAGAATGCATGTTTTTATAGAAGAAAAACAGGAGCATTAGATAAGTGGTACCCATGAGAAGACAGAAAGAAGAACGTTACTGAAATCTGCAGCAGGTGTGTAGGCAAGGACTTTCTACCTCATCCCATTGGAGGAAGCACCTTTATACACTGAACCATCTGTGCTGAATTGTCCCTTCCACCTAAGTAAATGGGAAATTAGTACCATGGCAGCTCCATGAGAGGTCACAGGGCAACTGTTGACCATGGGGTAAAGTCAAACAACAGTGGGCTTGTCTATACAAGGTACCAGGGAGCCCTGGTGACGCAGTTGTTAAATTCCAGTACTGCAAGTCACCACGTTGCAAGTTCGATTCCAGAGGACTCCAAGATTCACTCAGCCTTCCATCCTTTCGTAGGTTGGTAAAATGAGTATCCTGCTTGTGGGGGCAATTAGCTAACACACACTGGAAGCTGCTTAATGCAGTGTAGATGTGTAAATTGCTGTTGCTTAAAACAGTTTGTAAGCCGCTCTGATAACCTTGTGGCTGAAGAGTGGGGTATAAATAAAATAACTAATATAAAAAAGTGTGGATTGCTTCACAGTAATGGCAATTTGAAGTAGCAGCTATTTGTCTTAACAGTTTTTTTTGGCAGATTGCAGGCATGTGAAGCTATCCTCCTCGGCTGTGCAAACAGGCATGCCTGTGAATCAAGATGGTGGTCGTGAGTGAATTACTCACATTTTTACTTACCTCAGTTTGCCACCACCGGACAGTATTTTTTTTAAAAAATAAAACATATCCAAGGTGTGAAAGAGTGACCTTTCACTTTAACAAAAAAGCAAAAAAGACACACCATTTTATCACCTTAGCACTCGTTCACTAAGGAGAAAATGCAACATGGCTGCTCTGGGTACTTGCCTTGTTAGCAAGCTCCGCTCCCTGCACATGTCCGACCAATCACCTACTCATATTGGGAAAGTGAATCAATTCAGTCACTTGTCCCAACAATCAGGAGTGTGCGTTCCCCTTGCTGTTTTTCAAAAATATGGGAAAAGCCGTGAAGGCTTTGCCCACAGAGTTGGATCCCATTTGAGATGGATCATATACTCCTCACATTCTATGAGGATTATTTTTGTCATTTAGATAACCCCTAAATTGCATTTTCTCAAAATTATAGGCTGGAAAAGAGGGAAGCAGTATTTAAATAACACCGTCATTCGCAGTGTCGTTCACAAACCCCTAGAACTTCTGTGAATCCCATCAGCCCCATAGAGAATGGCCAGTGATAAAGGATAATGGAGACAGAGTCCAACATCTGCAAGGCCTGGTCTGCTGTATTGTTTAGTTGGTTAACAGGTTAGATGAACAGATTTTAAACATGCCCATAAAAAAGGTGCTTCAACTAAGTACTGGATTCATTAAAGGACTGGATCTACCATTATCCTGAGTGAGACAGTCACCGCAGGCAGCTGATTTTGGAAATGTTAGCTAATGAGTAATTATTATTGTATTTTTCCTACAAGGGAAAAGTGCTTGTGAGATTTTCTGCCACAGGTACGAATATAAATTGGCTGGCCTTGGATTCAATGTATCTTGATTTGTGAGGGAGCAAAATCTCGTGGGCTTGTCCTGTTCAAATGTTAGAATATGGCAGGGGTCACCACCATCTTAGAAAACACATTGTCCAGTTATTATTACAAATAAGGAAATGCTCTTAAAATGGTGCCTGCTAAAATATATATCATCTCAATGTAGAGAAAGCAACTTCTTTTCTCTATAAGTATTATGCTATTTATATCCAAGTTTCTACAGATGTAACATGCAGTATTAATCAATCAAATCTATGGGTTCTGCATCCACAGAGTCAACCATAGCTAGAAAATATTTTAAGGGAAAAATCCCCCAAAGCAAACCTTGCTCTTTGCCATTTTATATAAGGGACGCCATTTCACTATGCCATTGTATACAACAGGACTTGAACATTCATGGATTTTGGTATCCACGGGGATCCTGGAACCAAATCCCAGCAGATACCAAGGGCCCACTGTACCTTTAATTAGGCAACAGTCTTAATTTTAAGTTGCATAGCTCGACTGACTTCTTACCAAATATATTATAATGAGAAGATGGTATCCTAAAGAAAATCTTGCTGGTATCATAGCTTAGGGGTGTTATTATTTAGTGGCAGAATTGCAAGATTTCAGTATAGTTTGTACAGTTTTGGATGTCAATCAAATGACATCTGAAACCATATATTTCAAAGATGCAAGAGTACTTCATATATTTAAAAAAGATTCTTACCTACAAAACCTCCTATGATACTGACACAGAATCAACTTGGGAGTATCACACTTGGCCATATTTACTTCATCATCAATGAACTGTTTCTTACAAATTCTAACTTTAAAACTGATAGAGAGGAAGGTGAAATTGACCTTACTCAAGTATGGTTCCAATCTATACACACCTGTTAAGTTCCACCTAACTCATTGGGACTTGTTTTTCAGTAGAAATGCACAGATTTCTAAACATTTTGAACAATCCAATAATTCTAAGTCCACAGTGTGATCACAAGAATAAAGTGCACTTATTTATTCAATTTATAGCCCACCTTTCCCACAACCTAGGTTAAAACAAAATTCAGAGAGAAACCAATCATAATAGTAAATTAAAAGTTTTTAAAATATTGATTATCTCAGAACAAAATGTTTTGTTCATTGAAGAACAAAATAACCCCTACTCTGTTTCATATGTAAATGCAATAGACCTGAAGTCAAATTATTTCAGTAGAAATACACTGAAATCCAAATATAAACACTTTCTGAAATAAAAGGATTCTCTTTCACAAAAATTGACTAATGTTCTTTTCCTCCCCTACCACATCCAGTGCATTAAGGTAACAGTCTTGTATGGTCTCTCATATGATTTCCTATCAATTTAGAAGCAGATGCACCACACCACAAGATCTACATCAAAAGCAAAACATAGCTTTAAACTAACATAATCTCTCTCGGCTGATTCTAAATAAAGCTCCAAAACAGCTTAAATTAAGGCCAAAACAACAGCTGAAAGCCACAACAATATAGCAAGTTTTAAAGTTGTATAATAAGCAAACAAATCAGTAAGTTATACTCAAATGGTAGTCAAAGATTATATATAAACGATATCACATCTCTAGGGAGGCACAAAATTCAAAAGGCAAAGCTTTTGAAATATTTTGGGCTGCATCAATAGAAGTATAATGTCTAGATCAAGGGAAGTGATAGTGCCACTCTATTCTGCCTTGGTCAGACCTCACCTAGAATACTGTGTCCAGTTCTGGGCACCACAACTCAAAAAGGATATTGACAAATTGGAGCGTGTCCAGAGGAGAGGTTAAGAGGGGATATGGTAGCCCTGTTTAAGTATCTGAAGGGGTGTCACATTGAGGATGAAGCAAGTTTGTTTTCTGCTGCTCCAGAGACTAGAACACGGAGCAGTGGATGCAAGCTCCAGGAACAGAGATTCCACCTCAACATGAGGAGGAACTTTTTGACAGTAAGAGCTGTTTGGCAGTGGAACACAATCCCTCGGAGCGTGGTGGTGTCTCCTTCTTTGGAGGTCTTTAAACAGAGGCTGGATTGCCATCTGTCGGGGATGCTTTGATCATGATTTCCTGCGTGGCAGGGGGTTGGACTGGATGGCCTTGTGGTCTCTTCCAACTCTATAATTCTATTATTCTATTATTTGTTTTGCAAGGCAACAATGTACAGTATTCACTTTGCTGGAAGTAAGCATCTTTGAATGTAATAGTACTCATTTTATTTTACTTTGCTTCTGTCTACTTCTGAACAATTTCCCCCCTTTCTGATCTAATTAGGTCAGTTTAGGTAAGCTAGACCAACAGCACCTCTTCCCTAGGTGATCACCTTTTATCTAGTATGAAGGAGAAGAGACATCAAAACTATAGTAGCTTTGGCTATGGCACAAGTATGCTTGAAATACCTGGAGTTGCTATACGTAAACCAGAGCTGCTGTGTTATTCCTAGAATGTCCCTGGCCTAGTAGAAATGATAAAGTCATGGAAATAGAAATATATCAGACAAATCCTTTTCTTAACATTGAGAATATGGGCAAAATCTTACCATATGGAGCCTTCTACATATGATTGTTGTTGTTATTGGTTGTTGTTGTGATCTTTATTTATACCCTCCCTGCCTTTCCCCCCAAATTGGGACTTATGGTGAAGATAAGGTAGCTTACAATTTAGAACAAGTACAGTATAGCTAAAAAACATACCAAAGGCTGGAATCCTGTTGGGGCATTGCATATTTGTAAGTGGACTGTGGGAAACATTATTGTGCAGTTGCGTAACATCCATATCCAGTAGAGGGCTGCTGTTGTATCATTATGTAGCACAGCAGGCAAAGTGACTAGCACACATTGCTGCCCAATGCACAACAGACGGAGGCACAATGGTGCCTGATGCGCAATGGATCCACACACATCAGTCCCGATGTGCATCACATCAGTCCCTATGAGCACTGGGCACCAATGCAGAGTGGTACTCTTGCAGATGTCCCATTGTGCATCTTTGTAATTCAGTAACTGGGTTTCTTAGCACCTCTGATATGCAGTTAAATATATGCAAAATACGTAACATAATATATTGAATATCATTCTTGCAAAAGTCTCTATATAGAGAATGGAAAGATTTTAAGGAAAGGCATTACTGAACTTTTCCTTAAAATCTTTAAGTTCTAAAAGCCCGTTAGAATCTTTTAAAAAGTCTTTGCCTGCTTATGGTGGGAAAACAAAGAGCCAGCCATTCTGGACCCGCTAAGAAGAGAGTTCCAGGGTCTAGGGGCAGCCACTGAGAAGGCTCCATCTTGTGTTCTCACAAGTTGTGCCTGTGGGGGTGGTGGGACTGAACTCAGGCTTCTCCTGAGGATCTCAGGGCCTAGGTAGGCTCATATGGGAAGGTAGATCGTGGGCCTAAGCAGTATAGGGCTTTATGGGTCAGAAACAGTATTGTGTACCCCAAACAGACCTGGAACCAGTGGAGTTGTTTGCTTGCATGATTTATATCCTGCTTTCCTCCTTATGCAGGACACAAAATGTTTTGGCTGCAGCTCTTTGTACCTATTCACATTTCTGAACACTCTCTAAAGGAGGTGGCACACAAGCTTTAAGTGTGCAAAAGCATTGCTAGGTACCATAGAAACCTGAGACTCCAGCCTCAAGGCTGAGTGCAGGAATACACCCTAACTGTGAACTTGCATTTTAAGGTGATATGTAACCCTATCCAGTACAAGATGAATACCTGTTCCCTGGTCTGCCTTTTGACTAACCAGGAGCACCTTTGTTTTCACTGGATTATGTTTCAGTTTATTTACTGATGCCAGACACTGGTTTAGAAACAGCTTCCTTGGAGTTAATTGTTGTGGCATCCCTAAGGATGGTGTCACCCCTTCCCTCGATGGCATCACCTGATATGGTTCGACCTCTCCACACACACCCTAGTGCCACCACTGATTAAATGGAAAAGAGAAAACAGAGTTGACTGTCATCAGCATACTTGGGGCACCAACATCAAATGCTGAGATAATCTCCCCAATGGTTTCATATAAATGAACAGACGTCTCCACAGCTCAGCAGTCAAGGAGCATCCACAGCTCTATGTTGGAAGTACATAAATTAAATGCTCTATTCCACCATGAACAACTGAAGGAAAATATTCAAGATCAGAAGTCCAAAGCCAGAGTTTACAGTGCTATTATGCTCACCACTGAAAATCTTCACTTATATCAGCAAACAAATAGCCTTCTGCTGTGTCCACGAATAGACAACATGGTGCTAATAACTAGGGTTGCCATCATTTAAAGAATGCAGAAACATCCCAACACATGTGCAATTACTTTTTAGCAATGCCTGTATAGTAGCACCCCCACATCCATGGGGGATTGTTTCTGCCCCCCCCCGGATAGTAAATTCCATGAATAATAGCGAATGCCTGGGGGAAGCGGGAGGGAGGCTCTTGGCCCAGGCTGCTGCCACAACCCAGCCTGCCTAGGCTGCGGTCTCCCACCACTGCCATCACCCCTGCTGCCGCCACTTCCCAGGCCTCCTCCTCCACCACCACTGCATGCCCCACCACCATGCCGCTGTGGACTCCTCTGACGTTACCACTACTGTGCCCCACCCCCACCATCATGCCGGCGTGGCCTCCCAGGCCTTCGTCACCACTGCCTCCATGCACCCCCACCACTGCCACAAGAGCCATCCCCTCCCTCCTCATCCCCCCCCCACTGTTGCCATCCGTGGATAACTGAATCAGTGGATGGCAAATCAGCAGATGCGGGGGTGCTACTGTATTAGCATCTCACACACTATTTTAAACCAAGTAACTATCATCAGTTAAATGAGTCTATGTACTATGTATGTACTGTATACCGAAACCATAAAATCTGAAAAAGGGTGACTATGTGATTTGGGTTAACACCAACATAGTTATTATAAAGCACACAAAAAAAGAAAACTCATGCTCTTAATACACATTGGTGTGTTGGTTAGTTTGATGCAATTTTATCTTACTCCTGTGGTGTGTCTTCACCTTGTTTCTGACTTATGGCGACCCAAAGACAAACCTATCATGGAGTTTTCTTGGCAAGATTTGTTCAGAGGGGGATTTACCTTTGTCTCCTTCTGATGTTGAGAGAGTGTGACTTGACTAAGGTCATCCAGTGGGTTTCCATGGAAGAGTGGGGATTTGAACCCTGGCCTCCAGAGTCATAGTCCAATGCTCAAACCACTACACTGCCTATTTTAACACCTCCTCAAATCTGAAATGTAGCCCCTGTCAACAAGTAATAACTTCATATATTTTCAGTAGTACTTCTAAGAAAGTATGATGAAGATGACAACCCAAATTGTAGTGCTAATGAACAGAAGATTTGGTGCTACTTCTACTTTTCAGTATCAAGTCAAAGGGCAGCAGTTTCTCTGCATTTAGTTTTGTTCACTTATCAGCTTATTTGAAAGCTTGAGGTGTATTTAATCTGGGTTTCATTTGTTTTAATGAGAAACAGCTTACATTTTTATTTGTTGTTGTTGTGTGCCTTCAAGTTGTTTCCAGCTTATTGTGACCCTAAGGTGAACCTATCACGAGGTTTTCTTGGCAAGATTTGTTCAGAGAAGGTTTGTCATTGCCTTCCTCTGAGGCTGAGAGAATGTGACTTACCCAAGATTTCATGGGGATTCGAACCTTGGTCTCCAGAGTCCAATACAAACCACTACACCACACTGGCTCACTACATTTTGATTTACACTGGGCAACATTTCTGATTAATGTGATGCTCTAATGCAAAAATACATGGCCATTCTTCATTATTATTGAAAACAAAAGTGACCTATCAATTAATATATTCATCTTGAAAACCTAAGCAAATGTCATAGGGGAAAAAATGTCATTTTTCTATGACATTTGCTTAGGCTTTAAAGACAAATAATTAATAATTCATTCATCCAAAATAGCCTTCCCTGAATAATCTTAGTCATTTTCAAAAGACTCAAAGGCTAGAGTAAAACATCTTTTATTCCAAAGAATTTAAAGAAAACGGTACACTGAGACAGCAGTACACCTACCCATTACCATTACTACACCCATAGTATAGAGGCTGAGGGTGCGGCTATACGATCATAAAAAAATCCGTATGGGGGGCAAAAAATACGAACACCCTGTCGTTTGTATGCATACGAACCGGCTATACGATTTTTAAGCCCCCTAAACTCCGTATGACTCCCTCTTCCTGAAGCTGGCTGGAGCGAGCAAGCCAAGTGGCAGTTTTAAATCTCCCGCCGGTTTTTTGTTTTTAAAAAGGGTTCCTGGTTTGCAGACGTTCGGTTTTCCATATTTACAATATAAAATAAAAATAAATAAACATATAAATTCACGGACTTACCAGACGCTCGCTAGCCAGGAAACCAACATGGCGGCCGCTCCCAATTCCCCTCCGTGCTAGCCCCGCCCCCTCTACTCGGCCAGCCAATCAGATTACCCTGCCTGTTCATATGTGTGCAAACGGACCGTACAGACCCGTCAGCCATCCAAACGGCGTACGGATTTCTCTTCGTGATCCGCTTTCCTTCCCGAATGCCGCGTGTGCGTATTTCAGGGTGGAAAACTGCCCCCCCTCTTTTGCATTCGTGTGCATCCGAACGGCCGTTTGTACGGAAGTGTGAACTTTCGCACGCCGTACATATTATTTAAATCGTGTAGACGGGACCTGAGTTTAAGGTAACTCCTTGCTTAAACCCAGCCCATAAGAATACAGCAGAAGTCAGATATTTAAGTGAATGCAGTGGTTTCACTATTAATCACAGTTTTTGTAATTTGAGATGATTTTTTTCCTCTTCCATAGATGGGTCATCTGATTTAGCATTTGTGCTTACTATCACTAGGCAGCAGCTTCAGAGTATCCACAGGTTTTCAACTGTGATAAGCAAATAAAATATGCCCCCTCCCCAAAAATGAAGTTTTCATTTGGTCAATGAAATCAAAAAGTGGAGGTAACTCCTGCTGAATCACAGAATAGAAAGGAGCAACACATACAAGTGAAATAAAGTTTCTCACAAGGTCTAAGGCACTGCTTTTGTTGTTTCCTAATAAAATGGCATTATTTTAAAGTTATGAACTATAGACTCTTTGCTATAACTAAAGAATTCAGTTTTATATTCAATTATGTTAGAAACCACATAAACCACTAAAAGCTGCAGGGTCACCATTTTGTAAAGCAGCAGCGAAAACGGGACAAACCTTATTTGCATGAAGCCTGAAGATCTTATTAACAGATATCTTCTAGTCTGTACTGTATCTCCAAAGTTATTTCCCATTTATTGCCGTAGAGTATCTTTTTTGCCTCATTACCTAAAAATCAAACATTATCCACTGAAACTAATAAGGTTAAGAGCCTGAATGTTACAGTTAACATTTGGCTAAAGCTAATTAACTTAAGTACTGCGTCTTGAACTGAACAAGTTGCATGCATTTCTTTCATATGTCTCAAAACCTTCCCTTTTCTATAGAGGAGAAATGTTCTAAGATTTGTTTAAAATTGTATTCACATATGTATATTAATACATTACAAATAAGATTTTAGGCTCCATGACACCCTACTTTAAAATTTTAAAAAGACCAGTGAGTCTGATTTGATAATGACTCCAATTTAAAGCTAAAAAGAAACAAGCAAAACCCCTGAGAATCAAATATTGTTGTTTATAAGAACGGTACAACTGTACGACAATGATATTTAAGTTCTTTAAGGATCAGTAGTGTTAATTCCCATGGGTTTATTCACCTCTGAAGCTCTACTGTGGCATGCCATTGCAACTGCCATGGCTGCCTCAACTCACCGAAGAGTCTAAGCTAAAGCTGCCAGCTGCCACAGTACCTGTCCTGAACACAGGTCAGCAAGCACCCGATGCAGCAGGTGGTTGGCGCGGTAGAGCTGTCAGATAGTCAGTCCAGTCCAAGTCAGTCACAGATTATCAGAGTAAGATACAGGGAGAAGTACAAGGGTGGTCACCCACTCCAAGAGTCGTTAACAAGTCAGCAATCCAAATGTAAGAGCCAGCATGGAATAAACAAAGTCCTCAAAGTGTAAGCCAGTCCAAGGTCAAAGAAACATGAGAGAGCCAGAGTTCTGTCAGTCAATCATATAAGGCAGCTGTGAACAATGAAAGACATGGAGGAGCTGCTGGAAGATTTATGACCAGCTATCTCAAAAACACCTGGGGCCTAATTAATTAGCGTCTTAAGACATAACCATCGGTAGGCCTGGCACTTCTCTCTTTGCCATTCAACAAAGGATGGAGGCATGTCATCTTCAGTGTCTTCCAACTCCTGCTGGGATTCTCTCATTTCCCCAACTTCCATTTCCTCAGACTCAGAGACAACTCCACTATCAAGAACTGCAACTTCCAGGTAATCTGCTGCCCCCCTCCTCCTCCTATCATCCATCGTCATCATCATCATCATCATCATCATCCTTTATTTCTATAGTGACATCAATGTACATGGCGCTTTACAAGAAGAAGAACAACAAAACAGTTCTCTGCCCTCAAGCTTATAATCCTCCTCATCTGGGTTGTCCAGGGCATGAATTATGACAGTACATGAGAAGACTACCATCAGCAGGCACAGGCAAGTGGTTGCTCAGCAACCAAGAGATACAGCCAGAGCTGCTATGCAAGCAGAGCCAAAACTGTGGCCTGGAAAGGTACAAACCCGCAGCAGGAGGCAGGTCAAAAGAGCATTCTTGAAGGCTCTCCCTGAAGGAAACCTCTGGGGGCAATGGTCTTACAAGGGAGAGGGGTGTTTCCAAATCAATATGTCTGAGTACATTTTATACCATTTCATAGGACAAACGCACTCTTTACGTCCAGGGACAACCTTACCTTAGCTCCAGTAACTAGGCAGAAGCCAAGCCTCTGGAAGTTCATGGTTGGCTGCAGCCGGTCATCTTGAAGGACCTAGTGAAAGCTTCAGTTTAAAAAGCAAAAGGAAGTCAAAAGTGGGGAACTTCATATGGTATGAAGTGATACTAATAGAGGGAAAGTTCTTTCCGTTTTTATAGTTCTGTATATGTATTGGTTTTATGTGCTCTTTTAACTAATGTTATGTGTTGGTTTTTTGTTGTTCTTCCCTGCCTCTATCCACAGGGAGAGACGGGTAAGAAATGAATGTTGTTGTTGTCCTATGGAATCAGTTCTGAAACACACATCCAAAGCACAGCACCTGAAAAAAATTATCATATTTTAGATTTACTAGCAGATTTATCAGAATGCCCCAAATTGCTGCTGCCTGCCTGCACTATGTGGAATTCTTTATAAAAGATACAGACAAAATGCTATCATATCAAGATGGCTGCTTTCTTTTTTTAAAATGAGCCAGTTTGCATTGTTATTGATAAGATGATGTAGACTGCTGGTAAATGTGCCCCTCAATGAGTCACTTCATACATAGCTAACTCACAGCTTCAACTTGAAAGAGTTATTCCACCTATAAATCCCCAATTCCACTATATCTTTACTTTTTATAAATGTTTTCTCCCTTTGGCTGAAATTTGTCATGCTTCAATTAATCTCAAAGAGCTTGTGCTATACAAAAAATTGTTGGACCAAAGTCAATTGAACCATTTTTGACTTATTCAAAGATAAAAATATTATATATCCTTCTTCTATTCAAATTAAGGTGTATTTGAAAAAAAAAAGGATCTTTCTTTTAGTTTCTTCTAACTTGACACCAGTTTAGGATTTAGCCCTAGTTAAACATGAAGAAAATTAAATAAATACATACAAAAAGAGTGAAACATAGGCTGCACCACATGTTTACAGGTGGACATTTTCAGAATATTATGTTTTTGATGGAGGCAAGGCAGCCTCTCATCTCCCAAACCCCTTCTGGCCACAATCCCCCTCCCAGTATTCACACTTAGTTATTGTTACTGTAGGCTGCTAATGTATTATTTCATTCCTTTGATCTCTATCTCTTGGAGTAATCTTAGCCTGCTGCTGACCATGTAGTGATGGAGGTCATACCACTGAGGGAAAATATTACATTGAGAACAACACTTCCTATCTACATCTTCCTATGCACATAGGTGGTCTTACAGAATCAGGAGCTCAATGCCTCTCTAAACAGGCAAACTTCTTGCAGATCAAGAAGGGGAAAGGATGTACTACAGCAGGTGGCCCTCAAATCTAAAGTTCGCAAGCCCTCTGCCACTATAATATGCAACATGACCTAGCCCACATTGCCCATTTATCAAGAGAGGTGATGGGAATTATGAAATGAAACAATCCTCCTCCAAACTGAGAACAGGTTTGTAAACGTAAAAGGAAACAATCTACAATCTAAGTATTCCCTCTCTTTCTGGCTGACCATTAACTGACTAGAAAGGGAACTGCAAACATTTTTGCCACTATTTTTACATGCCCACCCCCATCGCCACCCCCAAAGCCTGCCAAATAGGGATCAATTTCATGGGGATGTTATTCTGGCTCAGCCCTAGAACTAGCCACAGATGCAGATGAAATGTCAGAAATAAACTCTTCCAGAACACGGCCTCACAGCCCAGAAAAAAACCATGGAAAACCTATGGATACCGGCCTATGGAAACCTATGGATACCGGCCATGAAAGCCTTTGACTTCACAGCTTAAGGTCTGTTTGGGGGGAAATGCAACCTGATTCCCAAATTTCACAAAATCACAGGGGAACAGTGAAAAGACTGGGTGAAGTCCAACTACTTACCCCTTAGTTTAGAGTAAGATATTACTAGGGATGGATCTCACAGTTTCACCTATGACATAGAGACTTCAGTCAGCCAGAATCAATGCCATACATTGTCTTGCCAAACATCCATTATCTTGATGGTCCTGTAAAATGGGCTGTAAAATATTACAGCCAGGAACCAATACTTGGCTCTGAGAAACCAGGAACTTCAGAGGAAGCCCTCACCCCACAACTTACCATCCATGATCCCCCAGGTTTTACCCCCAATTTTGATTCCAAATTAAAAGAAGGAATACTTCAGCAACACTTTCAAAATCAAAATTTAATTGTAACAGTCACATAATGCTACTAGCAAGATGAATAGCTCCAAAGTAACTAGAGTCACTCTGACTCCAATCTAAAACTACATGTTGCATATAGAAGGTACCTACAAAATCCTACAGTGTAGAAGCACATACAAGCTAACAAAGAAAGGGTTGTTGTTGCTGTTGTTGTTGTGTGTCTTCAAGTTGTTTCCAACTTATGGTGACCCTAAGGTGAACCTATCACAAGGTTTCCTTGGTAAGTTTTGTTCAGAAGGGCTTGACTTTCCCAAGGTCACCCAATGGGTTTCCATATCTGAGTGGAGATTTGAACCCTGGTCTCCAGTCATAATCATAATCCAGTCATAATCCAGTGATAATCATAATCCAGTCATGAGTACCCGGCTTGTGGGGGCAATTAGCTAACACACATTGGCTGCTTCTTGCAGTGTAGATGTGTAAATTGCTATTGCTTAAAACAATTTGTAAGCCACTCTGATAGCCTTGTGGCTGAAGAACGGGGTATAACTAACTAACAAAATAAAATAAAATGAAATAATCCAACACTCAAACCACATTCTGCACTGGGCATCACTCGGGTATGACGGACATCGCGAATGTTTCTCTGGTGAACTAGAACATAGTCAATGAGGTGCCAATGTTTGGATCGGGGATGCATCCAGGTTGTCTTCAAGCTATCTTTCTGCTGAAAGATTGTGTTTGTAATAGTCAGCTGTTGTTCTGCACAGAACTCTAGCAGGAGGCGTCCATTATCATTGCAATTTCCTACACCATGCTTGCCTAAGACACCTTTCCAGGCTTCGGAGTTCTTTCCTACTCTGGCATTGAAGTCACCAAGGATAATAATTTTATCTTCTACAGGGACTTTTTGTATGAGTTGGCATAGGTCTGTGTAGAATTTGTCTTTCTCTACAGGGTCAGCTTGCATAGTTGGGGCATATATACTAAAGAGAACAACGCCTGTGGGAGGCGTAAGGAAATAATGCGATCAGGGTGTCCTGTTGGCAAGGTTTCAAGTTTGGAGGCAAATGGAATTTTTAATCATAAAGCCTACTCCTGAAAGATGTTTTTCGGTTTTGGGTTTGCCAGACCAGTAAAGTGTGTAGCCGGCGCCGTGTTCTTTAAGCCTGCCTTCCTGGCGGATAGCCAACCAGGTAGTTGGGGATGAGTTTTCGTTAGGCCACCTTTTCTAGGCCCCTCTCCATATGGAGCAAGCAGTGCTCTCCTTAAAAAAGGCTGCTTGGTCATTCAGGATGCTGCTGAACAAGACTGTCATCTCCCGGGTCAGCCTCGAGCAACCAGTGTCCTGAACCGCCTGCATGCAGGGTTGGGTCTGCGGCTTCCAGTGCATCTTTACACCTGCCGCTTCGTCCCTCACGTATCGGTACAGGGCTTTTTAGGAACTGGATTTGTCCTTCGAGCCTGTGCAATGGATTTTTCTGCTGGAGCACAGCGTGCACAGAACTGGCCTCACCCTTTAAACCAAAGGTTCATCTGCCGTGGCCTTGCAAGCATGGATGGTAGCAGCGAGGTCCTCGGGTCGTAGGTTTGATTAGAGTTTCCTTCTCTTAGATGGTTGACCTTACAGGGTTGGACGAGCACCATCTGCCTGGGTTTGGGATTAGAGTTTTCCTTCTCCTAGGATGGTTGCCATAAGGCTAGAGAGCCCATCCTGCCCTTTGACGCTCTTTGTCAGACCCTTCGGTTTTGACCTGTATTGCATGGGAGACCCTACCGGTGGCTTTATGCTACCGCCAGCATAGCTCCAAACATCATTAGGGTATGCAAGCCTCTCTCCCACAACAAGGGGGCATCAATGGAGAGGTCTGGAGGGCCCACTGTACAAATAAAGTATTAATGTGGAGACCCTGATCCCATTGGTATAAAAAAGCCTCACAGATGCCATGTGATATCCTTGACTTCTTCCTCCACGGATTTAGGCACCTGCCCTTAATTTGACTAAATGATCAAACATAACATAATTTCTTACTCCTTTTGCTCATAAACTCCATAAATTCCATATCTCTTTCTACCTGACAATATTTACTTACACTATAAGTTGTCTGAAACTTTTCTTAATACACATAAGTACTAGCAACCCATTAGGTTTATTTTCTGGGCTTCAAAAATGTATGAGCCCAGCATGGCAATACAAAACAGAAAGCTTTACTTAATATCAGTAGTGCCAGTCTTCCACACAGTGTGAGGTTAATGAAATTCACCATGATTAATGGTCTGGCCTTTTTATTTATCATCTTTATCTGCATAAGTATTTCCTGATCTTTCTTTTCATCCTCTCCTGGAGCTTCACAACAGTCTCCTATGACCTTTCTGAATTTTTTATGGTTATGTTCCTTAGGTCAGGTCCCTACAAGGTTCTCAGGGAAGTAACACACTGATACTACTGTTTTTTTTAATGAAAAGCATAGAATACAGAGATTTCTGAAAACCATTTTTGTGACTAGTAAGCCAGTCATACCTTTGTCCCATATCAGTGTCATACACACTCATAAATGCTAATCTGTGTAAGAAGCTTACTACTCTATCTCCAAGGGAACTTAGTAACAGAATCATATTACAGTTGTCCCTTCACATTTGCTGGGGTTTGGTTCCAGGATCCCCCGTGGATACCCAAATCCGTTAATACTCAAGTCCCATTATATGCAATGGCACAGCAAAATGGTGTCCCTTATATAAGATGGCAAAATCAAGGTTTGCTTTTCGGATTATTATTTTTTAAAGAATATTTTCAAGCCGTGAATACTCAAAACCGTGAATGCCAAATCCGTGAATGTGGAGGGACAACTGTACTAGAGAAACACTTACACATGAGTAATCTAGAAATTGATTTCACTTTTCTTTTCCTACAGGGATACCACTGAAAAAGACATCCCTGTCACAAGTTGTTCAAACTGTAATGTTGATGAGTTATGCTTGCAAAGAAGGTCGCTATCATCCTGGAAGCATTCTCAATCACACCAGCCACTACCAGAGACACAATGCAGGGTCAGGGATACTCCATATCCAATAGCTGCATTCTATACAGTAACACTTTCTAAAAGTTGCATCTCTAAAATGGGAACATAAAAGAATACTTGCAACATTTTTTTTTCATTCTCAGCAAGGATGACAGTCTAGCAAGACACTTCATCCAAAAAAGGGTCAATTTTCACATTTTGAAAATGTCTGCAATTTTCTTATGTTAAAAAAAGAGCCTTGTACACCCCACACCCCCAAGTATATTTTGTGCAAAATACTGTTTTCTGAACATAGGAATTTTCTTTCCTGCAAACAAAATTTTTGCAGGTCCCAAAATGTGTGTGTGGGGGGGATCATAAAAAACTATGCAAAACCTCTCATAATTTTGCCTGGAGAGATTTTCATGCTGATTATTTGTTGTTGTTGCTGCTGCTGCTGCTGCTGTTGTATGTCTTCATGTCATTTCCACCTTATGTCAACCCTATCATGGGGAAGTCTTGGCAAGATTTGTTCAGAGGAGGTCTGAGAATGGGTAACTTGTCCAAGATTGCCCAGTAGGTTTCAATAGCTGAGCAGGGATTTAAACCCTGGTTTCTCAGAGCCCTAGTCCAACACTCATACTGGCTCTGAGTATGCTGACAGCTTCCTCCAGCTCCAAACCAGTTGGAACTTACCACCTGAGTTCACTATTAGAGGGAGTAAGTTATATAGATTGTTGCAACAATCCTTCAAGAGATGCTGATGGTGTGTCTTCTTCCAAGCAGAAAAGACAAGTTAAAATGGGTGGGAGGGGGGAGAGAAACCGTAATAGGATGTTCTAGTGTTGGAGAAAGGGAAGATAGAAAAATTGTTTGCTTACAGTGGCAAAAGTAGTCTGCATTTTCCCACTTCTTTTTAACAAGCCGCATAAAAACTTACTTGGATAAATGCAACTATTTTAGTTGAATTTAAATTTCTTTGCATGCATTTAAATACCTTATTTGTATTTGAATTTCTTTTCACAAATATTTAAAAACTCTATAAAAAGAACTCAAAAATGGGCAAGATGCTTGTTATTCATCATGGGCCCTACTCAAAAGTACTTTAAAACACATGTAAATGTACTGAAACATCTGCAGTGAAAAGTTCTGGGAGATAATTTGATCTTTCCCAAGGTACAGCTCAGAATTCTATGGAACCCTGCAAAACTGGTTGGCCCAGGGACCATGGTAGGCTACATGACCTAATGTGCCACTTTAGATGTCTCACTTAGGACCTTTTCAGATGGGCTAAAAAAAAAACCTGTGGAGGTCAGGAGGAGGACGGCGCTGTCCCACTTCCAGCAATCAATTTCACACAACACCGTCCTCCTTCTGTCCTGCTGGAGGGACGAGAAAGGCATTGCTTTTCATTGACGGAAACTTCCGGTCAATGAAAAGCAGTGCATTTCCCATTCCTCCATGGGTTTTTTTTTTTAGCCCATCTGGAACTCTAATTACTCTCCATCCCCAGTAGCTGTTGCAAGACAGGAAACTTTCTTCATCCTTTTTTTATTAACCACCCCTTGTTGTTTTATCCAACTCTGACAATGTACAGTTATCTTAATTATGATTTATTAAAACAACCTTAAACCAGTTATAGCTAATAAAAAATTGAAGCAAAAATGACTATTTTTTCTTTACTAGCTGGATCCAGCATAACATATGGCATTAAAAAAAAACTCCCCCCAAAATGCCCGGTAGATCTCCCAACATCCCTATAAGGTAGGCTGGTGGATTTAAATTCCTCCTTCCCCTTCTCAGCGTTCCACACTTTTCCCGGAATTGCTGAGGGTGTCTCGTTCTGTTGCCCTGCCCCCCCCCCCACCAGATGACTGCCCAGGTCCCATTGCAGACAGCCAGTCACCGCCGCCAGTTGACTGCCTGGGTCCCAATCTGGGCCACATATTAAGTGACAGGAATGTATTGTGAGATGGAGAGGAAATCTGCATGTGAATGGTGATTGGTTGGGTGTGGGATGGGTGTGTTTCCTGAGCAGCCAATCACACACTGGGAAAGGCAACATACCCAAGAGAATTATATATAGATTATTTTTATTCTTTATTCTTTAGAGGCAGAAATCACACAAGCTCCAGATTTGCTGTGACTTATTCTTCTCAATGACAGCTTTGCAATGTCACCGCAATGCTCTGAAAAACTATAATCTGTACAGAGTGAGAGGGCACTGTGCTGAAAACAATCAGCTATATCTTAACATGAACTCAGTCCATCAAGGTCCAAAACCATGACACTATGCAGTGAGCCACACTGCTTGCTTAGGTTGAAACACACACACAAAAACAAAGAGCAGGTTGGTTATAGGTATATATAATTAATGAGAATAACCAGCTGGCCTGCATCTAGACTGGTACTGTACTTCAGTGGGCGGTCCCTGTTGTAGCAAGGGCATGAGAATACAGGTGGCTCTCCACATTCATGGAGGTTAAGGGCACCAGACCACATATAGCCTCAGGCACACAAACTACACCCCTCACCCATACTTGCCTTCCCCCAGCTCTCCTTCCCTCTGCCCTGCCAACAATACGACCTTACTGAGTGTTTTAAACTGGCACTGCTGTTTTGGTGAAAGGTAAGAAAGCAACCTGGAGTTGTGTTGTTGGCAGGGTAGAGGGAGGGAAAGCTGCAGGGAGGTGAGTGTGGGTGAGGAGCATGGTTTGTGTTGGTACAGTTGCAACTTTTATTTTTGGTTTGGGAAAGGAGAGACCTTACTGTTTTAAACGGGCAGTGCTGTTTTGGTGCAAGGTAAGAAAGCAAGCTGGAGTTGTGTTGCTAGGACAGAAGGAAAGGGGAGGAGGAGGAGGAGGAGGGGGGTGGGGTGGGGTGGGGTCTTGGAGTTTGAGATAATTGAGCAGCAGCTACAAACCGCAAATAGCAAAACGGCGAACATGAAACCCACAAATGTGACGGGCTGACTGTATAACAAAAGAGCATTGCTGTAGTGTTTAGCTTTTTCAGCTCCTGTTTTCAGCACTAGGCTCAATGACATTCTGAATATCAGCATGCTTTCTCAACTTCTGCCTTGTATGCCTCTTCTCCTTAAATACAGATGTTACATTATGACTTCAGGTGTCTCACCTGGCTTCTAAAGGAGTGGGCTTTACTGCCAAAGCATGCCTCCTGCATGACTGCTTTAAACCAGTAAATCTCAGAGGAACATGGGAAACATCTGCAGATGGATTGTCCAGACATTCATGCTATCAAGTGTATGTATGTATGTATGTATATGGGTGGGTGGGGGGGGAGACAGACAGAAAAAGTATGTATATAATAGAAAAGAAAGAATTACCACAGATTACAGCATAGATCCCAAACCAGAAACACAGTGGGGAGGAGGCACTCTAGAAAACTAGTTTTTTGTCATTAGAAAAACAAATGTTGTAACTCAATGCAGCATGTGAATGAAAGTGGTCAGTATATTTACTCCTATCCAGTGAAGGTGTATTGAAAACCAAGAGACACGTGGTTCAGCAGTAAAATCTTGCTTTTCCAAAGGCTTGAGCTCAGTCCAGAGAAACAGGTGTGCAAGAAGGTGCCTGAGTGCCACTAGGGTCAAATAGTGTACTCTGAAGTGAGTAATCATGTATATCTCTATCAAGATATGGATGCACATTTTTGGCACACAGCCTAGATGCTATCTATGATGGGCTGCACTACATGCGTAGGGCAAGTGTCCCAAATAAGTAGATTTACAGCAACAGCTCCACAATGTACAGAAAGAATGGCATAAGAATGCTGGGACAATTGTTTGTCTGGAGGCTTATCTCACATTCATAGAGTCATAGAATTGGAAGAGACCTCATGGGCCATCTAGTCCGACCTCCTGCTCAGTGCAGGATCTCCAGCTAAAGCATTTAAAATAATGCCTTATTTTATTTATCAAAGACTTTTACTTGACAAATCTGGCTTTTTGCTTGACATTTAGTCCCATTTCATTTTAGATTCTTCCAAGATTTTTTACCTATAACAAAGAAAAAAATGTCTTTAGGGGAAACATTTTACTTGGATGTCTTAGAAGAGGCCTAGAGATTCTTTCTAGTCTCTAGAAGCCGTATGTTCAAAAAATGGGAGTGTCATGCTGTAGTTTGGTAGCATCAGATTTCATATTTAGTAAAAGTGTAACTGAAGATCATATTTATTCTTTGTTAAGCTGTGGGTACTCATTAGTAAGGTAGCTATCCAGCCTCTTTTTGTAGACATCCAGAAAAGGAGACCCCACCACCTCTCTAGGCAATTGATCCCACTGCCAAACTGCTCTTACTGTCAAGAAGTTCCTTCTAATGTTCAATAGAAACCTACTCTCCTGTAACTTCAAACCATTAGACCTGGTCTTACTCTCTGGGGCAGCAGAGAACAGGCCTGCCCCCACCACTCTATGACAGCCCTTGAGGTATTCAAAGAGTGCAATCATGTCACTCCCCAGTCTTCTCTTCACCAAGCTGAACAAGCCAAGATCCTTCAAACTTTCTTCATATGTTTTGTTCTCTTTACCTTTTATCATCCTTGTTGCCCTTCTCTGAACTTGCTCCAACTTGTCTATATCCTTGGAGTCTCTGATCAAGAAAAGAAATCAGAAGCATCTTGTCCCCAGGGGCCATTATTTCTTACTACATGCTATTTGAAAGGATGCACACCTTGTTTAGGCTCCAAAGAACATTTCTGGAAAACGAGAAATCACTTCCTGTTTCAGCAAAAGGGATGGGTGCAATCCATGTGATGTCAGAAAATGGGGAGAGAGAAGCTCTTGGACCCTCTATAGTTGCCCACTCCTACTTTAAGTGAACTGTTGGCATAACTGGCACCATTTTTTTCCTATGTAAAATAGTTTTCAAAAATTACTGGCTCTTCATTGCTTTTGCTGTTCTAAAACATTTGCTATCTTATAAACTGCAAGTAAGTGTCCCTACAATTGCCAAATCCTCTAAAGTAAACATTTTCACTCGAATGAAGCTAAAATATTAATAATGTTAGAATCAAGCTAACAGCACTAATTATGTATGGGTTTTTTTTTTCTTAGTTGTCCCCATGCTTTTGCCACCATTCTTTCAGGCCTTGAAAACCTGAAGAGACATTCTTCAGAGCCCATTAATTGCCTTCCACTAACTCAATGAGACTGCTTGTCTGAATAAATCAAGCTGTCTTTGTCCTGTCTACTATTGATGGGCTTCTGCTGAGCTACAGAAAGCTCAGCCAGCCAGCCAGCCTGCCTGCCTATCCTCCTCCTCCTCCTCTCCATAAATTAAATATATTTTCTCAACTAGAGTAAGACATTTGACTTATTGGCCAGAAAAGCAGACAACAAGTTTGTTTCTCCTACTTATCATGTGGGGATATTTAAACAATTGAGAAGCAACCTAAATACACCATCCTCAAAAGCATTTAGGTCATTTTCCAAGGGCTGGCATCTGAAGCAAAAATAAACTAAAGCAATAAGACATAGCAGGTTTCACTAAAGGCAAGGAAATATATAGTTTATTATTAAGGAAAAAACTGTATTTAAGAACTGCTAATTGTATTGCATTTGTATGTAATAGTTTTACTGATCTCTAGTAGACATAACAAATGAGACCCACACATGACATTTTGCTTATGAAGACAGGACTTTGTGCATGTAACTGAGTCTTGTAGATGTTGGTCTCCTAGATCAATGTCCATATCCCACCATAAGGAATGCATATCCCATCCAGTCATACAGAATCAAATACAGGCATCATGATAAATCAGAGTCTTTAGGCTCATAGAGTTATGCATGGTAAGGAAGGAAGAAGCTGAAGGTTCCAGATTTCAGAACCTGGAATCATCCACTGAAGTTGAAAGGTTGAAGAACAATAAAAGGAAATGCTTCTTCACAGCACACTGTTAAACAGTGTAGTTCACTGCCACAAGATATAGTTATGGCTGCCAACTTGGACTGATTTACAAGGCCATTCCTTGAATTCATGGAAGATGGGGCCATCAATGGTTACTAGTCAGAATGGCTATATATCACCTTCAGTACCAGTGGTAATATGTTTCTGCTTATCAGCCCCTGGAGAATGCAAGAGGGAAGGGACACTAATGTTGTATTCATCCTCTGCTGGTGGGCTCCCATATACAGCTTGTTGACCACTGTGGGAGCAGAAGGCTAAACCATTACTAAACTATCTGGGCCAATGCAGCAATAAGCCAATTCTGGCTTATTAGGGCAAGGCAGCATGCTCATGCATCCTGCCCACCCACTCCTGTGGGATCAGCTTTTAAAAGCACACAGATGTTTAGCCTGTAAATTGTCTATTGTGATATCTGACTTCAGCTTGCCTGGAAAGAGACAACACAGAGGGATGGGTTCAGATGACCCAATAAACAAGCCATGGGCAAAAGAACCATGGTTTGTTTAGCCACTCCTACTTCCCGAACAGTGATCCAGCAGCACACAACATTATATCTGAAGCATACAATTGCTCAGTCCAGATGCCCATTCTGCTCTTTGCTGCTACCCCCACCCCCATATTCATTGCTATGACAGTGCTAATTAACACATGGGTTGGGAAAGGAAGAAATAATAGGACAGTCAACAGATTATCTCAACCACATGAATGTAGACAGGATTGTGCCTTCTCCCCAGTTTTCTGATAAAGCTAGGAATGTCCATCATAATCTGCCACATAGGGACACAAAGCAATGCTATTAACTGCATGTTAATGGTGAGGCACATCATGTTATTTATTGTTAAATCTGTATCCCAACTTGAAGTATTACAGGACTCTTGCTGTCAATGACTATATACCTGTCAGACAGACAGACAGACACAAGAATTTAAACAACAACAAAGATGCAATAGAGATATGATGCATTCAAATACTAGAGTCAAATATTAGAATTGGGGAAGGGTGGTGGACATATGAGCCCTGTCCAGAGCCCTGTAAAAAATGCAAGAGTGCTGCTTTAGCAAAAGAAAAAAAATGTCTTCCTTGAAGAAAAATAAAAGTTTAGAAAAATGCTTTTACCTGGACTGGTTTTATTTAATGGTTTTGCTACTTCTTTAAAACTATGGTCTTGTCTATACAAGAAGAAAAAAATACGAACATGGTCGGAAAGGCAATGATGCAAACTGCCTACATGGCCAAAAGACCTCCCCTAAACTCCGCATGACCCTCTAGCCAGCTGGCTGCTGCGAGTGATTTGCTCACAATTTTAAATCTGCCGCCATCAAATTTAAAAAAAAACAAAAACAAAACAAAACAAAAAAACAGTTTCCCAGGGTGGGCACAAGCAACACTTCATGCTTACAAATAAAGAAATTTTAAAAAAGAGTATAAAATCACTGTTTGATTGACTTACTGGACCCTTGCTTAGCTGAAAATCCAACATGCCGGCTGCAGCTGCTTTCCCTCTTTGCTAGCCCCACCCCCATCCTCATCTAGACAATCAGATTGCACTGCCTGTTCTCAGTGTATGAATGCGAGTGTTCGAATGATTGCACATTCGCATGTTGTACAGAGCTTTTTTTAAAAAAGTACGACGCCCCGAACACAGCACACATGGACTTTGCAGTGGATGTTGCTGCCCCCTTCCAAATGACACGTATTTGTGTAAATGGCCGTTTGAACAGATCACCATACATTCGCATGCCGTTCGTATTTTTTTTACCATATAGACAACACCTATATACAGGTTGACCCCTGTATCCGCAGGGGATTCAGGTATCCTGTAGATACCTGAAACCATGGATAAGGAACCCTATTATTTTCAATGAGACAAATGCTAGACCTTGATCATAGAATCTCATTGGAGGACCTAGAAATGCCTACAGAGAACATATTTTTTACAGACGTGGATAAGTGAAACTGTGGATATCAAATTCGTGGATACCTGTACTTTCATAGCTATTTTGTTTTAACTTATACCGTTCATCTCATCAGCTCCAATATTGGAAGAAAGGCAGATTATTAAATAAATAAATAAATAAATGCAACTAACACAAGGAATGATGGACAGACAAGGCAGCAGGACATTCCACCTTCCATGGAAAAAGTGCAGCTATAATTGCATTACTGTTTTCACCTCAATCTTTAAGATGAGAATGGGGCAAGTTGGGAAAGGGGCACTTCAGCAATGGAAGAAAGGTGTCTTCTCTAATAAACTCCAGAAACTTTTGATTACATCAAAGGTTTTAAAACAAGCATACTTTGGAGCTGAACTGAGGCATTTCCCATGTCATCAGTAGGACCTGGATAAAACTACAGTAGGGCCCCTGTATCTGTTGATTAATTATCACTGATTCAGTTATCCACATGACATAAAACAGCATACCTACCATAGACTCTTCCTAGAAAATGCCTAGAGAGGCATCCTCTTTAGGCATTTTCTAGGTCCTCCAAGGCCAACTCTACGGTCTTTTAAACTTGGTGTCCCATTATTTTCAATGGTGTTTGCTGTTATCTGCAGTTTTCGGTATCCACAGGGCCTGGTATCCACAGGGTCCATAGTCCCCCATGGATAAAGGGGTCCTACTGTATATGACAAAGAGCACTGAGGATTTCAGAGTTGGAGGGGGACTATTTCAACAAAGTCCAACTCGAAATCATCTTGGATGCTGTCTCTAAGATGTTACATAGCATGACATAGACAGAATGAAACAATCATTTTGTGAATTCCTCTTGACAGATATCCATCAGTCACTGTAGGTATAATTTATAGCTACAGTTCAACTTGTGAAACCCATGTTTAATTTTTTTTATACCTGCCAATTTATTTTTAACATTTATGTTTAAGAAGTACAGTTGTCCCTTCATATTTGCTGGGGTTTGGTTCCAGGACCCCCCCCCCCGGAGGATATCAAAATCCATGAATACTCAAGTCCCATTATATGCAAAGTCATAGCAAAATGGTGCCCCTTATATATAAAATGGCAAAATCAAGGTTTGCTTTTTGGATTATTATTTTTAAAGAATATTTTCAAGCTGTGAATACTGTACTTAAATCTGTGGATACCAAATACGTGGTTACAGAGGGACAACTATACTCCAAATGCTTAGAATTATTTGAAACAGGGGTTCTGTAAACCCAGCTCAGATTTACTGTTACCCCTATCAAATCTGATACAAGAAATTGTTCCTTAAAAGAGGCTAGGTTCATCAACATCCCCTCAATTAGATGCCTGCCACTAGGAAAAGTTCTTTAAAAGGGGAGAGAGTTGCTTCCTTCTATGCTAGAACATGCCACAAACAATTAACCCAGGTGGTTCAGATGGCAGGAGATATAGAAACCATCTTCATAGGCTAAAAGCTTTAATGGATTGATTTGAAGGGCTAAAATAGGTAACTGGTCTTCCAAGTGATTTTTTATGCTTTGCTTTGTTCCACTTTCTTTTGTTTATCTATAATTATTTGTCAACAGCATAGAAATTATACTCACTAAATTACAGGGAAAGATTTGTATAAATTAATAGTCATTGGACACCAAACAACAATATGTGGTCACAAAACAGGACATGATTTGTTTTCCTTTAATGATACACACACGTGTACAATTCAGAAAATCATCCAACATTCTAATTTATATTCAATAGCCAACTCTCATATATTCCAAATAGCAGCAGCCATCCACACTGTTCCACCTGCGAAAGTTTGAATGTGTGTGCAATTCCCCACCCCCGTTGAGCCCCACTTACTCCCTCTTCTCATGAATGCAGAGGTGAGTATCCAAAACAGCAGCATCCATACACAAGCAGGAAGTTTGCAGAAACATTCAAAACTGTTAAAGGGGGGGGCAGGAATTAAGAGGTGAGAAGAACCCAAAGGAGTTCACTTAGAACTGAGCAAACTCAATAGACACACAACACGTAGGAGACTTCAAAATACAGTATAGCTGACAAAAGGCTGGAGTAGACTTTTAAGTCTCTCTCCAGAGATAAATAAGAGAGTGGAAGATGCATGGCTATAACTTCTTCACTCTATTTCTTTCCTTTTTTTTCCTCCAAGAAAAGACACATATATGAAAAGTCAAAGAGCACCCCCCTCATTGACCGGATAAGCCATTTCCCAATTCACACGTAGAAGTATTTATTTTTATAATACCCCAACCAGAGAAATCCGTGGAGAAATCCAAAACATTAATGTAGCCAAGATTAGGCACTAGTGTGTCCACTCCATCCCTGTTCCTAAATAAATCCAGAAGTTAGCAGAAAGATGAGCTCCTTGTCTCAGTTGTATGAAATATTTTAAATACAGCCTTCCAAACACACATCCCAAATGAAAGCAGTCCAGTGACATCATACTGCAGGTTAGAGGTCCATGGATAGGAGACAGTGACTGAGGACTTTCTTTCTTTAAAATTTATTTATTTAATGTACAGAAGGGACCCAAGGTGGCTCACAAAATACAACATAAAACACAGTTTTAAACCATTAAAATATCACAATATAAAAATCTAAAATTACCTAAAACATATAAAAGTTAAGATTAAATATAAACAAAATACAGGATACAGGATGGGGGAGACGTGGCTGAATGAGATTACGTGCAAAAGGGATGTAGGAGTCCTAGTAGACCACAAGTTGAACATGAGTCAACAGTGTGATGCGGCAGCTAAAAAGGCCAATGCGATTTTGGGCTGCATCAATAGAAGTATAGTGTCTAGATCAAGAGAAGTAATAGTGCCAGTCTATTCTGCCTTGGTCAGGCCTCACCTAGAATACTGTGTCCAGTTCTGGGCACCACAATTCAAAAAGGATATTGACAAATTGGAGTGTGTCCAGAGCAGGACAACTAAAATGGTGAAAGGACTGGAAACCATGCCTTTTGAGGAAAGACTTAGGGAGCTGGCTATATTTAGCCTGGAAAAAAGACGGTTAAGGGACGATATGATAGCCCTGTTTACGTATTTGAAGGGGTGTCACATTGAGGATGAAGCAAGCTTGTTTTCTGCTGCTCCAGAGACTAGAACACGGAGCAATAAGGGCAAGCTCCAGGACCAAAGATTCCATCTCAACATTAGGAGGAAGTTTCTGACAGTAAGAGCTGTTCGGCAATGGAACACACTCCCTCGTAGCGTGGTGGGGTCTCCTTCCTTGGAGGTCTTTAAACAGAGGCTGGATGGTCATCTGTCAGGGATGCTTTGATCGTGATTCCTGCGTGGCAGGGGGTTGGACTGGATGGCCCTCGTGGTCTCTTCCAACTCTATAATTCTATGATTCTATGAAAATAAAAATAAAAAACCACACCCCAATAAAAGCCTCTAGAAGCCCAGATACATATTAAAAGCCTGCCTGCATAAACACGTATTTGCCTGCTTGTAAAAGAGAAGCAGAGAAGAAGGCAGCCTAGCCTCCCATGGAAGGGAGTTCCAGAGGATGGGAGCAGCCACTTAGAAGGCACTCCCTCTTATCCTCACCAGACGAGCCTGTGATGGTAGAGGACCAAGAGAAAACTCAGATTGTATCTTGAGATACAATTCATGCTGAACAGTGCAGTTTAGGATGTGAGGGATTTACAATAACCTTATGTTGTTTCACAGAGGTATCAGAAGCTATTTGGGACTGAAGCTGAAAAAGCAGCTTACAACAAACCTACAGTGTTACCCAGTGCTATCATCCCCAATTTTCAGTGGGGCGAAGCCACTAAAGACTGCAATCCCATTCACTCTTGTATCCCCACTTTGTGCGTTACTACTAAAATCATTAGCTCATAGCACACAGTCTACTGTTAATATTGTAGTTTAGAGGTAGACCTCAGGTTGATTTGGCTCTGCAGTCAAAAATCCTTCATACCCTTCCAGGTTGCAGCAGAAGTGAAACTGTCCCCTCAGAACTCCTCCCAGGCCAAACATTCAGTAACACTTAACACCTGATCTTTCACTGATTTATATGCAGACTAATTGTCTTTACTTATAGATTAGTCTTCAATTCAAATACTTTTTTTTTTTAAAAAAATGGACATGAAGTTAAGACCCAGTTAGAGAAGAACCCCCTGCCTTTGATTGTCAGTGGTCCAAAATATGTTGGAGTTCAGTGTGATGTACTTTCCAGTAAGTGTTCTTAGGTCATGAAAGTTAGACTAACTATGGTTCCGGAATAAATAAAAAGGCATTAAAGATGCAGCGCTTCAAAAATCAGCAAAAGATTAGCAATACAACAAAGAACAAAACTGAAAAGAACAAAAGGTGTACATGGAAAGAACAGGTATGACAGAACATGGGAGAACCTTCTAAATCCATGCCCCTCACACCTCTGTTTCCATTGCAAATGGGTGGAGTCACAACACGGACTGAGGATTTGTTTGTACATTTAGACAAGCCTTCCCCAATCCAGCAGCCTCCAGATATGCTGCACTACAACTCCCATTGCCCATGACCAATGGCTGGCTGGGGATAATAGGCAATGTAATCCAACCCACCTGGGTGTGTGTGTGTGTCATGTTGAAGATTGGGTTAGACATGCTCTCGGTGGAATTCTCACACATATACGTATATCAGGTGCACCTTAGGCCTTTGGGAAACATGTCCTTGATGAAACACAAATGTGTAGATATAGCAAGAGGAACTTTGAATCTTTAAAATCAACAGCATGGTCAACTCCACCTTCTCATGGGTAAAACAGTGTTTCATGTTGTTTTAGAAAAGGGGGCTTCTTCAAGGAAGAATTTAATTTCAAACATTATCAAAAAGATTAAGCAATGAAAGATGCTACTCTAAAGACATAATCCAATGTAAATCCCATAATCAGCCCCAAAAGCTGGCAAGCTGTGCGGTCAGAAATCACAGGAAAGAAGCTCAATGCGTTTACCAGTACAGTATATTAAAAATGCCACTCTTGGACAGGATTGTACTTCAGGAAAACAATGGTTTAAATAAGATGCAATCATTGCATCTGCTGCAAATTCCAGCTTCTTGCTTTCCCCCCAGTATATTAAACATGTTTATTTAAAAGTAAATCTCTCCTTATTCAATCAAGTATAATTCCAAGGATCACAGACCAAGAAGCCATTACAAGAAGAAAGATAAACCTTGATAACTTTAACAGTTCAGCAAACAAACTTTCCTTAAAGTTCCTGATTCACATCAAGTCAAACAACAATGTCTTCTGGCATCTCAAAGACTTACAAAGGTATACAACTTCATGGACCATGCACATTACATAATAAAATGTATCTTTAAAATGCTATAAGTCTCATTGCTGCAAAGTGCTAAAAGGACTAGCCCACGCTGGAAATGAACTTCTCAAACCTGCAGATCTGTTTCAAATAAACTCAGAAGCCTAACAACTACTCCCAGCCTAACTTCTGCCTATTCGAAGGAATCTTGCTCTTATGCTGTGGCACAATCTTCCTGCTTAAGCATTTCTGATCCAGTTGTAGTCAGGAAATGTATTTTAAGAAAAAAACAAACAAACAAGATTTCCTGCCAGCTGGTTTCCTTAATCACTTTGTTTCTAATGGAAGGCAAGGTAAAGAGGTTTATTATATGGTGAATGACAGGAGAGCTAACAAGGGCAACTTAACTGTTCTATCACATTTTATTCCTTTTCACTGTTGTCGGGTTTTGTGTGTGTGTGTGTGTCAGACTGAGAGGGAGTGAAAAAAATCTGTGGGTGTATAAAAACAGAGGGAAGCCATTCCGATATGAATTGTATGTCAAAGCTCTCTAATCCCTCCGTTACTTTGAAGAAGAACAATGTGAAGTGTTCTGCCTATGATAGAAGAACAAACCACCCTGGTTGCACAATTGTGTTCAGTCAGGGCTACTGTCATTCTTTGGTTCCTGGAGAAGTGTTTACCGTATTCAGTTCATCCTTCAGCTGTGTGCAATCCTTACAGCGGCAATGGGCACAGATCTAAAAATACTTCAGGTGGCACTTTAGTGCTGGCCTACGGTCTCAAATTGTACATGTTTATGTGGGAGTAACACCCACAGAATCATGCAGGTCTTACCTCTGAGTAAACAGGGATAATAAAATCGGGATGTGGGACCATAAAAGTATGGAGCTACAGTAAATTCAAACCGACAAGATTCTTCCATAGATTACCATAGATTAGTACCAACCTTGTCTTGTCTTGATATACTGGAGCTATACAATTTGAGGGGATAAATACTGTTTTTAACCTGTGTTTTTACCTTCTTTTTATTCTGTATCCCGTTTTTACCTGTGATGGTCTATGACTGTAATAAAGATTCTATTCTATTCTATTCTATTCTCTACAGCAGTTCACATCGAAATCCCGCCTTCCTCTGATGTGTGCCAACTGGAAGGAGTTGCCACTGAAACCAAAGAGACAGGTGCCTAAATGGGTTTTAGAAGGGGGGGGGGCTGGCGACTGTGAGAAGGATAGTGTTGCACAGATCAAGCATATCAACTCCAGCCTCACCTACAGGAAAAGAGAGGCCACCTAAACATTAGGAAGGACTTCCTGACAGTAAGAGCTGTTGGGCAGTGGAATGAGTTGCCTCCTAGTGTGATGGGGTCTCCTTCTTTGGAGGTTTTTAAGCAGAGGCTGGATGGCCATCTGTCGGAGGGGGGTGTTTTGATGGTGTATTCTTGCATGGTAGAGAGGGTTGGACTAGATGACCCTTGTGGTCCCTTCCAACTCTTCCTTGGAGCGTGGTGGGGTCTCCTTCCTTGGAGGTCTTTAAACAGAGGCTGGATTGCCACCTGTCGGGGATGCTTTGATCAAGATTTCCTGCGTGGCAGGGGGTTGGACTGGATGACCCTTGTGGTCTCTTCCAACTCTGCAATTCTATGATTCTATTGGGGAGGAAGATCCCGATCTTGAGGTGCGTGTTCCACACGGGGTAAGGATTCTGGGATCATTAAAGACTTGTGGTGATGGGCCACTTCTCCAGCCCCAGCAAAATAAAATAAAATAAAATAAAATGATGGGAGGGGGGAGAGAAGGAGCTGTTCATGCCTTTGCAGGGAAAGGAAAGGCTTCCCCATCCTTGTTCCCGCCGAAGTTCTTCTTCTTCATCTCCTCAGCCTCCCCTCCCCTCCCCTCCCCTGGCCGCCCGTCCAGCCAGCCCGGGCCGGGGGCGCTTACCGGCGTCGTGGGCCCGCGGTCTGCCCCTGTCGCGCAGGTAGTAGTTGAACTCCAGGCACCGGTCGTGCTCGACCGTCCCGTCGGCGCAGAGCTCGACCAGCAGCTCCAGCGCTTTCTGGCAAATCGGGTCCTCCCTGCCGCCAGGCATCGCCCCCCAGCATCCTTGTGAGTCGAGAGGGGCTCTCCGGTGGCTCACACGCGCTTCCTCGGCGGCTGCGGCGCTCGCCTCCCCTCCGCTCGCCGCCTCCGCCGCCGCCGAGGCAACTGTGGACCCGCCGGCATCCTCCGAGGAAGAAGGAAGGCGCACCGGCGGC
The DNA here is from genome assembly GCA_030847615.1 of Gambelia wislizenii. Taxonomy (NCBI): domain Eukaryota; kingdom Metazoa; phylum Chordata; class Lepidosauria; order Squamata; family Crotaphytidae; genus Gambelia; species Gambelia wislizenii. The sequence goes on from JAUMIR010000001.1 coordinate 372,185,757, forward strand.
AGTGGCGGCACCGGCGGAGGAGGCAACAGCAGCGGCAGCGGCAGCAGCAGAGACGCCCCCTTTTCGCCCGACGCCCCCCCGCCCGTCCCGCCAAGGCTCTGCTGCTCCCGACTTCGGTGAGGAGGAGCCGCTGAGAGAGAAGAGGAGGGACCCTCCTTTCTCTCTCTCTCTCTCTCACACACACAAACACCAGTTGCGCCCCACTCCGCGGTGGCTCCCGCGCCTTTTGCCTCGGCTCAAAGCTGCGCCCGAGCAGCGCTCCCTAGTGGCAAGAGCCCCCTTTGCAGCCAAGAAGAGGGAAGGAAGAACGAAAGCGAGGGTGTTCCTTAGAATCACCTGCGATTCAGAGCCTGTGTCCTTCTCCGAGCGCGATTTGCTTTCTGACTTCAGGTGATCGAGAACAAGACTGAACCCACACTGCACAAATAATCCAGCTTGACACTGGATTATTTGCCATGGCTCCTTCCTATGGAAACCTGGGGTCCTGTCTAAAGGGCAAAATAATCCTCAGAGAAATCGCATAGAAGGCCAGCTGTCTAAACGGACATTCGCATCTACTGTGTCTTATTTGGAAGGAGGGCAGGCAAATCCACCGTAAAGCTCTGAAGGGAGGCATCTCAGGGCAGCAGCAACATGTCTAAACAGATTTTCTGGCCTCGGAAGCCCCATAAGCCTCGCATTCCTGATGGTGGCCACGAGTAATTTACTTGCGTTAGTTCTTCACCACTGCTGTGTTGTTGTTTTAAAAAAACAACACGTTGTCCCAAGCTGCGCTGGTGCGATAGAGAAATTTTCCAATTTTATAGAACAGCAAAACAGAAAATATTCATCCTGTTTTATCACCTTAGCAAGCAATCACTAAGGTGAAAAACCAACATGGCGGCAGCAGACGCATGCCCTGCTAGCAAGCCCCGCCCCCACTCTCACCCAGCCAATCAGCGTTGTGCTTCCCTTTGAATTTTTTGTTGTTCGATCGTCCAAACAAGCAGGAATGTGCACACAACCCTTGCGGTTTTTGAAAAAGTACGGGAAAATCTGCAAAGGCTTTTATCCTGTTATTTTTGCCATTTTGGGTCCCCCTCCTTCCAAATAGTGTGGAATTGGTGCTGGATCCCATTTAGACAGGTAGGATTCCCAGCAAATTCCATGAGGGATATTTTCACCATTTAGATGGGCCCTGAGTTTTTAAAAAGCTCTGTAGGCGATGCAAATGTCCAATCGTTTGGACCGTCATATTCGTGTTGCTGCATCGAGATATCATAAACTGATTGGCTGGATGAGCATGGGGGGGAAGGGCTTGCTAACAGGGCAAGCACTCACAGCCTCCACTTTTTTCTGCCTGGGACCGGGTGAGGGAGGAGGCCTGTCTTCTCTCTTACCAGGTTGCCTACCCCCGTGCCGCTGTCGCCACTGCTGGAACCAAGAAGGGAGGAGGGAGAAGAGGGCGAGAGGGCTCTCCTCCCTTACCCACCCACCCCGTGCCACTGGTGTTATCACCACGGGGACCAGGTAAGGGAGGAAGTCTCCCCCCCTCAGCAATTGCTAACAGAGCATTTGAAGTTTATGGGGCTGTCAAACCATTAAGACAAGTCCCAGTTGCTTCAACTTGTCTTTACTGTGGGGCACTTCGGGGGTTTTGGGCTCATATAGACAAGCCCTGGGATTTGTAGTTTGGTGAGGCACTAGCACTCTTTCGCAGAGAAGGCTAAAGACCTTATAAAACTTTTTACTATTGCCCTATCCAATAATTTTTTTCTACTCAGGCTTCAGGTACCTTTATGTCAAGTTTGGCAATCACCAGTACTTTGACCATCTGTTTTACTCTTTCTATCCAATGGGTGAGTGAGGAGGTGGGCATTTATTCCCATTGTCTTTTCACACTTCTGGTGTAGCACAAAATTTTCATTACAAGACAATACAGCTCTCTCTTTCTCAGTTTATATATACAGGATCCCCCCACCCCCATTGACTTTCAAGTTAGAGGTTTCTTTAGTTTCCTGTGCAGTGAAGACTTGAAATCTTTTAGAGAAGCTAGGTATTCCTTTACTCCTTCTTTACCTATTCTGGCTTGTAGTCCCCCTACTGCATGATTTATTCTATGTTTATGAGTAACAATACTGTTTCCCTTTTGGGAGAAAATGGAGGCAAAGAAGGCATTAAGACATTTTGGCCTTCTCTCTACCCCCTATTAGTATTCTCTATGCAGTGGTCCTCTTATTTCCTTGTTCTTCCTCTTGCTCCGAATATAGCCAAAACCTTTCTAGTGAGCCAGAGCTCATTCTGATCCCCCCAACTTTTCCCCTACAAGTATCTATTTGTACAGTATCACCCCCATATCTGCTGATTCGCCATTTGCTAATTCAGTTATCTGCAGTTGGCGACAGTGGGGTGAAGGGGGAAGGGAGATGGGAGATGGGAGGAGAGATCTCATCTCCCCTCCTTCCCCCAGGAGGGCTCTGGTGGTGGCAGGGGGGCAGGGGGCTGAAGGGAGGGGGAGGAGAGATCTTGCCTCCCTTCTCCCTTCCCCTGAGAGGGCTCTGGCGGTGGCGTATGGTGGTAGTGGGTGGGGGTCCGGCGTTCGCTGTTATCCATGGATTTCAGTATCCATGGGTGGCCTGGAACCAATCCCCCACAGATACGGGGGTGCTACTGTATTCTCTTTGGTGGTTTCCCCCTTCTTCCATTTCTTATGCATGTCTCTTTAAAATCTCAGCTCATTGAAAGTTCTCTGTCCATCCACCCTGAATTCTTTAGACACTTCCTACTTCTTTTTCCTCATTGGAATTTTTTGCAGCTGTGCGGTCAATAGCTCATATTTAAGAAACTTGCATGCACCATGAACTCTTTCCTTTTTGTATTTCAGAGCAGAGGATCTTATCCAATATTTCCCTACGCTTACTGAAATCGGCTTTCTTGAAGTCCAGAGTGTGTGTCTTACTACCTTTGGCTTCCCTTTCCCTCTGTATAACAAATCCCAAGAGGACATGGTCACTCCCACCCAAAGATCCTATTATTTCTACCCCACTGGCCAATTCATCTCTGTTGGTTAAGATCAAATCCAAAATAGCTGATCCGTTTGTTGCTTCCTCCACCTTTTGTACAATGGTATTGTCTGTAAGGCTAATGAGCAATTAGTTCTACACTGATTGCAGAATATGACTTCCGACAAATATCAGAGTGCTTGAGGTCTCCTATTGCTACCATATCTCTCCTTTTTTAAATATTTGGTCATTTGTTCTAGGAAGGCATCATCCAAATCTCCAGTCTGGCTGGGAAGAGTCTATACTAGATGCCCAGAGTGAGGTCACTGTTTTTCCTCTTCCCTTTAATTTTTACTCAATGCTCTCAACTTCTTTTCCCTGCACTAAGTCATGGATTTCCTAACAAGTGTACACATCCTTGACACATAATGCTATTCCTCTCCTTTCTTGTTTGGTCTATTTCTTTGGAATAGGTATTTATTTATTAGATTTTTATCCCACCTTTCTTCCAAGATGGGATTCAAGGCATCTTACAATAATTTTTTAAAATACAACTAAAAAATGTTACAAAAGTTTAAAAAGAATTACATTATTACCATTATTAAAATATAATCGTTTTTATTATTTTTTAAAAAATATAATAGTTAAAAACAAAACATAATTAAAAACATAATATTGTTAAAAATTACAAACATTAAAAGCAACACACCAACTAAAATTCACATTTCAAATTCCTGCCTAAATAAAAACCTCTTCACCTGCTGACAAGAAGAGAGCAGGGAGGGGACCAACCAGACCTCCCATGGAAGGGAGTTCCACAGTCTGTGAGCAGCCACTGAGAAGGCTGTCTCCTGTGTCCTTCTCCTGGCAATCTTAGCACTCAGGCTGGCTTATATAGGGAGATACAGTCTTTCAGATAGTCTGGACCCAAGCCGTTTAGGGCTTTAAAGGTCAAAACCAACACTTTGAATTCTGCCTGGAAATGGGCTGGGAGCCCATTTATATCCTTCAATGACTATGTTCTAATCAGAGACTCATCCCATCAGGTTTCAGTGATGCCTACTAAATAATATTTGCTTTCCTGTATTGCTACTCATGTTCATCTTGTTTATTTTCCATGCATTTGTGTAGAGACATATAAGACTACGGGTCATTCTCTCCTGCTAATCCCTTGTTGTTGTTTTCTGACCATTGTTAGGCTCTCGTACTATTAGCCCAATTCCCCCTTGAAGCTACTGAGGCTATTGTTCCCAGTACTTGGTGTCCCCCCTGCTCTCTGAAACACTGTCTCCCACTCCCCCCATGTACGAGGTATGTCTATTAAATTATGAGACTGATACAATAACCTATCTTTATTATTATTTAATTCTAATGCTGGTCCTCTTCAATATACTCTCTGTTCACACTCACACACCAATGCAGCCTTGTTTTCCACTGGTTGAAGGCATGGAGCAGATCAGTTTCTGTCAGCTGTTTCAACACAGCAGCACTTTTCTTCTTTACTGTGTCAATTGACTCAAAATGTATTCCTTGAAGCATCCATTTCACTTTAGGGAAAGGAAAAAAGTTGCATGGTGCCAAATCTGGTGAATATGGAGGGATGTTCAAGTACAGTAATGGGTTTATCAGCCAAAAACTGCTTCACATAAAGTGCTGTATAGTGGGTGCATTGTTTTGATGAAGAATGAAACCATTTCCCCAGAGTTCTGGCCTTTTTTTCCTGACCCTCTCAGCTTTGTCAAAACTTCCAATGCGATTTTGGGCTGCATCAATAGAAGTATAGTGTCCAGATCAAGGGAAGTAATACTTCCGCTCTATTCTGCCTTGGTCAGACCTCACCTAGAATACTGTGTCCAGTTCTGGGCACCACAATTCAAAAAGGACAAATTGGAGCATGTCCAGAGAAGGGCAACTAAAATGGTGAAAGGTCTGGAAACGATGCCCTATGAGGAGAGACTTAGGGAGCTGGGTATGTTTAGCCTGGAAAAAAGACAGTTAAGAGGCGATATGATAGCCCTGTTTAAGTATTTGAAGGGGTGTCACATTGAGGATGAAGCAAGCTTGTTTTCTGCTGCTCCAGAGACTAGAACACGGAGCAATAAGTGCAAGGTCCAGGACCAAAGATTCCATCTCAACATTAGGAGGAAGTTTCTGACAGTAAGAGCTGTTCGGCAATGGAACACACTCCCTCGTAGCGTGGTGGGGTCTCCTTCCTTGGAGGTCTTTAAACAGAGGCTGGATGGCCATCTGTCGGGGATACTTTGATCGTGATTTCCTGCGTGGCAGGGGGTTGGACTGGATGGCCCTCGTGGTCTCTTCCAACTCTGCAATTCTATGATTCTATGATTCCTTATAATAATGCTGGTTCACTGTTCTGCCTTCTGGAATCCATTCTGCCAAAATTACCCCCTTGATCTCAAAAAACCCAATGAGCATGGCTTTGAATGTGGACTTGCTTTAATATGCTTTTTTCATTCTTGGTGATGTTGATGTTTTCCAGTGCATTGACTGCCGTTTTGTCTCAGGATCATACTGGAAGATCAGGTTTCATCACAAGTGATTATTTTTTAAAAAAGTTTTGGGTTCTCCTCAAGTTGCTGCAGAATGTCAGCACAAATTTCCTTGTGGCACTCTTTTTGCTCAAACCCTAGGAACTATCTTGGCACAAACTTCTCTCATGTTGAGATCCTCATGCAAAATTTTCCATGCAGTGTCTTTGTCAATGTTCACGGCTTCAGTTATCATTCGGACACTGAGTCGACAGTCTTCTTGAACAGTCTGGCTGATTTCCCCCACAATTTCTTTTGTTCTTGAAGTGGAAGGTAATCCAGGGAGTTCATCGTCGTCCGCATTCTCACACCCTTCTCTGAATCTTTTGTGCCACTCAGACACATGCACATGAGACATGTAGTCTTCTCCGTAGGCCTCAGGAAGCATTTGAAAAGATTCCATTGGTGTTTTGTTCCATTTTACTAAAAATTTCCAATTGACACGTTGCTCAACTTTTAAACTTAGTATTTTTTTGGCACACCACACAGCTGCTTTAAACAATGACTAACAATTAACTGAACGGCCGAGAGTGTTGATGTTTGTCATGCAAGTTCAGACATGTTCAAGGTCACCACCCAAGTGTTCACAATCAGTTCTCCCCGGTTTGTCCGAAAGGTAGAAATACAGTCTCGTTATTTAATAGATAGACCTCAGAACTCAGTTTAAAGCCAGCCTAACCAGGTTTGTGAGACACCTAACAAGTACATTCTTTCCAACTGCTGTGAGGTGCAACCTGTCTCTTGCCAGAAGTCCTTCTTCATGAAAGTACAGACCATGGTCCAAGAAGCCAAACCTTTCTAGATATGTTCAGGAACAGTTCTAGCAATGCCGAAACAGAAATCTTCTGGGAAGAACTGGGATAAGAAAAGTCCAAAGTATGTGAGAGACGAACACATGAATCATAAAGTATAAAATGTTTGGATGGTAATAAGAAACAATTAGAGGAAATACTTCAGTGATTTTCCTTGTTGATTCTTGGGGAAGAGGCGGCCACTCTTCTATACAGTTCTGCTATAATATTTATAAACAGTTGGTAAAATACCATATGTTTTCTCTGCCTCGCTACATACTCATATTCAAAAATCATTACAGGCGCTCAGTTAATTGTCTTGCAATTATTTTCTATAAATAATGCATTCTTATAGAACTGCTACTGACTGTTGGAGGGGGGGAAAGCCTTATATTTTACAGCATGAAACAAAGAGCCTTTTTGGTTTAGACGTGAATGCACAAACAGCTTTTTATGCAAATAAAACCTGTGTCTGTTTATAAGTCGGGAATAGACTTAATCATACAACACATCTTTTTGACCTATTTTAAGGTATGTAGCATTTTACTACAAGCTGCTTAGCAGCTAGATACAGAGCCAACAAGATTTCATAGCTTCTTTTTAAAAAATCCTTTAATCGCCAACAAATCAATTGCAAGTTACTGTGGAGGATAACAATGAGTCTCAGAAATCTATTATATCACAGAGTTTTCAGATAATTTGATGTGTGCTGGATGAAGACCTGTGTCTGTGTGCTTGCGTGCACACACACACACACACACACACTATATTTTGAGGTCTTAGATTACTCTTGGTACTTTAATGCTTAACTCCTATTAGAAGAGAAAAGTAATTACGGTAGTTCTTAACCATGGCAGCTTCTTTTCTTTACTCTGAGAGGAGCTAGTTTTCTCATTCTTTCAAACAACTTTTTAAATTCAGCTATTTGAAGCAGCAAGTGGGAAATGACGGAATTTTTCCCCCCCTTGTAATGCTTGGTGTGTACATCAAGCATTATGAGAATCAGCCCCATTATAAGATTTCTCTAATCCTCTGGAAAGAGGTGCAAACTGTAGGAGATGTCCCTGAAATTTCCTGTAGATATTCAATGAAAAGTAGACAGGATGGAGGCCCATAGGACTGTGCTTATTTGAAGGTGAAGTAGATTACTTCTTGGTGCTTTGAGGCTTATGGTTCTATGCTTCTATCCTTTTATTGTTTCCATTTTCTTTTTCAGCCATGTGACCCCCTCCGTACTCTTCAGATCAGTCATTTGAAGGTCAGATCATGCCTTATGAGGAGAGACTTAGGACTTTTTCGGACAACAGTTTACAACGCTAGCAGCCTTGTCCCCGTTGCGAGGCTGCAGCGCTGCAGAGCGTCCCTTTCGGATGACGCTCTGCCCTCCTGTCCCTCTTGTGGTACTGTTGCTTAACTGCGGGGACGCAGCAGCGTTATATTTGGCATTTTTCTACTCATGATCAACTTTCGTGAGTAGAAAAATGCCAAATATAACGCTGCTGCGTCCCCGCGGTTACGCAACAGTACCGCAAGAGGGACAGCAGGGCAGAGCGTCATCCGAAAGGGACGCTCTGCAATGCTGCAGTCTCGCAATGGGGATGAGGCTGCTAGCGTTGTAAACTGTTGTCCGAAAAAGTCCTTAGGGAGCTGGGTATGTTTAGCCTGGAAAAAAGATGGTTAAGAGGCAGTATAATAGCCCTGTTTAAGTATTTGAAGGGATGTCACGCTGAGGATGGAGCAGGCTTGTTTTCTGCTGCTCCAGAGACTGGAACACAGAGCAATGGATGCAAGCTCCAGGAACAGAGATTCCACCTCAACATTAGGAGGAACTTTTTGACAGTAAGAGCTGTTCGGCAGTGGAACACACTCCCTTGGAGTGTGGTGGGGCCTCCTTCCTTGGAGGTCTTTAAACAGAGGCTGGATTGCCATCTGTTGGGGAGGCTCTGATCGAGATATCCTGCGTGGCAGGGGGTTGGACTGGATGGCCTTCGTGGTCTCTTCCAACTCTACAATTCTATGATTCTATGATTTGGACAAAGAAAATAGTGCAAAGTCACATGCTATACAGTTAATATTAAAACTAGGCAGATTTAATATGAAAACCTTCCTGGATAGGAGACTGGCTATGAAACATATGCAAGCTGCTCTGTGTTATGTAGATGAAGATCTGGAGCAAACCACACTATGCTTTTCTTCTCTGTGTTGTTTTGTCTGCATCACTTGTAAGGTGCAAAAATATACTCTCCAGCCTGATGCTGTATCTCCATCAAGAATAAAGCTGAAGATACCATTTTTCAATATTCTTCCCCACCCTCACTGTTGATCCTGGTTGTGAGAAGAGATTGTAGCCAGGAAAAGTCCTTTCTTTGGCTACTGACACATTTCAGAATTAATGCAGTTTGACACCGCTTTAACTCTCATGGCTCCATTTTATGGAATCCTGGGATTTATAGTCTGTTGTGGCACCAGTGCTCTCTGACAGAGAAGACTTAATATCTCACAAAACTACAAACCCCAGAATTCCATAGCTTTGAGCCATGACAGTTAAATTAGGAGCATACTTATCAACTTTGCAGATGACACCAAATTAGGAGGAGTAGCTAATACCCTAGAGGACATGATCAAAATTCAGAATGACCTGGATAGACTGGAGAGCTGGGCCAAAGCTAACAAAATGAAATTCAATACGGAGAAATGTAAAGTACTGCACTTAGGGCGGAAAAATGAGATGCATAGATATAGGATGGGGGAGACCTAGCTGAACGAGACTACGTGCGAAAGGGATCTAGGAGTCCTAGTAGACCACAAGTTGAACATGAGTCAACAGTGTGATGCGGCAGCTAAAAAGGCCAATGCGATTTTGGGCTGTATCAATAGAAGTATAGTATCTAGATCAAGGGAAGTAATAGTGCCATTCTATTCTGCCCTTGGTCAGACCTCACCTAGAATACTGTGTCCAGTTCTGGGCACCACAATTCAAAAAGGATATTGACAAATTGGAGCATGCCCAGAGAAGGGCGACTAAAATGGTGAGAGGTCTGGAAATGATGCCTTATGAGGAGAGACTTAGGGAGCTGGGTATGTGTAGCCTGGAAAAAAGACGGTTAAGAGGCAATATGATAGCCCTGTTTAAGTATTTGAAGGGATGTCATGCTGAGGATGGCACAGGCTTGTTTTCTGCTGCTCCACAGACTGGAACACGGAGCAATGGATGCAAGCTCCAGGAACAGAGATTCCACCTCAACATGAGGAGGAACTTTTTGACAGTAAGAGCTGTTCGGCAGTGGAACACACTCCCTCGGAACGCGGTGGGGTCTCCTTCCTTGGAGGTCTTTAAACAGAGGCTGGATTACCATCTGTCGGGGATGCTTTGATCAAGATTTCCTGCGTGGCAGGGGGTTGGACTGGATGGCCCTCGTGGTCTCTTCCAACTCTACAATTCTATGATTCTATGATTCTATAGTGTGTCAGCAGCCTTCTATTTCTTTGCCTTCCATGATTGGAATGGTTGGTCAGCCATTTTGAGGAGGCTTATTTTCAGTGCTCCTTTTATTTAAAAACTTGTATTCCTCCATAAGAGCCAATGCATTGTAGTGGTTTGAGTATTGGACTAGGAATCCAAGAGACCAGGATTTGAGTCTCCACTCAACCACTGGGCAAATTTGTGTGAGTCACACTCTCTCAGCCTTAGAGGACTTCCTCTGAATAAGTCTTGCCAAGAAAACCCTAAGATAGGGTCACCATGAGTTGAAGGTGATTTGAAGGCACATAACCACAATGACAGTGTGTGTGTGTTTCTTTAACACTAATGCTATACACTGCTGTGATGGTGTTTAAAATGATGTATTTGCACTGGAGGAGACAGATGATGGACAAAGAGGGAGTGTGGGTATTATTCTGTCGGATACATGGATACTGTTCACCCTCTCTAGAACTTGAGCACTACTACTATAAGCTGCTATAGTATCACTGTGTAACTTCCCAGTGCAAGATCTGTTTGAAATGAGTCCCTGGGATAAAAGTGACACTAAGAGAATGCATGAGGGGATGATCTTGCACCCTGTAGAAATATAGCCAAACTACCATTCAGCTGATAGCAGTACAGATACAGTTCTAGACAGGTTTTTAAAATAATAATTTAAAAACTGGAAGGAGACATTGGGCGGGAGAGAGAGACAATGTGGTGACAGCAACATGATTGAAATATCTAGAGACAAAATGTGGGGTTGGAACACTTGCATCTAATGCCATGAACTATTTCACTAGCAAAATGGCCACAAACAAAACATGACACCTTTTACTGATTTTTTTTAAAGCCAGGGGAATGTTTAATGGCGAGGTGTCAAGAAGCAACATTAAATGGTGCAGCAAGATGGAGTGAAAATCATCAGTCTGGATGAGCCCTTGCTCTTAACAATACTGTATCTGAATTATTTCAAATACAAATTAAATCTTACTTCTGTAAATAGCTGGGAACTCAAAATTGGCGTGGAAGGGCCCCTTCCATTTGCAGAAAGTCATGAGGTCTAGAAGGAGCACCCACTTTAGGAAGAGAAGGGCTGGATTTCACTTACTCTGGAGTCTGCAATGCTCCCCCCCCCATTGCTTTGTAAATTCTTGGAGAAGATATTCAGACAGTATGCTTATCTAAACAGGCTAAGAATCCCAGTGTGCTTTTGTCCCAATTTGCACCCAGGCAGTCCTCACCACCCCTGGGGCAGATACGGGGCTGGAACAGGAGCAAGCTGGGATAGGGCGCTTTACCATGCTTTAAGAAAATACTCAGTTTAATCTGGTACTGCCAGGACAAGATGGACCAGGCCCCACATGTCTGTGGGAGCCTGTCCCTGCAGGCCAGCCCTCACTGTTGCTGCCGGCCGCCCTTGCGCTGTCAGGACAGGGCAGGAGACCTGCAGCATGTGACCAAGGCTGGTGACATGCTGGGGACCTGTCACATGGTGTGGCCGGCTGCCTGGACCCAACAAAGTGCAGAAAATGGTGGTGGTGGTGGCTGCGGTGGCTGCAGCAACGGGCTAGCGTTCTATGTGGATTCCGGCATATTTTCTTCAGGTAACGGACAGAACAGGTCACCTCCATGGGCAGGGTATGTGTAGATAAGCCCAGTGTCTACTGAGAGGAGAAATCAGCAAAAATCTGTTCCTCGACCACTTGGATTATCCTGTGAGCAGAGACTTTTTTTTCATGAAACTGCATTTGATATATCAAGAATAGTTCGATATTCAGCATCTTCGTGGCTGCTGCCACACTGCAGAAATAATCCAGTTTGATACTGCTTTAGCTGCCATGGCTCTGTCCTATGGAATCCTGGGATTTGGCAGAGAAGGCTAAATATCTCACAAAACTACAAATCCCAGAATTCCATCACATTAAGCCATGGTGGTTAAATTGTTGCATTATTTCCCCAAAATGGTTGTTTAAACTGCCACAGCCTTTGGCTTGCACCTTCATAATCTTAACCAGCTGATTAAATAATTGTTGAAAGAAGTGCTTGGATAAACTGCTTTTCTAGTTTGATTTATTCGTCACTTTCTAATTTTTAATGGCTTCATTGCATTGAAGCAGGTGCCGTCCATTATCTTCCTTTCAGGTGTCCTGATATATTACAGTACATCAGTTTTCAGAACAGTCATTCATACAGCTTTCATAGGTTTACTCCACAGGGCTCCTGTTATCTGCCTGTGTGCCAGAATTAGTTAAACTGCATTGTAAGGGTTTTGCTTGGTGTATGATAGGTGGTTCCATCACAGCATGTTAATATAGAGATGTAGAATGTTTTGTCCTGCATTGGGCAAAGGAAGCTAAATCCAAATTATTTGAATATTACAAACACACATACACACAAAACCCTGCTGTGTTTAGAAGAGATTCATCTGATAGCAAAATCCCATTTATTTCAACTAGGGCACATAGGAAATAACCCTAAAAGAGTATAATGTGAAATAAAAGGCTCTTCCTGCAACAGAGAGCATTGATTATTAGCAGGTGGAGTATCTTTATGTCACCTCCATATCCAAACTGATTTTAGTTCCTGTAAAAGACTGTAGGCAACTTAGCCAATCATTGTTCAGTGCTCATGAAACTAGGCAACATGGCAAATCAGCATGAAGATCTGTTGAGTGTCTTTCCACTGAGCTCCACTCTTCTTTTCTTTTCTTTTTTTAAAGGAACAGTGGTCTGAAAATCTTAATGAACCTATAAGGAATGTCTGTTCCCTCTCACCTATACCCCAAGGGAATGAGAAGGAGGAATGGCTAAGGAATACAAACCACAGCTAGAGAACAATTCAGTCTGTTGGGATTTCCCACTCCTCTCTTTTTGGTGGTTTATCATGTGTTGGACAAAAAAAAAAACCCCAAATCCTCACCCACTGGGTGGGACTCAGATATTGCTGTTGGTGATGAGAATTACTTCTTGGCCTTTTGGCTAATATCAAGTATAATCTGTGAATTACACTCAGGGCTTGTCTACATTGCAGAATTACAGCACTTTTGACACCACTTTATCAACCATAGTTCTCTCCTATGGAATCCTGGTATTTGTAGTTTGGTGAGGCACCAGAGTTCCCTGATAGAAAAGGCTAAATAGCTCACAAAACTACAAATGGCAGGATTCCACAGGATAGCACTATTGTGGATAAAGTGGTGTTGTATCTCTGTAGTGGAGACAGGCCCTCACAACAAATACAACACCCAACAGCAATAGGTTTTCCACGGTTTTTTTCCAGGCTGTGAGGCCATGTTCTGGGAGAGTTTATTCCTGATGTTTCGCCTGCATCTGTGGCTGGCATCTTCAGAGAATGGTTGGGTAGGGGTGTGGGGGGTTTATATACTGTGAGTCCCCATTGGAGAGGATATGTAAATTTGTGTATTTCAATGGCTAGTTTCTGTGTGGAGATATGCAAGGAGGATTAGTGTCTGTTTGGCTAATGGTCCATTGTCTGCTACTCCTACCCAACCATTCTCTGAAGATGCCAACCACAGATGCAGGTGAAACATCAGAAATAAACTCTTCCAGAACACAACCTCACAGCCCGGAAAAAAAACATGGAAAACCTATGGATGCTGGCAGAGGAAGCCTTTGGTTTCACAGCCAACAACAATGCTTACTTCATGTGTTTACTCCCAAAGTTGCAAAGAAAGTCAATAGCAAATATTACCTGCAGTTGAAAAATAAGATGTCAGTGATTCAGGCATGCACTTTCACTTATGTGGGATGGAAGTGGAGTGAGACTCCCTCCATATACTTTGTTACAGATCAAGACGACATAGAAACATTGGAATCTGTTCTACACTGAGTGAGATCATTGATCCAGCTAACCAAGGAGTTAATTAATTATCCCACCTTTCTTCTGGCATGGGGCACACTATGATTTAAAATAAAGTCATCTATAAAAACCCTTTAATGATAAAAATAGGTTTTATATTAAAACAGCAATTTGAAACAATGTAAAATCTGCTTTTTAAAAAAACAGATAGTAAAACGTTTTAAAAATAGATTGGGGTCACTTTATTCTTGTTTCATGCTACCCTGACCCACAAACACATTCAAATATTTTGGCCCCTGCCTGACCCTCATTGAACTAAAACCTCAGATGATGCCTCAGGATTTGGGATATTTTTTTTTAAATTTCACGCTAAAATACATAACAGTATTATAACAAATAAAGGGTTTCAAAGAAGATTTAAAATGGCCAGAATGGAAGCATTGTCATCTATTTAGTTGCACAACACAGTTAACATTCCATGTGCCTGGCTTGTTTCCCTAAACCAGTTATGACTAAGTCATTTTCTTTCTTTTCATTCTTGTGCCCATCCTTTGTTAACAGGAGTGTCCAATAGTTCATGGTGCTATGGCTTGCCTTCATAGGCTATTTCAGGCTGATGACACCCTTAGGAAAACGCAATCAAAGCCAATGAAATCCAGGTCAAAATCTGTCTCTTAGAAATTCATCTTTACTGTTGCTCTTTGATCGCTGTCTTATTATCTGTTATGAACATTGCTGTTAAGCTCTCTCAGAGAAAAATATGCACTTGCACAGATCATGTTCTGGCCAGTGGCAGTTCTAGGGTGTGGAGAGGCCAAACCACTCCAGGTGACACTGTTGAAGGGAGGGGTGGCACTGGCCTTAATAACACCACAGGATTTAGTGTTATCTGGCCTTACACCCCTCCCTCCAATAATTCATAATTTGGTAATGTTAAACAATTTATGAGGTCTACGGTAGACCAATCCAGCCACCGATGGGTTCAAGTAAAGGTCAACCAAAGACCTAAAGAGGAGCCCTGGTGGCGCAGTGGTTAAATGCCAGTACTGCAAGTCACCACGTTGTAAGTTCGATTCCAGTGGGCTCCAAGGTTCGCTCAGCCTTCCATCCTTTCATATGTCAGTAAAATGAGTACCCAGCTTGTGGGCGCAATTAGCTAACACACATTGGAAACTGTTTACTGCAGTTAGATGTGTAAATAGCTATTGCTTAAAACAATTTGTAAGCCGCTCTGATAGCCTTGTGGCTGAAGAGCAGGGTATAAATAACTAACTAAATAAAAATTAAAAAATAAATAAGGAGTTGTTGTGGAAATTCCCAAAATCCAAACATGCACAGGACAAGATTGAGCAAAGCCCACTTGGACAGTTAGGGTGGAATGTCCTAATTTCTCTGGATGCATCTGGCAGTGAGACATACTCTCAAACCAAACAGTGACCTCTATGTGATGTTGGGATTATTTTTCTGAAGACAAAGGGAGATAAAGAGTCAAAATCTACAGGATGTGAAAGGCACTGCTTATTATGTTAAAAATGTAATTGGAAATTTAGCTTTGACTGAAAAAGAGAACTTGCCAAACCATCGTTGGAGAAAGTTTTGGCTGTGGTTTAATGAGACAACCCCAGCAATAACTTAAGAGATATCTTTAAATAAATATTTTATTATTATTGTATTATTTTTGTATTATTATTTTTTTTATTTTCCAAATATGTATAATTGTAATGTGTAACTTCTAATTTTAGTATAAAGGTGTAAATATAATTTTTATTGGAAAAGAAAAGAGAGTGACTATAGTGTGTTTAGATTAAGAGGAAAATGTATTAGTGTTAGGATAGATAGTTTTATTTTTGTATTAGTAAGAAAAGAGAATAGAAAAAAATTGCATTGTTATGGCCTTTTGTGGTCGGGTGTATTATTCTGTAGAATGGTTTTATTTCAATTAAAAAATTCCTAATTGTCCCCAAATTCCTAATTCTGATTGTCCACACTCATCTCTCCAATCATCTTTCCTTTACACATTTTCCCCATCCACAATACAGAGGTAGACAAAAACCTATCGACATTAATGTTCTGACTGTTAGCAGCAATCAGTGAAGCCGGAGATTCTTTGTCTAACTGTGGGAAACTCACCCAAGCATTGTTGTTACTCTCAAAACACCCCTTAAGGGTATGATATTGGTTATAAATAGTACCCTCAAATCATAGCTATGTTGCACAATTCTTCATGTGCTGTTACTTTGCTGGTTTGCTGTTGCACCATCAGTTCCAAATCTGAGTCTTTCTCTGCTGCATGAATCTCTGCTCTCCTGACACGTAATTATAGCCCATTCCCCAAATCTATTCAACTATCCAAATACTTCCTCCTAATTTTTCTCTAGTCTTGTGTGATTGCTTGTGAATGTGAATGTGAGTGCATGTATGAGTGCTTCCCTGATTATTTTTCAATAAAAACCATTTTTATTTCATTATGACTTGGTGTCTCCTCAGTGAGTACTAGTATACACAGATGTAAAGATCCCAAAGTTACCCGACCTCTTGCAGCCATACCTTTGAGCTAATTAAAATTTCCCAATACTATATAATATCATAACTCTGAGATCACAAGTGGGTCCCCTGGATCCCACGCAATTTGGGTAACACTAGCAATTCTTTAGCCATTTCCCACCCCCAGGCTCTGCTTTGCTTTAGTGTTTCTTAGTGTATCTTTGCTTCCTGATCACACTACGCATTGTTGATTTTCTTGTTGTTGTTGTGTTGTATGCCTTCAAGTCATTTCTGACTCGTGGTGAACCTATCATGGGGTTTTCTTGGCAAGATTTGTTCAGAGGGGAGTTTGCCTTTGCCTTCCTCTGAGGCTGAGAAGAGTCACTTATCCAAGATCACCTAGTGGGTCTTCAGGGTTGAGTGGAGTTTTTGTGAGCGTCATGATGCTGTAGAGTGAGGTTGTAAAACAAACTAAAGGGATAGTGTAGCAATACTGTGTCCAGTTCTGGGCATCATAATTCAAGAAGGATATTGACAAGCTGGAGCGTGTCCAGAGTAGGGTGACTAAAATGGTTGGAGGTCTGGAAGCCATGCCTTTTTAAAAGTAGCTTAGAGATCTGGGTATGTTTAGCCTAGAGAAGAGAAGGTTAAGAGGTGACTTGATAACCATGTTTAAATATTTGAAGGGATGTCATACTGAGGAGGGAGCAATCTTGTTTTCTGCTGCTCCAGAGACTAGGACACCAAGCAATGGGTTCAAACTATAGGAAAAGATATTCCACCTAAACGTTAGGAAGAACTTCCTGACAGTAAGAGCTGTTTGACAGTGGAATGCACTGCCTCACAGTGTGGTGAATTCTCCGTCTTTGGAGGTTTTTAAACAGAGGCTGGATGGCCATCTGTCAGGAGTGTGTTGACTGTGTGTCCTTGCATGGCAGGGGGACCATTGTGTTTTCCTCCAACTCTATGGTTCTATGATTCTATAAAATGTTAAGCACCCATGAACATTAATAGGAGACTTAAGAATGTCCTTGCTTAACTTGGGCTGAATTGTGCCCCAAATGTTTTACTCTTCATTCTAAATACACAGTTGGCCTCTTGAGAAAATTATTTTTTGCCAATTATACTTCTAGTGGTAAGACAACAAATGCCTCCTTCCTTCATAGAAACAAGAACTCATCAAAAAAAGAACAGTTTAGGGTTCAACACATTTTTAGATACATTTAAATACACACTCTATGGTTCAACACACATTTAAATATTAAAAGGCCTCCACTGGATTTCCCAATGGACAGGAAATGAAAAGAGAAGTACAGGCAGCCCTTATTCTCTTTGCCCCCAATCTCAAAGATCAGATTTTCCTGAGAAGCTAGATTAAGAAGCCCTTGCTGTGGATATGCTTTGGTCTCTGAGTTCTAACAGACAGTGAGATTTGGCACTCCATGAATACACAGAATTAGTATGAGCTGTGATTTAGCAGGCACCTGCTCAAATGATGTGCTTTTGGTTGACAGCTTTGGGTACCTCCTTACTTTCTCAGCAGAGGTGCTAACAAAGACTTATTTCTTTGTTCCAGTTAAGCTAAATCCCAGAAGATCAGAAGCATAAATGAACTCTTGCTGTTGAGCATAATTATTTGAAAAGAAAAGATGACTTTGCTTTCTTAGATTTACATTAGGTTCTTTGATTGTTTATCAGTCTTATCAAGACAACTATGAATAACATGTCTTAAGCCAACCACTGATTGTAAGCATTTTATCAGATGCAGCAAATATGGCGTCATAACAACCCTTAATGACCGCAAAAGGGCGCATATACTGAATAACGTTGTGCTTTGGCATTTTTAAGAAGTGAATAAGGTGTTCCTTTTTATTGACGGTGTTCCTTTTTATTCAATAGATAACTGCTGTAGCATTTTGTTCACAGTTTTGCCAGCGTTTGAAACTGTGCGCCATTGAGCACTCGTGATTACAGTGTTTATTGTCGGAACACTTCTGGCTGAGATTGCGAAAACCAGGTAGGGGACACTCTTTTTATGAACTTCCCTGGTTCACTTTTAAGTTTAAAAGTGTATTTCTGTACTTGTGTCTATGTTTTGTGTCTTCGTTTTGATGTATTTTAAAAAATTACCATGATCACATCTTCTTTTGAGAATCGTTGAGATCTGGAACCAGGAAGTAAATGGAGCTCCCTTTGTGCTCCGTTAGTGCTGGGGATGCCTTTGAATGCTGCTCAAGTAAGGTCTGGTAGAAAGGGTTCTTTTCCTGGCAGAAAAATGGTTTAAAATATGCCAGCAAAAGAACATTTGAGGAGACTTGTCTGATAAAGTCCTAACTCTACACTCAATTGATAGAGTTGGGGTGGCCATGATCAGGAGGGTGAGGAAGGGCTGTACCACATGTCACACCCCCTGCAAGTTCATTCATTATTTTCCCCAGTGCTCTTAGACTCTCTATAGAGGACACAGGGCAATTTCACCATGTTCCTGTGAGCCTCAAGTCATTTCAGGCTAAAAAGAGGCTCTTTTGTACAACAAGAAGTTACCCAGAAGTCAACTTCTGGATCATTTTCTATTTTAAAAACTGCTTCCCAGGGGCCAGAACTATGGCAAAATTGTTCCTGTACTCCCTAGGAGGCATTAAGGGATATTTAGATTAAAAAAAAAACTGTGGAAGCTGGAGGGCTATATTTTTTTAACCTACAGTTTAGAGGTAAAGCAGTGATAAAGTGTTCAATAGACAGACGATAGAACTTGTCCAGAATTTCAAAATTCTTTAAAGAATATTTTCAGTTATATCAAAGTGTTAACAGCAGACACTATTTTACTTTTTTTTTTTATTTTAGTAACAAAGCACATAGCACTGTGCAAGCAACAATATGATTACAAAGAAATTAATTGCAGCTGGCTCCAAATAATATTATACTAGATAGTATGTTATAAAATAATATACAACAGTCCACAATAGAGGAGGAAAATTTACTGAAGAGAGTCACAATGCATTCCCCCCCCAACCCAAAATATTTCATTCATACAGTTCAATGGGGAGGGGGAGGGGGAGTGGAGGGGGAAGGGGGAAAGAGAGAGGGAGAGGAGGTTATCAGATGGGAACAAAAAAATGTGTTCCTGTCCTGCAATCTCCTTTCCTGCCCCTGTCCTGGCACAAGAACAAAAAGTTTCACACTTACCTTAAATGCACTTGTGCCGGGCAGCCCAGGAAGTGAAAGGAGCTCTAGAGGTCCTTTCTCCTCCTGATTTGTAATCCCAGCTGCTCTCGCATGAAGAGGAGAGCTGGGAATTTAAAGGTACAGGCTGGGAGCGATCAGGGGGGGCAATGGGGGGAAGATCGGGGGCAATCAAGGGGAGATGTGGTGATCTGGCGGCAATCAAGGTGCAATCAAGAGGCAATGGGGGCGATCAAGGGGCAATGGGGCGATCTGGTGGTGATCAAGGGAGAAAGACATTGTTGCATCGTAATGTGATCTTTCTACATGTACAATTGACTGTTCACATTCTCTGGGGTTAGAGGCGTAGGACCTCTGTGAAAGTGTAAAAAATGTGAATGTCTCTAGTCCCCTCCCCCCAAACCATATTTAACACACACAAAAAGTATAATCTGTGGATTCAACCCACTGCAGATGCCTTTAAGGTGTTGGGATTCCTTCGCAAGGCAGAACTGGGTAGCTGGTGGGGCTGGCCACCACCTCCGCTGATGCCCTGTGCCATTTTTATTAGGGACTTCGAAGCCTCGCCACACTTTCACAGTCTCTCAGTCTCATGAGGCTTGCACATCCAAAAAACCGAGACTTATGCTACCCGTGACAAATCGTGTAAACAATAAGAGACCAACTCGGGATGAAGATATCTCGCTTCTCCCTGGGATAAAAACTGCCGTGTAACTGAGCCCCAGCTCCTCCAGTGCAACTCTATGGTATGCTTGAGCCAAAGATTTTTCATTTCTATAGAGTTTGCTATCATCTGTGGTTTTACATTTCCACAGTAAGTCCAGGAATATACCCCCCACAGATATGGAGGTCATACTGTACTTGACTTTGACTCTGGATCCTTCTTATTTGGCTAATTCTCTATGACTCTGTTTTTGGTCTTTGCTGTGTTTCTTAGGGACTGCCTTTGGATGCGCCTTGACTGTTTTGCCTCCTAGCTGTGTTTGTTTACTGGCTTCAACTCTGGGCTATTTGGCCCTGCTACTGGAACCTGTCTGCATTGAACTGGTACATTGCATATTTTTTTAAGTTTGCAGACTGATGCAAAAAACAGAATGAAATAGGCTTGGGTAGAATAAAAGAAAAAAGAAAATGAGTGAAATTGAAGTTGACAGATTTGTCGATTCCTACCTGGAGTTTTCTCCAGCTGAGCCCCGGGGCTATGAATGTCTATGTAGAAGGGATCCCATGGGAAGGAAAGAAGACATTAAGTACCTGCTCCTTTTCAGATGGACCATTCCCTGCCCTAACATGGCTATCTGCAACCAACTGCCCTGTGGGAAGAATCTGGATAACTTCTTATATGTTGATATTGTTGGTAGTGAGAGTGTGTATGTGTATTTGAACAAAATGCACACTGGCATTGCTTACCTATAAAGCACCTTAGAAAGATTTGCAGCCTGAAAAAAACAGGATACAAACCTATCTATCTATCTATCTATCTATCTATCTATCTATCTCTATCACCTCTTGATTGGCAGGGGCGCAGGGTGATGCATGATGGATAAAAACACTTAAAAAAATTAACCAACAAAATAACCAATTAAATCACTCTAGACTTCTCTGTTTCAAAAACAGCTCTAAACGAGACAAATAAATAAATAAATAAAGTATAATAAATAACCATGAGCATACTTTTTTCAACACAACGACCAGGTGAGGTGGGCTATATTTCAGAGGAAGGAACTGGCAAAACCACCTCTGAGTATTCCTTGCTTAAGAAAATCCTATAGAATTCCTGGAGGTGGCATAAAGTGACTTGAAGGCATATACCCAGACAACTATGGCTTTCCCCAGCATCACCAGACAGGGTAACTTTAGCTTCCCCTCCACTCACTGCTCCTGAAGCAGCTGGCATTGCTGCTTCTGGACTTGCTTCAAATTACAGCAAGAAAACTTGGGTTGTTAGGAAGGGGGATCCGTCCCTCTCCCCACCCCAAAACCACAAAATAATTTCCTCCCACCACAGTGATCATGAGCCTACTCCACTCAAAAGTATATGCATACCTGCACATGTATGCATAGCCTCCCTCTCTCCTCCCTGACATCTGACATCACTCTTGGGACTGAACCTTTGTGCTCCCCATCCTAAAATTTGTGCACATGTTTGAAATGAAATCTGAGATTCTCAGGAGCCAGAGCGTTGTGTCTGTTACTATATTTTACACTCGCATGAATTGCAGCTTCAGAATTTTAGAACTCCCACACATTTGGTGTCTTTTAAATTTTATCTGTAGCTGACTTTGGTCAGTTCTTTGTACAAAGAAACCCTGTTTGTTGGAATTTTTGCTATTTGAGGGTTTGTTTTTGTTTTTTGGAGATTTTGCAAGGTGGGTGAATAGTTTTGATTCAAAGGAAAGTGCCCCAGTCCGGCAGCTAAAGCTAGTCAGACTGTTCATTGGGCTTCAGCTGGTAACTTTCTGATAGCTAAAATGCTTTTTGCAAGGATGGGTTTTGTTTTTTAAATTTCCAATTTCTTTCTAATTTTTTAAAGAGGAACTAAAAAGTAATGAAAAGCAAAATGTCACTCTTTCCTTTCCTTTCCTTTCCTTTGGATAGTGTTAAAGACTTATGGGGGTGCTTCATAACCAGTTATATAAGAAATTAGTTTTAAAAAGAAACTTTTCACGATCCGTTCCCTGAAAAATATGCATAGCATTTTGAATCATGATTAATACTATCTACGTAAGAGCCCATTCATCTTAATCTTCCTTCTCTTGCAGACTAGCCAATATTTCTTCAGCTAGCCGCACCCCTACCTCTTAAGTCTGTATTTAATTTCCCATTTCAAACAGTGAATACTCTATTCTGTATTACTAATTGCCCTTAGAATGCAATTGTATCATCCTAAGTATAATGGGCCACATTTGTGAAAACTGTAGCAATGAAGGATAATGAAAAATGATGTTATCTCCCATGGTTGGCTTCCTCCCCAATGCATCTCATTTCCAAGGTATAGTTCCAAAGTATTAGAACAGCATTGCTTATTTTCATAAAAGCTGCTTATGCTATTAGGATGATTTGTACAAATTTCTGAACTTCACTATCAGTACTGACTGATTCTTAATGCTTTCTTTTCTATTCTTAGAAGAAACATAATGTACTTAATATTTGTGATACCTCTTTTAAATGGAATTACTCGTGATACACAATTTGATATAAATACACTCTGCAATAGATATCTGAGAACATATAATACAATAGAACACGAGTGCATGTGAATGCAGTATAGTTTTATCTCAGGTCTTCAGTGCAGGAAAGAATTATTATAATGTGGTGAGAAAATACAGAGATGAGAGATACAAAATAAGTAAAACTGCAGTGACATGGTAATAAAGAAACCCACTGAGATCAAAACAACACTGAATAACTGGTGTTTGTGACTCTGTCTAGAAACTGCTTGTTTTGGGCACAGACTGGATGGGGTTTTCTTTCTTGTCCACACTGTGTGGGTTTGTCCATGGCATGATACAACAGACTGAGGACTTTACCAGATGCACTAAATAATGAAGCTGTCAATAGATCCCCCGTGGCGCTTTAGTTCCGGCATTGCTGGCATGCCATTTAACTCACATGAACGCAGCATGAACGGTCGGTCCAGCATGAACACTTCCAGGTGAGATTACGATATCCAGGTAAGTGATGCACTTTTTATGACCCTCTCCAGGTTACTTGGATGTTTTTAAGTGTGTGTATGTGCTTGATGTAACTTTTTGTGTGTTATTTTCTGTTTTATTTTTGAATTTCCCACTGGATGAAGTCTCCATTCCCTTCCTCCTTATTGCCGGGGAAGCCTTTTCTGGGAGACAAAGGCAAGTGTGGTGGGAGGCGTTCTTTTGCCGGCATAAAAATGGCTTTAATTATGCTGGCAAAAGAACATTTTTAGAGGCTCATCTGATAAAGCAATTTACCTTTAGCTGATGCAATGAAGTGTGATGTGGTGGGGCGACATATGCAAGGACTGATGTTTGATTGGTGCAGCAATAATTTTGATAGCCAGAGGTGCCGATAGGCATTCAGCCAGATATCTTTGAGGGTCTTTTTAAGGCATTTTAAGTTAATGTTTTTAACTTATAAATTATTTAACTCTTTTAAAATTTGTATATTTATGATGTAATTTTAACTTTGCAGTTTTAAGCTTGTATAGTTTTAAAGAGGTTGTTAGCTGCCTTGGTTTCTACTGGAGAGAGAATGGTGGGATATAAATGAAAACAACAACAACAACAACAGAATATGTTTGGTGTAACAAAAAAGTTCAGAATCCAGTTCAGAATCCCTAAAGACTGAATTTCACCCCTCCCTCCAAGCCTGTGCACACACAGTCATATGTTCTAAACCAGAACTGGAGAACATGTGGCCCCCAAATTGCTTTTGGAGCACAGTTCCAATCATCCTACATCACTGGTTATGCTGACTAAGGCTGCTAGGAGTTGTACTCCAGCAATATATGGAGAAGCACATATTCCCCAGTGCTGCTCTACGCATTTTATGGGGATGCAGTCGTAGGTTGCAATCACACACACTTGTTTGCGAGGATGTTCCAATGAACTTACTACATTTTCCTTATATGTAGATGGGCAATGTAACATTTATATTTGGTTTTGCTCAGAAGTAGACTTGACATGAACAGGGAGATAATCTACCCAATGAAAATGTGTTATTTATGATGAGCAGAAGGACCCAGTAGTGTTGTACATTAACATATTACAATGCACACATATTTTTCTACTCTAGAATTGTTCCGTTTCAAGAGTTATTGGATTCATACATATTGTTCTGCAAACCTATTTTTTTGCCTACACATCTGCCCTGACCACCTTGTTCTATTTTCTAAGCTTAAGAGACTCTAAACTATCTATTCCATGAGCTGCTCTTCGCTGATGCTGATGCCCTTGTTGCCCACACAGAAGCAGCTCTGCAGCGCCCAATGTCCTGCTTTGCAACAGCTGCAGAGCTGTTTGGGCTAGAAGTCAACCTGAAGAAAACAGAAGTTCTTTACCAGCCTGCACCACAGGACGAACACCACCATCCCCACATTGCCGTCAGCAAATCTGTGCTCAAGTCCGTTCAGCAGCTCACCTACCTGGGAATCATCATCTCCTCAGATGCCAAGATTGACAAAGAGATCGATCACAGATTAGCAAAGGCATATAGTACATTTGGAAGACTTCACAAAAGAGTCTGGAGCAATAAACACCTGAGGCAAAGCACAAAATTCAGTGTGTATAGAGCCACCGTACTGTCTATCCTCCTTTATGGATCTGAAACATGGGTCACCTATTGCCACCACCTACGACTCCTCGAGCGCTTTCATCAGCGCTGTCTACGCACAATCCTAAATATACACTGGACTGACTATGTGACGAATGTTGCTGTCCTTGAGCAAGCAGGGATCACCAGCATTGAGGCCATGATATTGAGAACGCAGCTGTGCTGGGCAGGGCACGTTTCTAGGATGGAGGACCATCGCCTCCCAAAAATACTACTCTATGGTGAACTCGCCACGGGTCAGCGTAAGAGGGGCGCTCCAAAAAAGCGATACAAAGACTCCCTGAAACAACATCTCAGGCTCGGCCAAATTGATCACCAACAATGGTCTGCCCTGGCCTCACATCGGGAGGCATGGAGACACACTATCCACAATGCTGCAGCCTTATTTGAGAACTCATGCCGAACAAGTCTTGAAGAGAAACGACAACGCAGAAAGAATCACAACCCAAAAACATCACCCAAGGAGACCGTCTGCTCTGCTTTTTGCAACTGGATTTGTTTATCTCGGATTGGCCTTTTTAGTCATGAGCGCGCTTGCAGAAAGCGCGGGATGAGTCCTTCCTGAATCTTCGTTTGCGAAGAAAAGCCAGAGAGAGAGAGAGAGAGAGAGATTTTCTAAGCAGGCCACAGAGTAATTTCAGAGAATGGTGTTTTTATTTCTAAAGTGGGAATAGTGGTGGTGTGGGATTTATTCTAGTTTACAGCAGGGAGGCTGTGCTAGAAGACCTCATGCCCCCTGCAACTCTATAATTAGATGATTTTATTATTCTGTTTTGTGCTTTTAAGAATTAATGCCACTAAATGCTTCTATTGAGCACCAGTCTCCATGGTAAACTGGCATTGGGCATTAATAATAGTTTCAGAATGAAAACAACTTGACCAGTTCTGAAAGCATTTAAGATTACATTTGTTCAAAAGATATGCTAAACCTCTCCCTTTATTCCCATTGAATTTTCTGTTTTGCTGCCCCATGGGTCTCATATATTCATGGAGTCACCATCAGGTATCTTAGATATTCTTGCTTTTTTGAACTGTAAGCATAAATTGGATGTGCTCCAGCATAGGCACATTCAAATGTGGGCAATGCTCTTTGTTTTTACCGTGCTACATATTCAGATGCACATATCCTTTGCTAAAACCCCTAGTCTGCTTGGTCAAAAGTCTGATCATATTTGGTAACATTTCCCCATCCACACAATGGCAAATAAACCCAGGCAGAATTAGGCAGAAGTTGGATTTGGGGAAACTATCAGTACCAAAATGGCTATGCTATCTGCATTGGAAATAAGTCCTGGGGGGTGATCATGGTATCCCCAATTCTTCATAAACCCACTTTGATCAATGGGTTAAACTATTTGACTGAGTGAAACCAGACAATCACAGCTTATGGAGTGCTGTGATTCTTCACAAACTCACTGTGATGAGAGGGTTAAATCATTATACTCCATAGTCTGTCAAGTTAGCATGCACTGGGTACCTCTGAAGAAGACAAGAGGTCCAGGCAGCAAAAAATTGTAGCAGAGTATTGTTCCTCCAGGCATAAGAATAATCACACAGACATAGGCTTGTGTCTAAAAAAAAAATACCACTTCTGTTTAGTGTAGTATAATAAAGAATATTTACAGTAATTTACAACATCCAGTAGAAAAACATCTTCACATAGCGAGATCCAAAACAGAACTGCTCAGGCTCAGGATCTGAAACACAGTCGTATGGGATAGCTAAATACCCAACTCAGTGGAGTTCACAGCAGCCTTCTCAGACAGTTTGGCACCAGAGCTGTTAGCTCTTCAAAAATGATACATCAGCTAGGTTCTGCAAACTGCTACTAGCTCACACTGCTGTACTCTGCAGATTGTTACATCTCAGCTCTTTACAGAATAAATCTACTTTAACTGCATGTCTCAGTATCCATGACATAGTCTTAGTGGAACCAGCCAATTACAGCATATGGAATGCTGAGAAAGGGGCATTCTGTTTCTGGGTACCTCTGAAGAAGACAAGAGGTCCAGGCAGCAAAAAATTGTAGCAGAGTATTGTTCCTCCAGGCAATACTCCTGGGGGTGGGGAGAATATAAAAGAAGAGGTCAGACAGTCAGATAGGAACATTCAGGAACTGATATAGCCACAGGGGCACATAGGAATGGATAAAAACTTGAGAGGGGCAGTGAGAAGCATGGTCTGATGGAAATAGACATTCATTTAGCAGAGAACTGCGAGTGACACCCTAAGTAAATTTTTCATGGAAAAGTTGTTGTATTGATCTATGTTGTTATTTTGAAATGTCTATGGAGCCAACTACATGCTACATGTTTTATCTGTCTGTTAGTCAATGAACCTTTTCATTGTTATTTTGTTTTTCTATACGGTTGTCTGTAAGGCTTAAGGAAAAATTGGTCATGCTGTTGCCAGTCTGAACCAAGCATAAAACACATTTGACTGTCCAGTATATAGTCACCTCAAGGCACAGATACTAAACCCTAGAAGTGGTTTTAAACTAATAAGAGCAGGGTGAGTGATAGGAACCCTAGGGCTGATTTCTCAATAAGCTACCTGGAGAGGAGATTGGTCACACCTATTAACTGAAGTCTCCATTACTTCATACACAAGTCTTTCACCCTACCCTAGTGCTCTTTCTCCCCATCCACCAACATGTTGGCTGGCACCCTGTTCATGAATTATGATGCCTTAGGTCTGACTCATGCCATTGCAATTAACTTTCACAGTGCAGGTTGAAATCCTCTTCTGACCACAGAATGACCCCCTCCCCTCTTTTAATGATTGACACAGAAATGACGAGACCACACACATAAGATTGGGTTGAAATACGGGCCACTTTATTGATATATATCCTATTTATTGTGATTTTCTTGTGGTATGAAAAGGGGGGAGATCCCTCACGGGGGCACGCACATGGGCGGTTGGTCACAACCGACCTAACCCCCAGCATCCCTGGGCGACTCACCTGAGCCCCAAGGGGGATTCCGGTGACCGGGGTTCCCCTTGGGCGCCATCTGCTGGAGGGCCCCACATCAGGAAGGAAATCCCTAAGCCACATAGCTTCTTTGAAGGATCTCCCCCCCGAGGCTGACCCTAAGGATACCCTACATCCCCGTACCCTATCCATTCGGGACGCCGGTACAGTTCAGTGAAGGATATCCTACCACTCAATTTGAGGTTGCCATAGGTGAACGCCAAATTATAATCTCCCCGCTCCCTGCAAGTGACCGCCTATTTAAAGAACCGCACCCAAAGCCAATTGTCAAAGTCCAAAGCGACAGTATGGGGTAGGCAAAACACCCCTCGGAAAAGAGCAAGTAAAAATTCCTACCCGGCCCAGAATGCGACCAGAGATGTCATACTGTGGCAGAGGCAGGGTGGGTGGGTTTCGATCCGATGGAAAAGAGGAGGAGACCAGGGGAGGCCGTGGGTGAAATAGGCCCTGCTTTGGCACCTCCCCTGACTCCTCCCGGCCGGGGCGTGTCCACGCCCAGGCCTGCTGATGGGTTCGCCTCCCTGCTCATCATTAAAACACCTCCCCCGGGTCCACCATTCTTCAGGATCCGGGGGGGTGTCTGTTATAAATCCTGTCACAGTGTATCCAGCTACAGCAAAAGAAAGTGACACATCCTCACTTATCCCTCTGCTCTTTGGCAACACAGAAATGGCTGGAGGTCAGGGCTGCACTGCTTAAAAGGCAAGTTTTTGAGTGTTAACCTCAGGAGATGTAGCTATAGAGACACTTAGCGGTATCTCCCCCTCACATCTCCACCAACCCGTGGAATCATCTCTTTCCTTATCCACCCATCTTCTCCCACAGAGCTGGCTTCCCCTTTATTCACCGAAGTGACCTCTCTCTCCTGTGTTTTTGTCTTTCTCTCTGCTCTTTCTTTTCTTCCACACCCTTTTTATTTCGCATTGGTCTCCTTGGTCTCCCTGCACAATGATGGTAAGGTTAGCAGTGCCCTTTCTCCCTCCCTTGCTTCTTGTATTGGCAGTAGGACTTTTTCTTTCTTTTCTTCCTCCCTTTTAAAGAATTCTGGAGTCAAGCAGGGGGAAGCAAACTAGGTGGAAAGCTCCCTCTTAGCATGTTTGAAAACTGTCATACATTGGATATTGGATTTAAAGATGAAACATACAACACCGTCCAACTTTTGTGTCAGTATCTTTCTTCAAGGGTGAATAACACACTACATTGCATTTTGCATATTAACTACCCCACTTGAAAATGGGTGAAGGGACTGACTCAGTGTTTAGCCATGAAATTTAGGATAGTGTATAAACATGTACATCAACTTTAATTCTACACAATTTGGTCTTCATGCATACTTTTTATTTTACATTTTCCTCCCCATTTGAAAATGGGAATGTAGAATTGAAATGCTGAATATGTGCAGATTAAATCTGTTCCCAAATCGAAGTATACAACTAAGTTGTTAATATCACAAACAAATTTACAGACTGCAAAGTATAGTTTCAAATGAAATGTTTAATGGTTAAGTTAAACCAAATCTTTCACTTTATTCAACCAATGCAGTGGTTGTATTAGGGCGTGGAAGTGCACAGTAAAATTAGCATTTGGCAACAATGTGAGCAGCCCAGAGATTAAACATTTCAAGTACTATTTTTGGGAGGTGATGGTCCTCCATCCTAGAAATGTGCCCTGCCCAGTGCAGCTGTGGTGGTGATCCCTGCTTGCTCAAGGACATACAATACAGACTTCTTATAAGCCCATTTAAAAATGCAAACATCAAACTCAGGCACAGAAACAAAACATACTGTGCTACAATGTTTTTTGGCAGGAGGAGGTCACATTTAGGACCAGTTTTGACATCCGGCTCTCCCATGACACTTCTCCCTGTCCCTGAGTCCTCACTCACCTGCTTTATCAGGGTACTTCCAGTGGAATGCCTTCAGCAACCTCAGCACTCTTACATGCTTAGCATCCACCCACTCCCTCTCCATGGAGGGTAAATTTTCCCAGTGAATATAGTATTGCAAGTGTCCTTTAGTCTAGATTCCAAAATTTATTCTATTTTAAAATACTGGTCCCCATCCACCAGGATGGTGGTAGGGTGCGGGCTTGGTTGTTTCAAAGCATACACCAAGACCCCTTTGTACAGAAACTCATGTAACACTTCATTCATGAAGTTCATGAACACCCCTGGGTTGCCTGCTAAGCCAAATGGCATCTCATGGTGCTGGAAGGCACCCAGTGGGCAATTGAAAGCAGTCTTGAACTTGTCCCCTTTTCAGATCCTTACTCAAAAGTAAGCATCCCTCAGATCCAATTTGGTAAAGATCTTGCCTTTGGCTAACTGTCCCAATAAGTCTCGAATCAGGGGAATGGGGCACTTCTTGCTCATGCTGATTGCGTTCAGCCTTGATAGTCTGTCACCAGCCTCAGGCCCCATCCTGGTGTTTCCATAGGGAAAGTGGATGGTTCGATGAAACCTTGCTCCAAATTTTTGTCCACAAACTCTCTCAGTATTCTCATCTCTTTTGGAGTCATGGCATATAGCTTTGGTTTAGGTATTGTTGCTTCAGGGGCAATCTCAATGGCACAGTCAGAGAATCTCTGAGGGGGTAACACATCACACTCTTCTTCTGAGAACACCTCTTGGAGGTCTTTATACTCAGCAGGGATCTGGGCTACCTAATCCTTCCTGCTCTTCCCACTCTTTTATTTTTGTTGGTGCCCCCTCCGCTTCTTTTCTTTGACACCCACCCCCACTACCTCAGTCTTGGGACTCTCTTTGCTTTCTTTCAGGGACCCCCTGCTGGCATGTGGGGGGTGTGTTCCCCACATTTTGGGCTATTGTCCCTTTTGAACAACTAACAGCTGGGTCATGGAACCACAACCAGTTCAGTCCCAACACCACCAGCTAGCCTTTAGTGGGGGTGATGATGAACTTTATCAGCTCCCAATGTTCTCCTACACCCAAGAACATCTTTGACATTTGGTGCCTTACCAACCTTCCCCTTATGTCCCTACTGTCAATTTGCACAAAGTTTATGGGTTCCAGCAGCTCCTCATGCTGCATCCCCATCCCTATTGCAATAGTGGGATTCATAAGGCACCTGGTGGATCCCGAATCCAAAAGTGCTGCTGAGTTAATACTTCCACTCCCTTTGTGTTTCTCAGCTTTATTTGCACATAGAATGGCTTCTCACTGCCACTCATCATAGTCTCTAGGCACCTGCTCTTTGGTGCTGTTTAAGCCCCTTGTTTCTCACTAGCTCTTTGCTGCTCGCTGACTCCTCATCCTCTTTAGCCACACTCTCCAGAGCCCACAACCAGACCAGGAACTCCGATGCCAGCACTTGCTGTTTGCTTTTCTCAGTGTCTTTGCTGCTCCCTTGATGGGCGGTTGCAACAGTGGCTAATGTTTCAGACAGGGTGCAATGAAATGACCCTTCTGGCCACAGTACAGGCACAGTCTCTTGGCTCAACATTGCTCCCACTCTGTTGGCTCCCATTGTTGCACTCTCATTGCTCAGCCTCTCGTGGTGCCTCTCTTGGGTGCTGATCTCCTGGTCCTCTCACTACTTTGCTTGGCCAGTTTGATCTCTTGCAGTCATATCTCAACCCGACTGGCCAGCTCAATCCACTCTCTTAGCATAGCTGGCTCTCCACACATCAGGGCCAATTCCAGGATCTTGGCATGCAGTCCCCGATGGATCTTGGTGTGCAGTCCCCACAGCATCCAGTTTGAGTTCCATCCCCCAACTGGACTACAACTCTGGTGCAGAGATGGAGGAAGCCAGAGCAGGTCACCCAGGTGCCACACAGGCGGAGGTCCTGACCACTGACCGGGCCACACAGACGGAACCTGTCCATACATGGGAGGTGTTGGAGAGGCTCATCATGATGGAAGCCTCTCCAACCCAAGAGGAAGGGGATCTACCAAAATGGAGCCAAGAAGCTGGAGAGGAAAAGCCCAGCCCAGCCCACCATATGGCAGGCTGTTGTGATCCAAGTCCTAGCCCAGATGAAAGGCCCTCCTTCCATTCCACCTGACACTGCCCTGTCCTTGGAGGGAGAGAAGAAGAGGCAGGCACAGCTCCACCATGCCTAGGCCCAGAAGCAGAACGGCCCTCCCCCCATCCCCACTGCCATTGCCCTGGCCAAGGAGGGAGAGAAGGAAATGCTAAACTTAATCCCTTCCCCTACTGCCACCCCCTTTCCTTTTGTATCATGTCTTCATTAGATTGTAAGCTTGAGGGCAGGGAACTGCTTTGTTGTTCTTTTTCATGTAAAGTGCCATGTACATTGATGGTGCTATAGATATAAAAGATATCAACAACAACAACAGCTGCTGCAGCATCCTTGTCTCCTCTGTCCAGCCCCACACCTGCATGGCTAGGATGTGAAATTCACTTGCATAGTCACTGACCGATCTGGTCCCCTGCTCAGCAGTTTCTCTCTGTCCCTCTCCCACCTCAGAGGGTTGTCAAAATGATCCTGTAGGGCTCCCATGAACGCTGGGAGGTTTTGTAGCTCTGCCAGACAACTGTCATGGATCTTCACCATCCACTTAGTGGCCTCGCCTTTTCAGTTGGGCTGCGATGCATCTTATCACTGCTGCGTCATTCTGGAAAGTTGGTCCCTACTTGGCTAGAAACCCTCGGACCTGAGTCAGGAAGTACAGCAACAGTTCTTAATCATCATTGAAGCTCAGCCTCAGATTCCTCTCACCTACACATTGCAGTTGGTCACACTCTCCCCACTTGGTCAGGGTAGGAAGTACTGGCACCGTCTGCTCCCTCCATCTCCTCAGTGGCCCCTGATCTGCCTCAAACCTCCTCTTTTTTCCACTGTTCCAGAATCAGCTGTTGGAGGTCACTATGGAGGTCCTGAACCTCCAACCTCAACTTTCAGTTCTCCTCTTGCAGCAACCTCACCAGTGCCTCTGAGTTGAGACTACTTCATCCCTCCCAGTCCACTGCAACCTCTAGCTCATATGGCTCTCCTTGGGCTCCAACCACAAGGCCATCCTGGTGAGCACTTGCTTGTGAGGCATAGCACCTGCTAGGGCACCTCAGGAGGAAGTGCAAGGGTGCTCGCTTTTACTGCTCTCTGCTCCTGCTAGGGTTACTGGTCTAGACAAATCTCCCCAGTCCCGATTGCCAACAGTGTCTGGGGACTTGCCCACCATGGTGAACAGGATTCTTGTCAAAATTTGGGATTCAAAGGAAACAGTCATGTATTGGCTTCTTCAGACTCTGTAACCAGCAGCTTTGGAGTTAAATAGTAAGCTTTATTGCTACAGAAACCTAAAGAGCAAACCATACAAAATTGTTGCTTCAAATGGAAACCATTTACAAAGCAATAGAATAAAAAGTGTTTACAGTCTACAAAATCTGGTGGGTTACAGTCATTGGCTATCCATCAACCCCACTTCCCTTTCTCTCTGAGAGCAGGCACCACCTACCATTCCCAGAGCTCCTGCAGGTGCAAGGCCACTCATCCAATTTTCCAGACACATACCATCCTCTCTTGTCTCCTGATAGAATACAGACTTGTTGTAAGCCCAAGGACAAAAAATGCAAACATCAAACTCAGGCACAGAAATAGAAACATACTGCCGTTACAATGATTTTTAGCAGGAGATGTTCACATTCGGAACTGATCCTGACACTGCTCTAAAGTGCTTGTATGAGGCCTTGTGCTCCTGGTATAGCAGGAAGAAAATCACTCTTATGATACTGGGAGTGAACAAAGGCTGAATGTTGTCCCATTTCCTTTTTTTTTTTTTTTTTGAGTGAGAGGATTCCTAGGAATATGAAAGTCACACCACAGCAAACAACTGTCTGATTTGCACTTAAAATTCCTCACTTTTCTGCCAGCAAATGTAACTATATGACAATATTGTCCTGCCATTGTATAAAAGAACAAGGGTAAACCAGAAGAAAAAAGTGTTATAACATGTAATACAGTTGCCCCTCCACATTCGCGGCTTTCACATTCGCGGTTTTGATTATTCGCGGAAAGCCGCCTGCCCCCCCTCTCCACTCCGTCCCTTCCCAAGGCAGCGAAGGTGTTCTCAGGAATTCCTTCGCTGCCTTGGGAAAGGGGGGTGGAAAGCCTCCCTCATTCCACCCCAGTCCCTTCCCAAGGCAGCGAGGGACCCCTACGCCACTTTGGGAAGGGCGGGGGGGTGGCGGAGAGTGACTGCGGGGGCTTCAGGAGCCCCTGCTGCCACTCTGGGAAGGGCGGGGGGGTGGAGGAGAGTGACTGCAGGGGCTTCAGGAGCCCCCACGGCCACTCTGGGAAGGGCGGGGGGGTGGCGGAGAGTGACTGCGGGGGCTTCAGGAGCCCCCGCTGCCACTCTGGAAAGGGCGGGGGGGTGGAGGAGAGTGACTGCAGGGGCTTCAGGAGCCCCCACGGCCACTCTGGGAAGGGCGGGGGGGTGGCGGAGAGTGACTGCGGGGGCTTCAGGAGCCCCCGCTGCCACTCTGGGAAGGGCGGGGGGGTGGCGGAGAGTGACTGCGGGGGCTTCAGGAGCCCCCGCTGCCACTCTGGGAAGGGTGGGGGGGTGGAGGAGAGTGAGCGCGGGGGCTTCAGGAGCCCCCGCAGCCACTCTGGGAAGGGCGGGTGGGGTGAGAGAGGCCGGGGAGAGGCAGCGCAGCCTCCTCCTCACCCACACGCTGCCTTCCCCGACCTTCCTCAGTGGGCTTCGGGGCTTCTAAGGCCTGGAGTCCCCTCAGAAAGGGTGCAGAGAGGCCAGCCAGGCTGGCCAGACACCCTCCCGCTGCCTCACTCCCTGGGGGGGGGGGCTGCGGGAGCAGCATCTGTTATTTGCGGTTTTTCCACATTTGCGGGGGTCTCAAGAACCTAACCCCCGCGAATGTGGAGGGACAACTGTAAATGACATTTTAGCAGAAGATGTAACATGACTGTACTGATTATTGACACTGTATTGTATAAGCTATAGATTTCTTTTGCTATCTGAAGACCAACAAATGAAGGATCATATAATGAAATTTGTACTGCAAATAATTTTTTCCCATTGAGTCTTTTGTGATATACTTCTTTTTACCTGATTTCCCACTCCTCCTCCTCTGACATCACCACACATTATCTACTTTGTAAGCACTAGAATGTTTTTTTTTTTAAAAAAAACATAACAGCCAAGTCTTTATAATATGTTTTCCTATTATCAACATTATAAAAACATGAGGGATCTAGCCATAACCATTAACCTGATTTAGTCAAATTAAAACTAATTTGCTCTTGACTTGCTTCTTGTACAAATGAATTCATCAATCATATTAATGTGTTCACAGCATCCTGAGATTGCAGGCAATTTTCTTTTATTATGAGAATATTTGCTAATGTAAGTGGCAAACTTTTGGGGTGGGAATGGAGCATTACATTATGTTCTTCCTTTTGTAACTTGCTCATGCAAAAATTCTATCCAGACCTGATTATATAACAGCTAAAGCAATTATGGCCACTAGTTTAGACAGCTTTAAAATAAAAACAGGCAGACAAATAAGGACCAAATTCATGAAGGCCTGGTCCACAAATGGCTATGGCCATTGAACTGAAGTCTAGATAAATAGAACTCAATATAGCTCTGAATAGCAGAAGTTGGGGACAAACAACCTTCATTGCTTGTTTGCATCTGGATGAGCTCCTTTGGAAACATAGACCTAAATCATATTGCTAGTCTTAGTTACAACAGAACCATTCAATCAATGGGCTTCATCTATATGCTAATTCACCATTCCACATGTCTACTCTAGTTGAGGCTAACCAATAGGATTCAGGCTATAACTGTGAAGTAAAGGGATCTGGTCTGATTCACCAGACCAAATGATCTCTACATGGTTATGAGCATAGTAATGGGCTCTAGCAAACTGATAAAACTAGTTGTCCACTATTGCTACTGCCTCTAAATCAATTGTTTTGATTCTTCATCCTATAAGAAGGAGAGGATTTTTTTTTTCAGGAGGAGGTGAATCACTGGCATTGCTTTATTTATAACACTTTGAATTTCTTCCTAATCTTCACAAAAAGCATGACAGCATACAAAGAGAATGGCTAAACTTGCATTGGCTATAGTTGGGGAACCAGCCAAAGCTGTAAAAATGCACTCAGTGCTGTTGAGGCCACCTAGGCATCAAAGGACAATGCTTGATTGTGGGGTATTCCCAAACTAGGCAATGCTCTTTCAGATTCTGATGATGTCAACAAGATACTTGAAGCAGTTTGGCCCACCACATGTGAACTTGACCTTTATCCATCTTGGCTGATAGAATCTAGTGAGGTTAATTGACTGGGTGGGTCCAGAGAGTGGTAAATACTGCCTTGTACTGCCTTGAAGGAGGCAGTGCTGCACTCACTCCTGAAGCAGACCTCCATGGTGTTAGAAGTGCAACAAAACTTAGTACTGAAGAATCAAGGATGCCTCAGAGTGGGCAGTAGTAATAGGATTAGATAGTTTCAATGACTCAAAGTGTCTTCCTTTCTTGTCTACCTATCCTTACCTTTCTGGGATAAAAACGGATACTCTTAGGGAAGTTTTCTGCCTCTTCTCTTCCCACCAGTCCTCTCTCAACCCTTCCCTAGAATGAAGCTAGTTTTGATTAGCACCTTGAGTAACTTTTCTATCTTAGAATGGAGTTCCTATAATAAAGCCTTTAGTTTTTCTCTCCATGCCATTGCTGTCTTTGCTCCTTAATTAGGATCTCTAACCACTGCACACACTCTGTATCAGGTTATGGGCCCAGCGTGCTTCTGGATCCAGAGGTATATGGCAACTGTTGCCCTATTGCAAACATCCCTTTTGGGGGAAAGGTACACGAGCATTTGGTAGCTGAGCAACTTTAGGTGACTGTGCTCTTGACTGATGATCTACTCAGGGAGAAAACTGTTGATCTTTTAGGAACTCTCAACAGCTTTTGATCCCATTGACCATGGTATCTTACTGGGCTGGCTTCTACAGATGGGAGTAGGAGTTACTATCTAGAAGTGGTTGTGCTCCCATTTGTGGGGCCAATTCCACAGACTAGCACTGGGGAATTCCTGTTCAGTTCCATGGTCCCTAAGCTGTGGAGCACCAGGGAGTTCCTTCTTGTCTCCCATACCATTAAATATCTATGTAAAACCTCTGGGGGATGTCATAAGGGGGTTTGGGGTTTGGTGCCATCAGTATGCTTCTTGTCACTGAAGTTGCTGGGTCTGTGCAGATGCAGGTGCCTAGATTGTGTGAGGGCCAAAAACATGAAGCTGAATCCACAGAGGCTCTGTGGATTGATGATTTTTTGGTATGGGAATTGGGTAAGCTATCTACCCTGGATGAGAGGGGTTTTTTTTGGACATGTCTGTAGCAAAAGAAAGAACAAAGAAGTGGTAGTGTCAGGATCCTGGCATGGGTACTGTATAGCCAGTTAGTTTGTGTGTGCATTGCTTGTTAGGCCTAGCTAGCATGCCAGGCCCTGACATAAGCAAGAGGCCTGCTGGGATTAGAAGTAGCTCTCACTCTAGTAGATTGCTCATGCTATAGAATCGGCCAGCTGTGCTATCGCTTGCACTGCCAGACATCCAAGGTCACGTAAGCATTTTTGTTATGGGAATGAGTATGAGATGTCTACTGTGGAACGTTCCCTCATTAGCATGGTAGGTATGTATGTAACTGAAACTTATTAGTTCCTCTCTCTGATATTAGTTGCTCTGGGAAATTTGCTTCAGAACTGTCTCTGAATATGAGCCCAAATGCTTTAGTTCCTGCTCTAATAAACCATTTTTGATCAATGGAAATGGTCTCACTGCCCGAGTATTGACAGAGTCATCACAGAAAGACAGTTCTCACAAAACTCCTGCCACTAGCTTGGGGCCAAAATGTCCCAAGTTTCGGTTGAGCAGGAGGAACCTGGCAGGGCTGAAGCGGCGGTCCCTGATGAGGCTTCAACCAGAGAGGCTGCCAAGGAGGTGGAGGTCAAGTTGGAGCAAGAGAGAGAAACTGAAAGAAGATGGAAGCGAAAACTATGTTGGCGGACACACAGGACATTCTGGAAGCAGCCGGGGCAATGATGGTGAAGCGTTGCGCCTTCCTGGAGATGCCCCACCAAGGGCTGGGGACCCCTCCATGAGCCAGTTGGATGTGGGCACCAGGACCTGTGGTATACAGCCAGGATGCCTGGTGGTTCAAGAGGTGGGACCTACTATCAAGTAGGGTGGAGGATGAAAGACAACAGTCCCACTCAGAGTTGGAGAGGGACATGGAAAAGATGAAACGACAGATGCAGGGAATCCAGTCTAGCCTGGAAGAAATCTTGCAGTTGTTTCCGTGGCGGGTGCCGCCAGCAGTTTTGCCTCTTGCAGCTGGGAGGACCCCCCCCCAGCAGGGCAAGCAGCAGCCAAGCACCAGTGGATGTTCCCGGTGATGGTGGTCGTGGAGGGCCCGCTCCAGTTCCCATGCCCAGAGGGGTCATGGCCCAGCCACCTCCCAGACCGCTCACACCACCAGCGAGCCCTGGTCTGGTCAAGCCATGGGAGCAACCCTGAGTGTTCACACAATGGGACTTAAGTGCGACTTTTAATGGAGACACCATGAAGTTGCCCTTCTTTCTGACCCAAAGAAAGATGGGGTTCATGAATTGCTGGGATGGTGAGTTCCAGACCGAGGCAGAGAAGGTCCAGTATGTGTTGGACCAGTTGGAGGGTGAAGCAGCAGAGTGGCTGGTGGGCCTACATGACATGGTAGCCCCCAAGTTGGGCAGCCTCAATGACTTCATGATGGTGCTACAAGCAAGGTTCAAGGACCCACTCCAGAGGGAACGGGCCCGCACCGAGCTACAGTGACTATGCCAGGGAGCCTGACCAGTGGCTGAGTATGCCACAGAGTTTCGGCAATTAGCGAGGCAAGTCCCCGATTGGACAGAGGCGATGAAGGTGCAGTATTTTAGAGACGGCCTCAATGTAGACATCCTTGAGTGGTCAGTGATCGGGGCAACCCCGAGACACTGCTCGGGTGGGTGCGAATAGCTGGGGAAGTGGAGGAGTTGCGACAGAGCGTAAAGCTGGTGAAACAGAGACAAGGGTGGGCCAGTCAGCCGGGCAGTGGAGCAGCCAAAAAGCTAAAGGTCGCTCGGTCCACAACTGCCCCGATGGAGATGGAATGAGACTGGAGGATGCAGATGGGCCTATGTCTACACTGTGGGAAGAGTGGCCATCAGATCGCGGAGTGCCT
Organism: Gambelia wislizenii; assembly: GCA_030847615.1. Classification (NCBI taxonomy): domain Eukaryota; kingdom Metazoa; phylum Chordata; class Lepidosauria; order Squamata; family Crotaphytidae; genus Gambelia; species Gambelia wislizenii. The sequence continues at coordinate 372,224,541 of JAUMIR010000001.1, forward strand.
GTACAAGCAGATCAGCAGCAACAAGAAGGAGGAGCTGGCCAAGAAACCTGAGGGGAAGACTTCATCGTGGAAGACCCCGGCGAAAACCAAGTCCAAGGCAGCAGTGCATGCAGTGATGTCCAGCCACCTGGCTGGGGAGTCATCGTGAAAGACCGATGAGGCAGATGCTTCATCCTCTGACGGGGATCCATCGGGAAATGGGCAGAGCTGCCCTAGTGAGGACCAGAGGGCAGACCAACCCCGAAGGGTGCCTGGAGTCCATGGTGAGTGGAGTAAAAGCCCCGTGTTTTATTAAAGCCAAGATTAAGGTTAGTTCAGAAGGGTTCCCCTCATAAAGTCATGATCATGGGGGACTGTGGTCGCACTCAAGTGCTGATCCACCCATCCCTAGTCACAGAGTTAGGTCTGGACACTGAGAAGCTCAAACACTCCATCTGTATTTCCCAGATGGATGGTGGTCCAATGAAGGGGGGGTCCCGCCAGGCGGTTGACTGAACCCATGAAGCTGAAGATGGGGGGTAATGGGAAAGAGCTTAGATTTGTAATTGCCCCTGGGTTGGTACTAGCAGTTGTGGTCAGACTGAACTGGCTTAAGTACCACAACCCCTCCATAGACTGGATCAAGGAGATCATTACTTTCATCTACCCGGAATGTATACAGGAACACTGCCAGAAAGGGAATGGGGATGTTCCTGAGAGGCCTGAACCAGGTGGTTCATCCTTCCGGGCGGCCCCTGAATCTGAACTTCCAGGAAATTTAATCAATAATGTAATGGAGTAATTATAAAATAAAAAACTGATTAGAAATATATGTTAACTATCACATTCTGATAAATGTTTCTTGTTTATTTTTTTTATTTTTCTTAGCATGAGTTAAACCTGTCACTTAAAAACTTGTTTAAAGAAAGTTGTAGCACTTAGTTTGTAGTAAGATTTAGGGAGGGAGTGCAAGAAGATCATTCATCATGCTGGGAAGTAGCTATTGACTATTTTGAGTGTGATTTTTTTTAGCCCCCCTCACATTCGTGTGTGTGTAAATGTGTGTTGGGGTGCTCCAGGGTCCCAAAGGAGGAAGATGTGGCCTCACAACCCTGGCAGTTGCCCACCCCTGCTCTATAATGTTAAAGTGAACCACAGACCTGCAGCATGACTCTGTTATCAAGTGTCCTAGGAGATATCACATACAGCTTCCAGCTGAAAATCTGGGCATCTCCCATTTCTTAATAACTGGTCACAGTTTTGGGAAGTGTTATGTCTTTTAGCATGTCCTGTTCATGGCTGCAGGAAAATCAGCAGATATATTTTATATTTTACTGCCATTGGGTATACTTTTTTCTCTGTTCAATGAGAAACACCCTAATGTTCCCATACTTGTCCAAGGAATGGTGCCATTATAGTGCATGCAATTAACAACAATGACATTTTTATGGAGAATTTTCAGTTAGCTTACTGAGTCTCCCCAAACCCTCTTTTCATCCCTGGCTCTCTTGAAGGCAGTGGTCTACTTGATCTGTAATGCTTTTGATGCCCCCCTTATTTTGTCTTTTCCCTCTAATATCCTTTGAATGCTTTCTTTCAAAATGCTTGTACTTTGTGCTTTGTTCTTCCCTTCCTTTCTCTCAGATGCTCTAGATCTGTAGAGAACATTTGGCTGCTCTCCTAGGGCTTGCATTAAAATCCGGAAGGCAGTGAAACTCTTCAAAGTGCTATCTATCAGGCCCTTAATTATTTCCCTTTCCTGCAGACAGAGAGCTCTCTGTGAGCCTTTATGAGCTTACCTAGTTCCCTGTGGTTCTCCCATCTCGATCTACCTGTTTTCACAGCACAATACCCCCTTGAATTTCTGTTCTACACAGGTTGTTCTGCTCATAGATTGGCACATGTTTACCCAGTTAACAATGTAGATGTGTTCCCAGACATTACCTCTTTAACAGAAAATTTGGTACCAGAGGCAGAAATAACATGGAAAGAATAGGGATAGGTCCCTGCATCACAAAGAAGAATAGCAGTTCGACATGTTTTAGCAAACTTTCTTTCCAAAACTAGCAATAAGCACATATAAAATGAAACAACCAGGTCAGGTAAGCATTACATAACTTAACAAAAACACTTTGAACCTTCTTGAGATCACCTGAAGGCTTCTTTCAAAATACATCCAGGGATGATTTTTCTTTCCCCAGCCTCCTCTTTTCTTATAATTTCCAATTTGGCAGCCAGACTTACAGCTCTATGTGTGTGTGTTTTTTTTTAACATGCTGGGGGGGAGCTAGATACAGACTTATCTGCTCTCTTATTTTTCTCTCTGTTTAGTTGTTCACATTTGCTCAGTAAGGGATTCTGGAGGTAGCTGCTGTTTGCCTTGTCTGCTGTAACCAAGCACACACAGCTATGGTAGAATTGGCTACAAGCGAAGTCTTTCCCAGCTCAAGCTTTATTGCAGTGTTTACTGCAGATACCCTGCTACAACCCCACACCAAAAGCCTGTGTTTCTCCAACTGTTCTTCACCATCATCCCAATGCCAATGCTGCTAAAAGACAAACAAAACCAAAACCTTCCAGGTAGACAGAAACAAGGCAGAAAAGGAGTAGGGGCTGGCCAGGCTTAAAAGGACTTTGTAGAAAGGAGCTTCCTTCTCAGAGGCCCATACATGCCTCAAGTATGCCTGTATATGTTCAATCTCTTATAAAGGCACATGATAAAACAAGAGACATATAACTTTCTTTTATGGTACTTGGCAATCAGTTTCATGACAAAATGTAACCTCAGGTGGAGTTTGTGTTCTGCTGCATTCCCAAGCAATCTGACCCCATGAGGACCCAGTGTCAACATGCTCGAGGCTGCTTCCAGCCTCATACTCTCCATGGGCTGTGCCCCAGTCTGAAGGAACTGGGGCCCTAAAGATCCTATCTGTTTATTCTTAACATTTGTATGCCCTCACCTTGTAGTAAAGAGGTTGAGAAGGAAGTTGTGTATGTGTGTGTGTGTTTTAATCAGTTTGGTACTTATTTTCTTTCAAATGAAGTAAAGCCTGGATTGCCCTTAAGACACTAAACATCCAAGATCTGTGTACTCTTAAGTAAATCATAGAATAATAGATTTGGAAGAGACCACAAGGGCTATCCAGTCTAACCCCATGCCATACAGGAACACAAAACCAAAGCAGGCCTAACAGATGGCCGTCTGGTACTTGTTTGAAAACCGCCAAAGAAGGAGACTCCACTACACTCCAAGGCAGTGCATTCCACTGCCAAACAGCTCTTATGGTCAGGAAGTCCTTCCTAATGTTTAGGTGGTATCTCTTTGCCTGTAGTTTGAGTTCATTGCTCTGTGTCCTAGTCTCTGGAGCAGCAGAAAACAAGCTTGTTCCATCCTCAATATGACATCCCTTCAAATATTTAAACATGACTATCATGTCACCTCTTAACCTCCTCTTCCCCAGATAAACATAGCCAGCTCCCTAAGCTGCTTCTCATAGGGCATGGTTTCCATGCCTTTCACCATTTTGGTTGCCCTCCTCTGGACATGCTCCAGCTTGTCAACATTGTGTTGCCCAGAACTGGACACAGTATTCCAGGTGAGGTCTGACAAAAGCAGAACAGGGTGGCACTATTACTTCCATTGATCTAGACTCTATACTCCTATTGATGCAGCCTAGAATCACATTGGCTTGTTTTAGCTGCCGCATCAGACTGCTGACTCATGTTCAGTTTGTGGTCCACTAAGACTCTTAAATCTCTTTTGCATGTACTGCTGTGAAGTCAGGTGTCACCCTTCCTATATCTGTGCTTTTCATTTTTACTACCCAAGTCTAGTACCCTACATTTTTCCCTCTTGAAATTCATTTGAAATATCTTTGAATACAGTAGGACTTATTCCTGAATAAATATGCATAAGTTTGCAGTGCAAGCCATCACCTGTCACCCTTAACAGCACAGTCCTATATACACATATCAGGGGGAAAGCCTAATTGAAAATGAGTCATTTGTGTGTTGACATCCATAGGATTCTGTTGGTAGTTCCACACATTGAGATGCAATACACTTACTTCTTTCACTTTCTGTTAGTTGGAAAGTTGTTTCGTAAGCTTCACAATGATGATGTTGTTGTTGATGATGATGCATGGGCTGATTTGGTCCCAGGAAATGATCACATCTGAGCAGTCCACAAGTTGGACAATGACACCATCCTGTTTCTATTCCTTAGCAACTGTCCCTGATATTGGGGAAAATATATAGCCATCATGATAGGAATATATAGCCATCATGCTGGAAAGCCCTTGGAAGCCTTCTTCATGAGTTTATCCAATCTTCATTTAGAGCCATCCACACTCATGACCTTGATGACATCTTGTGTAATGAATTCCACACATTTTAATTATTCACAGTGCAGAGAAGCACATTCTTTTATCTGTCCTCACTATGCCAACATTTAACTTAATTGGATAATCCTCGTGTTCCACTGTTGTTGTTAATTGCCATAAAATCAATTTTGACTTATGGCAACCCTATGAATGAGAGAGTGCCAAGTTACCCTGTTATTGATAGCCCTTCTCAGCTCTTGCAAACTCAGTGCCATGGATTCCTTGATTGGGTGATTGATCTATCAGTAAGTGTTACAAGAGGGCAAAAAATTATGAATAGTTGTCTACACATCTATTGTGTCCTCCCAATTCACGTTGGAGGAGTCTCAATCACATGGTCATCATAAGTCAAGATAACTCGAAGGCAGTTAACAACAACAACAGGTGGAACCGAGAGCAGGGTCCTACCAACAGGTTTCAAGGCATGTGCTCTCCCATTATGCTAGCAGATTTCTGCTATCTACCTGCTGCTGATAATCTCAAGTCTAAAATGTTTATGAGACAGGACTCGCCTTAGCAAAAGCCAGGTTGATACTTTATCAGCAAGATTTGTCCTACAGAGACATGCCAAGAAATGGATGTTTCCATTTGCTAAATTCAGAGTTTATCTCAGCTGTATTTTTAGTATCAATATTTCATTTCTTTTATTATTTTTTGGATACATATATATGTAAAATATTTGTATATGTGCAGGCTATTACGTAGCAATCATTTTTCTTCCTGAATTTTTAGCCTTTTAACCTAAAATTTGATTAACCTTTTTATGGAAACACAAACGAATTATCTTTGCATGGGTTCAAACGATCTTCTATTTTTTGGTTCTTACTGTTTGGCATATTGAGGCCAGAAAAGGTAAACATGCTATGAACATGGATCTATAGATACACTGAGTTGTTCTTACTAAAATGTTTCTGAGGAAGATTTTAATCTAAATGTTGCCCTTATTATCAGAATCTTTGTGAAATCTCTTATTGGTAAACTATACTTTATACTTAGACGTTTGTTGATGCTATTGTTTGAATGTTTGTAGCTTTAAAAAAATCCAGTAACTACATAATCTCTTCCTTCCATAATTTTAACGCACACTGAATTATCTTTTCCATATACTGCTTGCTAATGCTGACCAAAATCTATTCATTATAAAGAAACTTGATATTATATATGCCAATATAGTCCAAAAAGTCACCAGCACAGCTAACAAACAGTGCGAAGGAAGCTGTTAGAATAAATAAGGAAACTGGGATTCTTGCCCAAATGGGCTGAGCAAAAAGGAATATAAATTTGCAGAAAGGAAATGCAAGCAGGTAGGGATGCAAATTGAATTTAGGAGAGCATATTGTTAGTATCATCAGCACTAAGAATAAATGATTCTTTATATACATCAGAAGCAATGATGAAGGGAGTACTGACAATGAAGTATTGAAGGAAAAAAGGTTACAAAGAAGCTAAATGAATTCTTTCCATTTGTTTGCATTGGTGAAGAGAGAGCAGAAATATCCATTCCTGCATTGTTATTTCTAGAAGGGGAGACTGAAGAATTGAGGCAAATAGAGATGACAAGAGAAGTTCTAGGCCAGAAGTATACAATAGTGGTAGGCATCAAATTTAGCCCCTGCACTCCCAGTGGACTGTGGCACCCCTGAAAATCCAACCTGGGAGTGACTAGAAATCATTGAGGTTTTTAGGTGGAGTGGGAAGGAGTTGGGTTGTGAGGTTGTGCATGTGATTGACAATTACAAATGTTTCTAGTCACTGTTCTACTGAATGACAAATTACAAAAAACTATTGGGTCAAGGTAGTATCCATTCAAGAGTTCCTAAAGTATGCAGAGGGAAACTGCTAACCTTCTAACTAAAATATGTAATGCGTCCCTAAGATGTGCCTCAGCAGCAGAGTACTGGAAAGTTGCTAATGTAAATACAACATCAATTTTTAAAAAGGGATCCAGGAGGCATCCAGGAAATTACAGCCAGTTAGCTTAATGTCTGTTCTTGGAAAATTACTGGAAAGCATTATTAAGAATAAAATTGTCAAGCATGCAGTAAGGCAAGTCCTGGTGAGGAAAAAAGCAAAATGACTTCTGCAAAACTAAGTCCTGTCATCTAACCTTTCAAATTGTTTGAAAGTATTAACATGTAGACAGAGGCAATTGCACAGACACTTTACTTGGGGCCCGTCTAGATGGTGAAAATACCCCTCATGGAATACACAGGGAATCCTACCTGTCTAAACAGGATCCAGCTCCAATCCACAGGATTCAGAACGAGGGGGGCCCAAAATGGCAAAAACAATGGGGTAAAAGCCTTCACAGATTTCCCTATACTTTTTCACAAACTGACAGGCTGGTGCACATTTTTGCTCATTTGGACTATTGAACAATAAAAAAAACTCAAAGGGAAGCACAAAACTGATTGGCCACACAAGAGTGGGGGCGGGGCTTGCTTGGGGGCAAGTGCCCGCTGCCACCATGTTGGATATTCGCCTTAACGAGCTATCACTAAGGTGATAAAAAGGATAAATATTTTCTGTTTTGCTTTCTTATAAAATTGGAGAATTGCTCTATCGCACCAGGACACCTTGGGATAACTTAAAAAAAAAACCAACAACAAACGGCGGCAGTGAAGAACTAACGCAAGTAAATCACTCCCAGCCACCACCAAGAATGCGAGGGTTATGGGTGCTCCTGAGGCAAGAAAAACCATTTTGACATGTTGCTGCTGTTGCGACATGTCAAAATGGTTTTTCTTGCCTCAGGAGCACCCATAACCCTCGCATTCTTGGTGGTGGCTGGGAGTGATTTACTTGCGTTAGTTCTTCACTGCCGCCGTTTGTTGTTGGTTTTTTTTTTAAGTTATCCCAAGGTGTCCTGGTGCGATAGAGCAATTCTCCAATTTTATAAGAAAGCAAATCAGTGTGTATAGAAATCAGTGTGTATAGAGCCATCGTACTGTCTATCCTCCTTTATGGATCTGAAACATGGGTCACCTATCGCCACCACCTACGACTCCTCGAGCGCTTTCATCAGCGCTGTCTACGCACAATCCTAAATATACACTGGACTGACTATGTGACGAATGTTGCTGTCCTTGAACAAGCAGGGATCACCAGCATTGAGGCCATGATATTGAGAACACAGCTGCGCTGGGCAGGGCACGTTTCTAGGATGGAGGACCATCGCCTCCCAAAAATACTACTCTACGGTGAACTCGCCACGGGTCAGCGTGGGAGGGGCGCTCCAAAAAAGCGATACAAGGACTCCCTGAAACAACATCTCAGGCTTGGCCAGATTGATCACCAACGGTGGTCTGCCCTGGCCTCACATCGGGAGGCATGGAGACGCACTATCCACAATGCTGCCTCACGACGAACAAGTCTTGAAGAGAAACGACAACGCAGAAAGAATCACAACCCAAAAGCATCACCCAAGGAGACCTTCTGCTGCACTTTTTGCAACCGGACTTGTTTATCTCGGATTGGCCTTTTTAGTCATCAGCGCGCTTGCAGAAAGCGCGGGATGAGTCCTTCCTGAATCTTCGTTTGCGAAGAAAAGCCAGAGAGAGCTGTTGCGAGATGTCAATACTACAAGGTATTTGGGATTTCCCCCCTTGTGTAGATGGGCCTTTGGACTTCTAAAAGGCTTTTGACAAAGTCCCTAATCAAAGACTCTTGAATAACCCAGTCATAGGATTAGACTGCTTTAATCCTTTTATGGCTTGGGAAATGGTCAGAGAACAGTGGTCAGATGTTCGGAGTAAATAGTCAAAAAAGAAATGAATAGTGGAGTCTCCCAGGGTTCTTGCATTGGAATGGATGATTTTTCACTTAATTCATACATGTCCTGGAATTAGGGATGAGCTGTGAGATGGTGATGTTTGCCCACCATGGCAAAATATTTATGGTGGTGAGAAGAAAAGTGGATTGCTGAATGATCTCTATAAACTAGAGGACCGAGCAAAGGATATTCAATGTAAGCAAATGAAAACTGATGCATAATGGAACAAATAAAACCCCATCTTCACTGATACACTGATGGAATCTGAGGTGGCTGTGACTGGTGAAGAGAGGGCTCTGGAGGTTGTGAAGATAGCTCAAGGAAATAGTTGAACCAGGGCTTATTTACATGGGTTACATACCCCAGCTTGCCCCTGTCTCTAAACAATGCAGGGCATTTGCCCCGTTCTGCCCCTGGGCAGTCCTCACTACCCCTGGGGCATAGACAGGGCTGACACAGGAGCAAACTGAGGTAGGGTCCAATAAAGCATTATAGCAAAATACCCAGTTTAATCCAGTATCTGTAGCCAAAACCCGGATCGATTCCTGTATCCACAGCAGTCCTTCCAGCCATTCCAGAACGCCCTTTTTCACTGGTGCTGCCAGGAAGCCAGGCAGGAATCCTCCAGCATGTGACCAAGATAGGGGGCCTTCGGTCACATGTTGGGGAGGGGGCTTCCTGGCTTTGAGTCAGTAGAGAAAATGATGGTGGCAGCAGTGGCTGCAGGGATGGGATGGTGTTACTGTGTGGAGTCTGGCCTGTTTCACTGAGGTTATGGGGTCAGAACGGCCCATCTCTGCAGCCAGGACATGCCAGTGGGGAGCCGATGTATCCTGACTGGTGTAAATAATACTAATACTAATACTAATACTAATACTAATACTAATACTAATACTAATACTAATAATAATTTATTTATAGCCCACCCAATCACAAGGAATCCGGGCAGGTTACAACAATAAAAACACATGAGACCACAATAAAATTCAAAATTAGTTCCTTCCCAACCCTCCAACCCCAATACTAAAATTACAATTGAATACACACAGTTTAAAAACAAGAATACAGAAGTTTTAAAAGGGAGATAATCGGTGGACAGAGTGACGTAGGTCACCTTGTGCTGGGAGAGGGGTTAAATTGGGAAGGCCTGCCTCCTCCAGTGGGCTACTTCTGTTTTTTAAAAAGGCAAAGTCCATGTTGTGTAAGATTAGAAAAGAGATCAACAATAAGACAGTTATTGCTGTTATGCAAATCTATGGCATGACTCTGCTAGGAATATTGTATCTCATTCTGATCACTGAAAAATGATAACTGTAGAACTGCAAAAGGTGCAGAAAGAGGCAACCAAATTGATCAAGGAACTGGATCAACTTGCCAATGCTACGATCTGTTTCAGTAGAAAAAAAGGCAAGGTAGGGAAATGTGGTAGAAATGTGTGAAATTATGCATAATGTGTATAAAATGGATAGGAGAAAAATGCTTTATAATAGTGGAGCCAGGACTTTATCACATGAGGCTGGCATTTTACAATTACAGCAAAATATTAGCATATTTGGCCATTACTTATCACACAAAGTCATGTCTATCCTGTTGCTGCTTTGCATTTCATTAGTTTCTGTACCACATCTTTTCATTGATGGGGAAAACCCATCAATTGCTCCCAAAATTGCTGCTATTCCATTAGTCCCTTCTGCTGCTGGGGAAAATGGAGAAAAAATTGAAGGTAGGTAATTATTATTGGCACCCAATAGAGTATCTAAATAAAGAAGGAGAAGTTAGTAAAGGTATTATAGGATTTATAGTATTAAAGAAGATTAAAGAGATAGGATATAAGATAATAGGTCATTTATTGGACAATACAGGAAACCAGATAGAGATAAATTTAATGGAGCTGATTGGGAAACAATATTGGCTTCTGATTAGTGGGATAAAAAAAAAAGCTTAAAGGAAATGATAGTTAAAAGAGAAAACCAATACCAATTACAGGAATTATTAAAGATAAGGCAAAAAGGAAGTAAAGGGTTAGGTGATTAAAATTTATAGAATGTTAGTGGAAAGCCAATTTAATTTAGTAGAAGGACTATTAGGAATATGGTGAAAGGATTTAAAGATAAATAAAAAAGAAATCCAACAATGGATACACGAGATAATTAAAAAAACCAATACAGTCAGAGAACAGCAGCTAAAATTAATAGGGAGATGATATAGGATGCCATATCAGTTAACATATATAAACAACAAAAAAATATATCCCCAGACTGTTGGCACAGTTGTGGGGAGAAAGGGACCTATTTTCATATGTGGTGGGACTGTAGTAAAATAAAAGATTTTGAACAGAAATAGATGTAGAGATAAACAGTATGTTTGGGGGCGGGGTGGAAATAAATAAATTAAGATATTTAACTCTGAACATTAAAAATTTAGGATTTAAAAAGGAAGAGAAATACACAATAAACAATAAATGAAAGCAGCCCAAGCAGTTATAGCATATGTGTGGAGGGAAGAAGACATTTTAGCAAATGGAAATATTACATTTCAGAGTATATGATGTTTGATTTTATAATGGAAAAAAGAGGGGTGTATTTTGGGAAAATGAAATATGAGGTTTCATCCAGGAAATGAGAATAATGATTGAGTATGTAAAAAGAGAGAGAGGGGTACAAGAATGTAAATGAGACAACCAAAATGATCTTCCACGTTAAGAAAAAAAATTAAAAATTAAAACTGTTTCCTGGGAGGACAGAGGGACGGTGAGGGGAATTATTATAGAATAAAAAAACCACACATATATATGGGATTGGATTAAAATGTACCAATGGATTACATTACAGAGTCTGTAATTGAAAGTTTTGAATATAATGTTATTGTAATCCAATAATAAAAAAGGAAAGGTCCCTTCCGCTGCAGTAATGATATGACTGCTGTCATATCATTACTGCAGTCACGTTGCATGAGGTGTGATTCTCTTCCTCTCCCCTTCTCTCTCCCTTCCCCATTGCTATTCCCAAGCAGAGTGAAGTTGTTTTTACTCTATGGAGATTTTCACACGCCGAAAATATTCCCTCCAGAAACCGGGACAGAAATATTTCTGTCCCGGAAGCAGCGCCGCGGTTCGCACGCTCACCTCCCTCTTCCGTTGTTCCGTCGTCCTCGCTTTGGGTTTTTTCCTCTCTCTTCCGGAATATTTTATTAACGGCAAACTCCCGTTAGTAAAATATTCCAGAAGAGGGAGGGAAAAACCCAAAGTGAGGACGACGGAAAAACGGAAGAGGGAGGTGAGCGTGCGAACCGCGGCGCTGCTTCCGGGACAGAAATATTTCTGTCCCGGTTTCTGGAGGGAATATTTTCGGCGTGTGAAAATCTCCTATATCTTTTGGGTTTTTTTTTATTTTCCTGTGATTATATAATTATGGCAAAATGATAAAATAAAAATTATTTTAATTATTTCCCATAATTATGGAATCTCAGGAATTTTTTTTTTCAAAAGGCACACATGCACTGAGTAGGGCATACATAGATAGGAAAGCAGAGTTACTGAGCCAGTGTGGAAGGGACCATGGATTACCAAAGGAGTATGCTCCTAGCACACTTGTGTGATTGCAGAGAAGCGTGATACTGAACGTTTTCAAACCCGTATGTCCCCCTTTGCTTCAATAACATGATTGCTGCAATAAAACAGGCTGGTCTGATAAAGTCCCCAGGTTTCCAATACCCAAGAACCACTGAAGCTGAGTGATGGGAGATTCGGGACAGTGCATACTGAAACACTTAGCTATACAAGGGATGCTACAAGAGTTGTCTACCAATTTGAATGGCTTTAAAAAGAGATTGGACAAATTTATAGCAAAAGGGACTCTCAGTAGTTACATGTTATGATGGCTATATATTCCCACCACTATAAAAAATAGTATGCCTCTGAATACTTTGTTGTTGTTGTGTACCTTCAAGTCATTTCTGACTTATGCCAACCCTAAAGTGAACCTATCACAGGATTTTCTAAGGGCTGAGAATGTGTGACTTGCCCAAGGTCACCCAGTAGGTTTTCATGGGCAAGCAAGGATTAAAACCTTGGTCTCCAGAGTTATAGTCAAACCACTATGCCATGCTGGCTCCCTTTGAATACTACGGTAGTTGCTGCAAACAGGAGTGGGGAGATGCTATTGTGCTCATGTAAGGGTGTAAATATTTGACAATTTCATCCTTGCATTTCTTCCTACTGTGGGAGAAAATTAATATTTTTGTGCAGATTTTTACTCAAGTATTCACTAACTCACTGCTGCTGTTCCTTGAATCGCTTATCTTCAAAGCACTCCTGTTTCTTTGCCCGTCTCAGTTGATGTTACAGTTCTGTTTCTTAATGTTATGGATTCATGGGATGATTTGAAGTTAAAGCATGGATTTTGCACTCCTTATCCTTTGAGTCACCTAGTTCTGGGAACTTTGTTTTTTTGGCAGTTCAGAGAGTCCAGTAATTATAAGTGACTAATGCAATGGTGTGGCTTAAGATTTTAGAAAGCCTCAGGCAATTATTTCTTTTTAGCATGAAGAGCAAATTCTTTCTTACTACTAAATTAGCTTTAGCCTTAACCTAGATTCAGGAAACCCAACTTCAGGAGTTTCTTCTCATGTAGTTAGCAATCATGTCGTAGCAGGGGGCATTTCCCTTGCTCTCCATTAGAGACACCTGCCGGATACACTTTGGGTTTTTCCTTGGTGCTGAAAATTCATTGCTAATTTTAATTTCAAAGGGAGCAATGAGTAATTTTAGTACTTTTTCCTCCTGCTGTTGGAAAGTCCTAAAAAATAATAATAAAGGGATTGAGAGAGAGCACTTTTTAAAGACAATTTGCTATACAGACTTATTCTGTGCTACAATTGCACATGGTATTTTTGCACAGAAAACATTTTCTACATAAAAAAAAATCTTTCTGTGAAGAAGTATATTTTTTGCACAGAAAATGCTTTTTTTTTGGTTAGAGTAACTGTTTTCAGTTATAAAACCAGGTAGGATTTTTGTACAAACTAAATTGCAGACTACAAAGATTCTCATCAGTCCAGGTTTGTCCTCATCAAGGTTTCCTGACACTCAAGAAACATGGCTTTTGTAACCTCTTAAAATATTTTAAAATATTCTTTCAATACTTGTTCTTCTTTGAATGCAAATATTTATTCCACAGATAGGCAATAAAACTCCTCTCTTGGCCTTGTTCAATTGTAACTTAAGTGACAAATGCTTGAAGGAAGACAAACAGTCAAAAATAATAAAGAACCTAAGGAGTCCCAAGTACATGGGGGGGGGGTCATAAAAAAAGCGTCCCCTACCTAGCTATCCCAATCTCACCTGGAAGTGTTTGCCCATTGACTCTGTATTCATGTGAGCACAATGGGGCTGCCGACATACCCGGCGGTCATTTTGCAGTCTTGCTGGGGTCCCCATTAATCTCCCCCCATGTGGCAGGCAAGGTGCAGCATGGCTATTGCCATGCTTGGTTTGTCTTCTTCCCAGATAGCTCTACTGGCTGGAGAGAGGACAGAGCAGTAGCCAATCAGGGCAAAGCTTGCTTCACCCTAATTGGATGAGGGGACTTGCCTCCTAGCCAATCAGATGTGGTCTTCAAGTTCAAATCTGATTGGCTGGGAAGGGTAAGAAGCCTCTGTTTTTCAGCAGGCTTCACTCCAGTCCGGCAGTTGGGTATAATTCCCGGCTGCCTCACCGGAGAAGGCAGTGGGTCTCAATGAGCTCACCCACCAACCCACCCACCCTTTAATCATGTATTCTCTCAGGGGTCTATCTATCTATCTATCTAATTCTCTTAGGTATGTTGCTGTTTCCAGTTTGCTGATTGGCTGTTTAGGGAACTGACCAACCAATCACAGGTCTGTTGGGCAGCCAATCAGCACACGGGGGGGGGGAGACCATGCAGATCTCAAACATGGCTGCTGGAGAGGAACAGTTAATAACATGGGGGTGAATGTGGTGTGTGCTGGAGTTCAGGGGGTGGGGGTAGAACGAGTGGCAGGGGGGTTAGAAATGGTGGCGGGGGTAGAAATGGTGGCAGGGGGTTAGAAATGGCAGCGGGGGGTAAAATGGTGGCAAGGGGTAGAATGAGTAGCAGGGGGTAGAAATGGTGGCGGGGGGGTAGAATGAGTGGGAGTGGGGTATAAATGGCAGCAGGGCAGTAGAACAAGTGGCAGGGAGGTAGAAATGGTAGTGGGGTAGAATGAGTGGCAGGGGGTGTAGAAATGGTGGCAGGGGGGTAGAACAAGTGGCAGGGGGTTAGAAATGGCGGCAGGGGGTAGAACAAGTGGCAGGGGTCTAGAAATGGCGGCAGGGGGTACAAATGGTGGCAGGGAGCATAGAATGAGTGGAAGAATAGAAATGACGGCGGGGGTAGAACGAGTGGCAGAGGGGCTAAAATGGTGGGGGGTAGAAATGGCGGCAGGGGGTGTAGAATGACTGGAATGGGGATAGAAATGGCAGTGGGGGTAGAACAAGTGGCAGGGGGGGTTAGAAATTGTGGCAGGGGTAGACATGGCGGCGAGGGGTAGAAATGGCAGCAAGGGGTAAAATGGTGGCAGGGGGGTAGAATGAGTAGCAGGAGTAGAAATGGTGGCGGGGTAGAACGAATGGGAGGGGGTAGAAATGGCAGCAGGGGGTAGAAATGGTAGCGGGGGGGGTAGAACAAGTGGCAGGGGGATAGAAATGGCAGCAGGGCAGTAGAACGAGTGGCAGGGGGTAGAAATGGTAGTGGGGGTAGAATGAGTGGTAGGGGATGTAGAACGAGTGGCAGGGGGTAGAAATGGTGGTGGGGGGTAGAACAAGTGGCAGGGGATAGAAATGGTGGCGGGGGCAGAAATGGCATCAGGGAGGGTAGAATTGGCAGCAGGAGGGGTAGAACGAGTGGCAGGGGTATAGAAATGGCGGCAGGGGGTAGAACGAGTGACAGGGGTATAGAAATGGCGGCAGGGGGTAGAACGAGTGACAGGGGTAGAACAAGTGGCAGAGGGTAGAAATGTCAACGGGGTAGAAATGGTGGCTGGGGGGTAGATCAAGTGGCAGGGGGTAGAAATGGCGGCAAGGTGGTAGAACGAGTAGCAGGAGGGGTAGAAATGGCGGCAGGGGGGAAGAATGTGTGGCAAGCGGGGCAGAACCGGCAGCGGGGGAGCAGAACTGGCGGCGGGGGGGGGCAGAAGTGGCAGCAGCAGGGCAGAACTGGTGGTGAGGGGGAAGAATTAAAACCACCAGCATACCTCAAAGGGCTGTCATGAGGTCTCCTGGCCATTTGGGGGGGGGAATTTTTTAATGGCATATGGTACGCCGGGTCCAGCTAGTATGTGTATATTTACTCATTGTCACAACTTTTGGGGGAGGTTGGCATGGGTTCTGATCAAAGGTCATCGGTACTGGGGGGCTCCATCAAGTTCATGGGCAAGGTCAAGACCACAGAGACCCCCAGGGAAGAAGAGTGTGTGGGGCATGGGCTGGTAGGACATGCCAGCTCGGGGCATGCGATCACTGGATGCCCCCTTCTTTGGTGGTGGAAGGGGGGAAACGAGGTGGTTGGCAGGCATTCAGGGGCTTGCCTAGACTCCTCCCCCTTCCAGGTTGGTCTTGTCAGAAGGTGGGCTGACAACAGATTCGTCAACCAGCAGGCAGGTTGGTCAATGTTTGGATCCGAACCCATGTGTTTGAGCCAACCAACTACAGCTGTCATTCTCTGAAAGAGAGATCATGGACTTTATCAGACCAGGCAAATATGGTGTCATAAGGACACCTAATGATCATGTTAAGGGTGCACATACCAGATGATATTGTCCTTTCAAGATCATGTATTGTGGAAAACCTATTCCTTTTTATTGACAGACCAAACCATCAATTGATCTCCCGTGGCGATTTGTTGCCAGTGTTTGAATCCTCGTGCTATTGTACTCACATGAATACAGCATCAATGGGCAAACACTTCCAAGTGACATCGCAACAGTCAGGTAGGGGACGCTCTTTTTATGATGCCCTCCCTCATGTACTTGGGACTTTTAAAGTGTGTTTTTGTGCTTTGCTGTACTTTTTATTTTGCTTTTATTTTTAAATTTCACATGCTAGAATCTTCTCACGAGAATCAGTGAGATCTTGAAACGGGAAGTGAGCGAAGCTCTGTTTAGTCTTTGTTAGTGCCTGGGCTGCCTGTGAATGCTGCTAAAGGTACATCTGATCAAGGGGGTTCTTTTGCTGGCATAAAAACATTTTAAAATAATGGTAACAAAAGAACATTAACGGGGGCGGGGGGTCTGATAAAATCCCTAGTGCCTCATGAAGTGAATTAACAAATAAGAATATCAGTTGAAGGATTAAAACTATATACATACAAAAAGCAACTGAAAATGAACTCATTGTCATAGTGAATCAACAGTTTTCCAAAATTGCCATGAGAAAATAACGATGATATAAATGTAGATAATTATTACTACAGTATATCAGATAATCCTAACAAAATATTCATGACTCCAAAACCATTTCCCCTCCCTCCCATTTTGCTATGGCACCAAGGGTGATGGGGCTCAGCCTTAAAGCTCCTGAAATCAATGTCCTCCCTAACTTGATATCCTGGAGGTTGTTCTTTTTATATTTCAGTGTTAATATTAGTGTGTTATTTTTGAGGGGTGTAACAAGTCAAGTTTACTTGTTACATTAAAAAATGGTCTTAGGTTGATTTGGGGGGGTCACTGAGAATATTTTTCTACGTTTAGGCTTTGAATTAATAAAAAAAATGCGTTAGCAATGAGTTACTCACAATATAGTATATATATAATGAGTGTCTTTTTTTAAAAAAAATAAAACTAGACACAAGACTTCTCAGGTCAGCAGCATCCCATTCCTTGGAATGCCAGGGCCAAAATTTGAAATGGGGGTGGGTGGGTCTTTGTGATGCTGTAGGTTGGAAGTCTTATTGCACGAGGGAAGGGAAGCAGAAATAAAGCCTGAGAGTAGTGCATCCGTCTTTGCCTTATCACACGATGTCGGCGTGTTTCAGTTGGAAATATCCATTAGCAAATAGGTTCATCTTTACCACCATCTCCCATGGGACTGGAATGGGAGAACAGCTGAAGTACTCCGACATCATGTAATAAGGAAATACGCTACTCTCGGGCTTTACTTCAGCTACCCTTCACTTGTGTGATAAGTCTCTGGGTCTTTGTAATGTCACAGAGGCAAGGATTGGGAAGTCATCAGCTGATTGGGTCATCTGGTTATGGAAATAGGCATAAGGGCAATTATGGTAAATATCTCCAAAAGTGGGGTTTAGCCTGGCTAACTAGGTAACATGGTGAGGCCAGATCCAGGAAAAACAACAACAACAAAGCATTTTTGGGCAGTTGGGAAGGCTGCAAAATGTACCCTTTAGCAGTAGCCCCAATTCCTTTTAGCACTTGGAACCCATGTAGTCCATCTATAGTACAGATTACATGCAGGGAATTTCTCTTGGCTTCTGTTAGAACTTGTGGAAACCTTACCACCAGCCCTCATGGAGCTTCCCCTTCCCAAGCCTTGTGATACTTCTGCTAGGTCTTGCACAGTAATTGATAATATGGGTCCTCCACATCCTGCCATATTGCAGATGGCACAATGGGTTCAAATGCATGCATCCATCATCTCTTTCCTGTCCCCTCCATTTGCTCCTGGCTTTTAGGTGCATAGATGTTGCACAACCACAGCATACATACAAATATCTTGCCCAGAGAGTCCTGGTGACAACTGGGAATGGGTAGAGATGGACATTCTGGAGGTAAATGGCTCATACATAAAAAGAAAAATTTCTCCTTGTCCAGTGCCACTAGCTGTCAGGTTTGTCTATTTGTCTAGTCACCTGGAAAAGCACAATAATTCTCTGAAACGCCATGCAGTGCCTTCAGACTTGGCAACTCTAACCCTGGCAAATGACAGAGGTAAGTGGGGAACCTTCCCCTCCAGGCCACCTTGGACAGCTGCACTCCACAATGCCTTCCAAAAGTGATATTTCCCCAGTTGCCCCCTAACATTTTCACCACATTTTTGGTCCTCTCTAAGTCGTATTAGACCTTTTTCCCAACAGGAAGTGACCTGGGCATTGACTACTATGTCACTTCCTGCTTGGAAAAGGCCCCTCGGGCATAAAATGACCCAGGTAGGTGTGTGTGTTTGTGAAATATGGCAAAATCCCCACGTCTCCCAGTTTGGCAGCAAAATTTTCCAATTTTTTTTGAGGCAAGCTGGGCTCACCACCAAAGAAAAAAACAACTGGGGGGGGGCACAAACAGTCCTCAGGCCACTCTTTCACCTCACTTGTCCTAAACAATTGCCAGCAGCTATCTCTCTGCTTGCAAATTGTACATATTTAAAGTTTATCTTCTGAATACCTTGGCCACACAAGATTTTTCCTTCTTTCCTTTTTAAAGGGACTGATCTTCTCAGCCTTGTTAAACATGCCTTATGTTATCCTTCAAAGCGACAGATCATTGGATACTTTGCTCATGGGCATAGTTCGCTGTGGCTATTCCATCTATATGTACAAAGAACTCTGTCCTAGACGTTCAGGAATGGTAACAACAGATTAGGATCAAGTATAAACTGTCCAATTAAAATATAAGCTTAGTGAAGGAATGAACTAATTAAAGCAGTTACAGTTCTTTGGGAATCATGACCTGGTTAGTCTTGCCAGTGGCATCTGGTTGCCTAAAGAAAAAAACATGCATATCAAATTACAGAACAAACCATTAAAAAATAAAATAAAAGAGAGAATCCCTGGCCCTTTCATAGCTGTATTTGCATCCATGCTATCCTGCTCAGATATAAGTGTCTTACACAACTTTGGAAGATCTTTGGACTTGGGCTATAGTGAGTCTTCAGAACAGAGGTTTAGAAAAGCAACTGAACCTCTCCCTCACTCTTTTTTTTTTTTTTTGGTGCTTTTCTCCCCCAAGTTGTGTAATCTGGGATCCTTTCAAGAAACACATTGGAAGGGCTTTGCTTCAGTTTCCTCTACATTCTGCAAGTTGTCACCTACTTCAGATTCCTCAACCTGCAGCCTGTCACTTGTTTCAGATTCCTCTGTCTTCTGCAGCATGTTAAAGAACTGGTCTAAGTTTGGAAATGCTCGTGCCGAATCAAAAATATGACAGGACAGAGAGGTTTGTCCCACAGGTCAACCCCTGTATCCACAGATTCAGTATCCATGGTTTCACTTATCCACATCTGAAAAAATATATTATCTTTAGGGATTTCTAGGTCCTCCAATTTGATTCTATGGTCAACTTCCAGTGTTCATCTCATTGAAAATAATGGGGTTCCCTATTATCCATGGTTTCAAGTATCCATGTGTATGTGTGTGTGTTTGTCTTGGAAGTATTCTCCATGGTTATGGGAGTTGACCTGTATTCTGAGCAAAACTTCAGTTTATAGATGATCATGAAGATAGTAAAAATGAAATATAAACTAATGCTGATGAATGAGAAATATCATGCAGCAGAATTAGGATTCATTAAGCCTAAATACCCCAAAGACACTAGATCCCATCTGATCTTGGAAGTTAAGCAAGGTCAGGCCTGGTTAATACTGGCATGGGATACTGCCAATGTATACCAGGTGCTGCAGTAGGCTATATTTCAGAGGAAGAAACTGGCAAAATCTCCTCTTGTGTATTCCTTGTCTAAGAAAACCCTATGAAATTCATGGGGCCACCGTATATCAGCAGGCAACTTGAGAGCGCGCACATGCGCGGGCATGCACACACACACAACTCTTACCGTTGCTCATTTTTTGCTAGGCTCTTTTCAGGGAATTACCTCTTTCTGTGTGTGGCTGACACTGTTGTTGTTGTTGTGCGCATTCAAGTCATTTCCAACTTATGGCAACCTATGCCAAACCTATCATGGGGTTTTCTTGGCAAGATTTGTTCAAAGGGGGTTTGCCATTGCCTTCCTCTGAGGCTGAGAGTGGATGACTTGCCCAGGGTCACCCAGTGGGTTTCCATAGCTGAGCAGGGATTCCAGTACACTATGCTGGCTCTTGGTTGACACTGTGGAGGAAACTTAAAATCAGGATAACAATTTCCTTTGTTTTACTGCAATATTGTTTTCTTTTGTTTTAAACTTGAATCTGTTGGCAGCTTCTCATGTGATGGGTAAAATGGAAGAGGAACATGTAAGCAGCAGGAGGAAAACACTAGCCTTGCCCTCTCCTCGGATGTTTCTGTCAAACTCTACATGTAGAGGGGAATTTTCTGAAGATGAAAATCTCCTGTATCTATGGAGGCTATCTCCATGATTTGGAAACTTGATTTTTTTCAGGGTTCTAAATTGCTTTTGAAGCCTTCATGAAAAACAGAGAATTTCCTCTTCAGAATGGTGCCTTCCACATATTAAAAGTGATGAAAAATGCACATGGAGATGTTACCTCTGCCTTAGGAAACAGTTCCCAAGACGCAGAACGAAAGGCAGGCAACCAGTGGTTTGATTCGAAGCTCATTTAATTTCATTTGGCCAAATGGGTGCTGAAAGAATTTCGGGACAAAGATCAAACTCTTGGCAAGGGCTTTTAAAGTTTTAGCTGAATTCATAGCATAGACAGAAGGACCAATCAGTACATTTTACACATATCCTTTTGGAATGCCCTGGAACGCATGCTAAAGGTGCGCATGCTTAGAGAATGGCCTGACCTATTTGTGCACCTGTCTCTTAGAACATCTTATGGTATAGACACATAGTCAAATTGAAACAAGCCTATGCTTCCTGCCATTTTATGCGATTAAGCTAGCTACTTCCTCTTCAAAGCTAGCAAAGCTCTTGTGTTTTGCTTTGTGGTTATAGTTCTGCAGAGAAAGAAACATTTAAACTTAACTTTGAAAGGAGGGGGAGAGAGAAAGAAAGAAATAACTTTTCATAGCATCAGGGTGTTGGAAGGTAGCCTGAGAAGTCATTTAGTCTAACCCCAAATAAGGTGTTTGAAATCCAGTATTGGAGGCAGCATAGCTGGGAATCTTTAAGGATAACTTTCCAGTTCCTGCCTCCACCTTACAGAGGGGGTGGGACTAGAGAGTTGTGTGTTTTCTTGTTTTTGTTTTTGTTTTGCTATATACATGTGCCTGAAAAGGAGCTATTTTAGAACATGTCACAACAGGTTTCACAAGCAGTTTTTCTTTTACTACCAGAAGGTTATGTTTCCTTGTGCTGTTCTTAATAGAAAAAAAGTTATTATCCTACCTGTGACAGTGAAGTGCTGACTAAACAGATGAACCTGCTCTGTTAGAGACCTAAATATGTACTGAACCCTGGGATATACAGCTAAAGATATTTCTGCAAGTTTATAATAATCTTGCTGATATCAACAAGCATCTTTTGTTATGATCATATATATTTTCATAGTATTTGGGTACATTTCTGAAATCTTACAAAGCCTCCAATATCAAGTATGAAGTACAGTGAAATATATAAGAGCTACAGTTGTCCCTTCATATTCGCTAGGGTTTGGTTCCAGGATCCCCCATGGATACCAAAATCCATGAAGAGTATTCATGGTATTCAAGTCTCATTAAATGCAATGGCATAGCAAAATGGTTTATATAAGATGGCAAAATCAAGGTTTGCTTTTTGGATTATTATTTTTTAAAGAATATTTTCAAGCCATGAATACTTAAATCCGTGGATACCAAATCCATGGATATGGAGGGACAACTGTATATAAGAGCTACTGAGAATGATATGTAGTACAAATTAGACTTTTAAAAAAAGAAATAAAGATGGGCAAGATATGTTTGTTTAGCTTTAAGACCACCTAACTCATAGTATTTTAAACCTGCATGTGTAACCATATTACTGTATTATGTCTTGAACTGAAAGAAACATTTGATGAAGCTGAAAGACTGACTGCAGAAACAGCACCTGTTGGAATTCAAATTTGGAGAAAGATCCCCACAGAAATCTATTGCTTGTACCACAGAACAGAAGCAGAAAGAGAATCCTTCCATGTAGACTTAGCACATAACTAGTATTAAAGTACTTTTATGGGTAAATTGGACAAGTGAACTTCCTATAAAAGCACTGGGTTACCTCTCTACTTCACAGTTTATATAGCTTAAAGCAATGTGATTTGACTTTGACATACTTATTAGGGGAGGCGTATACAGGGCAATGGTATCCATGGAAACTAAAATGATAAAAATGACTCTGGCTCTCTCTGTTGCCAATATTCTGATCTACACAGTGTTATATATCCCCACAGGTTTTTACCCTGCAAGATCAACTTGAACATTAACCATTTGTAATGATTTTTTGTCCCCTGGTAAAGTAAAGACACTTACTAGGAGGGGCAATTACATTCAGCATAAATAAGCAAGTCCAACATTTTATCCCGCTTGCCTGATAAACGAGAAATCAAAACTCTGCAAAGGGCTTATCTTTGTCAAAGAAATTTAAAAAGCATAACTCCCCAGGCTCTGGGGAGCTATTATATCATATGCTGAAAGTCAATTAATTCAGAAGATGTTTTGCTACCATATCTCCAGATTTCACACCTCCTTGTGAATAATGAATAATGTAGTAGCCAGTTTGACAAATAATCCCAGTGAATTTTTTCCCTAGAGGGAATAGCTTTTGAACTTCCTTATTTCATAAGCCCACACTGCATTATGAGTTGTGACCAAATTCCTTCCAATTTTGGCAAATTGTGTAAATAAGGTAATCATCATTTACCAGGCAGGGGTCCCTGCTAGTTGTATGCGTAACATTAACAAAGCTAGCCATGCAAAGATGTGGGGAAACTGACAGGGGTGGGATTGACTTCCTGGAGATAAGAAGGCCTTCCTGAACATCTTCACACAAACACAATGTCCTGCTGGGGTGCCATGGGCTCGTTGTTTTCTGTGTCCTCTGAACTGGGTCACACAGTACTTTACAACCTCTCTATGATTTGTGTAGTTGTCACACACACTGATAGGAAATGATGCTTCTGATCATGCTCCTGTCTCCAGGGAGCAATGTTCTCATCTCATAAGGGCAAGTTTGCTTAGAAGTGGGAAAAACACAAGAAAACATTTGGGTTTAGTTTTCATGAGCTTTCTTGAATAAAGCTTGTAAGATTAAATGCATTCTGAGCCTTGCCAGGGATTTCTTATCCATTACTTAATAGCATCACATGGGTGTTCCTTCTGTGATGTGGCAGTAAATTGGTCAAGTAACTCTAGCATAACAAAGATAAATTATTTTATTTTATTTATTGTTTTCTTATGCTAATGTGTGGGTTAAAAGGAAATGACAGTAAGATCTCTCATTAAAAAGACTCTGTGGTAGTCTCGACAAGAGAACAATACTCATGACAGAAATGGGATAGCAGTATTGGCCATCAGAGCAAACACAAATAAATGGCATTAGTGAGATAGACCTACCTATGGTCCAAAGGTGAGCCAACAGCAAACTGTATGCATGAATCTCTAGTTATGATTTTGAGGGAGAAGGGTCAGAGAAAGTAGGTGGCTGGTAGCAAATAAGATTGAGCACTGCTAAGAATGAAAGGATGTCCTTGGACTTGGTAAACATGTTGCTTGAAGTCCCATTCAGGCTAACATCTTTTCAGCCATCTGAGCAAGTAAATTAAAGCCTTGTCTAGATGGACTATTTGACCCATCTTGCCCCTGTCTTAGAGCCCTGCAGTCCAAACGATGCAGGGCTTTTGTCTCTTTTTGTCCCTGGCAGTCCTCACAACTCCTGGAGCAAAGATGGGGATAAGATGGGTTAAAGCTCAATAAAACATTTTAGCAAAATACCGGGGGGGGGGAAATCTTTTTGGAAGTAACAGATCAGGCCCCGTGGGACTGCAGGAGCCTATACTGGCACGCCAGCCTATCATTGTAGCTGCCGTCTGCATTGCTTTCTCTCAAGCCAGGAAGGAGTCCCGCAGCATGTGACTGGTAATATGCAGGGAGCCTTGATTGTGTTCTGCAGGCTGGCTTCCTGGCTTCTAAGACAACAACATAGATGACAGCAGCTTTAGAGATGGGCTGGTGTGGTAGTCAGGACTCCATCCTGTTTCATGCAGGTAACAGGAGAGGAACAGGCCAGATCTGCAGACAGAATACGCTGGTGGGAAGCTGGCATATGCTGGCTTGTGTAGATGTGCCCTAAATCTATGAATGCTCATGGCACAGCTTCTTTCTCTGTCTCAAAAGTGCTACAAGATCCTTTAGCATACTGATTTTCTCAACCAATTAAAGAACCAGACTGGTTCTTCTATGAGTAGAGCAGTGTAATTCTAACACAGAAATGTACTGGTTCCAAGACATGATGATTTGGCATCAGCCTCTTCTGCCACCAGAAATGCCCTTCTATCAGCAGCACTTTCTCTGGATGACAGGTCTCAGAGATCTGAAGACAGATCAAACTACTGGCAAAACTGCTCTTCTGGTTAAGATCTGCCGGTCCTGGGGGGAGGAGGAGTGAGAAGAGGCAATATAAGGAGGGATCTGGATTATGCCAGATCTGAACCTTCTCTAACCCAGGTTACAGCCATAATGCCAGCACAAAGGTAGGTCAGAACAGCTCTGAGTAATTTTGAACACCCCTAGGCTGGGAGAGGTTTGATTTCAGCACGTGCTAACTTAGCTGTTACTTGGTCATCCTGACCAGTTAAGACTGCACTTAAAATGCTAGTGGGCATTTTTTTGTTTTGCTCTATAAGATGGCTTCTAAATTGTATAATTGTATACAATTATACAGAATCACAGAATCATAGAGCAATTGTATATAATTCTAAATTGTATAATTAATATACAAAAATGCTGCAGAGTATTTTGGTTTGCAGGGTGGTGCTTTCAAATTGGCTGGCCTCTGCAGAAACACAGACCATTGAAATCTCTGCAATTTGAGAGGTAGATGGATAGAGGTATCTGGTATGAAATCACACAGATTGCAGGGCCCTCATGAGGCCAAAAGAAGCAGCAAGACTTCATATTGCATTTAGATGTAAAGCAAATGACACAGTGTGGGATGTGTACGTAGAATTAGCAAAGCAATAGCACAATATGCCAAGAGACATAATCCCAAACCCTAAAACAGGTGGAGATACTCACTGTGTTAGTCATTTTCTCTCACAGACTACTCTTGCAATAGCCTTGAAGATACAGGGCCTCCTAGAATCAAGGCTTCTTAACAGTCCAATCACTGAGAAACTCCCCAGAGTTCTCATTGCATCTGCATGTACAAATAAAGCAGTTTCACACCACTTTAATTGCCATGGCTCAGTGCTATTGAATTCTGGGATTTGTAGTTTTGTGAAATATTTAGCCTTTGTCAGAGAGCTCTGGTGCCACAACAAACTACGAATCCCAGAATTTTCTAGGATGAAGCCATGGCAGTTAAAGCGGTGTGAAACTGGATTATTTCTGCAATGCAGATGCATCCATAGTTGTATCAACATTAATCCAAATTTGGGCTTTTTATGTGTGTTATATATCACTTTTCCCCATGAAATAAAATTTTGCCCAAATCTCATCTTTTGCAAAACCGCCAACATAAATGCCAAATTCACATCATCAAACGCTTTTTCTGCATCTAAAGAAATCAATGCAGCTTGTCCCTTGCTATGTTTGTCCAAGTATTCTAGCATATCCAATACACATCTTGTATTGTTCTGTAGATCTTTCTTAGGTAAAAAATCTACATTGGTCCTCAATTATCAGATCTTGAAGAACCACCTTCATTCCCTCTGCTAAGATTGTTGTAAAGATCGTATAATCATCATTCAGCAGAGAAATAGGCCTGTAATTGTTGGGATCTTTTGGTATCAAAGTTGTGTTTGAATTATTCCAAGTAACAAGTATCTTCTCTGTTTTCATTATACAGATCATGACTTCTTACAAAGGCAAAAGGAGTTGATTTTCCAAACATTTATAAATCAACAGCAGGCCGTCTTTTCTGGGAGCTTATCCCATCTTCATTTTCTTAATAGCCTCCACAATTTCTGCCACTGTAATGGTTGTTTTTAGCCTCATTCTTTGAGATTCTGAAATCTCTATTAGATTCTGATTATTCATGTAAGAAACTGTCTTATCTAATGTTGTTGAAGTACAATCAATGACATATAGTATTTATTTTAAATGTCTTAATTACTCTTTAGCTGTAGTTATCTTCTTGATATATCTTTAAAATCAACTTCTCTCTTTTTTTCCCATCTGCCTGGTTTGTTCACACATTCAAAATGCTTTTGTCTGACATATTTCAATGTCCTTGTGATTCCTATGTATTCATAGAGAGTTGCCTTTGCAATACTTTGATTTCCTTCATCAGCTCTTTCTTAGTTGGATTTTTAAAAACTGCTCTTCTTTGCATTTCAACGCATCAATAATGTCTTTAGTTTCCCCCCAATCCTCTCTTTTTTTTTCTTTTTGGTTGTAATTGGAGTAACTGGAGTTCCAATTGAAGTTCCAATTGAATTATCTTTTGTTCAATATAGTTAAAGATAATGAGAAAGGGTTGTGATCAGAAAATGTTTTTGGAAAATCCCCCATATTCTTAATTCGGTTACATAATACCTTTGAATTTAAAAAAAACCCAATTATTGAGAAAGATTTATGTCTATCTGAGAAAAAAGTGTAATCCTTACTCTCACCATATTTGAATCTTCAAGCACGATCCCATTTAGGTTTCCTTGAACTTCTATCTACTTGTGCTTTGATTACACCAATCCAATCTCCACAAAAGATTGTTATCATAGGGGAATTCTAGCATTTTCTGTACAGATTTCAATAAAAAGATGCTTTACTTTTCATAGGAGCATAAACTCCTACAATTAGAACTTTTAGGCATTGCAGTTGAATATTTATTCCAATGTAGTGACCATTTTTAATCTTTAATTTTTTTTTTGAGAGGGCAAATTCTGATTAACATAAACCACCACTCCTCTCTTCTTCTTACCTGTAGATGAGACAAAATGTTTCCCTAATTTTAAATTTGTTAATTACCCCCCATATTTTCCTCTAATACATGTTTCTTGTAAGCAAAGCAAATCATATTTGAATTTTTCTAGGTGGTACATTTTTTCTGAGGTGAGTTCATGCCACATATATTCCAAGAGATAATATCTGCCATCAGGCCTTTCTATCAAGTCCATATCTATGTTATCTCTTCTTGCAGACACAATTGTTTCCTTCTCCTCTTCACTCCTCTCATCTTCTGAACTGTGATTTGAGATACGGTCAGAGGCTTTTCCATTCTTTTCATCTTTTCTCCCTCCATTCTGGTTCTCTTCCAAAACTTTCTTATATTTCTTTTAAAAATCTTTGGCTTTCTCAATTACGGTTATATTAAATCTTCTCTGTTTAAAGCAGGAGGAGACTCCTAATTTCTCCCATCTGAATAGGATCTCATAACACTTCAATTTGTCTGTTAGAAAGATGTAATCTTTTATCTTCCTCAAATTCTGGTTGGAATGTCCCTATAGGCAAACCTGTATTGTCTTCCCATCCATCTTCATTTTGTTCTCAAGGCATTTTTTTTTGTAAGACTTCATCTTTTAATTGTCATCTCACAAAATAAACAATGACATCTCTAGGTAGCTTTCTTTCTCTTGCTACCCATGAGTCTAATCTGGACTTTATCCAATTCCCATTTACACTTTTCCTTCTGTCTTCCCAAAAGTTCCACCAGTGCATCTACTATCCTTACATTGATGTTTTCATTTTGTTGATCTTCTGTTCTGCTAAATCTAAGCTCCCTCTCTCTGCTCCAAAAGAGCCATTGCATCAAGGTCTTGTTCTTTTTCTGTAGCCAGTCTCTCTGTAACTTCCTTCAGTGTTTGCATTCTATCTTCCAAAGTTGTTAGTTTCTCATTCATCTGCTGCATATCTATAGATATCTGGTTCAAGGATTTCCTTATGTGTTTCAATTCACTCTTTAGCCCTTCCTTCAAGTCTTTCTTGAAATTTCTCCTCAAACCCAATCAAGGATTACCTCTTCTCTCAGCTGTTTTATTTCCTCTAAAATCTGCTGATTTGAATCAGCCTTCTTGACAAATTGGTCACCAAAGTCCTTCTTTCTCCTTAAGCAGTTGCTCCTTGTGCTCTTTTGGATCTAATTCCTAAAGCCATTTTTTGGCAGCTGTCAAACTGCAAACAGGTATTTTTTCTCTTTTATTGTAGTTATTCTTCTCCTACATTAGATGTCAATGTCCCCCTCAACCTTCCACTGTGCTCTATAATCTCTATTCAGAGCAGTACTAGTGGGGTGCCACAGGGTTCTGTCCCGGGCCCAGTGCTATTCAACATCTTTATCAATGACATGGATGAGAGAATAGAGGGTATGCTTATCAAGTTTGCAGATTACATCAAATTAGGAGTAGTAGTTAATACCTGTAGTTTGAACCCATTGCTCCATGTCCTAGTCTCTGGAGCAGCAGAAATCAAGCTTGCCCCATCCTCAGTATGACATCCCTTCAAATATTTAAACATGGCTATCATGTCACCTCTTAACCTTCTCTTCTTTAGGCTAAACATACCCAGACCCCTAAGCTGCTCCTAAAAAGGCATGTCTTCCAGGCCTCCCAACATCCTTGTCACCCTCCTCTGTACACATTCCAGCTTGTCAATATCCTTCTCAAACTGTGTTGCTCAGAACTGGACACAATATTCCAGATGAGGTCTGACAAAAGCAGAATAGAGTGGTATTACTATACTCCTCTTGATGCAATCTAGAATCACATTGGCTTTTTAGCTGCTGCATCACACTGTTCACTCATGTTCAGTTTGTGGTCTACTAAGACTCCTAGATCCCTTTTTCATGTACTGCCATCAAACCAGGTGTCACTCATCCTATATCTGTGCATTTCAGTTTTTTTGCCCAAGTGTAGTATCCTACATTCTCCCTGTTGAGATTCATTTTGTTAGTTTTGGCTCAGCTTTCTGATCTGTTAAGGTCATCTTGACTTCTGGGATATTAGCCACCCCTCCTAATTTGGTGTCATCTGCAAATTTGATAAGCATGCCCTCTATTCCATCATCCAAGTCATTGATAAAGATGTTGAATAGCACTGTTCCCAGGACAGAACCCTGTGGCATCCCACTAGTCACTTTTCTCCATGATGAAGAGGAGCCATTGGTGAGCACCCTTTAGGTCTTGGTTGGTCAACCAATTAAAATTCACCTAACAGTAGCATTGTCTAGTCCACAGTTTATGGTTTGTACAGTTGTCCCTTCATATTTGCTGGGGTTTGGTTCCAGGACCACCCCCCCTCCATGGATACCAACATCCGTGAATACTGAAGTCCCATTATATGCAATGGCATAGCGAAATAGTGTCCCTTATATAAGATGGCAAAATTAAGGTTTGCTTTTTGGATTATTATTTTTTAAAGAATATTTTCAAGCTGTGAATACTTAAATCCGTGGATACCAAATCCGTGGATACGGAGGGACAACTGTACTACTGTAATTCTCTTCATTACAAGGAACCTTCTACTTATTTCTTCCTTTCTACATAAACTTGAAAGTCTGCTCCAAAGGGTTCCCCAGCCCTCCACATATTTTGAAAATGTGTGTGTGTGTGTGTGTGTGTGTGCACGTGCGTGGGTGGTTGAGTTTGTTTCTTGGGGGAGAAGGTTGAATTGGCTCCTTTCTGGTTCAAATGATGGGATACCTTCCATCATTGGAATGATATCACTGTATCCCAGGAAAGTGTATATTGAGATATTGCTTCCTAAAATATCCTTAAAGATTTTTAGCCTTATGGGAGTTCAAGAGTTTTTGAACTAGATGTGACTAACAGAAAATAGACAACAATGTTTCATAGCCAATAGAACAAATTACCCAGTTTCCCTCTGCCCCTGCCATTTGGAGAAGCTCCCTAGTCATTGTACTTTTCATTTTATAGTTTATCATCTATAGGGTTTGGGTTTTTCTACAGTGTGGCTTGATTTAAATCTACAACTTACTCAGGCACTTGGGAGCAACAAGGAAACTGAATAATTCTTAAAGTGGTGAAAAAAATGTGCAGGTACATTAGTTCTATAGCTGTAGTCTGTCATGTTGGCTTATAAGTGTAACAATAGTCTCTGAAGAAGGAAAATCAAATATTTAATTGGTTTTTTTTTTGTGCTAGCTGTTCATGTGGTTGGCAAGTACTGTATGTTCCTTGTTCTCCAATTTTATGGTTTGATTACGAACCTCATTTTTCTTTTGTGACTACTAGACCAATTATGGGTTTTTAACATTGTGTACACAGGTACTTACAATATTATATTTTTTATTTTACATTTAAACATATTACACCCCAATTTATTAATTATATTTTAATTTTAATTTACAATTTTAAAAAGCTGTAAGCTGACTTGGTGGGGTATGAATTGAATGAATGAATGAATGAACAAACAAACAAATTAATTCATATTAGTCTTGTTAGTCTGCCACCTAGAGCCAAAACAATAATTATTATACCACAGTATTTATTGCTGTTTGCTGATTTTGGGGTGCACCTGTATGCAACTGAATTTTTTAGGGGAACCAAAAAGTACATAATGAACTATTTGAGGAGTGAGTTTTCAGGATACTGTGATAGAGGGCTCCTGTATGTGAAAGAAATGTGTTGGGAGGTGCAGGATTTCTTGCTGAGGTTCTTGATTTAAAAAAATAAATAAAATAAAACAAATTAAAAAAAATAATTCCTGGAACTAGCTGCAACTTTTTATTTCCACTCTTGAGTGGGAATTTTTAATTCCAAGATATATTGGAGCAATGTAATTCCTTATCTTCTCTCCTCTTTTTATTTTTTTTAAAAGAGATATAGTGCAGCAGTGCAATGGCATTTTTGCACTATGAATCTGTAACTCTATAAAAAAAATTCAAAAAGGTGAAAATTTGCCCTTCAAACCACAGGGGGGGCTCAGAAAACTATGCCTGTTTTCTTTTCTTAAAAAGAAAATAAAAACACCATTTAGAAGAACTCTAGTGCAGATCAAAGAAATTGCTACAAACAGCCTTTGAAAAGAATGGAATGAGTGGACACAGAGCTGACAACAGTTAGCAAAACTCAAGGAGCAATATTGTGGTAACACACCCATCTTGAGACCAATCTGGATGAGTCCAAAGACATCTTAGTGGAAAAACAGAGGTGCATTTACGCTACCGAGGTCCAACAATTTCATACTACTCTAGGCCTCTTGGCACAATCGTATGGAATCCTAGGGCAAGCCTAGAAGGCCAATCTACTCTGCTTTGTCCCCATCTTAGAGCCCTGCAGTCCTAATGAAGCAGGACTTTTGCCCCATTCTGCCCCCAGGCAGTCCTCACAACTCCTGGAGCAAAGATGGAACTAAGATAGGGGTAGGAGAGACTGAGTAGGGCCTGTTAAAGCATTTTTAAAATAACACTTGCTTTAAACCACTCTCATTGGGGGGAGGGATGGATCAGGCCCCATGTGACTTCAGGAGCCTGTTCTG
This sequence comes from Gambelia wislizenii, assembly GCA_030847615.1. Lineage (NCBI taxonomy): Eukaryota > Metazoa > Chordata > Lepidosauria > Squamata > Crotaphytidae > Gambelia > Gambelia wislizenii. The sequence goes on from JAUMIR010000001.1 coordinate 372,256,123, forward strand.
GCAAGTTGGTCTGTCATTGCAGCTGCCCTCTGCTGTCGCTCTTCCACAGCAAGAAGCAGGCTGGTCAAATGCAGGGGGCTGTGGTGGCTGCAGGGAAGGGGTGGCATGCCTCTCCGGACTTTCTCCCATTTCATGGAGGGATGAACGGATCAAATCCATGGGCATGATATGCTGGCAGGCAGAGAGTGTATTAATATTGGCTGAGCTCACTAGGGCTTCTGGGAGTTGAAGCTGAAAACAATGAAGGACCAAAACTTGTGAAGCAGTGGGCTAGAGAATTTTAAATACTCACCGAATCCCAGGATTCTATAGGACAGCCCCATGAAAGTGATATCAAACTGCTATAATTCTGCAGTGAGGATATACCCCAGTTGTGTGTGACTATGGAGATTATCAGACACTTCCAAAAAGTGCAAGAGCAGCACGTGAGGACAACGTTACTGTCCCACAAATGGAACTCGGTTTCAGATGTCCTCATCATCGTCACATGCTGCTCCTGTGCTGCAACCGTTAGTAAGGTGTCACATTTCATTGACAGCGAGGTCCAGTCAATGAAAAGCAATACCTTGCTAACTTACTTTGCTGTGTCTGATAATCTCTTATGATTCCAGCTTTCATACTGAAAGCAAATTCTTTCATTGTTTCATTCTGTTCACCCACTGCTTCAAGTTCCTCTTTTGCATCTGGCTCTGGTATTTGAATCTTAGGGATTTTACAGCTCACTAGATCTCATAGCCCTAGTATACTCCACTCTTGTTTCATTTGGAATAGCATTCGTCATATTTATACCCAAAGCCAAATCCAGAATTAGTAGATCTCATAAGCTGAAGCTTTTCTAGGGACTGGTAAGCAGCTTGGTTTGAAAATGAGCTATATCTTTTGAGTATTCCTATCAAAATGTCAAAAAATCTTCATGGTCTTTGTTTCTAGTGTTCAAAGAGAGCAGTTGGGCCTAGGGGAGGCCACTTGTCACCCACCTAGATTTTGGAAAATTTACTTTTTTCGTGCAGGTTGGTAGGTTCTGGGAGCTGTAGTCCAAAAATTAACTTTTCTGAGCTTGCTCTTTTCCTCTCCTCTGAAAAGGAAAAAAAAGGCTGACTTTGAGGAAGAGGGATGGTTACCTGGTGTTGAAATACTAAAAAAAGAATAAAGAAGAAAAGGCAGGACAGAAATGCAAAGCATGAGCAGGTACCTAAAAATAGATATGATTAGCATGCTTACACGTTATGACAGATCTCAATGGGACATGTTTGCCTAATAAAACAGCATTCAAGATTTGCCTTAGGCAGTTGGATTGGGAAAAAAAAGATCACATATACAATAAACTATGGCCAAAATCCATTTGCTAGTCCCAATTAGCAATAGATCCATTAAATCAACAGTATTTGCATACATGTTGATTTACCATTCAGCAACAGATTAAATGGGTTTACTCTAGCTAGAACCAGCAGCTGAATTTAGGCCCCAGGTGAGAACCATGCAGCCCTCTAGATCTTGTGGGCCTTCAAGTCCCATCAGCATTAGCCATCATAACCAGTGGTGAGTAATGCTAGAAGATGAAATCTCAGCACCCTTTGAGGGGCACATTTTCTTATGCCTGTCTAGGCCTAATGGTTAGAGACAGATGTAGGCCTTGTTCACACTGGCCGCTTAATCCGGGGCCAGTTTGGAGCATTATGATCTGGATTGGCCCAGGATAGACCATGATGGTGACCACACAAACAGGGCCCAATGTGGTGCAGCAGCTTATTATTGTCCACACGGGCCAGCTGGGCTAACACTGCATCGGCCCCACTGGTCCATCCCCTTGTCCCTGATGCTGCTTCACCAGCCAAGCAGCTCCCTGCAAGAGCCTGTCCAGTGGCATTGCCTCTGCTGAAGCCAGGATGGAGTGCCTTGCAATCAACAAGAAGAGGGTAGAGTGACCCCCTCCTTGTTGATCACATGTCCAGGGACCTGTTTCTGGCCTCAGCAGAAGTTCCAGCGCACTGGGCATCTTCTCACAGAGCTCCTGCTTGTGAGGAGGAGGTGGCAGTGGCTCCAAAGGAAAGGGGGCTCAGTGCAGGGAAGGAGGTTGCCACTGCTCTTGGCTTGTGGACAACTGGATCAGCCTAATTGGACCTGATCCAGCTGTCCCCACAGCAACAGAACCTGAAGCCACTCTGGGGTTTCCAGAAAAGAGCAGACTTTCCCCAGACATTGCTTAGTGCGAGGCAAAGTCTGGTTAAGGGCTAAAAACTGCATTACCTCCCTGGAAGTAGCCGTATGTATGTCGTGATGACTGCTAGCACCAGATTTGAGGTGACAGACAGATAGAAGGAGATTCAACCCTCTCACCTTTGGGGTGCAGTGTGGGATTTGTTAACCTATCTCAATCCACATGGCATTCTCTGTTTGGATTGTTTCTCCCCCTCTTCTCCCGGAGCTGCTATGATTTCTTTTTAAAAGCAGGGGGAAGGTTAAATACACCCCAGTCCCCCTGAACTCCACACTGTTAACCTGCATTCCCCTTATCAAGCTTTTATTTAACACAAACCATGCAAGTGCAAACTTGTCTAATGTAATGTGTGATCTGACCCTCTAAGACTTCTTTACAAAATAGTAAATAGTACTAGATAGTAGAAGTTAAAAGCTATGCAGCTTGGTCCTATGTATTCTTACTCACAGGAAATCCCATTCTATTCAACATGGTTCACACCATATCTCAGAAAAGTTACTTTTTTTAACTACAGCTCCCAGAATCAGCCACCTATCATGGAGATTCTGTAGTCCAAAAGGTAACAGTTCTGGTTTACATTCAACTAAATACACATATTATAGTATCATTAACTAATGTATGCAAATGACAACAGTATGTGGAAGTAGTAGAAAAAGTACCCCATTGCTCAGAATGAATTTACCAATGAACTGATTAATAATACTACTAATTTCAGTATCATCTGCCCACATTGTAAATTGAGGGCCTGACTGTGTGATATCACAGTGTGCTAGCAGGAAGGAAAGATTAACTGAGTTACATATTTCATAAAGACAACTAGATCAAATACCTGATCTAGTTTTGAATATAAAAGACATCAGTTCTATAAATTTCAGAAAGGTCTCCTGTTTGAAACTATTCCTTCGCCTAATGCAATTTGCTTCATCTTGGTGCAAAAAGAACCTCCACTTTTTTTTTTTTAAGAAAAAAGAAGCTTCATGTTCTATTTAGCCCTGAATTTTAAAACACCAAGAAAACAAGAACCTGTAATGGCCTTATATTCCATGTAAGAGAAACTCAAGGCTGTGCATCAGCTGGCTTTTAAGTCTGTTTTTCAAACCAATTCCCAGTGTGTACATATACCAATTGCAGAGATCCCTTGAACAGAGAAGTGTCACCTGGACTATCAGTCCTATTTAAAGACAGTAAAATGTTGCAAAAGAGCACAGCGCTATTGGAGCCAATTAATTTCCTACAATAAACATTTTTTCACTAGTTTACAGCTCATGTATAATTGGCAATCAACAATTTATTACCACCTCACTTGAACAACAGCTCTTGAATAGACTGTTTGCCTGATAATAGATTTTTTTCATGGTGTCTGACTTTCCCTCTGCAAAGGTATAAAAGTAAAGTTAAATGCCAAAGTACACGTATCTATTCATTTAATATATTTCTATCCCACTTTTCTGATTTAAAAGAATCCAAATTTAAAACAGGTAAACAAATATTTTAAAACCTTTACCACAAAATAATGTAAAACCCAATTTAAAACAGAATGGAGAGGGAGCATCATTAAAAACTCCAACTAGCCAAAATATCATGTTGATAGTACCATCAGTCAGCACTACATGGACATCTTTTAATAAGAGCTCAGAATGATAGGTTTGAAAATTAGTTTGATAATGTTAAAAGTTAGTTAGACATTAGGAGATTAAATTGTTTTCCCCAGTGCTAGTAATGGACATTTTTAATTGTTTGGATTATAATTAATTAATTAATTATGTAAAACATAGGTAATCAAAGCAGACCATGAGATTTATACAGAATGGCATGGAGGTTGTCATTATTGACATATTGTTATTGCAACACCACTGACTTCTGGTTGCTAGCCCAGGACCTGGCCTGGAATTATCCAGCTCCATAGGACCCATATAAATCAGGATTGTCTGATGAGATCCTCGATGAGTTGGCCCAGGTTGATCCCCCCACTACATTGCAGCTACTGATTGAACAGTGCCTACATATGGATGGGCACTTAGAGTCTCGTTTGCAGGCTCGGTGCATTCCTTCTGTCCGGGTTTCCTGTCAGTCTTCTAGCCTGGTGCTCGTGACTGTCTGATTCCACTAGAGGAAACTATGCAATTGGAAGGGACTTTATCATGCCTTTCCATGGAAGAAAAAGAATGCCGAGGGTGGGGTGGACTCCGCTTGTATTATGGCACAGCTGGCCACTTTGCAAGGACTTGCCCCACCACGGTGTGGAGTCGTACTCAACTGGGTAATGGGTTCCCCAGGCTTGAATGGGTTCCTGAGCCTGGGAGAGGGAGGCCGGAAAGCATCTAGGCCTCCTAGCAAGCCCAAGCGAGACCCCCTGCTCGTGGCTGCCACCACATGGGCCACTCAAGACCATTGGTGCTATGATTGACTCCTGGGCTTCCAACAACTTTATGGACCTTGCCTTTTCCACCCAGCACCACATTTCAGTACATCGCTTACAGGAGCCCTGACCGGCTCCTGTATTATTTTTAATAGGGTTTGCTATTATCCGCAGTTTCACTTACACATGGTAAGTCCAGGAATATATCCCCTGTGGATCCTAGAATCATAGACTCATAGAGTTGGAAGAGACCTCATGGGCCATCCAGTCCAACCCCCTGCCATGCAGGAATACACAATCAAATAATTCCTGACAAATAGCCATCCAGTCTGTGCTTAAAAACCTCCAAAGAAGGAGACTCCACCACATTATGAGGCAGTGTATTGCACTTCTGAACAGCTCTTGCTGTCAGGAAGTTCTTCCTAATGTTTAGGTGGAATCTTTTTTTCTGTCGTTTGACCCTATTGGTCCATGTCCTAGTCTCTGGAGCAGCAGAAAACAAACTTGCTCCATCCTCATTATGACATCCCTTCAAATATTTAAACATGACTAACATGTCCCCTCTCAACTTTCTCTTCTCCATACGGGAGTGACCTGTATAAAAAAAATGCAACATTTTCAGGCAATTTATGCCCTCAGACCATCAAGAAAGCAGCCCAAGTGCAAGAAAAAAAAATATGAACATACCTCACTCACCCTCACAAGCACCCCAGAACTCTGAACATCACCCAAATACCTCTGTTTTCCCCTGCAGTCTCTCTCCAAAATCCTGTCACTCCCTGTTGCCATTTTGAGGGGCAGTGCAGAGGAAAATGGGGTTAAAATAGGCTTGCCATGTGGGATGTAAGGGTGTTTGTGAGAGAACTTGGTTCCTGGCCTCCATGCAGTCACCCGTCCTTGGCACAGTAATTCAAGTGTTAGACTAGGACTCCAGGAGATCTGGGTTTGAATCTTTGCGCTGCTACAGAAACCCACTGGCTGCCCTTGGGTATCGCACACTCCTTCAACCTCAGAGAAACGCAATGGCAAATCTCTTCTGAATACATCTTGCCAAGAAAAATCCACGAGAGGTTTGCCATAGGTTGGAGTCAACTTGAAGGTACAAAACAACAAACAGTATAAACAAAACAACAACCCATCCACCCCCACCTACATTCAATCATGGAGCAGTTGGGCTTTCCGTCTCTTTTAAACTCAGTTCTAGCACAGACTAATTACTTGCTACAGAAATAGAGAACACCTTGCTCGCCCCCTTTTCTCAACTAGCTGGGGTGGGGAGAAAGATGAGTAATCTCTCCTAATTATCTAAGGCTTCTAAGCCAATCCTAGCTGTCAGTGAAACACATCACCAGAATGTTAGCCACTATCAACTGTCTTTTATTGCCTCAGGGCATCTGATTCCACACTGTTAGCTCCACTGTCAAATATTGTAAGACTCAAAAACCACAAAGCTGGAAGAGATCCTGAATCTCTCTGCAGTCCAAGGCATTGAATGGTAATGGGTCCCTGGAAGGCCATTCAAACCAGCATCAAACCTAAAATGGAAAGGAGAGATATATAACCAGAGATGAAAACAAATCAATAAAACAGCAGCTAGCTACACCGAACAGGCAAAAAAGAAACACAGTAGTAAAAAAACAAAAACAAAAAACAAAGCTGCCAGAAAGGCCAAAGGCCCTGTCAGCGCAAGTTCATCTAAGACATAGCTAGATGAGTCTCCCATAGAATGGCGTTCTATAATATAGCGTGTGTGTACCTTCAAGCCACCTGTCGATAGATGAAAACCAGGACACATGTGGTCAAGCAACATCACAGTGTTGTCAGGATGGCAAAGGTTATTAATGAGGAAGAACACACAAGCCAAGAGAGGTGGCAGCACTTTACATTTGCCTGAACCTACTGGGAAGGGCAAGATTCCACTCCCTCCTCTCCTCTCTGTTGAGCTACATGCATACAAAAGCTTTTGCACTTTGAATTCAGTTTGCAGCAATTGAAGACAAAGTGGGAACAAAAGGAGAGAGGAGGAGGAGGAGGAGAGAGAAACTGGAAGGTTTTAAAAGCAGCTGAAAAAGTGGGTTGACAGAGGATTAACTGGTATTAATCCTCTGTCCCTGCCAAATCAGGACCAGTTCTAGGGTATGATAGAGGATAACCACTGAGCAATAGTATTCTGCTACAAAAAAAAGTGCTTCTTTGGCCTCCACACACTGGATATCCTGCTGTAGAGAGAGTGGTATTGCATTCTATTGCATTCTAAAGATTATCAGTCAATTTCACAAATTTCACAATTTAACAAATCAATACCCAATCAGGCAAACTGAAAACCACTAAAATGAACCTCTGATTTACATAAGAACATGGGAAGACATCTGCTGGCTACAACCAAAAGTCTATCAGCATGCCAAATAATGCATCTGGTAAGGCCACAAAAAGAATACGAAATCAATAGGTCTCTACCGCACTGTTGCCTCCTAGCAATTCTCAGCTCTCCATAGTCCCCCAAGATGTAGAACTGAAGAGGAAAGGATTTCATATGTGCCCATCTCCTTTAGCTCTCACATGAGCTTCTGCTATATTTTTTTTTTTTAAAGAAAGGACCAAATAGAAGGTCACAGCTTCCCTCAACCAAATTCACTTTTAGGAAATGAGGAAAGCATGTTTATATGACTGAAGTGGTCTGATTTATAACAGAGTTTTTCCTTGTTACAGGAACCGGCTCATAGGACTCAGGTGAATTCTTTTGTCAGGTAACTTTATTAAAAAATAAAAAAGCAACCCAGTGACAATGGGTCCCCTGTAGTAAGTGGAAGAATGATAAAAATTGAGCCTGCAATGGCTTTTTATGTCAGTGAATGCGTGAAATTGATTTGGTAGAACTAGAATGGATTTTTCAATACATTCTTGCTGTGATGTATTTATGCACACTAAATTAACTGTGAACTATCACTTTTAATGAGATACAATTTTCAGATTTCACACTTCTCTGGAGAAGTGTCAGCTGAGACCCCCCCCCCCGCATGGAAGCTCTACTTTTGTTAATACATCTCTTTAGTTTATCTCACTCTTGTGTAAAACCACAGGTTCAAAAGGGACTCAGCAGGCTACACACTTATATTAAATGTTCAGTTACAACAATTGCACACGTTCTTAAAATTAAACATGTATATGAAAAGAATGTATGCCAGGGCAGGCCCTCTCAGAAAAGAGAGTTTAAAAGCCAAAGTGATTCATAAAGAGTTACAGAAAATGTAGATGAGAGCTATAAATGCATGAGATGATTTTCACAACTGAGAGAAGGAGTAAATGCTTGGTTGCTAGGCAACTTGGCAGGATAGTTTTCAAAGTCTACATTTTCACTGCATAATGATGTTTACTCTGAATATATATATATGTGTGTGTGTGTGTGTGTGTGCATTTGTGTGTGTGTTGTTTATGGTTCTTTAAAAAAACTTCAGAAGGTTGCCACGTATAGTTCACAAATATTTTCTTCTGCTGGTGCTGGGCCCAGGTTTGAACATTCTGTAGGAAAACGTGTCACTAGTGGACCTCTTTACCATTATAACACACACATCCTCCCTCTGCCTCTGCCTCCCAATTCTAATTGCTGACTAAGGGGAGACAGCAAGTGAATAGAGTCCCAAGATCTCAGGGAACTTGATCCTTTTCTCTCAGAGACAGGGGAAGTATCAGAGGATGAGAGTGCTGTCTTAAAAAGATCCCCCCACTGTGTTCTGCTAGCCCCTGTGATGTAAACACAGGTCTTCCTGGCTCCCTTCTCCCCTTCCTTTCTCCCTCTGAAAGTTTCTCAAGACATGATTGGCAATGGGGTTCAGTGTGGAGAAATACTGAGCTACATCAGTATTTGCTCCTTCAGGAGCCACGGAATATAGTTCTACAGGACTGCTACTTTGTGGCTTTTTCATTTTCAATCATATTGTTTATGTTCTTACCCCTTTTCTGTACCATAACTAGTAGAAACTACAGTGCAATCTCTTGTTTTGGTCTGAGGCCCAAAGAGGGTTGTGTCATTGCAAGCAAAATGTCTAGTAGAATGTTTTACTTCTTCACCCCTGCTTAGTCACATCTTCCTCTTTCACTTCTTGGTTTGACTTCTTTCTCTTTCTTGTCCTGTTTCTCATTTCACCCACAACTCTTGGCTAAACATCTCCTCCTTTCTTTCTCTCTTCCATCCTATTTCTCATTCTCACCTCCCCCTCAACACCACCTGCCTATAGTCATCTTCTCCCATTCCCTAGCCTTTCACTTTCTCTCTTGTCCTGTTTCTATCCTCTCCACCCAAAATTCCTGGCTAAATGTCCTTTCCATCTTCCACATCCTTTCTGGCCTTCCCTCTTCTCATCCTCTTCCTTCCCCTCACCATAGTTTTGGGTTAAATGTCTTCTTTCCTTTTCTGTCTTTCTCTTCCTTCCCCTTCTCCCCCCCCCCGCCCACATCTCCCTAGTCATATTTGTCTTCTCTTTCCTTCTCCCTCTTTCCCTCTGTCCCATCCTCTCTCCCTCTGGACTTGATCAGATGCACTAAATACAGTGTGATAACAGTGCCATATAACTGCGAAAGGGCGTGCATACCAGATGATGTTGCCCTTTTGCGTTTATGTCTTATTCTTAAGCCAATCTATTTTATTGATGGCCCAAACCATCAATAGATCAGCTGTGCTGTTTTGGGGTTTTTTTTGGCGACATACCTGGTGTATGTAACCTCACATCTTCCCCACCACCACCACATACCTATCTCATGAATGGCCAAACTGGCCAGAAAACCTCCAGGCCAGATCGCGACATCCAGGTAGATGACACACTTTTTATTACCCTCCCTGGTTTACTTGAAAGTTTTAAAGTGTGTGTATGTGCTTGATGTAACTTTTTATGTTTTGTTTTATTTTTAAATTTCCCATGCAATGAAGTCTCACAAGATTTTAAAGGAGGAAATGAACAGGGCTTCATTCACTTCCTCTTCATTGCCATTGGCACAAAAATGGATTTTTTTATGCCAGCAAAGTAACATTTAAAGGGGCATGCCTGATAAAGTCCTCTGTCTCATCCCTTCTCCTTCTCCTTCTCCCCCTCTACATTTCTTTTGGCTACATTTGTCTTCTCTATTCTTCCCCATCCCTCTCTTTCTCTCTCCCACCCTTTCCTCCCATTCTGTCTACACTTTTTTTTAGCTACAAACATAATCTTCCTTTCTCTTCCCTCCAGCCTGCCCCTTCAACTCTTTCTCCTTTGCCCCACCCCAGGAAAACCTTGAAACAATGAAGGGGGTATGTAGATTCCCTGATTTTAAAGTTCTAAGACTCATTGAAATCAATAGGTATTGCTTCTGAATTGCCATGCATTAACAGGATTGTTCTGATGGTCTCTAATTCCCTTTTGGTTTAATCATTTTAATCTTTCCTTCCTCCCAAAATATGGTGAGTATTAGTAGCATTATTATGATTATAATGATTCTTATTTACAGAGTGAGAGGATACCATAAACTTACTGCAAAAACAAGAGAGAAAATGTAGCCAGTAATTAATGGAAACAATCAGTTAAAAGTAGAACACTCCGAATGCTCTCTTTTCTTTGGAAAATTTGCTTGTTTTGCCCTACAGCTTCTTTGTGTTATTGAAAGCAATGTTTAGAAAGAGTTAAAGGATAGCTGGGAAAAGTCTGGGTTTCCTGTTCAAAAGTAGGTTTGTGAAATTTCCTTTGATTGGCCTACAGCTCCTATGTGTTTTTGAAACCAATGCACAATGGGTGTTTAAAAGGAGCTGGAGAAAGAACTTTGTGAACTTGTTTCTTTTCAAATGAGAACTTAGAAAACTTATATTCCAATCAGAAAAGGATTTTCTCATTTGTTAGATTTGATGTTTTGAATGACATGTTCCAAGAATGCTTAATGTAAAATGATTATGGATGTCACCAAAGGCCTCCCCATGTGGCATTGACAGGGGCCATTCCTGTGACATCACTGCAGCCAGGGACATCACCAGCAGCTGTCCCAGGTCTACAATCAGGGCCTGGGCAATTCCTGATCTAGCAACCCAACCTGAGTGAAGAGGCAGCAAAGTCAGTTTCCTCCTTCTCTTTGGTTGCCTTGTTACCCTAAGAGGTGGTGGGTATGTTAGAGTCCCACCCATGAAGCCAAAATCTCCTTTAATATCTGGGGGAATTATTCGCTCAAAAGGAGGCTTACAAGAAGAGGTCAACTTTGGGGATCTTTTCACCTATGTATACCAGTACTAACTGCAACAGCACTCCAGTTAAAGTGAAATAAAGTATTTTATTGGAGTAACACAAAGTGAACTAACATACACAACATACATTCTTTAGAACCACGCAAGGTTATAGCAGAGTAAGACAGAAAGGTTGGATAGAGGGAGAGAGGTCCATGAAGATAGGGTGATAGTTACCAATCTTGAAGAGAAGAGTTCTGTGCTGTGAGGATATTCAGACAGGTGTCTGAGTGTGGCACAGGAGGTTCCAATCTGGGGTGCACCAAGAAAGAGAGGGTCTGGATTCACCTACTGTGGCATACTTTACTATTGTTAGTGGTGTAATATTTATACCTTTTCTGTGCCTTGGAGGGGTGAATTTGGTAATAACAAAGCTTGGATGACTCTTTCATGGAATAGACAAAGAAAATTGAAACTCAACTGATTGCTTTAATTACAGAGAGATAGATCATTGATGGTTTTACGACAACCTTGTGAGGTTAGACAGGAGGGGGTATAGATTAAAGAATGGCCACTTAATTGCTTGATTCAATCATTGCTGAAACACCCGAGGCTGGAAGAAAGGATTACCATGCACCCCTCTAATGAATGGGTTGTTAGCATAACCCATTACTATGGTTTCCTGCTCAATCCTAATATGGGCTTTCTTACCATTATAGCTCTAGACATGTCTCAGGTCATTGTGACTTCTTACTGACCTCTAGTCTGCTTCAGCCAACCTGACCCCCAAAAGTGTCCATTATTTCCAGTTATGGGATACTGTGGGGAGGGGTAGTAGGGCATACTAACACCATTACTTACTCAACCTATTTAGTCTGGAAAGGGGTAAAACATGAACAGATAACAATGTCAAGAGGAGTAGCAGGGTCCAGGGGCCCTGGCAATCAGACATGTTATGGACGTCCTGCCAAAGTATAGACCTCAGCAGACGCCCAGCTACACTGATCTTCTGGTGCAGATTCTGATTGCTATATTATAGAACTATAGCAATGTTATCAAGGGTCTTATAAAGGCATATATGATTTTGGCATGAATACTTGGTACATAGCCCAATTCTATGTATGGCAAGTTGGGAAGAGATCTAGGTGGTCCTGAGGAATATCTGCATTTTTGTCATTGGCACCTTTACTAGATTTTCTTTGACAAAACAACAGAAAAGTTTAAGAGACATTTTGGCATCCTGAAGAATCCAAGCTGTGTTCTCTTTGAAATTTGGGACAGAACATCTGCTGGGAATAATGGTAGATCATGTCAAATGAGGACAGGCACCTGAAAGCCCCTCTTGGCTTAGGGAAGCCTCTGGGAATTACTCAACATCAAGATATAGCATTCTGTCTAAAGAGTCAAATGGAATATTGCCAAATTTGAAGTTGTAGCAGAGTGTTTTTTCTTGTTGAAATAAATGAAGGAAAAAGTAGTGTGTGTGTGTATGTGTGTGTGTGTGTTTTAGGGAGGAGAGAACTGTTGGCTACTTCATTGGTAGAGGTAAGCTTTCTCTCCCAGAAGTTGGTATCTGTCTCAATTTTCAAAGAAAGCAAATGGTCTCTCAAAAAAGAGATGGGAATTATTCAGCTGAAATAGAATTGTTGCCCTGCTCTTTACTCATCAGTGCTCTCAGTGGAAAGGTTACATAAGATCAGTAATGATAAGACAGTTCCAGCAGACTTACAACCTAAAGCAGCAGTTCTCAAACTTTGGTCCTTCAGGTATGATTTCAGCCCCAGAAGTCTCAGGAGATTTTCAGACGGGGAAATTATTCCCTGGGGAAATCGGGACAAAATTGTTTCTGTCCTGGAAGCAGCGCCGCGTTTCGCATGCCCACTTCCCTCTCCCGATCTTCCGTCGTCCTGATGTTGCCCTTTTTCTAGTTCTTTTTATTAATGATGAACTCTCTTTAATAAAATATCATGGAAGGGACCGGCGGGGAACTAGAAAAAGGACAGCGTCAGGACGACGGAAGATCGGGAGAGGGAAGTGGGCGTGCGAAACGTGGCACTGCTTCCGGGACAGAAACAATTCTGTCCTGATCTCCCCGGGGAATAATTTCCCCGTCTGAAAATCTCCTCAGTCAGCTTGGCCAATAGTCCAGGCTTCTGGGAGCTAAAGTCTATCTGTTGGGAACTGTGAGAGACAATAATGGTTTTCTCTAACAGATTAATCAAATTGGCAAGGCAGAAGTTGAAGAACCACCAGTCCTTGCTCCCAGGGTCCTAGCAGAGAAAGAAGAAAGCTAAGGCCTTGTTAGACAGGCTATTTATAGCAATAGCAATAGCACTGATATTTATATACCGCTTATCAGTGCCAAAGCACTCCCTAAGCAGTTTACATTGGTTTTTAGCCAATTACCCCCAAGAAGCTGGGTACTCATTTTACTGACCTATGGAAGGATGGAAGGATGAGTCAACCTTGGAGTCCCCTGGGATCGAACTCATAACCTTGTGGCTTGCAGTACTGGCATTTAACCACTTTGCCACCAGGGCTCCAATCTTGCTCCCATTTACCCTTTCTTGCCCCTGTCTTAGAACCCTGCAGTCCAGATGATGCAGGGCTTTTGCCCTATTTTGCCCTTGGGCAATCCTGAAAATGCCTGGGGCAAAGACAGGGGGAAGATGAGGTAAAGCCCATTGAAACAATTCAGCAAAATACCCGGGGGGAATCTCTCTTATACCTCCTGCTGCCCAACTTTGTGTGGTTATCATAAACCCATCAATTGCTATCTCCCGGCCATTAATGCAATCAGTTGAGTTTCAGTTTCTTTTGTCTATCCTGTGGGGAAGCCATCCAGGCTTTGTCATAAGCAGAGTCCCCATTCAGGATATGAAATAAGGTATAAATATTAGTCCCCCAACAATATAAAAATGTGCCATGGTGGATGACCCTGGCCACTCTTTTTCTTGGCACACCCTGGATCAGAATTCCCTGAGCCACCCTCAGAGCTACACAAAACACTTATCTTCAAGACTGATAACTATCATCCTATATTTCTGAATCTTTCCCTCTGTCTAACCCTTCTGCCTCATTCCGCTTTAGTCTTGTATGGTTCTTAGGAATGTGTGTTGCATGTGTGAGTTGACTTTGTGTTATTTCCAATATAAATACTTTATTTCACTTTAGAACTGGAGTGCTCTCTACAGTTAGTATGGGTATACATAGGTGAAAAGATCCCAAAGTTACCCACCTCTCACAGTCTGCTGTTTGAGCTAATAATACCCCCAGACAGCAATAGTGATCTTGGCATCATGGGTGTGGCTCTAAAGCACCCCCACCTCTTAGGGTAACACCAGCATGACAAAAGGTTGTCTGTAACAAGAACTCCCTCACTGCTAGGTTTGTAGACTGCTGGTGGCTAATTTCTTAGGTTTCCTATTTAAGACTTTGCAAGAAGCATTGACTCTTTCTGCAATCCTCTTTGTCTTAAGGCTTGTCAGACAGGCAATGTACCCCATCTTGCCCCTGTCGTAGAGCCCTACAGTCCTGAAAATGCAGGGCTTTGGGCCTGTTCTGCCCTGGGGTAGTCCTTGCCACCCCCAGGGTAGAGACAGAGCTCAGACAGGGCAGGGCCTGATACAACATTTAAAAATAATACCCTTTTTAATCCATTCCCACCAGGAAGGAACAGATCAGGCCCTGCAAGACTGCAGGAGTCAGTCCTAGCAGGCTGGCTCTCTCTGCAGCTTTCATCTGTCTCACTCTCCCGGAAGGCAGGAAGGAGTCTTGCAGCATGTGACCAAGGCTGGTCACATGCACGGGGCCTTGGTTATGGGTCAGTTTCCTGCCTTCTGAGACAGTGAGGTAGATGGTGGTGTCAGAAGCTGCACTGATGGGCCAGTGTGCATGTCTGGACTCCAGCCCATTTGGAGGTAGTAACGGGGGAACAATGGGCCTGATCCATGGCCAGGATACACTGGTGGAGAGCCAGTGTATCCTGGTTCATGTAGATGAGCCTTTAGTGTCATTCTGCAAATGAAGCTGGCCTCTGGTGTCCATCTTCTCTGGCTGAGGCAAAGGCTTCTGCTGCAGGGGATCTGTATTACCTGTGTAGACACAGGTGAGCTGTAGCTGACCTGTATCTGAGATAGAACCATTTTCTAGAGCTGGAAGCCCTTCCAGGTCTCAGTCCTCTGTTTCCCAGGGTGACTAATGACAGAAGGGAAATTGCCCCTTCCCAGTTCTTCTGACAGAAGCAGTTTTGTCAACGGAACAACGCAGCTGGATGCTTTTATATTTCTTTTTTTTTTTAAGGTGGTGTGTGTGGGAGGGCTGTGTATACATTTTTATATTATGAGTAAATGTTTATTTAATACAAGAGAGTACTGAAAACTACAACTGCTGCATTTCTCAAAGGACTGCTTTCACTCTAAATCATTATTCAGCAGAAAAGGAATAATAGTTTAAAACAGAAGCACTGGTTAAAATAGAAGGCAAATGATTGTTTGTCTCATATCTTGTCATCTTTCTTTTTATATTTCATGAATAATTGGACACATTGGTACTCAGAAAGTTACTCAGCCACATTGACATATTAACAGGTAATTGCGAAATGTCTAGCAAACACACATGGGAGGAAATTTGCCCTACATGGCTAAATAAGATAATTCATGTTTATTTTTTCTTTTTAAAAAATTCACAAATGGATTTACGTACTTCCATATGGCTGTCAGAGACATATTGGCTGACATCCTGGAACAAGGGGGTGGAGCATAACACTCCACCCATGCAGTTCCATTGGCCTCCCTCTGGCAGCTGTCAAGCCCTAGTGTGGATGGGAGAGGGGAAGAGAGTGCTGCTATAGCCATTTACTGGTCTGGCTAAAGAGTACATGGGAAGCAATTTAGACAGTTATCTTGGGGCAAAACCGTTTTGTGCAAAACTTTGGTTAGTCTTGGGTGAGTGAGGGGAAAAGAAATAGGGGCACACTCCATGTAGGAGATCACCACAATTTCTTTTCCCTCTCACAGCTGAGACAAGGCACATTTTCATTGTTTGAGTTACCTCCTTCTAGTCAGGAAACAGCAGAAGCAGTGGTCCCCTGGGGCTTGACAGCTGCTTAGGGGTGAGGTTTTGGACAGAGCACAAGGGGCTAGAGCAGTGGTTCTTAACCTGTGGTCTGGGAACCCCCAGGGGGCCGCAATGTCCTCACAGGGGGGTCCATGAAGTCTTGAGGCTGCTTGGTCCACCTCCTGCCTACAGTAGGACAGCCATGTGACAGGAGCCAAGGCAAAGACTGGCTTGCTTGGCCTGCACATTTCCATGCAATCTGTTCCAGTCACAAACTTGCAGGAAGAAGTAGGAGAAAAGGCTTCCCTCCCCCTCCAGTGCCTCTCTGGAAAGGTTTAATAGATGGTGTAATTGTATCATCATCATTTTTATCGTCGTCATCATCACCACCAGGTATTATTATTATTATTATTATTATTATTATTATTATTATTATTATTATTAATCTTGAGTTAAGTCTTGGGGATCCACAGCAACAAAAGATATTTAAAGGGGGTCCTTGGTAAAGAAAAGGTTTAGAGCCACTGGGCTAAAGAATAGTCCCTTATTCCATCTCCAAAAGAAAGCATATGCACACATAATCTAGAGTTATGCCCATATATGCCACCAACAGGATTCTGCCCATAAACTCTTTGGACTCCAGTTCATAACATATTCAGACCTCTGCATCAAACATTTTCCCCAGACCCATGATTCATTTGGGATAGCGGGGTAAGCAAAGACAACTCCAGGTTTCAGGGAGGCCCTAGGAAAGTATTGTTTTTATTGTAACAGACATTCTCTGGTGTCTGTTCAAGACATGGCCTTCTTGAAAATTAACAGCTGTTTAAGTAGGAAAATCATCTGAGCCCTTAACTGCAACCATGAAAGACTAACAACAAGGGTGTCTTCTTCTCATTCTACCTCAGGATGACCCTTCCTACAAATCTTAATTCCACACAGTAATGTTACACATACTTTAACATTTTTGGTATTCTCCCTTTTCTGACATGACCCATCTGGCGTGCTTGCCTATGATGTCAGCACTCTAAGAAACAGATTTTTTTAAAAAAAATTCTTACAATTCCAGCAACAAAGACTCTTGGCCTTAATTCCAGAGCAATGGTGGGTTGGAGCATTGTGGGAAATCAAACACATTGCTAGATCCATCTGTTAGAGCTGCACAGACTGTTGGGCAACCCCCCCCCCCCAAGAACACTTAATTTCTGCCCCAAGAAATTTCCCAGACAACATACCCTCCAAAATTTCATAGATGAAAGCCAGGTCATGTCAGGGATGATGGGAGTTGTAGCTCTTCACCTCTGGCTCAAACTCACCACCTTGTTATGCAGCAGAGCCGACCAGCTTAGATCAGTGGTTAATGCTTTTCTCCAAAGCAGCAGAGTTTCAGAGAATAGGCTGAAGATCCTGACAAACTCTCCAAGCCTTCTCACTCTTCTCCAGGTGTCTCCAAAACGTCTCCAGGATTCACTCAGGCAACTCAGTAGTTTTATACAAAACCTACTTTATTCTTCTATATAAATATACTATATGGTCAACAAACCACAATCTCTACACACTACTCCACAATATCTCCAAACCACTGCACCTCTACTCAACCACAATACATTGGCAAACATTGCAATTTTATAGCCATTGTTTATCACCACCCACTAGTTAGTTTCCACCCAGTGGGTGTGTACTTCCATTCTGATTGGTCCACATAGTTCCACCCATGCTTAAGACCAACCCATGTATTTCAACATTTCACCTTGTACACTTAATGATTCTCAGGTGTTTCCAATCTGCATTCAGTACCTCTGTCCTTGGCTCTCAGGCCTTCTAGATTACATTAGCAGTTTCACCTGTGTAGCCCCATAATTGCTCTTGCTTAGTCATTGTGACTTTCACATACATATTTTATTTCTTTCACTGTATGTCCCATGTTGCATTTTCCTTAACAATCCCCTCCGAAATAAAATATTGTATGTGTCTTACAATGTCATTCCAACCATTTGTGTCAGCCTTTCATGTTTTTCTGCTGTCAATGCTTTTGTGAACAAATCTGCTATGTTGTGTTGTGTTTCTATATATCTCAATTCTATTTCACCCTTCTGAACCATGTCTCGCACATTTTGATATCTTACACCAACATATTTTGTTCTGTTCTTCAAACTTTCAGTTTCAGCCATCGCTATGCATGACTGTGAATCTTCCAGAATTTCCACTGGTATCTTGTAACTTTCATTTAAATCATTTAACAATTGCTTTATCCACTGTACCTCATTTACTATCTCATTCAAAGCAGCGAATTCTGCTTCTGTTGTGCTTAACGCTACATTAGTTTGTTTTCTACTTCTCCAAACTATTGGACTTTCACTATATTTAATTATCATTCCTGTAACTGACTTCTTGTCTCCTAATTCTGATGCAAATGAACTGTCTACATAACAATCTAGATCTGAACTACTGCTTCTTATAATCAATTTCCTATCTAAGGTTCCTTTCAAATATCTCAATAAATGTTTTACCGCTGTCCAGTCTTCAATTTTTGGATCATTAACCCTTCTAGACAATACATTTACAGCATAAGAAATGTCTGGTCTGGTGTGGCAAGATATGAATTGTAAAGATCCTATTATACTTCTGAAGAAAGCCTTGTCCTCAAACGCTCTAGTTGTTTTCTCAGACACAAAACCAGTTGTCATTGGAGCTCTTACTATTTTTGCATTCTGTAATCCACACTTTTCAATCAGTCTTTCAATTTTATTTCTCTGACTTAATAAACAATGTCCACTGTCCATTCAACGCAAATACCTAAATAAGACTTCAATACACCTAAGTCCTTCAAAACAAACTTCTTAGACAATTCTCTTTTTACTGACTCAATTTCCTGTTTTGACTTTGCTGCTACGCACAAATCATCTACATAAATCACTAATACTATGTCTCCTTTTGTATAAACACAAGCATCTGCAATGCTCCTCTTGTAACCTAGCTTAACTAGCTCATCATTGATGCACAGATCCCACGCTCTGGCACTTTGTTTTAAACCATACAACGCTTTCTTTAATTTATATACTCTCTGACTACCATTTTCTTCGAAACCTTGTGGCTGTTCCATAAATATTTCTTCATCCAGAACCGCATTCAAGTAAGCTGTCTCAAAATCAAAATGTTCTACAACTAAATTCCTTTTTACTGCTACAGCTAGAACCATTCTCAGACTTTCTGGCTTTGCAGTTGGAGAATATGTCTTATCATAGTTCTCATACTGCTGTTGTGCAAAACCCTTAGCCACTAACCTAGCTTTATATTTGATACTTCCATCTGGCATTTCTTTCCTTTTGTATACCCATTTACAACCAATTACTTTCTTGTCTTTGGGTCTGTCAACAATTTCAAAAACATCTTTATTTACCAGGCAACCAAACTCATTATCCATTGCATCAAACCATCTTTCCTGTTCTTCACTAGAATAACTTTCCAATTCTTCAAAACTTTCAGGCTCTTCTAGTGCTAAACAAGCTCTTGCCTTTGTCACAACAAACCTATCTGGAGGCTTTCTAACTCTATGACTACGCCTGGGAATAAAATCTGCTGATCTGTCTCCTTCATCCTCACTTTCTCTACTAGGCGTTGTAGTTCTATGGCTAAATCTCTTGTCTTCAGTCATTCGAGTAGTAGTAGGCCTAGGTGCTATCTCATCATCGGAGGAACTAGTACTGCTGCTAGGTGATGCTTCCTGCTTAACTGAAACCCCTCCGTTTCCTGAGGTTGGTTCAGTTTGTGCTTCTGGCTCATTTGAACTCCCTAACCTCAAAAACACTTCTTTATTGGCATGCAGTTTGTCCCAACCATCATGTCTCTCAAAATTTGCAGACCTAGAATACTGCATTTGTTTTCCACCCAAATGAAACTTGTAGCTATTTCCAGAATACCCCAAAAACCTAAGCCTTTTGCTTTTGGGTTCTCCTTTCCTCCTGAAACAAGCAGGTGTGTAAACATGAGCAAATTGTCCAAAAACCCTTAAGTACTTGTAATTTGGCATTCTCCCATACAATACCCTGTAGGGAATGTCTTCAATTTCTGAATGATACAATCTGTTACTGATATGTATTGCAGTCAAAGTTGCTTCTGCCCAAAAACTATCTTTCACCCCTGCATCTGCCATCATACAAGCAGTAATTCTTTTTATATCTTGTATTTTCTTCTCTGCTAACCCATCCTCACTAGGACAAGCAGGGTTTGTAGTTTCATGCCTTATTCCCACCTTTTGAAACCAGTTAAACAATTGATTATTTAAACATTCTCCTCCTCTATCAGTAATAATGGTGCCTACTCTGCTATCAAATTGTCTTTCCACCATTCTTACCCATGCTTTTAAACTTTGCCCAGCGTCAGATTTGTTTTTCATTATTCTCACAAATGCAAACCTTGTATACCTATCAACAATTACTAGGAAATACTTGCTTCCCCCTAAGGACAAGCAATTAGCTTGGGCGACATCTGCATGTACATACTGAAATGGTCTTTGAGCAATTCTTTTTGTTTTCTTAGCTACTGGAAAAGCTCTGACCTTTACCTGATGACATACCGTACAATCTAAGTGGTTTTTGCATTCAGTAACTTTTAAATCTGGACACATACTGATTAAATTCTTTAAACATTTGAAGCTCGCATGGCCAAATTTTCTGTGAAGCTCGTGTATGCAATCTTTGTGGATTGGAATATTTTCTATGTTATTAGCTTCTTCAACCCTGTAGCTATCAATATTGTCCTCCAAATAATAAAGTTTGTCCTTTTTCAAACCTATGCCACGCAATTCCCCATTCAGTTTTATCTTACACATGTTCTTTTCAAAGATGACTGTGTAGTCTCTTTCTGTTAATCTGCTTACTGATAACAAATTATTTTCTAACTCCTTTACATGTAAAACATCATTAAAATTCTCTTTTAGCCCTGGAATGTACACAGTACCCATTTGATTTACTGTACTGAGCTCTTTCCCATCAGCCAAAACTACAGCATTTACATTAGCTGATTTTCTATTACTTATTAAATTTATATCATTACACATCGAAGATGTGGCTCCTGAATCAACTAGCCATTTAGAATTTGCATTTTGTTTTTCCTTAATCATGGTTGCAAACCCCTTTTTATTACCACTGTCCCTCAAAAATGGAGGTCTGGACTGTTTTTGATACTGCCGCGGCTGCCATCTGCTCTCTGCTTGCTTGCGTCTCTCAGCTGCAAAATGTTTACAATGTCTCTGCAGATGACCAATCTTCTTACAATAAAAGCACCTCCGTTGCTCCCTTGTAGAGGCTGCCTCCTCCTGCGTTCGCCAGACAGGAGTTGTTTGTTGTTTTGGCACAGTCTTTAAACTTGCTGAGTCACCCTGCTCAGACATTCTTCTCTGGTTCTCTTCCAGTATTCTGGCCGCAATTAAATCTCTATTAAGCTCAGCTTCTGGCAAGTTCTGCAAGCTGTTCGTTATGTTGTCCCACGAAGAGTCTAGCGATTCTACTAAAATGTAGCATTGCTGCTCTTTGCTAATTTGCACTCCCCTCAGTTCAGCTTGCACAAACAAGTCTTGCATTATTTTTAAATGTTCTATCACACACTGCCCTTTAGCCATTTTTTGCCTGTATATTCTTTTAGACCATAGCATTTTTGCAAAAGCAGTTGAAGGAGTGTGTAATCTCTGCAAGGTATCCCACACATCCTTGGCGGACGTTTTATCTCTGACATCATTAATTAAGTCTTCTTCAAGCATGAGATAAAGACAGGCTTTTGCTTTACTATCTCTCTCTTGAGTGGCTTCATCAGCATCAGCTGCCAGCCCTGTTTCAACTGTTGACCACAGACCTTCCTTTACTAGTAGAGATTGGGCATAAATCTTCCAGGTAGAGTAGTTGTTTCTATTTAATTTACTAAACTTTAGAATTTCCATCTTGATTTGTGCAGTGACTCAATTTGACACAGTCCTTCTGAGTATGCACAGCCAACCCGTCTGGGCTCAAGCAAAACACAAAATGATTTACTCACGAGGCTTATCAGTGCAGCACAAACAGCTTGCTCTGATCTGTTGTCCACAAAGCTTTCTTCCACTCTCTGGAACTTTCAGCTTCTGTGGATGCTGGGTGCTCTAGTAACTGGGCCCATAACCCTTGTCAGGGATGATGGGAGTTCACCTCTGGCTCAAACTCACCACCTTGTTATGCAGCAGAGCCGACCAGCTTAGATCAGTGGTTAATGCTTTTCTCCAAAGCAGCAGAGTTTCAGAGAATAGGCTGAAGATCCTGACAAACTCTCCAAGCCTTCTCACTCTTCTCCAGGTGTCTCCAAAACGTCTCCAGGATTCACTCAGGCAACTCAGTAGTTTTATATAAAACCTACTTTATTCTTCTATATAAATATACTATATGGTCAACAAACCACAATCTCTACACACTACTCCACAATATCTCCAAACCACTGCACCTCTACTCAACCACAATACATTGGCAAACATTGCAATTTTATAGCCATTGTTTATCACCACCCACTAGTTAGTTTCCACCCAGTGGGTGTGTACTTCCATTCTGATTGGTCCACATAGTTCCACCCATGCTTAAGACCAACCCATGTATTTCAACATTTCACCTTGTACACTTAATGATTCTCAGGTGTTTCCAATCTGCATTCAGTACCTCTGTCCTTGGCTCTCAGGCCTTCTAGATTACATTAGCAGTTTCACCTGTGTAGCCCCATAATTGCTCTTGCTTAGTCATTGTGACTTTCACATACATATTTTATTTCTTTCACTGTATGTCCCATGTTGCATTTTCCTTAACAGGTCATGTGTGGCTAAGCAAGATCAGACTGTAGTAAAGATGGCAACAGTTATTAATGAGAAAGAGCAGAGAATCTAGGATAGGCTGCAGCAGTTTCCTTCTGATTGAGGGCTTATCTACATGGGCTAAATACCACAGCTTGCCCCCGGTCCAGAGCCCTGTTGTCCAAATGATGCAAGGCATTTACCCCAATCTGCCCCTAGGCAGTCCTCATCATCCCCTGGGCCAATACAGGGCTGGAACAGGGGTAAACCGGGGTAGGGCCTGACAAACCATTATATGAAAATGCTGAGTTTAATCTGTTCCTACTTGATTGATCCCCAAATGTCTGTGGTGGTCCATCCCAGTATGCTATCCCTTGCTGCAGCCAGAAGTGAGGCAGGGGTCCCTCAGCATGTGACCAAGACCGGTCACATGCAGGGGGCCTTCAGTCACATGTTGCAGGCACCCTTCCTGGCTTCAAAGTAAGCAGGGAAAATGGTGGTAGAGGTGGTGGCTGAAGCAACAGGCTGGCATTCTGTTTGGATACTACATCATCATCATCATCATCATCATCTTTAATTCTATAGGGCCACCAATGTACATGGCACTTTACAAGAAAAAGAACAAAACAGTTCCCTGCCCTCAAGCTTAGAATCTAATAAAGACATGATAGAAAAGGAAAAGGGGCCGCAGTAGGGGAAGGGATTAAGTCTACTATCCTCTTCTTTCCCTCTGCAAGCAGTTGGGATGAAGGCAGTTGGGATGAAGGGAGGGCCATTCTGCTTCTGGACTGAGGCAGGATTGAGTTGTGCCTGCCTTTCCTTCTTTCCCTCTGCAGGCAAGGCAATCTTTGCCTCCTGCTCTGTTTGCCACCCTTCCTTTCCTTCAACCACATCCTTTAGAGGAATAGCTGCCATCTTGTCCTCTGTGGCAAAAATCCTGATCAAAAAACTCTTTTCCGTGTTAAGTCAAGCACCAGAAACTCGACCATAGGCCTCAAAAGCATCTTTAATCTTTCTAACTTCCATCCTGTCCTTAACCAAAAGGGACACATCATCAGCATGGGCCACAAATTTGACAAATTCACACTGAACCAACCACAAACTGTCCAAAGGATGTGGGATTTGGATCCCTGAGATGCTCTTGTCTAAACTAATCTTACACAGGATAGCATCCAAAGCAATAACATACAAGAGAGGGCTCAGAATTTAACTTAAGCCTCTTTTCCCTATGGCCATTGACTTGCAAAACCACCTCTACATCCTTATAAACTAGGAGTGCCTGCTATGGCTGTTTCTATTGTCTGTTGCTTTTAAATTACAATTAAGAAGTGTTTTTAGTATGTTTTCACAAGTATTTATCTGTGTATTTCAAGACTGGCCCATTGAGTATTTAATGGACAAAAGGGTCCCCCCCCCAAATTGTGGGACTTTAGATGGAGACTACCATCAGGTTCTTAATCTGAGGGGAAGGAAACCATGGACCACAGAGGATGAGCAGATTCGTCTCCATCTAAAATGTAAAAATGCTGAGATTTTGAGTGGCGTGGCACAAAGGGTGACAATCAGACATTTTGCCCAGGACTGCCCGAGCACCTGGGAATGGCCAGGTCCTGGATTAGCCAGAGGTGGCATAACAGGTTTGGGAGACAGTGCTTTCGGGGACCGAGCCTCTGGAGGGTGTCAGGGGACCCAGAAAGCCAGTGGGCCAAAAGAGGAAGGAGCCTGGTTCCCTGGCTGTTAGTTTTTGGACAGTGCCCTGGTCCACAGTGCGCCTGGTAAACCTCTATGTGATGTTGGGATTATTTTACCAAAGACAAAGGGGTAAAGAGTCAAAATCTACAGGATGTGAAAGGCACTGCTTATTATGTTAAAAACATAATTGAAAATTTTGTTTTAACTGAAGAAGAGAAATTGCCAAACCATCATTGGAGAAAGTTTAGCTGTGGTTTAATGAGACAACCCCAGCAATAACTTAAGGGATATCTTTAAATAAATATTTTATTATTATTTTTGTATTATTATTATGTATTATTTTTTTAATTTATTTTTTATTTTTTATTCTTTTCCAAATATGTATAATTGTAATGTGCAACTTCTAATTTTAGTATAAAGGTGTAACTATAATGTTTATTGGAAAAGAAAAGAGAGTGATTATTATGTTTAGATTAAGAGGGGAAATGTATTAGTGTTAGGATAGATAGTTTTATTTTTGTATTAGTAATAAAAGAGAATAGAAAAAAAGATTTTTGTGTCATTGTTACAGCCTTTTGTGATCAGGTGTATTATTCTGTAGAATGGTTTTATTTCAATAAAAAATATTCCTAATCCACCCCCCCCCCAAATGCAGCTGAAGAAGGAAGGCCACAGTAGTGGAGAGAAGAGCGTTTGCAAAGTTGCTCAGATTGGGAAGTGAAGGTTGAACAGCAGCATAATGCCAACAAATGCCCCTATTAGCTTCCTAGGCTGAGAAGCTTCCACTGCTATGAGAGAGCCACCATAGAGTAGAGCTTAGTTAGACAGTGGAGATTATCAGACACACTAAATACAACGTTATAATGACACCAGGATATCACTTAAGGGCTTCCTTTTCAGACAACGTTGTTCCCCTCTCGTAATGCACCCATTCTGCTGCTGTTATGCTGGTGCTGGTTTTTATTGATGGAAGAAGCCATCAATACACCCCCTGTTCTGTTTCTGTAACACATGTCCATGTGACTGAAAAGGTGCCCTATTTCTCTGGCAAGATTCCAGCATCAATGGGAGGTCCTTGTCAGAACACGTCCTGGTGAGATCTGGACACAAAGGTAAGTGACATGCTTTTAAAAAACTTTCCTAGTTTACTTGGAAGTTTTAAAGTGTGTTTTTGTGCTTGCTGTCAGTTTTTGTCTTGTATTTTGCTTTTTATTTTTTAATTTCACACACTCTCATCTTCTCGCAAGAGCGGGCAGGATTTCACTCCAGGAAGTGAAAGGAGCTCCCTTAGAGTTTCGTTCACTCCTGGGCTGCCATGAAGATGCTACGAAGGTAGGTCTGAAAAATTTTACTATTGTGGTGTTATAGGGGCGGGAGAGGAGATTGTGGGACAGGGACACTTTTTTCATTCCTGTCTGATAATCTCCTTGGAATAGGTTAATTACAAGTTTCCATCACCAATCAGCCATGAAGCAAAAAGCCATTCACTGTCTCTCAGCTTAATTCACCTTACTGAATTGTTGTGAGGATAAATAAGACAAGAGAAAGCACCATTTATAGTGTCTGAGTTTCTTGGAGGATAGATGGTATAATAATGCTAGAAATAAATGGTAAACAAATAGCAAGGGTTGATCTAGGGGTGTTCTTCTCCTGGGAGGTAATCTTATGATTGTAGAGCCCTAATGCTAGAATTTCTAATTAGAGTCTCCTGGAGCCTTACAGTAACATCTCTTGGATGCCCATTACAGAATTCTGCCTTGTTTGAAACTGTTCCTACTACCCTACTTTGGGAAGATCATATAGATATGGGGAAACAGGGCAAAACTAGGAGCACTGCTTCCTGATGTGTAAGTTCTCCATTCATAGAGAAAATCTGAAGCCACTGCACTCATAGTGATGCTTTCACTTCAATCTCAAGTAGAAAACAGTTTGTGCTGATGGCTTCTTACAGGCCTCTAGTTGACTCCTATGTGAACAGAATACCAGACTATATATGCCTTTAGCATGAGCCAGTGTGGCTCTTCTTATGATCTTATGAATTTGTAGCATAAACATTTCATATATAATATCCAGGCTACAATTCAACCAAAGGCAAACCTATTTAGATCCTATAACCATGTACTTAACGTTTCCATTCGACTCTGTGGGACTGAGAAGTGCCTAACTTTGGCTGGAATGTCTATCCCTTGTACCAGTAAACACCTTTGAACTGTATGAATGATACAGGTTCAACAGGCCATTTCATGAGTGTCACCCACTGTGGTTCATAATTAAATTATCAGCCCATGCTGGGTCACAGCCACTTTTTATAGCTACTCGAGACCAGTCAAATGCAAATGAAGAAGTCCACATTTCTGATTTTCTGCCATGGTACTCTAGAATGGGAGGAAGATGGATGTGTGTTCTAAGGACAACCCTTGGGGGTTGTCTAGATCATAAAAAACCCTCACAGAATGTAAGGTGAATACCTTTTGTCCTAAGGGAAACTCGAAGTGAATCGACATATTTGAAAGGAGGGGGACAAAAACAATCTAATACTTCATGGGAAAAGCTTTGCCAGAACTTTTAAAAATAACCTGCAGGAAATGCACATTCCTGCTCATCAGGACAAGCAACGTGATTAGTTGCATAGTCCAGAGAGGGTGGAGCTGATGTCCGATTGGTTGGATGCACGCAGGGGAGGCCTTTCCATCAAGTTCCAGGAAGGGCACCTGATCGTGCACTTTTTTACTTCTTTTTTAAAAAAATGTTAAAAAGTACCCAGAGGCTTTGTGTGTGTGTGGGGGGGGGAGCAATTGGGGTGATGGTGGAGACACTGAAGGTGAGAACCTGGCAGGAAGAGGAGTAGAGAGATGCCAGTCCTTTGCCCAACCCGGCAGCAGCAGGAGAAGGAAGAGGAGGGAAGTTCATCCCGTCCCTTTGCAGCCGGTTCTGCAGCAAGGAAGGCCAGTTGCAAAAGGCCTGCCTAAATAAAAAGGTCTCAAACATTTTCTCTTGATTTTGTAAAATTGATTGCCACAATCATCCCCCCACCCTCAAAACATTGTGGGAACATATCGATGTTGTTGCATGTTGGGAATACTATGCAGGTAAGTGGATTATTTTTTCTTGTTTAGATGAGCCGTTGGAAAAGTTACTCTTTGGATTACAACCTCCAGAATTCCTCACCCAGGATGACCACTGGGCATGCTAGGTGGGGGCTGTGTATGTTGTATTCCAAAATTATTGTGTCCAAGGACCATGAGAAACTTATAGCACCTCTAAAAACCATGAGAAACTGCAATAGCTCTGTCCTACATTGGTCAAAGTGGATATACAATGGAAAGGGAAGGCTTGGGGGTGCAGACTGAAGGGTTTCAGTCCAGGATGTGGCAAATGTCTATTTTGAAAATTCTGCCATGTCTTTCTTTCATGTGTAGTATTGGTTAACATTTTAGAACAGCATTCCAAAAGTGACTTGCATGCAAATTGACATGCCAGATTTACGAGGTGAGAGAAAGGAGATTTTCACATGGGAGAAATAACCCCCGTGGAGATCGAGAGAGAAACGGGGCTGTTCCACTGCCAGCGCTCTGTTTTGCACACACCCTTCCTTCTCCTGATCTCTCATCGTCCTCCCTCCGTCCTGCTTCCATTTCCCTTCCAATATTTTCTGCTATTTTTTTACTAAGGAAGAACTTTCATTAGTAAAAAATATCAGAAGGGAAATGGAAGCAGGATGGAGGGAGGATGACGGGAGAGCGGGAGAAGGAAGGGGGTGTGCGAAATGTAGCACTGGCAGTTGAACAGCCCCGTTTATCTCCCGATTTCCGCGGGGGTTATTTCCCCCATGTGAAAATCTCCAAAGAGGAAATAAATGAACAAAAGCCTTTCCTTCTTTAACACAAAAGTCCGTGATATTACTGGACCCTTCTTTTTTTCCACTGTGATGCGCAATGGACAAAGCACTGAAATATCACTTAAAGGGGTTTCTTGAAAGCAAAACCTTGTAAAACCAACTGAAGCAAGAATACCAACCTTTCTAATTCTTCAGTGAGAGCTGCCTCAAGTTCTACCACTTAAACTGTGCCTCTAGACCTATTCCTTTTTTTATTTGTATGGGAGTTGGTCTGCCACAGTACACCAAAGGATAGCTCAAACCTACTGTGAATGGCTGAAATTATGGGGACACAATCCAGAAGTAAGGCACTTCTCAGTCCCATAGAGTCCAATCGTAGAGTTAAGTACATGGTTATAGCATCTGAATAGGCTTTCCTTTGGTTGGATTGTATCCTGGATTTTATATGTGAAATGTTTATGCTACAAACTCATAAGATCATAAGAAGAGCCACACTGGATCATTCTAAAGGCATATCTAGTCTGGTATTCTAGTCACTGAATGGCCGAGAGTGTTGATGTTTGTCATGTAGGTTCAGGCATGTTCAAGGTCATCACTCAAGTGTTCACAATCAGTTCTCTGATTTGTCTGAAAGGTAGAAACACAATCTCATTATTTAATAGACTGACCTTGTATACAAAGGCATACAAAGGCATCTCTGATATAAGAGGGATTCTGCTGTATTTTTTATGAAACAGAGTAGTGTGTGATAATGTGTGGTACACAAGGCATTTTTAAAGAAATTGTTACCAGGACTCCATTTTCTCATTCAAATGGTTCATGAGTGGAAGCTTTACAGCAACACAGTCCTGACATTTGAACTGAGGTAAAAGTGATTTTAAAAAAAAAAACACCCAGGGAGTAAACATAATAAATACATTTAAATAAATTATATCCCAGCATTAGTCAGTGTAGCTTATAGTCAGAATTGGTTTTCTTGATTTATTGATTTGTATGTGTCTATTTGTTTCCACTGGTTGTTCAAAAGGTAGGACTGAATGTCTATTTGGATGCACGGATCTTACATTAAAAATGCCTTGGTGGTAAACACCAAGCCAAAAATTGGAGGAATGTTGATCCTTTTCTCAAAATAAAATTTCTTTAACAAGCAAAAACTGAACATTGAATCTGATATGTCTGTGTTCCTGATATACCCATATCTAACTATGGCCATGTTTCCAGGCCATTTAAAATATCAAAATGAAAGGATTATGTCTAATATGAAACATCATTCGAGCAGGCATACATTCTAGACTTAAAGAAATTCTAGACTTTCTTCCCCTTCCTCCTCTTTCCTAAGAAGCCTTCTGCACTACCCCAAAACCTTCTCCAGAAGGTTTGCTGGCAATCCAGAGCAGGTTTTGAGGGTGTACAGGAAGAGAGAGATCTTCCTTCTTCCTGGTTCCACGGATTGAAACACTTCTGTCAGGAACAGCCCCATTCCATGTTCCTATGTGTTGTGCAGCTTTGAATTTTCCTTTGACTCAGAGCATGTCAACAGCTGAATGCCCTTTAGGCTTGAGTCATGTCATTAGCCAATTCAGATAGCCATGAGCGCTACTCATAGTTGTCTTCTGCTGTATCCCAGTAGCTTGCTGAGTGCCATCCGACCTGGGAGTTTCATCTTCTGGTACTAGAATCATAGAATCATAGAATTGCAGAGTTGGAAGAAACCATGAGGGCCATCCAGTCCAACCCCCTGCCATGCAGGAAATCATGATCAAACCATCCCTGACAGATGGCCATCCAGCCTCTGTTTAAAGACCTCCAAGGAAGGAGACCCCACCACGCTCCGAGGGAGTGTGTTCCACTGCCGAACAGCTCTTACTGTCAAAAAGTTCCTCCTAATGTTGAGGTGGAATCTCTGTTCCTGGAGCTTGCATCCATTGCTCCGTGTTCCAATCTCTGGAGCAGCAGAAAACAAGCTTGCTTCATCCTCAACGAGACACCCCTTCAAATACTTAAACAGGGCTATCATATCGCCTCTTAGCCGTCTTTTTTCCAGGCTAAACATACCCAGCTCCCTAAGTCCCTCCTCATAAGGCATCATTTCCAGACCTTTCACCATTTTAGTCACCCTTCTCTGGACACGCTCCAATTTGTCAATATCCTTTTTGAACTGAGGTCCCTAGAACTGGACACAATATTCTAGGTGAGGTCTGACCAAGGCAGAATAGAGCGGCACTATTACTTCCCTTGATCTGAACACTATACTTCTATTGATGCAGCCCAAAATCGCATTGGCCTTTTTAGCTGCCGCATCATCAACTACCTCTTGTTTCATTTTGGATGTCTCCTCATAGTGTTTTGGTGGTAAAAGATCTTCAAAAGCAGCTTTACTGTGCCTCCCTCTGCACAGTACTAATAAGAATTAGCTATCGTGCCGCTACTGTCGTCTCTGAGAGATCCTTCACCAGTGTCACCTCCACTACTGCTGCTGCCCAGTAGCTGTCTGGTACATCTAGGACTTTATCACATGAGAGGTTTGTTGCATGATTGCATTGGCTTATTTCCATGTTTGATCTTCCTTATCACATGTATCATGACTCTCCCATTGTTGAATCACATTGTTATTGGATTGCATCTTTTCATTGATGGGAAAAAACTATGAATGGCTCCAGTATCAATGCTATTCAGCTATTATTTCTGGTGCAATCATTTTCATAGAATCATAGAATTGCAGAGTTGGAAGAAACCACGAGGGCCATCCAGTCCAACCCCCCTGCCACGCAGGAAATCTTGATCAGAGCATCCCCGACAGATGGCCATCCAGCCTCTGTTTGCAGTTCAATATTCCAATAGTCATGTGGTGTGAGTTGGTGTGGCTCTCCTTTTTGCCCTTTCCCTGTCCCCAAACAAGGTGAAGTCACAATGCCTTTATTCTATTCTCTGGTTTTTATATTTAAAATTGTTTTGTTGTAATTGTGCAAATGTGCTGTTGTGGAGGGTCCCCAGAATGTTGCAGTTATGCAATTATGGCAATACCCTCCATTTTCAAAAAGTCTTAGCTCAGTAAAGGCCTTTCTGAGATGGGATACCCTATCAAAAGTGCTGCCACCATCAGCATACTCTTTTGCCTCAAAGGACCACATGATCTCACCACCATGGGAAGGTAGTGCTATCGTCACTACCGTGGCACAACAAAGAGTAACAACTTAGCTGGTTTATTTTTATTTTCATTGAAAAGATTCCGCTTCAAGCAATACGAAGCACAAAAGCTGGCCATGACCCGCTATGAATGAGGAATGATGATAATTATCCTGGATCCTCCAAAGACTTTGTGATGCTCAACGTGAAACTGTTCAGCAGGAGTGTTCTAAACTCACATGTAATATCATGTCATATCCTTTAATCAATTGAATTGCATCAGACAACCCATATATACAGCCAGTCATACAATATACACATATACATGTACCTAATACTAATATACTTGAAGCAAATAATATAATGATACACAAAGTATTTCACTATATAACTGCAGTTACCTGATACAAATAATATAATGCTACACAAAGTTTTCCATTATACCACTGCAGTTTCTTAATGGAGGATTTCAAGACTCACAGTGGTATATAACAACCCTTCAATGTTGTCATGATGGCCTGCCCAGGCCATCATGGAGAGTTCATCTCAAAAACCTACGGTTCATAGCAGTGGAAAATTCCACTCTGTTTTCCATGCCATCAGGTATGGCTAAGGGGGTGGGAACCTCATTTCCTAAACATGACATCACATCACCTGACTGGAGAGCCAATCAGAGTTGGCAAGGCAGAACCAATCAGAGATGACCACAAAGACCTTTAAAGTTTTCTGAAACCCTTTGTTCGAGACCACATATTGAGAGCACATGGGGAGAGCAGATGGCAAGATACCAAACTGTGATAACAGAGGTTGGGGAAAGCCAATCTTGCTCTCATGGGCTTGATAACATCAAAAAGCCCCAAAATGATACATGAAGCCTCAGGAGGAGGCTTCTATCCAAAAGGACTCTGAATTCCATCTCCAGAGACTAAATGGGGCCAGCTAGGGTGAGCCTGGCCCAAGCATCCCATTGGGACTGATGATGATGGTCATCATAAATTGTAAGTAACTATTATTCTTAGCTTAGGGACCATCTAGCTAGTTGCGTTAGCTTTTATGATTTCATTTTAGTACTCTGGACTGAATGTATCTCTTCTTATAAACTCAAGCTAAATCCTGGGGGCATGTTGTCCTCCAAGTACCCTTAAGCCTGTGGAACTAAAATAAAGCTTTTTCTGGTATTTCCTAATCTCCATGGTCACGTGCCTTTTCTTGGTCAGCTATCAGAACTTCTCTGGGATAGAGAAAAGGGTCATTGTTGATATTTTAACACAATCTGTCTGGCTTCTCACTGCGTTTGACAAAAGAGAAAGGGTAAACTCAGAGAGTGGTGGCGGCGTTACCTTAGAAAGGGATTTCTAGACTAAAGGAACCTTTGAGAGTGTGTTTTCAGATTGTACAAACAAGCTGGAAGCCTTCTCTTCCCACTTGAAGAGAGGGCCAGCTTACCATAGGGTGGCAGCAGGTTTTTCTGAACTGCATGGAGTGAAGGGTGGCATAAACACTGTTCAAAAGTTATCCTGGATCCTCACTCAATAACTATGTTCCCTTCCATGAATTTAATGCATTATCCTTATTGTGAATGCAATGGGTTATGATGAAAAGCAGCTATAGAAATCACTCTACAGTTGTCCATCCACTTCACGGATTTGACATTCGCGGATTTGAGTATTCACGGCTTGAAAATATTCTTAAAAAAATAATAATCATAATAGCAAACCTTGATTTTGCCATCTTATATAAGGGACACCATTTTGCTATGCCATTGCATATAATGGGACTTGAGTATTCGCGGATTTGGGTATTCATGGGGGGTCCTGGAACCAAACCCCAGTGAATGTGAAGGAACAACTGTAGCTGTTTCCACCTAAGGGTTTTAATTCTGCAATCTGTAGCCATACTGCCTCAAATATTTTATGAGACTGCAGGAGGGAGTTGTGTTTCTAGATGCCATCTGCTCTTCATAACCGACCAGTGTATTCCCACCTTACTTGAGTTGCTTCCACATAAAGGTTTTAATTTTGAAATCTGCAGCCATCCTGCTTCAAATATTTTATGAGACTGCAGGAGGTAGGTGGGCTCCCAGATGGCATCTGCTGTTCATATCCCACCAGTGTATTCCCACCTCTTCTATTGCTAGGAGATGTCCATCCGGAAGCTCCCAGTCATACCTACTGTATTGTGCAAGCATGCTGCCTAATTTGCAGGATTTCCAGGAAGTCACAGTGACATCACCTTCCATTTGTAGCCCCCCTGTTTTGTCCCACCTGTTCTTCTACCTTCCTCCTTAAAATTCATTAGGGAGCATGAATTAAGGAAAATTCATTAGGGAGTATGACGGTAATGCCTTTTGACTCACAAGCAACACTAGAGTTCTTCAGCTTAAGATACCCATGAACTTTGTTGCATCATTCACTCTTTTAAGGATTCTGACAGTGACAGGTAGGGCTTACCTGCGCGTAGGCATGGGTGTCTTATCAAACTGTATGGTGGCTCCCTTAAGGTACCTGCTAAGATCACTTCTTTTCATATTCTCTTTTAGCATAATGTATGAAATCCAGAGCCAGCATGGCATAGTGGTTTGAGTGCTGGACTACAACTCTGGAAACCAGGGTTCAGACCCCCACTCAACTATGAAAACCCACTGGGTGACCCTGGGCAAGTCATTCTCTCTCAGCCTCAAACAAAGACAAAGGCAACCCCCTTTGAACAAATCTTTCCAAGAAAACCCCATGATAGGTTTGCATTAGGTTTGCCATCATTTGGAAACGAATTGAAGGCACACAAAAACAACAACATGAAATGCAGAGGTCTTAGACAAATGAATTTGGAAAAGTGCCCTAGCAGAAGGGAAACATTCAAAAACATTATTTTAAAAAAACCTCTTTCCAATCGTTTCTGGACATTAAATATTTTATGAAAAAAATATATTGTAATTTTCATTCTACTGTATTTCAGTACAGGTTGAGTCTCCCTTACCCAGAAATCTACAATCCAAAATACTCCAAAATCCAAAATTGTCCACATGGGTGGCTGAAATAGTGACATCTTTGCTTTCTGATGGTTCAATGTACATAAACTTTGTTTCATGCACAAGATTATTAAGACTATTGTGTATAACATTACCTTTTAGCTGCATGTACAAGGTGTATATGAAACATAAATGACTTCCGTGTTTAGACTTGAGTCCCATCTCCAAGATCTCTCATTATGTATATGCAGATAATCCACAAAAATCCAAAACACTTCTGGTCCCAAGCATTTTGGATAAGGGATACTCAACCTGTATTATGTTTTACTCCTCTTCGGTATCTTCAATAATGCTAGATTTCACCTCCAAATTATTCCTGAAGAATGAGGAGTTCCCTGGAGAACAGAAATAGGGAATTGTGGGCTTACAGGTCTATTTTTGTTTTCTTAACTAGAACCCTGAGGTCCACCAAGCAGAGCTTGGTGCAGTTGAATCTGGATGGGCTGATTGCATTGAGAGTTGATGGGATGCCAAAATCACTCCACTGTCACATGAACTGTATGACTGCATCTGATGTATTCTGTATTTAAAAAAACAACAACACCCTTATTTAATTAGTCACATATCATTGTATACATGAGAGGCGCACTTTTATGCAATTTTTTTCCTGGTATTGACTAGTGTTGTGTGAATATTATACTATTCCAGTCCATACTAGCCCTGTTCAGGCACTAGTATGCTATCTTGAACATGGGAGCATGGGCAATCCTAGCCCTTCTCCCTGTCATTATCACTCTTGGAAAGTGATGCCTCTGAAGAAGAGAGTTTCCTGTTTGTGTGCAACACATCTGTTCTTTTATTTTAATTCTGCTTTAATATTTTATTCCAGTCATCTTTTTACTGTTCTTTTTATTCAATATTATTGTGACTTGCATGAGTCCCATTTTTGAGAGAAAGGCAGGACATACATCCAATAAATCTATACTTATAATAAAAAGTATTTTTGTGTGAGTATGAGGTATGTCTATTAAATAATGAGACTGTGTTTCTACCTTTCATTTTTTTTACATATATATACTGTGTGTGTGTATATATATATATATGTGTGTGTAAAACAAATGATATATATATATATCATTTTTTTCTTTTATATATATCATTTTTTCTTTTATATATATATATATATATATATATATAAAAGAAAAAAAGTGAAACAAACATTTTACAAATTTTGTTTAAGCAATAAGAAACCATTCCCATTGAAAATATGACATTTGAAAAATACAATAGATCATAGTTTCTCAAACTTGAACTTTTACATTGTGTGTTCTTTTCTCTTTGATAAAAATACTTTTATGTTACTCTTATACAAATATTAGTTTTTAATTTCCTAATTTATCTTATAAAAAAGAAAAGGAAATATGGATGTAAGATAAAGGAACAATGCACCCTTTGATATATAAAGCTTCCCACCCTACAACTTCTGATGATTTGTGTTCATATTTCTACTCCGACATTAGCAGATTAATGTTACTACAAGATAAAGCAAGCCTAGTATGATTTTTATATCCTAATATTTCCTTTCTTGGGATAAATTATTTTTAGTTCCTATATCTGATCTAAGTTTCAGATTTATTGTATTTATCTTAGTTGATTTAATATTATATCTGGACCCCATTTCATTTCCATATAATTTGTCACATCTTTCCAACTCTCTTGATGATTTATTAGTGTACCTTCTTTCAAACAGTAAGTAAGTTTATCCATCTCAAACATGTCTGAAACCTTCATGATCCATTCGTTTGTCACTGGGATTTCATCTGTTCTCCACTTCTGAGCAAAGACCAGTCTTGCTGCTGTTACCATATATATCAGAATTTTTCCTTTAGATTTTAAGCTTGGGTCTTCCATCATATTTAGAAGATACAATTCTGGTTTGAGTTGTATATTGATCTTAAATATTTCTCATATCAGTGTGTGAATTTTTTCCAGATTGTTTTTTGTTTCTTTACACTCCCACCACAAATGATAGAAAGTTTCTTTTTCTTCTTTGCATTTCCAACATAAATTGCTATAGTTACCATACATTTTAGCGATTCTGTCAGGAGGTAGGTACCACTGGTAAAATTGTCTTTAATAGTCTCACTCTCTGTCTTGAATTTAAAGATTAATTGATATAATTTAGACAAAAGACATTCTGAACTGGAGATTCTCATCTTTTCAAATTATGATTTCTTTATCATTTTCAATTACACCGATCTTCGTCTTTTTTGAATTGCTCTGTTGACTGTTTATAAATAAACCAATGACAGGTGATACGTGATTCATGTAGTTCCTCAGGGGATTTTATTATGAATTTATTGTTTTATTGTTTTAATAGTTTTTTAAATGTTTTAATGTTATCCCTGTTTCAACTTTCACTTTTTGGGCTTTGTGGAAAGCTTCATGAGAAATTAAAGGTGATTAAAGTCCTAGTTCCATTTATAATGTTCTTGCCATCGAAAGGCATGAAAGCCAAATCTCTGTCTGCTCCTTCCAACAGTATTGTTCTTTTATTTGCTAGATTAATCCAGTCTAAAACCCATGCTAAACA
The DNA here is from genome assembly GCA_030847615.1 of Gambelia wislizenii. NCBI lineage: Eukaryota > Metazoa > Chordata > Lepidosauria > Squamata > Crotaphytidae > Gambelia > Gambelia wislizenii. The sequence continues at coordinate 372,292,955 of JAUMIR010000001.1, forward strand.
GCTGGTGTAAAGAGTCAAGTCCGGCACAGCTAAACCACAAGGCTCTCTACTGTCAATCAATACTTTCCATTTGATTCAAGGTTTCTTTCCCTCCCATATGAATTTAGTAATTTCTCTTTGCCAGTCCTTTAAGGGCAGGTCATTTATAATTATTGGTATAATCTGGAAAAGATATAGTGTTTTTGGTAATACGTTCATTTTTATTGATGTGATTCGGCCCATTAATGATAGTTTTAATTTTGTCCATCTGTTCAAGTCTTGTTTGATTTCTGCTCATATTTTTCTGTAATTATTATCAAATAGCTCCAATTTTTTTAAAAAATGATGACTCCCAAATATCTTGCTTTTTTGATGATCTTGAAGTCAGAGATTTTTACCAATTCTTCTTCTTCTGTTAGATTTTTGGTTATCATTACTGTTTTTCTTTATTTATTTTGAAACCTGCATATTTTTCAAATACTTGTAATGATTCTTTTAATGGATCTATACTTTGCGTGTGGTTTTCTAGTGATATGGCCAAGTTGTCAGCAAAAGCTCAGATTTCATATGTTTGTTCCTTCAATTTTGCTCCTTGGATTCTATCGTCTTTTCTAATATCTCTATTTAAAATCTCCAGTATAAGAAATGAAGAGTAAGGGTGACAGAGGGCAACCTTGTTGGGTTCCCTTCCTTATTTTGATTGTTTTTGTCTTTTCACCATTCACTATGATTTGAGATCTTTGATTTTAATGTATCGAACTAATCCAATTAACAAAATTGTCTCCAAAATGCATCTCTTTTAAGCTTTCCATCATAAACTTCCAATTTAAGTTATCAAATGCTTTTTCAGCATCCAATAGGATTAAAGCAAATTTTCTTTCATTATGTTTCTCAAGATAGTCTATTAGATTTATTATACACCTGATATTCTCTTTTAAATGTCTTTTCAGAAGGAAACCCACTTGATCTTCTGTTATCCAATCTTTTAAAAATAAATTCAATCTTTTAGCTAAAATCTGAGCAAAGATTTTATAATCAGTATTTTAAAGGGATATTAGCTTATAATTTTTGGGGTATTGTAATGTCTTTGTCTTCTTTTGGAATCAGTATTATATCTGCTGCTTCCCATGTTGCCAGCTTATTTCCTTTAAGAATGTTATTCATCACTTTACACAATGGGTCTAGTAATTCCTCTTATAGATTCTTATAGTATAAAAGGGTAAAGCTATCTGGTCCTGGAGTCTTTCCTGGTTTGTTTGATTTATTGACTTTCATTCTTAGGACTTTTTCAAATGGGGTTAAAAAAGACCCTAAGGAGGTCAGGAGAAGAACGGGGCTGTTGCACTTGCAGAGCCCTGTTTCAGACAGCCCTGTCCTCCTCCGTCCTCCTCCCAACCTTCCCCTGTGCTGCAGGTGCTGCTTTTTATTGATGGGTTTTTCGATCAATAAAAAGCGGCACCAACAGCATGGAGGAAGCATGGGGGAAGGTCGGGAGGAGGACGGGGCTGTCTGAAATGGGGCTCTGTAAGTGCAGTAGCCCCATTCTTCTCCTGACCTCTTAGGTTTTTTTTTAACCCTGTTTGAAAAAGTCCTTAGTTATTAGTTTGTTTAACTCATGTCTTAGGTCTTCCCCTCCATATTCACCAGATTTGACACCATTCAACTTTGTTCTTTTCCCTAAAGTGGCATCAGTGCTTAAAAGAACACATTTTGAGTTAATTTATGCAGTAAAGAAGAAAATGGCAGATGTGTTGAGACAGCTGATGGAAACTGATCTGATCCACACCTTTGACCAGTGGAAAACAAGACTGCATCAGTGTGTGAGTGTGCATGGGGAGTATTTTGAAGGGGACAAGCATTAGAATTGTAATAATATAAATAAATATGGGTTATTGTATCAGTCTTGTTATTTAATAGACAGACCTCATACATGTGTGTCTTTCCATGTCTTACAACCACGACTCTTTGGGAGATTGTGCTGAGTGGGTTAAAATTTGACACGGGTGTTTTTGGTTGACACCCAAGTTGCAGTGCCAAGTTTCAAATTGACATTCCAAACATCAATTTGGGGGAAGACGAAGAGAACTATCACTAGAGGCATAAGGAGGGTACAGTAATAACTCATTGGGGCAATGTAGTAGATGTTTCAGAACTCAGAACTCTTATCAAGTTTTTTTTTTGTTGTCATCCAAGTGGCACTGCCCAGTGTGAAGTCAAAAGCTTGAAATTTCAGGTTGGGAATGGGGCTAAGTAAAAGCAAAAAAGGGGGGTCTGCCATAACTCATTGGGACATTATGGTAGATACAGGTTGCCCCTCATTTATGCAGGATTGAAACCTGTGGTTTCACTTACCTGAAGTTGGGAGGAAAGGTGTCTCTAGGCATCTGGACAACCATAGAGTCATACTGGAGGTAGCCTCTCTAGGCATTGGGAGGTCCTCCAGCACAACTTTATGGTCAACGTCTGCCAGAGGTTGACCATAGAGTCATGCCAGATGTCTAGAAGGGCATCCCCTCTAGGCATTTTCTAGGTCCGCCAGTGCAAGTTTTTGGCAGTTCACTATTATATTCAGTTTCATGTATCTGCGGTAAGTCTGAGAACATATTCCCCATGTAAACTGGCAGGGGGGACTGTACTTTAACATTTACCAAAGCATTTTTTGGTTGTCACACAACTTGCAGTGGCTGGTTTTAACTAAAACTCAGAAATTGAAGACATCCTAGAAGTAAAAAAAGAAAAAGAAAAAAAGGACAACCTGCCATACCTTGTTAGGAAATACTTTTAAAGGGCTTGAAAACAGGAAAGGGCACTGCTGTAAAAATCCCTGAAGCTTAAAAAGGAGGGGGAAAATGGGAGAGGGCTCTCTGAGGTACTGCTGATGATAAGGTTAATGAAATAGACACATGGTGGGTGGATTGAGGACCCTATGGACCTATTTGGGGATATTAGGTACAGACCAAAGCAGAGCTGAGTACACTTAGCTAGTCAGTAATAAATGGCAGTAATTCTTTACATAATTTCATAACCTGCTTATAACACTTGCAGTGACAACCTGAATACATAAAACTGGGTGGATGAAGATTTTAATGCTTCGTGAGTAAAAACTGTGCTAATAGAGATTGCTGTGAGCATGTGTTTAAAACTACTTGAGCTGTGAGTTAGTACATGAACAAGAAAGCTTTTCTGAATGAAAAAAGAGACTGAAAATTATTTCAAATGATTTATTTATGGCTGCATAGTCTTACGTGAGACATGTTACTATGGAAACTGTTTCAGAAGCTCAGAGATTATTGTTTTGATTTAAATTGGTTATGATATCCAATTTTTTTTTAACACTGCTTTCCTTCCTAATCCCGTAGTGCATCCAGTAGTAAACTACGGAACTAACACTTTCTACTCTGAGTTATCTTAATTGATGTAGGAGCCTCTACTGAAATTAAGCCTCTGTATGTCACAGTGTTGGAAGCAGGCCTTTGCTAGTTCTAAAGGTATTTCTTTCCAGAAGCATAATGAAAATAAAATCATGTTTACAGGGCTATGCCATACATATATATTCATAAATAAATATACAGGTCACACCCCTCCTCCCATAACTGTGGAATCAAAACCCTCAGTTTCAGTTATCTATGGCTAACCTAACATGCATCATGCTGGAAAATGCCTAGAGAGGCATCCTCTCTAGAAATCGCTAGGTCTTCCAATGCAATTTTATGGTGTGTTTGTACAGCAAGTCCTTTATTTTAATAGGGTTTATCTGTTGTTTCACTTATAAATGGTAAGTCCAGGAATGTTTCCCCCACAGATACAGGAGGCAACCTGTATATGCAGTTGTAGCAAATTGAAACACTTCAGCAGCCATAAGAATTTGAAGGTAAGTGTCTTAAATAAAAACTTTTTAGATGAGTGTATCATTTTGGTCTCAGAGCATGTATACTGTGGATAACAATACATTATAATGTCAGTTTTTCTTGTGAAGAACGAATGATTTATTTTAACAAAATTACCTGTGGTCAATTTGGAACTGAAGTTTCTAAATTAAATACAGACATACAGTATCACAGCCTATAACAAAGTAGCTCCTATTTACACCTACCCAGCACCAATTTTCTTCCTCGTTCTCTGTCTTGCTGGACTTTTTTAGCAGCATAAGCACTGAGAGGATGACGAAAGAAGGCTGCTGAAACACAGACTTTCAGTGTTAGGTTGCAGCAGTGGGTCTGCAGTAAACAATGCAATAACCAAAGATTGAGCTGGGAAAGGATGGGATTCTACTCAATTCAATCCTACTGTAGCTGTGATTGCAAACCTACAAAAGGCAAAGTACACAGCTGCCACCTCCAGAATCCCTTACTGAGCATGCATGAACAACAAAACAGAAAGGAGGAGAGCTGTTAAGCCTGCCTTACCAGTTACTTTTTTTTTTTTTTAAGTACAGGGCTGTACGTTTGGTGAACAAAATGGAAATCATGAAAAAGTGGATACTGGTTAAAGAAAAAAATCATCCCTAGATGCATTTTGCAAGTAGTTTTCAAGTGGCCTCTTGAAGGTTCGAAATGCTTTTGTTTCCTTATACAAGGCTTAGGTGACCTGGTTGTTACACTTCACATACTAGTTTTGAATAAAAAGTTTGCTGAAACACATTGAACTTCTCTTCTTATTTTTTGTGGTATAGGAACCTATCCCTGTTCTTTCCATGTTATTTCTACCAGTACCTTTGGTGCCAAATTTTCTATTGAAGAAGTAATGCCCAGGAACACATCTACAGGTTGCCCCTGTATCTGAGGTAGAAGCATTCTGTGGATATGTGAAACTGGATAATAGTGGACCCTATTGAAATGAATGACTTCTGGCCCAACTTTAAGGGGGGAAATAGCATAGAATCGCTCTGGATAACTTAGAAAATGCCAAGAGAGGACATATTTTTTTCAGAAGTAGATAGGTGAAATCATGGATACCAGTCCTGTGGATACAAGAGTTGACCTGTACTTCATTAACTGAGGTATACCTGTACAAACATTGTTTCAATTAGCTCGAAACATGGTCATTTTGGGAGCTAGGACCCAGAACATGAAATGTAAAACTATGACTTCAATAAATATTTTTTAGAATAATCAGTCATGTTTCCCTCCCTCCAAGTGGATGTCTTCAGAAAATATTGGGAACAGCTAGTACATGCATTCCTCCTACTCCTACTCCTCAGCAACACCCTTTTTGGTGTCATTCTGGGAAAGGAGTGCTAATGTTTCCATAATATTTCCATAGTGTCTTCAAACATCTTCAAATGGCATTACCACTGCCAGGCAGGTCAACCAGCTAGCCTAGACTATGGCAACCACCTTGGCAGACCTTGGAAAAGTTGCTTTGGGGATCACATCTCCCTGGATCCCCGCCCCCTTAACATGGCCATTTGGCACGTTGGCAGAGAGGGTACTAGGAGATGTAGTTTAAAAAGGAACTTTCCCAGACTCTGCACCTGGGCTCCACAAATGATAACGGCAGAGAGGCGAAAGCAGGAGAAAATGAGCCAGTAGGGATGTTGATGGGAGGGACAGCATCTTCATACCTTCCCACATTGCACAAGTCAAAAGGGACATATGGGTCTGAGCAATGTCAGAGTGTAGTCAAAAGGATGTGACCAGGCAACAAGAAGGCAAAAAGTATTAAAGAGGACGAACACACAATCTATTGTTTTAAGCAGGGAAACCCTGGAATTTATGTATTGGGATTAGGAAAGCTGGGGATGGGGGAATCAATAAATACAATATTCTATTTGTGTGTGTGCACATGTGAGCACAGCATGATTAACAATAAATTTATGGCCAGACAGAAATATATTGCAGGTATGACTGAAAAAGAGTGTCTAACACATTATAAAAATGCCATTGGCTTAGTAACTAGCCATTGTTGCTACATGGAAATTTAAATGCTTTCCCCTGAAAGTCTGCAGCTGCAGTAGTATAGTATTCATGTACTATAAATGCACTATAAATTTATCTTCTTTGGATGCTAGTTTTGCAATGCAGCCATGGTACAGAGGTGGAAAAGAGTTGAATTTCTTGATTGATATCCCAAAGTGATTCTAAGAAGACTCAGTTTCAAGTCTTTCATGTCATTCTACAATATGAAGATAGGATTTCAGAAACGTTATGTAATCCATTTATTGTCTTGATTGTTCAGGCAGCAGTGCTGGAGTGCAACCACTTTTTAGAAAATGTTTTCAGGAGCAGTGCCTTCAGTTGCACTGATAAAGTCAGGACTCTATCTCAATCTGTATTCAAAGATCCTACACAATTTGCCTTTTCAAATAGGGAACTTATAAGTGGCCTACCTCTCCCATTGTTGGGGAAAAATGGGGCACCAAAGTACTTCTCTTACATAAAGACTAAGAGTAATGGGCTCTTAGAACCATGTTCTTTTATTTTTTTAAATCAGAGATTCTTTTGCAGTAATAGACATGATGGTAGCTTGTAGTACATTACAATTACATATGTGGCTGGTGGCATACAGTATAATTTCTCCTGCTTTAGTGGGTGGGATTGCAGTTCATGCTTTCAGATGGAAGGATCTCCTAGGTTTAATCCCTGGCATTTCTATTTAGCAGGGCTAGTGAGTCCCTGGGTATACCTGCTGCCATTTACAGGAACAGAGCACAGAACTTTTTTTTTTTTTTGGAAAAGCAATTAGTACAGTTATTGTTCTAATAGAGACGGTATTGTGTAGTGGTTTGAGTGTTGGACTGTGAGCCTGGAAGACGAGGGTTCAAATCCCTGCTTGGCCATGGAAGCCCACTGGGTGGTCTTGGGCAAGTCACACTCTCATCATCAGAGGAAGGCAATGACAAACTGGTTTTGAACGTAACTTGCTAAGAATACCCCATGACAGGGTTGACTTTGTGTCACCATAAGTCAGAAATCACTAGAACACACCGAAACAATAACAACCCAGTAGTGGACACCACTGAGAGGAACCCTACACTACCCTGCTGGTACTCTTGGACCTCTCAGCAGCCTTTGACAATATAGATCATTCCATCCTCTTGGATCGCCTGAGAGAGTTAGGAATTGGAGGCACTGCTCTGCTGTGGTTCCGTTCCTTTCTCTCAGGCAGATCCCAGAGGGTGAGGCTCGGGGACAGTTGCTCTTCCAGAATTGAGCTTAACTGTGGTGTCCCTCAGGGTGCCATCCTGTCCCCGATGCTATTTAACATTTATATGAAGCCGCTGAGAGAGATCATCCGGAAGCATGGAGCTCGGTGTCATCAGTATACTGATGACACTCAGATATATTTCTCCATGACCAGATCGTCGGCTCAGACTTCAAATGGCATCCCTCCTCTCAATGACTGTCTTAGAGCAGTAATGGATTGGATGAGGAAAAACAGATTGAGACTAAATCCAGACAAAATGGAGGTACTGATAGTCACAGGCCCAAAACCAGGTCTGGGAATACAACTTCCAGTCCTGGATGGAGTCACACTCTCTTCTAAGGACTGTGTTCGCAGTATGAGGGTACTCCTAGATTCGTCGCTTCACATGGCTAGTCAGGTGAGTGCTATGGTCAGGAGTGCCTGTTATCAGCTTCGGCTGATATGCCAGCTGCGCTCTTACCTGGATACAAGGGATCTGGAAACTGTGGTACATGCTTTGGTAACCTCACATCTGGATTACTGTAACGCACTCTACATGGGGCTACACTTGTGCCTAACCCGGAAACTTCAACTGGTACAAAATATGGCAGCCAGGTTAATTACAGGTACATCTAGGAGAGAGCATATAACACCTGTGCTTAAGTCTCTCCACTGGCTGCTGATCAATTTCTGGGCACGGTACAAGGTGTTGGTTTTAACCTTTAAAGCCCTACATGGCTTGGGTCCATCTTATCTCCAGGACCACCTCATCCCATATGATCCCCCCTGCGCACTCTGGGAGGAACCTGCTGCAGCCTATGAAAACTAGGCTGTCGCAGACCTCCCAGAGGGCCTTCTCTTCTAAGGCTCCCAGACTTTGGAATGGTCTGCCGGACGAGATCCGTTTTATCACTACTCTTGATAGCTTCAAGAAAGCATTAAAGATGGATCTCTTCCGGCAGGCCTTCCCGGAATAACTTCCCGGCTCAAGTGGAGTTGACTGCCTACCCTCTCCCCTGCCACCATTGCCATTCCCCCCATCCCATAATTTGTACATTTTACTGTATTTGATGTTTGTTTTAATTCTCCACCAGTTTAATTTAGTTTTAAGGGGTGGGAGGGTTAGGATTGGGAATGATTGTTTTCACTTCCTGTTGTTTTAATCTTGTTGTACGCCGCCCCGGTTGCTGAGCAGAGGGGTGGGTTAAAAATAAACATTTATTATTATTATTATTATTATTATTACTGCTGGGAAATATTGTGGCAAAGCCATCTCTCTTGCCTTCTTCCCACCATGCCTGTCTTTGGCAGGCTGCTGGTGAAGGGACATATTCCACTTGTAAAACCCTAAACTTACAAGATTTCAGGACAATTTTTTTAAAGCATTCGAAAATCTACTGACAATAACCAAGCCTATAACAGAACCATAACAACGCACACAGAGAAAAGTCCAGCTAAGATAAAACAGATCAAATTGAATTAAAGGTCTGAGAGAAAGAGAAACTTTGTCCTGTGTCAAAATGTCAAGTATGCTGGGGCCAAGTATGCTTCCCTGGGGAAAGTATTCTCCACACTGATATCCTTCAAATCATAACAGTTATTCAAGCTGTACAGCTTTTCTTTTCAAAAGGAAAAAAAAACACGTTTGTTTCACTGAGGAAGGCAGCCTCACAAAAATGTCTATCCAAACCAGTGTTTTCTGACAGCTCCCACTGAGATTAAGATAGTTTTCACTGAAGTCAAATGCCAGTGTGGGGGCCTTACAATGCAATCCTATGTGCATTTATATGGAAGTAAGGAGTTTTTCAGACCGCGTTTTACCGAGGCTCATGCGGGAGGAGCTTCTGGGAGAGGGACGGCGGTCTTGCGTGGCAGAGGGTCATTTTCGGACACCGCCGTCCCTCTCCCGAAACCATCCGTGTCACTTCCGTGAAGCTTCGGAAGCCGCAGAGCCATATTTTAATCACGGAGGTTGCCTGTGATTAAAATATGGTGCTGAGGCTTCTGAAGCTTCATGGAAGTGACACGGATGGTTTCGGGAGAGGGACGGCGGCGTCCAAAAATGACCCTCTGCCACGCAAGACCGCCATCCCTCTCCCGGAAGCTCCTCCCGCATGAGCCACGGTAAAATGTGGTCTGAAAATCTCCTAAGTCCTTTTTTATTCAATAGGTTTTACTCCCAAATCAGTGAATACAGGACTAAAGCCCTAGGCATACATCAGTATGTGAACATGGCTCTCTGTTATGTAGCAAAGATATATAGAAAAGATTTCTAGTCATGTGAGAAGTGGCTGGTGGTACCCTTACTTCTGGACAGTGAACCCATACTGGGTTTTACAGGATCTAATGTGGGTTTCATAGAAATTATCCCAAACCCATTCCTGAAATAGTTTCACCACCTTGGAAAGTTCTTGTAAAAGTAATAAAGTTCTCTGGCAGAATGAATAAGGGGAAAACGCAACAGAACAAAGTACATGGGTAACGCAGGATAAAATGTCATATGCTACCATAGATCCTGTTGTTTTTACTGCAATGGACTTAACAGGGCAATATTATTAATCTTTACTAATTTTCCAAAAAGTGAAAATTCCGTTTTGTCTTCCACAGGTTTTCTGGGAGCTGAATTTGCTGCTAGGATGAAAGGAGGAGTTGAGAGGAGAAGATATATGCTTGCTGTGGAGCTTCGATTTCTGGAAATTGGTTTCAGACAATAAGAAAGAAATGATGAAATCATGTGGGGTGTAGAAGATATATATGTTGAAGAGAAGTAGAAATAGAACATGGGAGAGTGGTGCTAAGGAAGGGAAACAATCTGTCACCATTGGACTGGTGCTTCCTTTGAAAATACTGTATATATTTCTTACACAAAGGAGGGTTTTTTGAACTTCTCAGGGAGGTAGCCATATTGCAGCAAAAACATCCAACAGTGTTTTGGTAGCTTACAGTCTAACTAGTTTTATTTGACTTGAGCTTTTGTAGGTGGTTCAAGCTCTCCTGGTGCCCTGGTGGTGCAGTGGTTAAATGAAAGTACTGCAAGCCACAAGGTTATGACTTCGATCCCAGAGGGCTCCAAGGTTGACTCAGCCTTCCATCCTTCCGTAGGTTGATAAAATGAATACCCAGCTTGTTGCGGGCAATGGAAGCAATGACCTGATCCTCCCAGCTCTGTGCAGACAATGGGGACAAAAAGGAACAATTACAACCATGCAAGTGAACAAGCAGAGATGGAAGGGGGTGACAGGCAGTGGAAACCAAATAGAGGAGTGGCAGCTTCTGCCACCACTGCTGCACAAGTAAGCAAGAGATAAAGACGTCAGCAAGTGGGTATGGCATCAATGAGTGGCAGTTGCTTCTGCTACATGAGTGAGTGACTGAGTGGGAAATGGAAGGACATGAAACAGAGGAACAGTGAGTGATGGAGGGGCAGTGGGTGGGGAGCCAACAAGGAAAAAGAACAGCAGCACGACATCAACAAGCAAGTAATTGAGGTCAGGAAATGGAGGAATGATGAGCAGATGCAGCACCATGGTAATGTGGGGCAAGGTAGGAAGGAATTCAATTGACACAGCAGTGGCAGGACACTCAATGGGGAAACAGCACAGTTCACCACTTCTGGCATATTGTTGCCTAAGGCAGCTGCTCACATTGCCTAATGATAGGACCAGCCCTGTTTGTGGACTCCTGCTTACTTCATCAAATGAACAGAATATTGCCTTAGCTGGAAAATTATTTTACACATGCTGGTGTGTGAGGGTGTAATCAGTGAGGTACTACTACTACTATGGTGACCCTATCTTGGGGATTTCATGGCAAGATTCGTTTAGAGGGGGTTTGCCATAGCCTTCCTCTGAGATTGAAGGAGTGTAACTTGCCCAAGGACAGTCAGTGGTTTTCTATAGCTGAGTGCAGATTTGAATCCTAGCCTCCTAGAGTCCTAGTTCATAGATCATAGAATTGCAGAGTTGGAAGAGACCACGAGGGCCATCCAGTCCAACCCCCCTGCCACGCAGGAAATCTTGATCAAAGCATCCCCGACAGATGGCAATCCAGCCTCTGTTTAAAGACCTCCAAGGAAGGAGACCCCACCATGCTCCAAGGGAGTGTGTTCCACTGCCGAACAGCTCTTACTGTCAAAAAGTTCCTCCTAATGTTGAGGTGGAATCTCTGTTCCTGGAGCTTGCATCCATTGCTCCGTGTTCCAGCCTTCTGGAGCAGCAGAAAACAAGCCTGCTCCATCCTCAGCGTAACATCCCCTCAAATACTTAAACAGGGCTATCATATCGCCTCTTAATTGTCTTTTTTCCAGGCTAAACATACCCAGCTCCCTAAGTCTCTCCTCATAAGGCATCGTTTCCAGACCTTTCACCATTTTAGTCGCCCTTCTCTGGACACGCTCCAATTTGTCAATATCCTTTTTGAATTGTGGTGCCCAGAACTGGACACAGTATTCTAGGTGAGGTCTGACCAAGGCAGAATAGAGAGGCACGATTACTTCCCTTGATCTAGACACTATACTTCTATTGATACAGCCCAAAATCGCATTGGCCTTTTTAGCTGCCGCATCACACTGTTCACTCATGTTCAACTTGTGGTCTACTAGGACTCCTAGATCCCTTTGACACGTATTCTCATTCAGCAAGGTCTCCCCCATCCTATATCTATGCATTTCATTTTTCCGCCCTAAGTGCAGTACCTTACATTTCTCCGTATTGGATTTCATTTTGTTAGCTTTGGCCCAGCTCTCCAGTCTATCCAGGTCATTCTGAATTTTGATCCTGTCCTCTAGGGTATTAGCTACTCCTCCTAATTTGGTGTCATCTGCAAATTTGATAAGTATGCCCCTAATTCCCTCATCCAAGTCATTGATAAAGATGTTGAATAGCACTGGGCCCAGGACAGAACCCTGTGGCACCCCACTGGTCACATCTTACCAAGACGAAGAGGAGCCACTGCTGAGCACCCTTTGGGTTCGGCCGGTCAACCAATTACAAATCCATTGAACAGTTAACTTGTCTAGCCCATATTTTACAAGCTTGTTTGCAAGAATGTCATGGGGAACCTTGTCAAAGGCCTTACTGAAATCAAGGTATGCGATGTCCACAGAGTTCCCTTCATCTACCAAGCTGGTAACTTTATCAAAAAAAGTGATCAGATTAGTCTGGCATGACTTGTTTTTCTGAAACCCATGTTGACTTTTTGTGATTATGGCATTGCCTTCTAAATGTTCACAGACTCCCTGTTTAATGATCTGCTCTAGAATCTTCCCTGGTATTGATGTCAGACTAACTGGACGATAATTGTTGGGATCCTCTTTTTTCCCCTTTTTGAAGATGGGAACAACGTTTGCCCTCCTCCAGTCTGCTGGGACTTCTCCTGTTCTCCAGGAGTTCTCAAATATTATTGCCAATGGCTCTGAGATTATATTGCATGTCTGACTATGCCTGGCTTCTCCTTTCCATTGTATAACAAACTCCAGGAGAACATGATCACTCTCACCTAAGGATCCCACCACTTGCACCCCATTAACCAGGTCATCTTTGTTGGTTCGGATCAGATCTAAAATAGCTGACCCCCTTGTTGCCTCTTCCACCTTTTGGACCATGAAATTGTGTTCCAGGCATGTAAGGAATTTGCTAGACCTTGAAGTTTTGGCTGAGTTAGATTGCCAGCAAATATCAGGATAGTTGAAGTCACCTATCACTACTACATCTCTCCTTTCTGCATGTGTGTTCATCTGTTCTAGAAAGGCATCATCCAATTCCTCCGTCTGATTTGGGGGTCTGTAGTAGAGTCCCATAATAACATCCCTGTTGTTTCCCTCCCCTTTAATTTTTATCCAGGTGCTCTCCACCTGGCTTCCAGTATTGATGTCATGGATCACTTCACTGGTGTAAATATCCCTGACATATAATGCTATTCCTCCCCCTTTCCTGTTTGGCCTGTTTCTGTTATAAAGGTTATACCCCTCTATTGCTACATTCCAATCATGAGACTCGTCCCACCAGGTTTCAGTAATGCCTATTATATCATATTTGTTTTGTAGTACGAGGAGTTCAAGTTCATCTTGCTTATTTCCCATGCTCTGTGCATTAGTGTAGAGACATCTAAGACCATGTGTTCCCTTTACTTGCTCCCTGTGCAAGTTTTTTTGCCTCCCACTGTTGGGTCCTTGCGCTATTTGCCTTGTTCCCTCTATGACAGTTTGACTATTTTCTCCAGCCCGTTTGCCTTCCAGAATACTGTCTCCCTCCCCCATTTGATTCAGTTTAAAGCCCTCCTGATCAAATTCTTGAGGCTGTTGGCAAAAATGTTTCTTCCTACTGTTGTAAGATGCACCCCATCTCTTGCCAGAAGTCCCCCCTCATGGAAGTGCAGTCCATGATCCAAGAATCCAATTTGTTCTCGGCAACACCATCTACGGAGCCAGTTGTTTACGTCGGCTATTTTCCTCTCCCTTCTTGGACCATGCCCTTCAACTGGCAGAAGCGACGAGATGACAACCTGTATGTCCATTTCTTTCAGCTTCCTCCCCAGGGCCTCATAATCTCTTCTGAACTTGGGAAAGCTGTTCAACACTCAACCCATTATATCACACTGGCTGTCAATGATGTTAGAGGGAATGCAAATGCAAAGGGTGCTAGCATTTATTATTACTTTAACAGTGTTGGTTAGCAGTAATTGGATGGTTGCACAGATATTGTAGCACAGATTAGCTGATTGACACATTTATTTAGATGAGCATTGAAAAGGACAAGGAAAGGTTTTCTGTGGTTATTTTCTGGGCTGTGAGGCAGTGTTCTGGAAGAGTTTATTTCTGATGTTTCGCCTGCATCTGTGGCTGTCATATTCAGAGAATGGTTGGGTAGGAGTGTGTGTGTGTGGGTTATATACTGTGAGTCCCTGTTGGAGAGGATATGTAAAATTTGTGTATTTGAATGGATAGTTCCTGGGGGCAGATATGCAAGGAGGATTAGCATCTGTTTGGCTAATGGCACATTATCTGCTGGCAATCCCCCTGTCCCTGGGTGGAGTTTGTTTGCATGTATTGATTTTTTATTTTGGTGTTTTTTAAGACTGGTAGCCAAATTTTGTTTACTTTAAGGGTTTCTTCCTTCCTGTAGAAGTTGTCCAGGTGCTTGTGGATTTCAATAGATTGAAATCTGTTGAATCGATTTCCTGCAGATAATGGGCCATTAGCCAAAGAGACACTAATCCTCCTTGCATATCTCCCCCTAGGACCTACCCATTCAAATACACAAATTTACATATCCTCTCCAACAGGGGCTCACAGTATATAAACCCTCCACACACTACTACCCAACCATTCTCTGAAAATGCAGGCAAAATATCAGGAATAAACTCTTCCAGAACATGGCTTACATCCTGGAAAAACCCCCACAGAAAACTTATGGATGCTGACTGTGAAGTGTGGGACAAGGAAAGTTAAACTGGAATAACTTCTAATAAAAGTAAAAGTTCTAGCTGTATTACTGAAAGACATCACATCTTGTTCCCCCCCCTCCACAATTCCTACTGTTTTTGCTTCCTTTACTCAGCCCTTTCCCAGCAAATCAGATGAAGTGTGTCACTTGTGGGACTTCCCATCATATTTGCATAGAATATGTAAGTTTTTGGCCATCAGTTAAGACATGTAAGTCCTTTGCCATAATATCAGTGATAATGTCACCTGAAACCCCCACACATGACAAACGACTATCACAACCACCATTATAATGGTGCCCTGGTGGCGCAGTGGTTAAATGCCAGTACTGTAAGTCATCACATTGCAAGTTTGATTCCAGTGGGCTCTAAGGTTCACTCAGCCTTCCATCCTTTCGTACGTTGGTAAAATGAGTACCCAGCTTGTGGGGGCAATTAGCTAACACACATTGGAAACTGCTTAACGCAGTGTAGATGTGTAAATTGCTATTGTTTAAAAACAATTTGTAAGCCGCTATGATAGCCTTGTGGCTGAAGAGCTGGGTATAGATAAATAAACAAATAAATAAAATACATAATCAACATCAATCTGTATCGCACCAGTGAGGTAGGTGCATGGATGCTGTACATGGTTCCCCTTCTCCTTATTTATTCCTACAAAAGCCCTGAACAGTAGTTTTGGCTGAAAGGTAGTAACTGTCTCAAAGTTACTCAATGAGCATTTTAACTAGCCAGGAATTTAAACTTTTGTGTCCATATCTAGCCCTGTAAACATTGCACTGTACAAGTCCTCTCAGATCATAGAATCATAGAGCTGGAAGAGACCACAAGGGCCTTCCAGTCCAACCCTCTCCCATGCACGAATACACAATCAAGTCATTCCCAACAGATGGCCATCCAGCCTCTGTTTAAAGACCTCCAAGGAAGCAGACTCCACCACACTACAAGGCAGTGTATTCCACTTCCATACAGCTCTTACTGTCAGGAAGATTTTCTTAATGTTTAGGTGGAATCTCTTTTCTTGTAGTTTGAACCCATTGCTTTGTGTCCTATTCTCTCGAGCAGCAGAAAACCAGCTTGCTCCATCCTCAGTATGACATCCTTTCAAATATTTAAACATGCCTATCATGTCACCTCTTAACCTTCTCTTTTCCAGACTAAACATACCCAGCTCCCTAAGCCGCTCCCCATAGGGCATGGCTTCCAGACCTCTCACCATCCTGGTTGCCCTCATCCTTCCTGAATCTTGGTGCCCAGAACTGGATACAATATTCCAGGTGAGGTCTGACCAAAGCAGAATAGAGTAGCACTATTACTTCCCTTGATCTAGGCAGTTTTAATGCAGCCTAGAATCATATTGGCTTTTTTAACATGCTCACTCATGTTCAGTTTGTGATCCACTAAGACTCCTAGATCCCTTTCACATGTATTGCCATCAAGCCAGGTTTCACCCATCCTATATCTGTGCATTTCATTTTTACTGCCCAAGTGTAGAATCCTACATGTCTCTCTGCTGAAATTCATGTTGTTAGTTTTGGCCCAGCTTTCTAATCTGTTGAGGTCATTTTGGATTCTGATCCAAGGGGTATAACCTTTATAGGAGAAACAGGCCAAACAGGAAAGGAGGAGGAATAGCATTATATGTCAGGGATATTTACACCAGTGAAGTGATCCATGACATCAATACTGGAAGCCAGGTGGAGAGCATCTGGATAAAAATTAAAGGGGAGGGAACAACAGGGATGTTATTGTGGGACTCTACTACAGACCCCCAAATCAGACGGAGGAATTGGATGTTGCCTTTCTAGAACAGATGAACATACATGCAGAAAGGAGAGATGTAGTAGTGATGGGTGACTTCAACTATCCTGATATTTGCTGGCAATCTAACTCAGCCAAAACTACAAGGTCTAGCAAATTCCTTACATGCCTGGAAGACAATTTCATGGTCCAAAAGGTGGAAGAGGCAACAAGGGGGTCAGCTATTTTAGATCTGATCCTAACCAACAGAGACGACCTTGTTAATGGGGTGCAAGTGGTGGGATCCTTAGGTGAGAGTGATCATGTTCTCCTGGAGTTTGTTATACAATGGAAAGGAGAAGCCAGGCATAGTCAGACACGCATTCTTGACTTTAGGAGAGCTGATTTCAATAAACTTAGGGAAATACTGGGGATGATCCCATGGTCAAGAATACTAAAAGAGAAGGGACCTCAAGACGGATGGGACTTTCTCAAAAGGGAGATACTGAAGGCACAATTTCAAACAGTACCATTGAGGAAGAAAAATGGGAGGTGTCTCAAGAAACCAGGATGGATGACTAAAGAACTTTCAATGGAGCTAAGTTTTAAACGGAACATGTATAGGAAATGGAAAGGGGGGGAAATCACCAAAGAAGAATTCAAACAGATAGCGAACACGTGTAGGAGTAAAGTCAGAAAAGCTAAAGCGCAGAATGAGCTCAGGCTTGCTAGGGAGGTTAAGAACAATAAAAAGGGTTTTTTTGGGTATGTCCGCAGCAAAAGGAGGAAGAAGGAAATGATAGGGCCGCTACGTGGAGAAGATGGCAAAATGCTAACAGGGGACAGAGAAAAGGCAGAATTATTCAACACCTTCTTTGCCTCAGTGTTTTCAGAAAAGGAAAAGGAGGACCAACCTGAGGAGAATGGAACAGAGGACACAATAGGGGAAATCCAGCTCAAAATAAGTAAAGAGGTAGTACAGGAATACCTTCTTAATCTAAATGAATTTAAATCTCCAGGACCAGATGAACTACATCCAAGAGTATTAAAAGAGCTGGCAAATATAATCTCAGAGCCATTGGCAATAATATTTGAGAACTCCTGGAGAACAGGAGAAGTCCCAGCAGACTGGAGGAGGGCAAACGTTGTTCCCATCTTCAAAAAGGGGAAAAAAGAGGATCCCAACAACTATCGTCCAGTTAGTCTGACATCAATACCAGGGAAGATTCTAGAACAGATCATTAAACAGAGAGTCTGTGAACATTTAGAAGGCAATGCCATAATCACAAAAAGTCAGCATGGGTTTCAGAGAAACAAGTCATGCCAGACTAATCTGATCTCTTTTTTTGATAAAGTTACCAGCTTGGTAGATGAAGGGAATGCTGTGGACATTGCATACCTTGATTTCAGTAAGGCCTTTGACAAGGTTCCCCATGACATTCTTGCAAACAAGCTTGTAGAATGTGGGCTAGACAAGTTAACTGTTCAATGGATTTGTAATTGGTTGACCGGCCGAACCCAAAGGGTGCTCAGCAGTGGCTCCTCTTCGTCTTGGAAAGATGTGACCAGTGGGGTGCCACAGGGTTCTGTCCTGGGCCCAGTGCTATTCAACATCTTTATCAATGACTTAGATGAGGGAATTAGGGGCATACTTATCAAATTTGCAGATGACACCAAATTGGGAGGAGTAGCTAATACCCTAGAGGACAGGATCAAAATTCAGAATGACCTGGATAGACTGGAGAGCTGGGCCAAAGCTAACAAAATGAAATTCAATACGGAGAAATGTAAAGTACTGCATTTAGGGCGGAAAAATGAAATGCATAAATATAGGATGGGAGAGACCTGGCTGAATGAGACTACGTGCGAAAGGGATCTAGGAGTCCTAGTAGACCACAAGTTGAACATGAGCCAACAGTGTGATGCGGCAGCTAAAAAGGCCAATGCAATTTTGGGCTGTATCAATAGAAGTATAGTGTCTAGATCAAGGGAAGTAATAGTGCCACTCTATTCTGCCTTGGTCAGACCTCACTTAGAATACTGTGTCCAGTTCTGGGCACCACAATTCAGAAAGGATATTGACAAATTGGAGCGTGTCCAGAGAAGGGCAACTAAAATGGTGAAAGGTCTGGAAACAATGCCTTATGAGGAGAGACTTAGGGAGCTGGGTATGTTTAGCCTGGAAAAAAGACGGTTTAGAGGCGATATGATAGCCCTGTTTAAGTATTTGAAGGGATGTCACGCTGAGGATGGAGCAGGCTTGTTTTCTGCTGCTCCAGAGACTGGAACACGGAGCAATGGGTGCAAGCTCCAGGAACAGAGATTCCACCTCAACATTAGGAGGAACTTTTTGACAGTAAGAGCTGTTCGGCAGTGGAACGCACTCCCTCGGAGCGTGGTGGGGTCTCCTTCCTTGGAGGTCTTTAAACAGAGGCTGGATGGCCATCTGTCGGGGATGCTTTGATTGTGATTTCCTGCGTGGCAGGGGGGTTGGACTGGATGGCCCTCGTGGTCTCTTCCAACTCTGCAATTCTATGATTCTATGATTCTATGATTCTATGATCCTGTCCTCTGGGGTAATTTGGTGTCATATGCAAACTTGATAAGCATACTCTCTATTCCCTAGTCATTGATAAAGATGTTGAATAGCACTGAATCAATGCTTGTGACCCAGATGGTGTCAAAGCTGAGGTATGGTTACAGAAAAACAATGCAGTGATTTGTTGCTATCTGCCAGCAAGGGGATGCTGACTTATCGTAGTTCCAATCATGAACTACACAGCTCAGGTTTTGCAAATTCTAGGCAGTGGGTTTCTTGATTAAACCAATCCATCTGTAGTGCCACCTTTTTTTCTTACTGCCCATATTTATTTATTTATTTATTTATTTAAACCTTCTTCATTGGAAAAGACAATAATGCTTAGTGGAGTAGAAGGGAAGTGTGTGTGTGTGTGTGTGTGTGTATATATATATATATATATATATATATATATATAGTGCAAATTTATTCCATTCATAGAAAGCAAGATAACAAAACTGAGGCTGTTGTAGTTTGAGCATATTATGAGATGAATTATACTCCACCAAGCATTATTGTCTTTTCCAATGAGGAAGATCATCTCATAATATGCTCAAACTACAACAGCCTCAGTTTCGTTATCTTGCTTTCTATGAATGGAATAAATTTGCATAATCTTGAAAGCCTATATCTTGTATATAATTTGCAGCATTGTATAATTGCTGTGGTAGGGAGGAGAACACCACAGTCACACACTCCTGGTTGCACAAATTAAAGCCATCCTAGTCAGCAGTTCCACTGACAGAAGCAGTTCTGTAATTTGGTTCTGACCATTCATAAAAAAAGTAAGAAACATTTACAGTCATGATAATAGGATACTTATGATTTACTTTAGCTTTGTCCTGTGGATACCTTCTCTAACAACTTTGGGAGGTAGAAGAACCAGGGTGCCGTTTACATGATGAAAATGTTCGGGATGAATTTGTGTCGAACCTTGGTTGTTTACACGTACATCAGATCGGGCACGTGACTTTTGGAAGGGGGGGCCACCTTTTATCCCTCAACCTGTGGGACTTCCAGTCCCGTGGTTTGTGCCGGTTTTTAAAAAAGTCACTGGAGGATTCAGAAAATCGGAAATGTAAACAGCCCGGGACAAGCTATCTCGGTGCTAGGGGATGACTGGAAATGGTGGCTGGGGGTGGGCTTAGAGATCAGTGATCAGAAAAGGAGAGGTCAGTCACCCGTTCAACAGATTCAGCCTCACCAGCTGAAAACCAAGGCATCCCTTCCAGCTGCATGAAGGTTTGTGTGTGTGTGCACGCGTGTGTGTACTAAATCACCTTTTTAAATGGATTTCTACACTGCAAACCCTTCAGCATATTTCTCTTCCTCAACTACATGTTACAAAGAGATCATGGTGGGCAGAGGGTTGCCCACCACCTCCCTTGATCACCTCCCTGGGTCTGAACAGATAATCAAACAGTCATCACCAGCCCCCAAGCACAGTAAAAAATGCCTTGTGTGTTGATCGCCTGCACTGGATTGAAATCTTCACTCCACAGCTGCCTCTGCTTTAAGGGTTAACATTTTAAAGAGACAAGGGCAATCGCAAGCCTCTCCCCCCCACACACACACTCGGCTTGATTTCAAAAGGAAAGCACAGGGTTTAACCTTGATCGTTCCTGCCTCCTTCCAGCTTTGTGCCAGTGTCTGAGTGAAAGATCACACATTCATTCATCCCCCCTCCCTCAAGGCACAGTAAAAAATTAAAAACTGCCAGCATCTGGGTCTTTCAAAATGCCTTGTGTGTCACTGGCTTGAAACCTCACTCCACAGCTGCCCCTGCTTAAAGGGTTAACATTTTAAAGAGACAAGAGCAATCGCAAGCCTCTGCCCCCTGATCTCTCTCCCCCCCCCCCGAGCCAGCCAATAGCATCGCTCGTAGTGCGGAACTCTAAAGGAAGTACGTCACCGAGGTTGTGAAAACACGAATAATCGCATCCTTGATTGACAGCCAAAAAATATATATCCCGGTACGCTAAACATGTGTAAACAGCAAAAGCACGGGATATAAGAGTACGAGGCCAATAAAAAGAAACGGAAATTTTGTCATGTAAATATCAATCATGGGATCTTCCGGGATTTCCTAAAGAGTGTCAAAAATCGTCTAAATAGCATGGGACGAATACGAGATCAGGAAGTCACAGTACGCCCCATGACAAAAATTGCCGTGTAACTGACACCTAGATGCCAAAGAACAGGGGAAAAGAAATATCCCACACTGACAACATTTTTCTTAATACCTTGCTTCTGAAAACTAGCCTTGATCATTCAATTAGAGTCATGTTTGCCATCAGCTCCTTCAAGTCCTTCTATTTAAAAAGTGTGTGTGTGTGTGTGCGTGCATGCATGCATGTAACTCAGAACAAAACCATTTTTAAAAGAATTTCCAAAATATAAAAGGGCTGCTGTGTCCAGACCGTTTGGACTTCCTACAGTGTCTAGAACTTCTGAAGTTATTTCTCTAGGATTTCACTGTGTAATTCACAAAAGATTCAACATTTTCTTAAGAGTAACTGTTTCTCATATTCTCTAGAATGGTTTCACGGAGGGATGAAGAATAACCAATGGATACTGATATTAGAATCCTTTGTAATGAAAGAAGAATGTATATTGTCTGAGAGATGAAACTACAATTATAATGGATGACTCCTCAGTGCTTTCCTTTCTTTAAGATATTGTGTTACTTTTGATTATGTAATTGATTATGGCTTTTTTGATGTCAGAACCCTTGTTAACACAATAAATGTCTTTCAAGGCATTGCAGCATTCAGAAGAGGAACATGCTGCCTCTTCAGTATGAAACTATCAAAAGCATCCTCTCTTCCTTGAAGGACTAATGGAAAGTTCAAGCCCCTCCTCAAACTAAGGAGAGAAAATAATTTTGTAGGATTTAACAGTTTCAATGAAAGTAGCCTTTTTGCACCTCTTGAGATATACTGGGAGAAGTGGAGCACCTCCTTTAGAGGACTGGCAGCTTTGTAAACCTTACAGGCAGTTTCAGAGGAATAAAAGCAAATAAAATGTGAACGACTACACGACTAAAATGAGCATATTTGTTAAATAAATAAATAAATAAATAAATAAATAAATGAAAAATAGCTAGCACAAAACATATCTAAATTAGGTTAAATACATAAATAAATGGAAAATGCTTTATGAAAATTGTGCATGCAGATCCTCCTCTTTCCCCTACTGCAACCTCACCTTCAGTTTTTGCAACTATGTAGGAAACATTGGATTCAGAGAAATGAAATGAAATCAAAGCTTTTATCTCCTTACCTCAAATCTTCATCTCAAAATACTCTTAGAGTTGAATGACTTCTAGTTTGACCAGGCCAGTGGCTGGCCTTCCTTCTAATTTCCATGTTTGAGACAATGGTGAGATTTCACCCTGAGTACAGAGGTTACACAGAAGCTGGGAACTCTGTTACCCGAATTCGTGGAGCCTGCGGGGACTCACTCGTCATATTCAAATGCTGCTATCAAATTGGGGGATTTTAATTAGCTGAAAGATGTACGGCTGCAAGAAGTCAGGTAACTGGCAGGATGTTTGCACCTGTGTATATAGCGATAGCAACAGCATTTATATTTCTATACCGCTTAACAGCGCAAAGCACTCCCTAAGCAGTTTACAATGTGTTAGCTAATTGCCCCCAACAAGCTGGGTACTCATTTTACTGACCTACAGAAGGATGGAAGGCTGAGTCAACCTTGGAGTCCTCTGGATCGAACTCATAATGTTGTGGCTGGAGTAATGGCATTTAACCACTACGCCACCAGGGCTCCACGCAAAGATATACCAGTACTCACTGCAGAGACAAGAATCTCAGTTTAAAGTAAATAAAAATAATTTTTATTGGAAATGGTAGCATTCGCACATGCACTCACGCTCACCAAGAGACTACACAAGACTAACGAAGAATTAAGGCAGAAAGATTTGGATAGTGGAACCGACTCAGGGACATATGGGCTATAATTACCAGTCTGAAGAGCTGAGGTTCATGCAGCAAAGATAGCTCAGATGTGAAGGGTAGTTATGAATGGCTCCTCTTCATCCTGGAGAGAAGTGACTCGTGGGGTGACACAGGGTTCTGTCCTGGGCCCAGTGCTATTCAACATCTTTATCCATCACTTGGATGAGGGAATAGAGGGTATGCTTATCAGATTTGCAGATTACACCAAATTAGGAGGGGTAGCTAATACCCCAGAGGACAGGATCAGAATCCAAAATGACCTCAACAGATTAGAAAGCTGGGCCAAAACTAATAAAATGGATTTCAGCAGAGAGACATGTAGGATTCTACACTTGGGCAGCAAAAATGAAATGCACAGGTATAGAAGGGGTGAGATCTGGCTTGATGGCAGTACATGAGAAAGGGATCTAGGAGTCTTAGAGGACCGCATACTGAACATGAGTGAGCAGTGTGATGCAGCAGTTAAAAAAGCCAATGTGATTCTAGGCTGCATTAAAAGTGCCTAGATCAAGGGAAGTAATAGTGCCACTCTATTCTGCTTTGGTCAGACCTCACCTGGAATAACGTGTCCAGTTCTGGGTCCCACGATCCAGGAAGGATATTGAGAAGGTGGAATGTGTCCAGAGGAGGGCGAACAGGATGGTGGGAGGTCTGGAAGCCATGCCCTATGAGGAATGGCTTAGGGAGCTGAGTATGTTTAGTCTGGAGAAGAGAAAGGTTAAGAGGTGACATGATAGCCATGTTTAAATATTTGAAGGGATGTCATACTGAGGATGGAGCAAGCTGGTTTTCTGCTGCTCCAGAGTCTAGGACACGGAGCAATGGGTTCAAACTATAAGAAAAGAGATTCCACCTACACACTAAGAAGAACTTCCTGACAGTAAGAGCTGTTTGGAAGTGGAATGCACTGCGTTGTATTGTGGTGGAGTCTGCTTCTTTGGAGGTTTTTAAACAGAGGCTGGATGGCCATCTGTCGGGAATGACTTGATTGTGTATTCCTGCATGGCAGAGGGTGGGACTGGAAGGCCCTTGTGGTCTCTTCCAGCCCTATGATTCTGTGAAGCTCAGGGTGCCACAGCAGACTGGCAGAGTAACAGTGTATGAAGAACTGTGCACACTGAATACACATGGCTATTGTTTGGGACTAATATTTATACCCAATTTTATATCCTGAAGGGTAGTTTGAATGTAAAACAATGTTTAGATGGGTTTACCACAGTTACACAAAAGAATCTCCAACTTTGTTAATTGCTGCTAATGTCTGAAACATTAAAGTTGATGGGTTTATGGCAGCCTCCTCATTGTGGGACAGGAGAGGTGCAAGGGAAGACATTTGCAAAGATAATGATTTTTTCTGGTCACTGTTTGGTTTGGAGCATGACTCGTTGCCAAAAGCATCCAAGAGGAGATTAGCACATTCCAACTTGATAATGCTGGATACTAAAGGAGCTCCGCTTAATCCTATAGAGAAAGAAGCAGAAAGTAAACAGGTAAAACTACAAAGTGAAGTCCCTGTGGTACCTGCATCATGCTGCCTAATGGCAGTGTTGGCCCTGATAATATGTGAAGGATGTTCTGTTCTATGCAGCAGGGTCAAGCAGCCTATTTCATTAAGCATGTTGTGTGGATGGATAGGGATAGTGGTAGTGGAACAGATGAATGCAGGAAATGGTGTCTTCATGGTTCAGGATATTTTAAGTCTGAGGAGAGGGGCTTAAATTCTGCTGTTTATGCAACAAAATGCCTTAAGGCAGGATTGTTCCATGGATGTCATTGCATCCTGAATTGTGTGTTAACTTTCCTACATTTATGCAAACACTAGTGTATCAAATCACTAAAATGTAGCTTCTAAATAAGTTACCGTACTAAAGATGTAGCATGTCTTCATACAGAGGTCATAATGTAGTCTATAATTTCTAAATTTGCTATACATTTGACTTCTGCGCTCCAGAAGCAAATCTGACAGATGGCTATACTCATGTCAAGGGAATAAGTTGGTATTAAAATAGCCTCAAATGCCTTGAGATTCATCACCAAGTTAAGAACTGAACTGTAATTTGACATTGAGTGAAGCTCCTTCTTGGCTTAGGCATAGGTTAATTTTTATCTGTGGACTTGATAATGGGTTCTCTACACCATAAATATTAGAGATATTTTCTATATGTTTTTATCTGAGTATTAATTAGATGAATGCTTAGGTCAGGAGGCAAACAAACTGATCCAGTAAACAGGACACTCTTAACAATCCAAGCTTGATACATAGCTAATTTTTTATTTTACAGTATTTTAAATAGCAACAACTATTGACTTACATTTAATGTCTTGTGCAAAGCCACTTTGGGATATGCATGATCCCACTTTCCCATTCAATGCAGACAGGGGTTCTCATAATTTCACATACACAAAGCAAGCAACAATTCAAGGAAATCTTACAAATGTCATGAAAACCATCTCCTCAGGGGAAGTACATGCCATGAAGGATACAGCTCCTCCTGTAAAATATCTTTTAACAGGTACATACAATTCTGGCAAGTGTAGCTTTTCTGATTTGTACATGACAAACTGTATAGGTCAAAATGACTTTAAAAGGCCCTGCATCCCTCATTGCTCTAGCATTATAATTTAGCACAGTCCTTTCTGGTTGATACTGTACTCACCAGCATTCAGGAGAGATCTCTTGGTGGTAAAAGCTTCACTA
Source organism: Gambelia wislizenii (assembly GCA_030847615.1). Classification (NCBI taxonomy): domain Eukaryota; kingdom Metazoa; phylum Chordata; class Lepidosauria; order Squamata; family Crotaphytidae; genus Gambelia; species Gambelia wislizenii. Next base: position 372,318,492 of record JAUMIR010000001.1, read on the forward strand.
GCTGTGTTTGGACCAGATTTTGGAAAAGCACTGTTTTGGGGATCACAGCTTCCACCATCCCTCAGCCAGCATGACTTTAAAGCTTTCGTTAGGCTAAAGGATGAACAAATCAGGCTTCTCCTGGTTCAGGTCAGTTTTGCTCATATTCAGGCCGTAGTCCATTCTGCCCAATCTCTGAATCAATTTGTGATTAAAAACAACAACAACAACAAAAATGTGCAGTAATTCTCATATGCAATTTCTCCTAAGATGGTTTTTGTAGCTGGTTGTGTCAGCAAGCCTAGAATTCTGCAAGACTGAATTCTGCTGGGGGGGGGGTCTTCTGTGTCTCACCATGAATCAATACAGGTTCCCTCCCCTCACAAATTTAGGTGTGGGATATGTTCTCATACCTTCTGCAGATACGTGAAGCCATGTATAATAGCGGATCACTATATTAGACCATAAATTGCACCAGCGGACCTAGAAAATACCTAGAATGGATACCTCACTAGGCATCTGGTACAACTGTATGGTCAACTTCTGGCAGATGTTGACCATAGAGTCAACCTCCTCATGCCTAGAGAGACCACCTCCAGCATGACTCTATGGTCCTCCAGATGCCTAGAGAGACATTTCCCCCAATAGCAGGTAAGTGAAATTGCAGGTACTGATCCCGTGTAAATGGGGGTGTCAACCTGTACACTATGTGAGGATATGGGGGAAGGCCTTCTCAGCTGTGGAACCCCAATTGCAGAATATCTTCCCCTTGGAGATCTGATTTGTGCCAATGTTGGTTTCATTTGGCACCATATGAAAAGGTGGCTATTTATTAAAGTATTTGGGTCTCACTGATTTACTTCAAATGCTATGCAAAATATATTAAAATTCTTTCAGTCTTTTAAATATGTTATGACTTGGTAATCTGTTTAATATATTTTTAGTCTATTTAAATTACTTTTATTGTTTTAAATTGTTTTAACCTGTCAGTATTGATTTCATCTGTACATAGCCCTGAGATCTTTTGATACAAAGTAGGATATAAATATGTATTCATGTAGATAAGATAGACAGACAGATGGATATTCCCCCAATATTCACATCTCTAGCATAAACATTTGGTATACATTTTTTCTTAAGATGCACATTTTTATCCACAGTTTTTGAGCTGAGAATTGCATTGGAAAATTCTGAGAAGTGTACAATCCAACTGGGTTTCGATCTGGAGATCAGTCTAGGAATTTCAAATTAGGCCTGCTTGTTTGGAAATGCAGATGAAATGAAATTCTCCTCCATTTCTAGTTTGGATACAGGTAGAGAAGAGAGAGGAACATCACAGCCTGTACTCATTTGTGTCACATTTCTCAGAACTACTTTGCCCAAGTGCATAGCTAAAAGCTGACAGGAAAGGCACCATGTTGCAAAAACGTTTTGCTTGTGCCCACAATCCTTTGCCAGAAAAATGAATAAAATGGTGTGCGTGTTTGGGAAAATTCCCATCATTCTCCCCCACTACATTTCAGCTTATTATGATTGAACCCACTGGACTATCCATCATGTATGTTCTAGATATACTACACCTAGACATTTCAGGCTAAGTGCCAGCGAACCATTAATTTCCACCGCTTGAAGGGATCTGTAGCATTTCTTAATGTTCCTTTTCTCCTTCTAGCCCATCTATCATGCTTTCTCAGTTGGTGCTGGGTTTAGTTCCTTCTTCTCTAATTCTCAGAAACATACATCACACTACAGTAATTTATCACTGATTTAGCTCTCTGTCTGAAGAGGAATATCTGCTTTGGGTTGGACCATGGCAATGCTTTGGGTTATATTTCTCCATTTTTCTTTACCTAGAAAAGTGCTGTTGCCATTAGGATCAGTATAACAACTAAATAGTGCATGTTGTTATACTTGGGTTGTGCACTTACATTGTACTAAGAGCCGAATCAAATGTGATGGGTGCTAAAATATTAAAGGAAAAGGAGAGGTTTGCAGGCACACAGGATCTTGCAGTGTACTCCTTTCCATTTCCATACAGGAGGATTGCAGTTGTATCCTACATGTATTCCCCGCTCCCAATTTTCCATTTCTAAATAAGATGATGTTATGGGACGGAGTGCTAGAGACCAGTGCTAAGATGTGAATTATAATGGACCAATGTTACATACAAATCCTACCACCAAAACTAAAGACACCTAGTTAACTTATAGCAAAAGCAATGAGGTTCTTGCCTTTCTTTAGCAGATGGTGTAGTAAAAGCAAGAAATTGATTTTTTGTGTTGCATCCAATAGCATGTATTCCCTGGGGGAGTGAAACAGATTTCCCCTTTCAGCATCCTGATCCCTCCCTAAATCTGTTCTGGAGTGATGGATGACTTGCTGGGACATGTTTCAGGACTGGAGGAATTTATATGGAGGAGGAAGGGAAGGGAAAGTCCTCTTGCATGAATGGAAATCTCCTTGTGTTAACACTGGATTTGTACAGTCAGCGTGCTTTAGTAGTTTGAGTGCCAGATTAGGACACTGGGGGCTTTATCAGATGCTCCCCTTGAAAACGTTCTTTTGCCAGCATTAAAAAACCCCATTTCTATGCCGGTAAAAGAACATTCCCCACGCACTTACCTTCCTCTCCCAGCAAAGGTTCCCCAGCAATAAAGAGGAAGTGAACGGAGCCCTGTTCACACCCTCATTTGAAATCCCGCGAGACTTAGTCATGTGGGAAATTCAAAAATAAAAAGCCTAAAAAGTTACACTAAGCACCTAGGCATACTTTAAAAGTCCCAAGTAACTTGGGGAAGGTAATAAAAAGAGCAAAACTTACCTGGATGTCCTGATCTCACCCAGAAGTGTTCGTATTGGACTGGGCATTCTCGCTGCAGTGATGAGATTTAAATGGGCCAAAGGTTTCACATGCTAGCAATACTGGCACTAAAACGGCAGGGGGGGATCTATTGACAATTTAAGCCATCAATTAAAAACTATGGGATTTTGACAGGACATAACCACAAAAGGGTGACATTTTCTGATACGTGCACCCTTTCGTGGTTATATGGCGTCGTCATGATACCATATTTGATGCATCTGATAAAGTCCTGGGAGACCAGGGTTTGAATCTGGAACAGAGAGAGATTTTATTTCTTCAGCTGTACCTAGACTCTGGAATGGCTTGCTAGAAGAGATACGACAGTTGAATACACTGTCAGAATTTAAGGTAGCATTAAAGACCCGTCTCTTCCAGTAAGCCTATCCAGATTATTTTAAATTGTGAATTTTAAACTGTATACTGATTGTTTTAAAATGTCTTAGTCTTACCTTTTAAAAAAATTGTTAAGTTTTCATTGATATGTGTTTTTAACTAATATTATGTTTATATGCTAATATGTTGTTCCCCACCTCGATCTATGATTTTGGAGACCAGGGTTTGAATCCCTGTTCAGCCATGGAAACCCACTGGGTGACCTTGGGCAAGCCTCACTCTCTTAGCCTCAGAGGAAAGCAAAGGAAGGCCCCATCTGAACAAAATTTGCCAAGAAAACTCCATTGGGCCACCATAAATGACTTGAAGGCACACAACAACAATAGTGAATATAGCCCCATGTACTATTTTCTGTTCTCTTCTCTTTCCTCAAGTCCTGGAGTGTCCTTGCCAGAGCAAGATGGCTGGCACTGACATTACAATTTTTCTCGAGCTAAATTGTCTTTCTTGGTCAAATTTTTGTATCTGTGGTGACATTTTCAGGGGTCATATTGTACCTGTGGCTTGTAGTTTTTGTCATCTTTTGCTGCTGACTAGGAAGGGTATAGTTTTATTGTATTATTAGGAAAGATGTCATTTTATTGCATTGGCATTTCATTTAAGTAATATTATGCTACACGGTCCTGGAATCCCTTAGATGCTACGTCTTAGAATGTTATCACACCAGCCTGTTGTCTCGCAGCAATTGCATTGCTTAAGGAAATGGAAACATATTGGGATGGAAAGAATCACTATCACACTTTTCTGCAATAGCACTACGGTGCTGCTTAGCCAATGAATGGTCTCACAGTCTTTCACACTGCCTCACCAAAGCCTATCTCCCCTCCCTCCTTTCCTTCTCCCCCGTGTATGTTTGTCCTACTATTCATGCATGCTATTTTTTTTTAAAAAAAGAACCCCTCTTGCTGCCATTGCACAATCACCCATTTCTCTTCTCACCAAAGCCTATTACATCCTCCTTCCTTCCCTTCTCTCCCCATATGTTTACAAGTAATACAGAGTTTATTTTCAGGACTAAAGAAATCCAGGTGACTCCTATCCTGAGAAGGCAGGAAGGTGCTTTGCTGAGTTTGACAAATGAGGAGGGAAAGAGATCTGAAGTGAACTTGTGTGTGGTAAAAAACAACAACAAGGGTTAGAAAGGTTGATTCTTAACCCACTTTAATGAGAAGCTCTCAGGAGCAGCGGCCAATAAAAAGAACAACTCACATGAATCCATAAGACACAAAAGTTGCCAGTTCCAATCTTGCAATTCCTCACATGTGTCTTCACCAACTCAAGTGTGTTTGTGCATGTGTGTGTCTGTTTTAAGTGGACTAATTACTCATTCTCATTCTCTCTCTCTCTCTCTTTCTCTCTCTCCCTCCCCTGCCTGGGTGTGAGTTGCCAGTCCCCTTTTCTCCTCTCTGAGTATGCACAAACACATTCCTTGAGTCTCCCTAGTATCAAGGGCAGGGTGGGAAATGTATTACATCAAAAACAAAATAAATAGCATACATACATTTTCAAATTTCATAGGGGGTGAGAGAGAGAGGAGGGAGAAAAATATTAAGAGGGAGGGGATGTGAGAACAAGGTACCAAAGAGGCAACAAGGAAGCCTGGCTCCATTTCCCTGTAGCATTTTAAACAGTGGCATATCATTTTCAGGGATTTTTTTTTTTTTTAAACAAATGCTTCAGATATTCTGCTCTCAAAAAAAGAGAGTATATTCTGGTGACTGGCACATTTCAGACCTTTGATTCAAGGGAGAGCATCTCTCTCTGTCATGAGGGTATTGTACATTACATGAAACGTGTGTACATTCCTGGGGTTCAGAGATACAGGTTCGATACATGCTACTTTCTGTATGGACATCTCTGTGTGTGTGCATCTGTGCAACCCATGGCTCACTTAATCTCCTGTACTTACACTTGATCCAGCTGAATATCTTGTCTGACTGCAGCTTCCTCTTTGATGGTTAGGAAAAAGTTAGAGAAGTTCACCACCTAGTAACTGAAAATGGTTTTTCAGCCTTCAAAAAGATTAACTATATCCAACCAATCAATAAACCCTGAGAAGCATATCCTCAGGGTCTTTTTACTATCCATGTCAAATTTCAGGGGCCTAGGTTTCATGATCTTGGAATTATGGCATGTGCATGCCTTCACACACAAAGAGACAACATTATTACAGAATGTTTCTGTAATACAGAATTATTACAGAATTTGGGGCTTGTTTGTAGGTTTTAAAACCTATTGCTGACTACTACGTTGTACGATTCATCCAGCTATTATGAAGACAGTATACTTCAGATGGTACTCTTTGGCAGCCCTCGAGATTACAAAGGAGGGGACAAGCATTGTATTGATTGAACTGGAACAACTGGAGGAGATAATGACTGAGGAGATACGTTTGAATGGAAAGTTGTCTGTTCCTAGTTTTGTACTTCAGCACTAAGATATGCTTGGTTATTTTGTTCAGTTCACATATTTAAGCAATCTGACCTTATTCACATTTTTAGACTAACAGGCCAATAGGAATGCAGCTATCCTTTATTTTTCATACTTTTCTCAATATTGTGATGCAGCTGTCAGTTTAAAAAAATTTATCATATTTGTGAAAAAAGTATAAAAATGCAATTTTTTTAAAAAAAAGATATATTAAATAGATTTACAAATGCACACCAAGAAAATTGACACTGATTGCCCATTTCTAGAAGGGAAGGGGAGAAATTGCCTTATAGGAACATATGATGCCATAGAGATCACCTTTGTCTCTACCTAAAATCTTTGGTTATGTACTTGCCTTACTATTTCCTCTAGGCAGGATTCAGCCACAGTGAAGAGTATGGTAAATCCCATTTAATTTCCATGGAAAACCTTAAGTCTTTCCTATTGAAATAAAAAGGCATTTAGTCTGTTTTACTATGGCTGGAGTATGCTCAGAGTCAACAGTGCAGATGGTTGGTGGATCAGAGAAGTGTGTGGTGTGTGTGTGTGTGTTTCTTTCAGTGAGATATTATGCTGTATAAACATGTTTGGTTCATAACAAAAGACTCTTATGATTGCTAAAACAGCCATAGGTATAAGCTATCATTTATGAGAAAGCCAGTGTGGTGTAGTGGTTTAAGCATAGCCCAATGACTATGGACTTTGTCAAATGGGGTAAAAATACCCCGAGGAGGTCGGGAGAAGAACGGGGCTGTCATGCTTACACAGTCGCATTTCAGACAGCCCCGTCCACATCCATACTCCTCCTGACCTTCCCCCGTCCTTCCTCCATGCTGTGGACACCACATTTTATTGACAGAGGTTTTCCGTCAATAAAAGCAGCGCATTTCTTATGCCCGCAGCATGGAGGAAGTACATGGAAAGGTCGGGAGGAGGACAGAGGGTGATGGGGCTGTCTGAAATGGGGCTCTGTAAACACGACAGCACCGTTCTTCTCCCAACCACCTCAGTTGTTTTTTTACCCTGTTTGAAAAAGTCCTATGACTCTGGAGACCAGGGTATGAATCCCTGCTCAGCCATGGAATCCCCTCTGAACAAGAAAACCCCATAATATGTTTGCCTTAGGGTTTCCATAAGTCAGAAATGACTTGAAGGCACACAACCACCACCACCACCATTTATGAATTCTGCCAGGTAGTCTGAGCTTCTTAACTAGTCTGGAAAGTTCCCAGTGTTTAAGGTAGTTACTGAATTGTATAGAACACAGAACAGCTTGAGAGTGATTGCGATCATCATCAAGGGGCTTATTTGGCTCCCCAACCATGTGAGATATATTGGATGGTTGCTGGTGGAAGAGCACTTTTCAGGGATGGAGCCCCAACTTGGGAAGAAGGTCCATGACACCATGAGATCACGAAAGGGCTTCCTTATGGGACGACGTCATACCCCAGCATTATGCAAACATTCTGCTGCTGTTATAAGGAAGTTCTTTTTTTATTGTTGGGGAGAAGTTGAAAATTGCTCTCCTGTAGCGTTTGTGTTCCAGATTTTCCTGTGTGCGAGAAGGTGCCCCGTTCTGCTGGCACGATTCCAGTGTCAATGGGCTGTCCCACCAGAACACTTCTGGATGCAAATGGGAAACCTAGGTACCATATGCTCTTTTTATGAGCCTCCCCATCTTGCTTGCAAGTTTCTAAACATGTATCTACGCTTTTCTGGATGTTTTCTTTTTTTAATTTTAGTGTTTTGGGGCTTTTTAGAGTGCTTGTGTCTTCTCGTAAGATGTGCTGAAATCTCGTTCACGGAGAAATGTGGAAGTAAGTGGCATGAGCGTGTGTATTGCTGGATTCTTGTATCATTATCATGGTAGCATGAGAAAACATGTGTCATTATGCCAGAACACAAACACTGTAAAATCTCTGACATATATCACATGTCTGGAAATGTCAAGTGATCAGCTGAAAACGAAAGAAGCATCCCATTGCATGTTTTAAATCACTGTGGCCAGCACTCTTTTGAGTTGTTCCACTGAGAGAAGTGGTGGAACCAGGAGAAAGTACAATCCCTCCTCTGCCCCTGTAGGCTAGCACACACTGCTAAAAAATTGGGGAAATGGAAAACTGGGAAACTGACTGAAGTGGGGTGTTTTGGTGTTTCAGAGAGCTAAATACCCTAAAAACTCTAAAGGCACCAGATCCTGTCTGATCTTGGAAGCTAAGCAGGGTCAACCCTGGTTAGCACTTGGATGAAAGGCCAGCAAGGCATACCAGGTGCTGTAGGCTCTGTTTCAGAGGAAGGAAGAGGAAAAACCACTTCTGAGGCTTCCTTGCCTTTCCTGAATAACTATCCCGGCCCAAGACTCGGCTGTCCTCCCTGAGCTGTAATCAGATTTTTTTTTAAACTATTGTATGTTTTAATCTTTTTCTAATCTATATATTTTTAATTTACTGTATGTTTTTAATCTTTTATAATTTAATAGTATTTTAAGGGGTGGGTGGGCTAGGGTATTGGGACTATGGAGTTTTTATATTGTAAGCCGCCCCGATTGCGTTGCAGAGGGGCGGGATAGAAATAAAATTTTATTATTTATTATTATTACTAAGAAAGCCCTGTGAAATTCATGGGGCTGCCGTAAGTTGACAGGTGATTTGAACATACACATACACACAGAGAGAGCTGGAGGGAGAAGAGGAAGAAAGTTCCATCCAGCTAGCAGTTGGATACTAGCACACTGTTGGACCTAGCACTCAGTTGAAAACAAAAGACAACAGTTGTGTGTGGGTTTTTTAACATAAAGAATTCCTGAAGGTTTCTTCATATAGAACCAGAACCACTGTCCTGATGAAGCTGTGCTCATTGTGTATCTCCCATGGACAGAGACAGTATACTTTTCTCACTTGCACATCAAATCAGAGAAGGTCCTTCTGCTGTATTTGTCCTTTATATGTCATTCTTACTGGTCACAAATGTTTAAATGAGATGAACATTTGCCCTGAGCTGCTGTGTAAGGTGTTTGATGTGCCCCTCAGATAGCCATGGCTATACACATGGCAAATTAATCCATGAATAATTACCTGTTGCTCACACTCTTTTAAAGTCAAACATATCCATCATATTAATTTTGTTTCTTGCTTTTTAGCATCTGTCTTTCCTTGGCTATTAATTATCCATCACCCATGTGTTTGCTTCCTGACCCTTTCTTTTTATTGTGAGACATAATGAACATTCATTTTTAATTAGACTTTCAGAAACAGTAGTCTTATGTTTTAGAAACTGTTGTGCTGGCTTCCTTCCCCCCACTCACCAATCTGCTGTATTTCCTTGCTTTGAGACAACACTCTAAGGGTGTTTTTCAGCAAAGCCTACTGTGCAAGTTGCTGCTGCCATGGATACAAGGAAGTGCAGCTGAGAAGAAAATTGAACAGAAATAATAGGTGCATGTCCTACTTAGGAGGAGTAGCTATCTGAATGGGAGATAGTCTGCTTATGCTCATGGAAAGTTAGTTTTCAAGATCCTTTGAAGCCATAGAAACATAAGTACCTCATAAAATAAATTAGCCCATGTTTTTGAGCAGTGTTAAGTTTTGTTTGCCACTAAATGGTTTTAAGAGAGATGAAGCTAGAAACTTAACAGCCTATTTCAGAGTAATACTGGACACAATAAAGGCATATAACCACACTTCCAGGTCTAGATACTAGCTGGAAGCAAAGCTTGGAAAAGTTAGGACCATCCAGACAGTGAAAGAAATCCTCTTAGAATTCGGGGGGAATCCCATATGTCCAAATGGGATCTGGCAGTGGTCTGTCATTTTTGAAGAGATGGGGACCAAAATTCAGGAAAACTATGTGGGAAAAGCCATTGCAGAATTTCCTGAAGTTTTTTTTTTTTTTTTAAACCCTGATGGAAATTCATACTCCTGCCCATTGGAACAGCCAATTGCATCAAATTGCATTCCCAGATAAGACCACCACAGGAGGTATGTGACAACAGAGGCAGTCAATCACACATGCACAAAGTTCATTGACAGTTTTTAAAAAAATAGCATGAAGTGCACACTCCATCAAGACATGCACAAAGTTCATTGACAGTTTTAAAAAAAATAGCATGAAGTGCACACTCCATCAAGACGGTAAACACAGCACAGTAATTTACCCTTTGATTCCCTCTTGATTTATGTCCCACTCTGTTTAGACATGAAAAAGATGGGTCACCCTGATTTCCTAGAAGTGGTCCAAAATACCATTGAGACACTTGAGCTCTGGTGCACATTTGCAATAATGCACTTGGATAGGGAGTATGATCCCTTGTGCAGACTGGCCCTTAGTTTATTGGCTACAATTCACAGAATTCCTCAGCCATCATGACCACTCGCTGAGGTATTCTGAGAGTTGTAGTCCCAAGTAGGAAGAAAGGCCAAAAACGGCCAAGTGTCCTGCCCTAACCACAAATGGGATGGTCTGGCCATAGAACACAGTGGATGTCTGAGAACTGTTTTGCCAGTCAGGCAGTCACAGGGTAGGGCCATACAATGTAAACTATCATGGCAAGGTTGGGCTACTTCCAAGGCTGGATTAAGGTTGTTAGGTCTTGGAGTAATTCTAAAACAGGGGGCCCCTTACCACCACACATGTGAGCCACTGAAGCAGAGGTGACAGAGAAATGAAATAAACAGTACCCTTAAATAGCAAAGCACAATGGACACAAAAAATCTTCATATATGACCATGTCATCTTCAGCCCTGCAACTTCTGTGAGACGAACCATCTGATCCCAGTCTTGTGCTCAGAAGCTGCAACTGCTGGGGAAATCAGGCTCTGGTAGAGCTGAACCATTACATGACAATCAGAATGAGGTGAGGCATTGGACATTATCAGATGAGTGCCTAAAAGCGCTGTAATTCTGCGAATGAGGATAGAGGAAACATCGAGCCGTTATTATACTTACTATTGCACATTGCTGTAATCACGTGAAAGAACCAGCACAGAATTATTGCACGGCCACCACTAGCGCTATAAGAGCAGGAGTTTACTTCCCTGATTTAGCATGGGCAAGATTCTGTGGCTCTAACAAGAAGATGTGAGCATGATTAAACTCCAAAAATGCCTTAATTAACAAAGTAAATGAACACACAAGCACTGAAAAAAACCTAAAAACATGGAGACTAAATGGGACAGTTCATAAAAGGGTGTCCTGTTCTTCATTTTCACATTCTCACCCAGATGTTTTCTCACTGATGACCACCCATTAATGCTGTTAATCTCACGATTACAACAGATGTGGTTTTGCACTCCAGCAATACTGCAAAAAAGGCGACATTGAAGATCTATTGATGACTTGTCCTGTCAATTGGAAGCAGCACCTTTTTCGTGGCTGGAGCACACAGTAACCACATGAAGACAACAGCGTCATGTGATAGCGGGGCCCATTTGCAGTACCATGATGTTGTAATAGTGTCATTTTTGCTGCATCTGATAATGTCCTGAATCACACAAAGCTACAATTGCGGAATTACACCAGTATAGTAGTGGCAATGGTCATATGTTATCGCATAATGTCAAGACTATCCTGTAGCTGGTTTGCCCTCCAATCTTTACTAGAGCGCACCATTGGTGGAGAAAACCCATCAATGGTTCTCAATACTGCTGCTATGCCTGTATTTCCCTTTGTATGATAAGTCTTTTCTCCGGCAGTAGCAATATGACATGAGGGGGTGCGATCCTTCTGCTCTCCTCCTCTTCCCCCTCCCACTAGCTATTCCCAAGCTGGCCAAGATTGTTGTTTCCTCTATGTCTTTCTTTTTTCCCTTATTTTTGTTGTGATTACTTAACTACAGGGAAGCAGTAAAATAAAAAACATTTTCACTTCCCTGTAATTATAAATTGTGTCCAAAAGAAGAAGAAAGGAACTCATGTACTAAAGGCAGGGTTATGGAGCTGGTGGAGAAGGCCAGAAGCAGCACAAACGCAGCATACTCATGTGGTTGAAGAGACAATGTGATACTGAATGTTTTCAAACAGGTATGTTCCTGTTTGCTTCACTAACGTGATTGCTGTGAGAAAAGAGGCTGGTGTGATAACGTCCTAGGTCTCAAATGTTCCATCATCAGTCATGGGGAACAATCAGCCATAAGAACAAAGCCAAGGAAACGGTAAAACATGCCAGATACGTTATTGCTGGTCCAGGAGGTCAGGAATTCAGTGAGAGGGGGAGTTCAATCAGTTGTCTCCAATGAAGTATCTCTTCTGCTGTTGGGAGATTTATAGTTGTCTGATCTTTACAGCCAGGTGGATAATTACTCGGGGTCAGGTATTTAAGCCTGTGCACAAGGATCTACCTCTGCTTCTGTTTGGCTCGTTGTTGTGAAAAGAAAAGTGACCCCTCCTCAGCATCCACCTGATTTGTTAGAGGTGGGGGGAGGGCTCATCATCCAAAGAGTCTTCATTGCGTGTGTCTGTACTTAGTTTTTCAGGTGCTGGGGAGGGGCTGTCTTTTGGAGCTGTAGGCTCTTCCTGGCCTGATTCCTCTGCAGCAGATTCCCCAGATTCCACAAGATTAGTTGTAACAATCCCACACATTTTTTTTTTTACTCAAGTAGTCAATTCACACACAAAATATGGATGGTAAGGGAAACATTGGATGATCAGGGAAACAAATGGGGAAGAAGAGGGAGCATGGGACACCTTTTCCCATCAGCATTGGGCTCCTAGCTAGTGAGAGGCCTGGAGCAATTGCATCCATTGAACCACTTGTAACCTGCCTACCTCTAAGCCATGGGTGGGCAAAGTGTCGCCCTGGATTGCATGCAGATCCTGATGCTGTCTTTGTAGCCCAGAACACCTTCTGAATGCCTGAACTGCATTTTTCCTGGCCAAGAAAAAGAAAAAGGAGGGGTGGATTGCCTCTCCTGGGATCTTCCAGCAGCTGCAATTCACCCTTTAAATAATAATAATAATAATAATATTTATTTATATCCCGCCCCTCTATGAAATGCAATCGGGGCAGCTTACAACAATTAAAATATACATCCAACCCCTCAGTCCCACCCCCCTTAAAATACAATTAAATAATTTAGGAATTAAAAACATATTTATAAAATATAAAAATAAATTTAAAAAAATAAAGAATAAAAATGAACAATGGACACTGGACGTGGCGAGATCGGGACAAGCTAGATTTCCTTTTTTGATAGGTTGCAGCCACCCTCTCTGCATTATTTAATATCAAAAAAATACCTGTATTATAAAACCAGAAGTGGAATTCTGGCCATTTCTGTTTTTTGAAGGAGAGGCATTTTTTTATAGTTCTTGTGGCCATTGGAAGATCCTTGAGAAAAGAACCCAGGCATCTGGACATGCTACATTTGACCATCTTGCTCTAAGTAGATAACTTATTCCAAGAATTTCCCTAATGAGGTGAGAGCTCCAAAAGAGGCAGACCTCCTGCTTACACAGAAAAATCATCAGTAACAGAACACATGATAAACCAACCTGGGCACAAAATGCTATTTGAAAACACTGACATTCTGGACCTGGCTAACAACTATCAGATCAGAATGCATAGGAAAGCTATTGAAATCCACAAACACCTGGACCATTTCAACAGGAAAGAGGAAACCCTAAAAGTAAACAAAGTTTGGCTACCAGTCCTGAAAATCACCAAAATAAAAACTCAACACATGCAAATGAACTTCACCCAGGGAAAGGGGGCTTTCCAGCAGACAATGGACAATGAGCTAGTCTAACAATGAACAACTGCCAATAAACTGCTAAAGTTAAAATGATTAAATTCAAACAGTCATTGCTGTTCCTGTAAGAGGTTTGGAAAAAAGTAATACAGCAATAGCCAGATTATTTAAAAAAAAAAAAGAATCAGTTTTTTTTTAAAGGAGTGGTGTTTTTTTTCTTCTTAAAGTCATTTGGTTTAAACCAAGGTTTAAACCAGCCAACCCTGATTGGTGGACAGTTGGGGCTGGAGAAACATCTGGCAATGCCCCATAGCCAGATGCAGGCTAATATAATCCACTGAGCTCCTGGTGGATCTCAACAGAAAATGCCATCAGTCTGTAGCTGGCTATGAAGCATAGCCAGATGCCTCTCTGATTCACTGTGTTCTCCATCGATCAGTGAATGGCCATTTAAGAGAACTAGCACAGCAAAACTGTGGGTCCTGGCAAGAAGGGAGTTGTAGCAGAGTCCTGCCTGTAGAATTCTTACACTACACTGGGCAATGCTGGATTTTGGCCAGTACGCTTAGTACACAAGCAGAACACACAGATCACAGACACTTGCGTAGTTCAGAAAATAGCACACATTTGCCAAACTTTAAATATATTAAAGCAAATGTTAAACATGGCTAGCACATCGCCACCACCACCCCTCAGCCGGATCTACCTGTCTGACAGGATTGGTCCTCTCTGAGGGGGCTGCCATATTTTCAAATTTCATGCCTGTGTTGAACACACACACACAAAAGAGAGGGGGAGAGAGGGAGAGGGAGAGGAAGAGAGAGAGAGAGAGGTAGCCATTTTAGTTCCCTGATGCAAGTCAATAGGAGATGAAAAGATTGGGATTTCCAGATTGGATTTGAGTCCTAACCAGGTCTGAATTGGGCCAAACCATATTGGTGCACTGTCTGAATGTTCAAACCTCAAATCAAATGGGTGTCTGCCCCTAAAAGAGGGGATTCAAGGTCAGGCCTATAACAAAAGGCATCTTCACAGCTAATTTCACAAGGGGAGTGAAATTTTATCTGTAAAGGAGTGTTTGCTCAATTATTCCAGGGATTTTGATGCAACTGCCAGTGAAACCATTTTTGAAGTAAAAACAAAGGTCATACTGTGACTTATGGTGGGCAAATCAGTACTTGTCCCAGAGAAAATTTTCATTTTGCAGAGATTTTGACAGTTTACTAGGTTACAAATTCTTTCCTTTGTCAGGTAGCTGTGTTCCCTTGTCAAAACTACCATTCTCTTTATCAAGAAATCAAAGAAGATTCTGGACAAGACCAGAAATGTGCTTTGATTGTGTCAGTGATGAAAAATGCTATGTCTTTTTTGCCTTTTCACAGCAATTGCTGGCTGCAGTCCTGTGAAATCCTTTGTACAGGAAGCTGCCACTTATCTGACAGGTTAGAGAACTGGTTGAAAAGCAGAACCCATGTATGGAACATGAGGGAATTATGGTGGCTTGCTCGCACATGCCCTCTTGTACCCATGCACCCACAGCTGCAATTTGTCCTAAAGGGTTCCCCCCCCCCAAAAAAAGCTTTGCATGCCTGTGGCAGCCATGACTGAATTACTTGCGTTTCTACCTACCATAATCTGCTACCACTGAATTTTATTTTTTTTAAAAAAACTGTTTGCATTGTGCACTGGAGCGAAATTTTGCATTTGCAACAAAAAGGGGAAAAAATCTCTCTCTCTCTCTCTCTTTTTTTTTTTTTTTTGCCTTAGCACTCACTCGCGAAGGTGAAAAATCAACATGGCGTCACTGGGCGCTTGCCCTGTTAGCAAGCCCCATTCCCACGCTCATTTGCCAACCAGCTTTAGGTTCTTCTCCTATGGGAAAGTGAGTCAAAGTGAATCACTTGTCCCAATGGGCTCACTGTTTTTTAAAAACTCTGGGAAAAGTTGTGAAGGCTTTTCCTGTGGAGTTTTTGACATTTTGGGCCCCCCTTCTTCCCAATATAGTAAAACCATGTGGGATCCCATTAAGACAGGTAGGATTCTCCTGATGTTCCATGAGGAGTATTTTCACAATTTAGACAATCCCTAGATGGTGGAAATATTCCTCATAGAATGTGAGGAGAATACCTTCTGTCCCAATGAGATCCCATGGTGATTTGCCTTATTCAGAAGGAGGGGGACCAAAAACTCCAAAAACTGTGGGGGAAAAGCCTCCGAGGTTTTTTAAATAATGCGTGGGAAAGCGCATAACTGCTTGTTTGGACAACCAATTTGAATTGCAGTGCATTTTGGTGAGGGTGGAAGTGTAAAGCTGATTGGTCAGATGTGTGCAGGGGGCAGACTTGCCGGCAATGAAGTGGCTGGAAGCACCATTTTGGAGTTTTGCATTGCTGATCATGCACTTTTTAGCTGCACTGAGGTGACCACACAGCTTCTTTAAGCAGAAGGTTGCACTTGTGCACCTTTATTTTCCTGTTAAAAACTATACTGTGCAGCAGTGACAACTTGATAATAATAATGTGAGTAATTCACTCTCAGCCACCATGTTGATTTGCAAGGCATGGCTGTGTGTGAACTATGTGTGAGCTTTGCATACCACCAATTTTGTAAAAGGACTATGGAGACAAATGAGCAATGCTGAGATTTTGTGTTAATGCACAGCAATCAGCATTATAGCCTCTCATCTCGACAAGCCCCAAGTTTTGGTTTCTTCCACATTCCACTTTTTAAAACCTCACATTTCCAAATATGAAAAATATATATATATATATGTCAATTTTGGTAAATTATATCACAGATGAACAGAAACAAAATTTTCACCAATTCCTATTCTGGAGGAACCTTAAAGATTTTGTGTGTGTTTATGAGCGAGAGTGAAAACCCATCTATATATCTCATGCAGTGTAGGATACACTGAAGTATCCTGAAGTATTATCTAAATGCCATGAGCAACATCTTTTACTTATTTTGTTTTGGTTCAGCTAAAATCTAATATACCCTGATGTAATAAAAAAAAGATACAGTTATAATAATGTACTCATTTACTTCCCATCTGTTTGCAATTTTCTGCCTTCAGCTGCATTTTCTCAGAAAGATGAACAAATGAAATTTTTTCCCCCTCAACAAGAAAAATATCAACACTACCACAATGGAGGTGGCAAGTTTTCAAAACGAGTTGGTAAATTTTCAGAGACTTTTCTTAGCTACTTAGCATGAATGTCATACACTGCTATACAGAAAGCCAAAAGCTGGGATTTGTATATGGAAGCCAGGTGCTTTGGTAACTATCATACCATGAAAAGGTTGGGAAGGTTGGGAAGGTAGAGGAGAAAGCAGAGTTTCTAAGCCAGTAGTGCGATGTCAGATCCTCAGCCAAGGTAAACTTGAGAGACTTCACTGACTTGAAAGAAATTATAACAGTAGAAGAAAGCAACCTTCACGTAAAACTTTTGGATATTCATGTAAAATCAACTCATAAGCATGTCCTTGTTTTTATCCAGCGATTTACTCTCCGTAAATAGACAAATATTTTCTTCATCTGCATATTTAACAGTTTAAGTGATGCCAACAGGGCTCTCATTTAGGTCTACTTCAGATACTTTACAAACCCAGGAATTATTGCAACTCATCCATAGAATCATAGAATCATAGAGTTGGAAGATACCACAAGGCTCATCTTGTCCAACCCCCTGTCATGCAGGAATACCCAATCAAAGCACTCCCAACAGATGGCCATCCAGCTTCTGCTTAAAAACTTCCAAAGAAGGAGACTCCTTCTCACTAGTAGGCAGTGTATTCCACTTCCAAACAGCTCTTACTGTCAGGAAGTACTTCCTAATGTTTAGGTGGAATCTCTTTTCTTGTAGTTTGAACCCATGGCTCCATGTCCTAGTCTCTGGAGCAGCAGAAAACAAGCTTGCCCCATCCTCAGTATGACATCCCTTCAAATATCTATGCTGTCTGTATCCATAGCCAGACCTGAAACTAGACTGAAATGGATCCAGATAATCTGTCTCATCCAGAAATCCCTGGAACTGGGAGGCCACCATGTTGCTTAAAAACTGAATGTTAGAGACTGGACTATAATTATCCAATATGGTGGGATCCTGGAAGGGCTTTTTCAGTAATGGTTTTATAACCATCTCCTTTGGGCAAGCTGGAACTCTGCCTTATTTTAGCAAGGCATTGACTACTCCCGCTATTCATTCTGCCAGTCCTCTTCTAGCTTTTTAAATAAGCCACGAAGGACAGGGATTTAATACACATGGTAGCTCTCACTTCTCCAAGAATCAAAAATATCCAAACAATGTTTCTGTTGTCCCCTACTATTTTCTGGCAGTTCCCAGCACCAGCTGCAACATTTTGTTCCTACCCTTGAACTGGTTGCTCTTTAATTGCAAGACACATCATAATAAAGAAAAAGTCTCCTTCTCTTTTCCTACTTAAAACAGTTCTTATAAGCATAAAAAAGTTTTTAAACTTTTGTAAAATAAGATTTTAACTGACTCATGTTTTAAATTGCTGTAAGATGCCATGGGTCCCATCCCAGGTGAAAAGAGGGGTATAAACTCAGCACATACTTGTACATGCATAGATACATATGTACATCAGTGAAATGGCACTGTTGCACTATACCACTATAACTCAGGGCGAGAGAGGGGATTAAGAAAACAGGAAAAGAGGAGAAAATTTGCCTTTCAGACCACAGGATCACCTCAGAACACCATGTTCCCCTATTATTTTTATATCCTTCAGAAGAGCCCTAGTAGGAATCCAGGAAATTGCTATAAACAGACCCCAGAAAGAATGGAACCAGTGTCCTCAGAAGCAAACAAAGAGTTATACTGAAAGAACTCACACTTCTTTAGACCAATCTGCAAGTCTGTTTTTCCATCCATAGATGTTGCTATCCTCTCACAGTCACATAAAGTACTTTTATTTTTCATTAAAAATGCAGTTTTTGAGCCTGCTTTAGGAATTCATATAGGTTTATAACATGGCCTTGAACAAATGCAATTTCCAAGCATTTTGAAACTTGACTGAACAGAGAAAGCCCTTAACACAACATGTTAAATTGAAAGATATTTTTGTCACCTGAATCAAGAGTTACTCCACATATTGCAAATAGCAGGACAAGAATGTTTGGTTTGCTTTACCAAAAGCCGGTCACCAGATCACACCAATAGTGTCAACAACTGGTAGGAAGGTGTGGAGCATCAGCAGAAATGTATAAATACAACTTGGTCATTTACACATAATTTTGGTGATAGGAGAAATAATTCTTTTTTAAGAAGACTTAAGGACTTTATCAGATGCGGCAAATATGGCACCATAATAACACCTAATGAGGGGCACGCATATCAGATACATTGTCCTTTTGCGATCATATCAAGCCAAAAAGCCGTTGTATTTTATTGACGGGCCAAGCCATCAATCTCCTGTTCCACTTTTGTGCTGACATTTCCAGCATTTGAAACTACACACCATTGTGCTCACGTGGCTACAGCATCAATGACAGAACACTTCCGGGTGAGATCACAACAGCCAGGTACCGTATGCTCTTTTTATGATCCCCCCTGGTTCACTTGTAAGTTGTAAAGTGTCTTTTTGTGCTTGTGTGTACTTTTTGTGTGTTTGTTTTTCTTTATTTTTTAAATTTATCACGCTCATGTATTCTTGTGAGAATTGGCGAGATCACGAGCGCAGAAGTGAATGGAGCTTCATTCATGCTCCGTTCATGCTGAGCGGCTGCTTATTCATGCTGATCAAGTTAGGTCAGGTAGGAAGGGTTCTTTTGCTAGCAGAAAAATGCTTTAAAATACTCTGGCAAAATAACCCTTGGAGAGGCTTGTCTGATAAAGTCCTTAATATGATAAATAAAATCTGCAGCCTGGTCTTTAAAAAAAGAGACTCTTCTGTTTAGGACAACCTGTTTTGATGCCTGCCTGCAACTACAAAATGAAGGTGGGAATTGTCCATGTCCAAGATGGCTGATATTTACCATGGAGGTCGCAAGTTGTGCATTTGTGCATCAAAACTAAACTCTTCCAGAAGCATGGGTAGCTGAAAAGAAGTCTATCTATTCCACATATTGTTGTGGGCCAGAATTTGTGAAGGACCATGCTCAGATTGGTTTCCTTTGAGATTTGGGGACACGCTGCCCGAAGGCATCATGGAAAGAAGTCAAATTCTCAGTTATTTGTTGTTTCCCTACATTCTTTTACATAGATAAAGTTGGAAAAGAAACAGTTATTTAAGTTGCTTTTTCTGTCGCTAATGGAGTTTAACTTTTATTTCTTAGACTTAATAACTCTTTGGAGATTTTCAGACCTGCCAAAATGCCGGTTTGCTGCGTGAGCAGCCTCCCGAGGTTGCCCGTGATTGAAATATGGCGCTGAGTCGTCCGAAGCTTCACGGAAGTGACACGGACGGTTTCGCGAGAGGCACAGCATCGTCCGAAGTAGACCCTTGCCGCGCAGCAGTCTCGGGAGGCTGCTCGCGCGGCAAACCGGCATTTTGGCAGGTCTGAAAATCTCCTTTGTCTCCCAGAGCTCATATAGCCAAAGAGAAGAGTAGCTTCTGTCTACATGGATATCCCTCCACACCATCTTAACTGATGACAACAAAAACAACATCTTGACAAAATGTAGGCTTGTGACTCTAATATCGTCACCTTTCTTCTTCTTCTTCTGTATGATTTTTAACACCTTTGCCTGCTGAAGAAGCCAGTGGAGCTTTGAAATCTTCCATCATGTATTTTGTGCAATTTTTTTTGTTGGGCCTATAAAGGTATCACTGTTTTCTGGATGTGGGTGTTTTTGTATTTTGCTGCATGGCCAACATAGCTACCCCTGGATAAGTTATTATGTGAAGAAGAGCCTGTAAATAAGGCTATAATATTGTGAAAAATTCTATAAATCATATTTCAGTGGTTTCTCAGACTTAGGGCTTACTCTTTGTGCCCATGGCCTACTTGCAATCAGAGCTTGGAGAAATTCCTTTTTTGGACCACAACTCCCAGAATTCCACAGACCAATGAGACACACAGACACGCAAACACTTTCTGAAAGGGAAAAAGGAGAGACCCTGTTGTATCTGACAGAGATCAGATATTATGCTGTGGGATTATGTTCTCAAGTGTGCAAGATAAGCTAGACAAAGAAGAAACTTTCCATAGTAATACTTCTCTGCTTTTACAAAAGGTATGTTAGTAGAATTATATCAATACCGAGGGTCTAACTGATGCCGTTTGTTTCAAAATACATCATTTATTGCAAAAACAAAATAAAACCCTGAAACATGCATAACAAAAGAGATATTGTACTGCTTATTTGGGGGGAAAATTGGATTCACCAGCAACAGTTCATCTACACCACTTGTTACTCCTTTTTTAGGTTACATTTTTTTCTTTTGTTATTGTAAAGTGTCACATATGTGTGTGTGTTTATATGTATATATATACATTTTATGTTTATGAATAAAAATAATATTAGAGGAAAAAACAAAAACAAATGGTGGCTCTACAGAGAAGTTGTCATAGTGGGTCAGAAACAAATGTGTATTATATCCCTTTGTAAAATAAAATTCTTCAAGTGACACAGATTTCATACATGAAATTCACACATTAACTAACCCACAAAAGCTATACATATAGATCGTGTTCTAAAGTTTATTCAGATT
Organism: Gambelia wislizenii; assembly: GCA_030847615.1. Taxonomy (NCBI): domain Eukaryota; kingdom Metazoa; phylum Chordata; class Lepidosauria; order Squamata; family Crotaphytidae; genus Gambelia; species Gambelia wislizenii. The sequence continues at coordinate 372,339,521 of JAUMIR010000001.1, forward strand.
CGTTCTTCACCATGATTCATTCTTTTAAAGCAGGGCCAGAGAACACCGTTTAATAATTTGAACTGTAGCTAACATTTAACCATATTTCTAATAGCTTAAGAGGGAGCATGAAAAAGCATCTTCACATTATCCAACACATACCAGGCCACCAGGAGAAGCCCATGATTTTGTTTTAAACAGGGAATGCAAGGCACATGTGCCAGCCCGGTGGGACTACTACTTCAAAGTGGAGAGAAGCTCGGCCATTTTGCTGTGCCTCTGCAGCTGTTTTCCACAGCTCTGTGAGACCAAAAGATGGAGGGTGAGAAGGAATGGCTGTGGTCCTGGGTGGTGGGGTGGTGGCCTGTTTGAGGCCCAGGAGTGGCAGTCTTGCATAACAAGGTCTGTGTGTCCTTTTATTTTCAAGGGACCAGTGGAAGGCAGGAGCGACCGCCCTCACAGTTGCCTGTTTGGATGGCTGCTACACCCTTGTTCTTCCTGCCTCTCTCACACACGGTGGTGGTGGGAAGTGATCAATCAGTCTGGAAAAATGGCAAGAATGTGCTGGCCTAATGAACTAGCCCAAGCATCACACCTCCAGGACATAATCCTACTTAAGTGAAAGTTGTATTTTTGGAATAACTTTTTGAAGTTTCTTTTGCTTTTAATTTTTGAATTTTCCGCACAATCGTTCTCTTGGGAGAACGTCCGGGGACTCAAACCAGGAAGTGAATGGGGCTCTGTTCGAGCTCCATTCTCTCCTGGGCTGCTGAGGGGAGGGGGCAGGCATAGTATAAGGTAGGTCTGAAATGTGGGGTTATCATGCCAGGATGGGAATGGGAGGGGGTGGGAGAGAATATAGCGAGACAGGGACGTTTCGTCTGATCATGTCCTAAGATTGAGGGCTTGTCTTGATGGGCAATTTACCCCTTCTTGCCCGGGTCTTGGAGCCCTGCAGTCCAGACGATGCAGGGCTTTTGCCCCAGTTTGCTCCTGGGCAGTCCTCATGACCCCCAGGGCAAAGACAGGGCCAAGACAGGGGGAAGATGGGGGTAAGGCCCATTACATCATGTTTTATTAAAAAAATTGTTAAAATCCTCTCCAGCCAAAATAAAATGGACCAGACCCCACATGACCACAGGAGGCCAGACCGCCACACCAGCCCATTGCTGCAGCTGCCATCTGCCTCACTCTTCCATAGCCAGGAAGGAGTCCTGCAGCATGTGACCAAGGCTGGTCACATGTGGGGGGCCTTGCTCATGTGCTGCAGGCCAGCCTCCAGGCTACAGAGAGTGGGATGCAGGTGGTGGTGCCAGTGACTGCAGAGACTGGCTGTTGTGCCAGTCTGGACTCCATCCCATTCCATGCAGGTTATGGGGGAGCAATGGGCCATATCCACAGGCAAAATGTGCCAGTGGGGAGCCAGCGTATTCTGGCCTGTGTAGACAAGCCTTGAGAGGAAGCAATAGAGCTAGTTTGGTTGCAGTCTCACATGCTACAAAAGGCTGAATAGCTATCTGAAACCTGCCTGAATTAGCATACCCTTCAACTGTCCCAATTTGGCAGGGATAGTCTCAATCAATCTGTGATTATCTCACTTTTTCAGCTGCTTTTAAAATGTCCCAGTTCGTCTCTCTCTCTTTCTTCTACTTTCTTCCATCAGTTCAAACTGAGTTCAAAGTACAAAAGCAGTTTGCATTCAACTTGGGCAGGGGGAAGAAGAGAGGAAGGGGAAGAATCTTACACTTCCCTTGAGACATGGAGCAAAAGGAAATTGCATACTTTCCAACATTTTACATATGAAATCTGGAACATGTGTGGCCAAGCAACCCTGGAGTGTAATCAAGATGGTAAAAGTCACTAAGGAGGAAGAACACACAAGCTAGTAGAGGCTGTAGCAGTTTGCTTTCACCTGAGCCTACTGGGAAGTTGGTGATTTTGTTGATGTCCTTGTTGATCTGTGGAATAGGGAAATTGACACTCCTAAGCATCCTTTACTTGGGTGCAGAGCATGGGCTCCTTGGTTCTCTGAGGAGCTCAGGGGAATGAAGTGCTTGAGAAGATGATTAGAGTGGTGATGGAGAAAGACTCAGGATGAATCCAACTGAACACAAGTCAAGGCCCATTTTAGAAACTACTTTGTAGCAGTGAGGGCAACAATAGTTCTTAGCTGCCTCTGTTACATCAGCTCAGTCTCATCCAGTGCAGCTGCTCTGGGTAGGTAGCTCAAGGGCTATTACATCTAAGACCTCAGACTGCCGAGGAGGAACCCTTGGAAAAGCACTGTGACAAATTTGCTAAATACTTAGATTCATTCTGACTTAGACTCCACATTGAAGGTAACTGAGGCACATATGTGTCCAGTTTGATGGATGAGTTTCATGTTGCTCAACATGATGAGGTGGACAAGTTACTTGGAAAGTGAGGCCAACCACTTGCCTGTTAGACCCATGTCCATCCTGGCTAATTAAAGCTGCTAGAAGAGGACTGGCCAATAGGGTGGTGGAGGTTATAAATGCTTCTTTGAAAGAGGGCTATGATCCAGCCTCTGTAAAGGAAACAATTGCAAGATCTTTGTTGAACAATCCTTCACTGGACCTCACCTCCCTAGGTAACTATCAACCAGTCCCTAATCTAGCCCTTTTAAAGTCAGGTCCTAGAGTGAGTGATGACAATACAACTCCAGGCTTTATTGGATGGAATGGATTACCCAGATCCATTCCAATCTGGGTTCAGGCCTGACTATGGGACAGAAACGACCTTGGTTGCCCTGGAGGATGACCTATACCTGGAGGTAGACTGAGGGACTGTATCTCTGTTGGTTCTCCTGGATCTTTCAGTGGCATTTGATGCCACCGACCAGGTCATTTGGCTGATGTGGAGCTTGAGGGCATTGCTTTGCAGTGGTTCCAGTCTTTCTTGGCTGAACATTCCAAGAGGATGGTGCTGGGGGACTGTTTTTCTGCTTTTTGGCCATTAGCCTGTGGGGGCTCTATAGGGGTCAATACTGCTATCTATTTTTTTTTTTTAACATCTACATGAAACCACTGAGAGAGGTCATTCAGAGTTATGGGGTTGGGTGTCATCACTATGTAAAGGGTCTCTCCTTTACAACTGATGCCATGGAAATACTGAACCATTGTCTGGATGCAGTGAAGGACTGAATGTGGGTGAATAAATTTAGGCTCAATCCATACAAGATGGAAGTGCTGCTGGTCAGTAGGAAAACCAATCTGGGATTGAGATCACAGCCTGTTCTGGATGGGGTTGCACTTCCTCTGAAAGATCAGGTTAGTAGCTTGGGGTGCTTTTGGACACAGTGCTGCTCCTGAAAAGCCAGGTTACAGTGGTGGCCAGGAACATCTCTGCTCAGCTTTGGCTGGTAAACCAGCTGCGCCCTTTCTTGGGGTAGGTTGATTTGTCCACAGTGGTTCATGTCTTAGTTGCCTCAGACTACTGTAATGTGCTCTATGAGAGGCTGCCTTTGAAAAGTGTTTGGAAGCTGAAGCTAGTGCAAAATGCAGCAGTTTGACTGTCAGGTGTGCATTTTAGATACCATATAATATCAGTCTTGCAAGAACTTTACTGGCTTCCAGCTTGCTTCCGAGTTCAATTCAAGGTGCTGATTCTGACCTACAAAATTCTAAATGGCTTGGGGCTAGGATATCTGAAAAACTGCTTCCTCCCATATGAGCCTGCCAGAAATTTGAGATCTTCAGAGGAGGCCCTGTTGGGTGTCCCAATACCTCATGAAATTAGGTTGGTGGGTACACGTAACAGGGTTTTCTTGGTAGCAGTACCCCAAATGTGGAACTCCCTACCCAAAGAAGTTAGCCTGGCTTCATATCCTTCAAACTTGTGCTGGGCAGCCAAAACAATACTGTTTCACATGGCCTTCAGTGCTTGAAATGGCTGTATTTTAAGTATTTTATAATAATAATAATAATAATAATAATAACCCCGCCTCTCTGTTAAAAACAAAGTTAAATACATTTTAAATGCATTTTAGGATTGTTTATAGATTGTTATATAAAGTTTTTAAAGAGTATGTAATTTTTTAAAAAGTATTTTTAAAAATCTTTGTACTGTTTTAGCCATTTTTATTTGTTCATTTCCTTGAGAGACATTGTGGGCTGGGAGGCAATACAAAAATATCTTAAATAAATAAATAAAATAAGTGCAAGACTTGATAGCATTTAACAACAATCAGGGAAAGGAAGAATCCACCCCCTCTCCCTGCTGCTGAGTTAATTGAGTAAAAACTACATTTGCGCTTTCAACTTGCTTTGCTGCAACTGAAGTGGGCCAAGGAGAAAGGGGGAAAGTAGGAGGTGAGAGAAACTGGGACATTTTAAAACAACTGAAAAAAGGGAATTAAGCAGAACTGTCCCTGCCAAATCGGGACAGTTGGGTGGTATGGAATTGCTGCAGCCTTTCCTAGCTTGTGTCCTCCTCCTCCTTTTAAAAAATATTTGCCATCTTGATCACAGTAAGGTTGTTTCTCCAGACATGCCCCAGTTTTCATCTGTGATATACTGGAGGTTATATAGTACTGAAAGGCTTATGCCTCTTACAACAGGGATTCATAAATTCATTTTAGGCTGAAATAGCTGGCCAGATTGTTGGGACGAGATCACCAACACTTGTAGCAAGTGATCTGATCTGGGGAGGTGGGGACACAGGAGAGATACTCAGGTCAGAGTGTGTTTCCTCCTTGTTGTCTTTTCTGAGGGCTCATTTATACCAACCAAGATAATTGGGTGCTGCCCAGAGTATTCTGGCCTTGGAGCTGCCCCGGATTTCCCCCATTACTAGTACCCTCCATGGTGACACTGGGCAGATGTCTACACAGGTGCCCCCCTCAAGTTGCTTGGTGCCATTGCCGCTGATGCAAGTTGTGTCCTCTGAGGCAAGAAACGAGGTGCCTGTGGTGACATGAACCCCGAGGGCAACTTCAAACATGCCAGTCAACTTAACTTCTGCCTTCAACTTTACCTCTGACATCCTGCCTTCAGGTGCACCCCGTCCCTTTTATTTGAACCAGGAAAGAACCTTTTTAACCAAATATGTGTGGAACTATGTGACCTTACTCTGGTAAGTGTGCCGCCCACTATCTAGATGTTGAATGAATCACCAAGAGTCTGGATCGGAACGAAAAACAAAGGATTGGTTTATTAAAGGGATAAAGATGGAAAATCAATTAGGAAATCTTGTGCTTATAATGTTGAACTATCTGGACAGTCTGCCACTTGATAATAACCAATCATAAATATCATAGCATACCAATTTGCCTTTGGTTATTCTAATACCTTCCCTTATAACCCAGACTCATTCACTCTTTGTTCATTCGACCTTCACATCCAGACTTCCAACCTCTGCACACAATATTCCAGGATTCAAACCTCACTCACAAAGCACACAAACCTCCACTCAGACAGCACTGCATACACACACACCCAGAGCCTTCAGCTCCAATCAACATGCCTTCAAATACCCAGAAACCCCTCCATATAATCTCCTGTTCTGGGATTGGTTCCTTTTAGGCTCTCATCTCATTCCCTCCTCTTCATGCTCATCACAGTACCCAGTACTGATCGCATGGCTGGGTGCCTCATTGTAACCTTGGAGGATGCAACTCATGCCAGCAGCAGTGGTGGAGGGCAACACAGTGGAGACACGTGTGTAAACATGCACCCGTTGCATTGGGTTTTTCTGTAAAATCCACAGCAAAAGGTGAGTTTATTTACTCCATTTTTAAGGGTTGTTTAGTACAGTTTGGTGCTGAACTGGCTGGACATTGTGCAGACAGTCCGCACCAGAATTGGAGAATTGGCACTGCGTCATCTGGACAGATCACCATGGAGATTTGGCAAGGGTATTTTATCTGGCCAGTGTAGACAAGCCCCCAGTCTACATGTGGTATGTTACCCTTTTGGTTTTCTTCCTTCTTCCCATGACCTCTGTGGTCACTGCCTGATTATTCTTCTCTTAGCTAGAGAGAGGCAGCTGATGCCCTCCAGTTGAATTTACAAGCATGGAAGCCAGCTGCAAGTTTACAAGTTTTTATCCTTCTGCACAAACTGTGAATATATTTCTTTAAACCAGAGGTGGGCAAAGTGCAGCCCGTGGGCCACATGTGGCCAGGGTTTACTTTTTTTGAACTTTTTTTTTTTTTTTTTTTTGGCTACAGAAAAACCTCTAGGGGAGTGGGGAGGGCATTTCCACCATATTTGGAGCCTACCTGGACCCCACAGGGGTAAAACAAAATTGTCTAAAATTGACCCCAAATGCCCTCCAGGGGCCCAGTAAGGGCCCCAAACATGGGACTTTGTCAGACGAGGTACTTACCACTAGAAAACGCAAAGGGTGAAATTATCAGATGTCCTTGTTGTTCAGCCGTTCCCAGGGCATAGTGCTGGTACGGATGAGGCATCACTTTTTTATTGATGGGGTAAGCTGTCAATAAAAAGTGATGCCTTATTCCCACCTGCACTATGCCCCTGGAACAGCTGAACAATGACGTCACCTGATAATTTCACCCTTTTGTGTTATTGTTTCATCCTTATGACATTGTTTCTGCTGCGTCTGATAAAGTCCATAGTTAGAATGCCCCCATGTCCCCTAGAGGAAATTTTTTGGGGAAAGTTTGATTTCCCCCCAGGAACAGGTGTAATGGGGGTACAGCCCTTCCAGGTCTCCTAGGGTGCTAAGGCAGCTCTCTAGCCTTCCATAGTTGCTCACACCTGATTTAAACCATAAAATGTAAGGTACCCTAAACCTAAACTTTTTTTCACCAGTTTAATCATCAGTTTCCCCAAGTGGTTATTTCTTTCCAGGAGTTGAAAGTTCATCACTATCCTGCTGCAGTCTGCCAAAATATGTGCCAAATAGTCTTAGCACAGATAGGTTGTCAATGCCCATGGGAAACTTGCCTACCCCTGTGCTAGGGAATTGGGACGCCAGCATAGGCTATGCAGTTTGCTTCATGCTGATTTCAACACTGCATGAGAAGCTCCTGAACAGAGAAACTCTGAGGACACAGAGGGTGCTTATATATTATCTTCAGTTCTAGCCACCTTGCTGATCCTACCTACTATAGATATTTCATAAAATACTCCCATAATTTGTATTTTAATCCTTTAAATCTTTTAATTTGACACATGCAGATTTTGTTTTTATGTCTGCTTTGTCTGTTACATTTTGTTCTATGGTAAATCAGCTTCAACCACTTAAAGTCAAGAGATTTTTTAAAATACTGCACACAGTCTGGAGGCAGATGCACAGTGGTGTATATGGTTCATTTGTCTTGCTCAGCAGGGTGAAGTTTAACTACCCTGTTGGGAAATGATCTCAAGCCAGATGTATCATTTTATCTCAACAGCTCCTGACCTATGGCTGGCAGATGTCAGGAGAAAAAAATCAAAGTAAAAACCATAGAAATGTGGAAGAAAGTTGATGATACTTGTCTGATATTTTTTTAAAAGCACAGTTAATTTTTAATTTCCAGTGTGTGCTTCCATCTGCCACCTTTATATTCAATAACTGCTGGATGGATATGTGACAAGTGTCTCTACATAGCTCTTGAATAGAGCTTGGACAGGTTACTTTTTATACTGCAGTTCCCAAAATTCCTAGTCAGCATCACAAGTGACCACGCAGGCTGGGAATTCTGGGAGCTGTAGTTCAAAAAGGAGCTTTTCTTTTTAGACTCACAGTAAGTATAATATTTGGTGGGAGAAGGTGGAATTCTTTCCTCCATATCTAGGCTAGGCTGTGAGGATAGTAGTGCCAGCACACATTTGCTTCAATAGCACATTCACACCTGTCCTCTATACTTGCTGCAGTATCCTCCTTGAAGGTGTCAACCACTTCTTGGAACATGCCAGTGGATCTTTACATTGCCACCACTAATTCTCTATGCTCCATCCTGCACATAATGCAAGAGAGATGAGCTTCGTCATGTACTTCTTCCATGATAGCAAGAGCAATGCTCTCACCTCGACACCCAGTTTTGTTTCATCCCCTGACCAATTTAAGCCTAGTGTGTGGGGACATCGATGCAGGGCTATGATTTGCTGAAGGCTCTGCAAAGCAAAGAAAACACAAATATGAATATATGAATGGAAAAGATGAAAAGTTCAGCTAGACACCTCTGCTTACGAATATATTCAAAAGACATTAAGCAGAAGTCGAAGGCTTTCACGGCCAGCATCCATAGATTTTCCTTGGTTTTTTTTCCAGGCTGTGAGGCCGTGTTCTGGAATAGTTTCTTTCTGATGTTTCGCCTGCATCTGTGGCTGGCATCTTCAGAGAAGTAAACAAAATCTGGCTCCCAGTTTTAAAATACAATAGAATTAAAACTCAACACTTACAAAGGAATTCCACCCAGGGACATGGGGATTCCCAGCAGATAATGGCCCATCAACCAACCATCAGCCAAACAGACACTAATGAGCCTTGAATTTCTATACTCAGAAACTAACCATTCAATTACACAAATTTACATATACTCCCCTACAGGGGTTCACAGCATATAAACCCCAGACACACTCCTACCCTACCATTCTCTGAAGATGCCAGCCACAGATGCAGGTGAAACGTCAGAAAGAAACTATTCCAGAACACGGCCTCACAACCTGAAAAAAACCCAAGGAAAACATTAAGCAGAGTTTGCCAAATTTATAACCGACAATGTTCTGATGTGTGCTTTGGGGTTTACAGCACAGGAAGATAGCCAGGCATTACAGTGGCATTTTCTGGAAGCATCAAACCTGGGACTAAATACTTCATTTGGAGTAACACCCACTGCACGTTGGTATGCCCTGCATGTTTCATAAATATGCACTTCTGTTTCTTGTGCAGACATGCCCACTTATGTCCACCCCAAAGTTATGTGACATTCTGCCTACTTAAAAAACCATGGAGTGTTCCTTGCCAGCTAGAATATAGTCATTGTCCCAGAGCTATTAGGGCTTTGTGACAATGCAATAAAAGTGGAATTCTGATTGTCAGAGTGATTTTTAACATGTGTTCCAAAATGCTCTGAGCAAAGATAGGAGGAAATTATTGTTGTACTTTTGCCAATATTGGGTTTCATCAAAATATGTCAAGTTTTCTTCCCACATGCTGATTGGGCTGTTTCAGTTACCAAGGAGTAACAGTAAAGCAGTGAGTTAATGAAAAAATATGCAATGGACTATCATAAATTTAAACTGCATTTCTGAACTGAGCACCTTTGTGATGATTTGTACTACAATTGCCATGACACCATGTAAGGACCATGTGCAAACTCATCCGCATCCGAATATCGACAACTAGGGCCACCTAGTATTCCTGTATGGCAAGGGGTTGGACGGGATGGCCCTTGAGGTCTCTTCCAACTCTATGATTCTATAATTCTATGATTTTTCCATATCCATGCCTTCCAGTTCTCCCTCACCACTCTCATGGTTGCCTAGAACAAAAGAAAAAAAAAAGATAGTACACATTCATACATTTGAGAGCATGACATCCCTTCCCAATTCTTCCGTATAGGCCATGTGCTCACCATTGATGACTTGAGGGTGCACAATGATGCCACATAATCCTCTGTGGTGAGGTCTACTGCCTCACTCATGCCACCTTCAATGGATCCTGCAAAGGATACAAACATATATTTCTACACATTGTTGGTGGTCAGGACAATACATACAGTTAGGTCCAGAAATAATTGGACACAGACACACGTTTTGTTATTTCAGCTGTTTACCAAAATAAATTCAAGTTAGAGTTAAATAATCAATATGGGCTTAAAGTGCAGTCTCTCAGCTTTAATTTGAGGATACTGTATTTACATCCAAATTAGGGAAAGGGTTTAGGAATTATGGCTCTTTAATATGTAGCCCCCTCTTTTTCAAGGGACCAAAATGAATTATGGCCTGGCTACACAGGAGATTATCAGACACACTATATATCCCACCAGAGGGACGACAGGACATTGCTAAATGGCCTGAATATCAGATGTCATTGTCCCTGTGACATTATGCCCCTGTGCCTCTTCCGTCCCCCCCTGCTCCTTTTTATTCATAGCTTAAGCCATAAATTGACCCATCGTTCCATTTCTGTAACAGAATCACAGGTGTGCGAGAAGGTTCCCTGTTATGCTGGCACGATGCCAGCCGTGGTGGGAGGTCCCTGCTGAATACTTCCAGTCGAGAGCAGGACAACGAGGTAAGTGACACACTTCCCCCCCTCCCCAGGTTACTTGGTTTTTTTAAAATGTGTTTTTGTGCTTGGTGTAACTTTTAACCTTTTATTTTTCTTTTTAAATTTCATGCACAATCATTCTCTCATGAGAACAGCCAGGATTTGCTTTCCAGGAAGTGAATGGTGCTCGACGAGAGCTCCATTCACTCCTGGGATGCTGGAAGGCAGGGGAGCAGTTTCTGTGCTGCTATTAAGGTAAGTCTGAAAACTTTTCTTTTTAAAGTGCTACATAGACGGGAGTGGGGTGGGAGAGGAGATAGTGAGACAGGGATGCTATTTTTGTCCCCATCTGATAGTCTCCCCAGTGTGATGTGGAGTTGAAAGCAAGTGGAACTGTGCACAATTTGGTGGTGTTCTAGGGTGATATTTATATGAAATAATTCCCCTGAAGGGATAGAGGTTTGAGTGAAATACAATGGTACTTGGAGGTTTTCAGGCCAAAGCAATGGGTACTCTGGAAGAGTTAACAATGGTTAATGATCAATACTTTAGGAATTGAATAAGAAACAGGCAAGGTCTTTTGTTGGAAGGGAGCAGGAGAGGAAGATCCCATTTCACAAGCAATAAGGTCTCTTGCTATTGCTGAGTGGATTAGTGATTGACTCATCTCCAGGTGTTGTGTCTTACTTGATTGCTTTGTTTTGGGAAATTTCCAAAGGCACTTCCCTTGGTCTTGCATGAATTTAACCTTGGTCTCAGGGGGTCCCTAGTTTACCTGTAACCACGTGGATGGCCACCTTAGCCAAATTATTAAATATAGCCAATTATTTGATATTCAAGATGGGGGCTATCAGGGTAGGTAAGATATCAGGATAATGGGGCATGCAGCCTGATAAATTTATACAGTAAAGAGCAAGTGTAACATGTAACAGTCTGCAGGGGCCAGTGGTGAGAGGCTAAATGCAGCTGGCCTGTGTATCTTGATTAAAGGCCTGGGAAGCTAACCTTGGGAGGAACTCTTATCTCCATGTGAGAGTGAGTGTATCTGTGTGAGAACCAATGTCTCTGTATACTCTTACTCTATGCTATGAGACTGTAGGCAGTTCTGTCTGGGCTTTGCAGTGACAGGAATATATTATACTGTATGCTGTGTAATGTAGTCTTTATGAGAGGAGTCTCTGACTCACTGTAAATATTCCTATACTATGCTGTAGTTAAAAGTAGTTTAGATACACGTCTGTGTCTTTGTGCTTATTTCTATGCCTGGAGAATGAAAGCCCTGCTACAACAACTTTGCTGCCTGGACCTCTTGATATGCTCAGAGGTTCCAGTGCGCTACTATATCGTAACAACCCCACCTCTACCACACAAGATTTTCTTTTCTCCAAACAGGAAGTATGTCACTGGAGTGAGGGAGTGAAACAGATGAGGACTCTGCTGCCTTCAGAGAAAGGACCATAAGACTCGTCAAAGCTGCAAAGAGTTATCAAGAGGAGGCCAAGTGAAACAGTGAGTATTGCTTGGTGGCATAGACAGAAAGACACCCCCCCCGGGGGGCTGCCATGTTCCAGAATGGCCAGCAGTTGCAATGCTGTTGGTGAAATGGAAATAACCTGGTCCTATGGGCCTCTCTATGGGCCAGATGAAGCTTCCATACAGGCCATACAGGCTGCAACAGCTGCTCTTGCACAGTGCATGGCCAATCTGGAGAACTTGGTGGCAGTCCTCCTCAGTGGATGGACCACTGCAGGAGGACAGGGCAGATCCAATAATGACTCTGTAATTACTGTAAATATTGTAAATACTTTGTATATTTTAATGAGTAAACATAATTTCATGTTTAAGTATAAGGAAGAATGGCATGCTTATTACGTATCACTGTAAGCAATGATATCACTGTCCTTCCACCACTTGTGCATAAACAGCTAGTCTGCTGGTCCACTGGGACCCTTGACAGGATCAGGCAATCTGACTGGTGAACCTAGATTTTGATACAAGGGGAAAATTCTAACTGAGGAATTTCATGCCATAAAGGAAGGAGAAATTCCTTTATGGCATCAAATCTGAGAGGGCTTCTCAATCACATCCTGGGTGTGTCTATGTGGGGAGAATTTTCAAGACCTCTTCATAGGCTTCAAGTAACCTTCACTAGCTCTGAAGTTTAGGTTGTGCTGGTGTACTGAAAACCATGTGAAGCTTCTAATAAACCGAACTATGAAATATTGGAGAAAGGGGGTGTAAGGCCAGATAATAAGAGTTTCCATAAGTTGACAGGTGACTTGAAGACACATACACAGACACAAACATAGGGGCTCAGACTGTGAACTATGAATCCTGGTTCGAATTTGATATAAGCCATTCTCCCTCCACCTCATCCCAGCAACCACCTCTGCATCTGCAATATGGGGATTAGACTGGCCTACTGTACAGGATTGTTGCAAAGACTGTAGCATGCTAATATTTGTGGAGCAGTCTGTACACCATAGAGCAGAGGTGGGAAGCACACAGATCCTTCTGGACCACTCCTGACTCACCACCCCACCCGCAATGTGTTTTTGGTCAGAAGGATTGATTAGCTGATCATGACAGCCTACAGGAGTAGTGAATTTCTACTAAATTGGGGGATATACTTTGGCATCCCTTTTAAAAGCAGGGAGTGAATGTCTGGCTATTTGTGGATTAGAGAGAAATCCTCATGGTTTGGGAGTACATGTAGCAACAAGTCTTTTATGGGAAAAATTGGACCCCTTAAAGTTGGCCATCGTAGAGCAACCTTTGGCAAATCCCCAGTCAAAGCATGATCTTTTAAGGCGTATGCCAACTCTAGTGTTATTATTTTAGGGGTCTTTTTATTCCAAATGAGAGCCTTTAAAATTTTGTTCTATTACTGCATTCTGTTTTGATTCACATTGCTTTCTCTAATCTTAACACATTAAGACAAATCTTACACTGCCCCAAGCTAGTCTTTGCTGCTCATTACTTCAGTTCTGTCCATTAAGTTAAATAAAGCAAAATGCCATAAAAAAAATAAGGGCTGTAAGGATGGGACCACAGAGAGCAGTGGGCGGAGGGGGAATCATCCCATGGGCTACAGCAGATACCAAATCCACCGTGATTTTCCACAACATAAGATTTTCAGGTCACTCAAGTCCTGTTCCTGCTAAGAACCAAAAGTGTTACCTTCGGCAAACCATTCCATCTCTTTGCACATTCATTTTGAATTTTAAAATGGGAGTAATGGTACATTAAAATGGTTAAAGTGGATGGAAATCAATATATAACAATTTCTCCTTCCTTTATGGCATTAAACATTTCCCCAATGCATGCTACGTGTCTTTTTAGAAATCTCTCTGAAGAGTTTGGAAAATGCCTTGGAAAATGTACTGTAAACCATTCTGCTGAAAGTGACAGTAGCAAATGGGCTATATTCTTTTCTGGTGTGATGAAACATTACATCACTGAGCCATAAAAGTATTTCTTGTATTTTGTCAGACAGAAAAATCTTGCTATGGCTTCATTAATGTGCCTTTGGAATTGCATCTCTATCAGACCTATTGCAGATGTGATGTGAAACAATGTTTTAGATATCATTAATCAGCTAGGACATCACATACTTAAATTAATAAAGACAAAGTCCTACATCCAATTATAAGTACTAATTTCTATAAACCCTTTGAACCAATTACTAAATATAAATCCACTGCTCCAATGAGCTTATAGTTGGATTTAGGCTATGGCTTTTTTCCAGATAAGTATTAGAAAATTAAAAGAGTATCATCAGATTGGGCTATCTAGTCCAGCACTCTGTTTCCAAGATGGCCAACCAGGGCCTAAATCTAATTGCTAGTGCCAAACAGAGAAGGCTGGACTGCACAACTTCAAATGTTCTTGGAAGAAACATTATCTGGACTCATTTCAGTCTCGTTTCAGACCAGGGCACAGTGCTGGAACAGCCTTTGTTGTTCTGACAATCTATTCTGGATGAAAGACAGGGGAATATGACCCTGTTGGTCTTCTTGGAGCAGTTTTTGATACAATTTATCATGGTATCTTACTGCAGCAGCAAGGGATGGCATGCCAGGATGGGTTCCTGCAGACACATGGGGCCCGATTCATTCTGTCCCAACACTAATGGGGTAAACCAAGTACTATTTCACAACACTGTAAAGGGCTTTCTCCCAGCTTTCCTACATTCCAGCACCGTATCTTCCCTGGGGTTGGTAAGGACTGACTGGGGGAAGATTGGGGCAAAAGCCCTGCATCATATGGACAGCAGGGATCTGGAGCAAGGGCAAGCCGGGGTATTTGGCCCCTGTGGATAAGTCCCTAGACAACAGAAAACAGTGCTATTAAAGGAGCTGTACCAGCTGCTAATTTGCTTCTCCTCTGAATTCAAAGTGCTGGTGGTAACATTTAAAGTCCTAAATAACTTGGTAGCTTTATACTTAAAGAAGTGCCTCTCCCTGTACATACTTGCCCAAGAACAGAAGTCTGCAAAAGAGACCCTCTTCTATGTTCCAGCAGTGAGGGAAATACCAAATGGGAAGCATAGGAAAAAGCCTTTTTGGTTGTTGCATGCTGATTGTGGAATGTCTTCCCATTGGAGGTTCACCAACAATGGTCCACCCTGGCCTCACATCGGGAGGCATGGAGACGCACTATCCACAATGCTGCAGCCTTATTTGAGAACTCACACCGAACAAGTCTTGAAGAGAAATGACAACGCAGAAAGAATCGCAACATGGAAACATCACCCAAGGAGACCTTCTGCTGTGCTTTCTGCAACTGGACTTGTTTATCTCAGATTAGCCTTTTTAGTCATCAGCGCGCTTGCATAAAGCGCAGGATGAATCCTTCCTGAATCTTTGTTTGCGAAGAAAAGCCAGAGAGAGGGGGAGGTGTGACTGGAGGCAATGCTGCTTTCTTTCCAGCACCATGTTCTGCTCAAGAAACAGCATATTATGCACTGAAAACAATATTTGTGGGGTGAAATATTGACTGGAATTCTCTATTATCTGCATTGTGTAACTTTGGAGATAATCAGACTCATCAAAAATCATGTGAAAAGAATGCAATGAAAAGAGAAACAGGTGACATTGCCAGACGGCATTGTCCTTTAATGTTCTGGGGGTGTAGCATGGGTGTGAATAAGACATCTTTTTTTTATTGGCAGCTTAGCCCTTTCAATGGAAAAGTGAAGCCTTGTGCACACCAGCGCTATGCCCTGGGAACTGCTGAGAACGTGGGTGTCTGATAATGTCACCCTTTCTGTTCATTGCATTCTTCTGATGTGGTTTGGGACACAGTTTTTTGCTGTATTTCCCTGTGTCTGATCATCTCCTATATGCATACTTAGCTATGTAGCAGAGGCACTAAGGAACCTTCTTAGTGAATTGTAAAGATCATATTGGGACAAGAGCTCCCAATGGACATCGGGTCCTACCAATGCACATTGGCACTCTCTAGCTGGTGTCTCAATGCACATCAGTGGCATTGTGCATCTGGTCCCATTGAGAATTGGGTCCACAGTCACTTTGCTGGCTCCCCTACATAGCAATATAACAGCAGCCTCTTGCTGAATATAAATATCACAAAACTGCTCAGTTCTATTTCCTGCAGACATAAGTCTATTTAAGAAGATGTAAGTTGCCAAGTGAGTTCCAGCCATTATTTTCTGCATAGTGAATGCTGTCTTCTATGCCAAAATCACATGTGAATTTTGTGCAGAATAAACCTCCAACTATAGCATTTTGTTTGCAGTTTGAACTATGAATAGTCTTTGAAAACTGTGCAGCATTCAAATACTTTATTGCAGCCAGAAGAAAATAGCTAAGATTACTTGTTACTTTATTTGAGAATGAAATTAGGAAAGAATTACATCACATGCAGAAATACACTTTCAGTGCATAAGTAAGCATGATTTTTATGTGAAGAAATACACTTCCATTCAGAAACATGCATGATTTTTTTTATGGAAGAAAATATGTTTTCTGTGTAAAAACAGATGTGGTTTTTCTATGCAGAAAACACATTTCTATGCTGAAAAGCCATGTATATTTTTGTGCAGGTTAGTACTTTCCAAAGTGCAAAAACTTTCACAGTAGCCTTGCAGATTTCTTTGCTCTTCCCAATGCCCAGGACATACCTTTCTTGACTGAGAAACAAATAGTAAATGTGTGTCTGTGTTCTGTCCCTAGGATGGAATCAAAAAGTGATTCATTTCTGTTGGTAGGACTGAGAGCATTCGAAAGTTGTCTGCTAATGCTTTGTTCAAAGCATGTGTGTGCAAGTGTTTGATTTCACCCACTAATAAACTTATTGGCTAGAGGGTCTTGGCTGGAGAGTATATAAGGACAAGTTCTACACAAGGAAAGGCACTCAGGGACAAGCTGTTCAGGAGGCAGCAGGAGAAGAGGCCAAAAGTGAGTCAGATCAAATTCAAGAGGCATCTCAAAGGAGGTAAAACCTAAAGAATTCATAAGAGCACCAGAGGGCCGGAGTGTGGGCCACAATCAAAGGGGCGCATCATGCAAGACTGAAGTTTCAAAAGGTCTGCAAATAAGAGAAGAAAACCCCTGATGATGCCTTCAGCCTCAACTTGGGAGAGCAGCTGTTGGCCCAGAGTAACAAAGAGGTCTTTACAGTAATCTCGTATATACTGGAGTATACAGAAATCCTATCCAAAAGATGACCATTTACAAGCTCAGAACCATCCCCTTGAGTTAGTTCAGTGAGATGGGTTTTTATTTATTTATATATTTAGGCTGACATCCTGTATGGGAGATACATATGTGTAAGCACTGTGGTTACGGTGCCATGCAGTGAATCCTGGCTCCACCACCCCTCAATCCCTACTTACCAGAAACAACCACTCTGAAAGCAGCAATTAGGGAACTTTCACAGTCCCTACATAGCCCTAAACTAGGGGCTATGTAGGGATCATGAATATGTAACCATCACAAGTGTGTAACTCTAGGTTAGGCATTCAGAACTGCCATAGAGGATTCCAGCCTCAATTTATATCCTGCCTTTTTCCTAATAGAGTGCCTCAGAATTATGTAAGATCCTTATAGGGTGAAAGGCTAAATTTTGGTCATGGAAAAGAATGATTGCTTTAAGCTTCTTGAAGCTACAATAACATCTATATTGCTTATAAGCAATCCCTTTTAACAATAAATGCTTGAAAAATATAGGCTATTAAACTTTTGTTTCGTGAATATAAATTGTTCTCAAAGAATCCTAACATTCCTTGGCTGTTTGAAGATCTCTGGCATAGACTAGCTGCAGGTCTTCCAGCCCTAGGATAATGGTTGCATGTGCTCTCTCCTCTGCCCTTCTCTCAGCTGCTGCAGGTGGGATTCACAGGGGGATCCACCACAGGATCCCAGCAGCCTTTGTAGCCCAGAAACATCTCCATTTTCATGCACCAATCCAAATTGCGCTCATTCAGCCTCTCCAGAGGCAAGCTGTGCAGGTTAGTTGTTCCAGCATAAATCAGGTGCCTCCAAGCTCCTCTGTAGCTGTGCTCTCACTCACAGAGCCACACACTGGGTCAAGAACTTCACAGACAGCACTACACAGCTTACTGGCATAGACTGATCACAGACAGGCAGATACTGGTGCAGACTGGGTCCATAATCTGTCACAGTAGCACACTGTTACCTCTGAGCATATCAAGAGGATCAGGTAGCAAAAGCCTGTGTACAAAGCTTGGTATGGTCAAATGTGTGTAAAACAGCTCATTTAAGCATAAATGTAGAGGGGTGTCAAGGTGATGGGATATATAGTCACTAGAAATTTATACTGTAAGGAGCTGGCATGGTATAATATGCTACAGCCTGCAGGGGCCAGCAATAAGTAGGCTAAATGCAGCTGGCTAGCATATCTAGATTATTTCTGAGAGACAACCGTGGGAAGGAAATGTGAAGTATTATCTGTATGGCAAATGTGTGTGTGAGAACCACTATCTGTAAACCCATGCGTGTACTGTATCTGTACTGTATAATTAGATTACCCCACTCACTGTCTCTTCACTTATCTTGACTTGACTTGGAGTTAGCAGTTAGACTATGTGCGTTCAGTCTGGGCTGTATAGTGCAGGACTGCACTGTACATTATGCTGTGTTATGTAGTCTGTATGCTAGGAGTCTCAGACTCATTGTAAATATTTCTCCAACATGTTCTAGTAAAGAGAATTAGTTTAGACACATGTCTGTGTCTATGTTCTCATTTCTTCACCTGATGATTGCAACTTTACTACAACAACTTTTGCTGCCTGGTCCTCTTGATATGCTCAGAGGTACCAGTGTACTACCATATCAATGTTCCATGCAGATCAATTAATACACTCTGGATCTCAACAAACTGGTTTCCAGTGGTGGAATCTTAACAATTTGGTGATAGAGCAAGGGTCCTCCATAAAATCGAGTCTCCACAGTCCTTTGGCTAAATCGCTGGTATGCAAAGCTACCCATGTTTGAAGTTCACACACAGCCATGCCTGTGAATCAAGATGGTGGTTGAGAGTGAATTACTTACGTTGTTATTCTCCACAAGTTGTTGTTGCTGCACAGTATTTTTAAAAACTGACAATCAAAGGTGAACAAGTGTTACTTTCCACTTAAAAAGCTGTTTGGTTGCACCACCACAGAAAAAAAGTGCATGATTGGCTACACGAAACTAAAATGGTACTTTTGGCAACTTTATTGCCAGCAAGCCTGCCTCCCACACATGTCCAACCAATCAGCTTTCAACTCCACCCTCACCGAGAATGTGCTGTGCTGTGATTCGGTTGTCCAAGCAAATGGGAATGTGAATTTCCACAGATTATTTTAAAAACCTCAGGCTCCCCCCCCCCCGTAGTTTCTGGAGGTTTTGGCACCCCTCCTTCTGAATAAGGGAAAACAATATGGGAACTCATTGGGACAAAAAGTATTCCCTGTAATTTCTATTAGGATTATTTTTACCATCTAGGCAACCCCTTAGAGAAAGTTTGGGAGATACATCTTACAAAAGAGTTTCTATCATTAAAGCTTTAGCTACTGATGGATTTATTCAGAGGTTATCCAGCATCTGTTTGTATTCATTTCATAATTATGTTACATGAAATAGGGATACACTGGATTCTATGTGGAACTGATATGACTCAACAGTATATGCAGAGTAACTGTCGGATGCCTTTCAGGCAATTAGCTAGATCATACAGGGGGCTTGAATCTTAATTTGTGCCAAGGTTGAGGGTTGGGGGGGGGTGCCCAGGTATGGGAGCATGTTAATAGATGTGCAACAATCAGTCTACTTAATTTTTGATTCCATCTTTCTTTAAAGCTCCTGCTGCTAACAGCCTTGATACAGTGCAATAAGGCAACATTTTCCTGAAGTCTGTCTTATATTTCTACCTCTGTGGTGCCTAATGAATGCTGCTTGATGAACCTTGTTGAAATCAGTGTCAGACTCACATTCCATGAAGCCAAAGCTAAAGTGTTGCAACTTCAAAGTGATCATAAAAATGAATTTAGCTCCTGTGAAGAGAACAACTCAGAGCCAGGACTGGAAGCATTTGTCCTGAAACCCCTGAGTACCCAAGGGGTTGGCAAGCCACAGGGTGATCTAAGGACACACTTGCATTTTGGGTTGTCACTTGTGCAACTGTGATTTCCCTTCCAGAAATAGGTTTGCTAGATCATACATATTTAAATAGATTAGGATGGGGTGTTTGTTTTGTTTTCAGGGGGAGGGGATACATTTAGTGTCATTAAATAATGTATACTACACATCTTTAAATGCAGATTTTTAATTGGCTTAATAAACTATTTACTTGGCTAGCTGTAGTGGGGATATTTTAAAAATGTATAGCATTGATTAGAAGTGATGCACATCTCTTTCAGAGTGTTGTTTGTATTCAGACAATTTCAGCCACTTTTAGGACTTCTTAGAGATAGGAAATAGGCCAATTAGGTGTCTTTGTTCTCTGCTTTAAATGAAGCAAAGGATAGATTTTTCAAATAGATCTAGACAACTGGAGATTTGTAAATACTAACAGTGAATGGATCGGGGTAGGAACCATACAGAAGAGAGGCTTTTCCTCAGCTCTGCCCTTCCTCTTCCTCAATTATTTTCTTCTTCAAGTGGCTCTATCAGCTAGTGATAGCTCACAGGAATACCCATGAGGTGGGTGCCTGTGAAGAGCTATGTTTAGAGGCATGCATGAGCACAGAAAGCTATGATGGGAGGGGCCTCTTTGAGCCTGAGCCTGAGAGAATGTCCGTTGAGAGAAAGCAGTTAGATGAGGCAGGTGTGTGTGTGAGAGAGTTGAGAGTGAACTGTGATAAGAGAAAGGTGTGTGAATCAGTTGAGAGAAACGATAGAGAAAATTGATATCTGAGTATAGTATGTCTGTCACTAAATGAAAGAGCTAATGTTAATATTCAGCATTATACAGTTTTCAGTTTTCTTACTATATTGATATAATAAACCAAAGAAGTTCTTTTGTTAACTGTTTCACTGACTCATCTTGGTCTATTTCAGCCTTTCTCAAGCTTTTTATCCTGGGGGAATCCTTGAAATAATTTTCAGGTCTCAGGAAACCCTTGCATAAACATTATTCTATATACTGATATTCCTTTCCCCTCACAACCACCATCTCTTGAGGAACCCCTAGCAACCTCTTGGGGAACCCTAGGGTTCCAGGGAACCCTGGTTGAGAAACACTGGTCTATTTGTTTATATCATACATTTTTCTTTGCCTGTGGTATTAAGCTTCATATTTAATCCTCCACTAAATTGTTGCTGAAGAGAGATTACCATGCCATGATTTAATGATAGGAATAAGTCACAGTGTACAATCACTGTGTATTTCTAAAGTATAACATTATACCATCTGACCTTTGCTGCTCACCTCTTCCCTACCTCTCCTTCTCACTGCCAGTCCAGACATAAGAATGTAGGAACACAGGGATTGCCATGCTTGGTCAGACAAAAGCCCATCTGGTCCAGCATTCTGTTCAGAAATTGGCCAACTGGTTGCCTAGTTCATAAGCAGGGCATGGGAGCCATGGTGATGCAGCTTGTGATGATGATGCTTTGCTAAACATCGAGAAGATATTCTTGCTGAATGCATAATACATGTACTCCACATGGGGTCATGGCCATTGTTTTTAACTGCCTTCAGTTCCTCCCTCTCACCCCAATTTTCAACAATTTACTTTGCATAGAGTGGGTGCAAGCTTGTTTGCCTCCAATGAAAGCAGAGGCATTCTGCTAGGTCATTTAGATCAATATTTCAACAGCTGCTTGCCTGCATGCTGGCGTAATTGCTCATATACTCATCCTCATAAGCTATTCACAACACAAAATATTTTAAATATTTTAATTCCCCCAGAAGTTCCTCTTTGAGGATTGCCAGCTCTTATATCAAACATTCCATGGGGGCCTGGAAATGACATCTAATCTCTTCTGATGGGTCCGAGGACAGAACCCATATCCTTCTGATTTGGCAGAAACAATCCCAATTAATTCTCTGTCACCCCACTTCTTCAGTTGCTTTTAAACTGTCCCAGTTTGTCACTTCCTCTCAGTTTTCCTCTTTGTCTTCAGCTTACTTCAATTGCTGCAAAATGAATGAGTTCAAAGGCAAAAGTAGATTGCACTCAGTTAATTCATTAGGGCCAGAGGAGAGGGCAGAATCTTGACCTTTCCAGTAGGCTTGGGCAAAAGTAAATTGTATAATCTCTCCTAGCTTGCATGTACTTCCTCATTAATAATTGTTGTCATCTTAACTACATGCAGATGATGCTTGGGCAACATGTGTCTCAGTTTTCAACTGTGGAATGTTGGAGAATATGACAGTCCAGTGCAAAAAACTGTCTTTTCACCCTAAGATGCACATCTTTGAAGAAGAAAAAAAAAAGAGATAGGAAAGGGAAGGCAAACAGCCTTGTCTATGCTTTCCTGCCAGTTGGTCTGAAAACCACCCCTCCACACACACACAAGTAGTAGTAGTTTCAATTAAGTGGCAATTCTTCCCTCCATGACTATCCAGATAAGGAGTGAAAGCCCCACAATGGACATTTTCAGATGGCCCTTGCTGCGCAAGCAGCCTCCGGAGCAGTAACGAGGCTGCTGCGCAGCAGGGGGTCCTTTTCGAACACTGCAGTCTCTTTTCCGGGATCATTCGTGGCACGCCCGTGAAGCTTTGGAAGCGGCCACGCCATATTTCAATCACAGAAGTTGCCCGTGATTGAAATAAGGCACAGCTGCTTCCAAAGCTTCATGGGCGTGCCACGAATGATCCCAGAAGAGGGATGGCGGTGTCCGAAAAGGACCCCCTGCCTCACAGCAGCCTTGTTACTGCTCTGGAGGCTGCTTGCACAGCAAGGGCTGTCTGAAAATGTTCTATATGTACTATTTATTATTGTGGGACTTTCCACAAGACCACTTAGTCCTTCAGAACCTTTTCATTTAGAGCTAGGTGAATGTTGGTTTCAGTTTAGTCTGGGTTGTCACTTTTCCAACTTTAAATTCGTTCTGCTAAAAATTTCTATTTTTTGTTTATAGAATTACACATTTTCTTTACCTTTGATTTTTTGAAATGTGCGTACATTTGTGCACGATTTACAAACATGCAATTTAAAGCACTTCTTTAGACTGAAAAAAAAATAGGTACATATTTTGGGTACCAGTTTTATTTGTGCACATCTATAAAGATTGGGGTGAGTCTGAAGACTTTATCAGATGCATCAAATATGGCATCATAATGACACCACATAACCACGAAAGGGTGCACATATCAGACAATGTCACCCTTTTGTGATTATCCCTGACAAAACCCATACATTTTAATTGATGGCTTAAGCCGTCAATTGATGCCCCATGCCTTTTTTTTTTGCCAGCATAGCCAGCGTGTGAAAACTTACAGGGTTTTTTCTTCGTAATTACCCTGCAGTGGCCGGTTCAGTGTGAATGCTTCCAGGTCAGAGTGTGACATCCAGGTAAGTGATGCACTTTTTAAGACCCTCTCCAGGTTACTTGTAAGTTTTTAGTGTGCTTTTGTGCCATTTTTACTTTGTTATTTTTGTTGGTTTTTTAAATGGCCCGCACTATGTATTCTTGTGAGAATACGCAGGATTTTGAATGAGGAAGTGAACAGAGCTCTGTTAACTTCCTCTTTCACTTCTGGGGAAGCCTTTGCCAGGATTAGAGGTAAGTGCAGAGGGTGTGTGTGTGTTCTTTTTCTGGCATAAAAATGGATTTTTTTATGCCAGCAAAAGAAAGCTTTAAAGGGGGCTCATCTGATAAAGTCCTGAGTGTGAAGTGGAAATGTAAAATCTGGAAGTGAAGGATTTTGTACATCTAAAACCCAACCCTGCTTTTGATGCCCTCTTTTGTCAAAGGACAGGTCTTGAAACCATTTTCCTCTTGAACCTAGAAGCCTCAAGACATCATAGGAAGGGCTAAGGGTCATCTGTCTCCTTCATCTTCCAATCAACCAACCATTCCTAGAGGCCTTTTTTTTTTTTTTTTTGCTGCTATGTCTTCCCTCTCACACCTTGTTTCTACCTGGCAAGTTCTCCTTCTCTCTCTCTTTCCCTCAGAGTTTGCCATTGGTTTAAAAAGCACAAGTGTTAACCACATGCCTCTCTTTTCAATTCTCCATCTTTCTCTAGTCCACCTGGCTAGATTAATTCCAGCCAGTTGACATGGGCATGGATTGCACTGTTGCCTTTCTCAAAACTGACTGCAGTTATTTATATAGGGAGTTATATCTACCCCCTTTGGCCTTTGACTATCATTCAAGGTGGCTCAGCTAACAGCGATTAACGCCAACGGGGCAACAGAGTAACATGCAACGAAATGCCAATCAATAAAACAGAGCCAGGTTCTTCACATAAAAGTAAAATCTTGTACGGAACACTCAAGCAAAACAAAAGTCTACTGAAACAGAACAGTTTCAGTACCAACAAAAACTCAGGGAAAGAAAGGGCCATGATTCCAAGAACTCCATCATTTGGTGTGTAGACAGAGAACAGGATTCTTTCCTTCTCCCTGTCAATTGAGCCTCCATCACAGCTGGAACACAGAATAGAGCTTCTGTTAGATTTAGGAACCTTTGCATCCCTATACTCACAAATTACTAGTTTGTATGTTACTCTGTAGGACTTTAGGCACAGCATTTATTTATGGTAATTCCCTGTTTGTTTGCTTTCCACACCCTCTCTCTTTCTACATTACTTTAACCTGCAGCCATATTGTTTTCTTCCTTCTCCTCCATTAGACCATGTGCCACAGGGTTCTGTCCTGGGCCCAATGCTATTCAACATCTTTATCAATGATTTGGATGAGGGAATTAGGGGCATACTTATCAAATTTGCAGATGACACCAAATTAGGAGGAGTAGCTAATACCCTGGAGGACAGGATCAAAATTCAAAATGACCTGGATAAACTGGAGAGCTGGGCCAAAGCTAACAAAATGAAATTCAATACGGAGAAATGTAAGGTACTGCACTTAGGGCAAAAAAATGAAATGCATAGATATAGGATGGGGGAGACCTGGCTGAATGAGACTATGTGCGAAAGGGATCTAGGAGTCCTAGTAGACCACAAGTTGAACATGAGTCAACAGTGTGATGCGGCAGCTAAAAAGGCCAATGCGATTTTGGGCTGTATCAATAGAAGTATAGTGTCCAGATCAAGGGAAGTAATAGTGCCGCTCTATTCTGCCTTGGTCAGACCTCGCCTAGAATACTGTGTCCAGTTCTGGGCACCACAATTCAAAAAGGATATTGACAAATTGGAGCGTGTCCAGAGAAGCGCAACTAAAATGGTGAAAGGTCTGGAAACCATGCCTTATGAGGAGAGACTTAGAGAGCTGGGTATGTTTAGCCTGGAAAAAAGACGGTTAAGAGGCGATATGATAGCCCTGTTTAAGTATTTGAAGGGGTGTCACATTGAGGATGGAGCAAGCTTGTTTTCTGCTGCTCCAGAGACTGGAACATGTAGCAATGGATGCAAGCTCCAGGAACAGAGATTCCACCTCAACATTAGGAGGAACTTTTTGACAGTAAGAGCTGTTCGGCAGTGGAACACGCTCCCTCGGAGCGTGGTAGGATCTCCTTCCTTGGAGGTCTTTAAACAGAGGCTGGATTGCCATCTGTCGGGGATGCTTTGATCGTGATTTCCTGCGTGGCAGGGGGTTGGACTGGATGGCCCTCGTGGTCTCTTCCAACTCTGCAATTCTATGATTCTATGATTCTATGATTATGCACAAGTATTTGTAAGTACAGCTACTTTTATATGTTTTTACAATGAAGATTAAACTTGTTTATTTTCTCTGCTACACTCTGTGTATTTGGGGCTGGGTGTTTCAATGGTTGTTGTTCAGCTTCTGCTTTTGCCAATTTGATTTCTCTGTGTGAGAGATCCAGTACTATCTCATGTATTTCCCCACAGAATAATCAACAGATCTTAGGGGGTGAGCAAATGGATAAAAGAAATGCATGTCTGTTATATCTGTTATACCTGGTGGCAGGTAAATGTACAGTAGAATGCTTATACTTTGTTAGTATCACCAGCATCAAATGCATTTTCCTGGATTTTTTTTTTACCCCATATGATTTTAGCTTGTCCTTTAAAAGCTCTGCTTTTGGATTTTAGGGTTTATGGAGATTATCAGACATGGTGAACATGGCAAAAAAACATGTCCCAAACCACATCAGAAGATCATAACGAGAACAGAAGTGGCAACATTATCAGATGCCCACGTCCTCAGCCGTTCCTGGAGCATAGCGCTGGCACGCACGAGGCTTCACTTTTGTATTGATGGGGACAAGACACCAATAAAAAGGGACACCTTATTCATGCCTGCACTATGCCTCCAGAATGCTGGAGAATTATTACCAGACATTATCTGGTAATAATTTTGCCCATTTCTGTTCTCGTTGTGTTCTTCTGACGTGTTTCTTGCTGTGTCTGATAATCTCCTATGTTTTAGTCTGTTAAAGTCTAGGACCATGGTAGAGAATCTTTATTTGCACTATTGCCTATAATTACTCTCATTGACTGAAGTGGATCTGTATCCAACTTTTTGATTCTGGCTTCTCTATGGAAGAAAATGACTGGATATAGACATGCATATTAATTTTTTTGCACTCACAAGATATTTTTGGTCTGGTGCTCAGGTATGTTAGGTACTACATAGTTAGTACTGTCTTTTGTTGAGCATTTCTCTGAACTTTGCATTTATCAAATGCATCTTGTCTTGTCTTGCCAATTACATTAAGATCCAGTGATGCCTATGATGGCTATGTTCTTGATTTTTTTTAAAAAAAGCAAGATTGGGAAACAAGTCTTACATGTATGGTGTAGATCTTTTGTATTGTTCCATTATAAGTATACAACAGAGTACTAGTACTTCACTGACGTCAGCTGTTCCTAGAATAATCTTGTCCTGTAATCTTTCAAAAGATGGCTCTCTATTCTCTTTAAAAAATCAACTACTCTTAATCACGCTACATGTCAAACCCATTCATTTGCTAATTATCTCATCAAGAAAATTGTTTCTAGAATATCTTGATTAAAATAAAGAAAGTCTATCATACAAGGAAGATGCTGCTATCATGTCACTCATGATTTTTAAAGAAGGTCTGTGATTCACATCGTTACAGAGAAAGCAAAGGGGGAAGATAACAGATAATGGAAATTCATTTTAAACATATAGCTCACCTGTAAAGGTATTTCATTGATTTTTAAAGCTACTTTGAAAATCTTCCTTCATCTTAGGTTTACCTCATGGGAGTCAGTGTGTGGTACAGCATAGTGAATATTTCATTATTACTTAATTGCAACTTGAATTTCTATGCTCCTTTCCCCATAGATGCACCCATAGAAATTCACAGCAAAGGAACAGGAGTTAAGTAGTGTCTGACTTGCATTGGGAAGATAAGTCAATTCCATCCCCAGACTTATGCTCCTTGGGGTTTGAGCTAGTCATTATTCCAGGTTCACTTACTTTATGCTATTGAGTAATACTGAGAGGATAAATTGGAATGGTACCAATGAATTTCCCTGTGTGAGAAGTAATATCTAGTAAACTCCAGTTCACTTGATTCCTTCAGCCCTGGACAGTCACAGTGCCAAGTCAGCTTATGGTTTCAAATCCACAATGAAGTGGCTGTCTGTATGCTGCTCCCAAATGCTGAATTCACCCTGGATTGGATTTTCAGACAATCCTCCATATTCAGCTGGGCCATTTTTTGGCACAGCATGGTAAACACTACACAAGCACTTGTCACATCATGCCAAAAGCCAGCTGAGGATGACTGAATGATGCATTTACTCAGTCATTTCACTACATGCCATTGGGGTTGAAGGACAGTTTGCTGACTAAAAGGCATAATAATCTTGAGAGAAGAATTGTGAATTGATTGTGATTTTGGTAAACCAAGGCCCAGGTCTAACATGATGTTCATAGGATACTTTATTATTAATAACTATATACATTTCTTCTTAATTCTGAATTGTCATGTTTTTGTCATCATAAACCATGTCTCTCTCAATCTTCAAGTCTGTAAATTAATCATCTGTTAAAAAAAAACAATCCACTGTTACTAGCACTTTCCTACTTGTTTGAAATGTTGTGAACTTCAATATATTGACTATAAGAGCTGTTCAACACTGGAATGGGCTGCCTCAGAGCGTAGTGGACTCTCCATCTTTGGAAATCTTTAAACAGAAGTTGGATGGCCAACTTTTGAGAGTGCTTTAGTTGTTCATTCCAGCATAGAAGGGGATGGGATTAGATGGTCCTGGTGATCTCTTCCAGTTCTATGATTCTATAAGCTTGAATTGCTTCATTGTATACCAAAACAGTACTGTTTTTATCCAGAGTTATTTTGCAGATGAAAATGTAAAAGAACTTCCATCAGGAGTTATATGAAAGTATTCTAAAGGGTCACATGAAAACAAACCCATGCACTCTAGTCCCAGCCCATATAGCTCTGTATCTCAACCTTTACACATTGAGCAAAGGTCTGAAGGGAAAACTTTCTGTACTTGAGAAGATTCTTTCACAAGATTGGGGCACCCAGTTGTGAGGTCTTCCAAAGGTGTTCCAGGGTCCTCAAATAGAGTCTTCAAAATGGAGTCCTCAAATGAAGGCTCCTTCCTCATTATAGCCAACTGTCCTTTGAGGATTTTCCAATTTACAACTGTGTGTGTGTGTGTAAGCTGAGCAGGTGTGACACTGGGATGGGTCAACTTCTTTTTAATCACGGAGGTCCTGCTCATATGATTAAGATGTGGAGGCCAACATCATTTGCAGGATATCACTTAAGTGCACTCTGCACTTTCTGCACACAGCAGAAAGATCCATACATCTGATCTGTAGGCATGCATGCACAGGTTAAACCCATAAAGTGACTTTACTCTTGCTATAAAAACTATATGAATGGAAGTACTAATTGCTTTGTACATCTACAAACCTTTGCTGATGGTGGCTGGGCCACTCTTGGAGCTGTCCTCTAAAAAAAATTCCAAGCTCCTATACTATCAAGCTTGACCACTCATCCAACCAATGAGTCTTTTGCTTGGTGAATATTTATCTCATTTTTGGAAAAAAATGTTTTGATTGTTTCTTCTAAGTTTTATGCATAGTTGTTGTCCCAGATTCACATATAATTTTTGTTGTTGTTGTTGTTCTTGGCTATTTTGTGGAGAAGGGTTGCGGGGAAGTTTATTTTTAAAGCTGCTCTTTACTGTTGTTGGTGCGGAGAGCTACAGTATGCTGCTGCATGTGCCCATCAACAACAGTATCCAGGCAGCGACATTAAAAGCCAGGAGAGAATTTTCAGAAGATGGTATGCTTCCCACTCCACCAGGAAGTTTATAATTAACAGTCTAGAATAATCAACTCTGAATCAAGTTAATGAGAGCATATCTATCACTGACGTTATGTTTGCTTCACAGACACTACAGCTTTAGTTGCCACAATCCAAGGTAGTTTTTAATTTTTAAATTAAAATAGAATTCACTTCTTTAAAAGAGTATGAGATGCTGTGCTTTGTAAATATTTAACAAATAAAGCAACAGACTATAACTGCACCAAACTAAAACTACAAAAATGATTTTTTTTGTTGTTCTTAACTTAAAAAAACCCAACTTTCAGACTTTTCAAAAGTTGCAGACCCCTTATTCTCTGTGCTAATATCTCATCCCACAGCCCTTACTGACTTATAAATCTCATGTAACTCAACCTCACAGGCTCAAAATGTCAATTCTCCATCTGTCCAGGATTTTAAATAATGAAAGTGTGTGTGTTTTTCATTCCAGACACTGGACGTTTTGTTTCAAATAAGGAAAATGTCAAGACATAATGCCAGCTCTCATCTGACTAATTTTTCCAGTCTTTAAGAGCCTGTCTAACCTTTGTAGGAATGTTTCTGAGAGTGGTGTGCAAGAAAGTTTCTGCTCACGTCCAGTGTTTTCTGTGGGAGTCTGGAAGATTTACTTACATAGTCACAGGCTTAGGGGAGATCTGGCTTAATGGATAGCCTCTAGCCTGGCAAGGTCCTGAAGGTGGGAACATCATGTGGGAACGTGGACGATAAAAGTACTGCATGTTATGTGATACATCTTTACAGATATATGAATATAGGCTGATTTTATACACCAGGTAGAGCCTGCAGCAGGGGTGGACAATTTTTGGATCTCTAATGCTATTGGACTGCAACTTTTGTCAGCCCTTGGCAGCATAACCAGTGGTGAGGACCGTACATTCCCCAGTTTATGACTCTGTTGTACAGCCCCAGAGATAAACAGAGGCTAGATGGCCATCTGTCTGGAATGTTTTGATTGTGTATTCCTGCTTGTCAGGGGGGTTGGACAAGATGGCCCTTGTGGTCTCTGCCAACTCTATGGTTCTTTGATCCTATAACTGCAAGTGTATTGCATGAATAGGACTTGGGTATAAAAATGTTTCCCCTGCCGATACAAAGTTTGAGGATAAAGTTTGTCCTGTGCACACTATTCTGTTTCTACAAACACTCTCGTATGATGTTCTGCTCAAATTGCGTTGCCATCGCTGTTGCTAACTATATTATCCTCTTCTTTCTTGAAAATGTTGAAAGAACTCTGTCACGATATGGCACTTTATGGTAGGCACAGAAATACAAAGTTTTGTGAAAAAAATTAATAATAGTGCTAACATTCATATGTTGAGTCAGAGATTATCAGATGTGGCAAAAACCATGTCAGAAGATCGTGAGAACAGGAATGGTCAAGATTATCAGATATCGTCATCCTTCAGCATCCCGGGGGTGTAGCACGGTTGTGAGTAAAGCATTCTTTTTTATTGGTGCCTTGTCCCCATCAATAAAAAAGGGAAACCTCATCCATGGCAGCAGGGCCAGTTTAAGGGTTCTGCAGCACTTGCAACCACGGGGGGGGGCATTGTTGTGGGGGGTGCATTATAATCCTCCTCCTGCAAAAACATTATTAGTAGGAAGACTTCTGACCCTCACTGCATTGGGCACTGACCGGCTGCAGAAGGGGGTATCTGCCATGGGAGAGGCAGCAGCAGGGCAGGGAGGCACCTTTGCCCCCCCCACCTCTCCCTCTGACACCTTCTTGTCCAGGGAGGGCAAAGGTTGTGCTTTGAAAGGGGAGAGGAAAGGAAAAGCACTGAGAGAGGTTGAGTTTCCCAAACAGGTGGAGACGGAGACAGACGCATGAGGTCTGGGGGATCTGTTTTTCCTGGAGTGATGGGACCACCTGTGGGAAGAGGAAGGAAAACTCTGAGAGGGACAGTGAGGGACAAGAGTGCCTGGCAGGAAGAGAAGCTGAGGTGGAGGAGCCTGGAGGGCTGCCTGAGGGAGCAGAAAGAGAACCCAATTCTGGTGAGAAAGGAAGCCCTTTTGGTGGTGGCCCCTGAGAGGATGGAGGAGGCACTAATGGAGCTGTGTGCTCCATGCATTACAAGAGTTTAATATTTGTTATTTTAAAACTCTTAGCCTAGAAATGTGAGTATTTAGGCCTTTTCACTTATGAAGAAGAGGACTCCCCACTCTAAGTTTCTTTTAAACATTTTCAATGCCAGGTCAAAGAATTTGCCAAGTAGTCTAGGTGGGGTGAATAAGACCAACCTTCAAGCTAGACAAGAAAACTAAATCATCTCTGGTTTCCAACTGTGTATATTTGTTCAAGAACTAAGCAGAGAAATATTCAAAAATGGTCAATTGCTTTTCAAATAAATTGAAGTATCAAATCAGCTACCTAAAACCTAATTGACTCAACAAAGCAACTGCCAGGTACCTGAAGTGCTTCATAATTTATCACACTGCACTGTTATAGTGCTATTATTCCACCTGAACTGCTCTGGCTGCCTCTTGTGAAATTCTGGAGTTTGTAGTTTAGTGAGGCCTAAGAGCTCTGGCTGAGAATGCTAAATGCCCCTCCCTAAACTGCAAATCCCAGGATTCCACAGGAGGCAACCTTAGCCATTAAAGTGGAATGATAGTGCTACAACAGTTGGGAGCCCTGGTGGCACAGTGGTTAAATGCCAGTACTGCAAACCACAAAGTTATAAGTTTGATCCCAGAGGGCTCCAAGCTTGACTCAGCCTTCCATTCTTCCATAGGTCGGTAAAATGAGGACCAGCATAATAAAGAGCTGGGGCAACGTGCTGTGAAAACTGTTAACACAGTTTCCAAAAAAGAAGCAGCTGTCGTTATTAGTACAGTTGTCCCTTCATATTTGCATATTTCATATTCACGGTTTTGCATATTTGTGGTTTGTAGCTGCTGCTCAACTAGCTCAAACTCCAAGACTCCAACCTCCCCCTCCTCCCCTCTCCTCCTGTCCTGGCAACAAAACACCCCAACTTGCATTCTTACCTTGCACCAAAACATCACTGCCCATTACTTTAAACCTTACTGTTTTAAATGGGCAGTGTGTTTTGGTGCAAGGTAAGAAAGAAAGCTGGAGTTGTGTTGTTGGCAGGGCAGAGGGAGGGACAGCTGGTGGGGAGGCGAGTGTGGGTGAGGGGCATGGTTTGTGTGCCCGGGAGCAGGTGTCGATATACTGCGGTGGCAGGTATTAACAGTCCTGTTGGTGGGAGAGAAGTCTACAATACTGTAATGTAGTATGCATGTTGGGGGCGGGGCTTAACTTATTTGCTTTTTTTTTTTTTCATTTTTGCTGTAGTGCTCTGCCCCTAACCCCAGCAAATATGAAGGGACAACTTACAATACATTTCTGCAGTGTCACTCCTGCAATGTCATTACATGCCAACAGTGCCATCTACTGGCATCTGCACTGTATAATTGATTGTCTTGTCTGTAATTTGCTTTGTATTGTATGTACTGAATAGTTTTGAATCCAATTTGCTTTGAATTCTGTGTATTGAACTGTATTCAATTGAACTGTGTTGCACTGTATTGTATATTGTGATGTGTACTGTGATGTTGTACTCCACCCTGATCCTGAGGGGAGAGGCGGGTAATAAATAACTACTTATTATTATTATTATTATTACTACTACTAGTAGTACTATTAGTGTGATAATCTTGTCTTGACTCTCGGCCAAAGATTAAAAGACAAAAGAAGAATTCTTACAAAAGTATATTTCAAGGAGAGCTGGGAAAGAGAGAGGGACATTCAAACTGGCCAGTAAATGGCCAGGGAGGACCTGGACTAAGAGGCCTTTCTGTAATAGCTGTGGAAAAAAAGATAGCATGTTCCTTAGACATTGAGAAGTTAGTGAAGGTTAAGCAAGAAAGGTTAAGCTTTAATTTTTTTAATTCAAAGAAGCTAGAAAAGAAAAGCAAAATTCATTTTATAAATGTTGTAAATTTAAAATATTTGATACAGATTTTATGTAAACTGGGTAAAATAATTTTAAAAGAATAATTCAGGCTATACTTTGTATTGCAAAATTTACAATGTAAGATTGTAAAAGTAAGAAAGGACAAAATTCATTAAATATACTAAATTGGACTCAGTTCTTTCTTTCCTTGACTTCAGATTCTGCATGCTGAAACTAGTGTTTTGTAATTTTGATTTAGTGTGAATGGGCTTGTCTTTTAAGATTTGTTTAATAGAAATGATCTACTTTAAATTTAGGAGAGTGTTGCATTGGAGTGTTTTGTAATATGTTTGTAGTAGCTGGACCCAGCATACCACACACCATTAAAAAACTCCCCCCAAAATGCCAGGAGACCTCATGACAACCCTTTGAGGTAAGCTGGTGGGTTTAACTCACCCACCCGCCACTCATTCTGCCCCTGTCACCCCCCACTGCTTGTTCTGCCCTCTGCTGCATCCACCACTCATTCTGCCCCACCAGCACTCATTCCACCCCCACCACTCATTATGCCCCCTCCCCCCACTCATTCTTCCCTCCCCCAATCGTTCTGTCCCTCTCCCACTCGTTCTCCCCCCCCACTCATTCTTCCCCTCTCACCATTTGTTCTGCCCCTCTACTCACTTTGCCCCTCCCCCCACTCATTATGCCCCTCCCTCACTCATTCTACCCCCCACTCATTCTGCCCCTCCCCCACTCATTCTACCCCCCACTCATTCTGCACCTCCCACCACTTGTTCTGCCCCTCCCCCCACTCGTTCTGCTCCTTCACCATTTGTTCTAACCTCCCCCCACATCTTCTGCTCCTCCCTCACTCATCCTTCGCCCTACTCGTTCTGCCCTCCCCTGCTCATTCTGCCCCTCCCCTTGTTCTGTCCCTCCCCCCACTTGTTCTGACCCACCACATGTTCTTCCCCTCCCACGACTCGTTCTTCCCCTCCCACCATTGTTCTGCCCCAATAATAATAATAATAATAATAATTTATACCCCGCCCCTCTGCTAAAAACAATCGGGGCAGATTCCAAGAATTAAAATGCTACAATGCCGACTAAAAGCACCACCCACCCCCACCCTCCCCGATAAAAAGACATTAAACAGTATAAAATTAAAAGCACCTAACTAAAATCACATTAAAAAACAAATACAAACAAGACTTAAAAAAGGCCAGGAGACGTAGCTCCTGAGGCTGGGATCTAATCAGGAAAGGCCTGCCGAAAGAGATCTGTCTTTAGTACTTTTTAAAAGCTACTCAAGTTCGTCAACTGACGGATCTCGTTCGGCAGGCCATTCCATAATTTGGGGGCGATTACTGAAAAGGCCCTCTGGGAGGTTGCAGACACCCTAGATTTTTGTGGCTAAAGCAAATTCCTCCCAGAGGACCGGAGTGCGCGGGTAGGATTGTATGGGAGGAGGCGGTTCCGGAGATAAGTTGGACCCAAGCCATTTAGGGCTTTAAAGGTGATAACCAACACCTTATACTGGGCCCGGAAACTGATAGGCAGCCAGTGGAGAGATTTTAATACTGGAGTTATATGGTCTCTCCGAGATGTTCCCGAGACCACTCTGGCTGCCATATGTTGTACCAACTGAAGTTTCCGGGCCAAGCATGAGGGTAGCCCCATGCATTGTAGAAATCTAGACGAGAGGTTACCAGCGCGTGCACCACAGTCTTGAGGTCTCTTACTTCCAGGAAAGGGTGCAGCTGGCATATCAGCCGAAGCTGATAACAGGCGCTCTTGACCATCGCATTCACCTGACTCGTCATCTGAAGCGATGAATCAAGGAGCATCCCCAGACTGCGAACACAGTCCTTAACAGAGAGTGTGACCCCATCTAGGACTGGAGGTTGCAACCCAACTCCTGGTTTCGGGGCCGCTACTGTGAGCACCTCCGTTTTGTTTGGATTTAATCTCAATCTGTTTTTCCTCATCCAGCCCATTAACTACTTTAAGACAGATTAAGAGGAGAGATGCCATTGGAATTCGAGGCCGACGATCGGGACAAGGAGAAATAGATCTGGGTGTCATCCACGTACTGATAACACCCAGTCCCATAACTCCGAATAATCTCACCCAGCGGCTTCATATAGATGTTAAACAGCATTGGGGACAGGATGGCGCCTTGCGGAACGCCACAAGTAAGCTCATTTCTGCTGGAGCAGCTGTCCCTGAGCAGCACCCTCTGGGACTTGCCTGAGAGGAAGGACCAGAACCACTGGAGCACAGTGCCTCTGATTCCTAACCCACTCAGGCGATCCAAGAGGATGCTATGATCTATCGTATCGAAAGCCGCTGAGAGGTCTAGAAGCACCAACAGGGTCACACTACCCCTGTCAATGGTTAGACACAGGTCATCGGTCAAGGCAACCATGGCAGTCTCAACTCCAAATCCCATCCTAAAGCCAGTTTGAAATGGGTCTAGATAATCCGTTTTATCCAAGACCACTTGGAGTTGAAGAGCAACTACCCTCTCGATCACTTTGCTCAAGAATGGTAACATAGAAACCGGCCTATAGTTGTTCATGTCCAGGGAGTCCAGGGAAGTTTTTTTCAGGAGCGGCCTAACCACCGCTTCCTTTAAGCAAGATGGAACACACCCTGCTCTGAGGGATGCATTGATGATGTCCTTAAGGAACACCATCAAGGCACCCCACCTGGATGACCAGCCATGAAGGGCAAGGATCAAGAGGGTAGGTCGTCTTCCTCACTCTACCAAGTAGCTTGTCCACGTCCTCAGTACTCACAGATTGAAATTGATTCAGTAAACTTATGTCAACGGAGTTGCTGGACGCCTCATCAGTTGTTTCTGTCAAAATACTAGCATCTAAGTCAGCTCTTATCCGAGAGATTTTATCTGCAAAGTAGTTGTTAAATGCGTCACAGCAGGCCGTTGTTGGGTTAAGCAATGGGTTCTGCGCAGATATAACCTGTGTCATCTCCTTTACCACCCTAAACAGCTCTGCTGGATGGGACTCTGCAGACGCAATACGTGCAGAGGAGAAGGATCTCTGCGCTGCACGTATTGCCTCTCAATAGAACCAAAGAAAGTTCCTATGACGAGTCTGTCAGATAAGAGTCGAGTTTTCCGCCAGTTGCATTCTAGTCATTGTCCAACCCGCTTCATTTTCCTAAGCTCTGATGTATACCATGGCATACGGTTTGGAGCGGATTGGAAAGGACACTTGGGACCGATCGTGTCGATAGCCTTGGTAAGGTCAGTGTTCCAGGTATTAACCAAAGCTTCGACAGGGTCACCGGCGTTACCAACCATTAAACCCTCCAAGGCTTTCTGGAATCCTATTCGTTCCATTAGCCTTTGGGGGCGGACCATTCTAATGGGTCCACCACCCCCGGTGGGGCGGGAAGAGACTCTTAGTTAAGTCTTGACCAGGAAAAGATCCATCCATGACTATGCGGGGGTTTTAATAACCTCCGCCCATGGATATTCCTGTTCCGTACTGAAGACCACATCGAGGGTATGACCCACACAATGTGTGGGCCTGACAACCAATTGGGATAGGCCCATGTTTGTCACGGTTTCCATGGTTTCCATTCCCGGTCTCAGCTGACTCCAATTGCAGGCTTGGGTCTTCCTGGCTGGCAGGCTGGTGTTCCCGAGGGCTTAAAACACCAGCCACTCCTGGCCATGCCCCCTCCTGCTGCTGCTCTGCTGCCAAAAGTCCTCAGGGCCCACTACAGCCTTCTAGCCCAATGGAGTGGGGAGAAGAGGCTGCTATAGGCTTGGAGTCCTTCTGGCTAGCTGGCTGGTGTTCCTGAGGGGTGTGGTAGTGGCTTAACACTCCAGCCACTCCTGGCCACGTCCCCTCCCGCTGCTCCTGTGCTGCCAAAAGTCCTCAGGGCCCTCTGCAGCCTTCTACCCAGTGGAGTGGGGAAAAGAGGCTGCTGCAGGCTTGGAGTCCTCCTGGTTGGCAGGCCCCACCACTCGTTCTTCCCCTCCCACCACTTGTTCTGCCCCCACCACTCATTCTTCCCCTCTCACCACTTGTTCTACCACCCACCACTTGTTCTGCCCCTCTACTCATTTTGCCCCTCCCCCACTCATTTCCCCCCCACTCGTTCTGCCTCCCACCACTCGTTCTGCCCCACCACTCGTTCTGCCCCTGCCACCCTACCCCCTGCACTCCAGAACACACGTGCACACACCACAACCACCCGCATGTTACTCTCCAGCTCCAGCCACCATGTTTGAGATCTACATGGTCCCGCCCCCAGTGTGCTGGTTGGCTGCCCAACAGACCTGTGATTGGTTGGTCAGTTCCCTAAACAGCCAATCAGCACACTGTAAACGGCAACATATCCAAGAGAATTATATATATATAGGTTTTGTTTGGCTGAGGAAATCTACACCAATGTTATATTAGTGCCTATAACACAGTTTTTTAAACTAAATTATTGGTGACAAATTATGTAATAATCTGAATATCCTATACTGTGAATAGGTTAGGTTACATTGACCTGAGATAAACATATGGTCCACCAAAATAAAGTGTTGCAGAGGGCCCCAAAATTCCTTTAACCGGCACTGCATGGTAGTGCTATGCCCCAGCAATGATTGAGGATGCGGGAATCTGATAATGTCACCCTTCCTCTTCTCATTCTGATCTTCTGATGTGGTTTGGAATGCAGTTTTTTTGCCGTATTCCATCACGTCTGATAATCTCCTTAGTAATAATAATATATATATAGGTTGCTCGCAATGCTTCGTTTGAATGTAAAGCTAATATTATGGGCTTAGAGCAGGCAAAGTGTAGGCTGGTGGCTGTTTTTATGGCCCCCAAGACACACACCCCAGGAGTCAAAAAAGTGTTTGACCTTTTAAAACCTTTCCCAAATGCTTTCTAGAGGCCATGAGAGCATTTTTACCATGGGTTTGTTTACACGGCAGATTTATTGCGGCAACTTGTGCTTTAATTCTTTTCTGCAGCTGTGCCAGTCAGGTTTATTTCTAATTATGCTGCTTTTTCGTTCAGTGTGGGGGGCGTGGCCTCCCAAGCAGAGGGAGGGTTTATGGGGAAGCAGATAGACCCTCCTTTGAAGCCCTGCATTTTTGAGCTAAAGAAAGACTCACAGACTGCCAAAATAGCAGGGGGGAAGATCAAAGAAGTGGCTCTGTCTCTGTATCTCTCTTAAATCTGCCTGTAAATGAACTCAGTCACTCCCCGAAGCAGAGACACAGCAATCTCCCCATCTGCCCTGGCATCTCTGCTGAAAGACCTTGCTGCCATGCCGTGGATCCTAAGGTGAACCTATCACAAGTTTTTTCAGCACGATTTGTTTAGTCAGGGTTCACAGACTTGCAAAATAGCAGAGGATTTTTCAAAGTTTCCTGATTGCTACTGAAACGTCCCCCTCCCTCCCCCAATCACAATGTAGTGAAATGGTTTCTCTCTCTCTCTCTCGCTCTCCCTCCCTCCCCCAAGCAGAGCTGACAGATGGGAACTTTATGACTGAAAGGTCTTGGGAATCCTTTTTCTTGGCCGACTTGCAAAATAGCAGAGAGGATTTTTCAAAGTTTCCTGACCGCTACTGAACTCAGTCCCCCTCTTTTAAGCCCACCCTGCATCATAGCAACCAATCACAGTACAGCTCTGCTGTAACCCTTAGCGGAATGGTAGTTTACACTGTCAATAATGCGCTACATTGCAAATATACCGGCAAAAGTAGCGACATCCCTTGCCATGCTATATTTGGGTATTTTACCTTCTGAATGAGGCGATGCTGTGGTGAGATCCGTGGGAACAATGAGCTATCTTAGCGGTATATTTAGAGGAATATTTGTCCGTGTAAATGACCCCCATGTTTTTGTCCTCCTGAGCCCTTTTAAATTCAATAGAGGTCCTTTTCTAAAACAATGTAACAGGACATGACTTCCCATCATTCCCTGTTGCTAAAGATGTCTCTCCTTGGCCTGGTGGAAATGCTTCCACAGCTCTTGAGGGTGTTTGGGGGCAAAAAAGGAGAGTTTGGGGGGCACAGGATTAGTGACAATGGGCACAGCCTACCAATGTAACCCCCTATCAAGGGGGTTGCCTACCCATTGTTGCCTACCCAGGCCTAGAAGTTCTTATATTGTTCAGTTTTTAATCCCGCCCAAGAAGAAAACCAACCTTCCCTCTTCTCCAAACCTCTCGTTTCTTCCTGACCTTGCCTCTGTTCCTCTCTTCTCTTTTCTGATGCCAGGCCTGCTTTTGTGGCCACATGCTATACCCTAGAAGGCCAGATATGTGCAAGGAGAAATGTATGGAACAGACTCCACTTTTTTCTGGGCCCACCTTATATTCTCTCTGAGACAGTTGTCCTCATCACTTGGAGTGATCCATTATAATGATTACACAGTTATTCAGTTTACACATGTACATAAATACAGTTCCTTGCAGAATCATAATTTCCCCGCTTTGATTTTTCCATATTTTCTTGTGTTACAACCTGGGACTGAAATATATTTAATTGGCATTGGTAGCAGTTGATATACTCAAGATACTCAGCGCTATGAAGATGCAATATAGTTTTATTGTCACACAAACATCATAAATAAACAAACCAATATTTACCATTCAAGTCAATACTTAGTAGAAGCACCTTTGACAGCAATCACAACTGCTAGTCTTCTTGAGTAAAATTCAACTTTGTGCACCTGGATCTTGGAATTTTTGCCCATTCTTATCCAAATTGCCCCAGCAAGATCATATTGGATATGGACTGTTCCATATCCCCTTCCAGGTCTTACCACAGATGTCCAATAAGATTCAGGTCTGGGCTTTGACTGGATCACTCTAAGACATTCAAGTCCTTGTTTTTAAACCACAAATTATTGTTTTATTTTTCAGAGTCATTATCCTTGGAATGTAGGAATAGAGGGGTATAACCTTTATAAGAGAAACAGGCCAAACAGGAAAGGAGGAGGAATAGCATTATATGTCAGGGATATTTACACCAGTGAAGAGATCCATGACATCAATACTGGAAGCCAGGTGGAGAGCATCTGGATAAAAATTAAAGGGGAGGGAAACAACAGGGATGTTATTGTGGGACTCTACTACAGACCCCCAAATCAGACGGAGGAATTGGATGATGCCTTTCTAGAACAGATGAACACACATGCAGAAAGGAGAGATGTAGTAGTGATGGGTGACTTCAACTATCTTGATATTTGCTGGAAATCTAACTCAACCAAAACTTCATGGTCTAGCAAATTCCTGACTTGCCTGGAAGACAATTTCATGGTCCAAAAGGTGGAAGAGGCAACAAGGGGGTCAGCTATTTTAGATCTGATCCTAACCAACAGAGATGACCTTGCTAATGGGGTGCAAGTGGTGGGATCCTTAGGTGAGAGTGATCATGTTCTCCTGGAGTTTGTTATACACTGGAAAGGAGAAGCCAGGCATAGTCAGACACGCATTCTTGACTTTAGGAGAGCTGATTTCAATAAACTCAGGGAAATACTGGGGGTGATCCCATGGTCAGGAATACTAAAAGAGAAGAGACCTCAAGATGGATGGGACTTTCTCAAAAGGGAGATACTGAAGGCACAATTTCAAACAGTACCATTGAGGAAGAAAAGTGTCTCAAGAAACCAGGATGGATGATTAAAGAAATATCAACAGAGCTAAGTTTTAAACGGAACATGTATAAGAAATGGAAAAGGGGGGAAATCACCAAAGAAGAATTCAAACAGATAGCGAACACATGTAGGAGTAAAGTCAGAAAAGCTAAAGCACAGAATGAGCTCAGGCTTGCTAGAGAGGTTAAGAACAATAAAAAGGGTTTTTTGGGGTATGTCCACAGCAAAAGGAGGAAGAAGGAAATGGTAGGGCCACTATGCGGAGCAGATGGCAAAATGCTAA
Organism: Gambelia wislizenii; assembly: GCA_030847615.1. Classification (NCBI taxonomy): domain Eukaryota; kingdom Metazoa; phylum Chordata; class Lepidosauria; order Squamata; family Crotaphytidae; genus Gambelia; species Gambelia wislizenii. Next base: position 372,380,403 of record JAUMIR010000001.1, read on the forward strand.
CAGGGGACAGAGAAAAGGCAGAATTACTCAACACCTTCTTTGCCTCAGTGTTTTCAGAAAAGGTAAAGGGGGACCAACCTGAGGATAAAAGTACAGAAGACACAACAGGGGAAATCCAGCACAGAATAAGCAAAGAGGTAGTACAGGAATACCTTCTTAATCTAAATGCTTTTAAATCTCCAGGACCAGATGAACTACATCCAAGAGTATTAAAAGAACTGGCAAATGTGATCTCAGAGCCATTGGCAATAAACTTTGAGAACTCCTGGAGAACAGGAGAAGTCCCAGCAGACTGGAGGAGGGCAAACATTGTCCCCATCTTCAAAAAGGGGAAAAAAGAGGATCCCAACAATTATCGTCCAGTTAGTCTGACATCAATACCAGGGAAGATTCTAGAGCAGATCATTAAACAGAGAGTCTGTGAACATTTAGAAGGCAATGCCATAATCACAAAAAGTCAACATGGGTTTCAGAGTAACAAGTCATGCCAGACTAATCTGATCTCTTTTTTTGATAAAATTACCAGCTTGGTAGATGAAGGGAACACTGTGGACATCGCATACCTTGATTACAGTAAGGCCTTTGACAAGGTGCCCCATGACATTCTTGCAAACAAGCTTGTAAAATGTGGGCTAGACAAGTTAACAGTTCAATGGATTTGTAATTGGTTGACCAGCCGAACCCAAAGCGTGCTCAGCAATGGCTCCTCTTTATCTTGGAAAGATGTGACCAGTGGGGTGCCACAGGGTTCTGTCCTGGGCCCAGTGCTATTCAACATCTTTATCAATGACTTGGATGAGGGAATTAGGGGCATACTTACCAAATTTGCAGATGACACCAAATTAGGAGGAGTAGCTAATACCCTGGAGGACAGGATCAAAATTCAAGATGACCTGGATAAACTGGAGAGCTGGGCCGAAGCTAACAAAATGAAATTCAATACGGAGAAATGTAAGGTACTGCACTTAGGGCGAACAAATGAAATGCATAGATATAGGATGGGGGAGACCTGACTGAATGAGACTACGTGTGAAAGGGATCTAGGAGTCCTAGTAGACCACAAGTTGAACATGAGCCAACAGTGTGATGCGGCAGCTAAAAAGGCCAATGCGATTTTGGGCTGCATCAATAGAAGTATAGTGTCCAGATCAAGGGAAGTAATAGTGCCGCTCTATTCTGCCTTGGTCAGACCTCGCATAGAATACTGTGTCCAGTTCTGGGCACTGCAATTCAAAAAGGATATTGACAAATTGGAGTGTGTCCAGAGAAGGGCGACTAAAATGGTGAAAGGTCTGGAAACCATGCCTTATGAGGAGAGACTTAGAGAGCTGGGTATGTTTAGCCTGGAAAAAAGACGGTTAAGAGGCGATATGATAGCCCTGTTTAAGTATTTGAAGGGGTGTCACGTTGAGGATGGAGCAAGCTTGTTTTCTGATGCTCCAGAGATTGGAACACGGAGCAATGGGTGCAAGCTCCAAGAACAGAGATTCCACCTCAACATTAGGAGGAACTTTTTGACAGTAAGAGCTGTTTGGCAGTGGAACGCACTCCCTCGGAGTGTGGTGTGGTCTCCTTCCTTGGAGGTCTTTAAACAGAGGCTGGATGGCCATCTGTCGGGGATGCTTTGATCGTGATTTCCTGCATGGCAGGGGGTTGGACTGGATGGCCCTCGTGGTCTCTTCCAACTCTGCAATTCTATGATTCTATGATCCTGCTGGAAAGTAAACCTCTGCCTAGAACTCCCAGGTCCCTTGAAGACTGAAACAGTTTTTCTGCTTGTTTCCTGAAAATTCTCAAATAATATGGCATAATGTGGCATTTTATGTTACATATAGCAATGAAAGGTGTTTGCCCTATCCATCAAACTCTCAATCTTGATGATTTCCCAGTCCTGCTGAGGAAAAAAAACCCATCGCTACAACATGATGCTGTTACCGCCCGGTGTTTTCAGGGCAGTGAGTACTGAGAAGAATAATCTCCTTAGTCTTCATGATGCTGTTTGTTTAGATATGCTCTCCAGCAATTTCTGGACCCTTCCAGAAGGGCATATTTTAATCTGAGATCATGTGGCACCAAAATTGCAGCCACATGGATCCCATAGAACTACTTGTGTGACTTCTGAAGGGAGTGGATTGCACAAGATATTATTTAGGCATTTCACAAGAAAGGGAATGGACATGTATGCAGCCAACAAAAGTCAGTTTGTATTTGTTTGCTTTACTTGGAATGAATATTTTGGAACTTCATAGAGCTGAGTATCTTGTGTCATAAAGCAGCAACAATCCCAGTTAAATCCATTGCAGTTCCAGGTTGTGTCACAGCAAAATGTAGAAAAGTCAAGGGTGTGGAGCACATCTGTGTACATACAGCACATCTAGCTACATAAGCACATGGGGTGCACATCCTCTCATGTGAATGTTGCACCTGATTCAATCCATGGTTACTGAAACGTACGTCCCAGTGAATTTAATTGGACTCACTTCCAAGAAAGCAATGGGGTACTACAGTAGTATTACTTTGTTCTAAGAGATATCTATGTCTTAAAGGAAAAAAAAACAGACTGGGTTTGCATCTCCACAGCAGAAATAATGCAATTTGACACTGCTTTAACTGCTATGACTCAGTGCTATGGAATCCTGGAATATGTACAGTTGTCCCTCCACATTCGCGGGGGTTAGGGGCGGAAGACCCCCGCGAATGTGAAAAAACCGCGAATATATTAAAGGTCATGCCACGCTCTCCAGGACCCCCCCCCCCCCGCCCTCCCAAAAGCGGCGATGGGGCTTCTAAAGCCCCGTCGCTGCTCCTCTCCACCCCCCCGCCCTCCCAGAAGCAGCGAGGGGGCTTCTAAAGCCCCATCGCTGCTCCTTTCCACCACCCCCCGCCCTTCCAAAAGCGGCGATGGGGCTGCAAAAGCCCCATCGCTGCTCCTCTCCACCCCCCCGCCCTCCCAGAAGCAGCGAAGGGGCTTCTAAAGCCCCATCGCTGCTCCTTTCCACCCCCCCGCCCTTCCAAAAGCGGCGATGGGGCTGCAAAAGCCCCATTGCTGCTCCTCTCCACCCCCCCGCCCTCCCAGAAGCAGCGAAGGGGCTTCTAAAGCCCCATCGCTGCTCCTCTCCACCCCCCCCGCCCTCCCAGAAGCAGCGAGGGGGCTTCAAAAGCCCCATCGCTGCTCCTTTCCACCCCCCCTGCCCTCCCAGAAGCAGCGAAGGGGCTTCTAAAGCCCCATCGCTGCTCCTCTCCACACACACCCCCGCCCTCCCAGAAGCAACGAAGGGGCTTCTAAAGCCCCATCGCTGCTCCTCTCCACCCCTCCCGCCCTCCCAGAAGCAGCGAAGGGGCTTCTAAAGCCCCATCGCTGCTCCTTTCCACCACCCCCCGCCCTTCCAAAAGCGGCGATGGGGCTGCAAAAGCCCCATCGCTGCTCCTCTCCACCCCCCCGCCCTCCCAGAAGCAGCGAAGGGGCTTCAAAAGCCCCATCGCTGCTCCTCTCCACCCCCCCGCCCTCCCAGAAGCAGCGAGGGGGCTTCAAAAGCCTCATTGCTGCTCCTTTCCAGCCCCCCGCCCTCCCAGAAGCAGCGAGGGGGCTTCAAAAGCCCCGTCGCTGCTCCTCTCCACCCCCCCGCCCTCCCAGAAGCAGCGAGGGGGCGTCTAAAGCCCCGTCGCTGCTCCTCTCCACACCCCCGCCCTCCCAGAAGCAGCGAGGGGGCTTCTAATGCCCCATCGCTGCTCCTCTCCACCCTCCCCCGCCCTCCCAGAAGCAGCGAGGGGGCTTCTAAAGCCCCATCGTTGCTCCTCTCCACCCCCCCACCCTCCCAGAAGCAGCGAGGGGGCTTCTAAAGCCCCGTCGCTGCTCCTCTCCACTCCCCCCCCGCCCCAGCTGCTTCCCCCCCTCCTTCCCAAGGCACCGAAAGGCTTCTTCAGAAGCCCTTCGGAGCCTTGGGAAGGGAGTGGGGTGCAGAGACAGCGTGCCAGCTGCTTCCCCCCCTCCTTTCCAAGGCAAGGAAAGGCTTCTTCAGAAGCCCTTCGGAGCCTTGGGAAGGGAGTGGGGTGCAGAGACAGCGTGCCAGCTGCTTCCCCCCCTCCTTCCCAAGGCAAGGAAAGGCTTCTTCAGAAGCCCTTCGGAGCCTTGGGAAGGGAGTGGGGCGCACAGGCAGCGTGCCAGCTGCTTCCCCCCCTCCTTCCCAAGGCAAGGAAAGGCTTCTTCAGAAGCCCTTCGGAGCCTTGGGAAGGGAGTGGGGCGCAGAGGCAGCGTGCCAGCTGCTTCCCCCCCTTCTTTCCAAGGCAACGAAAGGCTTCTTCAGAAGCCCTTCGGAGCCTTGGGAAGGGAGTGGGGCGCAGAGGCAGCGTGCCAGCTGCTTCCCCCCCTCCTTTCCAAGGCAAGGAAAGGCTTCTTCAGAAGCCCTTCGGAGCCTTGGGAAGGGAGTGGGGCGCAGAGGCAGCGTGCCAGCTGCTTCCCTTCCCTCAGAACCAGTGCCCCAGCTGCTTCCCACCCCTCCTTCCCAAGGCACTGAAGGGCTTCCTCAGAAGCTCTTTGCTGCCTTGGGAAGGGAGTGGGCGCAGAAGGAGCAGGTTAGCTGCTCCCCACCCCTCCTTCCGAAGGCAACGAGGGGCTAAGCCCTTTCCTGCCTTGGGAAGGGAGGGTGTGTTGAGGAGGGGGGGGAAAGTAGGCTTCCGCGAATAATCAAAACCGCGAATGTGAAAGTCGCGAATGTGGAGGGGCAACTGTAATTTGTTGTGGCATCAGAGCTCTCTGGCAGAGAAGGCTAAATATCTCACAAAATTACAGATCCCAGAATTCCATCGCATTAAGCCATGATAGTTAAAGTGGTGTCAAACTGGGTTATTTCTGCAGTGCAGATGCAGCCTGGTTTTTATTCTGCCATATTCTGAGTAGTATTTTTGTCTTCCACCTCCAAAACAGAAGATGCACACCCTGTCTTGGATTATTTCCTGTGCCAATCTGACATTTTTCATGTTTCATTTATTTATTTGCTTTTATTAAAATATTTTTATATCATCCAATATCTGAGTACCTCAGGGAGGCACACAACAAAGGCAATTTACAACAGTTTAAAATGCTAACAATAATTTAGAAGACTAAAAACCGATTAAACCATTTATCATATATAGGCAGCACAGCAAAGAGAACTTTTTACAAAAGTTCCAGTGTCCAAATGGCATAGCAAAACATTGTGAACCTTCTCCCTCCTTGTTTTAAACTTCTAGCAGGAAGCAACTGGGCACATTTAAGCTCCATTTTATGATTGCCTGATGCAATGGGGTGACATGTTGAATATAAATAATGATCTGCTGGCCAGGCTGCTAAAAATGTTAATTCTGTACCTTTTGCCAGCTTGACAATGCTCCTTGCTCCATATGGCCACTTTTCTGGCTGAAATGATGTGGAGGATGCAACACAAATAGAGTGTCCCTAAAGAGAGAGCTCTTTATGAATCATACATGACTTGCAACTGTGGATGACTCCTGTCTGAAATCCTTGCATATTTGTTTTTCATCTTAGCAAAACAACAACCAAAAAAATGAATTGTATCTTTGTTTGATAGGGTTTTTTTTAAAGTAATAGTGGCAATTTCTTTGCATACAGTTTGAGTGTGTCAAAGACAAGTTTTATAAAGCATGATCATTTGTATCTTTTAAAGTGTATATTGTCATTTAAAATGCTATCAGTACTATGTAGAATAAGTTCATCTAACAAAGGGCTGAGATGGTGAACCCTCCAAAGGTTGTAGATCTGCAACTCCCTGCATCTTCTCCAGTTTAGCCAGTGATGGGAATTGCAATGCAAAAACAGTTGGAGGGCTGCAAAATTCTCACCCCTGATCTTACAGTTTGGGAGAAGGAGAAAACCATAAATAGGAAGAAACTTTATCTTAGGACTTTATCACACTAAACTGTTATAGTGCTATTATTCCACTTTAACTGCTATGGCTGCCTCCTGTGGGATTCTGGGGTTTGTAGTTTAGTGAGGCCTAAGAGCTCTCTGGCTGAGAATGCTAAATGCCCCTCCCTAAACTGCAAATCCCAGGATTCCACAGGAGGCAGCCAGAACAGTTAAAGTGGAATAATACCATTATAACAGTGTAGTGTGATAATCTCCTTAGATTGAAGCTACACAAGGTTGTATATGCCCTCTAACTGTCCTGATTTGGCAAGGATTAGTCCTGTCATGATTAATCCTCTATCCTCCCACTTTTCAGCTGCTTTTAAAATGTCCTGCACATTCCCCATTTGATCTCAATTTACTCCAGTTGCTGCAAACTGAATTCAAAGTGCATAAGTAGTTTGCACTCAATTAACTAAATGTGTGTGTGTGGGGGGAGATGGCTCTTCCCTGTTTGTTGTTAATTGCTATCAAGTCATCTTAGACTTAGGACTTTATCAGACGAGCCCTTAAAATGTTCTTTTGCTGGCATTAAAAAATCCATTTTTATGCCAGCAAAAGAATGCCTCCCACCACACTTAACCTTCTCTCCTCGCAAAGGCTTCCCCAACAATGAAGATGAAATGAATGGAGCTCCATTCACTTCCTCGTTCAAAATCCCACGGATTCTCATGAGAAGACACTCACGTGGGAAATTCAAAAATAAAAACAAAAATAAAAAGTTAAAATTTTAAAAAGCACTGGAACACACTTTAAAAATCCCAGGTAAACTTGGCAGTGTCATAAAAAGTGTGTCACTTACCTGTATGTCACGATCTCACCTGGAAGTGTTCTGTCCGGACCAGCCATTGATACTGCACTCACGTGAGTTAAATGGCATGAGGTTTCATTCGCTGCCAATGCCAGGACTAAAGCTCCACAGGGGATCTATTGATGGCTTCAGCCATCAATTAAATAGGATGGGTTTTGGCCAGGACATAAACACAAAAAGGTGATGTTGTCTGATATGCACACTCTTTTGCGTTTATGTGGCATTGTTATGATGCTGTATTTAGTGTGTCTGATAACGTCCTTAATGTGATCCTATGAATGAGAAAGGGCCTAAATACCCTAAAGGCACCAGATTCTGTGGGTCAGCCCTGGTTAGTAATTGGATGGGATACCGCCAATGAAGACCAAGTGCTGTAGGTTATATTTCAGAGGAAGGAACTGGCAAAACTACGTCTGAGCATTCCTTGCCTAAGAAACCCTGTGAAATCCATCAGGTTGCCATAAGTTGACAGGCAACATGAAGGCACATTCACACACACATATAAATGAGTGACCTCATTCATCCTGTCATCAACAACTCTGCTCTAGTCTTGCAAATTCAGGGCCATGGCTTCCTTGATTGAGTCTAAACACCTGTAAAGAAGTCTTCCTCTTTTTCTACTGCCTCCTGGCTTACCAAGCATTATTGTCTTTTCTAGAGAGTCATGGCTTCTCAAAGTAGGACAATCTCAATTTAGTCATCTTCTCTTCTAGAGAGAGTCCAGGCTTGATTGTTCTAGGACTCATTCACATGTCTTTTTGGCAGTCCACTGTATCCTTTGAATTCTCCTCTAGCATCACATCTCAAAGGATTAGATTCTCTTCCTATTGGCTTTCTTCAGTGTCCAACTTTCACAACCATACATAAAAATTGGAAATATATGGGATAGACAATCCTGAGTTTAGCATTCAGTATCTTCACACTTCAGGATCTTGTCTAATTTCTTCATAGCTGCCCTTCCAAATCCAAGGTTAAATTGACACTACAGTTTGAAACTGAATTATTTGCCACGGCTCCTTCCTATGGAATCCTGGGATTTGTAGTTTAGAGAGGTACCAGCACTCTGACAGAGGAAGCTACAGACCTTGTATAAAACTACAAATTCCAGGATTCAATAGGAAGGAGCCATGGCAAATAATCCAGTTTCAAAGTGAATTATTTGTGTAGTGTGCATTTGGCCCTACTCTTCTGACTTCTTGACTGCAGTCTCCATTTTGATTAATGACTGAGCCAAAGGATAGGAATCTTTGATTATTTTAAGATCTTCATCATACATTAAACCATCTGTGGTCATTGTTTTGTTTTCTTAATGTTCAGATGTAACCCTGCCTTTGCAATTTCTTCCTTGACTTTCTTCAGTAGTCATTCCAAGTCTTTGTTATTTTCTGTTGGTAGTGTGGTATCATCTCCTTGTCTTAAATTGCTGATTTTCTTCCTCCAATTTTCATGACTCCTTCCTCCAAGTCTTATCCAGTTTATGTATAATGCATTCAGCATACAAGTTAAACAGATAGGCTGATAAAATGCAGCTTTGTCTGACACCTTTGACAATTGTAAACCATTCTGTTTCTCCATATTCTGTCCTGACAGTGACCTCCTGAGTACAGGTTACAAATCAGGACAATCAAGTGTTGTAGCATACCTGTTTCTTTAAGAGTGATTAATAATTTTTTGTGATCTACACAATTTAGGATTTTGCTATAATCTATAAAGCACAGGCAGATTTTCTTCTGAAATTCTTTAATGTACTCCATTAGCCAATGTATGTTCGCGATCCCTAGTCCATAGTGCCTCTTCCTTTCCTGGACCCAGCTTGGACATCTGGCATTTCTCACTCCCTATATGGTAAAAGTTTTTGTTGTAGAATTTTGACCATCATTTTGCTTACATGGGAAATTATTGCAATCCCTGGTGTCCCCTGTCTTAGGGACTGGAATTTATATTGAGCATTTCCAATCTGTGAGCCACCATTTTCTTTTCTATGTTTGTTGGTAGATTTTAGTTCAATTTTGGGAGGATACTGCCTCAGGCAAAAGCAAACTGCTACCACCTCTCCTAGTCTCTGTGTTTTTCCTTATAATAACTTTTCTGTCTTGACCACACCCTGATGTTGCTTGCTCATGTGTGTCCCATTTTTCATCTGTGAAATGTTGAGGGTATGTGCACCCTGAAATGGTGGCTCAAGGCACACATACCCTGCTTGGTCCATAAGCTGCCTGTGCTGTTGTTGAGGTAAAGAATTATCTGAAGTCTGTTTGCTGCCTTTTTGTTCAAAATGGTCTCTTAAACTGATCCCTCCTCCCACAGAGACATGTACGTACATGTACACAAAAATTGGCTTGCAATAAAGTAAACTCTTCTGGGTAGCTGTGAAGTAATCTATTTGTTCAGCAATTACTGTAATGAATAACTCTCTTTTCTAAACTTCTAAAGTCCATCCCTCCCAACCAGAAAGTGCACTAAGTCTGCTCTTTTGATTGTTCTGTTTTGTCTAGCCTCTAAGGAATCTCTCTTGGCTCCATTTTATTCTTGGTCTGAAGTAACCAAGGGCTTATCTACACAGGTTAGATACCCCAGCTTGCCCCCATTCCAGAGTCCTGAAGACCATATGATGCAGGGCTTTTGCCTTGATCTACCCCCAGGCAGTCCTCACCACATCTAGGATAGATACGGAGCTGGAACTGGGGGCAAGCCAGAGTACAGCCTGATAAGCCATTAGAATATAATAAATGGTTTACTCCATTACCAGTGCCAAAACCTGGTTTGGGTCCTATGTGTCCACAGGAGCCCATCTGGCAGGCTTCCCCTCACTGCTGCTGCCAGCTCCCTGGCTCTCCTGGAAGCTAGACAGGGGTCCCTCAGCATGTGACCAAGGCTGGTCACATTCAGGGGACCTGTGGTCACAGGTTGCAGTCCCCTTTCCTGGCTTCCACATCAGCAGGGAAAATGGTGGCGGTGGCAGCAGCTGCAGCGATGGGCCAGCATTTGGATTTTGGCCCATTTTCTCCAGGTAATAGGGGCAGAAACAGCCCATATCCAAAGCTAGGATATTCTTGTGGGTCCTGGCTGGTGTAGATCAGCCCTTGGACTGAGCAGCAAACTTCTTATGTAGAATTATTTCTCCTGTATGATTGTGCTGCCCCTGCCAACTTGAACAGCGCTGTAGTTGTAAATAACTTGTTCAAAAAGGATGATAGTATGATAATTAGCAGGAGCAGCTGGTAGTTATCGGAAGACAGCATGAATATGTGGTGGTGCTGCCAGTTCCTTTGGTTTATTGATGTTCCTGTGATAGTCCAAATGTGTAAAAATTTGTGACCCTGGCAGGTCTTGAAGAATCACATCTGGTTCTTCTGGAGGAAATTCTTGTTCTTTTGTTGCCACAGTCTACAGTAGTGGATGTTTTTTACTTCATGATGGACATGCTACTTGGTGCCAAAGCCCTGATAAAGAATCCCCTTGTGCCACCTTTCATCTATGTTCAGATTCCAGGATGCCACAAGCCCTACCCCTGATATGCTCTGTCTAAAACAAGGTTGGGCAACAATGGCTTTTTGAATGTTTCTGAACTGCAACTCTCACAATTCCTCACTGTTTTCTATGCTGGTTAAGACTTGAGCGAAGTTATAGGCCAAAGATATCCAGAAAGCTTCAGCTGTTCATCTCTGGCCTAAAACATCACCACGTCTTTCTTTGATACAACCAGAATACTAGGTACAGCAGGAGCAGGACAAAGATGGAGTATATAGGAACTAGTTATTCCTAGCCATCTTTTCTCTAACACTCCAGAACAGGCAGAATGTACATACATGAAATCTGGGCATCTTCTTTACCTTCTGTGACATAGGTGACCTGAAATATTGCTTGCTTCATCTCCACAAACTGATCATCACATGGTAAAACTGTTCCTGAGCTGTACTTAAAATAGCAAGTGAGAAGCAGCAGGACTGAACACTCCCCTACACATAACCATTCTCTTTCTACATTCAAAATTATGTGCCGAGAGAAGGCAGGGTGCCTTTCCATTTGATATGCTATGGTTCTATGTGTAGGATGTTTTTTGTGTGTGTAAAAAAAGGCATGGCACATGAAGTTTGAAGTGGTACAACACAGAACATCTGTGGTTGGTTTATTTTTAAATCATGCAAGCTGCAGTTGGCATAGGTAGGTAGGGACCTGCTTCCTTTATCCTGGCCACAGAAACATGTTTCAAAACACAGATCAGCCTCCTTCAGTCACTCTCAATCTTCCTTACAAATAGTATTTGATAAAGATGGGGAAAACAAGCACACTAGCTCTAATTCTCTCATAACAGAGCCTGATTCCCAGGTTACATTTTCTTATCCTGAGTTTCTGTCATTTGCCTTTCCACTTTTCACAATCCACTCCAGGTGGTCTTGTGAATGCTTAGGAAATCAAGAGTTTGGCCTCATGTAGAGAGCTACCACAGACAGAAGATTCACTCTACATCAGAGGTTGGCCCTGAGCATGATGTGGACATAGAGAGTTGGAACTAGTGTCAGTCAAGCTACATCAGATGGGCTTAGCTCAACACTCTGCCAATGCTGTTTCATGTTTTCCTCCTACTCTCTTAGCTGTCAAGTCCTGGGTCTGGTGGGTGTATTTGCTCCTTACCAACAGGGAGGGGAAGATGAAGGTGGTCCAGGCTACCAGGGGGAAAGAAATATGGGTATACTCCTATATGGAATGCACCATCCTTTTCTTTGGAACAAAGACCAGCTGCTTCCTCCTCCTTTGAATTGCCTTACTCCATTTGCTCTTCCTCACTGGTAAAGAGCAAAGCAGCCACCTCTCCTGGGTTTGACAGCTGTAGAAGGGAAGGTTTTAGATGGGGTGTAAAGGGTAAAAGAATAGCCCTCCCTGTCCAAAAAGAGACATACACACACACTATGTAGGTATCTACATAGGCATATGCGAGTTATAAGATTCTACCTGTTATTTTATTGAAGATTTAGAATAGCTGGAGAAGTTTCCATCTTTAATTTGGAAGATCAGCAATAGCTTGGCATTGCTTACTTTCTTTCCAATTTCGCTCCTTCTCTTACTCCTTGTAGTCTGTGCTTGATTCATTTGAATGAAGATGTGAGTTTTTTTAAAAGGCCATTATTCTCAGATATTGTGATCATCTCTTTGTTTCCTTGAGGACCTATCTATAGGGCTTTGTAAAATGCTGAAATGAAAAGAACCATAGTTCTTTAGAAAAGAAAAAGCAGACAAACTTTTTTATTTTTTAAAATTAGAGTTGCTATTTCTTTACTTCATTGATCAGTACTCCTCACTCAATTAAAATAACAGCCATTAACAAATCACATGCTACCTACAGCAAGAGCCTATGCATGTCTCCTTAGTGGAGCTTATTGTTAGGTAGACATGTAAAGGATTGCCACCTCAGTTTGTTTCTCATTCATTAAGTAATGTGTTACACAGACATTTAATCACTCTCAACCATGCCAACAAACAAAACAAAAACAAACACTTAAGAATAGGAATAGGAATTATATAGACCTCTACAGTGGTGGCACTAGCGGGGTGCAGAAAGGCTGAACCACACCAAGTGACATGGTCGGAGGAAGGGATGACACCAGCCTTCGTAATGCCACAAGACCTCTAGATGTTGTTGGACTCCAAGAACCCATCTACACGAGGGGGGGGGGATCCAAAGTACCTCATAGTATTGGCATCTCGCAGCAGCAGCGACATGTCTAAATGGTTTTTTTAGCCTCGGTAGCCCCCATAAGCCTCACATTCCTGATGGCGGCCACAAGTAATTTACTCACATTAGTTCTTCACTGCCACAGTTTTTTTTAAAAAGGCATCCCAAGGTGTGCTAGTGCAATAGAGCAATTTTCCAATTTTATAGGAAAGCAAAACAGAAAATATTCATCCTGTTTTATTGCCTTAGCGAACGATCGCTAAGGTGAAAACCTAACACGATGGCAGCAGGCGCTTGCCCTGCTAGCAAGCCCCACCCCCGCTCTGGCCTGGACAATCAGCTTCATGCTTCCCTTTGAATTTCCTGATGTTTGATAGTCCAAATGATCAGGAATGCACACTCCCTTTCAGTTTTTGAAAAAGTACAGGGAAACCTGCTAAGGCTTTTACTCTGTCGTTTTTACCGTTTTGGGCCCCCCTCCTTCCGAATAGTGTGGATTGGTACTGGATCCCATTTTGATAGGCAGGATTCGCAGTGAATTCCATGAGGGGTATTTTCACCATTTAGATGGGCTCCAAGTTCCTACAGTCCTATCCTTCATATAGCCAATGGTGACCATTGCTAGAGTTCCGGTCTAACAACCAGAGGGCCATAGAATTCCCACCTCTGCAGTGGAGCCATTCATTCTTATCATAGGAATGTTATGCCTGCATCAGGGATTGGGTGTGTGTGATGCTTTAAATATTGTTTGACTCCAATTGTTTTCTGTTAGGATTTATTGCCTATTTGCTTTTGTTAGACTTCCAGTTCCTATTATCCTTAACCAGCCTAGCCAATGGTGAGGGTTCATGGGAGTGATAATTCATCAACATTTGGAAGACCACTGGTTTCCAAGCCCTGGCCTTTTTGGAGGATCATAAGCCATCCAACCTTTTCCTTGGAAGGCCAACAACACTTTTCTTTAAGAAGGGGCTTGTCTATCCTCACCCCATACTCAACCCAACCCCCCACCCCATATTCAAACTGTAGTCACAATGCAGTTGCCACATGGCATTTGCAACAATTTCATCTTCATCAGGGTTTTTGCAGGAAAAATCCAGGTCTAAAAGATTCACAGTTTGTTCCACATTTCAGGGGAGAGCATGGATTATTGGCCATGTGGCAGCCACGGATTTATTCAGTGAAAAGCTGGGGGTGGGCCTTTTGGTGGACAGGACTCTATTCTGGTGCTTTTATTTTTTAATGTTTTGATTGTGCACATATCTGTATAATCGTATCTCTACTTATTCATAGTACAGTACTCTGGTACAATGTATATTCACATGCACAAGTGAACAGGGAAAAAAAAACCTGGAGCAGCCCTCGTGTGGCCAGAAATAATGGGATGTTTAGGGCACACAATCAGTGTTCAGCCACCCTTTTACATCACTGCAAGTTCATCTATGATTACAGTGTGGTGGGATACTCTGGAGAAGCTCCGGAGCTACGGGGCCGTTGTGGATCAAAAACATCTGTGGCAGCTATGAGGCAGGTTCAGGGTTTCCTGCCAGTGTAGAAAGCCCAAAGACTCTCAATCATATAGTATCTTTCATTGCATGTACTGGGAACATTTGGTGTTGAAAGGCTAAAATGCCCTTTTAATTATTAGCAATTCATTGTGCTAAAGAATTAACATGGAGATTTATTATATCTTAATCTACTGTCAGTCAGTGGCCTTATTCTGTCTGCCTTTGTTTCCTCTGAACAAACTGTCAGTAATGGTTACAATTAGACTCATGATTCTAAAAATAGTCAATGAATGGAAAATGGGGGGGGGGGAAGAGAAGAAAAAATGACATTAAAAAACCCCAGAAAAATACATGCAAGTATGTTTTAAATTTCAGATTAAAAAAGACATATTATAGATTGCTAAAAAAAATTCTTATACCAAAGCCCCATCTTGCTTGATCAGAAATAAGAACACTTTATTACACCTATTTGTGCATCCATTACATCCCTGGAAGTGTGAAATGCTCAAATAATGTATACTCACTATACAGCGGGACCTCGGTATCCATGGGGGATGGTTCTGGGACCCCCTTCAGATACAAAAAATCACAAATGCTCAAGTCCCTATTAAAAATGGCATAGGGCAGGCATGGAGGTGGTGGCAAGTCTTGGTTGCCAGGTGCACTGTCAGGCATGCATTCTTCAGGCTTCCCACCTCCAGAGAGCATGCCAGCCACCTGTTTCTGCCTTCAAGATGGCAATGTTCCTTCATAAGGTAGAAGCAGTTCTCTGGGCTGAGAAGCTCCCCAGAGGCAGGGGAATATGAATAATAGAAGCACAGAGTTGGAAGACCACAAGGGCCATCCAGGCCAACACCCTGCCATGAAGGAATACCCAATAAAAGCACTCCCAACAGATGGCCATCCAGCCTCTGTTCAAACATTTCCAAAGAAGGGGAGTCCGTCACACTCCCAGGCAGTGTATTCCACTTCCGAACAGCTCTTACTGTCAGGAAGTTGTTCCTAATGTTTAAGTGGAATCTCTTTTCCTGTAGTTTGAATCCATTGCTGCATGCCATTTTCTTTGGAGCACCAGAAAACAAGCTCGCTCCATCCTCAGTATGACATCCATTTAAATATTTAAACATGGCTATCATGTCACCTCACAACCTTCTTTTCTCCAGACTAAACACACCCAGCTCCCTTAGCCACTCCTCATAGGACATGGTTTCCAGACCTTTCACCATTTTCCAGTTTCTCAATATCCTTCTGGAATTGTGGTGCCCAGAACTGGACACAGTATTCCAGGTGAGGTCTGACTAAAGCAGAATAGAGTGGCACTATTACTTCCCTTGATCTAGACACTATACTCCTATTAATGCAGCCAGTAGTAAAGTACTCTCATTGAAGAATGAGCGCCTGGTGGCATGCCTGTCTACCAAAACATTCCATTGCCTCTACTGCTGCCCCACATCATTTTTAATGGGACTTATAGGGGAGATTCCGTGTTTTGTTCGAATACTGTGTTGGAGAAAGTTCAATGCAGTACAGGTACAGTATTGTGTATTGTGTACATTTGAACCCACAGTAGGTTGACTCTGCAGATCGTAAGCCCATGGAAATAGGGAACCACTGTAGGTGAGTGTGGGAAGATCTGGGATAAGGAGAACTCTGAACTTTCAAGCAGTGCAGGAAATTGAGAGGCTGCTAACTTGCTAAGGAGCTCCAAGACGTTATCAAGACAAGAATTAATTGGTCAATGGATTAATTAATTAAATTTTGAATATGTTTACATAGAAAAAAAGGCACCTTTCTAAGGATCTTTAAAAAGTTATTCAGTCTACCTGAAACCTTTTTTTAAGCCTAGAACATTTGAAGGATTGCTCTGATGCATCATTAAAGATCTTTGTAATGAACTTTTTTTTAAAGGAAGCTATGCTGAGTGTCTGTTCATTAATCCAGCCAACACACAGATTTGCTGGTTTTAAGAATGTAATTTATGAGCATTGCTTCCTGTAAATTATTGAAGAACCTTCCAATTAGTAACATAATTATTAGATGCTTCCCCCAAAGCAATTTGTGTATTGATTCTACCAAGTGCCTTCTGTGGGTGTGGAAAACATGCAATTTAGTTGTAGATGCAGAGGTAAATATTAGTGTTTGAATAGTGCTCAGAAGACATAATTAAGCCCAACATTTTAATGCCTCTGTGCTTCATGGGAAGTTCCACAACTGGAATTTAATCTTGATGGTGAAATGAACACAGTCCTTTCCCCTTGAGGGAGCTTACAGTTTAATGTGCTTCAAATGCCAAAACTGTATTTTGTTGTTCCAGATATTCTGATTCCTCAGCTTTTCATTTAGAGTCAAAGTCTTATTATTTGTAATCCCAGGTAAAATTTGATCAGGGTTGTTTCAGTCTCTTTAAATGACATCTAAGACCTTAAATCATGTTGTGTTCCTATGCTGAGTTATATGAGTGTTAACATAATCTAGTGATCATAGCGCTGGACATTGATTTTTGTTCAGTTCCTACCATGGCCAGTGCTGATTTTGCACAGGTCACCAGCTCCAAGTCCCGGTTCCTCATACATAAAATGAGACCCAGACTGACTGGAGCACTGTCAAAATGAACAATGAGCAAGTAATTTTGAATATTTAACGTTACGACTATACAAGAATTTGTAATATTTGGGGACCCCCAAACCCTTGAAGCCCAGGGCTTAACTAGTGGTTACAAATAATGTAAAGCTGCCACAAGTTTTCTGTGTCTCTGGACCCTCTTCCTGTTAACATCTAGATTAGGGGGAGGCAACATTCAGCCTACAGGCCTCATGTGGCCCACTATGTGACCCATCACCATTTCTGCATGAACGTTCCATCACTCGTATTTCCCTTGCCACCAAGGAATTTGGGAGTGCATTGGTGAAAAAAGGATGCTTTCATGGCACTTCTGCTTTAAAACCAAGTGCACAGATTCACATTCCCTGAAGCCCCCCCAGGAGCACAAATCTGCTTTAAAACAAGATATGTACTCCTTTCCCCCCCCCCCACCAGTGCTGCCAAATTTCAGTAGTGAGTTGATCCAACCACCCTCCCAGCCTCTTGATTCACAGATGCTGCCCACTCTTGATTTAGGACACCAATCTACATTATATCATGCATTCACCCATCTTTCCAACCAACACGCAGTGCACAGCAAGAAATGAATATGCCACATGTGCATGAAGAGTGGAGAAAAGACTCTTGTGGCAGCTCCATGACTCTCTTCACTTTAGTGATGCTCCGAGTGAGAGTTTCTCACTTGCTAGCACTAATTATTTGCTAGATTAAACCAATGAGCCAGGTAGCATCACATTTTGTTTCCAAAGCTTGCTGTCTTTTTATCTCTGGGAAACACAAAAGAACAAGATGAGGCCTATTCACACTATGCAATTCCAGTCAGCCCTCCACATTTGCAGGTTTAACTTTTGTAAATTTGACTATTTGTGGATTATTTACTGCAACTTGCACTGCTGCCCTATGACATTCTTAATAGGGACTTCAAGCTTTGCAAGACTGAGGGCTTAGCTAGATGGGAGAATTTGTTGCGAAAAATAGTGCCTTACCTCCCTATCACTGCAGTGTCCATTTGTGCCCATGACTCATTCACAAGCTTGCTGGAATGTAAAAATAGTGATTTTGCAGTTCACATGGAGCAGCATGAAAAAAATGGTAGCCGTAAGTGAGTTGTATCCTGAAAATCCCCCCCTTAAAAAAAAAAAACACGGAAGAGCTACTTTTTGCTTAAAGAAAATTCTTGCTTTTGCTCTGCTGCTTGAACGATCATGCCAGCAAAAACAAGAACAACAATGGTGGCTCCAGCATTGCAAGCCCTCCCTTGCAAGCCTGCCCCCTCCAAGGTCCGACCAATCAGGTTTCAGCCCTGCTGTGTGACCCTTTTTGAATTGGTTGTACAGAACACCTGTTATGCACATTTTTGTGCATTTTTTTTAAAAAAAGATCAAAAGCTCTTACCGCGATCTATTTGGAGTTTTCAGCCCCCATCCTTCTGATTATGGCGAATCCCAGCAGGAGCTCATCTAAACTAAAGGCATTCTACCCGCATTCTTGCCGGGTTTTTGTTGTTGTTGTGTAGATGCTCCCTGAAAGAAGCTGTGAACACATGGCAAAGCTTGTAAATCCCCTTTTAAAATGGTATAGGGCAGCAGTGGAGGTGAAATCTAGCCCTGCAAGCTGCCTGCTTCTGTCTTGCCAAAGGACCCCACTGCTTTGAAGACATTTGCAGTTGGTTGAATCCACAAACCTTACTTTTTGTGTGCATTAAATATGGCTGGGGGCGGAGCTAGAGATATTCATGTTTTTTCCACATTCATGGGGGGTCTGCACCCCTAACCCCAACTGTAATTGTTTATTTGCTTTTTTAAAATAACAAGACTGAGAGAGACTGCAAATATGTGGAGAGGCTGGTAAGTCCCTATTTAAAATGCTGTTGGGCAGTAGCGGATAGACGTACCAGCCTCCCCCTTCTGCCTTGCAAAGTAATGCCACTGCCTCAGAGGCATCTGCGGTGGGTTGAATCTGCAGGTTTAATTCACATACTTTTTGTGTGTGAATTAAATATGTTTTGGGGACAGGGCTAGGGATGTTTGTGTTTTTTTCTATTTTTGTGGAGTCCTGCAGCCCTAACCCCAGCGAATGTGGACAGCCAACTGTATAATGTTATGATTCCATTTTAATTATCATAGTGCCATCCTATGGAATCCTGGAGCTTGTAGTTTGGTGAGGCACTAGAGTATCTGGCTGAGAATTCTAAGCATTCCTCCCTAAACTGCAAATCCCAGGATTCCATAGGATGGAACCATGACAGTTAAAGTAGAATCATAGAGTTATAATTCTGTAGGGTGAATGGACCCATGGAAGCTATCAATATTCATGGTAGTTATCATTTCTTGTTTTCTAAATCTTTTAAAAAACATTTTTGAAGCAAAATCTTGAACTTGTAGATAAATCCCCAAAATGTTTGGAAAAAATCTATCCTATTATAAAGCAAGAAGCATGGCCTTTTTTCTTCTCTGGTTGAATAATACCAGAAGTTTGAGGAAAAACGTAGACAATTCTCATCATGTCAGGAGCTGTGGACAATGTACATTTATTTATGTTACAGACAATGGATACTTATTAATCACACTGTTTATCCATTGAGCCAAAAGTAGCATACATGGCCCTTATTTTATCCTCACAACAACCCTGTGAAATATGTGAAGTCAAAGGCTTTCACAGCCGGCATCTATAGGTATTCCATGGGGGTTTTTTTGGGCTGTGAGGCTGTGTTCTGGAAGAGTTTATTTCTGATGTTTCAGCTGCTTCTGTGGCTGGCATCTTCAGAGAATGGTTGGGTAGGAGTGTGTGTGGGGTTTATTTACTGTGAGCCCCTGTTGGAGAGGATGTGTAACTTTGTGTATTTGAATGGCTAGTTTCTGTGTGCATATCTCCTTGCATATCTCCACCCAGAAACTAGCCACAGAAATACACAAATTTACAAATCCTCTCCAACAGGGACTCACAGTATATAACCCCCCACACACACTCCTACCCAACCATTCTCTGAAGATGCAGCCACAGATGCAGGCGAAACGTCAGAAATAAACTCTTCCAGAACATGGCCTCACAGCCCGAAAAAAACAAAACAAAACATGGAAAACCTGTGAGGTATGTGGCTAAGAGATATCTGTGGCTAAGTAGAGATTCAAATCAGAGATATCTGTGGCTAAGTAGAGATTCAAATCAGGATCTCCCCACATCTCCTTCAGCACATTAAACTCTGTGCTATACTGTGCAAACATATCCTTCTCCCAGGATGCAGAACATAGCAGAGAGAGAGAAGCAGGATTAGAGAGCCTACTGTTTTAATTCTAAAGCATTTTTTTTTCATGTTCTTATGCCCTGAGGCAGTCTATTAGATTTGATGGTGTTTGCAAGCACAGTCCTTTTCAAGATTGAAGCTGCCCTGCTTTCCTCAATTTCAAAGGCTGGCCCTGCATGCTATAGTACTTTTGATATCAAGGACAGCAACTTGCAAGAAGCAGCCTAGATGGGACTGAATTCTGGACCAGAGGAGCTTCCATATTTTGTCAGTGTAACAGCAAGGTCCATAAGGCTGCAGGGCAAAAAGCCTATTTAGCTTGGCTATAAGGACATACTGTCTCAAGCTGAAAGTCTGGGATTTCAGTCAAGAGGGCCAATGTTTTTGTTTACTGTTTCATTAAATAGTGTTTTAGTTCCTCCCAGCAATAATTGTGTTGTGCTCTTATTTCATTCTCTCTCTTTTTATCCTCTCATCTGAAATGTTATGGGCCCTGAAGAGAAATGATCCTGTTGAAGTTCAAAATAGACACTGGAAGGAATTAAATTTCCATAAATTTAACTGAGAGGAGCATTTACCTTTTAGCCCTGAGTACTGCTAGTAATTTCAAAAGAATTTGTGGTATTTGAGTGATTTCGGGATTGGCTGAGTAGAAATACATAGTGCTCTTCAGCCTAGCCTAGTGACCACTTTTCTTTCAGTCAGAGCAGGGGAGAGCCAGCGTGGTGTAAGAGCTTGTGTGTTGGACTAGGACTCTGGAAGAGCAGGGTTCGAATCCCCAGTCAGCCAAAGAAACCTACTGGGTGACCTTGTATTAAAAGGCTTTGTGATTTGATACATGAACTTGTTGAAGAGGAAATGTGTACAATAACAGATGATTACACTGGCCAACAGTATCACTTAGATCTTATGCAGAAGCATTATTTATGATATATATAATGGCTGATGTACTCAGCAATGCCAGAATTGTTAGTATACAAAGTGTGTTCATTTATTTAAAAATAAATCTCCAGTGGAGACATCTGAAATAAATAAATAAATAAATAAAGGGACTTAACTGTTGTATGAATGCATTTCTGAAAACTAATCTGCTTATCAGATTGCTGTTCTAGAGCATTACAGGGTTATTGTCATGGCATTTCTCAACTGAGAGGGAAAAATAAATCTTCTCCTGAAAACAGCATGAAGCATTATTCCATATTTTATTATTATAGCTGTACACTGGTGCAAACTGGTGCTTTCCAGCTTTAAGATAGTAAATGGGCCCTTTGGAATGATACAATTTGCATGTTATGTAACCAGCCTAAAATCAGCTCATTGTGGAACAAGTTGAACAACTTGTTTGCTGCCTGCGCACCTCTTTGTGTTGTGCTTCCTGCTTTCAAAAACAACAGCGACATCCATGAAGCTGAGATGGAGAACCTGCAGCTTGACTGCCATATGCCAACCTCAGTCTTCTGCAAGTGTATCCTTCCCTGTCAGCCTGGGCAGGGAGGAGGAATGAGAGAGAGAAAATTGTAGTAAAGGGGTGATGGAAGGAAGAGAGGAGTGATTGTACCCATTTTTGGTTCTGACCATTGCAAGCTTGTCTCCTACAAACAGTGGCAAAAAAGCCAATATAATTCTAAGCTTAATTGCCTAAACATCCTGAAGATACCAGCTGTTGTCTGATCTTGGAAGCTAAGCACACTCAGGCCTGGTTAGTACTTGAAAGGGAGACCAACAAGGAGAAGCACTGCTGTAGGCTGTATTCAAAGGAAGGCAATAGCAAACCACCTCTGATATTCCTTGCCTAAGAAAATACTATGAAATTTATGGTTTTGCCAAAAGTCAACAAGCAACTTGAAGGCACATACTTTAATTCTAGACTGCATCAACAGACCTATAGTATCCAGACTGAGGGAAGTAATAGGATAATCTTGTTCTGCTTTGGTCAGATCTTACCTAGAATAATGTGTCCATTTATGGGTACCACACTTCAAGAAGGATATTGACAAGCTGGAACAGGTCCAGAGGAGGGCAATCAGTCTCAGTCAGTGGTGTAGAAATCAAGCCTCATGAGGAAAACTGGAGAGCTGGCTCTGTTTAGCCAGGGGAAGAGATGTCTGTGAGGCAATCTAACTACTGTATCTTTAAATATCTGAACTATCTTTAAATATCTGACAGGTTGATGATGGAGAGAGTTTGCATTCTACTGCTCCAGAGGTTAGGATCTGCAGAATTGGGTTCAAACTGTAAGAAAAGAGATTCTGACTATACACTAGGACAAAGTTCCTAACAGAGTTATTTGGAAAGTGGTGGACTTTCCTTCATTGGACAGAGATAAAAAGGCCACCTCTCATGGAGGCTTTAGCTGTGGATTCTGGCACAGTCAGGAGATAGAACTAAATCTTCCAGTTCTATGGTTATATGATTCTATAATTCAATTAACAGGTTACAATCATGGAAGCTAAGCAGGGTCAGCTCTGGTTAGTACTTGGATGGGATGAATATGAGGTGCTATCAGCTATATTTCAGAGGAAGGAACTGACAAAGGTATTCCTTGCCTTAATAAACCCTATAAAATTCATGGGGTCACCATTAGTCAGCAGGCGACATGAAGGCACATACACACATATGCCTTTTTCCCAAAGTGGGACCCAAGGTAGCTCACAAAAACAATCTTAATGTTAGCTTTATTTTTCCTCCCACCTTTATACATGCACTCAGGTTGGTCAAGGAAGTGACATGCCTCAAGATGCTATAATATATGAGTAGCTCTCCCCCTCCCCGCACTCTCTTTCATCAATTGCCTACCTGAAATGTTTCAGTTGAAAACTGCCCCTTCAGGTTGGTCAGTCTCCATCCAGTGCCGCTCAAGGAACCAGTGGCAGTTTAGGCAACGACACTTCAAAGAAAGGCTCTCAAGGTAATACAAGTTTCAAGTCAGCGTTAGGGTCCTACTGGAGAGCAGAGAAATAAGTTAAAAAGCACTTCTCTCTCTCTCCCATGATTAAATGGGTGTCCACCTTGCTATCCTTTTGTGGGCAGGTGAAGACCTTTTTTTGTTTCAGTAAGCCTTTGAGGATTGACTGCTCAGGGCAAAGGAGCCTTTTATGTGCTGTGGTGTTTATATTTGTTGTTCTCCTTTTAAATGGTCATATTTTTAAGGGCTTTTAATTTCCTTAATTGTTTAAGTATATTTTAACTTACAATGATGTCAGTTTTCAGCTGTTTCTATTATAATTTTTGTAAGCTGCCTTGGGTCCTACATTGGAAAAAAGGTGGAGTATTAATAAATATCATCATCATCACCATCATCATCATCATCATCATCACCGCAATCATCATCTAGGTTCAAAGTAGCAGAATCCAACCAGAACGCAAGAAGGTCAGACAAGGGCAAGCTAGAGGCAGGGCCATAGGTAGTCCAGATTCAGACACGAAGTGGGTCTATCAGGGCAGCAGCCAAAAGATCCAACACAGTTCACAAGAACTAGAGTGGGTAAGAGACATTGTTTCTAGCAACCTTCCTCACCCAGGTTTAAGTCTTAAAAAATTGAGCTTCTCCAACCACACCCAGAGTTCAGCTGGATGCACTTCATCAAAAGTACTCCCCATGAAAAGCCTCTACTGCCTACCCCATGCTTTTATCTGCCAGTGATCAAGCACTGACATTATGGAGATTATCGCACAAGGCTAGTGTTTCAGGATAATCACATTATGAAAGGAAACAGGAAGATACCACTTTGAAAACATTTCTTATCACACCTCTCTTCTTTTGCATGACTGCACTGCTTTGAAACCCCCCTCCTGGTATGATAAATCTCTTTGCTGCAGTTCCAGCATTACAACAATCAGTGCCATCTTTATTCTCCTCCTCTCCTGTGCTCTCCCCTTCCCACTAGCTATTCCAAAGCAGGCTAACTCTGTGCCTGTAAGTTGTTTTTTTTTTTTTAATCTTTGCTGTGTTTGCATAATTATGGCAAAAATGATTAAATATTCCAAATGCTTTAGAATAGTGAGTAGAAGAGGGAGAGGGGGGAGGAATCATACCTCCTCATGGCACTGACTGCTGTAATGCTGGCATTGAAGTGAAGGGACCTATCACACCAGGGCCAGTAGTGGAACAATAGTGACATTTAGAGCTATGGATGGGCTTTTCACATCAATTAAAAGGAACAACAAAGTAACTGTTTCAATACACACCAGTTACAGGACAATCACAACATCGTGTGATAAAGTTTGCACCACAGATACTATTATCCTGCTTTAATTCCACTTTTCTAGCCTTGTGTGATAATCTCCATACGTGGGCTGCAGGCAGCTTGCCAGCATGCCCATTTAGTGCTGGGGGGTGGGAGGAGAGGGAACCTAAGCAGCATCTGACTCCAATTTGGTAGCCAGGAGAAGAGAACAGGAATCAGTCTCCTCAATCACCAGCAAACACCTTATGAAATTCATTGAAGATCTGTTTTCTTCTTCAGTCTACAGAACTGCAAGCAGACATTGCCTATGTTCTTCCTGCCTTTCCCCCAGCGACAAAATGACCATGAGGATGTACTCCCATTTCCATTGCCTTCCAAAGTGGGGAAAGTAGCTTGAATGAGGAGGTATTGAATAATTATTTCTGCAGCCCCCCCCCCTTCCATTATATATGCTGGCTTAACCTCAGTTAACACCAACATAGGTCATCAACAGGATTCCAGACTATGTTATGTCCGTTGGGGGGCTCTGCCTTTTTCTCTGACCTTCCTTGTTAGCTTTCTCTGTCCAGGACCAGCTGAAGATCCAAGGTCAGCTGGAGATGCTGGCTCTTTACCGCTCTCTGGCCTGGAAGTGTTTGGTTCATTTTTGCATCAGGATTCTACTAACAACATTTTAGTTTTCAGTTTTCAGTTTAAAGATTAAAGTTATTCACAAGTATATACTGTAGAGTCACTTGGACAAAGACATAACTAAAAATAATTCTTCTGACTATAAATGGTGGTCAGATTCATCTTATGAAAAAAACAAACACCCACCCACACTGAAAATACTTTTAAAACAGAGATAACTTTCAACCTATTTTATAGAGTGGCACTATAGCTATAGCATGTTTTTGCTGCTACTCATCTTTTCCTTTTGCTTGTATGAGAGTTAACCCTTTCCCAACTTCAGATTTGAAGCAGCACTTTAACTTGAAGTTGGTTACAAATCTTGGGCTGGTACCAAACCTGGGTTAGTGTTGTGATCTAGACTCAGAGCAACTCTGGTGGCTCACCCTAAGCAGCATTTATCATGATTCTTGCTGTGTACATGTAGGTATGACCATGAAGACCAATGTGGCTTCAGAGCCAATAGGAGTACTACAGATATGGTATTTGCCCTTAGACAACTGCAAGAGAGATGTAGGGAGCAGAACAAGGATCTCTATGTAACATTTGTCGACCTCAACAAAGCCTTCGACACTGTGAGTAGAAAAGGTCTGTAGTAGATCCTGGAAAGACTAGGATGTCCCCCCAAATTCCTTAAAATGATTATCTTGCTACACAAGGGCCAGAACAGTCAAGTCAGATATGGCGATGCTCTTTCAGAGCCCTTTCTAATAACTAATGGAGTGAAGCAAGGTTGTGTTCTTGCTCCAACTTTATTTACAATCTTCTTCAGCATGATGCTCCAAAGGGCTATGGCAGAGCTTAA
This sequence comes from Gambelia wislizenii, assembly GCA_030847615.1. NCBI lineage: Eukaryota > Metazoa > Chordata > Lepidosauria > Squamata > Crotaphytidae > Gambelia > Gambelia wislizenii. The sequence goes on from JAUMIR010000001.1 coordinate 372,405,807, forward strand.
AGAAGATGACTGCATCTATATACGTTACCCGTACTGATGGTAGCTTGTTTAACTTAAGCCGTCTGAGGGCTCACACTAAGGCTCTAAACTACCTAGTCCGTGAGCTGCTCTTCGCTGATGATGCTGCCCTTGTTGCCCACACAGAAGCAGCTCTGCAGTGCCTAACATCCTGCTTCACAACAGCTGCAGAGCTGTTTGGGCTGGAAGTCAACCTGAAGAAAATGGAAGTTCTTTACCAGCCTGCACCACAAGATGAACACCATCATCCCCACATTGCTGTTCACAAATCTGTGCTTAAGTCTGTTCAGCAGTTCACCTACCTGGGAAGCATCATCTCCTCAGATGCCAAGATTGAGAAAGAGATCGATCACAGATTAGCAAAGGCATATAGTGCATTTGGAAGACTTTACAAAAGAGTGTGCAGTAAGAAACACCTGAGGTGAAGCACGAAAATCAGTGTGTATAGAGCCATTGTACTGTCTATTCTCCTTTATGGGTCTGAAACATGGGTCACCTATCGCCAACACTTACGACTCCTTGAATGCTTTCATCAGCACTGTATACGCACAATCCTAAATATACACTGGACTGACTATGTGACAAATGTTGCTGTCCTTGAGCAAGCAGGGATCACCAGATCATTGAGGCCATGATATTGAGAACACAGCTGCGCTGGGCAGGGCACATTTCTAGGATGCAGGACCATCGCCTCCCCAAAATAGTACTCTACAGTGAACATGCCATGGGTCAGCATAAAAGGGGCGCTCCAAAAAAGCGATACAAGGACTCCCTGAAACAACATCACAGGCTTGGCCAAATTGATCACCAACAATGGTCCGCCCTGGCCTCACATCGGAAGGCATGGAGACGCACTATCCGCACTATCCACAATGTGGCAGCCTTATTTGAGAACTCATGCTGAACAAGTCTTGAAGAGAAATGACAACGCAGAAAGAATCACAACCCGGAAACATCACCTTCTGCTGTGCTTTCTGCAACCGGACATGTTTATCTCGGATTGGCCTTTTCAGTCATCAGCGCGCTTGCAGGAAACGCGGGATGAGTCCTTCCTGAATCTTTGTTTGCGAAGAAAAGCCAGAGAGAAACATGTAGGTATGACCATGTTAATGTGACCAGAGGATGATTTACATATGAGGTGGGTAGTCAGAAAGAGGGGGAGCAGAAAGTCTTGCAGTCCTTTTTCGATCTATCCATCAGGCTTTAAGGAATGGTTGGTTGCACCTACCTATGATGGATTTCTTATGCAATCCACTCAATATGGTCAAACCATGTGAAAAAAATTATGTACTGTCTCCTGTCTCATTGGGCTATCATGCCTATAAAAAAAGCCAATGAAATGAGCTTGATGCCATGTGCTTTCCATCTGTAATTTTTAAATCAATCCATCAGCAGGCAGGGAGAAACAGTACATCCCACTGATACTAATCAATCTTCTAGAAAATGTAATATGTACTGAAAATGTAGATAGAGAAGACAGCTTTGGTACTTTATCTCAGTGAGAAGCCATACCAGGAATAATTAAGCTGAAATGAACTCTCCTTTTGCAATCTGTTCATACATGTCCATATGGAGCAATTGGGCTTGGAGCAATGTGAGTGGGGGAAATGCATTATTGTCTTACACTTTCTTTTTAGAACACAATGGGGTATATTCATCCCAGGGGCATTTTTGCTGAAGCCAAAGAGGCATGAATTTACTTCAGTATCTTAGCTTCCGCTCCCTGTTATGCTGACTGTAGAACAATAAAGAAATATAGTTTTAAGCAGTTATATCACAAACAAAATAAGGTCACATTTTAAAATAAGATCAGAGTAACAGTGTATTCCACTATCAGTAAGTTCTTCCTAATGTTTAAGTAGAATCTCTTTTCCTATAGTTTGAATCCATTGCTCTGGGGGTGCTCCTTGACTCATCGCTCCTGATGATAAATCAGGTAAATGCAACAGTCAGGAGCGCCTGTTATCATCTTCGGCTGATACGCCAGCTGCGCCTTTTCTAGAAGCAAGGGACCTCTAGACTGTCATTCACGCACTGGTAATCTCACACCTAGACTTCTGTAATGCACTTTACATGGGGCTACCCTTTTGCTTGGTTCAGAAACTACAGTTAGTACAAAATATGGCAGCCAGGCTTGTTTCAGGAACATCTAGGAGGGACCACATCACTCCGGTTTTGAGGTCCCTCCACTGGCTGCCTATTGGTTTCTGGGCCCAGTATAAGGTGTTGGTTATCACCTTTAAAGCCCTAAATAGCTTGGGTCCAAGCCATCTCAGGGACCGTCTCCTCCCTTATAATCCCCCCCCCCCGTGCACTCAGGTCCTCTGGGAGGAATTTGCTGCAGCCTCAAAAGTCGAGGCTTTTGGCTACCTCCCAGAGGGCCTTTTCTGTTGTCGCCCCCAGACTATGGAACAGCCTACCGGATGAGATCCGTCAATTGACATCTTTGGACAGCTTTTAAAAAGGCTGTCAAGATAGATCTCTTCTGGCAGGACTTTCCAGAATAGATTATCCTGGCCTTGGGACCCCCCCCCCCTTTTCAGGAGAGTTCCCACAGCCTCCTTTGTTAACAGAACTGAATATCGCTGGGGACCTACTGTTATTGCCAAATGTAGATATGTGTTTTTATCAAATGTTTTAATTGTTGTTTTAATTTGAAAATGATTTAATAACTTTTTAAGGGGGGGAAGGGAGTATATTGTTTTACTTGTATCTTTTTTTAATGTTGTGAACTGCCCTGATTGGATTACCGTATATAAATAAATATTATTATTATTATTATTATTATTATTATTATTATTTAAGATTTCCCCCCTCTCACTTTTGGGTTCTTGTACTATTCACTTGCTTCTCTCTGTAAATAACATTTGGGCTGTATTGTGATATAGAAATCAAAGGTAGTGTAGTGATACCATTCTGTTGTGCTTTGGTTAGACCTCACCTGGAGTACTGTGTCCAGTTCTGGGCCCCACCACTCAGAAAGCATATTGACAGGCTGGAACATGTCCAGAGAGGGTGACCAAAATGGTAAAAGGTTTCCAGTGGTACCACTACTTCCCTTTATCTAGACACAATACTCCTATTGACAGCCTAGAATTGCATTGGCTATTTTAGCTGCCACATCATTGCTGACTCATGTTCAGCTTGTTGCCCGATACATCTCCCAGTTTGCTTTCACAGGTACTGTTGTCAAGCCAGATCTCACCCATCCTACATCTCTGCTTTTCATTTTTTTTTCCTGCCTAAGTGTATTACCTTACATTTCTCTCTGTTGAAATTCATTTTGATAGTTTTGGCCCAGCTTTCTAGTATGATAAAGTCAATTTGAATTCTAATAATCTCCTCTGGGGTATTTGCTACCCCTCCTAATTTGGTGTCATCTGCAAATTTGATAAGCATGCCCTCTATTCCATCATCCAAGATAAAGATATTGAACAGCAGTGGGCCCACGACAGAATCCTGTGGCACTCCACCAGTTACTTCTGTCCAGGATGAAGAGGAGCCATTGGTGAGCACCCTTTCAGTTCAGTCGGTCAACCAATTATAAATCCACCTAACAATCTTATTGTCTAGCCCACATTTTACTAGCTTATTTGCAAGAATATCATGGGGGACCATGTCAAATCAAAAAAGGCTACCAAATCAAGAAAGACTACCTCCACAGCATTTCTTTTATCTTCCAAGCTTGTACTTCTATAAAAAAAAAAAGAGAGAGAGAGAGAGAGAGAGAGAGAGAGAGAGAGAGAAAAGAAAAAAAGAAAAAAGAAAAGAAAGGAAAAAAAAGGAAAAAAAAAAGATAAGATTAGTCTGCTATGACTTGTTTTTGAGAAACCCATGTTGACTTTCAGTAATCACAGAATTCCTTTATAAGTGCTTACTGTTTAATGGTTTGCTCCAGAATCTTTCCTGGTATTGATGTCAGGCTGGTTGGGCAATAATTGTATGGCCCCTCTTTTTCCTCCCTTTTTGAAGATGGGGACAACATTTGCCCTTCTCCAGTCTACTGGCATTTCTCCTGTTCTCCAGGAAGATTATTGCCAGTGGTTCTGAGATTACTTCTGTCACCTCATTTAATGCCCTTGGATGACATTCATCTGGCCCTGGAGACTTGAATTCATTTAGAGTAGCCAGGTATTCCTATACTACCTATTTATGTATTCTGTGCTATATTTCCCCTACCACATCATATGCTCCATTTCCCCCAGGTTGAGCACTATTTTCCAATTCGGAGAAGACCAAGGCAAAGCAGGTATTGAGTAGTTTGTCCCCTGCCAGCATTTCACCACCTTCTCCATGCAGTGGTCCTGCCATGTCCTTGTTCTTCATTTAGCTATGGACATAACAACAACAACAACAGCCCTTTTTATTGTTTTTAACCACTCTAGCAAGCCTGGGTTCATTCTGCACTTTATCTTTTCTGATTTTCTCCCTACATGTGCTGGCTATTCATTTCATTTCAACCCTTTTTTGGTGATTTCTCTCCTTTTCTATTTCTTGTACATGTCCTTTTAAAATCTTGGCTCAGTTAAAAGTTCTTCAGGAATCCATTCTGGTTTCTTTAGACACCCCCCCCCATTTTCCCTCCTCATTGAAACTGTTTGAAACTGGCCCTTCAATTTCTCACTTTAAGAACTCCCTTCTCTTTTAGTACTATTCCTGACCATGGAATCACACCCAGTATTTCTCTAAGTTTTCTGAAATCAGCTTTCTTAAAGTCTAGAAGGCATGTCTGACTGTGCTTGGCTTCCCCTTTCCTCTGTATAACAAACTCCAGAAGAATATGGTCACTCCCCGCTAAGGATCCCATCACTTCCACCCCATTAACTAGGTCACCACTGTTGGTTAGGATCAGATCTAAAATAGCTGATCTCCTTGTTGCTTCTTCCACCTTCTGGACAATGAAATTCTCTGCAAGGCAAGCGAGGAATTTGTTGGACCTTAAATTCTTGACAGAGTTGGACTTCCAATGAATATCAGGATAGTTGAAATCCCCCATTACTACTATATCTCTCCTTTCTGAATGTGTGGGCATCTGATTGGAAGATCCCATCCAAGTTCTCATTAACATCCTTCTTGCTTCTCTTCCCCTTAATTTTTATCCAGATGCTCTCAACCTGGTTTCCAGAAATTAAGTCATGGGTCTCTTCATAGGTATAAACATCCTTGACATAAATGCTGCTATTCCTCCTTTCCTGTTTGGTCATTTTTTCCCCCTGAAATAAGTTATATCCCTCTATTACTACACCCTAATCAAGAGACTCAGCCCACCAGGCTTCAGTGATGCCTATTATATATATTATATACAGTCGTCCCTCCACATTCGCGGGGGTTACGTTCTTGAAACCCCCGCGAATGTGGAAAAACCACGAATAACAACTGCTCCCGCAACCCCCCCAGAGGGAGGGAGGTGATGGGAGGGTGTCTGGCCAGCCTGGCTGGCCTCTCCGCAAGCCTTCCTGAGGGGACTCCGGGCCTTAGAATACCCGGAGCCTGCTTAGGAAGGCCAGGATGGCAGCGGGCAGGTGAGCAGGCGGGTGGGTGGGGAGGAGGCTGCGCTGCCTCCCCTCAGCCTTCGTAAGGGAGCACTGGGGCTTTGGAGCCCCAGCACCCGCTTTGGAAGGCTGGGGGGAGCAGCGGGCGGGCAGGCGGGTGGGTGGCCGGGCGGGTGGGAAGGAGGCTGCACTGCCACACCCCCGGCCTTCCGAAGCGAGTGCTGGGGCTTTGGAGCCCTGGTGCCCGCTTCGGAAGGCCGGGGGGAGCAGCGGGCGGGCAGGCGGGTGGGTGGCCGGGCGGCTGGGGAGGAGGCTGCACTGGCTCCCCCCGGCCTTCCAAAGCAAGCATCGGGGCTTTGGAGCCCCAGCGCCCGCTTCGGAAGGCCGGGGGGAGCAGCGGGCAGGCGGGTGGGTGGCCGGGCGGCTGGGGAGGAGGCTGCGCTGCCATCCCCCAGCCTTCCGAAGCAAGTGCTGGGGCTTTGGAGCCCCAGCACCCGCTTGAGAAGGCCGGGGAGAGCAGCGGGCGGGCGGGCGGGGAGGAGGCTGCGCTGCCTCTCCCCAGCCTTCTGAAGCGGACACCGGGGCTTTGGAGCCCCGGAGAACACTTAAAAAGGCCGGGGAAGGCAGCAGGCGGGTGTCCGCCTTCCTCTCCCCGGCCTTCCTGAGTGGACTCCAGGGCTTAGAAGCCTTGGAGTCCCTTCAGGAAAGCTGGGGAAGGCAGCAGGCAGGCAGCGAGGAGGCTTTCTGAGCGGACTCCGGGGTTTGGAGCCCCAGAGCCTGCTTAGGAAGGCCAGGGAAGGCAGCAGGTGGGCGGAAGGGAAGCTGCCCGGCCTCTCCCCGGCCTTCCTGAGGGGACTCCGGGTCTTAGAAGCCTCGGAGTCCCTTTAGGAAGGCCGGGAAAGTCGGAGGGAGAAAGGGAGGCTGCCCGCCCCACCCCCCAGCCTTTTCTGAGCAGACTCTGGGGCTTTGAAGCCCCGGAGCCGCCTCTGGAAGGCCAGAGAAGGTGCAGGCAGGAAGTTGCCCTGCCTCTTGGCAGCCTCCTCTAAGGGGCTGAGGCTAAACCACGAATAATCAGAACCATGAATGTGAAAGCCGTGAATGTCGAGGGGCAACTGTATATTATTTAAGATTCCCCCCCCCCTTCACTCTTGGGTTCTTGTACTATTCACTCACTTCTCTCTGTAACATTTGGGCTGTTACCTCCAGCACTTGATGAACTCCTGCCCTCAAGAATACTGTCACCCTCCCCCTTGTAACTCAGTTTAAAGCCCTCCTGGTCAGGTTTATGAGACTCTTAGCAAATCATTCCTGCCAACTGCTTTGAGGTGCAACCCATCACTTGCCAGAAGCCCATTTTCATGAAACCACAGAACATTTTTATTTATTTTATTATTTAGAGTATTTATACTCCACTCCTCAGCCACAAAGTCTCTCAGAGTGGCTTACAAATGGTAAGCAATAGCATTTACACTTCTACACTGCTTTACAGCGCTAGGTGCTTTCTAAGCAGTTTACAATGTGTTAGCTAATGGTCCAAGAAGCCAAATCATTTCCAGCAGCACCATCTGCAGAGCCAGTTGTACATATCCACTATTCTTCTCTCCCTTCCTGGGCCATGTCGTTCAACTGGGAGGAGAGATGGAATACAGAGCCTCATAATCCCTTCTGATATTTTGAAGGCTATGCCTTGCAGTGTCATTGGTTCCCACACGAACCAAAAGGTAATGGTCAGTGGGCTTGATGAGTCTTGTGAACCTCTCTATTATGTCATGGATTTCTTACCCAGGGAGACAGCACACCTCTCAAGATCACACCTGTCTACAAAATAATATATTACAACTTTAGAATTCTGCAATAAAAATCCAGAACAAGGGACACATTCTTGAAACAAGATACAGCAAATAGTCCAGTTGTGTTGCTTTAAGAATCAGCACTATGGGCACAAGGCATCCATCTAGAGTAGTATAAATGTTGAACATCTCTCCAGTTCTTCCTTTATATTCAACTGCCAGGTGGTATTCCTTGCGGGGAGCTGCCTTCTCCTTGAAACTTTGTAGGTTAACCTGTATCCACTGGGTCTCTTTCATTCCTAGAAGACCTTTCAATCTAAGGGAGGTTTCTGTGATCAAAAAGGAGCAGGCCCTTTTCTTTGGTCCCTCTGACTTTAGAATGCCTCCACCCTTTAAATCTGATCCAGATAGTTGGAGAACCCTCTGGAACAGCAGGGGAGGAGACACGGTTAAAGAAGGAAGTGGAAAAATCGGTTGTTTTCTTTCCTTGTATGCTCTTTTAATGAATTTTGAAATAGTTTTAGCTCTATACAGTCAGCCCTCCACACTTGTGGGTTTAACTTTTGTGGATTTGATTATTTGCAGATTATTTGCCCTGTATTATCTGCCCTGTACCATTTTTAATAGGGACTGCAGTTCTTGGGAGACTGAGAGAGACTGTGAACATGTGGTGAGTCTTTTAAAATGGTATAGGGCAGCAGCGGAGGTGGCAGCTAGCCCTGCCAGCTGCCTGCTTCTGCTTTGCCAAAGGACCCCACTGCATTGAAGGCATTTGCAGTGGATTGAATCCTCAAATCTTACCTTTTTTGTGCATTAAATGTAGTCAGGGGGAGTAGAGATGTTCATGTTTTTTCCACATTCATAGGGGTCCTGTACCCCTAACCCCAGTGAATGTGGGGGACCAACTGTAATGGCTTACTTGCTTTTTAAAATAACATATATGTGTATGTACACACACACACAATTTTAGAAATCAAATCTATTGTGTTAAAACCATAATCAATGTTTTTGTATGTTTTAAATCTGTTGTGAAATATAGTAAGAAGGAGGAGGAGGAGGAGAGAATTTTGTCTCCTGCATCAAAAAACAGTATTGCATGCAAGCAAAGGTACACACAGACACTCACTCTACAAATTCAGGTTCAGTGAGACATTTTCTTGAAAAAAACCACCCCTTTTATACCTTTCACTGCATTTGGCTAGTCAATTCCTTATAATGGAGAGTTCTTTTCTCAGGAGCTGCAGTTTCCATGGTACGAGCAGACTGGAGGAGAGCAAACATTGTCCCCATCTTCAAAAAGGGGAAAAAAGGGGATCCCAACAATTATCGTCCAGTTAGTCTGACATCAATACCAGGGAAGATTCTAGAGCAGATCATTAAACAGAGAGTCTGTGAACATTTAGAAGGCAATGCCATAATCACAAAAAGTCAACATGGGTTTCAGAGAAACAAGTCATACCAGACTAATCTGATCTCTTTTTTTGATAAAATTACCAGCTTGGTAGATGAAGGGAATGCTGTGGACATTGCATACCTTGATTTCAGTAAGGCCTTTGACAAGGTTCCCCATGACATTCTTGCAAACAAGCTTGGAAAATGTGGGCTAGACAAGTTAACTGTTCAATGGATTTGTAATTGGTTGACCGGCCGAACCCAAAGGGTGCTCAGCAGTGGCTCCTCTTCATCTTGGAAAGATGTGACCAGTGGGGTGCCACAGGGTTCTGTTCTGGGCCCGGTGCTATTCAACATCTTTATCAATGACTTGGATGGTGGAATTAGGGGCATACTTATCAAATTTGCAGGTGACACCAAATTAGGAGGAGTAGCTAATACCCTAAGGACAGTATCAAAATACAAAATGACCTGGATAGACTGGAGAGCTGGGCCAAAGCTAACAAAATGAAATTCAATATGGAGAAATGCAAGGTACTGCACTTAGGGTGGAAAAATGAAATGCATAGATACAGGATGGGTGAGATCTGGCTGAATGAGACTACGTGCGAAAGGGATCTTGGAGTCCTAGTAGACCACAAGTTGAACATGAGTCAAAAGTGTGATGCGGCAGCTAAAAAAGGCCAATGCAATTTTGGGCTGCATCAATAGAAGTATAGTGTCCAGATCAAGGGAAGTAATAGTGCCACTCTATTCTGCCTTGGTCAGGCCTCACCTAGAATACTGTGTCCAGTTCTGGGCACCACAATTCAAAAAGGATATTGACAAATTGGAGCGTGTCCAGAGAAGGGCGACTAAAATGGTGAAAGGTCTGGAAACCATACCTTATGAGGAAAGACTTAGGTATCTGGGTATGTTTAACCTGGAAAAAAGACGGTTAAGGGGCAATACGATAGCCCTGTTTAAGTATTTGAAGGGATGTCACATTGTGGGTGGAGCAAGCTTGTTTTCTGCTGCTCCAGAGACTAGAACACGGAACAATGGATGCAAACTCCAGGAACAGAGATTCCACCTCAACATTAGGAGGAACTTTTTGACAGTAAGAGCTGTTTTGGCAGTGGAACACACTCCCTCAGAGCGTGGTGGGGTCTCCTTCCTTGGAGGTCTTTAAACAGAGGCTGGATGGCCATCTGTCAGGGATGCTTTGATTGTGTATTCCTGCATGGCAGGGGGTTGAACTGGATGGCCCCTGTGGTCTTTTCCAGCTCTACAATTCTATGATTCTATGAGTGAAAGTCAATACAAAATTGGCTGTTCCAGTTCCTAGAAATAACCAGAAGGCTTAGCAGAAACAGCTGGGTAAACTCTTACATTCTTTGAATCTGAAGACTGATTCTCTTCTTGAGTGTACCTTTGCCTGTGTTGTTCTTTCCCACTAACCCCCTTTAAGACTGATAATGTAAGTCATTTTCCATGGATCCCACAGCAGTTGATTTTTTAAAAATTATATCGAGTAAGTCTAAAACTACAAATTCTTTATTTCATCCCAAATCTCGTAACTGGAGAAATCACGGCTCAGACCAATAGTATTAATTGAATAGTTTTGCATATATATTGGTATTTTTGCACATCTATTTCTGGCATGGAAAGATCTGGGCATCTGTGTGCAAAGCTATGCTTTAAGGACAAGCTTCAATGAAGCTCAAGAAATTGGGGATGAAAAATGCTGGAGATGAAAATGTAAGTATGGACAAACAGGAGATTATTAGATGCTCTAAATATGGTGTTATAATGCCTGGAGATCGCTAAAGGGTTTCCTTTTCAGATGACATTGTTCCCCTCTTGTAATGCTCCTGTTCTGCTGCTGTTCTGCTGGTGCCACTTTTTATTAACAGGAGAACCCATCAATACATCCTCCATTCCATTTCTGTAACGCATGTTTGTCCAACTGTAAAGGTGACCTGTTTCACTGGTGAGATCCCAGCATCAATGGGAGATCCCTGGCAGAACACTACCTGGTGAGATCGGGACATCAAGGTAAGTGACACACTTTTTAGAAACTTCCTTGGTTTACTTGGAAGTTTTAAAGTGTGTTTTTGTGCTTGCTGTCACTTTTAGTGTTGTATTTTGCTTTTAAAGTTTGAACTTCCTGCACTCTCACCTTCTTGTGAGAACGGCCGGGAATTTACTCCAGGACGTGAAAGGAACTCTGTTAAAGCACCATTCACTCCTGGGCTGCCCCGGAGACATGAATAAGGTAGGTCTGAAAAGCTTTCTTTTTCTGCCTGAACAGGGATGGGAGAGGGGTGGGAGAGGAGATTGTGGGACAGGAATGCTTTTTTCGTTCACACAGAAGTTCACTGGGTGACTTTGGGCAAGTCACACTCTCTTGTCCTCAGAAGAAGGCAATGTTGATGTTAACTCGTCCTTTCTGGATTTCACCATGATCACAAGTTGGATGCTCAGGTGGCCAGAGGGTGATAAAGGGATCCCAGACAGAGCCAGATTAGCTGGCACATGGCAAAGGGCCCTCAGTTAATCAGTCTAAAAATAAAAATAAAAAATAAAAGTCAGGAACCACAGCTGTTTCACCCTCTTTCCCCTATGCTTGGAGTTTTAAATTCAGTATCAATTTATTATTTACCCTGCATGTACTAAGCTAAAATCTGCATTGTGGGGGCTGTGGGTTATGTTTTCACCCCAATAAGGTTTTCAGTGTACACATTTGTACACAGTCCATATACAATATATGACATATACAAATGTGCTGTGCCCAAAGGCGTATGAACCAAGTGTGTTCCCAAACACCCATAGCCAGAAACAAAATCAGATAAAATAAAACATACAATTGTAAGGTGGGGTATTTCCTGACATCAGTGAATTTCATTGGAAGAAATTTTGATTTCACCTCATCCTGATTTGCTGGAAAATACATTAGCTGGGGGGGGAGGTACCAAAAGAAACAAAAAACAACAACACAGCAATAGATGTACAGTATAGGGATGTTTTTGTCCCATTTGTTTTTTGTTTGTAGAAAAAGAAAACAGTGTGAGGAGACACTGAAATTTGGAGAATTTTTTTAAAACTGTTGTAAATGCTGTAGCATACTCACATCATAGGTTGAGTTCTATGTCAGTTCTGCAACAAACCATCCCTCTGAGAGAATAAAATGTCCCTTCCTTATATGATGATTAAACCATTCTCCAAAGTTCTGAAAACACATTAAGTGGTAGTTGTTTTGGCCATGCAGCAAAACAAAATCCAAACTCCACAAAAAAAGTGATACCTTCATTTGCCAACCAAATGCAAAACACATGAGGCAAGCTTTCGAAGCTGTACTAGATTCTTCATTGGGCAAAAGATGTTTAAAAATATTTAGTTGGTTAATAAAGGTATCACTTTTTTTTTTGCAAAGTTTTGAAGTTAGTCTAAATTTTCCCTTTCACAACAGGGTATCTTCAGATATGTGACTCAGCAATCAGAATTCCAAATTAATTCTCCATTTAATTTCCAATGACCAGTCACAAAACAAATCACATACCATCTGAGATATGTAAGTTAGGAAACTATGTGCTATGAAGAACAGATGTCTTCCCCACTCCATTTAGAGGAGAATCTTTGCAAAACAGTAATAAACGTATCATCCAGTTTGACCCTCAGACTGTTTAATTGGTACAGATGAGCTTTGTAATGTGGATGCAGACTTTGTAATGTGGATGCAGACCAAAGCTCCATACGCTTTGCATGCAGATGCCTGCTTCTGTGCATAATTTTCTCAGAGGAAGGTAATAATGTCTAAAGCAACCCTAAGCCAGAAATATGTATAATTCACTATCAAGCAGAGAGTAGGAACTGAATACTTTTGCTCCCCCAAATGTTGAAAAGCTAGCAAAGTTACAAACAACGATCCAGATATTGCTCTAGAAGTTGAATATGCATTTAGGATATTCATATTTGGAATGGTAAAATATAACGACCTAAACTTGACATGGGATTAATACAGACTTCTCCTTAGACAATTCTAATAATTCCAAGGACAAATGAAATTTTGAGATAGAAATAAATATCTTCAAAGCAATGGAATGAGCTTCATCTTATTGTTTGCCAATAAAACCCTCTGCTGGCTTATATTGCTGCTCTTTATGTCACCTCTGTTTCTTTTCATCATGCTGTGTTCTTTCATGAAATGAGCAATAGAAACTAAATGTAGGCATCTCACAAAGTGGAGAAGAGAAGTAAACAGGAAATGTGAAAGAAACTGGGGAGAGAAGTCAAATAGTGAATCTAAAGGAAAAATGAGACATATCAAAACAATAAAACATAAAACCAAGTGAACAGAGATTTTTAACAAGTTTAAAGCATGTACCAATCTCTATGTATGGATGTGAAAGCTGGACAGTGAAGAAAAGTGACTGGAAGAAAAGCAATGCAATTGAAATGTGATGCTCAAGGAGAGTTGGATGGATACCACGGACTGCTAAAAAGACAAATTAATTGATCTTAGAGCAAATCAGAAATGAACTCCCCCTAGAAGCCAAGATGACTAAAGTGATGACTAGTATGCAAAGTGATTGTGTAGCACCTTTGAGACTAAGGACTTTTTCAAACGGGGGGGGGGTCCCCCCGAGGAGGTTGGGAGAAGAACGGTGCTGTTGCACTTATACCTCTCCATTTCAGATGGCACCGTCCTCCTCCCAACCTCCCCCCATGCTTCCTCCATGCTGCAGGTGCCACTTTTTATTGACAGGGTTTTTCCATCAATAAAAGTGGAGCATTTCTTGTGCCTGCAGCATGGAGGAAGCATGGGGGAAGGTCGGGAGGAGGACGACGTCGTCTGAAATGGAGCGCTGTAAGCACAACAGCACCATTCTTCTCCCGACCTCCTTGGGTTCCCCCCCCCCATTTGAAAAAGTTCTAAGAGAAAGAAGTCAGAGCTTTCAAACACTTGGATTATTTGCCGTGGCACCTTCCTATTGAATTCTGGGATTTTTAATTTTACAAGTTCTTAGCCTTCTCTGCCAAAGAGTGCTAGTGCCTCACCAAAATACAAATCCCAGGATTCCATAGGAAGGAACCATGGCAAATAATCCAGTTTCAAACTGGGTTATTTGCATAGTGTGGATTTAGCCTTGGTCTGCCCTCTGAGGAAGTAGACAAAGGGTGCATCTGCATTGCAGAAATAAACCAATTTGACACCACTTTAACAAATTGCTGAGCTATTTAGCCTTCTCTGTCAGAGAGCTCTGGTACCCCAACAAACTACAAATCTTGGGATTCCATAGCACTGAGCCATGGCAGTTAAAGCAGTGTCAAACTGGATTATTTGTGCAGAGCAGATGCAGCTAAAGTCTATGAAAGTTTATAGAAAACTTATTTCTCTGTCTCAAAGGTGCTATATCATCCCTTTGTCTATTGATATTCCAGACTAACATGGCTATGTCTTTGTAAACCGAAGGCTGACATACATTGGACATATCATGAGATGACATGACTCACTAGAAAACACAAAAAGTGCTGAGTAAAACTGAAGGTTGTTGTTAGGTATTATTATGATTATTAGGGTTTTAAATCTAAAGTCTTATGGGGCCATGGCAACAAAAGACATTTAAAGGAGCCACTGGTAAAAGAAAAGGTTAAGTGGCATCATTGTAATTGTATTATTATTGTTGTTATCAGGTATTATTGTTATTACTGTTAGGGTTTTAAATCTTGAGTTAAATCTGGGGGGGGGCATGGCAACAAAAGATATTTAAAGTGGTTCCCTGGTAAAGAAGAGGTTAAGAGCCACTGGCATAATTGTATTGTTGTTGTTAGGGTTTTAAATCTTGAGTTAAGTCTTGGGGGCCCATGGCAACAAAAGATATTTAAAGGGGATCCCTGGTAAAGAAAAGGTTAAGAGCCACTGGCGTAACTGTATTTGTATTAGTATAGGTGTGTCTAGTATAACATACACCATTATGTGCCCTGCTGGGTTTCAAGCGGTGGTTGCAGCATGGCGTTTGGAGTGGCAGTGTTCCTTTCACACAGTTCAGCTACATGGTATTATTTTAGGGAAAAAATGTTGCATTTTTTTACATATGGGTGATGCTTGGCTGAGGGAGGGGCCCTTGTGAGGCTGGGGGTATAGATGCAGATTGAGGGGCAGGCTCAAAGTGGATTATAAGGTGGAGAGGGAATTTGCATGTGGGTGGTGATTGTCTTAGGGAGTGAGGGGATTATTTTGTAAGAATTGGGTCAGTGAAGATAGACCTCCCAATTAATTAATTGGATTTTTGGAATAGTAGACATTATTTACTCTGTTCTAGAACTAGAACAACTTTTGATATGGGTTTTGATATAGCCCAGTGCCCAGGGGGTCACATCATCGTCCCGCCACCCCTGCTGCTGCTGCTGCAATGGGACCCAGGCAGTCAATTGGTGGTGGCAGCATGGAGGCAGGGCAACAGAGCGACTCACCTTTAACACACTACTGGCGTATGTTACGTCGGGTACAGCTAGTTAGTACAAAACTTATCAGAATTCTTATGGTTACTGCCATCTCTGCAAACTTATAAGAAATCCACCATCTTGCCTATTGGTGTCCAGGGCCAATTCAAGGCAATGTTACTTACCTTCAAATCTTTCAGTGGCTTGGAACTCAGTACTGGAAAGAGCACTTCATCCAGTACCCAGCCAGTCTCTCTCTTCAGAACTTTCACTAAAGCCCTACTTCACATAAGAACATAGAGGCTGAGATTTTGCCACAGGAGACATCTCATAAAATTCTGCCCATATGGAACCATGGTATCTTTCCCCTTTCCCTTCTTGCAGGGCTCACCTTCCTCCTGCAGCCCCCCCCCATGTAGTGGCCAGTAGAGAGTGGTGGGTTTAAGATATGTGTCTTGTTATGTGCAATGTACTACCAGGAGGTCCAGAAGAGGCATAGTTAGACATTTCTCCAATGCTCCCCATTTTCCACCAGCCTCTAAATGGTCATGGAGGGGGGCACATGAGGAAGGTGACTCGGGGGGGGGATTCGTTTTTGCATGAAGATTTATCCCTCTGCAACAACTATGGGGTCGTTTACATGGCAAAATAAATCCTCAAAGAATGCGACAAGAAGCCTGATAGTTCCCACGCATCTTGAAGCAACAGCGCCCTTTTCAGAAGGAGGGGGTGCAAAAAACCCATAAGTTGCGCAGTATCAGCTTTTGCTAGTTTTCCGCTCTTTTTTGATTAAGTTCGCGAAAATGCGCATAATTTATCGTGGGAACTAACGATCATGTAAACTGGCATCTGCCTTTTCGAATTACTGTGAGCAGAGCTGAATCCTGATTGGTTGGAGTGACCATTCTGCTTTATCCGAAAAGACTGAGGGGTTGGAGAGAAGAAATTCACCCTCCTTCTGCTTGCAACCCACTTTGGAAAACGGAGCCCTTCCTGTCTATCTTTTGGGGGGTGGGTGGGTGGGAAGATGCTTCGCTGCTTCGCTGGGGTGTGGGTGTGTGCTGGAAAACAGCCGATCGCATGTTCGTTCTTTTGTTTGTTTGTCCTTCCATTCACTTCCCTTTATTCAAGGCTTCGGAGGGAGGGAAACCAAATGAGGCAAGCCCTAGTTCTGTGGTGTGTGTTTGTGTGTGCATGCATGAAGGGAATCTGCTCCACCATACTTTTGCTTGTTCGTGCTTTCATTGACTCCTTTCTTTACGGAAGCCTATCGGGGCAGGGGAAGACCGGGGAGTTTGGCAGATCGCTCTTTCGATTGCTTGTTTGTTTGTCCTTTTTCTTTCCTCTCATTATTTATTGTCTCCATAACCCCCTCCTTGCTCCTTCCCCGCCTCCTGCCTGACTTTAATCATCTGGAGGCGATTCCCCCCCCACACCTTTGCCTGTGTGAATTAAGCAAAACAGAAAGTGTCTGGATCTGTCTTCATCATTCGAAAATGCCAGGCATCGTGTGATTTATGCATTCCTGATGCGAAAGGATGGTAATCCGGAATCTGGCGAACTTTTTCCTGTCATGGAACCGGTCCCTAGGAAAGTTCAATACATATGGTTTCCTTTCACTTATACCTATATATGTCATTCAGAGGATGCCAGCCAGGAAGTTTAATGCTTTTTTTTAAAAAAAATTGTAAATGGTGATTTTAGCTGTATTTTAAATTGTTGTAAGTCACCTTGAGTCCCTTCTTGGGAGAAAGGCAGGGTATAAATCTAATATATATGTGTGTATATATATGTTGCCTTATGCTTGACTTTCATTCATTTAGCTCAATATTGTCAACTCTGGCTGGCTGTTGTGACTCTCCAGCATTTCATGCAGGAATCTTTCCCAATCCTTCCTGAAGATTTAAGATGTTGATCACCTATCCAAACACTATTCAGCCCCAACTTCGCTAAGCTTCCAAAATGAGATGAGACAAGTGTGTTGTTCAGGTTGGTAGGCTGAAACCTTTCTTGGTGTCAAGCTAGTGTCAACTTGGCAGTCTTTTTACAACCAGGTGAAGATGTTTTTCCAGGTATTAATGAAAGTTAAAATAAAATTTTGATTTATTTAAACTCCTTTTGTAAACTGAACTTGTAATTGAAATCTGAATTGCTGCCTTGTGTGGCTGTTGAATATTAGTTTTTAAATGGGTTCTTCACATTGCACATCGCCCCAGACTCATGTAATAAAGGTGCTATGAAAGTGATTTAAATAAATACTATCTGATACTATGCAGTGTACTTTGATCCCAGGATGAATTGCTTGTGGTGATTCCATGATCATCTCACATTAGTCTGCATGAACTAAACCTCAGTTTAGCTGAGGATGGTTAGTGAGCAAGAAGACATTTAGAAAACATTGTAGAATCTGTGCCCCATTCTCACTTTAAATTTTAGTGCTAACTGCATGGGTACAATATAGGAAGGTGAAAATTACCTCTTGTCTAATCAAATATTAGAATCAAAGTCCACATTCTAGATCTAGATATAAGGAGGGTTCAAAATAATGTGGAATTCTTAAATAAGATAATGTGCATCCCTATACATTTCAGAACATACAGTTAAGCAACTGCGCTCAACAATTTAGAGATTTCAAAGAGGGGAAAACACTGCATTTGTTTTGCCCCTTTATGAAAAAGGGAAGCTATTTATAGGTTTGTTTCTTCGTTGGCTGGCTACTAGAGTGCAGTACTGTCATTTCTTTTCCCTTCTGCCTTTACACGTTATTTCTTATCCATGGGAAGCCACAAAAGTGGGTTTAAGCTAATTCAAGGATAGCAATTAAAGCTCCATATAGCATGGATTAATCTTTAGAAACATTCCAACTGTTCAACAATATGTATCCTTATTAAGAATTAAGGCCCACTGAGTTCAATGGGACTTACTGCCTGAAGCACATATAGGAGTGCAGCTAGAGTTCAGAATCATGTTGAATTGTACAGCTGTTTTCAGGAAAATATTTTTTCTGAAATAACTTATCAAAAAAAAAAAAGAAAAAAAAAAAGAAAGGGACTTAGACTACACAGCTCTTTTTGAAAATGCCCTAGCTGCACATAAAAGTCTTTATCTGCTGCTGAAAAGACCAAGGGCTGGTTTACACAGCAGATTTATTGTGGCAACTTGTGGTTTAATTATTTTCTGCAGCTGTGCCAGTCAGGTTTTTTTTTCTAATTATGTCCCTTTGAAGTTCAGACTTGAATAAGTGTGGGGGGTGTGGCCTCCCAAGCAGACAAAGGCTGTATGGGGAAGGACATAGGGCAAGACTCACAGACTCTGCCCAAATAACAGGGGGGAAAGATCAAAGTGTGTCTGTGTGTCTTCTGTAAATCTGCCTGTAAATGAACTCATTCCGTAAAGCAGAGGGAGAGTAATCTCTCTGCTAAAAGACCTTGCTGCCATGCCATGGATTGCAAGTCTTTCCAGCTGCTCTCTCTCTCTCTCTCTCTCTCTCCCAAGCAGAGAGAGAGAGAGAGAGAGAGAAAATAGCAGTTCAGCTTGCTACAGCCCTTCGTGAAATGGTTTCTCTCCCTCCCCCGTGCACAGGATAAAAGCTGACGAACGAGCTTTTACATATTTTCAAAACAGCAAGGCCATCCCAAGGCATTTTGCTGCCTGGGGTGAATGACAAGGTAGTGCTTTTTCTCCATTCCACATACAAAAGCTAATTGGAATAACCGTGAAATATGACACCGGTGACAGGATAATGTTGTCCACCACATCTGATGCCACAGGCTATTTTAGGCAATCCAAGACAGACAGTGTGAACTACAGAGATTATCAGACGCAGCAAAAAGCCCAAGGGGAGCACACAAGGAAGACGTTACTGTACTCCCAATGGTTTCTGGTTTCAAACGATGTCATCATCCTGTGTGTTCAGTCTGTGCTGCAGCTGTGCATAAGGCATCACTTTTCATTGATGGAAACTCCCCATAAATTGAAAGTGATGGCTTATTTGCGGCTGCAGCACAGACTGGACCCACGAGGATGACGACGATGTCTGAAACTGGGATCTATTTGTGGTACAGTAACGTCGTCCTCACACATGCTTCTCTTGGGCTTTTTGACTGCAACTGATCATCTCCTACACAGGCATTCCCTCTAACAGGGCCCAAACCTTAGTTTTGTGGCTCTGGCAGTTTGTACAGGGGCCTCAGATCCTACACCAACACAATGACCACTCATCCTATCCATAAGAGTCTCATGAGCCATTAAAAATGTGGCCTTTCATTCTGAAATTGCTGTTCTACATTTCTGAAAAACGCCCACTTTTTCAGCTTTGGGTTTAACAATAACATCTATCCAGAATGTCCTACAGGTTTGATAACTATTTTGGAACATTTTGGTCATTAACAAAGGGGTTCTCCAGTCAATGTCTTGAGACAGATAAATAGATAGATAGATTAGAAGCTTATCACCTGCTGAATTAAAGTGGCAGGGCAGCTGGAAGGTTCCATCTTCTATGCTGCCTTACTACAACTGCATAACATCCTCATTCTTCCATTTGGGTCCCATGGGAGACCGAGGTAAAACCATGTCTTTTTGCTAACCAGAAAAAAATCCGCTAGCAAAAAGGACACAGTTGTACCTCAGTCTCCCATGGGACTTGAATGGCAGAAGACTGGAAGAATGGTGATGTCATGCGCTAGGGCAGCATGGAAAGTAGAACCTTCTGTCTCCCCTGTCACTTTAATTTGGTGTACAATAAACCTCTTACTTATTTCTTTTTTAAAATTATTTTATTAAGTCTTAATAGATATTAAAAACAGGAATAAAGACCAAACAATACATACAAAAAACAATTTGCAACGTATAACATATAGCAACAAACTACATATACAGTACAGTTGTCCCTTCATATTTGCTGGGGTTTGGTTTCAGGACCCCTGTTGATACCAAAATCCGTGAATCCTCAATTCCCATTATATGTTCTCTCTCTCTGGCTTTTCTTCGCAAACAAAGATTTAGGAAGGACTCATCCCGTGCTTTCTGCAAATATGCTGATGACTAAAAAGGCCAATCCAAGATAAACAAGTCCGGTTGCAGAAAGCACAGCAGAAGGTCTCCTTGGGTGATGTTTTTGGGTTGTGATTCTTTCTGCGTTCTCGTTTCTCTTCAAGCCTTGTTCGGTGTGAGTTCTCAAATAAGGCTGCAGCATTGTGGATAGTGTGTCTCCATGCCTCCCGATGTGAGGCCAGGGCGGACCATTGTTGGTGATCAATTTGGCCGAGCCTAAGATGTTGTTTCAGGGAGTACTTGTATCATTTTTTTGGAGCGCCCCTCTTACGCTGACCCATGGCGAGTTTACCGTAGAGTACTATTTTGGGGAGGTGATGGTCCTCCATCCTAGAAATGTGCCCTGCCCACTAATTTTTGTGCTTCGCCTCAGGTGTTTGGTGTCTGGAGTAATAAACACCTGAGGCGAAGCACAAAAATCAGTGTGTATAGAGCCATTGTACTGTCTATTCTCCTTTATGGGTCTGAAACATGGGTCACCTATCACCACCACCTACGACTCCCTGAACGCTTTCATCAGTGCTGTATACGCACAAGCCTAAATATACACTGGACTGACTATGTGATGAATGTTGCTGTCCTTGAGCAAGTAGGGATCACCAGCATTGAGGCCATGATATTGAGAACACAGCTGCGCTGGGCAGGGCATGTTTCTAGGATGGAGGACCATTGCCTCCCCAAAATAGTACTCTACGGTGAACTCACCACGGGTCAGCGTAACAGGGGTGCTCCAAAAAAGCGATACAAGGACTCCCTGAAACAACATCTTAGGCTTGGCCAAATTGATCACCAACAATGGTCCGCCCTGGCCTCACATCGGGAGGCATGGAGACGCACTATCCACAATGCTGCAGCCTT
This sequence comes from Gambelia wislizenii, assembly GCA_030847615.1. Taxonomy (NCBI): domain Eukaryota; kingdom Metazoa; phylum Chordata; class Lepidosauria; order Squamata; family Crotaphytidae; genus Gambelia; species Gambelia wislizenii. The sequence goes on from JAUMIR010000001.1 coordinate 372,426,835, forward strand.
ATTTGAGAGCTCACGCCAACCAAGTCTTGAAGAAAAATGACAATGCAGAAAGAATCACAACCCGGAAACATCACCCAAGGAGACCTTCTGCTGTGCTTTCTGCAAACGGACTTGTTTATCTTGGATTGGCCTTTTTAGTCATCAGCACGCTTGCAGAAAGCGCAGGATGAGTCCTTCCTGAATCTTCGTTTGCGAAGAAAAGCCAGAGAGAGAGAGACGTGAGCTTGTCCATTTCCATGTATTCTTGTAATTTAAGGACCCAATCTGTCACTTTTGGAGTTCTGTCTTCTTTCCACATCTTCACATAAGTGACCCTTGCCACCGTTATCATATAGAACAACAACTTGTCATGTTTTCTTTCCAGATTTCCATTTGTTATATTTAATAGATAGATTCTGGGATCTTTTTCAATGTTACATTTTAAGATTTTCAAAATTTCTTCCTGTATACATGTCCAGTATTCTGCTGCTCATTTGCAGGACCACCACATCTGTAGAAATGTACCTGCTTTTTCTTTGCATTTCCAACAATTAGCACTGAATATTTTTATATAAATTTTAGCTATTTTATGTGGCATGAAATTCCAGTGATATTGCATTTTGCAAAAATTTTCCTTTATGTTACAGCTTACGGTGTGTTTTAGTCTTCTCTTCCAGGTCCTTTCCCATTCTTCTGATTTGATGTTTACATTCTGGTCCTGCACCCTTTTAATCATGCAGTTTTAAACTATCTCTTGTTCTATAGCTAATTTTAATAAAAGTTTACATAATTTGGGTATCAGGTGGCTTTTCTTCATAGCTAATATCCTTCCAAGTTCAGAATTTTCAAGTTCTATCTTATAAAATTTCTCATCCAGTTTGAATATTTCTAAGCCTCTTACTAATTTCTAATGGACCAGCATGGGACAGCTAACTTTAAAGCTTTTTATATTTTTTATCCTGGCTTTTTTCATTGCAAAATTATGACTCAGAACTTTTTTTAAAAAAATTTTTCCTGTGTTCACACTCATTAGACAAGATAGCTAGGTGGTGGACTTATTGTTCCTCCATTGCAGAATACCTCCAGTTTGTAGAATATCTGCAAGTGTTCTAAAATTTCCTCCAGTCACTGGCCGCAGTCAATAACAGTGTGTGTGAGAGAGTGGGTAGAAGGGTGGGGACTCTGTAGAACTATTTACACTTCACTGAAAATTAGTTTAATTTGTTTCTTGCAAATCTCACTTAATACTACAAGTGTTAAGGTTTATTTTCAGGTGCAACATTTCACAAGGAAAATTTAGAGAAAGATAGTTGTGAAGGAGACATTTAGAAGCTTCTTTCAGATCCCCAGGCTACAGTGCCACATGTTTTTGGACTGAATAGAAATGAAAACAAATGTTATTGGTTGGTTTGAATGTGTGGGCAGATGACATTATCCAAAGCTGTATCAAAATCTTTCCCTCTGAATAAAGACTCTGGTTTATCAGAAAGACTGGGCATGATTCCTCAGTTATTTCATCATGAAATTGTCTCCATTTCATTTCTCATTGATTCATATAGCGACTTTGTACCAGAAGCTAAGTACATAATTTATGTCATTTTTTAACAAGGAATGAATAACCTTTAATTTTTGTTGGTACATATACAGTACTGGGTTCTTTATACAACCTCTCAGGAGGAATAGGCAAAACAATACAGTGCTTGCTTAGGAGCACTCCAAATGAGCCAATCTCTTGCTGTGCCTTTTCTCTTTCATCTTAAATCCTGAATTTGAGAAGAAATTTAGGGGGGGGGGGAATTGCCAGTTAACATGTTTTGGTATTGGCCTTGCTAGATTCCACTCAAAAGTCAGGAAACCAGCTAGATTTTTTTTTATACCTCTCGATCCTAGTTCACTATGGCTCCAGATTGCAATCTATGTTCAACTCGTTTTAGAGACGGTGTGAAATTGCTGTCTGTCTACTTGTGACAGAGAGTTCAGCTCATTTTTCTGTGTGCTGAAAAATAGCACAATAGTAACTGGGCATAGGAACACTAAGTTTAACTTCATGATTTAGCCTCTAGTAAAGCTATCATGAAGTTAGGGTTAGTGGTCCTTGCTATGAAGTTCTTGGTGTTAGCACCACTGACAAGCCCCACCCTCAGAAACCCCCCAAATTGGCTTATTAATAATTTGGCACATTAATGTAGTCATCCACATGGGAGGACAGTAAATCTCAGGGACTCACTGGAAAGATCCCAGAGGCAAGTACTAAACCATATATCACCCAAGGGAAGGGCTACTGACAAATTCCAAACTGAAGGAACCATAATGAATCAAGCTAAACCTGAGGACATTGCCTGCACACACCTTGGTGACAGAAATTGATCCCATCATTGGTGGCTGAAGTATTCCTTTGTTTGAAGGTAACACTCTTCCCTTAGTCCCCAGACCCAGCCATCAAGGAGGCAACTCACACTTTGTAAAGTTAATTACCAGAACATTTGGAGTAGTTGCAACACACTAACATCTTCAGAAACCCATTGTTCAAACCCAGGAGTTTTGTGAAACCCATTGTTTCAACATATGAAATCCCATCACCTGAGGGCATGTTTTGGGGTATAATTACTGGCCCCAAACCCTGCCTCAGCATGCACAGACTCCATTCCTGAGGACCCCACATCCTTCTGAGTCAGCCAGGTGCACAGATTCACTTCCTGGGGACACTCTGTCACTCTGTGTTAGCCATTCCTGCTTCATCCATCCATGCTGCCAGTCTGCTCTGAAACTTTGGACTACAAGACAGGTATCGTATCACCCCAGAAAACCTCCCTATCTATTCCTCTGTCAACTTTTGGGGGGGCTGGGGGAGGGACTCATGTGTTACAAAAATGGCTGGGGGGGGGCACATTCTGCCCACTGTGGTTTTAGCCCCTGCTGTTGCAGACATTACAGTAGTTAGATGCATATGCACCAGAGCAAGAACATATTGGACAAATTCCTTCTTTTGAGAAATGCTATGAGCAGTGGTTGGGCCTAAATTCCAGATATGTTTTTAATTAAGAAAGACGCTAACTATTAAATTGGAAATAACAGACAACATGAAAATAGGGTGCACTTGGTAATAGTATATTTTTCCAGATGGGAATGACAAATATTCACACACACACACACACACACACTTGATCACCCCTGTAGAAATATCGGTATAGATTATGACAAGCAAACATGCTACACACAAAATAAATGTTAATACATATCAGGACTATTTTGGGAGGGAAAGTAGCTTTTCAATAAATTCATGACTGACAATAAGAGGCTTAAGCAATGTATTCCCAACTCCAAACCTACCTTTGTTAAAAAGGTTTCTTTTCATTTTGAAAATTATGAGGATACAATTGTCTGAATGCATCTCTGTTGAGGAGCTCACAATGTAGAAGTCCACTAGGAGACAAAGGCTGCTGCCACACTGCAGAAATAATGCAGGTAAAAAGAAGCTTTCAAATCCTAGACATTTCATCCTGAAAAGATGAGCCTCAAAGTCCAGTTTGAGATCTCTAGCAAAGTCCAGTTTGAGATCTCTAGCAAAATGACAATTACGCTTGAAGCACAATCAGGAACTTACGTTGTCCCCTTTGCTTGCATTCCTACTTTGCAAGGCCAGGCAGCATTGGTATATCTGTTCTCTTCTTTACGTTCTGTCAGTCTCAACAGGGCCCACTGTTTCTGTAGCAAATGTGTAGCTTTAGCTGGCAAGCGCAAACAAGGCTGAAAGAAAAATGCCTCAGCTTCCCCAATGGTGGGTGTTTGTTAAAAATGAATAAAACAGACGTAGGCCTCCTTCCACACAGTTGTTCACAATCTGTGAATGTTGTTCACATCTGTGTACAACAACAACAAAACCCTCCTATTTTGATCAGCTCCCTTTTCTTCTCTGGTAAGTATGTTTTGCTGTGAAGCCTTTATTTATTTATACCATGGATGCCAAGAGCCTCAAATGCTCACTTTGATCTTGCTGTAGAGGAGAGGTGGAAAATTGGCTTCAAACTAAAGATTTTCACATTGGAATCTGCCAGGAAGGATTTCAAAGCCATATATTGACTCTGATGGCAATGGAGGCTTAAACATCAAAATGTGCATTTCTGGGTTAGCCTTTGACCCTCCAAAATAGGACTCACCTGTGTAGTTGGAGCACAGCTACTGGCCCATGACTTTCTTGGATCAGGTGGTCCAGCCGTTTGCCTTGACACTGTAATAGATATTGTACTGAGGAGCTAAAATGGTTAAGAGACAAAGCCATCTTCATTTACTTCAGCGGATGGGATAGGATGGTATTGAACCTTCTGGCCCAGCTTTTTTGGGAGGTGGAGGTGGAGAAGGAAACAGTTTTCTCAACAGTTTTCTGGGTGGACGTGGGATTGGCTTATTTTTCTTATTAATTTTTATACCTTGCTTTTCTCCTGGGTTGGGATCCAAGGTGGCTTACAGAGATTTAAAACAATATTAAATTAAAATCTTATTTTTCAAAACTTAAAAAAAATAAATAGTGCACTGTTTTTAAAAAGTAAGATTTTGATTGATTTTAATTCCGTTGTTATTTAATACTGTTTTAATTTTGGTTTTGTATGTTCTTAACCATATGTGTTTTATTGTATTCTGTCTTTTTTGTAAGCCACCTTGAGTCCCAGTCTAGGAGAAAGGAGGGATATAAATAAAGCAATGGATGGATGGATGAATTAAAGAAACTATGGTTAAAACAATTACAAACACAATTAAAACATAATTACTAATAAAAGATTAAAAAAAAGAAAATACAGCACACCACTTCACATGTACCACTGTTACATAATTTAAAACTCAAAGACATGCCTGAATAAAAATGACTTCACCTGCCAGTGGAAAGAGAGCAGGGAGGGGTGGAAAGTAGTTCCACTGCCTCAGAGCAGCCACAGAGAAAGCTCTCTCCCATGTCCTCTCCAAATATGCTTGTGAAGGTGGTGGGACTGAGAGAAATCCTTCCCCTACAGATCTTAAAGCTTGTGCTTGCATGTATGAAGAGAAATGGTCTTTCAGATAGCCTGGAAATGAAACAAACTGGCAGTTGTTGTTGTTTGTGTGTCACATGATCCCTGTAACCAGCCCCAGTCAACAGCCTGGCTGCAGCATTTTGATCTTGCTGACCTTTCCAAACAGTCTCCAAAGGCAGCCCCCTGCAAAACCCATTACAGTAAGCCAAATGGGATGTAATCAAGACAGATTGTTCTTCTGATTGTTCTTCCATTTTTACCCTTCTTTTTAACTGAAAAAGAGAGAAAGAGAAACTGAAAGCAAAAGAGAAAGAAAGAAAGAGGAAGAGAAGGGAAAAGAAGGAAAGGGGAACCCTTTGTCAACACTCATAGGAACATCAAGGCCCTTTATATCATTCCAGACATGTTTCCTGGGCCAGAATGCTCATGGAAATGGCAGTGGAAAGTCATTGCTACTGTTGTTGTTTTTCAAATGACACATCACAATGGAAAACTCCTCTCAGCCTACTCCCTAACAACACTTCCAGTCAGTGGCAGCCATAGGGGAAGTGTGGGGTGAGGGAGCTCGGAAGGCCCCCTGATCAGTGTTGGACTCTCATCCACTGTCCTTTTATCTGACCTGCTGCCCCCTTAAAATAAGCCACTGCAGTATATGCCAAGTGCTTTATGAATAAATAAAATTACCAGCTTCTTCTGTACACAAAAAATAAAATGAAATCAGAAACACATCTTAAGGTGCACAATTGAGCTCAGTAATTCAACTCTGCATCTTTGAGATGTATCTCTGTGTGCCAGTTACACGGCAGTTTTTGTCGCGGGGCGTACCGGCACTTCCTCATCCCGTATTCGTCCCGTGCTGTTTAAACGATTTTTGTCCCTCTTAAGGAAATTCCTTCCTTTAGAGTTCCGTACCACGAGCAATGCTGTTGGCTGGCTCAAATGTTTGTTCAGGCTTCTGGTTGGGAATGAGGTGGTTAATGAGTGTTGCTTTTGGGATGAGGCACTGAGGGGATTGGGGAAGGAATCCGGGGGAAAGGAAAGAACGCCATTTAAAGCCAGCTAAACTGGGAGGGGGGGAATGAGCGATCAGTGGTTGCTGGGGAGTGTGAGAGAGATCAAAAGCAGAGTGGACTGGAGTCCATGCAGCCCAAGCCAGTACAAGCCGAGTGCAGGGGGGCAGAGGCTTGCGATTGCCCTGTCTCTTTAAAATGTTAACCCTTTAAGCAGAGGCAGCTATGGAGTGAAGGTTTCAAGCCAGTGACACACAAGGCATTTTGAAAGACCCAGACACTGGCATTTTATACTGTGCCTTGTGGGGGGGATGAATGAATGTGTGATCATCCGCTCAGACGCTGCCACATTTTACTGTGCCTTGGGGGTGGGGGTGGGGTGATGAATGTTTCATTATCCGTCCAGACCCAGGGAGGTGATCAAGGCAGGGAATGAATGTGTGACCCTCCGCCCACAATCTCTTTGTAACATGCAGTTGAGGAACAGGTTAAAGCTGAAGGGTTTGCAGTGTAGAAATCCATTGAACAGGGTGGTTTAGTACACGCGCACACACACAAACTTTCGTGCAGCTGGAAGGGATGCCTTGGTTTTCAGCTGGTGAGGCTGAATCTGTTGAACGGGTGACTGACCCCTCCTTTTCTGGTCGCTGATTCCGCCCCTGGTCACCATTTCCAGTCCTAGTACCAAGATAGCTTGTCCCGGGCTGTTTACATTTCCGATTTTCCGAATCCTCCTGTGACTTTTTTAAAAAACGGCACTAATTGTGGGACTGGAAGTCCCGCAGGTTGTGGGATAAAAGATGGCCCCCCTTCCAAAAATCACATGCCCAACCCGATGTACATGTAAACAACCAGGGTTCGACACGAATTCTTCCCACTACATTTTCATTGTGTAAACGGCACCCCGGTTTCTTCTGTGCATTTTATTGGGTGCTCCCTGGTTTTTGCTTCCCCAACTTCTTCTATGACAGCCATCAGCTCAATGGCTAATGCCTCCCACTGTGGCATGACCAATTAGCAATTACAATTGCTGTGATATATGGGGTTGAATGTGTGTGACTGCCTATTATGAAGCCCTGGTACTAAATAGGAGAAAGCAGACAGGCAAGGCATAAGCATGGAAGGTGGAAGGCTAGCGTGGAAGGTGAGTCCCCATCTTTATCTGCCTAATACAAAAATTAAAGCACTGAGCTTGCTCCATTAATGTTTGCTGCAGCACTGAAAAGGTGGAGGGCAGGTGAGAGGGTTTTTTTCATTGAACAAAGATTCTTGCACATCCCTTCTTTTGATGCAAATAAATGTTAAAGAGTTCCTCACATTTAACTCTAGCTGTCAGCTGGCTACAGTACCACTTCTTGAACTAACTACAAAGCTTATTTAGCACATATTTAGAAAAGTTTGTCCCTCAAATAAAAAAAATGACTGTTTTGCCATAGCACATACTTCTGCTCAGCTACACATCTTGCATCTTGTTGTTCACATGCTTTGCTTTAACCTCACACTGGTGCTGTGAGTAGTGAAAACACAGCTGATCATGCTGGAAAATCAATCTGGGATGTTTTGTGTTGATACTTTCCTTCTTTCTGCATTTCCTTGTTTAGGCCTATTATGGGCTTATAAGGACAGGGGAGATTCTCACACTACACTTCTAATGTGCAGCAATTGTGTTACTGAAGCAAATGGAAACATACCAGTATTGAAGCAATCCTTATTTCACCTCCGCTTCAATACTGGTATGTTTCCATTTGCTTCACTAACACCATTGCTGCACAATACCAGTGAGAAGGTAGGGGGAAGAAAAGAGACAGATAAGGGGGGAGGGGAAATAGATCGGACAGGTGAGGAGGGGGAATAGTCAGATCAGGTGGGTGGGAGGGACGGTGGGAAAAGAAAAGAGACATGGGTGGGAGTGGGAATAGATCAGGCAGGCAAGGGGGAGAAATAGTCAGATTGGGCAGAAGAAGGGTGAGGGTATGAAAAGAGATAGATGTGGTGTGAGGGGGAATACATTGGGCAGGCAAGGGGGAGGGAGAAGTTAGATTGGGTGCGCACAAGGGCAAGGAAACAAGAGGGAGGGAGAGAAGAGGAAAAACATGCCTAGCCACCCTGTGTGACTGCCACTATTGGAACTGAAGTGAAAAAGGACTTATTACACAGAGGCAGTAATGGAAACACAACACTGTTGATGGCCTATTGATGAGTTTCCCCTGTCAAAAATGTGACCATGAGCAATGGTTTGAATGCAGATTGGCAACAGCACAGACATGACATTGTACAATAAGGAACGGCCACGTACCCTATTATCCTGTTCTAGTACTGCTGGTAAAGCCTGACAATTAATTTAAAACTATCTTGAAGCACTGTATCCTTTCATATGAGCCTGCTTGAGCTCTTAAATCTTCAGTTGAGGCACTTAGCTCTGTCTCACCATCTTCACAGGCATGTTTGTCGGGAACGTGGAGAGGGCTTTCTCTGTGGCTGCTCCAGCACACTGGAACTTCTTTCCTAGGGAAGATAGGATGGATGGCTCTTTCTTCACAGTCTTTTCAGTGGCAGGTTAAGACCTTTCAATTCCACCAAGATTTTCAGAATTGTTAACAAGAAAAGGGCTTTTTATGGTGCCATACTGATTTTAATCATTGTTTTAAAGTAATATTTCAAATGGTTTTAATTCTGTTGTTAGTTTAGTACTGTTTTAATCTCAGCTTCTGTATGTTTTTAATTCTATGAGCTTTTATTGTAATTTTCTGCATTTTGTAAACTTGCTTAAGTCCCAAGCTGGGAGAATAAATAAATAAAGGATATAAATAAAGTGGTGGATGGGATGGATGGATTGCCAAGGCTGGCTCTTTGCTGACCTTAATACAAAGCTTCTGGTTCCTTCCTTTATTGAGTGCTCTTCAGAAACCGCTGTTGCTCAGTGACAGATTCCCTCTGAATATGGAGGCTTCATAGGACTTTTTCAGACAGCACTTACTTCACTAGAAGCTTGTGAGACAGGTACGGCGCTGTCACATGGCAGGGGGTCCGTTTGGGACGGTGACGTCCCTCTCGCGAAATCGTCGGTGCCACTTCCATGTACGATTGGAGGCAGCCACAGCATATTTTACTCACAGGCAACTTCCATGAGTAAACCTGTCTCGCAAGCTTCTAGCATGGTAAGTGCTGTCTGAAAAAGTCCATAGAATCATAGAGTTGGAAGAGATCATGAGAGCCATCCAGTACAAACTCCTGCCATGCAGGAATGCACAATCACAGCACTCCCGACAGATGGCCATCAAACCTTTGTCTAAAAACTTCCAAAGAAAGGGACTCCACCACCCTCTGAGGCAGCATGTTCCACTGCTGAACAACTCTTACCATCAGGAAGTTCTTCCTGATGTTTCCCCCCCCCCCTAATCTCTTTTCTGGTAGTTTGAATACATTGCTCTGAGTCCTAGTCTCAGACCAGGAGAAAAAAGCATGCTCCCTCTTCAACATGACATCCTTTCAAGTATTTAAACATGGCTATCATGTCACATCTTAACCATTTCTTCTCCAGGATAAACATACCCAGCTCCCTAAGCCACTCCTCATAGGGCATGGCTTCCAAAATGTTCACAATGGCTTCCAAAACTTTCCTCATAGGGCATGGCTTCCAAAACTTTCACAATTTTGGTCACCATCCTTTGGACACGTTCCAGCTTGTCAATATCCTTAAACTGTGGTGCCCAGAACTGGATATGATATTCCAGGTGAGTTCTGACCAAAGCAGAATAGAGTGGTATTACTTCCCTCAGTGTAGACACTATACTATTGATACAGCCTAGAATCACATTGGCATTTTAAACTGCCACATCACACTGTTCATGTTTAGGTTGTGGCCTACTAAGACTCCTAGATCCCTTTCACATGTACTGTTGTCAAGCCAGATGTTATCCATCCTTCATTTGTGCATTTCATTTTTTCTCCCTAAATGTAGTACCTTACATTTCTCCCTGTTGACATTCATTTTGTTACTTTTGGCATAGCTCTCAAATCCACCAAGACCATTTTGAATTCTGATCCTGTCCTCTGGCTATTTGCTACACTTTCTAATTTGGTGCCCTCTGCAAATTTGATAAGCATGCTGTCTATTCCATCAACCAAGTTATTGATAAGATGTTGAACAGCACTGCGACAGGAGGGTAACTTTTTATTTTTATTGGAAATAGCACAGGGGGTACACTAACATACAAAACATACACTCTTAAGAACCATACAAGGCTGGTTGTATGGCAGGAAGGCTGGATAGAGAGAGGTCTGGGGAGACAGGGTGATAGTTACCAATTTCAAGGAGGAGAGTTCTGTGCAGCGAAGATACTCAGACTGACAACTGTGGGTGGTGCAGAGAATCCGGCAGAGTGCCAGTGTCCATCTGTGGCATACTTAGATGGAGTCTAGGGTCTAATATTTAAATCCTATTTCCTATCCTGAAAGGGTACTCTGGTTATGACACAGCCTGGATGGCTTAGATTTTCCTTGGTCTTTTTCTGGGCTGTGAGGCCGTGTTCTGGAATAGTTTCTTTCTCTGAGGATGCCAGCCACAGATGCAGGCAAAACATCAGAAAGAAACCATTCCAGAACATGGCCTCACAGCCTGGAAAAAAACCAAGGAAAATCTATGGATGCCAGCCGTGGAAGCCTTCGACTTCGCCTGGATCGCTTTCCCACTGGATAGACAAAGAGACCGAAACTCAACAGATAGCTTTAGTTCTGGAAAACAAAACATTGATGGTTCTGCAGCAACCTCTTAATGTTGGACAGGAAGGGGGTATGAGGGGATATTTCTGTAGGGTATAGTTTAAAGAATGGTCACTTAATTGCTTGATTGAATGAATCATTGCTGAAACACCCAGGGCTGGAAGAAAAGATTAGCACATACCTCCTTAACAACAGTGTTTACTTAGGGGCTTTCCACATAACCCTAACATGGGCTTTCTTACCATTATATTTCTAGACACATCCCAGGTCATTGTGACCTCCAAATGACCTCTAGTCTGCTAACCTCCCAGCCAAGTGCCCCCAAAAAGTGTTTACCATTTCCAGTAATGGAATATCGCATGGAGGGGGTAGCAGGTTCTTTAGACATCTCCCACATCCTTCTCTTTTAATGTCCCTGGCCATGGGATCACATCCAGTATTTCCCTAAATTTACTGAAATCCTTAAAGTCTAGAAAGTCTCAATCCATAGGGAGAGGTGCGTAAGAAACAACAATTCAATTCCAATCATGAGATACATCCCACCAGGATTCAGTGATACCTCTATTATATTGTATTGTCTTTTCTGTGCTAAGAGGTTCCAGTTCAAACTTCATTTATTTATGCTAGCTAGTGGTTTTTTGTAGACCTCCCATGAATTTGTTTAATCTCTTTTTGAAGCCATATGAATTAGAGGCTATTACTTCATCTATCAGTTCATTCCACACTGTGTGAAGAAGTACTTTCAGACTGCAGTGGTGGACTGCCCATTTGAGTGGTTTCAAACAAATATCCCTACTGATAGAAATCTAAAATGTCAGGCAGAAGACAAGGCTAGGAATCTTTTCTGACATATAGCTCTCTATGTGAAATTATGTTTTTAGATGAGGAAGCATTTAATTAGTTCAGTTCAAGAAAAATTTTCCTACTTAATCTTGTTGTATAAACCGGGGAGTATTCAAACTAAGTTGCAAGAAGGGGAGGCATATTTGGCAGAAAGGCCAAACTCAGCCTTGGTTGTAGACTTATAGTGTAGCCACACTGTAGAATTATTGCAGTTTGACACCACTTTAATTGCCATGGCTCCATACTACAGAATCCTGGGATTTGTAGTTTGGTGAGGCACCAGCACTCTTTGGCAGAGAAGGCTAAAGACCCTATAAAACCACAAATTCCAGGATTTCATAGGATGTAGCTATGACGCGTCAAGTGGTGTCAAACTGCTATAACTCTGCTGTGTGGATATACCCTCTGTTAAGCCAATGCCTGTTTCATGAATTTTCCCCATTGAGTTTGGAAACAACAGGAATAAAGAGTTTTATTGCCCTTTAGAGACTAACATTTCTTATGATATAAACTTCCATGGACTAGTGTTCACTTTGTAAGATGCATTACAGTTTAGCTCATTGAGATCATTTGGGCATATGGAGTAAAATTTCTTTCTCTGTACCCACATGAGGATAGCATGTTAACACTGTCACAAAGTTGGCTCTTACTTTCTAGTTGTTATGCCACCATAAATCTGTTAGTCTTTTGTGTGCTAAAAGTCTGTTGTTTTGTGACATCAGATTAAGACAGCAGCCCTTTTGGTTTGCATCTCTTACCTCATCTTATATCCCCTCTCTATAATATTTCATAAATGTCGGTATAAAGGCAAAAAAAAAATCAAAATTTGAAAGGCTTTTTTATTCAGAGGAGAATAACTTAATTAGTAAATTATATGAATTGTTATTAAATTTAGTATGGAAGAAGAACAAATTAAACAATGTATAGTAGATTAGGCACAAAACTTGGGATATGAATTACAGTTGGAACAATGGGAGGAGATGTGGCCTAGAAGTATAAAATGTACATGTTCATATACAGTGGGTGATTGGTTCTGAGGCCCCCCCATGGATACCAAAAACTGCAGATAACAGTGAATGCCTTTGAAAATAATGGGACTTCCAGTTTAAAATACCATAGAGTTCCTTGGAGGACCTAGAAAACATCTAGAGAGGATGCCTCTCTAGGCATTTTCTAGGAAGACTCTATGGTAGGTGTGCTATTTTGTGTCCTGCAGATAACAGTGGAACATTATCATTATCAGTGGATAATGAATCAGCAGATACAGGAGTCCTAATGTAATTGCAAAGAAAATTTTAATAAGATGATGTACAGATGGTATTTAACTCCCCTAAAAATGGCAAAAATATATAAAGGAATATTGGACAGATGTTGGAAATGCCAAAAATAGCAAGGGTCATTTTATCTGCATGCTGTATTCCCTAATGGAAAAAATTAAAGAGATTCTGGTTTAAAATTTAAAAAATGGATAGAGAAAATATTTTAAAAAATTAAATTAGATAGGAGACCTGAGTTATAGCTTTTGGATACGATAAACTTAAAAGATAAAACAGAAAAAATATAGTAATTTAATTAGTTACTTAGAAATGGCAGCAAGGATAATCTATTCAAGGAAGTGGAAAACCAATGAATTACCAAAGTATCAAGAATGGATCAAAAGTGTTATGGAATTAGCATCATTAGATAAACTCTTGAATTTAGTGAAAAATAGACCAAACATGATTTATATAAAGAAGTGGGGACTATTTATAGAATATATTAAACAAAAAAAAAGGGAATATTAGTACTGTGGGATTTGTCATTTAATTAATGGTAATACAGTATATAATGGGATTTGAGAGAAATGCATATGATTTTTGATATTACAGTTGGCCCTTCACTTTTGTGGGTTTGGCATTCGCGGATTTGATTATTCACAGATTTGATTAAGCTCTCCAAGCTTACTCCGTGATGTCAGACCCTGAAGGAAGGAATGCCCCCTGCTCTCTCTTTGGATGGGCTTTCCACCATGGCAGGGAAAGCAGAGGACAACAGGGCTTCTTTCTGGCTCTCCAGGCATGGACTTAGCTCTCGGAGTTTACTCAGTGCCCGGAGATGCTGGAGGAAGGCAATCCCCCCTTGCTATTTCTTTGGTGGCACCTTTGGGGTTTTCTGCTGTGGTGGGGAAAGCAGACGATGGTGGAGCTTATTTCCAGCTATCCAGGCATGGCATAAGGCACATAGCAACAACAATGACTAAAAACATACTGTGCAAGTGTGAAAAATTCATTATGACCTGCCTTCCCGTCATGAGCCCTCTCCCCCAATAAAAATTGCTCCAGGATCCTTGAATCGGGGTCTTTCACGCAGCTGGCAATTTAAAACAAAGACACAGCATTGTAAAAGTATTAATGCTCAAGGTTCACGCCCACCAAGGCCAAATCATTCTCCCCATTGGTTGTGTGTGTGAGAGAGTGAGAGAAAGAGAGAGAGAGAGAGAGATGCTAAAGTTTCTGCACGCTGCATTTCCTAATCGTTCTCTCCTCAAATAAAAGAAGATAGGAGGGGAGGAAGGAGAAGTGGGGGGAGGGGGTAGATTACCTCAAGGAGGAAGAGGAGGAGGAGGAGGAGGAAAGAACCAAGTCCCCATGTGTGTCAGGCTTCTTCATTTTCTCTGGCTACAGCCATGCAGGGCTTCATGGCTTGCTTGCTGCTGGTCTTACTGGCTGCTTTCTCCTTCTCCTCTCCCCCCCCCCCCCGCCTTCCTCCAGCATCTCGAAGCACACAGTAAACTCGAAGAGCTCCAAAACTCCAAGAGTAAACTCCAAGAGCTTATTCCATGCCCCGAGAGCCAGAAAGACAACCCACCCGTCCTCTACTTTTTCCTACCATGGTGGAAAGGCCCAAAAGCACTGCCAGAGAGGAGAATGGAGGAAATTGAGGGTTTTTTCCTGGTTCTGTCAACCATTTATAATCTCCCCACCCCGACAGCCAGCGCCAAACCACTGCTGCCACCATTTTTTAAACAGGTATGATAAAAGGCCAGAAGTGGCACAGCACCAGCAAAGGCACCACATTGACCCGGCTGTAAGTTGACCTAGGATTTTGAGATATATTTAAATTTTTGCATAATTTTTTATTTGCATTTTTTCTCTTTTGCAGGAGTCCTGTGCCCCTAACCCCCACAAATGTGAAGGGCTGACTGTATATGAAGAAATAATGATTTAATACAGTTGTCCCTTCACATTCACGGGGGTTATGGGAACAAGACCCCCGCGAAAGTGAAAAAAAAAAGTGAATAAAAGCAGCCTCTGGGGATTTAAGGAGGAGCCCTTCCTAAACACACACACACACACACACACACACACACAGAGGGAAGGTGCGGGTGGCATCTGAAGTCCCAGCAAGCAACTGACCCAGCTTCTGAGCATTTAAGGAGAAAGAAAATCACAGCCCCATGCTGTGAGCATGCAAGCAAAGTCCACCCCTTGCCAGCCCCTCTCTGTGTCTTAACAAACTGAATTGCTTCTTTAAAACTCACATTTCACCCTATGTCTCCTCATGGGCGAAAGAAAAGCACAGCCGCATGCTTGCCACCCCTCTCTGTATCTCAACAAACGGAATTGCTTCTTTAAAACTCACATTTCGAACTTTCCTACACACATTCACACACAGGGAAGGCGCGGGTAGCATCTGAACTCCCAGCAAGCAACCGACCCAGCCTCTGAGCATTTAAAGAGGAAAGCTTGTGTGTTCACAGTATGGGGCTGTGCTTTTCTTTCGGCCAGCAGGAAGCTTTCCTCCTTAAATGCTCAGAGACTGGGTCGGTAAGATGGTAAGAAACCCATCTATGCTTTGTTATATACTCAAACACCCCTTCAGGATACGAAACAGGGTATAAATATTAATCTCCAAACAATGGCCATGTGTGCTACTGTTGGACACCATCCCTCTGTTGGATCACTTTACCACCCTAAGCTCCAAGTCTGAGTCTTCTCCGCTGCATGAAACTCTGCTCTTCAGGGCTGGTAGTTATCGCCCATACTCCCCAAACCTATATAGTCAGGCTTTCTACCTTAACTCTTTGTTAGCCTTGTGTGGTTCTTGTCAGTGTGTGTGTGTGTGAATGCTTCCTGTGTTATTTCCTGTGTTATTTTATTTCATTTTAACTCGGGGCCTCTGCAGTTAGTACCGATATACATAGGTGCAAAGGTCTCGCAAGTTACCCAACCTCTCGTAGCAGTTCATTTGAACTATTATAATACCCCAATTCATAACACAAATTTGGCATCATGAGTGGGTTCCCCATGGACCCCCACCAATTCAGGTAACAAATCTTCTTCTTTTTTTATGCTAGGAGAAAGGTGGGATGTTGAATGTTGAATGAATGAATGAATGATTTGATAAGTATTGGATACTTTTGCTTCTGGTCCTTCTGGGTAAAAATATGGTGTAATACTGTGGTGTCAAAAAGAGCTCATTTAGCTGTGTTCCCATGGCTAATCCAAAATTTTGAGTGCATAGCACCTTTCTATTGCAAGCATGTATTTCAGTACCATGTTCAGGAAAGCAATTAACAGCTACTATTCTCTGGGAAAGTGCTGTGAAGTAGTTCTGCATAATCATAGTAGCTGATGTTCTAAAAATCATCCCAAATCTGCCTCAGTAACTAAACCAAACTCTGTGTGTAGTTTTTGTTTAATGTTCAAAGAAAGTTTATGCCAGTTAAATGGGATTTCCTGATTGATAATAGTAATAAGCGGCCTTGCACACATAGCTGAACACAGTAAATATTGTTTGGCCATATGCACATCCTGATCACATTTTCTTCATATTTGTGGGAAGGGCTCATGGCTTTACCTTTCCTTCCCTTTTGTTGTCATACTGGGGAAAGAGAACATCCCTATTTCCTAAATTTTTTCTCTGATCTTCTCAGGCCATGGGAAGTATGAAATAGATAGTTACCACCAGAGGAGCTTGGATCCTGATCCCCCTGGGCTCTTCCTTTGAGCGCTAATGAGCCACGATGCTTACAGTTCTGAAACAACTCAAAACTGTGTACAGATAGACTCCTGTATCCAAGGTACTCATATCCACGGACTCACCTGTGTCTGAAAAAATACGGTCTCTCTAGGCATCTTCTAGGTCCTCAGTGCAACTCTATGGTGTTATCTCTAGGCATCTTTTAGGTCCTCCAGTGTGACTCTATGGTGTGCTTGGGCTGGAAGTCATTCATTTTAATAGGGTTCGTTATTATCCTCAGTTTCCAGTATCCATGGTAACTGTGGCATTACTAAGGCTAGTGTCACCCCTCACTATGATGGTGTCACCTGGTGTGGTTCAGCCTCTCAGCCCAACCCCCCAAGTGCTGCCACTGCACAGTAAGTCTGAGATTGTATCCACCGTGGATACGGTGGTCTATCTGTATTTTTAAACAAACAAACAAACCCTGGTGCTCCTTTGCAGAGAAGAATATTTCCCTAGGTTCCTGATCATGAAATGCAGAAAAAATGCTACTTAAGTAAAGCTGGTCAGGTACAAAAGGTGAGCTCCACAACCATTAATCACAAAGCGCAAGTCCTCTGTTGGGGGGAGGGGGTTTGCAGAGTGCACAATCTGTACATTGGTTTATACTAGATTGTTTTGGAGAGATAATAAATGTGATCAAGCTGTCTTGATCTTTGCATTGACTTGACCTGATCCTTTTTTTCCAGGGTTAGTTGATAATTTTATTATACTGTACTGGTTGCATGATGATGTATATGCTGTTAACTCTGTGGATTTTGATGCCTTGTAATTACCAAGGAAATTTGGCTCAGGCACAAGAAACACCACCTGATGCCTATTGTCAAAACTCTGCATTGAACAATAAATGATTATTCAGCCACCCTCCCCCAATTTTTTTAAAAAGCCTGTAAAAACTGTAATCATTAATCAGGTCTGCACAATGTGTAAACATGTTCATAACAAACTAACTTTTACATTGGGTTTTGATGGAAATGGACTCCTATTTTTGCTACTGCATGGGACAAACAATTGGGAGTATTGTTAACCACCTGCCAGATTACAAAACAAGGCTGTGCAGTGGGATTAATGTTGCCAGACCTCAAGGCCCAGCTCTGATTTTCCAGTTGGTACAGATCACCTCCAGGCAGGAGGCAAGAGTACAAATTTTCCAGTTTTGATGGGCTCAGCCCCAAGCAAGTAGAAAGGGTTGTGTGCAGATTTACAGCTCACTTAGTAGTGTAGCAGTTTGCTACAATTTGCAAGGCTTAATTGATTGGTTACTGCAACTTGCAAAGACTCCCCAGGAGAGTCTATATACAGGTTTCCTGTTGTATTCATGGGGGATATGTTCCCAGACTTACAGCAAATACAGTTGTCCCCGTATCCACAGATTTGGTATCCACAGATTTAAATATTCACAGCTTGAAAATATTCTTTAAAAAACAAAAACAAAACAATAATCCGAAAAGCAAACCTTGATTTTGCCATCTCATATAAGGGACATAATTTTGCTATTCCATTGCGTATAATGGGACTTGAGTATTCAAGGATTTTGGTATCCACGGGAGGTCCTGGAACCAAACCCCAGCGAATATGAAGGGACAACTGTACTTGTAACCATGAGTAATAGTGAACCCCATAGAAGCAAGCTGGAGAACCTAGGAAATGCCTAGAGATTATGCCTCTCTAGGAATCATAGAATCATAGAATTGCAGAGTTGGAAGAGACCACGAGGACCATCCAGTCCAACCCCCTGCCACGCAGGAAATCTTGATCAAAGCATCCCCGACAGATGGCAATCCAGCCTCTGTTTAAAGACCTCCAAGGAAGGAGACCCCACCACGCTCTGAGGTAGCGTGTTCCACTGCCGAACAGCTCTTACTGTCAAAAAGTTCCTCCTCATGTTGAGGTGGAATCTCTGCTCCTGGAGCTTGCATCCATTGCTCCGTGTTCCAGTCTCTGGAGCATCAGAAAACAAGCTTGCTCCATCCTCAACGTGACACCCCTTCAAATACTTAAACAGGGCTATCATATCGCCTCTTAACCGTCTTTTTTCCAGGCTAAACATACCCAGCTCCCTAAGTCGCTCCTCATAAGGCATTGTTTCCAGACCTTTCACCATTTTAGTCACCCTTCTCTGGACACGCTCCAATTTGTCAATATCCTTTTTGAATTGTGGTGCCCAGAACTGGACACAGTATTCTAGGTGAGGTCTGACCAAGGCAGAATAGAGTGGCACTATTACTTCCCTTGATCTAGACACTATACTTCTATTGATACAGCCCAAAATCGCATTGGCCTTTTCAGCTGCCGCATCACACTGTTGGCTCATGTTCAACTTGTGGTTTACTAGGACTCCTAGATCCCTTTCGCATGTAGTCTCATTCAGCCAGGTCTCTCCCATCCTATATTTATGCATTTCATTTTTCCACCCTAAATGCAGTACCTTACATTTCTCCGTATTGAATCTCATTTTGTTAGCTTTGGCCCAGCTCTCCAGTCTATCAAAGTCATTCTGAATTTTGATCCTGTCCTCTAGGGTATTAGCTACTCTTCCTAATTTGGTGTCATCTGCAAATTTGATAAGTATGCCCCTAATTCCCTCATCCAAGTCATTGATAAAGATGTTGAATAGCACTGGGCCCAGGACAGAACCCTGTGGCACCCCACTGGTCACATCTTTCCAAGATGAAGAGGAGCCACTGCTGAGCACCCTTTGGGTTTGGCTGGTCAACCAATTACAAATCCATTGAACAGTTAACTTGTCTAGCCCACATTTTACAAGCTTGTTTGCAAGAATGTCATGGGGAACCTTGTCAAAGGCCTTACTGAAATCAAGGTATGTGATGTCCACAGCATTCCCTTCATCTACCAAGCTGGGAACTTTATCAAAAAAAGAGATCAGATTAGTCTGGCATGACTTGTTTCTCTGAAACCGATGTTGACTTTTTGTGATTATGGCATTGCCTTCTAAATGTTCACAGACTCTCTGTTTAATGATCTGCTCTAGAATCTTCCCTGGTATTGATGTCAGACTAACTGGACGATAATTGTTGGGATCCTCTTTTTTCCCCTTTTTGAAGATGGGAACAACATTTGCCCTCCTCCAGTCTGCTGGGACTTCTCCTGTTCTCCAGGAGTTCTCAAATATTATTGCCAATGGTTCTGAGATTATATTTGCCAGCTCTTTTAATACTCTTGGATGTAGTTCATCTGGTCCTGGAGATTTAAATTCATTTAGATTAAGAAGGTATTCCTGTACTACCTCTTTACTTATTTTGAGCTGGATTTCCCCTATTGTGTCCTCTGTTCCATTATCCTCAGGTTGGTCCTCCTTTCCCTTTTCTGAAAACACTGAGGCAAAGAAGGTGTTGAGTAATTCTGCCTTTTCTCTGTCCCCTGTTAGCATTTTGCCATCTTCTCCACGTAGTGGCCCTTTCATTTCCTTCTTCCTCCTTTTGCTGTGGACATACCCCCAAAAAACCTTTTTATTGTTCTTAACCTCCCTAGCAAGCCTGAGCTCATTCTGCGCTTTAGCTTTTCTGACTTTACTCCTACACGTGTTCGCTATCTGTTTGAATTCTTCTTTGGTGATTTCTCCCCTTTTCCATTTCCTATACATGTTCTGTTTAAAACTTAGCTCCATTAAAATTTCTTTAGTCATCCATCCTGGTTTCTTGAGACACCTCCCATTTTTCTTCCTCAAAGGTACTGTTTGAAATTGTGCCTTCAGTATCTCCCTTTTAAGAAAGTCCCATCCATCTTCAGGTCTCTTCTCTTTTAATATTCCTGACCATGGGATCACCCCCAGTATTTCCCTGAGTTTATTGAAATCAGCTCTCCTAAAGTCAAGAATGCGTGTCTGACTATGCCTGGCTTCTCCTTTCCATTGTATAACAAACTCAAGGAGAACATGATCACTCTCACCTAAGGATCCCACCACTTGCACCCCATTAACCAGGTCATCTCTGTTGGTTAGGATCAGATCTAAAATAGCTGACCCCCTTGTTGCCTCTTTCACCTTTTGGACCATGAAATTTTCTTCCAGGCATGTAAGGAATTTGCCAAGCCTTGAAGTTTTGGCTGAGTTAGATTTCCAGCAAATATCAGGATAGTTGAAGTCACCCATCACTACTACATCTCTCCTTTCTGCATGTGTGTTCATCTGTTCTAGAAAGGCATCATCCAATTCCTCCGTCTGACTTGGGGGTCTGTAGTAGAGTCCCACAATAACATCCGTGTTGTTTACCTCCCCTTTAATTTTTATCCAGATGCTCTCCACCTGGCTTCCAGTATTGATGTCATGGATCTCTTCACTGGTGTAAATATCCCTGACATATAATGCTATTCCTCCTCCTTTCCTGTTTGGCCTGTTTCTCCTATAAAGGTTATACCCCTCTATTCCTACATTCCAATCATGAGACTCGTCCCACCAGGTTTCAGTAATGCCTATTATATATTTGTTTTGTAGTGCGAGGAGTTCAAGTTCATCTTGCTTATTTCCCATGCTCTGTGCATTAGTGTAGAGACATCTAAGACCATGTGTTCCCTTTACTTGCTCCCTGTGCAAGTTTTTTTTGCCTCCCACTGTTGGGTCCTTGCGCTGTTTGCCTTGTTCCCTCTGTGACAGTTTGACTATTTTCTCCAGCCCTTTTGCCTTCTCTAGCATGACTCTATAGTAACTCCCAGCAATGGAAGACCTAGGAAATGCCTAGACAGGGTGCCTCTCAGGCAGCTCCAGCACTTTTGCTGGAAGCTACCATAGAGTCACACTGGAGGACTTAGGAAATGCCTAGAGAGATGACAGGTAATTGAAACTGCAGGTACCAGTCCTGCATATATGGGGGGGGAGGAGTCACCTGTATTTGCAATACTTGCTTCTCTCGCTCCCAGTGTTGTGGCATCAGGGTTTATGCTCCAAACTGCTTTGTAACCACCTTTTAACTAAAAGCAAGTAGGCTATATCAAATGTTTTCATTTCCCTAAGGTAGTCAGATGGAATAATCCCTCATTGCACCTTGATCTGGAAACAGGCTCTTTAACTAAGATTTCTGTCTTTCCAAATTATAAATTTCCAAACTAGAAAATATGTGTGTGTGTGTGTTTGAATGACAATCTGTGAGCATCTGTGGTTGATACTTGGTGCATAATGCTTAATGATATCACTAAAGACTATCCCTAGGTCTCAGATTTTGACCCAGAAGCCTCAGGGCCTGGGACAGTCCTGAACTGGCAACTCTAAGTGAGATGTATTTAGGATGAGGCATAAATTGCCCCAATGCATACATAAATATTGTCTTTGAATAGTCCTTTTGCATTATATTTATGATGCAAGGAATAGTGCCATCCCTTTTTTTTCTTTTTTACATTAGCAGAGTAGAATAGTTGTCCTAATTTTATATTTTTCAAAAATCTTGAGTCTTCTTGTTTTACTTCAATTCCTCAATTGAATTGAAGGAATTGAATTACCTCAATTCCTATAAGGACAACTTATAGGAATTGAGGTAGACCTGCAAAATTTGAGAACAGTGATAGTAGGGATTTATGCCCCTAATACAAGGCAAGAAAATTTTTATAGGAAATTACATAAATTTTTAGAAAAGTATGAAAAGGAGAATTTAATATTACTGGGTGATTTCAACAGGGTTATGGACCCAACAATAGATAGATCAACTAAAAAGAAATCAAAGATGCAAGGGAAACTTCCCAAATATATTTTTTTTATATGATGAAAGATCTGGTATTTGAAGATGTATGGATGTCAAAGCATGGAAAATAAAAAGGTTATACTTTTTATTTTTATAGTTATAAATCCATGTCAAGAATGGATATGTGCTTAGTTTCAAAAAACTTAATAACACAAATCCAAGACATGAACATTCTTGCTAAAATAACATCAGACCATTTCCCAATTAAGATAACACTAAAGACAAAGAAAAAATGCTACAATTGGAGATTAAACGAAAACCTTCTAAAAAATGAAATTTTTAAAAAAGAGTTTAAGAAGGAAGTAAAACAATACTTTTTGGAAAACGATATGGCGAATTGCCAAATGAAGACTATCTGGGACGCAGGAAAGGCAGTCTTTAGAGGTATACTAATTAAAAAAAGGAGCAGAAAAGAAAAAAACATAACTCAGGTTCAATTTCTTAGCAAAGGAATTAAAAAAGAAAGAAGAGAAATTGAGTGTAAATCCGGATAATGAAAAAATAGCTAGGCAAATAAAATTAATCCAAAAACAACTGAGCTGGGAAACAATAACTATGATAGAAAGAAAGCTGAAAAGAATACAAGAAATAAACTTTGAACATGCAAATAAATTGGGTAATGGGCTAGCACATAAGATCAGAAAAGAGATGGAAAGGATAATGATTACGGAAATAAAGAACAATGACAAAATAATAACAAGATAGGAATAAATAAAACAATCATTTAAAGAATTCTATACTAATCTATTTGATCAAAAAGAAGGGACAGAAGAATTTTTTTAAAAAATTGGAAGATTACTTAGATAAACAAAATCTACCTAAAGTGAGCGAAGAACACAGGAAAATCTTGAATGCACCAATTTC
Organism: Gambelia wislizenii; assembly: GCA_030847615.1. Taxonomy (NCBI): domain Eukaryota; kingdom Metazoa; phylum Chordata; class Lepidosauria; order Squamata; family Crotaphytidae; genus Gambelia; species Gambelia wislizenii. The sequence continues at coordinate 372,449,953 of JAUMIR010000001.1, forward strand.
AATGATGGAAATTGTAAAAGCAATAAGAAGTTTGAAAATGAACAAAACGCCAGGACCTGATGGCTACTCAGCATTATTCTACAAAAAATTGGAAAATGAAATAAGCCTACCACTTTACCATACTGTCAACGATATTGAAAAACATGGAATACCTAAGTCATGAGCAAATGCAAACCTATCTCTTATATTAAAAGAGGGAAAAGATAGAAAAGAAATAACGAGTTATCAACCTATCTCCCTCCTTAATCTTGAGTATAAACTATTTATAGTGATCTTGGCACAAAGACCAAAAATAATCCTACAAAACATAATCCACGAATTTCAAAATGGATTCCTCCCTGGAAGACAAATAAGTCAAAATACTTGACTATTACTGGACTTACTGGAATATTATAATGTACACAATGGAAAAAAAAGGATTAATGTTCATTGATGCAGAAAAAGCATTCAATAATGTTAACTGGGATTTCATTTTAGCAGTAATAAAGAAGGATGGGAAATTTTTTTTGCAAAAGAATACAACAAATTTGTAAAGATCAGACTGCACAACTCATCATAAATGGGGAAAAAATCAGAAACTATTAAAATCAGAAAAGGGACAAGACAGGGGTGCCCCATTTCACCACTGCTATTCATTATAGTTTTAGAAGTGCTTAATAACATCATTAGAGCCAACTCGAAGATCCTGAGAACTAAAATTAAAGGATTCTCATACAAGTTAAGGGCTTTCGCAGACAATATGGTTATCATCATGGAGAATCCGACAGAACAAATAGAAGAACTTATGAAAACAATGACCCAATTCAAAGAATTTTCAGGATTTAAATTAAATAAGGATAAAACAATAATCTTAATCAAAAATATGAATAAGACAGAAGAAGAAGAGCTAAGAAAGAAATCAGGATGCAAAACAAGGAAAAAAGTTAGATATCTAGGAGTCTGGTTAACAAATAGAAATGGTGATCTATTTGAAAAAATTGTGGGTGGAAATAAAAAAATATCTAGAATCATGAGGGAAACTAAAACTGTCATTATTAGGGGAAATTGAAGTAATTAAGACGGTAGTTCTTCCTATACTGTTTTACCTTTTTCAAAATTTACCAATAATCTTTAATGAAAAATCTTTGATGGATGGGAAAAAGATATAAAGGACTTTATTTGGGAAAAGAAAAAGGTTAGAATAAAATGGCGATATCTAATAGATGAAAAATTTAGAGGAGGATGTGACTTACCGGACTTAAGAACTTACTATGATGCGACAGTGCTAAGCTGGTTAAAAGACTGGATAAAGCTAATTAATGAAAAAATATTAAATGTAGAAAGTCAAGACATAATATTCGGGTGGCATGCCTATCTGATATATAATAAAGACAAGGTAAACAAAGACTTTGTAAATCACTGCATAAGAAGAGGTCTCTTGAAAGTCTGGACAAGAATAAAGGAAAGATTCTATTTTAAAATGCCGATTTGGACATCGTCACAAGAAGCGTTCCAAGTCAGATGGAAAACTACTAAACTGTGGCTAAGGTACATAAACATAGACATAACAGAGAAAGGAGATGGAGTAGGTAGAATATTGAAATCTAAGGAGCCGTTACAAACAGAATATAATATGAAATGGTTTACATTTCATCAACTAAAATAAAGATATAAAGAAGACCAAAACAAAAATAGGAGGGAATAGAGTTAGAACTAAATGAATTAGATAAGCTGATATGGGATGAAAACAAAAAGAAACAAATATCGAAATTATATAGAATGTTGTTAGCTAGAAAACTAGAACAAGATTACATTAAAGATTACATGCAGAAATGGGCGCAAGATATAGGACACAGCTTGGATTTGGAAGACTGAGAGACAGCAAGGAAGAGATCCTTAAAGTTTACAGTGTGTCAGAATTTAGAAGAAAATTATATTAAAATCACTCATAGGTGGTATTACACACCAGTAAGTCTAAATAAAATGAAGGTTATGGTAAACAATAACTGTTGGAAATGTGGGAAGTCACAAGGATCCATGTTCCATTTGTGGTGGAGCTGTGTCAAGATCAAAAAATTATGGTTGAAAATCCATGAAAGTATTAGACAAATATTACAGATTAATGTGGATTTCATCCCTGAATTGTATATCTTAAACATGATAAAAGGTCTAAATAAGAAAGAGGAAAACCAATATTGGAAGATTCTGTTATATATGATAACATCAGCTAGGCTGATCATTGCGAGAAAATGGAAATTAAAAGAGGAGCCAACTATTGAGGAATGGAAAGTGAAAATGCTAGATATGATAGAAGTAGATAAGCTAACAAACAGACTAAGATATAGTGGAGGTAGAAGCATGAGGATTGACTGGGCTCCATTACTAGAGCATTGGGAGAACACAGGAGATCTATACAAAGATATAAGAGAAGTAAAAAAAACTATAGCTAATGAGTGGAATTGAGATACCTGATATATATGGGTTTAGGGGATAGAAGATGTAGATAGATTAACATCTGACTATGGACATTTTCAGACACATCTTACTGTTGTACAAACTTGCAGGAGAGCTTCGGTGCTTCTGCATGGCAGGGACTCAATTTCGGATGACACTGTCCCTCTGGCAAAATCATCCATGTCACTTCCGTGTAGGATTGGAGGCGGCTGTGCCATATTTTATTCACGGACAACTTTCGTGAATAAAATCTGGCGAAATATGGCGCAGCCACCTCCAATCCTACACAGAAGTGACATGGACGATTTCGCCAGAGGGACGGTGTCATCTGAAATTGAGTCCCTGCCGCGCGGAAGCGCCAAAGCTCCCCTGCAAGCTCGTAGCACGGTAAGACATGCCTGAAAATGTCCTATGTTTGAAAACTGATGTGTAAATTTAAATGGTATGATCAAGATGAGACTGTAATGAGAATATAAATCTATTGATATTTTGTAAATGGAGTGAGAACTTATAACAAAAATAGATGAGAAATGCTTTGTGGTTTTTAAAACCTTTATTTTTATGTGTATATTGGGAAACCACTAAAATTGAAAATTAAAGCAACAAATTGGCTGGAGGATTAATTAACGGAAGTTCAAGAGAAAAAATAGTATAAATAGAATTTGGAACGAAAGCTGCAACATTCTTATGTGATGTATGTCAAATTGGATGAGATTCGATTAATGTACTCTTAATGATCTATATTTTTTCTTTTTGTTAAAATTAATAAAAATTAAAATTAAAAAAGAAAGAATTAAAGAAGAGTATAACATCGCCATTTCATTGACTTACTGGACCCTCGCTTAGACGAAAATCCAACATGGCAGCCGCAGCTGCTTTTCCTCTTTGCTAGCCCCACCCCCATCCTCAGATTGTACTGCCTGTTTGTATTTATGTGAATGTGAGTGTTCAAACAATCTCACATTCACTTTTTTTAAAAAAAATCTGTACGAAGCCCCGGATGCAGCATGTACAGACTTTGCGGTGGATTTTGCTTGCTCCCCTTCTGAATGACACGTATTTATGTGAACGGCCATTTGAATGGACTGCCATACATTCATATGTTGTTCGTATTTTTTTTTTACAGTACTGTATAGACAACACTCTACTTACTCCATAACCCCTTAGGATAACAGCATAGCTATCTATGTAAACTATATACAACCCTTCTTCACTATTCAATTCTCAAGCACTAGAATAGTAACCTCCCCTTGTTGAATTTTCATCAAATTCATAACATGTTTCTATGTTTTTTTTAAAATATGGATTTCGCTTTATTAAATTGGTTAGTTTCTCCACTGTGGCAATTTCCATTAATTTTTCTAACCAATCATTATAATCTGATATTCTGTTCAATTTCCAAATTCTGGAAAATGTCATTCTAGTCACAGTGACCATATATCTAAATACGTTACAAAATTTCTTCTCATTTTTATCCTCCTCCTTAATCATATTCAACAGAAATCATTCTCAAAATAAGCTTGGTCCCTAAGATTTTGTCCATTCATTTTTAAATTTTAAACCAGTATATTTTTGCTTTTTTACATTTCCACCATATGTGGAAAAAATAGCCTATTTGTTTCCCACATTTCCAACATAAATTATTAATCCCTTTATGCATTTTTACAAGAATTTCTGGGGTAATATACCACTTGAACATTGTTTTATACCAGTTTTCTTTAAGTGTATATGAAAAAGTACATTTTATCCTTTTTAACCATATCACCTCCTATTGTCTCATTTGTATCTCATGGCCTGCAAATCTAGCCCAGCTGATCATATATTCCTTGATTTGTTCAACTTCAGTCTCAAATTTCAATAATAATTTATACATCTTACTTCTCAGTTGTTTTTCACCACTGCATAATAATTTTTCAAATTCTGATTCCCCCCCCCTTGTACCGCCATTTCCTCAAGTCATCCTTTACCCTTTCTCTGATTTGATAGTAAGATAACCATGTTAATTTAATCCCTCCCTTTTCTAACTCTTGATTCTCCTCAGTTTTCCAGCTTCCCAATTCTTTCTTTGATTTGTTCCTCTAAATTAGCTAGTTGCCTATTCTTAGTTCCCTTCTACAAAAAGCTTCTTGTGAGGAAAGCCATCCTGGCATTTGAGGGCTGAGTCTATCTTTATGTTTATTCCATACTCTTAGTAAATGATTTCTAAATTCTGCATTAATTTTAATTTCCTCATACCTCAAACACCTGTGCGACCCCACCTTTAGATCATGCCCCTGCAAATCTAAGTTTCTCTTATTTCATTGCTTTAATCACGTTAAGCATGCCACTTCAAAATATCCTCTCAGATCCAGGCTTATTCTTCCCCTCTCTTTTTTGCATCCTCCTATATATATTTTTTTCCATTTTGGCCACACTCTGATGTTGCTTGGTCTCACGTGTCCCAATTTTCATCTGTGAAATATTGGAGGGTATCCACTACAGAGTGATGCTGGGGGTGTAGGAAATTATTGGTACTTAACATTAAGCAGAAGCGTAGCCCCAGTGCAATATGAACTTGTGGTATAAAACAGGATAGAAATATGCAGGATGCTCTAGTAAGGTTAAAAAGCAAAACTTATGTTTACTGTGGCAGAGAATACATCTGAGGCAGGAAAATACATAGATAGAAGAGAGTTACCTAACTTGGGTACAAGAGTCCCTAAAAGCTGACTCTGTATTTGAAGATTTGTACCATGGGGACAAAAAAGGACTTCAGCAGGATTTTCCTCATCCATGTTCTGACTGTGAATCGAGTATCTGAAGATCAGCCTTTCTGTGTGAGGAGAGGTTTTGTTTTGTTTTGTGTTTTTTTTTTTTGGTAATAGTAGTCAAATGCCTCTGGGAAGCCAACAAACAAAGCAGGAGAACAACAATATTCCTCAATATTCTTCCACAATACAACATAGTAAGAGGTATGTTACCTCTGAAAATGGTGGCTTCATTTTTACTTTTGTGGTTGATAAGGAGAGTTTTCATTGGCTGGAGTGAAGAAGATAGCGTGAAGTCTAGGTGCGTATGATGGATGTGGCAGAGCAAAAATGATGACTTGTATCATTCCCCCTTCCCAATATTTTGCCTGCATTCCAGATAGTAATGCATAAACATTGTTTCTCTTATGAACAAATTAATTGGAATAAGTGGAATATTTGAAACATAAATTGTTAACCTGAAGAGAGCTAAAAAGTGTAAAAGTTAAAATAATGATTAAAATTTATAATATACAAAAGTGGTTTCTTTGGGAGGAGTTCCAAAAATATTTAGTCAAACTGAGATAAGTAGAAGTGCCTCTGTTTTCTTTCTTTCCAAGAGGAAACCTCTGTACCTTCCTATAACAAAACAAGTGGGAAGATCCTGTTTACTTTTCCTTATTGTAAGGATTACCTGAATGAACTATCTGATGTCCCGAGGTCATTTTCAGTATTCCCACCACCACAGCTCCCAAATCAGGGAACATCAAATGGGTAGTACTGTTGAAGAAGTTTGTTCAGTCTTCATTTCTGAAGTGAAAGCAGCATGGTTCACACTAAATAATGTGCAGATTGGAATGCAGTTTCTTCTTTGGATTTAATACTTCTCTGAATTTTGCAATGTAGTTCTTCATTCAAATGAAGCACCAAGGTGTGCATAGAATCATAGAATCATAGAATTGTAGAGTTGGAAGAGACCACAAGAGCCATCCAGCCCAACCCCCTGCCAGGCAGGAAATCACGATCAAAGCATCCCTGACAGATGGCCATCCAGCCTCTGTTTAAAGACCTCCAAGGAAGGAGACCCCACCATGCTTCAAGGGAGTGTGTTCCACTGGCGAACAGCTCTTACTGTCAGAAAGTTCCTCCTAATGTTGAGGTGGAATCTCTGTTCCTGGAGCTTGCATCCATTGTTCCGTGTTCTAAGCTCTGGAGCAGCAGAAAACAAGCTTGCTCCATCCTCAATGTGACACCCCTTCAAATACTTAAACAGGGCTATCATATCATCCCTTAACCGTCTTTTTTCCAGGCTAAACATACCCAGCTCCTTAAGTCTTTCCTCATAAGGCATGGTTTCCAGACCTTTCACCATTTTAGTCACCCTCCTCTGGACACGCTCCAATTTGTCAATATCCTTTTTGAATTGTGGTGCCCAGAACTGGACACAGTATTCTAGGTGAGGCCTGACCAAGACAGAATAGAGAGGCACTATTACTTTCCTTGATCTAGACACTATACTTCTATTGATGCAGCCCAAAATCACATTGGCCTTTTTAGCTGCCACATCACACTGTTGACTCATGTTCAACTTGTGGTCTACTAGGACTCCTAGATCCCTTTCACACGTAGTCTCGTTCAGTCAGGTCTCCCCCATCTGAAATAGAAATAGAAATGTGCCTTCTACATTAAAACACAAGTAAAAATGTATGAGACATATGCAACTGAGTGCAGATTTTTTTTCTTTTTTAAAAAAGTCATATTAATAGAAAACAAAGATGGAATGTATGAATGAATAATCCCATTTAAAACTGATACAGACCAGGTAGAATCTGATCTGTCCATCCTTATAAATAGGTCACACTTGGGGGCTGTTTTGAGCCAGAAAAGACAGGAAAGCTGTCTTAAAATATAATGCAAGTTTATATGCAAGTGTGGAATAAAAAACTTTAAAAAATTTAAACATCACCTGTGAAAATGGCTTAGTTGAGCCTCCAGGGGAAAGTGAGGACTCATTTGTTAGGATGGTGAAGTATTAAGTCATAAAATAGCTATCTGCTCCCCTCTACTGGTAGCAAAGAAGAGCAAACTAATGAAACAGTGCTGTTACATTGTGAGATTGATTACCTTCCTGAACTTGATACTCTTTCCTTACACACACACACATACACACACACCACAGAGGTTCTTTTGTGGTCTCTCTCTCTCTCTTTTAATAATCCAACCAGAACTTTTATTAAGAGCCTTTAGGGAAAAAAATATCCTTGTCCTACCAAGCAGATGAGCATTGAATTGAAAGCTCTACTTTGAAATCATGGTTCACTGTTCAAAATCAACCAGTGCTTTGACTGCCTACTTGCCTTAGAAAATATTAGAAGTTGCATTTTAAGTTAAGTTACAGAGCAAGTGTTGCAGATCTTGAAGTGATGTGAAAACTTGAAAAAATGTTATGTTGGAAAACATTTTAAGAGTTTGCTCAGGGTAAACAGCAAGGCTGGATTTTTCTGGACAAAAGTCAAGACATTGGTGCCTCCTGTATCCTCTATCTGAGCAATAGAAACTCCTCTACTCCATTCTTTACCAAGGGGCGGAGGAGTGTGTGTGTGGGAGAGGACATACACACAAACAGAACAGGTGCAGCACCAGTGCACAGAGTTCTTCACTGTGGGAGATACCGTACCCTCCAACAATTCACAGATGAAAACTAGGGGCTTGTCTAAGCAGCAAAAATACTCCTTACAGAATGCGAGGAGAATATGAGCTGTCTTAATGTCATCTTGTATTGTTTTCCAATTTCGGAAGGAGGGGGCAAAAACCTCCAAAAACTCCAAAGTAAAAGCCTTTGCAGCTTGCCCAGCGTTAAAAAAAAACAAAACAGTAGGGGGAATGTGAGTGCTAAGGCAATAAAATGAGGTTTCTTTTCTTCTTTTTTGTAAAGGTGAAATATTTCTCTATTGCACATTGGAAATAGTTTTTAAAAAACATATTCGGCAGCAGCAAATTGAGGTAATTAAAATGTGAGTAATTCACTTGATCCTCAGGCAGGTGAAGTTTATGCCTGCAAAAAACCAAACAAAAACAAAAAACAACAAAAAATTAAGACAAATCACAGCTGCTGTAAATTGCCATTACTGCAGAGCAATCGCTTCTTTCCCCTCATATAGACAAGCCCTAGGACAAACATGGCTAAGCAACATCACACTGTGGCCAAGATGGCAGAAGTTATAATGAGGAAGAACCCCAATAGTTGGCAGGAATGTTTTTGCTAAGAATCTCACAAATCTGATCAGGAATGCTTTAAACTTTGGGCTTGTCTACCTGGGCAAAACCCCTCGTACTCATAGAATTATAGAATCATAGAATTGTTGAGTTGAAGAGGCCATAAGGGCCATCCAGTCCAACCCCCTGCCATGCAGGAGTACACAATCAAAGCATCCCTGACAGATGGCCATCCAGCCTCTGTTTAAAGACCTCCAAGGAAGGAGACCCCACCACGCTCCGAGGGAGTGTGTTCCACTAGCGAACAGCTCTTAGTGTCAGAAAGTTCCTCCTAATGTTGAGGAGGAATCTTTGTTCCTGGAGCTCACATCCATTGTTCCGTGTTCTAGTCTCTGGAGCAGCAGAAAACAAGCTTGCTCCATCCACAATGTGACACCCTTCAAATACTTAAACAGTATTTTTTAAACATATCACCCCTTAACCGTCTTTTTTCCAGGCTAAACATACCCAGCTCCTTAAGTCTTTCCTCATAAGGCATGGTTTCCAGACCTTTCACCATTTTGGTCGCCCTCCTCTGGATACGCTCCAATTTGTCAATATCCTTTTTGAATTGTGGTGCCCAGAACTGGACACATTATTCGAGGTGAGGCCTGACCAAGGAAGAATAGAGCGGCACTGTTACTTCCCTTGGTCTAGACACTATACTTCTATTGATCCAGCCCAAAATCACATTGGCCTTTTTAGCTGCCGCATCACACTGTTGACTAATGTTCAACTTGTGGTCTACTAAGTCTCCTAGATCCCTTTTGCACGTAGTCTCGTTCAGCCAGGTCTCCCCCATCCTGTATCTATGCATATCTATGCATATGCATATTTTCAGCACAGTTGACACATGGTGTTTATGATGATGCACATTTTCACTGGGGTTTCTGCAGGAAAATCTAGATCCACAAGATCCATGGTTTGCTCTGCATTTGAGGGGAAAACCTGGATTTTTGGCTGTGTGGCAGCTGAGGACTGGCTTCGGAGCAAAGCTGTAGTGGGACTTCCAGTGGACAGGACTCCATTCTGGTGATGTTTTTATTTTTAATTTTTTGATTGTGCACATATCTGGATAAGCGTATCCCCACTAATCCAGCAATACAGTACTCTGGGACCACATATATCTTCTTATTCGCATGCATGAGCAGACAGAAAAAATACAATGGAGCCGCCTTGGCCGTGTGGCCGGAAATAGTATGACATATAGGACACGTGACCAGTGTAGGACTGCCCTTTTATTCTGATACAGATTACAGATACTCTCATCTACCATTGGAGAAGCCTGGTGTGTGCAGTGTTTATGGGGCCACTGTGGATGAAAGAAATCTGCCATGGTTACAAGGTAGGCTCATGGTTTCCTGCCAGTGTAAACAAGCCCTGAGTTATGTGTGGGAGGATGATAGTATTCTTGAGGACAGGAGTTCATCAAGTGCTGGAGATAATAGCCCAAATGTTTTAGAGGGAACTGGCCAAATAGTACAAGAACTCAACAGTGGGATGAAAGCCCCCCTGAAATAAGCAGCTAGGGGGAATGGCATATGGTCTTAGATGCCTGTACACTAATGAACAGAGTATAGGAAATAAACAAGATAAACTGGAACTCTTAACACAGCAAAGCAAATATGATATAGGAGACCTCACTGAAACCTGGTGGGATGAGTCTCATGATTGGAATGTAGTAAATAGAGGGGTATAACCTATTTCAGAGAAATAGACCAAACAGGAAAGGAGGAGGAGTATCATTATATGTCAAGGATGTTTACACCTGTGAAGATATCCATGACTTAAATCATGGAAGCTAGGTTAAGACCATCTAGGTAAAAATTAAGGGGGAGAGAAATAACAGCGACATCATTGTGGGGGTCTCCTCTGGTCAAACCCCAGAGTGCAGAGGTCTATTTACTTGTCCTTGTTTTCCATCCAAAAATATCCCACCTCCTGGCAGCTGCTGAATCCTGGGAGGGCCCCCTTGTCTTATAAGAAATATTAATGGAAGAAGAGAAGCTTGAATCCAGGATGGGTGGCTCCTGTGAGATGGAAATTCCCAGTTCCTGCTTTACATGAAAAGATAGGAATTGTCTGTCAGTCTTTGGCTCATAGAGAGGCACATGGAGATACACCCTATGCCCCTTTTTTGTATTGATTCGAAGTACAAACTGGTAGTCAGAGGGAATAATTAGGTTTAGAACATTTTTAGCCTAAATGCTACTTCTTGGAAATAGCTGTGCTTTTAGCACCATCTAGGGGATTTTTATTTCTCTTTCAGGCCTGCTCAACATTATTATGTTTCTTGTAAGTGGTTCAAGTAGGAAATTATGTGCAGACAAACAGCATTAGATGTTTTTTTCCACCATTTCTCAGTCTTTTGGATCCATTTCTTTATTACCTTCTCCACATATATTAAAAAAGTTGAAATAGTAAATAATACCTTAAGTACAGTTCTGTTAGTGTAATCATGATTTAGTGATAAACCTGGATGAAGCCAGAGCTTGGAAAAGTTAAATTTTGGACACCACTTCCCAGAAATCACTGGCTAGCATTCTGGAAGCTGTCATCCAAACATGTAATTTTTCAAAGCTTCAGGTGAAGTTAAATTCCAAATTGCATGTCAAGTGAAACACAAATGTCACATTACATTATCCCATGATGGTGGGGAGCTCCACTTCACACACTTCCCCTAAAAGTGTTCACAACAATATAATGGCCTGAATCCAACTAAAGCTGAACTCTGGGTCAATGGAAACATAGGGCCTGTCTATACAGGAAAAAAAAAACTTACGGTGTTCGGAAGATCGATCATCTGTACACACGGCCGTTCAGATGCATACCAGTGGGGTGCCACAGGGTTCTGTCCTGGGCCCAGTGCTATTCAACAGCTTTATCAATGACTTGGATGAGGGAATTAGGGGCATACTTCTCAAATTTGCAGATGACACCAAATTAGGAGGAGTAGCTAATACCCTAGAGGATCAAAATTCAGAATGACCTGGATAGACTGGAGAGCTGGGCCAAAGCTAACAAAATGAAATTCAATATGGAGAAATGTAAGGTACTGCACTTAGGGCAGAAAAATGAAATGCATAGATATAGGATGGGAGAGACCTGGCTGAATGAGACTACATGCGAAAGGGATCTAGGAGTCCTAGTAGACCACAAGTTGAACATGAGTCAACAGTGTGATGCGGCAGCTAAAAAGGCCAATGTGATTTTGGGCTGCATCAATAGAAGTATAGTGTCTAGATCAAGGGAAGTAATAGTGCCTCTCTATTCTGCCTTGGTGAGACCTCACCTAGAATACTGTGTCTAGTTCTGGGCACCACAATTCAAAAAGGATATTGACAAATTGGAGCATGTCCAGAGAAGGGCAACTAAAATGTTGAAAGGTCTGGAAACCATGCCTTATGAGGAGAGACTTAAGGAGCTGGGTGTGTTTAGCCTGGGAAAAAAGACAGTTAAGAGGCGATATGATAGCCCTGTTTAAGTATTTGAAGGGGTGTCACGTTGAGGATGGAGCAGGCTTGTGTTCTGCTGCTCCAGAGACTGGAACACGGAACAATGGATGCAAGCTCCAGGGACAAAGATTCCACCTCAACATTAGGAGGAACTTTTTGACAGTAAGAGCTGTTCGGCAGTGGAACACGCTCCCTCGGAGCGTGGTGGGGTCTCCTTCCTTGGAGGTCTTTAAACAGAGGCTGGATGGCCATCTGTCAGGGATGCTTTGATTGTGATTTCCTGCGTGGCAGGAGGTTGGACTGGATGGCCCTTGTAGTCTCTTCCAACTCAACAATTCTATGATTGTATGATTCTATGTGTCATTTGGAAGGGGGGCTAACAAATCCCCTATAAACTCTGTGGATTCAGCATTCAGGAGGATTAGCAAATCTCCAGCTAAAATCTGTACAGCCATTCGTATTGTTGATGGTCTGTACACCCTATTCGCACACATACAAACAGGCAATGTAATCTGATTGGCTGGCCGAGCACAGGGAGTAGGGCTAGCAAAGAGGGGAATTGGGAGCAGCTGCCATGTTGGATTCCCGGTTAAGTGAAAGTCTGATAAGTCCATGAATTTTACATTTATTCCTTTTTATTTTATCTTGTAAATATGGAAAACCGATTGTCCGCATAACAAGCACCTTATTAAATTAAAAAAAAAAGCAGTGGGAGATTTAAAACTGCCACTTGGATTGCTTGCTCCAGCCAGCTGGGCAAGGGGGGTCATACAGTGTTTAGGAGGGGTAAAAATCGTGTAGGTGGATCGTATGCATATGAACGGCTGCCTTTTTGAATTTTTTTTAACCCCCAAACGGATTTTTTTTTTAATCGTGTAGACATGCCCATAGTAAGTCTATACAGTCAACCCTCTGTATCCGTATGTTCCACATCTACAGATTCAACCAACCACAGATCGAAAATATTCAAAAATAGCAGTGAGGGATATCTCATCTTTATCCCTCACACCAGCCACTGGCCTCACAAGAGGACTGTGGTGGAAGGTGTTCTGCAGTGAAGAAGCCATTGAGGTGAAGCAGGGGAGAAAGTAAGAGGGAGGAAGAGAAGGAAAGAAGAGAAGGGGCTGCTCAGAGCGGAACCCCAGAAGGCTTATGGTAAGATGAAGCTTGGCAGAGGCTCAGAGCTGCCTTCTCTTCCTGTGGTGGCTGACAGACACAGCAGGTGGGTGGGCATCCCCTTTGCCAGTGGTTTTCAAGGTGGGGACTTGAGCATCCATGAATTTTGTTATCTGTGGTGGGGAGGTGTCCTGGCACTAATCCCCCATGGATTTGGAGGATTGACTGTACTTCTGTTAGTTACATTAACTCAATTTTTTTGTGTGTCACCATAAAAGCTTCAGTATGACAAGAAAAACAAGCGAGATTGGGGAGAAGAATAGATATGGACTGGGACAGGACCTTGCCACCTCAAGAAGAAGTCAATACCTCTATTCAGGCAACTGCTTAGCAATACACAGCACACCTTCTAACTGTCCTGATTTGGCAGGAGCTGTCCCAATAAATCCCCTGCCATTTTACTTTTTCAGCTGCTTTTAAAATGTCTCCTTTCTCTCTCCTCCTCCCACACCACCTCCCCACCATTGTTCTGAGTTTACATTTACAAAATGCAAAATGAGTTCAAAGTGCACAAGTAGTTTGCTCTCAATTAACTGAACAGGAGAGGAGAGGAGAGGAGAGGAGAGGAGAGGGTAGAATCTTGCCCTTCCCAGTAGGCCTGGGCAAAAGCAAACTGCTGCAGCCTCTCCTAGTTTGTGTGTTCTTCATTAATAACTTTTGGTGTCTTCACCACGCTCTGATGTTGCTTGGCCACATGTGTCCCAGTGTTCATTTGTGGAATGAAATGGCTTTATTGACCTACACTGTTATAGCACTATTATTCCACTTTAACTGTTATGGCAGTTCAGATGCCAAGATTGACAAAGAGATCGATCACAGATTAGCAAAGGCATGTAGCGCATTTGGAAAACTTCACAAAAGAGTCTGGAGTAACAAACACCTGAGACGAAGCACAAAAATCAGTGTGTATAGAGCCATTGAACTGTCTATTGTCCTTTACGGGTCTGAAGCATGGGTCACCTATCGCCAACACTTACGACTCCTCGAACGCTTTCATCAGTGCTGTAAACGCACAATCCTAAATATACACTGGTCTGACTATGTGATGAATGTTGCTGTCCTTGAGCAAGCAGGGATCACCAGCATTGAGGCCATGATATTGAGAACGCAGCTGCGTTTCTAGGATGGAGGACCATCGCCTCCCCAAAATAGTACTCTATGGTGAACTTGCCATGGGTCAGCGTAAGAGGGTGCTCCAAAAAAGCGATACAAGGACTCCCTGAAACAACATCTCAGGCTTGGCCAAATTGATCACCAACAATGGTCCGCCCTGGCCTCACATCGGGAGGCATGGAGACGCACTATCCACAATGCTGCAGCCTTATTTGAGAACTCACACCGAACATGTCTTGAAGAGAAATGACAACGCAGAAAGAATCACAACCCGGAAACATCACCCAAGGATACCTTCTGCTGTGCTTTCTGCAACTGGACTTGTTTATCTCGGATTGGCCTTTTCAGTCATCAGCGCGCTTGAAGAAAGTGCGGGATGAGTTCTTCCTGAAACTTCGTTTGCGAAGACAAGCCAGAGAGAGAGAGAGAGATTCCACTTTAACTGTTATGGCTGCCTCTTGTGGAATTCTGGGGTTTGTAGTTTAGTGAGGCCTAAGAGCCCTCTGGCTAAGCTGCAAATCCCAGGATTCCACAGGAGGAAGCCACAGTGTAACGTGAGCAGGCCGTTAGAGACAGCAAGGCCATTCACATTCAACTGCACTCTCCATTGCTGTCCAATATAGGGCCAAGCATGGTCTGGCCCACAGGCTGCATGTGGCCCCAAGGACTTTTTGTGGCCCTCACCCTTAAATGCCTCCAGCTGAATTTTTTGTTGTTGTTGTTGTTGTTAATCAAAAATCAGGGCCAGAGAGTTCCAATTTTGCATGGGAAAAAAATACAGTTCTTTCTGCACTCCATCTAGCTTGCTCCAGCCTCCTAACTAAATGTTGCAAGAGTGGGCAATTGACCACTTCTGGTGTATATTTTCCAAGGGTTTTTTGGGGGGCGGGGGGTTCAGGCCTGGTGCACCTGTGATGGGTCTTAGGGATGGAATATTGACCCCAATAATAGAGTTGCCAGTGTCAGGTTTCAGTCTGAGAGGGAAGAGAATAGGCTTACCTACTGTCCACTGAGCAGTCCCTACTGGATATCAGTTCAGTTACAGAACATTCTGTCTCTGTAGATTAGTAGAGCAGTGTTTCTTAACCTGTGGTCCATGGACCCCCAGGGGTCTGCAATGTCCTCACAGCGGGTCCGCAAAGGCTTGAAGGCTACTCAGCCCACTTCCTCCCTGCAGTGGAGTGGCCACATGCAGGAGCCAAGGCAAAGGCTGTCTGGCTAACTCTGTACATTGATATTCAGTCCACTCCAGGTACAAACTTGCAGGAAGAAGCAGGAGAAAAGTCTTTTCCCTCTCCCTCCAGTGCCTCTGAGGGAAGGTTTAATGGATGGTATAATTGTATTATTGTGTTGTTGTTGTTCTGTTATTATTGTTATTGTTATTATTGTTTTAAATCTTGAGTTAAGTCTTGGGGATCGATGGCAACAAAAGATATTTAAAAGGGAATCCCCGGTAAAGAAAAAGTTAAGGATCAGATTAGAGGAAAGAGGATTAGAGGAAAGAGGAGTGTTACATATCATTCCGGTTGGCTGAAATTACTTTCTTTAACACAGCAGGGCTAAATACTGCAGAAAGTGAAGTTTGGACAGTGAAAGTGTGGTGATAATGGCCTTAAACAAGTTTGGTTGAAGGAATACCTCTTTATAAGGATCTTGAATACTTTCTACATGGGCTAATGAGGGCTGGCATCCTGTTCAGCAGTGACAATAATGTAAAATATTTTAACGGCTGGGGATTCAGGTTTATGATCATGAGCAACCAACATGACCCCCCACGCTGACCTACCTTTGAAGTCTGGCAGCTCCCTGACAGAAATGTTTCTGAGGTGCTGGGGACTTGGGTGCTCGGAAATGATGTCTGCAGGATGCACCCTGTCATGGATGCCTTGGGACAAGCAGTTGTGGCAGGATCTCAAGGTGCATCTCCAGGTGCCTGTTCTCACATTATTGAGAGACTGTTGTAGGTGCCATTTCCCAGAAGCTCAGAAATTCTTTGGGGAGGTTGGCGCCAGGCTGTAAAGGTAGGGTGTTTTTGTTTTTTGTTTTGTCAGGGTGGGGGGAGACATGTCATCAAATCTAATAATGATAACACAGTTCTGCCATCGTACTTACAATGATAAAGTAGGATCTTGGCCCACATCCCTATCCTGAAGTAAACGTGTTTCTTCCTAAGTGGAGTTACTGATGAAGAAGGAGGTAGTCCTCAAAATGCCAAGCTATGCAGGTCAAATCCCACAATATAGCTTTCCCTTATTTAGGCTGCTAACCTATGCTTGCTTTCCTGAGACTAAGCCCCATGTAAATCAATATAACTTAATTAAAACATGTTAATTTTTTTTAGCTCAACATACCAGGAAGGTTTTCCTTGGTTTTTTTCCGGGCTGTGAGGCCACGTTCTGGAATAGTTTCTTTTTGACGTTTCACCTGTATCTGTGGCTGGCATCTTCAGAGAATGGTTGGGTAGGAGTGTGTGTGGAGTTTATATGCTGTGTTTATATGTTGGGGAGTATATGTAAATTTGTGTAATTGAATGGTTAGTTTCTGGGTATAGAAATGCAAGGCTGATTAGTGTCTGTTTGGCTAATGGTTGGTTGATGGGCCATTATCTGCTAGAACTCTCCTTGTCCCTGGGTGGAATTCTTTTGTAAGTGTTGAGTTTTGATTCTATTGTTTTTCAAAACTGGGAGCCAGATATTGTTTACTTTTAGGGTTTCTTCTTTTTTGTTGAAGTTGTTCTGGTGTTTGTGGATTTCAGTAGCTTCTCTGTGCTTTGTGACATGGTAGTTGTTGGCCTTGTCCAGAATTTCTGTGTTTTTAAATAACATTTTTTGTCCAGGTTGGTTTATAATATGTTCTGCTACTGCTGATTTTTCTGGCTGGCCCAGTCTGCATTGTCTCTCATGTTCCTTGATTCGTGTTTGCACACTGTGTTTAGTGGTCCCTATGTAAACTTGTCCACAGCTGCATGGTATGCGGTAAACTCCTACAACTGTGAGAGGGTTGATTTTCTTTCTATCAGCTTTCTTCACTGTCCAGCAGTCACTTCCATAGATGGTGATGGGAAATACGATGACTTGGACAATCCTAACTTGTTTTATATCTTTGCACTTTGGGTTTTGTCTAGTTCTTTCATATCTGCCCTTCCCATTTCTAGTCTTCTTCTAATTTCTTGACTGCAATCTCCATTCTGATCAATGATTGATCCAAGGTATGGGAAACCTTTAGCCTATTTCAATTTCCTTGTTGTCTATATTGAATTTCTGTAGATTATTACACGATGTAAGTCAATATTCAAAGTCATTGCTGTGTTAGGCTGTTTTAGCATGAAGAGATACAAAGGAATCCTGTAGCACCTTTGAGATTAAGGAGATTATCAGATGCTTTAGAAAAAACCCAAGGAGCTCCTGAGAATGATGTCACTGTACTGCCAAAGGGTCACAATATCACATGATGCCATCCTCCTCTTGTGCTTCCTCCATTCTCCCTCTGTTCTGAGATGACAAAAAAGTGCCACTTTTCATTAGTGAAAACTTCCACTAATGAAAAGCAGTGCTTTTTTGTTGCTCTAGCACAGAGGGAGAATGGAGCAAGCACACCAGGAGGATGGTGCGTGTGATATTTGGACCCTTTGGTGGTACAGTGATGTTCTCTTGAGCTTCTTCTTGTTGTTGTTTTTTGAAAGCCTCTGATAATCTCCTAACTGAGAAAAAGAAAATTCAATCATGAGCTTTTGTGGACTAGAGCTCATGTAAGTGGAATGAAGTTCATGAAAGCTTATGCTAGAAATTTCTGCTTATCAGGTAAGGGTTTATCACATGAGGGAAGGAAAGTGGCAGTGCACTCCATTAATAGCATCACCCATCTTGCCCTATCGCACTAGTTTGGTGTGTTTCAGTTGTTTCCCCATTACCTGAGTCTTTTTGCTAATTGTAAAAATCTGTTAGCAAAAAGGCCTGCCTTTACCACCATCTCCCACGGAATAGGAGAACAGCGGAACTCCCCAACGTTGTGTGATAAAGCAAGGTGGGATATGCTACTTTTGGGCTTCCCTTCTGCTTCCCTTCCCTTGTGTGATAAGCCCCTTAGTCTCAAAGAAGCTATGGGATTCCTTTATATCTTTTATGTAAGTCTAGTATCTATACACGGCTGAGCTGTGGCTAAGAGATGAAAGAGCTGTTCTGTGGTGGGCATGGAGTAAAACCACAGATCAATGGTAGAAAACTAGCTTCATATGCAGATGTCACCAAGCTCAATTATCTCCAGTTAGCAGAATCTTAGTGGTGAAGTGGTAAATTTTGCAGGCCCTCCTCACGAAGAGTCCTCCAAGAAGAGTTCAGAAATACAGGTGTCTGTGTTGATCTGTCTCTGTCTTTCTGTCTGTCTGTCTGCTATCTGCCTGTCCATTTGTCTCTCTCATCTATAAATTCCAGTTTTCAGTTGGAATCCAGTTGAGTGTTAGGGTCACATTGTTGATATTGGAGTCTGGCATTCAGTGATACAGTTATGGATTCATACCCTAGAGTTACAGATCCATAACTGCTATGTATTCAGTAAGACTGTGTAGTCGTAGTACATAAATGGAACCCCAGCCCACCTTAAGAGCCAGCAGTTGGATTGAGAGGCAGTCCATTCAGCTTCCAATTGGAGTGCAAGTAGGATAACTCCCCCCTCCTACCAGCAAATGAGGCTGTGACATCAGAAGCAGTACCCCTGTCACAAGTCCTTGCTGCATCCTCACTCACTGGTTGGGATGGAAATGCCATCCTCCTTGTGCTCTGAGTGGAAGCTGAACAGACTTCTTTCTCTGAACTGGCTGCTGGTTCTTAAGGTGGGGTGGGCTAAGGCCAGGAGCATGGCCCTCAGAAGGGGGAGGCACTGACAGGGCTCTAGCCTGGGGACCTGGGATTAGGAGGGGTCCCCAGTGTGATATTGTTGTAAGTTTTTATTATGTAAACCCATCTAGGTTTTTTAAAATAAATATAAATATTACTTTGGTGTCATCATTTGAACTGACTTGTTTTAATTTTTATCCCAAATCATGTAGATCATCTCACTGCCCTTAACCTTAGCTGTAGGTAGGGAGTTCCATGTTCTCCCTCTGCCTGGCTGCTGCCCTGTTGCAGAAGAGTAAGAATGAGGAAGGCAATTCGGGCAATGAAGAAACAGCTGGAACACAAGCACTGAGAGAGTGCAGGTGCTTCCATAACTATTTTTTACATGAGTGTAGAGGACTGTTGTGTCAGACCCTCTAGTCCTAAAATGCTTAACTTCTGAATTTCTATATTTAACTCTCCTCCAGGCACATTTCAATCTGGAACATAGATTTTTTTTTTTTGTTTAATGGTTAACATGGAATGCTTCCATGTGCAGTGGAGGTTTTCCTCTTCAGGCTATTGTTCTCCACATGAAACACATGAAGAGGATAATGATGGGCTGGGTGGACTAGCATGGGCCCCCTCGTGTGTTATCTTAATTATATAAAGGAGTACAGTCTGTTCTATGATCTGGTACTTGTACTGTGAAACTGAAACGAGGGGTGTTGTTTTCATAGTAAAGATGTCTTTATTCCAAAATAATAATGTGTTAGCCAGACAACTACATACAAAACATCTACACAAGACTTTGGTAAGAAATATATCCATGACAGCTTTCTCAGAAATTCCATAGTGAACCAAAACCAACAAAGAAAACTTAAAAACAAAGAGGGTTTTTTTGTTTTTAAAAAACCAAGTTGTTTTTATTAAACCCTATTGTACATAGAAGCCCCCTAACATTTCTGTTTCATTGCTTGTAAAGTTTCTACAGATTATGTTAGAAAAGAAAGAAAGAAACGACACAGACTGTTAATAAATGGCATGTTAGGTGTATAAAATCCCTAGAGCTTATGCCTGTGCTTTCAGTTCCAGAGTGTGCAACAGGCATATATTATTGTATACAATAACAAGCGTGGCTTTTTGTTGATGTGCAGCAAATACTACACTACTAGGCTTACAGTAACACTGAAATAAGTACAGTGTATATGCATCCCCTATTACTTTTCCTCTCATTTTCCTTAAGGGCATCAGTCTAGCTAAATAAAGTTAGACATGATTAAATCCTAGGAAACTGATGGGACAAGGTAGTCATCATTCAAGTCTCACTGAAAATTATAAACTTTAATTGGGAGTTGAACCCTCTCTTCTTTCACTTTGATTTTTTCCCCTGAAACTTGAGTTGTTGTTGTTGTTTTTACAAACATATCTAACTTAAATATACCCCTGCCCTTTTGTATCAAATTAGAATAAATTTGTCACTTTGAACTGGGACAACTACATTTATCAGTTGATATAAATAAGATGGAACAGCCAAATTGTCTTCAACTGCAAGTTGTTTCATGCTTTCTGATAGCAACCCTTTGAAAAGTCAGCCAACCATTCATAATTCTGTTAGATATTAAAGAAATTAATAGCAACTATACCAGGCAACCACTGTGCCAGCCAGATATTAAAAACTGTGAAAGACATATGATTAATTCCACTGAAAATACTAAATTCAGTGGAGCAGCACACTTCCTAGGACAATTACTAACACTGAATACATACACATTTTTTTTTTAAAAAAACCCTGACAACATTTTAATGCAAGTTTCTTTTTTCTTTTTTGCACTTAAATGCCACTGGATATATTCAAGTGCATACACATTTCATGCATATTTGGACTGAAGTAATGTGTATCTCATTGAATTAAAACATAATTGGATCTTAAATATCTGAAACCTAGGGGTGAAAAACAAAGGCCCATCAACCAAATCCCACACAATCCCATACATATGCTTGTTCCTTCATGATACTCCTGCTTGGTACTATCCAACCACCTACAACACTAAGGGGCTCCTGAATTTTCCTGCTCCTTGGCCTTCCATTGCTTTTGATACATAATGGCTGCTGCTGCACTGCAAAATTAATGCAGTTTAACACTGCTTTAACTGTCCTGGCTCAATGTTATTGAATTCTGGGAATTGTAATTTTGCGAGATATTTAGCCTTCTCTGTCAGAGACCATTCTGACCTGCAGAGAAACTGCAAACTGCAGAGACCTGCAGTTTGTTGTGCCACAACAAACTGCAAATCCCAGGATTCCATAAAATGGCACCATGACAGTTAAAATGGTGTCAAAGTGCATTAATTCTGCAGTGTGGCAGCAGCCTTATACAGGACATGGCTCCCCATTCAGTGCAATTCTCCCACCCCCAAGTAAATTGTTACAAGAGAAGACACTCCTCCACTATTATGCACTGTCTGTGACAAGATCATATCCTTCTCCAAGCCACTCAAGGATGAATATGAATGAAGATGGGGAAGTCTCATGAGATGGAAAAATATGTTAAGGATTTGGGCGGATAAGTGCAAATGGTTGAGCAGGTTACATGTGTATACATGTCTCTTGGAGATAAAAGAGCGCTGTCAACTTTCTGGGATTAGAAACAACTTTTCTGTTGAGGATCCTCTTGATCTGAGCATGACAAAATCAAAGAGAACAGTGCAACATTCAAACAAAAGGATGTATATTCAAAATAGTGCCTTTGCTCTTGAGTAACAGGGCCTCTCTCAAAACTGTATGTTGTTGCTGTCAGTGGTTTGTTTGTTTTTTTTAAATCCACAACTTCATCTCCTCAGATTTTAACTTGGTAAAGTGCAGAGCCCCTGTAAGGGCAGAGACACTGGCAGTTAAAATGAAGAGCGAATTCTGAAGCAACTTCTAGAGCTCAACAAATCATAAATGGACAAATGCTGCTTGTGTTGGCTGACTATATTGGTTTTATTTGAGGAGGACCCTAGATTCCAATTTATTTGAAGAGAACCCTAGATTCCAATTAGGTTGGATTCATTCTCAGAAAGGTTATGTGGATAAGCAACTAAAGTAAAACCTGTGGTGGGGAATGTGGAACCCTTGCAAAGGTTGTTTGGTAGCCAGCTCCTACCAGCCTGAGCCAGCATCACCAATAGTGAAGGATCATGGAAGCAGTAGTCATTTGAAGAGCTACATGTCCCCCATTCCTGACACAAAGTTTTCCGTGTATATATTCTTATCAAAATGTTCTCCCAAGGGCTATAAGATTATGTCAGAAGAGTACAGGGCACATCCCCTCTTGCTATAGCTCAAGGTGCCTGATAGAGTCTGAGGTCTAGCCCTGAGGTTTGTTTCATTCTGAGGCCAAGGACTGCAACATGTTTGTCATAGTTTTGGAAATATCAAATTCGACTCAGGTTTGTGGATGGGCAAAGGACTTGTATAATGGAGATGATGTCTAACATGGAAGAGAATGAGGAAATGGGACATCCCATTTGATATGATTTTTCAGTTGATAATCTTTCACACGCCACTGAACTTTGCTATCTGATTCTCTCTTTTAATTTTCCTGATGTGCCAGTGACCCCCATTTTGATATGTCCTCCTCAGCAAGTAAGCTGCTTTGGCAAAGTTATGTTGCACAAGTGGCTCTTTCCTTCCTCCATCAGTCATGCATTCCCCAGAGAAGACAAATGCAGATGAATACATAGATTATCTTACTGGGATTGTCAACTGCAAGACACTAAGACATTGCAAGGGATGCAGGCTCCTTTTCATTCAACGAGAGCGCTCCTTCAATTCCTCCTGTGACTTCTTTTTAATAAGGTATTACTGTGCTTTTTTTTCCTTTTCCAAGTGAAACTGAACAAGACATTCAAGTAAATATATTCAGAGCTATTAACTACAAAATAGCCAATGTTGCCTTTTCTTACTCTTCATTTTTGCACACTGAAAACAAATGGTGTTTCTCCATAATTATATTCATTGTGCTAGGGAATGGGTAACCTTCAAGCGATTCATTTAATAAACCTTTGCCAGAATCTTATATGACCTGTTATATAAATTTAGGTATATTTAGCTACATAGTAGAGGCTCAAAGAAACCCCTTTAATGAATTGCAGAGATGCATAAAAGAACACCAGGAAGAGTGCCCAATGTGCAGCATAACCAATGCACATCAGTTCTGTTGTGCATTGGGCACCAGTGTGCATTGGGCACTTTGCTGGCTCTGTAACAGCAGCCCTTGACTGGATATGAAAGTTATGCAACTGTGCAGTTCTAATTCCTGAAGATGTAAATCTACTTCTGAAGACATAAATCCTCAACAGGATTCTGGCCTTGGTCAATTCCTGGCTTGTAGTAAGCTACCCTTTAGCCCTATGGCCTCATGGTAGGTCAGCTACTATCCACCCTTTTCTTCCATGGGATAATTATGAGTTATGCTCTTTGTAATGGTGCTGACATTTGCCATCCTTCGAGTTCCTATCAGTTTTCAATCAATGATCCATTACATAATACATAAAGTAGCACCAACCTGTGGATTCCCACAGTACAGCTAATTTCTGCAATATAACTGATGAGAACCATAATCACTGAGGAACATGGCAGCCAGGACCTGAGATCTGTCAGGAAAATGAGAAAAAATGAAAATATGGTAGATGTAGTGGTATATCAGGAGAGCAAGTTAGCATATCCATGAAGAGATGGAGAAACAAAATGAATGTGTTGCATCTGAAAGAAGTCAAAACAATATCTGATGTACAATGGAGAACTCTGCCCTTCTTACTCCTCAGAATCACATGGCAAGGTTTGGACCTTTGGAACTATGCAAATTCACTCCTGGGTGCATACTGCATATTTATCAGAGCTTAGAAAAGTTACTTTTCAGACTATACTTTCCAGAATCTCCCAGCCAGCATGGTCAACATTTATGTAGGCCTAACTCTTTGAAAATCATGGTTTTCTTTAAAGTTCATGGGATCTGTTTGGCCAAGCTCTACTTCATGCAAGGAGGGCCCAGTAAGGTAAATGTATATTTTACTGTCTCTCATCGCCTAAGATGTGATTATGTGAAAGAGTGTGCAAAGTGATCTTGGATGCAGTCCACTGGCTAGTTTACAGGTGTGATTTGCAGACAGTGAAAATTTTCATCCTTGCTATTAGAAAGTGAAAAGAACAACAACAACAAAAAGATTTTATTTTGTAGGGGTCTGTAGCATTTCCATGAAGGAAAAGTAAGTGTGTCTAAGGATTGCTATTATACATTTTTTACACTTGTGATGGTAAAAGACAAATATGCACCTGTAGTATTATTGAAGTTAATTCCTTGGCACAGTTGTGTAATCACAGAGGCACTGCTTTGAGTGTTTTGAAACTGGATCCAAATAGATATTTACGTCTGCAATGTCAATTACGCATGCACCCCATGTATTTATAGGGAATATTTCTATGATTATGGTGTGTCCATACAGAGATGTCTATAATTTCAAAAGTTATAGGATTTCACAATGACTTCACTGGTTTTATGCATTAAGGGCTCGCTGGAGCATCAAGAAACAACTCTCAGCTTACATCGGGGAGGAAATATTTATAAAATATATCTCTTGCACCAGCAAGACTAATAAGCAAACCACACTGCAAAAATGAAGACTAATATACACAATTTATATCTTTTCTTTAAAAAAAATCAAATCAAGGTTGATTTTACATTTAGCTCAGAGTGCATTATTTGAAAGACTCAGGTTTTGCTAACAAGGGTGGACATTGCAGGCTCTCAGTTCCTTCTTGTCTTTGCAGCTGGTAAACTGAGTGCTTTTGAATCGCTTCTTGACTGTCATGAACCTTTCTTGGATTCCACCCCCACACAATTTGGTACATTCTGACCAAGCAGTCCATGGTTTCATCTTGCAACCTAAAATTTAAAAAAAAAAAAAAAGGAGGGGGAGT
The DNA here is from genome assembly GCA_030847615.1 of Gambelia wislizenii. Classification (NCBI taxonomy): domain Eukaryota; kingdom Metazoa; phylum Chordata; class Lepidosauria; order Squamata; family Crotaphytidae; genus Gambelia; species Gambelia wislizenii. The sequence goes on from JAUMIR010000001.1 coordinate 372,474,886, forward strand.
GAGTTCTGTAACAATCATTAGAATGCATTTGACATGTCTTCTTTCTACTTGTTAGGGCTACCCCAAGACATTTTGCTACCCGAGGCAGAACAGCAAGGATCCCCTCTCCCCCACCAAATCAAGGCATACAGTGCACAAGTTACTGACTGTGGTTAATAAAAATGCCACAATTTCATCTCCCACTTCTTTGCAGTAAATTCATCTTCATCATGATCATGATCATGACCACCACCACTACCATCAATCATCATCATCATCATAGCTGCTATTTGGTGTTAAATCAAGGCCTCAGTCCATTGGCTAGTCCAAACTAGAGTGGGTCTCCTGAATCAATTGCTGAAGGGTACGTCAACACTGATGGAAATCCAATTTCTTCAGTGGATAACATAACAATTGGATTTTGGTCCAACCAGTTATGAATTTGCTACTCTTTTGTAACACCTAAAATCTGCCGCATGATGCAGCTGTCTCATACTACCTCATGGTAAGGCAGCCCTTTAACATCGTTGGCTGGTGTTCAGTATTGCAGTTGCGGATTAATAACCCAGAGTTATGGATTCATAATTGATCTGCATTCAAGTAAGACTACATAGTCTTATTAGAAACCCATGTAAATGCCACCCCAGCCCACCTTACGAGCCAGCATGAGATCAGGAAAAGGAGGTCAGTTCAGCTTCTGATCATGGTGCAAGGAGAAGGTTTCCAGCCTCCTCCCACCAGCAAGCAAGGATGCAACAAGGGCTTGTGACCAGGTCCTTCTTCTGATTGTCACAGTCATGCTCACTGGCAGGAGGAAGATGGAAATGTCATCCTCCTTCTGATCTGATTGGAAGCTGAATGGACCTCCTTTGTCTGATCTAGTGGCTGTCTCTTAAGGTGGATGGGCCAGCAGATGCTATTTAGTTATGTCAATTTAACTACGTAACCTATCTAGGATTCTGGGAGTTCATTTTAAAATCTCATGGTTGATATAAGAGTAACGGGTCTTCACATGTCATTCTGCATGTTACCTCAAAGACATTTTGTCCATGTAGAAATGCTTCATTTGACAATAGCATAATGTCTTTGTCTTTAGGTTATGAATTTTTTTCTCAACCATTAGCATTTAACACAACGGATATTTTGAATTGCAGACCTTGCTCTAGTCAATGGACTAAACTTACCAGGACCAGTATAGTATGTGATCTAGGCCTCTTCTATTATGGGAGTTTTATGATAAGTGGAAACAAGGGCTTGAAGTTTTAAAAATCACTCCCATTAGCTTTCAGTAAGTTATAAAGCTCCCTTTAAAAAATTAATTTCTGGATCTTAGTAGTAGTATTTTGTTCCAGTATTATTGTTCTTTAAATATTTTATGCTCTTTTTGCTTTTAAAAACAAACTTTGAAGCAGCTGATAATACAAACAGACAGAATAAAGCCAGTGCTAAAAAATGGTAACATTATCGCCCAAATCCTATTGGTTTATTCCCAATTAAAATATACCCACTGAATCGGTTGTTAAATAGTGAGTCAAGATCTAGGTACTCATTGATTCAATTTGTCGACTCTAGTTGGGACTGACAGGATTTAGACCAACAAGAACAACAATAATTCAATAAATTAATTCTTAAAACCAGTGGTAACTGATGACAGTGATATATAGGATAATAATCCAGAAAATAATCAGGAATATTAAATTACTCTACATTCTAAATTGAATTATTTTAAATTTTCTATAATTTAAACTGTTAAGACAGTATTCAAAGAGATCGCCATGTTAGTCTGCTTTAGCATAAAAACAAAGGAGCCAAGTCGCAGCTTTGAAACTAGCTGGTTTATTCTAGCATAAGCTTTTGTAGACTCCAGTCCACTTCATCATATCAAAGGAGCGACTGTTAAGGTAGGCCAGAATCCTCTATCACAGAGTATCTTATGTAACTTTACATATACGTAGCCACATAGCCTGGTACTAAGAAACCCTGTTAGTGAATTGTGAAGATGCATAATGGGACACTGGTAAGAGTGTCCCGAGGTGTATCGGCACTCCCTGATTGATATCCCGATGAATAATGGGACCAATACATATCAGTCCCATTGTGTGCTGGTCCCATTATGGATTGGTCCCAATGTGCATCGGTCCCTTTGCTGGCTCCCCTATGTAGTAACGTAACAGCAGCCTGTTACTGGATACAGGTGTCATAGAACTGCCCAGTTCTAATTCTTGCAGACTTATGTCCCCCAACAGGATTCTAGCCATAGTTTTGTATTGCTGTGCTGTGTACTTGTTTGCTCCTCCTAGTGGTTGTACTAGGTACAATTGTTCTAAGTAATGTTCTACTACACATACCTGGGAATTGCTCACCATCAACATCTTCTTTTGCTTGTTCACTTCTCCTTTTCTCACGAGGCTCTTTCCACCGCCTTTTCTCAACACTGGGATTTCTCAAACATTTTCTTATTCGGCACTTTTTGCGCTGCACAGTTTCCGGGCATGGAGCTCCTCCAAACTGGGGCTCCATTTTGATCATTCTTGTCCTAATCATATGCCCTTTCCCACAAGACTTGTTGCATTCGGACCACTGGGACCATTCTGTTAGCTCACAGTCAATTGCTATGCAGAGAGAATGCAAGAATATTATTATTATTATTATTATGTTAATAAGTTATTCTCAAGGTTCTCCATCAATAAAAAGCAATGGCAGCAGCACGGGGGAAGGTCAGGAGGAGGTCGGGAGGAGTATGGAGGAGTATGGGGCTGTCTGAAATGGGGCTCTGTAAGCGAAACAGCCCCATTCTTCTCCTGAGCTCCTGGTTTCCCCCCCCCCATCTGAAAAAGTCCTGAGAACTAAAATATGAAAAATTCCTCAATAGTCTCATAGTAAATTTTACCACAACTCACACTTAAAAGCTGTACACTAGATCAAGTTCATAGGCTGCAATCAAGTAAGTCCTAATGAACTCCCTGGGCTTATTTCTGATTAAACATGTATAGATTACCACCAGAATCCTGTATGTACAATGTAAACACCATAGTTCTGCTGCTGTATAGTAGAATGCAGCCAGACCCCCCAAACCTCACTTATTGGTAAGCAGCCGTTGGGATCGACAGGGGGCTGTTCCCTTGTCAATTAAGAAGTAGCTGTCTGACATGGCCACCACTCCTGTGAGTGATCTCCAGCATGACAGGCAGAAAAAGGACCCCTGTCACAAATCCCCCTCACACCAGAGATTGCTTACATAAGTGGTGTGGGTTGAAACATCAGGAAGCTGCTTCTCCATTGACAGGGGACTAAACCTCCATCGATCACAGCAGCTCTTTACCAGTAAGTGGGGTTTGAGGGACTTTCGTGGTCCCTACATAGCCCCTAAACAAGGAGCTACATAGAGATTATGAATACATAGCAATTACAAATGGGTAACTGTAGGTTACATATTTGTTACTGCCCAAGAGGATTCTGGCCTGCATTATTAGACATTATTTGATATTAAAACTATTAGCATTTCCATCACAGAATCATAGAATTTGGAAGGTTCATTGTCTAACTTCTTGCCAATGTAAGAATCCAAAGCTAAAGCATCCCTGGCAGATGGCCTTCCAACCTCTTTTTTTAAAAACCTTTAATAATGTAGAGCTCATCATCTTCCAAGGTAGTATCCTTCACTATTCACTAGCTTTTACTATCAGGATGTTTGCCTTAATGCTTAGTCAGTATATCTTCTAATGTAAATCCATTGGATCAAGCCTCATCTTCTAGAATAGAGAAAACAATATTCCATGTTCCGTGTGACAGCCTGTCAGATATCTGAAGATGGCTATCATATTACTCTCTTGCTTCCCTAAGCATGTAAATACTTGGTAGTAGCTCCTCTGGTAGCAATTATAGCTGTGACCATTCTTGGGTACGTCTCTATCAGCTTTGCATATCTGGATCCCACACTTTTTGCCCATTCTTAGTAAAATTGATCTGACACTGTTGGGTTGGTTGGATGGAAACCATTGAGAAACAGCAACTTTCAAGTCCTGCCACTGATTCTTGAGTTTGCGGTTTTACATTCTAAGACATTCAGGTTCTTGTTTTTAAACCACTCCAGTCTTACTTTCGCTGTGTCATTATCCTGCTGAAAAGTGAATCTCCACCCCAGTACCATTTCCCTTGGAGTCTGAAACAGGCTAGCATTGCCCTGTATTTGGCTCCATTAACCCACATCCCTTCAACCCTGAAAAGCTTCCCAGTCCCTGTCAAGGGAAAGCATCCCAACAACATGGTACTAGCACACCACACTTCAGCATGGGAATGGTATTCTCAAGACACGGAGCACTGTTGGTTTTGCGTCTCACATAACATTCTGTGAAAAGACCCAAAACTTCAATTGTGGTCTCATCAGACCAGAAAACCTTCCCCCAACATGTTTACTGTGTCTCTCACATGCTTTCTTTCATACTCCCAATGGAATTTGATATATGTGTTTGTTTTAGTAATGTTTTTTTTCTTGCCACTCTTCCATAAACCCTAGCTTTGTGGTGTGTCCAGGTAGATGCTGTGGGATGCTGTCTCCCACATCAGCTGCAGATCTTTCCAGCTCCTCAGTGTTCCAGTGGCATTTGGGTTGCTGCTCTGACTAATGCCCTCTTTGCCAAGCCACTGGGTTTTTACAGATAATCTGCTCTAGTTGGGCCATATTCTTCCCATTTTGTAATAATGGACTGAACAGTGCTCGTTCGGTGGTTACTTGTAATTTGGAATTTTTTTTAAATAACCGAATCCTAATTGTTGGTTCTGTACAACCATGGAGCTTTTGATAGGTCCATGATGCTGCTTGTTTAGATATGCTCTCCAAAAGTCTCTTCAACCTTCCAGAAACAAGTATGCTTATGTTTACCATGGTGGCACTTGAATGGGATGCAGGTGGACTCCATTCAGCCACTTATGCGACTTACAGAAGAGTATATTTAGGCACATCACAGCAAAGGGGGGTGAATACTTTTTCAATCAGCAAGTGCCAGTTTGTTTTTGCTTACTTAACTTTTGTGCCACGATTCAGGTTGAGACTCCCTTATTTGAAATGCTTGGGACCAGAGGTGTTTTGCATTTTGGAATATTTTGGATTTTGGAATACTTGCATATACATAATGAGATATCTTGGAGATGGGGCCAAGTCTAAACAGGAAATTCATTTATGTTTCATATACACCTTATACACATAACCTGAAGGAAATTTTATACACAATATTTGTAATAATTATGTGCATGAAACAAAGTTTGTGTACATTGAACCATCAGAAAGTGAAGGTGTCACTATCTCAGCCACTCATGTAGACCATTTTGGATTTTGGAATATTTTGGATTTTGGAATTCTGGATAAGGGAAACTATTTTGCACCTTCACAGTGTTAACTGCCTTGTATGCATCAAGTGGTAATATTGCCAATTACATCCATTACAGTTTCAGGTTGTAAGAAAATAACATATGGAAAAGTCAAAGAGGTTGAATACTTCTGCAAGGTTCCATGCTTTCATGATACTCAGGGATTCTCAATCATACTGAACTGTTTTCATTCCTCCCATATCCCTTCCTCTGCCTCTCACTGTAAAATTCTCCCTAATCAGAATCCAGTGGCACTGCTGTTCTCCAAAGCATCAGCCTTCAGGTTACTTGGATACTTGGTAAGAGAAGGCTGCATGCTTTGAAGGTTGATTCACCCACCCCACAGAACATTAGGTTGCACTTAGGTCACTGTTGGAGCACACTATTTAATCTGAACTATGAAAAGGTTGCCACTAACGGAAAATAAGCCAAAAACAAAACAAATAAAAAAAGAAGACACCATAGGTCAGCTTCATGAATCTTAGCAGAATGCAACTTTTAAGTCATAATTCTCTGGTCATTCTTTTATTCTTAGACCATCTTATTGCCACTGTGGATTCTGCACCCTAATGGTCCTGCAGTCATGATCAGCTGAAATCTGGTGAGGTATATTATCCTCTTAACTACAAACTTGGTCTCTTTAATGAGAAGGGTCATCAGCCACCTGGGGATTAACTATTCTCCACTCAACAACATATGAGCAGACTTCCCCTTCTTCTCCTTCTAACACAGCCCTCTTCAAGCCTTCAAATCTGCTTAGAAGAGACCTCAGTCCTCCAGAACAGATTTGGAAGCATATGAGTGAGGTTGTACGGAGTCGGAAACAATTCTGCCAAATGCTGGTTTGCCTGATACCCTTAATTCTCCATTGGTGGTCTCTGGGAATGTGTCAGGAATTCCTTCCTGACATGACAACTTGATGTGTATTTTGACACTAGTATAGTCATGCTTCATCCTTCTTGATAAGGATACTATCTAGCTAGGACCAAACATGATACTAAATAGAGTGAAAAGCTTGGGATGTAACTACATGAGCCTTCAGACTCCAGATAGCTGTACTTACGGCACTCTGGTAGCATACATTTCTCCACCTGTTCCAGTTCCTCATTGCAGTCTCCAAGCTCTGCTGCAGATTTCAGCATCCTCTGTCGGGTCCTCATTCCCTTTCCACATGTTACGCTGCAGTCACTCCATTCAGACCATGGAGACAGCATACAAGGAATGGTATCTAGTGAGGAGGAAAAAAGTTGAGGTCTTTTCTATTCACTATCAACAATTCGATTTTAAATTATCTATATGTTATTTTTTGGGGGGATGCCTTGGTAAAGACTAGGTAGTACTGTGAGGAGAATGCTTTTTGGAGCAAATGTGTATATTGATGATTAGAATGCAACCTCTACTAATACCACAACAGAAGTATTCTACATGATAGTCACAGGTATGTTTTCAAACACGTTAGGGTCACTTCATGAGCTTTGTCAGTCTGAAGGTACTCAAATACAGTGGCAGAGATCCCATTTCTTTCCTCAATCAGGCTTGTTGCTCTGGTGGATAATTTATGCCACAGAATGGATGAGGGAAATTGCAGCCCTGTTTGTTCTCTTGGACCTGTTACTAGCTTTTGATACCAATGACCTTCATTTCTTTGAGATGGTCTTAAGAGGAATGGTGTTGCAGAGGTTCTAGTTCTTCCCAGAGAAGTGATGAGTGGTGCTGGAGACATCTGCTCAGTCCCTTGGGGATTGGCCTATGGAGTATCACAAGGTTTCATCTCATCCCCACATACTTTTCAGTGTTTACATGAAACTATTTAGGGAAGTCACCTTGAGGCTTGACCTGTCACCAATATGCAGAAGATAATCAGCTCTGCCTCTATTTCCATCTACCAATCTCAAGACACCCTGGAGGTCTTGAGCTGTTATTTTTTTGGGGGGGGAATTTGGGCATAAATGAGGGCAAACAAGCTGAGACTTAACCCAGAGATACTGTAAGTAGGGAACTCAACTTTTCTAAATGTTTATAATTAATCTTAGAGGGGATTTCATCCCACCTGAAGGACCAACTGTGCAGCTTTGAAGTTCTCCTGGACTTATCAACAACAAGAGATGCTCAGGTCATTGTGGCTAGAAGTGTTTCTTACCCACTTAAGCTGTATGTTAAGTGATGGCCCTTTCTGGATAACTCTGACCCTGCTTTAGTGTCAGCTAAACAACTGTAATACATAGCCACAGCTCTGTGGCTACTTTTAAGTAAAGAAAAAGATGTTGAGAGATCTGCTTGCATCATTGTTTAATCCCAAGATGCCTTTTGATGAGTTCTTCCACTCCCATGCTATGCTTTATGAGAGTAATTTGCAAACATTCATATAGAAAGGAATGTCTGTTTTGTTCAAGATTTGCTTTTCTATGTAGTAAGCAGCAATGTTTCACAGCATAAATATTGCATGACAAAATGTGGCACAAAATCAGCAATGTTGCACAACATAACCATCTGTGGTTGCAGCTTCAGCTGGCCCAAGTTTCTTTTCCTGATGCATAATATTTCAGTTGTGCAACTTTCAAACTGGCAAAAGTTGCAGCCACAACATGGAACAACACTTCACCACATTGTTTGTATAGGAGTATAGTGAATGAGCAGGGAGAAGATGAATTGGGGAGAATTTAGTTCTGCATTTTCTGTACTTTCCCCAAGGATATAATGAAAAATAATATAAAAGGGTGAGGGTTTTTTTCCTTGGGAAGCTGTGCAGTTTTCTGTGTGTAGTAAAGGAGACTGAGTATAGGTTTTGACTGCAAAACTGCACAGTTTCTCAAACTCTCGCACAGTTTTCAGATGCTGCACAGTTTATGTTGTGCTGGGAATAAAAAAAAGTTCCTGCAATTTGTGGGATATGCCATTTTTCTTCCCATCTAAGTTTCTTGAGGTATTGGGAACTCCAAATTGGACCCCAGTTGGGAAACTGATTAATTTCCATTCTATCCCTAGTTGAAGGTAACAGAGAGTCTACAAAAATAAGAGCAAGGGATCTTCATTGCTATCAGAACATGCCTAACATGGGAATTCTTTGGGGGCATTGGTGTAGCCTGAGGACTTTTTCAAATGGTGAAAAAACGCCCAAGGAAGTCAGGAGAAGACCGGGGCTGTCGCACTTACAGAGCTCCATTTCAGACGCTGCCATCCTCCTCCATCCTCCTCCCGACCTTCCCCCGTGTTTCTTCCATGCTGCAGGCACCACTTTTTTTTGATGGAGGTTTTCCATCAATAAAAAGCAGTGCCCAAAGCACGGAAAAAGCATGGTGGAAGGTTGGGAGGAGGATGGAGGAGGACTGCGTTGTTTGAAATGGGGATCTGTAGGCGCGACAGCCCCATTCTTCTCCCAACCTCCTCAGTTTTTTCTCCCCATTTGAAAAAAGTCCTGAATGTTGTAGAGTAGTGGTTCTTAACCTATGGTCTGCAGACCCCCAGGGGGCCGTGATGTCCTCACAGGAGGTCTGCAAAGCCTTGACGGCTGCTTGGCTCACCTCCTCCCCGCAGTGGATTGCCACATCACAGGAGCCAAGGCAAAGGCTGGCTAGCTGGCTTGGCCTGCACATTGCCATTCAATCTACTCCAGACACAAACTTGCAGAAAAGTCTTCCCTCCCACTCTAGTGCCTATGAGGGAAGGTTTAATGGATGGTGTAATTGTGTTGTTGTTATTGTTATGGTTTTAAATCTTGAGTTAAGTCTTGAGGGCCCTCAACAACAAAATATATTTAAAGGGTCTCTCTGGTAAAGAAAAAGTTAAGAGTCACTGCTGTAGAGGAAAGGGCCATATTAAGAAAGCCTTGCCATAGAGCAAAGTATGGCATGCTTTGCATACAGAGAAAGCTGACTTGGCAGTGAATCAGATCAAAACTTCCCACAACAGCTCACTATGGTGCTAGAAATGGACAGTTGCAGCCCTCATAGGAACATTTTGGGTGCCAAGTAGGAAGGTTTTTTTTTTTTTTTTTTTTTTTTTAAGATATAAGAACTGGAAGATAGAGGGAAAGTATCCAGGAGTGAATGGGCACGGAGAGGGTGAATTGGGGAGAAACTAAGTCAGAAGTGAAGTTGACATTGGCTAGGCAGGGAAGGAAGCATGAGACAATGGGGATTTTCACACATCATCAAGTCAGTCATAAACCACAAGTGTTTCCTGTGGCTGGTTTCATGATGTGTAAAAGGAATAGACATTAGAGAGCAGTGTGATTTGGTGGCATACTGCTGCATGTGCTCACTGATGGTTTTTATGGCCCAAAGATGGTTCATTCTCCAGCCACCCATGGGTGCTGTTTATTGTTTCTACAAGTCATGGTCTACCCTTGCAGACTTCACATTAAACAGATTTCTGGAGAGAAGGTTCACTGGAGCAAATAGATAGAAGGCAGGAAAAATTAACATGAAAAATTTGAGAGATGCTAATTATCCTTCATCTTACGGCTATTCTGCACACTACATATTTGCTATGTGTCTGTACATATCGAACCCTGTATTCAATACTGGCACATGCTGCATGGAGTTCATTGTCATATCAAATGGTCCTTATATACAAAATAGAAACTTTGGCTCCTATGTTCTACAGTGTGGGATTCAAGACTCCTTGAATATGTGGAGTCAAGCCAGACAACAGAGCTTTAAAAAGGCAGTAACATCCCTGTGCATTTTGGCTATTTTTTCATACAGTTGTCAGATGAAGAGGTGTTAGATAAATATTTCCTACTGAATGTGAACCAATTTGGCAAAATATCCCATTTTAGTTAAGAAGGAAAAGTAAGGGCAACTAATCAAGCTTTCAGTTCTGATTTCCTTACCCTTATAGTTCCTAGCCATATGCATCTCCCCATATTTCTTCATTCTTCTTCTGGTCCTGTTCCCCTACCAGGGTCCCCCTTCTGACCCTATTCCTCTTACATGATGCACTGGTGCACATCTCAGGTTAGAGTTATTTATGAACTTCAGCTTATCAGCTGCTTTCCGATGTACCAAGTATCACTGAGGCTGTTGCTCAAGAGAGGGAATTACGAACAATACCATGTGACATCCCAGAATCCACTTGGGCAGGGAAGTAATTTCAAAAAAAGAGAGTGATACAGAAGAAGGAGACCAGCAGCATTCCTAATGTGTTGCTCTGAATTGCACCTATCCCTATATCTGTTTCATAGGGAGGTGACCAGGATCCTGATCCCCTACAACTAGCTTGCTCTCTTTTGAAGTCTCAGTACTACCACTACAGGTTTGCTGCTTCGAATGAGATAAAGTATTGGCCAGGCTTTGTTTCTTCCTCAATTATCTGTGTAATTCTTGAGTGACGTTTGAGTGGTGGCGGTGTTTTTCACGGTGAATGTGATACCCAGACTGGCATCCCGTAAAACCTAGAGGGAGGGAGATTAATTGCCAATCATTTAATAATGATTTTCTGATATAACTTTGCAAATTACTCCAGGAAACCCCAAATGAAACTATCAATGCACAAAAACTATCATGGCTGTGTTAAAAGGGGGAAACAAACCCTTATAGGCCTGGCATTAGTTTCTGTGCCCCAAATGCAATTAGGGATAGAAAGTATATTGGAAAATATTCACAAAATGATAAAAAAGACATGGTTTTTCTTTTTTGGAGTATTGAGAAACTCCGATGAGAAGAATCCTGGACTGATGAGAAGCCTCACATTTTGGGATTCATTCAGTGCAAAATTCACATGGGATTGTTTTGCACAATAAATAACATTTTCTGTGCAGTTTCCTGTGCAGAAAATGTTGCTTTTTTAAAAACAAAACAACCACATGTGAATTTTGTGCAGAATAAGTTCTTCATGGCAAATGGGCTTTGAAAACTGTAGTTTTTCTTCCAGAAGAATGAAAATTGCTAAAATTACTTGTTGCTTTCTTTCAGAAGAAAATTAGTGACAAAATACATCCCTGTTCACAATTATGTCAAAGTCAATCCCTTGGACAATTAGAATTGTCTTTAGACGGAATAATGTTATGATATTATGCTAGTAGCTTTCAATGGGACAGGTTATTTGAAATTCCACATCAAGGGGACCTTTGGTAGACTAGATTGATTAGAGAACCAGCCAACTCTGGATTATGATACCTATCTGCATCGGTCATTTGCATATCCCATTGTGTGTTTTCCACCAGTATCAATATGCTATGCTTATGCAGCCTATTGATCAGCTACAGTGTCACTCCCTCACACAGTAATTGGAAGGATTGTGGATACTTACGGCATTCGGGCATCATGCATTTCTCAGCTTCTGTGGTTTCCGCCTTGCACATGGATCCATCTGCTGGGGTCATCTTTATCATTCGGTGTCGTTTCTTCATCCCCATCCCACAGCTGGCACTGCACTCATCCCACTCCCCCCATTCCGTCACCAGGCAGCTGCTAGGAGCTATTTATAATATATAGGCAGAAGATCAGTCTACTGGCACTCATTTAACAGAGAGTTCACATCATGCTTCTACGCTAATTAAATGTTGCAAGGCTAAATCAAACACTTACAGCACTCCTCATTTACAATGCATTTCTCAGTTTCTTCAGTGGGCACTTTGCACATGGAGCCATCATCGGGGAACTGCTTGACGTATCTCTCTCTTGATCGCATTCCCATGCCACAGGACACACTACAGGGGGACCATGTGATCCACTCAGACATCATGCATGTAGAGCCATCTAAAACACCAAAGATAATTCTCATATGTCCCTAAATCTCACCAAAGTTTGACATTTTAAAAAGGAGATAACATATATCTCAACTCCCATTCTCCTTGTTCCTACCTTCATCGCTACAGCCTGGGCCCATGCATGGCTGGAAATCCTGAGTCTCTGGACAAGGCACACTGAGGTCAAGTTGTGCTTTGAGCATCCTCTGCCTCATCCGCTTGCCCTTTTCACATGTGGATGAACTACAAGCTGACCAGGGGGACCAGTTTGAGTAGATGCAGGTTTCAGGGGTGTCATCTAAAAAACAAAAATCAATCAAACAAAAGGAAATGCTTCCTCACATGACACACCATTAACTTATAGAATTATCTGCTACAGGATGTTACAATGGCCACCTCCTACATTAACTCCTAAAGGATGTTGCAATTACCAAAAAAACAAAGAAAAGTCTACAAAAAGTCACAGACAGGTTTCTCCTTGATACCCTTTCTGCATCTATTGTACCTCATGCCGCCTTCTTCATCCTCTCACACTTTCCATTGTTTAACACTTTCCACCATAGGTAAATTGCCATTTTCAGTTATGTACAAAGGCATCCACATAGTATTCCATACTTGCAATTCACTTTTTTTTCTTTCTTTCTTTTTTTTTTTTTTTTTTGCACATGCACACCAACAAATTTTGAGCTTACTGGGTCAAACCTGATCTCGGTACTTCTACCACAATCAGACTAATGTAATAGTTTTAACAATCTCTTCTCTCCCTTCCCTCCCCCACTTGCTGTCATTAATCTGGAAATGCCAGACATTGAATCTGGGACTTGCACTACGCAGAACTTGTGCCTACATTAAGACCTTCTATGTGGAATGATAGAGATGTTTTCCATCAGTTTTCCAGTTGACTGGTGAAATGTGTGAGCATGTTTTACAAGTGATGTTTGAAAGCTGGATCAAGAGTGTTCTATTGTGTGTCAGTGTCATATCACAGCTTTGATGTCACATAGAGAGCTGCATGCGGAGGCATTTTAAGTGGACACTCCATAACAATGGATTTATGTCACTGAAATATGTCAGTGTTCAATCTTTTTCCCATGGAAATTAATGAAAAGCTTTCTGTTTGGGTCTGGTTTGACACTCATTTCCTATATTGCTGCCTTGCCCTATGAACATTCAAGGCAAGTCAGCAGCACACATTAAAGATTAGACATGATTTTAGACATGCTTTGATAACTTTTATGCTGAAGACATCCCTATTTTTGCATGCATTAGTCATATATATGACAAAAACCTGAGGAGAGATTTATGACTATCCAACCTTCCAAACTTAAAAAGGGTAATACTTTTAGTAATTTGAATTTTTTGTCAGAATAAACTATTTTTTAACAAAGGAAATCACTTAGATTTCTATCCATGGACCATTTTCTTTCACATTTGCTCTTTATATTCTAAAAATTAAGTAACATTTCCATGAGTAATGATATAAATCTACAAAGAACAAAAACAATAACAAAAGAAAACATACAGCAAATCCCAAAATTGTTCCAACAATGAAACAATATTTTTAATTTGTGATTTTATGCCCCACTGACTTAAAAGCAGATTGGTAAGTGGGGGGGGGAGGGTCCAGACCTCTTGTTTCATGGTTGTAAAAATCATTGAGCAAGCAGTCATGTTTTCTCAGGAGTTGTGAAAGTGCAGACAATGGTCCCTCGTGTGGATAATGTTCCCTCATGTGGACATTCTGTAAATGCAGGCCCACTCCTGTCTCTCACTTTTGACTTGGTGGGTGGGGAGTTGTACAAAGGTTTGTGAGCTGTCTTGGGTCCCACACCAGGAAAAAGGTGGCATGTAAATGGAATAAACAGCTAAATAAATATTTGTGCTCAAAGCTGTGTTGCCAATGGCACATAATTCTCTCTGGCTTTTCTTCACAAACGAAGATTCAGGAAAAACTCATCCCATGCTTTCTGCAAGTGCGCTGATGACTAAAAAGCCCAGTCTGAGATAAACAATTCTGGTTGCAGAAAGCACAGCAGAAGGTCTCCTTGGGTGATGTTTCCGGGTTGTGATTCTTCCTGCGTTGTCATTTCTCTTCAAGACTTGTTTGGCGTGAGTTCTCAAATAAGGCTGCAGCATTGTGGATAGTGCGTCTCCATGCCTCCTGATGTGAGGCCAGGGCGGACCATTGTTGGTGGTCAATTTGGCTGAGCCTGAGATGTTGTTTCAGAGAGTCCTTGTATCGCTTTTTTGGAGTGCCCCTCTTACACTGACCCATGGCGAGTTCACCATAGAGTACTATTTTTGGGATGCAATGGTCCTCCATCCTATAAACGTGCCCTGCCCAGCGCAGCTGTGTTCTCAATATCATGGCCTCAATGCTGGTGATCCCTGTTTGCTCAAGGACAGCAACATTTGTCACATAGTCAGTCCAGTGTATATTTAGTATTGTGCATATACAGCACTGATGAAAGCATTCGAGGAGTCATTGATGTATATTTGGGCTATGCTAAAAGTGTATAGGGATTTGACCAAAGTACTGTAAGCCAGAAAGGAAAAAAGTCCTCCTCTGTTTTACTCCTTTCTGCTTCAAGGACTTATCCAAGGTAATATTGTTCCAGTATATATTCTACCAGGAAGATAGAATTATGTTTGTCTTTTGCAGCTATCTCTTAGATGCCACTTTAACAAAAGAAAACAGCATTAGTCTTACCCTCTTTCAGTCCCTTACATATATTGGAAATTTAGTAGGATAAAGCTCATTAGGTAATACAAAATGGTTGAACATGGGATCCACTCAGGCCAAATCTGCTTATATTAATGGAATTATCAAATACATTAGATGAAATTAATGTAACATCACATGACATCTTCCTAGTATATGAGGTCTGTCTATTAAATAGTGAGACTGTGTTTCTACCTTTCAGACAAATCAGGGAGAACTGATTGTTCACACTTGAGTGGTGACCTTAAACATGTCTGAATCTGCATGACAAACATCAACACTCTCTGCCATTCAGTTAATTGTCACTCATTTAAAGCAGCTGAGCTGTCTGTCATGTGCCAGAAAAATTCTAGTCTAAAAGTTCTAGTCTAAAAGTCTAAAAGTTGAGCAACGTGACATTCTGCAGACCCAAACCTTTTTCAACTCGAGGCGGACCCAAACCTTTTTAAAAAAATCATCACTTGTGATGAAACCTGGATCTTCCAGTATGATTATGAGACAAAATGATAGTCAATGCACTGGAAAATGCCATCATCACCAAGAATGAAAAAAGCACATCCAAGCAAGTCCACATTCAAAGCCATGCTCATTGGGTTTTTTGACATCAAGGGTGTAATTTTGGCAAAATGGATTCCAGAAGGCAACACAGTGAACCAGCATTATTATAAGGAAGTTTTGACAAAGCTGAGAGAAAGAATCAGGGGAAAAAGGCCAGAGCTGTGGAAAAATGGTTTCATTCTTCATCAAGACAAATGGGCCTGCTCACATAGCACTTTCTGTGAAGCAGTTTTTGGCTGATAAATGCCTTGCTGCACTTGAACACCCTCCATAATCACCAGATTTAGCACCATGCAACCTTTTTCTTTTCCCTAAAGTGAAAAGGAACACGTTCTGACTCAATTGATGCAGTAAAGAAGAAAACAGCAGATGTGTTGGAACAGCTGACAGAAACTGATTTGCTCCACGTCTTTGACCACTGGAAAACAAGACTGCATCAGTGTGTGAGTGTGAATGGGGAGTATTTTGAAGCATTAGAATTGTAATACATATAAATTAAGATGGGTTATTGTATCAGTCTCATTATTTAATAGACAGACCTCGTATATCTATATGCAACATTACCTGACACCTACAGTGCTGGGTTGGATTGCCTATTTTGTGACACAGATAGAAAACAATCTTGAGCTTCTGTCCCTCATCTTGCCCCTGAATCCTTTAAACCATTCTTTAATTTTTATTGTTTGGCTGTCCTAAGGTGGCTACACCACTGAACAATGGGTTGTGTTCTAGGCTGGCATCCTCTTCAGTATTTACAGTGTAAGCTGGACTTAAGACATCATACATTTTGGAAATCACATCTACAGTCATTGCACCATTGCAATGACTGAAAGAGCCTCCAAAAACCTAACTTAGAAGCCAGGCAGCTCAACCAACCTAGGGATTTCTGAGGCTCTGAGTAGTGGGGCAGTGTGTGAAGAACCATCCAGCCCTCTCCTGCCAGCAAGCTGCTGTGTCACAGGCAGCTGTTACAAGACCCTGCAGAAGTTCTGCAGCTGCCTGTCACAAAGTGCCTCGCCACTGGGAGAGAGCTAGGCACTTCTCCACTCACCACCCCACTCCTCAGTGCCTCAGAAAACCCTATGCCGGTTAGGCTTCTTGGCTTCTAAGGTAGATTTTTTTTGGTGGGTGGGTTGCATGAGACATAGCAACAACACTTCCATTATTGTAGATACATCTCCCAGTGCAGGATCTCAGCCCTAATTTGGTACAGTTTTGTTATTTGTGTGACCAATTTTTTCCTATAAATTTATTTTCCTCAAATAAATGGCCCTGGGCAGAGATGTTAAACAAAAATGTATATATTGAATAAACAGAACATTTAAAACACCAAGCATGTACTGTAAGTTGCCTCTATATTTATTTTAGTCTCTCTCTCTCTCTCCCATTTTAATCTAATTGCTTCACCTTCATCATCAGTTGCTTCTCCTCCTCAGCTCCCAAATATTCAAAGTATTCAAACTATTCAGAATGCCCTCCCTGTTTATCTCTTCCTGTATCTTATCTTTATCTGCCCCTTTTCCTTATCCGATACTGACAGTCACACAGCCAAGCCCATCTTTGTATATCCTTCCCCCTTCCAGCATTCTGAGAGCTGTGGTCAGCTGGTTCCACACAGACCTGACAGCCTACTGTCCTATTCCTCTTCATGGATGAATTTTGCTGTTGTGAATAATAACAGTCATTGGATATTGTTTTGATGTATTCCTTTATATTGTTAGAAGAAATTTATCTTCTGTTGCATGTGTTCATGTTGATGATTTTGCTTATGACCTGAATGAAACAAAAGTCTCACTGCTAGCTTATTCGCAAGGGGACTCAGGAACATAATTTGACATATAAACAAGGTGCACAGGGAACACACATCTAGTTTTAAAGGGAAATGCAGGCTTTTTAATACCACCGTTGTTATGTGTGGTGGTAAAATGAGAGCATTATTTCCTAAATAAGAATTCTGTCCCCCTGTGACATTTTCCTATGGTCCCCAAATGTCTAGTTTTACAGTAACTTAAAATTTCAGTTGAACATTTAGAAATACAGTTTAGGAATTCAAAGAAAAGAGGAAGGCAAAGTTACCAAAGAAATGCAAATGCAGCAAACAGAAGACTTCAAGGTACAAAAAATTCACAATGCTACATTCTCTGCAATATTGCTAAATTGGGGACTGAAGGAACATTTCATTGGGGGGGGAGCAGAATTCTTAGTTTGGGGCAATGGGCACATTTTGCCTCCTCCATAGCTACACCCCTTGTTAGATGTAAACAGTTTCTAAATGTTTCTTCTTGTTGTGTGCCTTCAAGTCACCTCCAACTTATGGCAACCCTAAGGTGAACTGATCATGGGGTTTTCTGAGGTTGAGTGTGTGTGACTTGCTCAAGCCCACCCAGTGGGTTTTTATGGCTGAGGGGGATTCAGACCCTGGTCTCCAGAGTCATAGTCCAACACTCAGACCACTATGCCATGCTGGATCCTCAAGCAATAATCAATCAATCAATCAATCAATCAGGTACAGTGCTAAGAAAGAGGGGAGGGCAATTTCATTTATAATTGCTGTACCTGGTGCCACACCTTTCCACCAGGTACCAAGAGGCCAAGCTTTCTTAGAAAATTACCCAGTTCATCCAGGGAATTAACTGTAACCCACTGCAGAGACTGAAAAGTAGGTCTTCAGACTAAATGTTCTGTTTTAATGAGATCACAGAGCAACATTCAGTTAAAGAACATTACCATAGCACAAGAACCAGCAGAAATTGCTTTCATCCTGGGGGAAAGTTGACAAAAAGATGGCACTGAGGCAGTGAACACTCACTTGGCCTTTATGTTAAAACTGGGCAACAAAATGCCCCCCTTTTTTGCTTTTAAAAATCAACCCCATTTCTAAAAGGCCAATTTAAAATATACTAGGGCAGAAACCTTGGCTGCACTGTTCCTTCTCATTTGAATTCTATACATAAACCTACAAGGGCAGCCTGTCCTTATAGACAAAACACCATCATTAATAAAGAAGAGCATTAGATGAGGAAAATAGTAGAGCTTGATGAAGACCAACCCAGTGCTGGATAATAAAATCAGTGGGATTAAGCTTCTTCTCAATTAGTATAGTGCTGCTTTCAATTCCAAAAATTCCGCCTGCTGACACCATCCTGGTGGGTGTTTATTAAGTAATGATGCTTGCTCCAGCTGCAAATGGCTAAGCAAATTGGTTTTTTTTCCCCTTCTGTTTTTTAATACTGTCCTAATAATAACACAGACAGTGTGAAATACAGAGCAGCCACACTGGAGAGTGAAGCAAAACAGAAAGGTATGCAAGTAGCACATCATTAAAAAGTACCTTCATCTTCTGGAGCTTCCGCAGCAAGATCTGCAACGATGTCATCAACGTTATCAGGGACAATATTGCACTGTTCCCCCTGCAAAGAAACATTTGCCAAGGTTTAAATTGGCAGAGGAAATCAAGCAGTTGTGGGCACTGGATTGGAAAATAACTTACCAGAAGGTGTACAAACAAGATCTGCATGCTTGGATGTTTATGGTTATAAGGCCCTGCTGCACCCACAAGGCCTGTTTAAAGCTTGGGTCCTATAGAAGATCCTAGTGAGCTAAGGTCTCAGACTTCTCTCTTTCTCCCTTCAACTTCTCTTTTATCAGTAGTAGCTGATGGGGTGGTCAATCTGCTCTTTACTTTAGTCTGAACTTTAAAGGAGCTATTCATGGTACTGAAACCTATTCCAAAAATAAGTTCAGCACTTTGGATAGTTCATTTAACCTTCAAACTAAAACCCAGAACTCCACTGGCATGGAAGCCACCAGTCACCACTGCTACTGAATTATGAGAGCAGTTGGTACTGACTAGAAAACTTTACAAACATGAGCTTGAAACAGCAAGCTAAAATACACAAGTGCATTCTAAGAAGAAATATAACTAACTGTTGGGCAAAATGGATGAGTGTTAATCTTAATTTACCAAATGTTACCAGAAAGATGTGTGGGCAGATGTGGCCCAGGGGCATTTATGCATCTCCTGTAAAGTCAATTGAGACCAGAGGGACTGCTATAGCTATGACTTCAAGGTGCAAGTTGATAGCCCCATGGCCTGGGAAGAGGACAGATGGCCACCAAAACAAGGTGGTGGGCAAGAAGGCAAGCCATAGGATGCAATAAAGCAGGAGTGGGACTTGTGTAGCCTTCTAGATGTTGCTGAGCTGCATTCAGCAGCATTCATCCATTGAGCAGCATTCATCCATTGGCTGGCTGGGACTGCTGAGAGGTGCATTCCAACAACATCTGGTGGGCCACACAATTCCTACCTCCAGAATAAAGAAAGTGCTGGGTCAGCCAGACAAGGCTGCAGGTGTAATTAAAGGTGAAATTAAAGGATTTCCCCAAGTGTAAGAGTGGCAGCAATCTGAAACAATCACATGCTGCCTTTGGTGTGGCCAGTGAGAGCACTGTTGCAGCAAGGGCAGGCCTTTAACCATTCTGGTACCCTGATGAAGATAGCATTTGATTAGTTCAATTTGCTACCACTCCCAAACTTGGAAACATAATTTAAAATGAGTGTTAAGGCTGCATTCAAGCCATCTTGTTAACCACCAGTGTAGATTAGGGATGTAAACCACCCTTACTTTTCTTGCTCTGAGAGGTGGTGGTGGTGGAATAGGAGTGCTGTGGCTGTTCTTGGCACCACTGTCAGACTGCTAGGTTAAATACAAAGGAGGAGCTGTGGTGGGCTGAGGGCTGAGTGGCCAAGGAAATAAGAACTGGAAAGCACATTGTCCAGGGGCCTTCTCAAATCTAAGAGAGGCCCCAAGATTTTTATTTTTTTATTTTTTATTTATTTACACCCCGCTCTTCAGCCACAAGGCTATCAGAGTGGCTTACAAATTGTTTTAAGCAATAGCTATTTACACATCTAACTGCATTAAACAGTTTCCAATGTGTGTTAGCTAATTGCCCCCCACAAGCTGGGTACTCAATTTACCGACCTACAAAAGGATGGAAGGCTGAGTGAACCTTGGAACCTGCTGGAATCGAACTTGCAACGTGGTGGCTTGCAGTACTGGCATTTAACCACTGCGCCACCAGGGCTCCTTCTGCATGGAGTCTAAGTGAACATTACACTCCCCTGGCCGCCTAATGATTGTAACCTTTGGTGAGCAAATTCTCCTTGACAAACATGCTACAGCAATTTGCAAGCCAAGGGATTCTTCTATTGATTCATTGGCCCAAATGTTTACTGGCTAGAAAAGTTTCCTCTCCATGCAAAGACATTGGTGACGATGTGTCCTTTAATTCAAGGTAAGGTAAAAGTGAGGGATTTACTCTGGAGAGTTGCTGCTGTGAGGAAGACTCTGATCTTGCAGCTTATTCCCATTCTATTAAGTATAGAGACTGAAGCCCTGACATCCCCACTAACTCAAAAAAATACAGAAGATGTAAATTTATAACTTCTCAGTGACACATATGTTTCGTTCAAAAAATCCAGTGATGACCAACTGAGCTACATACACTGGCTTTCTGATCAATTTTGCTCAATACAGTAGGACCCCTGTATCTGCTGGGGATTGGTTCTCAGGGGGAGGGGCATGGATACCAAAAACTGTGGATAATAGTGAATGCCATTGAAAATAATGGGACTTCTAGTATAAAATACTGTAGAGTTGCCTTGGAGGACCTAGAAAATAACTAGAGAGGACACATTTTCTAGGAAGACTCTATGGTAGGTGTGATTTTTTGTGTCCCGTGGATAATTGAATCAGTGGATAATGAGTCAGTGGATACTTGGTTCCTACTGTATTCTATTTAGTGGAATGTGTCACTTGTACCTTCCGTGCAATCCTTTCAATGACAACTCTGGCTACTGATTTAATGGAACCTCCTTCAGGATCATAAAAGGGACTCTGTGGGTGATCAAGGCTGGTAAGAGGCCTTATCTTCTCTTGTGGTATTGTAGGCTTGTTGGGAGACTAAAGAAAAAAGAGAAAGAAAGACACATAAGACACATAACAATCATAGAAGAAATGTATAAATGTTATATTGAACAATGAGCATTCAGCACAGAATCTAGACTCAAGACTATAAATATTTACAGCTGCACTATTGCCCACACCCACAAATAAAGAGCCAGCGGGTTGGATCCAGATTTAGCCATAATGCGAATAGACCCATTTTCCTTTAAAAAAATGGAAGTTGCTAAGTCATAGTTAAAGTCCCAATGATTTCAGTGGATGACAAAGAACTTATGTACACTAGCCAGGATACACCGGCTCCCTGCTGGCATATCCTGGCTGTGGAGCTGGCCCATTTCCCCCATTACCTGGACAAAATGGGCCAGAGTCCAGAAAGTCATTGATGCCATTTTCCCCACTGATGCAGAAGCCAGGCAAGGATCTCACATGTGACCCCTGCAAGTGACCAGCCTCTGTCACATGCAGAGGTTCCCCTGCTTGCTGGCAGTGGCAGCGAGGAGTGGGATGCTGGACAAGCTCCCATGAACACGTGGGACCCAATCCAGTTTTTGCTGGGTACACCGTGGTAAACCTGGTATTATATTAGAAAGGTTTATTGGGTCCTATCCCAGCTTGCCCTGGGTCCAGCTCCATTTCTACCCCAGGGGTCATTTGGACTTCCCAGGGGAGATCAGGGTAAATGCCCTGTGTTGTTTGGATTGCAGGGCTCTGTAATGGGGGAAAGGGTAAATTGCCAGTGTAGATATGCCCTGAGTCAGTTTTGGTTTCTCCCACATTCAGATTTTATGAAACCTACTAATTTCGGGAGGAGGGGCAAGATGGCGACGGACTAACAACTTCTGAATTGTCCTCCCACTAACATCTGGCATTACCACCTACATATACCTCAAAAATACCATCCAAAGGCAAGAAAAGAAATCGGACGAGCCCCTGTAATAATAATGACAATCAGGAATCCTTCAAAGCAGAAAAACAGATGAGGATTGACTCACTCTTCCCAGCGGCAGAGACAACACAGCTCGTGAGTAACAGATCTGTAACAACAGCTCCTTCTTTACTCCCTAAGCCATCACAGACACTTGAACCAAACAAACCAGCCTCCTCAATTCCTCAAAGTGTAAATATAAATTATGGGCCAGAGCAAGTTGATAACTAAGTCAAACTCCCAGAACTTGGCAGCATTCCCTACAATAACAGCGCTCAGCTCTTTTATGATTTCTGCAAACTGTCCATAGAGACATTGATTCTTATTTTGCAAAGACTAAACGACATTACAAACAACCTTTCCCAACAAGATTTTCAAAGGCAAAACCCATATGGTACACAGGGGGTTAAAAATGTAGCAGATTTGGAGGAAATGTGCCCTGCCACAGGATGCAGTTAATCACTGCCAAGTGTTACAGAAAAATCAGCTCCTGCTGCAAATACATCACAAGGAATATGTGGAACAGACATATGTGGAACAGACAGAACTCAGTTATGAGATATCTTTCCCAACTTTTAAACATGCACAGCAGAACAATTGATTTACTAGACTGCCACCTTTTACCCAGCTCAAGAGCTACTAAGCAAAATTTTTTTACCTTTAGTCAGGCAAATATTCCTAACAGGCTGTTATGGAAAAGAAATTTCCTCTGGAATGCACATTATATAGAAATTAACAGAGTTTTTAAGGATAAGATAGTCCGTGACCTCATCACAGGGAAAACAGCAACAATAACACAAAGAAGCAATAATTCTGCACACCAAGTGGGAGAACCTAAACACACCTCAAAGGAAGAAGCTCAGGCTATAAATCAAGAAGTAATTAAACTGAGAGAAAAACTCACAGAAATTTGGGAATACACTCCCACAATACAGCTGATGAGAGATACCACCCTGAGTCAATCTTACAGCAATCCAACCCCATTGAAATCAGCCCCCTGTCGCAGAAAACTGTCAGTGCATTTTTCTGATTTTTCTGACAATGAAAGTGAAAGTGATGGCTCTCTACCTACAATCAAGGAAGCCTTGAAATCCAGAGTTGTCGCCAACACCCCTTCAAAAATGCAATATACTGCAGATGCACCCCCATCTACAATTAAACCCCAGGGTCTCAAACATCCCTATGCAAACCTAGTTCAAGGGAAAAACAGTCTTCACTGCCACCTACCTCATCTCCTAAGACAAAGAATGCCCCCCTCACTAAAGAGATGGGATCCTTGCTTGCTTGTGATCCTCATTCCGCTTCCCATGCTGCATTGGTTCTTCCAATCTCCCTTCCAGAACAGGCAGGGCAGGAAGAACAGGAATGTGATTCACTACCCCTCCATCCACAGAGGAGGACACAGCCACAGTCAACCCAGTCATTTAACCAACTGCCATCAGATGAAATACCCATCCAGCCTGTGGCCTGCAATGTGACTGCCTGACTTCCAACAGACCAGCACAAGGTTACCCTTATGACCTGGAACATCACTGGGTGGCCGATGGCCCACAGAGAACCCTGTCCTAGTGACTTCGTCACCCAATATGACATTATACTGATCCAGGAAACATGGACTAATAAGGATCTGTTATTAAATGGCTTTCACTCATTCTCAATTCTGGCAGAGCCAGGGAAAAAGCATGGAAGAGCTAGAGGTGGCCTGGGTGTTCTGATTTCTACCACCCTACGTGCCATAACAAGGCCTCTTTCCACTTTTAAACCATATGCCATGGCAGTGCTAATTCAATTTAACCATTGCACTTTGCTGATAATAAATGCCTACATGCCTCCAATGAAGAAGAAATCTCAAATCAGAGGCCTGTGGACTGAATTGGAATCATACACTGCTAATCTTATGTTGCAGAACCTAAATGCATTTGTAATTTTGGGGGGTGATTTGAATGCCAGACTGGGCCCCAACAATCATACTCTATATGCCCAGCACAAATGCCCTCCTCCTGATTTTGAAGATGATGGAACCCACCCCACCCGATGCTCAAAGGAAAATAAATCAAATTTTTCAGGACTTTGTCTGGATCAAACAGCGTTCAGGCTGAACCTTCAAATCCTAAATGGTGCTCTGAAAAATGGCTGCCCAGCTGAATTCACTTATCTCTCTGGGTCCAGAATGAGTGCCATTGATTACATAATCATTTCTAGGGACCTTCTTCCCTACGCCAAGGAATTAGAAGTTATGCCCAGATTTGAAAGTGATCATTTTCCAATTCGGCTACATCTTAGTGACTTCACTCAGGAGACACACACCAGGGAGCGCTATCATCTCTCTGTGACACCAGCAGGAAGGACTTATCGCTAAGCTAAATGGACCCCCCCCCAACTAAACCAAACAATAAGTGAGGTATTGGCTTCAGACCAACTTCAGCATCTTAGGACTGCCCTGATATCAGCTGAGTCTCCTGATGAAATCTTGGAAAATTACAATGTACTTACCCAAGCTCTACACCAATATCTAATCCATCAAAATAGAGTACATCAGTGGAAACAACAACAGCACCACTCCAAACCATGGTTTGACAAGGAATGTGTTAATGCTAAAAAAGCCCTCATTGATACTTATCAGGGTAACCTATCTAATAACATCCCAGATGCTGTACCAATGCTGCTTCAACAGAAAAGAGACTACAAAAAGCTGCTGATGAACAAGAAAAAAGAAGCCATGAAGAATGACTGGACACAACTTATTCAGGCAGTCAGATCCAACAACACAGCTCTATTCTGGCATATTACATCAAGTTCCCAGAGAAATGGGCCAGCTACACTGGATTGTCACATCCCTCCAGGGATATGGGAGGATCATTTTCAAGCACTTTATAAGGACAACAACATTGAAAGTGGATGCACTAGCCAAAATATAGAAAATATCCAAGGGTGGCCACCAGTGACAGCGACAGAGATCAAGAACCTTGTAGCCCAGCTGAGAATGGGGAAGGCTCCAGGGGCAGACTTAATACCTGCAGAAGCCATTAAAAACAACCTTGAATTTTGGGCCCCTATCCTGGCCTCACTTTTCACCTGTATCGACAAATATGGTCAAGCACCCAAGATTGGGGTCTTGCAATCATCGTCCCCATATATAAAAAAGGAAGCAAGGATGATCCTGTCAACTACAGACCAATTAGTCTCCTCAGTACAATCAGCAAACTCTATGCAAGACACTTACAGTGGAAATTTCAGACCTGGTTGGAACAAGAAAACATACTTGCAGAAGAACAAGCTGGCTTCAGGGAAGGCCGCTCCACCATAGATCAGTGCCTTGTACTCCACCACCTTATTGAAAAAAACTCCACCTGCAGCACAGTTTCTCTCTATGCTGCCTCCATAGACTTTTAAACAGCTTTTGACTCTATATCCTGAACCAAACTGTGGAAAAAACTGGAGGCTTCTTCGATCGACCAATGTTTACTCCATCTAATATGTATGCTGCATGAAGGGACCTCATTAAAAGTAAGATGTAACCCCCAGGGACATCTCACCAATGACATTGTCACTGAGAAGGGTGTCAAGCAAGGCTACATTCTAGCCCCACTCCTGTTTAACTTCTATATCAATGATTTGGTGGATCACCTCAACAACACTAACTTCCACCCCCCCCAAAATTAGAGGGAAGGCATATCTCAACGCTGCTTTATGCGGATGATGCAGCAGTACTTTCAAGAACTCCCATTGGACTAAAAAGAGCCCTAAGAGCACTAACACAATATTGCAGAGTGGAACAGCTAGAACTCAACTATCAAAAAACTAAAATCATGGCATTCGCTAAAAGGCCTAAGAACTACAACTGGAATATAGATGGCCACAAGATTGAGCAGGTCTCTTGCTTCAAATATCTGGGGGTAATTTTTCAAGCCACTGATAGTAGGAAATTGCATGGGGAGTATGCTGCTTGCAATGCGCAGAGGAGTACAACAGCCATTCTCAAATTTCTTAAGACAAGAAGAGGCCACTATTTACCTGCAGCGCTCGAACTCTTTGAAGCCAAACCAGTAGCACAACTGCTTTATGGATCCCAATTGGGACCCTTCCCCAACCCTGCTCCATTAGAACTTGCCCAATCCAAATTTTTAAGATCAGCTTTCTAAACTCCAAAATGTGTCTCTAACGCAGGTCTGAGACTGGAGTCAGGATTTATGAAAGTGGAGGCCAGAGTGTGGGTGACCATACTCAGCTACTGGCTCAGACTATCCCTCTTTCCCACTAACCTTAAGTGATGATTTCCAATCCAGCTGGAAACAGACAGTGATGACTAAAATTTCAACGCTGGGCCTCTCTCCAGATCTTCTGCTTAGCCTGGGATATGATAGGGCAAAAGCTACTATCAAACAACAGGTAGCAGATATAGAGCGACAACTGGATCTAGCCAGCACTCCAACCTTGATTGCTAGTGACTCCAATAGATATCTGGCCTCACCTTTGGCATATTTAGCAACACTTGAAATACCTAAACATCGAAGGGCCTTTACTCTTGCACAGTGTCGTGCCCTCCCTTCAGCTGTCCTTGAAGGCCAATACAAGAAGATCCCCTTTTCAGACAGACTGTGCCCCTGTAACTCAGGCCAAATAAAAACAACACAGCATGTATTACTCCAGTGCTCATACTACAGGGACATACGTCTCAGCCTTATTTCACCCCTGTTGCATAAATATCAAGGGCACACTGGACAATTCTACATAAACTTGTTGCTTTCAGACACCAATCCAGGAACAACTTATCATGTTGCCAGATTCTGCGCAGCTGCGGTTAAAATTCGACAGACAATGTCCTCAACAGTAGAATAGTATCAACCTAGTCTTGTTATACTGGAGCTAACATTTTAAATACTGCTTTTAGCCTGTTTTTATCCTGTGTTTTTACCTTTATTCTGAATCACTTTTTACCTGTGCTGGTCCATGACAGTAATAAAGATTCTATTCTATTCTACTAATTTCTGATTCTGCTAAATTCTGATCAATGGTATACTGAAATAAAATTATCATCTTTAGTAGTTAAACAGATCTGTTGTTTTCCTATGACATTAGAAATGTCATGGTAAATTCTGATTAAATGTTTACCCCCCCCCTGCAAAAAAAAAACCATTCAATCCTACTGACGGTATTTGAGCCAACAATAAATTATTATAATAAAATATGAATAGAAAAGTGTTGTTGGTGCCTGAAACTCTTTTCACATCTCATTTGCTGATACATTCTTTGGAGGTTAATCCTGCCCATTCTTCAATGATAATGCATATGATGTAAAGGATCTTATGGAGAAAGGCAACATGATATTTACTAGGGACGTAATGTTTGGCTAATTTTTTCCCCTCAAAGTAAGTAACAAGTAATTTGAAACAATTTCTTCTTGCTATGAGAAAATCTTAAAAAACTGCAGTTTTCAAAAACTATTTACAGTCTGGGACTTACTCTACATAAAATTAGCACATGGTATTTTTTTGTGCAGAAAATGCTGTTGATGGGGACTTATTCTATATAAAATTTGCATGTGGTGTTTTTGTACAAAAAGCAGCATTGTCTGTGCAGATAATCATAGTTATGTGGAGAATTATTATTTCCTGCAAAGAAAAGCCTACTTATTAAGCAGAAAGTGCAGTTTTCTGCAAAAAATACCACATGCAAAGTTTGTGCATAACAAGCCCCAAACTACACAGATTCTCATTAATTTAGGATTCTTCTCATTGGGGTTTCCCAAAACTTAAGAAACACATTTTCAACCAATTTTCAAACTTTTTTTCTATCCCTAATATTGCTTCTTTTCATTGGGTTTTTTCAAAACTTAAGAAACACATTTTCAACCACTTTTCAAACATTCTTTCTATCCCTAATATTGATCTATATATATATTGCATTTTCAGCCCTAAAACCTGTTGATGGTTGCTCTATGCCACAAGAGCAGCATGTAGATCATTCATCCTCCTATTGGGAAGAATTTGCCTGACACTGTGCAGATAAAATCACTCAGATCCATGCTGTGGTTGGTACTGGTTCAGTGATGTAATCTTGGCTCTTGCTTGTCCTGTGTTGGATACATTTCAATTTGTGCAGCCTGGATATGTGGACAGGATTTTTAGAGGGATGAGAGTCACCGCACACTTACTAGACCTGGCTTATAAAAGCACCCAGAGGAAATCTGGCTGAGTGGGTAAAGGGGAGTGGTGAATGCCTCAGTGCAGCAAGGCAGAGTTCTATCCTGCTTCAAAGCAGCTGTGGTGAGGAGTTTACTAAAAAAAACAACCCATAACCCATCCCTGAACCTGACTATACTAGATAATTACTGGCCAATGTCCATTTTGTAGTATGTGTTGGCCTCCTAGCCCCAGGGATTCCTAGATGAAATGGATTATCTATATCTTCAGGCCTGGTTAATGAGAGAGAAACAGCTTTGGTCACCTTGATGGGTAACCTAAGGCAGGTACCAGTCAGGGAAGTTTGTTCCTATTGGTTCTACTGGACATGTCAGCATTTTTATGTACCATTAACCATGGTATCCTTCTGAACACCACTCAGGGTTGGGACTTGGAGGCACTGTTTTAGAGTAAATTTACAGTAGATGGTGCACGGAGGGGGGAAGAACTCAGAAGGTGGTCTCTTCCACCCCCTGGCCATTGACTTGTGGAGTTCAATTTTGTCTCCCATGAAGTTTGACATATACATGAAATCTCTAGAAGAGGTTATCTGAAATTTTGGAGTTCAGTGTCACCAGTACACCAGTGCCATTTAACTCTGTTTCTCCTTTCCATTTAACTCCAAGGAAGCTATTTTGATGCTAAACCTGTGTCTTTCGTCAGTAATGGACTGGATGAGGACAAGCAAATTGAAGCTTAATCCAGACAATACGGACATGCTCCTGACCAGTGAAAAGGCAGACCTGGGGACAGGGATTCAGCCAGTGCTGGATGTGGTTATACCCCTGCTGAAATCTCAGATTTGAAGCTTGGGTGTAGAAGGAGACTCCTTGATTCAGAATTGACCCTAGATGTCCAGAATTGAGCTTGGATGGCAGTAGCTGAGAATGTGTTTGCACAGCTAAAACTTGTGTGCCAACTGAGCTCATTCCTGGAAGTGCTGGACCTGGCTATGGCTATGGTGACACATGCCTTGATTACATATCATTTGAATTTCTGTAGCACACTCTATGTTGGGTTGCCTTTGAAACTTATTCAGAAACTTCATTGGGGCTAAAATGCTATGACTAGGCTGCTGACTGGGGCCTGTTATAGGAAGCACATAACTCCTTTGTTGAAATAGCTCCACTGGCTATTTGTCCATTTCTGGGCAGAAATGAATTCTGCTTATGGCGATTAAAGCCATATACAGCTTGGGTAGAGACTATCTGAAAGACTGTGGCTCCTACCAACTGCCGAAATAATGCAGTTTGACACTGCTTTAACTATCATGGCTCCATCCTATAGAATCCTGGGGTTTGTAGTTTGTTGTGGCTCCAGAGCTCTCTGACAGAGAAGGCTATATATCTCACAAAACTACAAATCCCAGAATTCCATAGCATTGAGCCAGACAGTTAAAGTGGTGTCAAACTGTAATATTTCTGCAGTTGGCATCAGCCTATATCTTCCTACATGAAACTGCCAGAGTTATAAGATCTGCCGGAGAAGGCTTTCTCTCTGTCCCAATCTCATCACAGGAATGTTTTGTGATGACAAGGAACAGAGCCTCCTTGTTGGCTGCTCCCAGGTTGTGGAACTCCCTCCCATAGGAGGCTTGGTTGGTTCTCTCGCTGCTCTCTTTCTGCTAGCAGGCAAAGATGGCTTTATGCCTGCAGGCTTTTGGTTCTTAACTTGTTGGAGCAGAAAGAGCCTCTAACGGGCTTTTAGTTGTGCTTGTAGCTTTCTTACTGTGTTTTAAATGCATTTTAAACTTTGTATTTTAATAGAAATGTTCTTTTAATGTTTTTAAACCTTTATACAAATATATATACATATATATATATATATATATATTAAACTGTATTTTGTTTTAATTTGTAAACTGCTTGGAATCCTGTGTTGGAAGAAAGGTGGGATATGCATCAAGTAAACAAACAAACAGTCACTGCAGCAAATAAAGAATATATAAAGATATGTAAAATCATGCCATAAAAATGTACATTAAAACAATAAAACCAATTTGACACTAACAAATCTCTACCTGCTTAAAACCAGAGAAAAAATCAGAAATGTAAAGGAAATTGTCTTAGACTAAGGATGGATTCAACTAAAAAAATTGATATATGCTCTGAAAAACTGTGGCCCTGCAGATGCTACTGGTGTGCAAATCCCATCCGTCCTAGGCAGCATTTGCAATGATGAGGGATTTTGCAAATTGTAATCCAACTGGAGGACAGCAGTTGCTCAACACTTCCATAAACTCATCCCATTTGTTGTCTTCTCCACACTAGCGTGCAAAATCAAAATACATTGTAAATTTTGAACATGAATACTTTTAGATCAACAGCCTAAGAAAACTTTCCTTACTTCCTAACAAACTGTGCTGCACTCAGCTATTTCAAGGTCCTAAGTGAACAAGCATGTGATCCTAATATCTTAAAAAAAAAAAGTGTAGCCAGAAAACAAACAAGTTGGTTTATTCAAATCCCCACTTTCTCTACACTTGCACATTTCTCATTAACTGCTCTCATCCATACTCAGGAAAGTAAATATTTAATATAAAAATTGAATATTGCAGAGGACTTTGTGTTGACTCCTAGCTAGTGTCCATGAACTCTGCCTGCCAGTACTCATAAATCATTTCAAGTTTGCACAATGACTTCAAGTTGACTGATCTGAAGACTATAGCAAGTTCTCCTGCTGTGCATTTTTAAAAAATCTTCCTTGTTCTACCTTCTGCTTTGATACATAAAAGGCAAAGTTCAAATGGAATGGCAACAGCTTTCATTTGCCACCACAACCTCAGCTTCCCCCACCCCTGCAGAATCTTGCCTTTTTGTTGTGGCTACTGAGGAAAAAAGGTCAGCAGTGAAATTTTACTAGGGCTACCTTACAGTCTTTAATACACCACCATAAGTAAGCACAACAACTTCATTAACATGGAAAGGGCAAGCAATGGACCAAAAAGAATGGCCAAAATGATCCAGTGCCTGGAGCAATTCTGTTATAAGGAGAGATTGCAATGTTAGGGGCAGTTCTGAAAAAAGCTGGGTAAGAGGAGCCATGATAATGCTGTAGAAAATTATGTGTGGTGTGGAGAAAGGAAGAAAGTGTTATTCTCTCATAATACACAGGTTCAGGGGAATTCACTGAAGCGAAATGTTGGGAAATAGAGGCCAGATGAAAGGAAGAACCTCATACATCATACAGTTGAACTGTGGCATTCTCTGCCACAAGATGTAATTGTGGTTGACAACCTGGATACTTTTGGGCATAGGTATGCTTTCTCTTATTGAAGACCCAGACAGCTAGCAAAAGGAAGATAGAGGATTCTTTCTTTCTTTCTTTCTTTCTTTCTTTCTTTCTTTCTTTCTGACAATGCCTCCCCAAATGGCCAATCCATGCCTGGCAGAGAGCAAGAGGGCTGTAGCAGCTGAGTACCACTGAGCTCCTCTGGAATTTTGCAGTGGCTGAGGTAATATCTTTGTACCTGGCTATGGAGACACAGTCAAACACTGCTGTGCTCTCCTGCTCCCCACTAATTATAGATTGACGGGGGGGGGGGGCTTCAGCAGGGTATGGTAGCTTGGAGGGAACTTTGCTGACTGGGGGAAAGTGAACGTCAACTTCTTCAGGGACCAAAAATAGTAACATATGTGTGTATATCCCTAAAATAATGTAGGCCATAGAGTGCAATCTGTGGGGAGTTAGGATTAGGGAAAAGCCTCTTTGGTCAGCAGAAATGTCCTTCTGTCACAGCAATATGTTTCTTTTGGCTGATCTCACAAGAAATATGCTGGCAGAACTGCTCTGCTGTCTAAGACAGGATACAGACGACTGGAATGAATAAGTAGCTAAGTTATGCTGGATCTAAACCTCTTGTAGCCAAGGTCGCTGCTAGAATTCTGGCAAAAAGGTAGGCCAGGGTGAGGATAGCCCAGCATCCCTAGTTTGGGAGGGATTTGTATTCAGCTGTTTCAATTGGCTTGGTGTTAGTTCAGATGGCCTTTGACCATCTTCACCAGCCAGGATTTAACTCTGAGGTTGTTTTCACAGAAGCCACATCATTGGTTCACTCACTTTTTACAAAAATACAGACAAGGGCTGCCTGCATCTGCACTACAGAAATAATCCAGTTTGAAAGCACTTTAACTGCCATGTCTCAATGCTATGAAATCCTGGTATTTGTAGTTTGTTGTGGCACTAGAACTCTCTGTCAGAGAAGGCTAAGTATCTCACCAAACTACAAATCCCAGAATTCTGTAGCATTGAGCCATGGCAGTTGAAGTGGTATCAAACTGGATTATTTCTTCAATGCAGGTGCAGCCAAGGCTGTTTAATACTTATTCCAGCCCAGTATACTTATTCCATCCTAGGAGAATATACAAGTTACCTTTATACCAAATCAGAGCATTGGTCCATTTAGCTTTCCTAGCCCTCCTTGGAGATTCCAGAAACTGAACCTGGGACCTTTTGCTTCCTTTAGATATTTGATCAGGGCTGATATATGGAGATTTTTGTATGTATAATAAAATGAAACTGAACCACCACCCTGTCACTGTGGACAGGCAAAATACAATTGAGGCTTTCCAGAGGCTTTTGGTTTCTTTTTTATGGATCCTGACCACTTGGTCACTTCCTATTGATTGTGGCTGGAATATGAGTGATGAAGAGCCTCCAAATTGTGCTTGAAGCAGCTTTTCTTAATCATCCCAGTGCATGCTTCTGTTCCCTTGGGCATGATGGAGAATGGAACTGGTTTTCATATGCTGCATGGAATCTCCAGTTTAAGTCCATGTTTGGTTAACTGTAGAAAAAAATAATGCCTCAGTAGACTTAAAAGGATTTAGTATAGAGATAATCTGATACAAGGAACTATTTTAGTGTTTCCAGAAACAGAAGAAAAGGAATAAATAATACATGTAAACAACCCTCAAAGGAAACTATACAGTGTTTATTTATTTAAAGTTATAATTCACACCATCTCATGAGTTTAGTGTTCGTAGCAGACATTAAAAGACAAAAATATTTTGGTTGGTTTATTTGTTTAAATTAAAGCATGAAGATAAGAGATCTCTCATCTCTTCTGCTGAATTTACGTTACAATTTCTGTTCCTTATTAAGCACCAGAAATTTGGCATTTCAAGCTTGTGAAATTGCTTTTGGAGTGTAACTATAACAGGCAGGCAGGTGGCAGGAGAGGCACATAAAGAAATGCATACTTCTTTTTGTCAAGGAAAACTATAGGAAGCATCTCCCTGAAAGCTTCCCCTCTTGATGGGATCAGATTCATCCATTAGAAAGCTGTGCTGTGCTGGAAGAAATTGTTTTTCATTTCTAAGACACCTGGTTTTTACAGTATTATCAATTCAGCTGTGCAGAGAACATTGTTAAAACTCACACCCCCAAATTGGTAGAAGACAAGAAATATATAGCTGAAGCCTGTTTGAAGAGAGAAGTGGAAAGATAAGCAAGTGGAGTCATTTATACATCACGGAACAAACAAAAACAGTAACAGTCTTGGATTTCAACTCTCTATAGGTGGCAGTGGACCAAACTATTGGTAGTGTACCTTTTTAGGAACTCATTCAGAGATTTCTATTTCCTGTGTAGGATTCCATGGGCCAGTCCCTACATGTATTTTTATCGTTCATTGCCAACAGCACAAAGTGACGTGCCTGTGTGAGTCGAGTAATCACACAGTGCTGTCCTTCTGAAATATCTCTAGATTTTCAACCAATAAGCAGTTAAAGCAAATGGCTTCTGCAGCCATTGAAGATAAATTCCTTATACAAAAAAAAAAAAAAGAAAGAAAAGAAAAGAAAAAAAAAGAAAGGAAAAAAAAAAAGAAAGGAAGGAAAGGTAATGTGTCAACTATAATGGGCCAGGGAGGTTTTTGTAAAATTCTGTGGTGCTGCTCCAGTTTCCTCTTCCCTTTAAAAGCATGCTTCTTCCCTTACAGAATACGACTATGGCACCATCATGCTGATTATAATGGTTCTGACTTACTTGCCCCTAGACCTAATGCTAAACCTCTTCATGCAGTTCATGGAAGACACAATATTTCACCCTCCTTCCTATGTTGTGGTTTCAGTAACAGTTCTTAGATTAGGATATAAAGCACACCGGCCAATCTCAACCTCCTTAACAAGCCTTCTCACAAAAAAGAGTTTTTAATAGCATAAACTAACTGCACAGTTTCCCAACTCCTATCACCACGACCATTAATGTACCAAAATAATAAGCCTTGCAGAGAGCTGTTCTAGTGCTGAAATAAGTGTGTGGCATTCTCTTCCACAAGTGCTAGGACAGAATTTCAGGCATCCTTTCATCTACTTGTTACCCTAAGAAGTGTGTGTAGGGGGGGACGTTGGAGTCCCACCCGCAGTTCCAGTGTCTCGTTTGAAACCTGGGGGAATTATTAGCTCAAAAGGAGACCTGTGAGAGGAGGGTAACTTTGGGGATCTTTTCACCTGTGTATACCAGTACTAACTGTAGAGAGCACTCCAGTTAAAGTAAAACAAGGCATTTTTATTGGAAATAACAAAGGGGATATGCTAACATGCAAAACATGTACTCTTAACAAACATACCGGCTATAACAGAGTAAGGCAGAAAGGTTGCATAGAGGGAAGTCTGGGAAGATAGGGTGATAGCTACCAGTCTCAAAGAGGAGAGTTCCATGCAATGAAGATACTCAGACTTGTGTTTGAAGGTGGCACAGTAGAGTCCAGCAGAATGAAGGGGTCCATCAGTCTGTGGCACATTTAGCTGGGGTCTACCATCTAATATCTATAGCATATTTCATATCCTGAAGGAGTACTCTAGTTATGACAAAGCCTAGATGGCATTCCCACCGGATAGACAAAGTGAACAAAACTCAACTGATTGCTTTAGTTCCAGAAAAACAAAACATTGATGGGACAAAACATTGTTGAACAGGAGGAAGTATGAGGGGAGATTTCAGTAGGGTATAGGTTAAGGAATTATCACTTAATTGCTTGATTGAGTCATTGTTGGGAATGCCCATGGTTGGAAGAAAGGATTAGCACATACCCCTCTAAAGACTGGGCTGTTGGCATAAACCCATTAAGTACAGTTTTGTACTTTAGACATCCAGATTGGTTTCTGTATTATCTGTTCTTAAACCCTTGTTGTTTGTCACTCTCATGAAAAGACTGTCTTCTTGCAAAGAGGTGTGAATTTTTTTTTTAACTGAGTGTGTCCAGCAAAAATATTTTCCACACCCAGTCAAAGATTTGTCATGATCTCGTTTCAGTGTCAGAAGTCAATGGAAGCAAAGCACTTACTTAGAGAGCTTTCAAAGTCAATATAATTGCTTTATATATGATATATGGTATGATATGTTATATGTGGTGAACTTGCCACGGGTCAGCATAAGAGGGGTTCTCCAAAAAAGCGATACAAGGACAATCTGAAGCAACATCTCAGGCTCGGCCAAATTGATCACCAACAATGGTCCACCATAACCTCACATTGGGAGGCATGGAGACGCACTATCCACAATGCTGCAGCCTTATTTGAGAACTCACGCCAAACAAGTCTTGAAGAGAAATGACAACACAGAAAGAATCACAACCTGGAAACATCACCCAAGAAGACCTTCTGCTGTGCTTTCTGCAACCGGACTTGTTTATCTCAGATTGGCCTTTTTAGTCATCAGAGCGCTTGCAGAAAGCGCGGGATGAGTCCTTCCTGAATCTTCATTTGCGAAGAAAAGCCAGAAAGAGATATGATATGAGCAGCATGACATAGAGGTTTGAGCACTGGACTATGACTCTGGAGACCAGGGTTCAAATCCCTGTTCAACAGTGAAAACCCACTGGGTGACCTTGGGCAAATCACACACACTCAGGCTCAGAAAACCCCATGATATGTTTGCCTTAGGTTTGCTATAAGTCAGAGATTACTTGAAGAGACACAATAACAATGTGATATACTATGGGAAGTCAAGACAGGAAAAGTGCATGTGTTCCTTTTTAAATAAGTTTCCAAAGTTTCACTTCCAATTTCTTCTCTATAGTTTTATCCAGAACCTATATGAAAGGTTAGTGACAAAATGTTGTATAAGTCAGTAAGTGGTATTGGTCCTCGTCTCTGCTTGGCCTCTTTATTAATGACTACAAGAGAGAGTAAACAATACTATATATAATTATGGCTATATTAAATTGGAGCTATTGACCAGTAGTATAAAGTGGCTTTAGAAAGAATGCTGGATAATAAACCATGAAATGAGAAAAACACACCAGAATGTCAGGGGTTTAAAACAACAACATCCAGTGGGAAGGCAACACATTGCTTGAAAAACAATAATTTTACTGAACAGGACAAAATGATAGTAGGAAGGAAGCTTGATAAGACCACACAGAGCAACACAATGACAGAACAGTAAGATATCAGCACTCCTGTTGTGAATCATAGAAATCCTCTCTGCACTGCTCCAAAGAAGCCTTGGGTAGGAAACAGCACACAGCATTGGTTATCTCAGCATGGATGTTCATAAATTGGAACAAATTATTTTCAGTCCATGCTCATCAGACTGCCTTCAAAATTAGCTTGCTTTTGTCAACAGAATACTGGAATCACTTACTGTTGTTAGAATATATTATCCTGTGCATTAGCATATAAAAAAAAGATTTTTGATTTGTTTTTAAAACAAAAATGAACAAAGAAGTTGTGTCTTTATGATGACTCAATGCAAATAGTTTAAATTTGGTTTGCCGCTACAGTATGACCCCTGTATCCACACGATACCAGAAACCACAGATAATAGCAAACCCTATTAAAATAAATGACTCCCAGACCAAGTATACCATAGGGTCAAGCTGAAGGACCTAGAAAACGCCTAGAGAGAACACCTCCAAATCAGTTTCCAGATGAAGCATAACACAGAGTTCCACTGGAGGACCTAGAAGATGTCTAGAGAGATCATATTTTTTTCAGATGCAGGTAAGTGAATCCACAGATACAGGTCTCATGGATATGGGGGTCTATTTGTATTTTTAAAGCTTGGCTAGTATATCACTCTGTTAATAAATATGCCCTGAGCTAGCAGGTGCTGTATTCTTAGGTAAAAAAAAAAATCTCTGGTGTCCACATAGAAGTATGGAAGTTAGGGAAGGACAGATTAGTTGTTCAGTGTCCTTTTTGCATGGGCTTAATTGTGAGTCTCTTCAGACCCTTTTGAACATGTGAGTTTTTAAAAACCTGGATGGAATTCTGAAAAAAAACAGTATTTCACTGTTTTAAAGGATAACTTGAGGGCTGCTGTCAAAACAATTAAAAAAAAAACCTCAAAGGAGAAATTTTGCAAGGTGGTCTATGGGCCATCGTTAATTTTTCTTTCTTAATACCAGGTTAACAGCTGCTTGAAGTGGCTAGAAAGCTTGGCTGTTGCCACACATCCTGAAAATGGTGGCTACAATTGCCCCGAGAGGGATGGGGCATTTTCATGTGCCGTTCTGCAAAATGGTTGTACCCATGAAAGAAGGCATATTTTCCCATATAATGTCTCTAAGAGCAAGGAAGTCCTCATGTCCCCTCCCTCCCAAGGGCATATTAGGCCCCACATTCAATGTATCTATCAGGAGTCAGGCTTTCTAGACACTTGGAATATCTTCTCAATATATATTCTACTAAATGATTTTCAGATATGTAGTCTACCACATTGTTTTTATATTTTATTTATTTATTAATTATTTAAAATCTTGAGTTAAGTCTTGGCGGTCCAGGGCAACAAAAGATATTTAAAGTGGGTCCCTGGTAAAGGAAAGGTTAAGAGCCACTGTCCTAGAGCATCCCTAGTACAGAAAGGCTCTTATTCTTTCAAAAGGTGAGGGAATATTCAGTGTGTTATCTGGATATACTTGTAAAGTAAATACCACAAAAATCATCTTAAGTCTCAAATACTGATCCATACATAGATATTTGAACTCTCCTTATAGGGTGCTTTTATCCCTATGAAGCAAATGGCTGCAAAGAAGCAAATGAAGCTTGCATTTCTCTCCCTCCCTCCCTCCCTCCCTCCCTCCCCTGCCCCCAACAGATAAGGACGTTAGGGGCATATTTGTTTCAAAACTAGACAAAAGAAGACCAGACTAATTTTAAAGGAAACAGTTTTGATTTGAGATCCAGCTTTCTTCTTCTACCCTCAAGGGGCAACCTAAAGTCTAATTACAATGTATTGATCCTTTGTGTACACACAAGTTATTATACCTGTGCTACTCAGGGGAAATGACTTGCCTTATGTAATGTTAGCATATTGCTTCTGCTGAGAAGGGCTGCATTTTATTTTCCTTTCCTCTAAATACAGAGATTGATTCTGTGAGCCACTGTGCTGTGGCTGTAGCTTACAGAATCTGCCACTGGATTCCTCCTCCTAACAGCCAGTGTTGCAGGTCTTGGACTAGTAATTTAGTACCCTTGTGGTTGCACAGTTCTTATATACAAGTAGCAGTCATGCCAATCTAAAAAAAGAGGAGGACAAGTCACCAGGGTATCTTCCAGTCCCTGATGGGTATTTGAGAGCTCAGAACATTTACTGTAAGCAACCAATAGGATGGGGATGCTACCTGGAAACCCATGGTTGCTAAAGTTAACAGCAAGAAAAGGGGTCTTCAAAAATCTGAAAAGGCACAAACAAGTCACACCTTCCTCTGAATGTTGCACCAATATCTTGGTCCCAATATGTTCCCGGGGGGAGGGGACTCTTTATGAAGGAAAACTGGGGAATACAATAAAAAAGAATCTATAACTAAAAACTTACATTTCTTTTTAAATCTAGATTTTTAAAAAATAGTTTCATAAACCATATATTGATGGGCAGGTATCCATCAACTCTGTCTGCAACAATCCCTCTAGCATGCACCACTCTGCTGCTTCACATGCGCCTTTAGTGGCCCAGGGAGGGCAAAGGGCAGCTGCACGCAGGGGCCAGCTGTGTTCCTGCAGCCAAAATGCACAAAGAGGAAGGCATTCTTCTGGGCCTCCTAAGGAAACTCTAGAGGTCTGGGAAGATGACGTCATCTTTGTGAGCCCATCTACAGGAACACATCTGGACTGCCAGAGCACCATTGCCCACCTTGGTCAATGCATAGCTGTGGGGAACATCTGGATGGCAAGGAGGTAGATTGTTCATGCAAGGGTGAGGAGAAGGACACGGAGATACATCTGGTAGGATCATATAAACATTAGACATAAACATTATAAAATAATATTCCTGCACATTAATAGATAAAATCTCAGTTTTCAGTATCACCAAACAAAGGGTTCAAAGCTTAATTCTTATTTGGTTCTAAAATTTTCTAAGTGTTGCTTAGGCCTATCTTACCTCAGGCTCACTCAAGAAAGATTAAAATGTGGGACCTATTGAGAGGACATTGAAACAATGTGTGGAATGTCAACATCCCCCTACTCAGTATCAGAATACTATTTTATAATTTTTTTATGTTTAAGGTAAAACTAAAACATAAACCATGTATGTGTGTGTATTTGTAGAGTACAATGCTACATAAAATGGTTGTTGTAACTGAGCATCTATTCTATCTCAAAGGATTATTGTGAGGATATGACATAGGGACCAGGTAGGCGACTCTTAAATTTAATTAATCTTGAAATATAAATTTTCAGATCTTGAAAAAAGTGCAAATTTGTATTTATAGATTCTTTTATATTGTATTCTTTCAACTTTCCTTTGATAAAGAGATTCAGGTTGAAACACATCTAGCATAATATAACAGGGAAGCTGCCTTCCTTATCTTGTTGTCCTGCCTTCCTTGTCATTAATCCATGGGAGCAAATGAATGGAACTCTGGAATACCATTACCAAATTCTGCTGATATTAGGAGATTTTCACACTACACTGTTATAGTGTTACTATTCCATTTTATTTGCTATGGCTGCCTCCTGTGGAATCCTGGGATTTGCAGTTCCCAGGATTCCACAGGAGGCATTTACAACTCCTGTGGAAAAGGGAGGGGCATTTACAACTCTCAGCCAGAGAGATCTTAGGCCTCACTAAACTACAAACCCCAGAATTCCACAGGAGGAAGCCAGAGCAGTTAAAGTGGAATAGTAACACTATAATAGTGTAGTGTGAAAATCTCTTCAGTCTCATTGTCTACTACAGAACAAGCAGAATGCCTTATTGGTAAACACCCACTATAGGTTCACTCAAACAGTCAGCTTTTCCCACCTTGGACACATATATGGAGCATCAGTATAATAACAAGTCACACAGATACTGATCTCTCATTGCTTTCCAGATATCAATAAGAATTATAATTATTCAAGAGATCATTAAGAAGACACAGAAACATTAACCTTATGGGACTGTAATATATATCACCATCTTAGTAGCAGAATTTGGAAATATTACTTTTTTAAAACTACAATTCCAATAATTTCAAAACCAGCATGGCCAGTGGACACGCTGGCTGGCAGGTTCTAGAAGTCAGCACCTCAAATTATTTCTCCAATTCATGTCCAGGAATATGGAAGGTGTGGCCTGCAGGCTACATGTGATCCCCAAACTCGCTTTGGAGCCTTGAAGTTCCTGACCTCTTCAAAGCACCTGCAGCAATCCCCATATTTCTCTAAAACTCAATAGCCTCTCCTGGACACCTCCAAGAAACCCTGATGCCTCCAAACAACTCCCCATAAAGCCCCCAACATATTTGAAAGCTGCAACTGGGAGGCACTTTCAGTTGTGATTTTCACGTTCAACTGAAAATGGGACAATTTGGCTTACCACTGGTGTATAGCGGTGAAAACTGGCCCCTTCTTCAGTTGCCTATCCCTCTAATAATCATTGGGGAAAGATGGGACTTTTCACATTATTAAGTATTGCTAAATTACAATGGCCACCTTGAATCCCATCTTCAGAGAAAGGTAGGATATAAATTAATCAATTAAATGAATAATAAATAAACCATAAGTTAAAAAACTGCTTCAAATCAAGAACCAAAAGAAGACATTAGGACAAGCTCTAAGCACCAGAAAATGGTGCTTTCTGCACAGAGGGGTATCCTTTATTCCAAAGTGCTAAAAGCTGATCTTATTGTGGTTAGAATATTGGATTTAGAACAAGTTCTAAAACTTGCTGAACTATAAAACTTACTGAGTAACTTTGGGCCAGTCTCCATGGTTAAGATCTACTTGGAGGCCACTAATGCGAAAAAAATATTGATACTATCAGTGTAACATTGATAATTTGATAATAATTGGAAAAAATATTTCAACCCAGAACTATTAATTGCTGTGCAGAAAATGCTGTTTTCTGTGCAAATCAACCACGTGCGAATTTGATGCAGAACAAATCCCAATTACAGCCTTTTTTTCTGTATAGAAAACAATATTTTATGTGCAGGAATTAATAGTTGTGCATTGAAATATTATTTTCCATGAAAATTTGCTGTTGCCTGCACAGAAAATTGTGTTTTCTGTACAAAACAACCACATGCGAATTTTGCACAGAATAAGCCCTGAACTGTGAAGATTCTTATCAGTCCAGGATTCTTCCTGTCAGGGGATCTCAACATTTGCTTTACATTAAGCTTTAGGTGAAACTTGGGTGAGAACTCCATACATACAGGTCACATACAGAGGACATGACTTTCATAGATTGTGTGAAAAACTACTTTCACAGATTTTAGGTTTCTGGCTCTGTTTTTCTTCCCCAGCCATCTTGACCCATACCCCCGCCAACATTTCATAGATAAAATCAGGACAGATGTTGCCAAGCAAAATCAGTGTGGTCAAGATGGCACAACTTATTAATGAGGAAGAAGAGGTAGGAGAGACTGCAGTAGTGTGCTTTTGTCTGAGCCTACTGGGAAGGGCAAAATTCTGCATCCTCTTCTCCTCTCCATTCCTCCCTGCTGAGTTTATTGAGGGCAAACTATTTTGCACTTTGAAGTCAATTTGCAACAACTGAAGTAAGCTGAGTACGAAGGGCGAAGGAGAGAGAAACTAGAATATTTTTAAACACAACCAAAAAACTGGGATGACAGAAAATTAATCTGGACTGTCTCTGCCAAATCAGACAATTGGAGGGTATGCTGAATAAGAGGCAACAGTATGAGAACCGTTCATAGTCTACTCTGTTTATGAAATGGCATCCTGTCCCTTGGTATATGGGGAAAATAGAACTTGCTATTCCATATTTTACTGTTCTGACTGGGCGCTGTAATACACACAATCAGTACTGGATATGGTCATTTATTAATCTACTTTAGTAATTTACATCCCACATTAAAATTACTCCTGGAGTGAACATTTCCCACCAGATTTTATTGATTTAGACCTGTAAGAATGGATATTTGTGAAGCAAACATAAATATTTCTGATACCTCATAGGTAACCCCACTGTCAGTGCCAGCATCCCATGGTATCAGATCTTGAATGACCTTCTGGACCCATCCACAGTCTTTGGTACACAGGTCTTCAGCAGAGAGCCCTACATTCCAGTCAGGACTGGGGCCTAGCATGGTAAGGAAAGACATCAGATGACGTGTTCTGTCCACAGAAAATTCAGCAGAGGGAGCAGCTCTCCTGTAAATGAATAAGAAAGAGATGGTACAGATAAAGTAATGGTTGCAACATGAAAAGCCATCAGCTTGTGTGCTGTATATGGTTAAGGGTAGCAAGAGGGAGTTATTCTGTAACTCATAAACCATTTTTGTGAGCCAAGTGAAACTAAAGTTGACACGGCACTTCCTGTAAAGTGCTTTTAGGATCACAATGACAGACAGCAAATTTCTCCATGTACCTGAAATATGGCAATAAAAGATTGATAAGGGAAAGTATTTGATATTGTTGTAGTACACTATCCCTTAAGACAACAGTGGGTATTTAATGAAATGGCTTTTACTTCATTCTTGGATTTCTTTTAGGATTTTACTGAGTCTTCAAGGCACTTGCAAAGACAACAAAGGAAATCTTGATCTCATACTTGTAGCAAAGTCTTTGTTTAAGCTACAAGGAATGCAGTAAAAAGCATTCTAAAAGTTATATTCCCTGGACAATATTAGCTGCGCTACAACTAAAATGTTGAGATTGGCAACCTTTTCAAAACCACCATTACTTAGATTTTAAAGCTCAAGCATTTGTGAAATTTACAGTAAGAGCCAGAAGGCGTAGCAGCCAAGCATTATGCAAGTTCCTGCCAAAGTAAATCCATGGTGATAAGCAGCACACCCTAATTCTTGAGAGGTTGCCAAGGATTCCCTTAAATGGAGGCTATGTTGCATATGGAATCCATCGGGATGTTTTAATAACAACACCCAAAGGTCTTCAGTAATAGACAGTCTGTCTATCCTGTGTATGAACCATCCTTGGTAATGCATAAAGCTACTGAACCAGAAAACTATTTCTTCATGATATATAGTGCACAAGCAGTGTCTCATCTAGCAGCACCTGTGCTTCGAAAGCTTCCCTATCCTCATCAAATAAGACAGTGGTATCTTGTATCCACCTGACTTACCAGGCAAAATGTACTGTCTTGTGAAGATAACACATGGTTGTGCCAACCTCGCAAGGACCATTGAAGCCAAAAGAGAGTTTTTATTTTTATTTTTATATTTTTATTTTCTCTTTTTTGGTTCTATTTTCGTTTTTCTAATATATGTATAAAAAGTTATCTCTATATGTCGTTTTGTGGTGACCTGTAACTGCCAAAATGGATATGTTCAATGTATTTTACTATTCTACATAAATAAAAAGAAATTATTAAAAAAGAGAGAGAGAGAGAGTTCTAGGATGGAGCACAACTAGACTGGCCAATGGCCTTTCCTCATGTTTTACTGACCTCTATAAATACAGTACAGCCATGGGTGATACATTCCTGGACTTACTGTGGAAACATGAAACTGTGGATAATACGGAACTCTATTGAAATGAATGACGTTTGGCCCAAGCAGACCATAGAGTTGTGCTGGAGGGCCTACAGATTCTGAGACAGAACACCTCTCTAGGAATCATTAAGTCCTCCAGCATGACTCTGTAGTCAACTTCTGACAAAAGCATACCCTAAAATCACACTGGAGGACCAAGAAAATTCCCAAGGAAAATGTATTTTTTTTTC
The DNA here is from genome assembly GCA_030847615.1 of Gambelia wislizenii. Classification (NCBI taxonomy): domain Eukaryota; kingdom Metazoa; phylum Chordata; class Lepidosauria; order Squamata; family Crotaphytidae; genus Gambelia; species Gambelia wislizenii. The sequence continues at coordinate 372,519,359 of JAUMIR010000001.1, forward strand.
AGACAATGGTAAAGCAACATTTCAGAGAAAATTAGCATAGTATTCCTGGAACTCAACTTTGTACATAACAACCTGGATGAGGAATTTTAACTTTTAAGAAATATTATTATTACTAGCTATATACCCGGTGGAGCATACACCATTCCCCCTGCTGCCCTCCCCACCCTGTGCATACACACACACACACACACACACACAGAGTACTTCCACCCCCCACCCCATGCCACCTCCCTCCCCCCCATGTGGCACCTATCCCCACCGCAGCCCTCCCGCCCCCTGCCACCCTCCCTGGGCCCCCCACGTGCACACACATGCCGCTCCCTCCCCACCTACCCTGCCACATCCCTTCCCCCAATGCGTCCCCTGCCCGCTCACCACGGCCCTCCCATCTGCTGCCGCCCTCCCCACCTGGGTGTGCACACACACTGCTCCCCCCATGCCCTCCCTCCCCTCCACCATGGCTGTCCCACCCCTGCTGCCCTCCCCGCCCCCCTGTGCACACACACCACACCATCTCCCTCCCCCCACAGCACCCCCATGGCCCTTCCATCCCCTTCCACCCTCCCTGCATGCATGCACACACACACACTGCTCCCCCTCCCCCCACCACAGCTGTCCCACCCCCTGCTGCCCTCCCCGAGCCCTGCACACACACCATGCCACACACACATCCTGTGTCTCGCTCCTTACCAGCGGCCATGTTTACACTGAGCCGCTGGCAAGGAACTCCACATGTTCCTGCCTCTAGTGTGCTGACTGGCTGCCCAACCAAGCTGTGATTGGTTGGTCAGTTTCCTAAGCAGCCAATCACCAAACTGGAAACAGAAACATACCCAAGAGAATTATATATAGAGATGATGATGATGATTCTGCCTTTTCGCCAATATAGGGACTCAAGATGGCTGACAATAAGTTTAAAACAATTCACAATTACTTAAAAATATATACATATAAATATGAAAGTTAAAAAACAGATTAAACAATTTTCAGTGTTAAAACATTTTTTTTTTATTTATACCCCGCTCTTCAGCCATAAGGCTATCAGAGCGGCTTACAAATTGTTTTTTAAGCAATAGCTATTTACACATCTACACTGCATTAAACAGTTTCCAATGTGTGTTATCTAATTGCCCCCACAAGCTGGGTACTCAATTTACCAACCTACGAAAGGATGGAAGGCTGAGTGAACTTTGGAGCCAGCTGGAATTGAACTTGCGATGTGGTGGCTTGCAGTACTGGCATTTAACCACTGCGCCACCATATAAAAACATTAAAATAGAATAAAACTCTATACACCTTAAAAATCAAACTGCACAGCACATACAAGCCCAGCTCCTATCAGACTGAAAATGCCTGATGGCACAAGAATGTTTTTATTTGTTGCTGAAAGGAGAAAAAAGACGGGGCCTCTCTAGGGAGGGCGTTCCAAAGCCTAGGAGCAGCCAGTGAGAAGGCCCTCTCCCACATTCCCACCAAATGAACCTGAGAGGTTGGTGGGACAGAGAGAAGGGCCTCTCCAGATGATCTAAGAACTCTAATGGACTCATACAGGGAGATACAGTCCTTCAAATAACCTGAACCCAAGCTGTATATAGCTTTATACGTCAAAACCAGCACTTTGAATTGTGCCTGGAAATGGACCAGCAGCCAATGGAGCTATTGCAACAAGGGAGTGTTGAGCTCCCTGTAGCCAGCCCAGTTAACAACCTGGCTGCTGCTCTTTGGGCCAACTGACGTTTCTGAGCACTTTTCAAATGTAGCCCCACAGAGTGCATTACAGTAATCCAAATGGGACGTAACCAAGGCATGTACCACTATGGCCAGATCCAACTGGAAAGAATAAAATAAATCAAACAAAGTTGTGGCCATTAGCCTGCTTATAAGTAATAAGTTTAGTAGCCTGTGCTCTTAGATGAAACATCTCAGGCTCGGCCAAATTGATCACCAACAATGATCCGCCCTGGCCTCACATCGGGAGGCATGGAGACGCACTATCCGCAATGCTGCAGCCTTATTTGAGAACTCACGCTGAACAAGTCTTGAAGAGAAACGACAATGCAGAAAGAATCACAACCCGGAAACATCACCCAAGGAGACCTTCTGCTGTGCTTTCTGCAACTGGACTTGTTTATCTCAGATTGGCCTTTTTAGTCATCAGCACACTTGCAGAAAGTGCGGGATGAGTCCTTCCTGAATCTTCGTTTGTGAAGAAAAGCCAGAGAGAGAGAGAGAGAGAGAGAGAGAGAGAGAGAGAGAGAGAGAGAACCTTCGTTCAAATTTTGAGAACTTGGAAAATTTACTTTTGGGAATTGGGGACTAGAATCCCCAGAATTCCCTCCATCAGCATGCAAATGACTATGTTGGCTGAGGAGATTCTGGGAGTTGATAAACTAACATTCTCAAGCACTGGAAAGTCTTTTGTTTGCATTAGAGTCTTCCAAGGACTCTGACCAAAACTGTAAGACACCATAAATGCCAGATGAAAAGATTTCTGCTGCCATCTCATCCATCACCTGGAAGCTATGATAAGATTACTCTTTGCTTTCTAGTGTTTCAGTCTTTCCAATTCTAGTGTCTCAAGCCATTAGTGTTCAGTGTTGCTCTCCTTGAACAAACATGCCTCTCCACTAAGGATACCTTTGATCTATTGAAGACCACCATGTGAATTAAATGCCAAGATTTTCAACTGATTTAGCAGGTTCAGAATTTCAGCTGCAGAGATCAATTTTAGAATTGAACTAATGAAGCCACCCCCTGCTGAAATCAATAGTGCTTGCACTAGGATCTATATGACACCGTAATTTTCACTTCACTTCTTCCAGAAGACATTTCTGAAGTTAATGGACAATTCCCAGACACGTTATTGGGAGGAATACAATAGCACTAAGAATGGTAATCTGGAAAACTGTTTTGGGCTGCCTTTCTTGAAAACCTGCATGCCATCTTTATCAAAGCTTTTACAGTCCCCTCTCTAAAAATATTCTATCACTACATATTCGTGTTCATCATAACTCACCACTAGAGATTGATCTTCAACATTTTTTCCCACCTTTTCTGATTTTGTGTGTCCATGCAACCAGCTCAAGAACTTCTGCCAAGACCAACCTTACTATGAAGCAACCTGAAGCTCTCACTTCAGTCAGCAGTTTCTAGAATTGGCGCTTGTTTTCTCTCATCATCCTCTTTCTTTACATGTCACTAACAAATTCATGGGGGAGGAAAGGGTCTTGTTTTGACTTTTTTGTTTCAGGTACAAAAATATAAGCTGATACCTTTCTCCTTGTCCCTGGACTTGCAACTGACTGTGCTCAAATTGGTTATCTGGCTATACTAAAACAACAACAACAAAACACACCCTTAGATCAAGCAATGTAGAAAAGTACCTCCTTTGCCAAGAGAAGGAGGAAGATTTAATAAACTTGTGGGTTATCTAGACAGTGAAAAAAATCCTAATAGAAATTGCAGAGAATACCTTTTGTCCTGATGAGATCACATTATTCAGAAGGAGGGGGCCAAAACCTCCAGAAACTGCAGTGAAAAAACCTTCGTGGCTTTTCCCAAGGTTTTTAAAATAATGTATGGAAATGCGCATTACTGCTCATTTGGACAACCAATTTGCATTACTGTGCGGGGGAAGTGGAAAGCTGATTGGTTGGACATGCATAGGGGTGGTCTTGCTGGCAATAAAGTGGCCACGAACACCATTTTGGAGTTTTGCATTGCTGATCATGTGCTTTTTCACTGCACTGAGGTGGCCAAACAACTTTGCAGTTAATAAAAAAAAATACTATGCAGAGGTAACAACTTGTTGAGAATAACGTGAGTCCTGGTGGCGCAGTGGTTAAATACCAGTACTGCAAGCCACAACATTATGAGTTCAATCCCAGAGGGCTCCAAGGTTGACTCAGCCTTCCATCCTTCTGTAGGTTGGTAAAATGAGTACCCAGTTTGTTGGGGGCAATTAGCTAACACATTGAAAACTGCTTAAGGAGTGCTTTGCACTGGTAAGCCATATATAAATATCAATGCTATTGATATAATAATATTAGTAATTCAGTTTCGGCCACCATGTTGATTCACAGGCATTGCTGTGTGTGAACTTCAAACACGAATAGCTTCGCATAACAGCAATTTTGCCAAAGGACCATGGAGACAAAGCAATGCTGCTGTGATTTTGCATTAAGGTGCAGCAATCAGCATGATATATTCTTGTCTAGACAACCCTAACAATATCCAAAGCTTGAGAAAAGGTTTGCCTGGGCCTAAGAAAGCACAACTCATTGACAAATAAACTGTTCTTGGACACAATACAAGGTGATGGATTGGTGTAAACCAGCTTTACCCAGCCTTGAATCTCTCTAGATATTTTGGATTACAATTTATCTTAGCCTTAGCCAACATGACGAAAAGTTAGTATCGCTGAGGGGTGTAGACTAAAACATCTGGAAGGAATCCAGTTGGGGAAGGCTGATATAGATACAACCTACACCAATTGGACTGTGGTAGCCCAATGAGAGCTAGCCACAGTGAATGGACAAAAAAAAAAAAAAAAAAAAAAAAGATAAAAAATGGGAAAAGGGAAGAATGGATTTCTTGCCATCTATTCATGTTTGACTTATTCTATATTGGCATTATGGCTTCTTGCCATTATGCTACTGCAAGTAATAAAATCATAACAATATGAGAAAATATACTCACACCCACCAAATGACGAAATTCATTTAATTTATTAATACAGCTGGACGTTCTGTGAGGCAGTAACTCACTTCACATCTTGGCTAACTCCAAGTCATTGCATTTAATGAGTATGGTGCTGTTATTTTTAGATGAGAGATAAAATCACCAGGACAAGGTCTTATCACATCCTGTAATATAATTTAAATGCAATGTTTCACAGTAAGAATAATCAAGTTGCCATGGTTTTAATACTAACCCCCTATTAATTATGTATTCTGAAAGTGGCAGATGAAGCAATATGGGAACAGAATTCTACTTTTCAGGTTGCTGCATCTTTTGCTCAATAAAATATCACCCATTTTAAGTACAGTAGTTTCAAAGGGAAAAAAGGTGCACCTCATCAAATGTGGATTCCCCCACCCCAAGTATTTTTTTTTAACAAAGCAGCATTTTGTCTCTTAACATTAATTGTATCCATTACACCACCATCCAAACAGAAGCTGGGATCTGCTCTTTAACTGGTGTTATAGCTGTTGTTCAAAGGCAAGCAAAGGCATGCAAATATTTAAGATTTAAGATGAAGGCAGTGACCATTGGCCAAACTCTGCAGTATATTCTGTTTAAAAACACCCCCACACAACACCTTCTTACACAGTGTAAATCTACACTCATGTAGTTATATGATGGTTGTGCTTTTTTGACAGTCTGTGAGAAGTGACCTAAGTGATAGCCATGCCCTTACATCCTTGTTTTACACCCCTAGCAGTCTCCCGAAAGTGCTTACAGAGAAGTTTTGTTTTCTCCTGGTGTAGCAAAAGAATGGGAGTCACATTTGACCACAGTGCCTAAGCAATGAAAAGAACCATTTTTCAGGTGAATTCCTCATGTTTCCATGTCATATTAGATAAAAGGAATCCATGCACATGAATGACTTTGGTTTATCTCTTTCTGGAAACTGGGAGATGGAAAAGAATGATATAAAAATAAAATTTTCTCTGGTCATCAGTGCTCACAGTGCCACAGGTGAGAACAACTGAAGGACTGTATTGGTATATATAAAGGAAACTTCTGAACATTGTGCAGGAGTAAATCTGAGAGAAAAAAGGTGTTTTTTTAAAAAACTACACAAGTAGGCACATATACACATGCACATACACAAATGAGCAATTCCTCAGTTTGTGTTTGACAGAGAATGTGCAGGAAGAAAAAAACAACCAGCTTCTGGATGTAGGCTATTGAATAAGATGACTGCAAAATGGAAGAAAGCTCACTCAAAGTAATATTGCTGAATGCCAGTGTTACATACAGAGGTCTTCCAAACTCAGTATATTGTCTGTATGTTGTCAACAAAAATATAGTGCCTTTTAGCCAAGGCTCTCTATTTTATGGAGGTACAAGACAGGTCAGCCGATTTCCTCTGTGTTAATCCTTGAGACATGTGAAATATCTATTAGCATGGGATTCTCTTCTGACCTGTCATGCCACTTTGGCAATAGAAATGTATGGCCTGAAAGATGCAGCAATAAATAAATTTTCTGGTGCCATCTTTCCTTTCTTCCTGTAAAACAGAGGTCAAGGAAAGAGTTAAAGTAGTGGAATTCTTCTGCTAATAGGAACAGAACCTCTCATTCCCCAAACAATTTATATAATGCAGGAAGAAAAAAACAGTGCTTGCAGACATCAGGGTGCCATTTCAGATTTCAATCAGGCTGAGATGTTGTGGTGTAGGGATGTTCAGCAAGGTTTCCAGGCCCACTGTAGGATATATTTAAAAGTCAATGGTAGAAAAGAAGAGTGTTTTAAGAGCAGCTGTTGCTGTTGCTTTTTTATACTTTGTCACAATCAAGGAAGATCCATTTCCTCTGTTCTCAGGGACCATTTTGTTATCCTTATTGAGACAGGCATCTGTCACCTCCATTTCCACAGAGTTCCTCCTTCTCCCAGCATTAAATCTGTTCTACGTCAGCTCCATGCAGATAAACAAAAACCAAGAACCTACATCAAGCAGAAAGAGTGACTATGTCCAATCTCTGCCTCCCTTGAAAGTGGAGGCTATTCAGATGAGGAAGCTGGTCTTGGCTTGGAGGGAGAAAGAAATTAGCATCCTCACAAATACAGGTGGCCCTCCACTTTCATGGGTCTGGTATTCACAGTTTTGATTATTCGCAGATTTGATTAAACTCTCTGAGCCTACTCCGTGCTGGCAGACACTGAAGGAAGGAATGCCCCCTGCTCTCTCTTTGGAGGCGCTTTCCACCACAGGAGGGAAAGCAGAGGATGATGGGGCTTCTTTCAGGCTCTCTGGGCATGGACTGAGCTTTTGGAGTTTACTCTGTGCCCAGACACGCTGAAGGAAGGCAAAAGCCCCCCTCGTTACATCTTAAGTGGCGCTTTTGGGACTTTACACCATGTTGGGGAAAGCAGAGGATGATAGGGCTTCTTTCTGGCTCTTTGGGCATGGATTAAGCTCTCAGAGCTAGCTGGGAGAGGTTTCAAGAAAGAGCACACACCACTCTCTGTTCGGATGAGCTTCTTTCAGGCTCCCCTGGCATGAATTAGAGCTTGGTCTGTGCCAGGAGAGGTTGCAGAAAAGAGCACCCACTGCTCTCTCTTTGGAGGAGCTTATGAGGTTTCCCTGCCATTTCAAGGTGGGAGGGGAGAAAGAGGCTTGTTTCAGGTTCCCCTGGCATGGACTCGTGGAGCTTGCCCTCTGCCAGGTGAAGCTGTGGGAGGTTTCCCTGCCACTGAAGAAAGAGTAATATCCTGTTCTTTCCTGCAACCTCTCCTGGCATAGAGCAAGCTCTGAGAGCTTAATCCATGCCAGGAGAGCCTGAAAAAAGCCCCGTTCTCCTCCTCCCACCCCAAAATGGAAGGGAAACCTCAAAAGTTCTGCCAAAGAGAGAGTGATTTCCTGTTCCTTCCTGCAACCTCTCCTGGCACAGAGCAAGCTCCGACAGCTTAGTTCATACTGTGAAAGCCTGAAAGAAGCCCCGGGGCCCTCTGCTCTCTCCACCATGGCAGGGAAGTGCTAAAAGAGCTTCCACCACAGCAGAAAAAATTAGGGGAAATTAAGTCTTTTTCCAGGGTCTCTCAATTCCTTCTAATTTCCCCACCCTGGCAGCCAAGTGCCAAACAGCCACTGCTGCCATTTTTTGGGGGGTAGGTATTACAAAAGGCCAGAAGCTGCACCATGGTGGACAAAGGTATCATACTGACCTCGTGTAAGTCAACCCAGCTTTTTAGGTCCTTTTTAAAATTTTTGCATACATTTTATTTGCATTTTTTTTCATTTTTACGGTGGTCTGGTGCCCCTAACCCCCACAAATGTGAAGGGCTGACTGTAGATGACACCCTCCTTTTCCTTCCCCTCAGAGACCAGGGCAGCATTTTCATTGTCTGAATGGCCTCCTCCCTTCATCCCCTATACACTGGTAAGCAGCAGCAGCAGCAGCTCCTCCCAGTGCCTACCAGGGGTGTGGGAAGTTTTGGGGAGGGTGTAAGGGGCTAGAGAATAGCTTCCTGCACCTTATCCAAAAAGAGATATATGCCCCCGTAAGCCTCATGCATGCAAATGTCATTAACAGGATGCTATCCAAGAGTGGAATTTGTCCTCTTTTGATGACCAACACATGAAATAACGAGGCCAGACACAAAGCTTGGGTTAAAATAGGAGTCAGGGGTCACTTTATTTATTCTATCACCTATTTAATCTTTATAACTTGGGATATGCAAACTAGCGGTGAGACCAATGCAGGAGAAGCTGGAGCTGATGGTCTCACCCAGACCTACCTCCCAGCTTCCCTGGGCGAAACACCTGAGCCCTGGGGGGTTTCCCATCAATGGGGTTACCCCCCTGGCACCACCTGCTGGAAGGCAAACTCGAGGACGAGACACCTGAAGTCACATGACTTCTGGCAAGGGCTCAATCCTTGGGCCGGCCTCAAGAACAGTCTACTTCCATGCCCCAAGTCACATGATCTGCAAGGGTAGTTTGATAGAGCCATCCTTCACCCAAAAGGGGTGCCATAGATATACCCTAAACTAATGCCCATCTCCCCCATAACCTGCCAGTTGACCACCTATTTATGACACCACCCTAAAGCCAATTCTCCAAGTCCCTTGTAACAGTGTGGAGTATGCAAATACCCCATGGAAAAGGGGGGGGGGAATCCTACCCAATCCATAAGTAACCAGTAAACTCACACTATGACAGAGGCAGGAGGGTGGGTCGAATTCAACCAAAAGAGAAAGAGGGAAGGCTGTTGTTTAAACAGCCTCTGCTTCACTCCGAATCTCCTACATCATGGTGTGAGACACTGAGACACAATTAAAGGCCTCTCATAAAAGCACTTCCCCTCACACAATGCTACACTGTGCTGTGTGTGTGTGTTCACTTTCTACATATTTTTCAAATGATTTCAGTAATGGGACATACATGGCTTTACTGATGAACAAGTATTTCTGACCATTTTAATAAATATGCACAGTAAATTTTACACATTTTTGAAACATGCACATTTTGCCAAAGAGTTTTTATATGTGTGTGCATGCCTTTTCCAGAATGCATTGAAACCTGGGGAACACACAGATTTCTGTCTGCATATTGCATTGGGAGGTACAGAGAAGGTAAATCCATAAACAGATTTTTTTAAAAAAATACACCCTGAGAGAGCTAACTTTGAACACATTCCTAACCCAGATAGTACCTCAGAGGCCAGAAGTCATTTCGTAGAATCATAGAGCTGGAAGAGACCACAAGGGTCATCTAGTCCCTACCATGCAGGAATATACAATCAAAGCACTCCCAACAGATGGTCATCCAACCTCTATTTAAAAACCTCCAAAAAAGGAGACTCCACCATACTCTGAGGCAACACATTCCACTGCTGAACAGCTCTTACCACCAGGAAATTTCTCCTGATGTTTAGGTGGTATGTCTTTTCCTGTAGTTTGAATCCATTGCTCCATGTCCTAGTCTCTAGAGCAGCAGAAAACAAGCTTGCTCTATCTTCAAGATGACATTCTTCCAAATATTTGAACATGGCTATCATGTCACCTCTTAACCTTCTCTTCTCCAGGCTAAATGTACCAAGCTCCCTAAGCTGCTTCTCAAAGGGCATGGCTTCCAGGCCTTTCACCATCCTGGTCACCCTCCTCTGGACATGTTCCAGCTTCTCAATATCCTTCCTGAATTGTGGTGCCCAGAATTGGACACAGTATTCCAGGTGAGGTCTGACCAAAGTAGAATAGAGTGGCACTATTACTTGTACTTTCCTTGATCTAGACTCTATACTCCTATTGACGCAGCCTAGAATCACAGTGGCTTTTTTTGGCTGCTGTATCACACTGTTGACATGGCACATTTGAACTCCCTGGTTTGACTCCCTAAGAGTCACCTGTGGTCTGGCTTCATTAAAAACAAACTTGCAAAATTTGTTGATATTCAACATCTATCTCTACACAGTTTAGGAGCAAAAGTGCTCAGGCATAACTGGCACATCATGTACAAAATTAATGTGTATGTGTGTGATTTCCTTTTCATAAGCAAATGTGTATCAGACAGAGCCTCCATACGTCAAATAAATGGCTTAATGCCCAGACAGAGTCCATGGGCCACAGTTAGATATCGCTGTCACTTTGTTGCTTGCTGCAGGCTGGCAAAATATACCAGGTTTCCTAAGGTATAATAAATAACATGTAGGCTGAAGCACAAAAGCGGCACAATACTTTTCCTTACCTGTACCACTGAGAGACATATTTAGAAAATATAATAGCAGTGGCATTCCTCCAACTTTCCCAATTTAACAGGGACAGTCCTGATTCATCCCCTGCCATCCTATGTTTTCAACTGCTTTTAAAATGTCCCAGTTTCTCTCTCATTACCCCACTTTCCTTCTTAGCTTACTCAATTGCTACAAACTGAGCTCAAAGTACAAAAGTAGTTTGCACTCGGTTAACTCAGCAGGGGGGAGAAGGGTGGAATATTTTCTTTCCCAGTAGGCTCAGGCAAAAACAAACTACTGCAGATTCCCCTAGCTTATGTATGTTTCCTCATTAATAACTCTTGCCATCTTGCCCACACTCTGATGTTGCTTGGTCATACGTGTCCCAGTTTTCCGCTCTGAAATGTTGGAGGTTATATAGTGGTAAAGCAGTAAAATGAAAAAGGGCTTTCTGCAGGTGGCTTCAAATTGTGGAATTGCTTACCTACAGTAGCCTGTTTATGCTTCTTCCTGTACACTTTCGGGTGGGCTCTGAAAAATCATCCCTTTTAGACAGACATTTCAGTAGTGTTAAAACTGTGGGGATTCCATTGCTATAGTTTATGCTAAAATGTCATGGCATCATTTTATTATGTTTTTTTTATTATTATTATGAACTGGATTAATGTTAGTTTCCTAAGTAACCCTTGAGAGAATTTCCTTTCCTGTGGCCCACAAGCTTTGTGTCCTACTGCTGCACAGGGAGTCATTTCAATGGAGAAGGGGAGAAAGGAGAAACCATGTGCCACCTCATCTTCTCACAGCCATTGCTGCTTCATAGATAGGTTAAGTGAAGAGGAGAAGATGTGTTAGGAGTGGGAGTCTGTCACCGGAGGTTTCTGGGAACAGAACAGGATGGAGGTATGCCTGGTTTACATGCTATATACTGCTATGATTTTGATGCTACGAAGTTTGCCATTGAATCAGTTAATGAGTCTGGAGCACCATCTAGCCTGATGTTACTGGATGAATTTCCGTTTTCAGGTCTGTATTCCTAGCTGGCATAAGGATGTGAATCACATTACTGCACGAACACATTCTGCCATATGATTGATCAACTCTTTCCCCTCCTGGCTGATATCATCTAGCCGGAAAGAAATGGCCAGATGGGTCCAGGAGGCGAGTAATGCCTTCTTAAGATTAATTATTCCTGCTGTCTTGAAGAAGGCAGTTGAGAGACCACTTCTGTAGTCATATCTGGATTCAGAAGATTGTTCTAATGATGAGCTACATGCTAATCTTCCCTTCTGAGGCAACTGCTCAAGCAATTGGTGTCTGTGCAACTCAGAACATTCCTGGATGGCACTGAGATCCATTTTCCATCTTGTTTTTGGCACTAAAACCACTTTCCATCTTGTTTTTGGCACAAAAACAGCTGTGGTTGCCATGATGGATGCTCATTCCAGAAGAAGAACTGGGGAAGGTTAATTCTGTTTATTTTCTTGCATTTCCTGTATGTTAATATGGTTTCTGTGGCTCATAGTGCCTTCCAACAACTAAAACTGGGATTAGATTAGCTGCAATTCCTTCTAGAAACAGATTGTCTGGCAACAGTTATCAATGTTCTGGTAGCCTCCAGATCAGATTACTGCATTTCATTGCATATGTCTTTGTATATACTGCCTTTGAAGACTACACAGAAACTTCCTTTGATCCAGAATACAACAGCTTTCTGGGCTATTGAGTATTGTTGGTCAGACAAAACACATCACAATGGTCCTTACACAAATTTACTGACTACCAACTTATTCCAGAGCTGTTTTTAACTTTTTAACCATTGGATAAAAACAAATTGTATGGGGATGTTTGACTGTGGAACAGACTGCCCTGGAAAGTAGTAGGCTTTCTTTCACAGGATGTGCTTAAACTGAAACTGGACAGCCATCTGTTAGGTACGTTGTAGTTGCATTCTGTGCTGTAGTTCCTACATTAAGCAAAGCATTAAACCTCCAAGGGGCCCTTCAACTCTGTGATACTGCATCAGAAACCCATGTTTCTAAAAGACTGTCTTCTTGTTGTTGTGTGTCTTCAAGTTGTATCTGACATAATGGGGTCCATAAGGTGAGCCTATCATGGAGTTTTCAAGACTTTTTCAGAGAGGGTTTGCCTTTGCCTTCCTCTGAGGGCTGAGAGAATCTGACTTGCCCAAGGTCGCCCAGTGGGTTTCCATGGCTAAGTGGGGATTCAAACCCTGGTCTCCAGAGTCATAGTCCAGTGCCCAAACCACTACGTCACATTGGCTCTCCTGCTTGTTATTCTGAGGATGTTTCTGGGTGTCCCTTCTGAGAGGTGGTGGTGGTCGTGACTGCAAAAGGGGACTTTGTAACTTGGCTCTCCACTCGCAGAACTCTTTCCCGGAGAGGTACACCTGGAGCCAAAACTTTTTCAGCACCAGGCAAAGATCTTTAATTTAAACAGTTCCTTAAATCATATTTAGCTTTTCATTTTAATAGCTGTTGTTCTCTCTTGTCTTTTCCTTAATGTTTTTAATGAGAAAGGGATAGATCTGTCAGTTTTGCCTGCTATAACATTCATATTTTTTTCAAGCAAAAGTTCATGCCATCCCATTTTAACATCAGATTGAGGGTTTTTTTTAAAAAAAATATCACAATCCATATGCATTTTGCATACATTAAAATGTGCACACGTTTTATCCACACTTTTCTCCAATATACACATTTTGCAAGTGCTTCCTACTAATGTTTTTATTAATTAAAATATTTCCATCTCACCCTATATCTAGGTGGCTTACAGTGAGATATTTAGGTGGCTTACAATAAAATCAGTTTAACCAATTTAATTTTAAAACAATAAAAAATAAGTTAAGCATTCAAAAATACTAAACAATTTAACATTAAAAAAAATTAAATCAGTTTTAAAACATGCAGATTTTGTACAGATTAAGATGAAATCATTAATTCCCCAAAAGCTTCATTTAATTTTTTTTAAAAGACCATGTATTAACTTTGTCTGGAGATGAAATCAACACATGTGTCATTGATCCTCCAGAGGGAGGGCATTCCACAACTGGGGTGCCACAGCAATGGAGGCCTTGTCCCATGTCCTCACATAGTGTGTTATTCTTACTGGGCCCCTTCAGTAGACCTCAGTCCTTTGGCAAGCATGCATAGGGAGAGGCACACCCTTCAAATATTTGTCTTTTTGTATATTACTTTCCCTTTAGCATGGGAGCCACAAATTAGGCAGGTTCATATTAAGATGCAAACCAAATGCATTTTGCTTTTATCCCCAGTTTATATTTTTTGACTGCATATTGAAATGTAATGCTTTTTGTATTTTATCCTTTGACTTTATTCTTCTTCAAGTATGGGAATTCGCAAACTGAATGAAAGACCAGGCTACACAATTTTTATAAATGAAATAATCAAATTAAACCTGTTAGGAAATGGGGCATTTTAGTCCTGCAGAATCGTATTTTGTTGAAGAATTCACAGAACTAGACCTATAAGGGTGGCATTTTATAACACGGTCACTTCAAGACTTTTAAACAATGTTCCCAGATTTTGGGCCCCATACCATATAGAGTTTCATTTTTCGTCTGGCTTTCTGACAAAAGCCAGCCAGGACAAAAACTGCCCCAACAAATCTACTTCATTTTGCCTGGGGCACTTATTGTTCCACACCAGGACCTAATTAAATATCCATGTGTGACCTATGCTGCACTGAGCCATATACCTCCCGCTTCTGACTTAATGAAATGCCCTTGAAGGGGCTTCATGGCAAGCAGACAGGCTCGGAGAAGAATCTGGCTATGCAACATGACTTACAGCAGTACTGGGACCCCCAGAGAACCCTTGTGGATCTCAGTGCTGATGTCATCATTTCTCATCTGACTTGAGGGATGTATCTCAGAGGCTTCCCCAAGACTTCCTGCTCACTGTGAAGCATAGAATGGCTCTGTGTGGTGGCTTCAGTGGCATTTCAGTGAATGTGTGTGTGCATGCTGGGGGGGGGGGCTCTGGGTATTGTGGATGTCCCTAACAGAATTCCAGCCCCTGTACTGGGACTAAAAAAGGCCTATGCCATTTTGTGATTGAAACATGGGACTTGTCTATACAAAGCAAAAAGAAGCGGATTGCTCTGTGGTAAAGGCAACTTGCAGCAGCTGGAATTTGTCTTATTTTGGGGGGAGGTCGCAAACATGCGAAGCTATCCATGCTTGCTGCGCAAAACGGGCATGCCTGAAAATCAAGATGGCGACTGCAAATGTATAACTTGCATTTTTACTTACCAGTTTGCCACCATCAAACAGTTTTAAAAAAAAAAAACTATTCCCAAGGTGGGAATCTTCGTCTTGGAAAGATGTGACCAGTGGAGTGCCACAGGGTTTTGTCCTGGGCCCAGTGCTATTCAACATCTTTATCAATGACTTGGATGAGGGAATAGAGGGCATACTTATCAAATTTGCAGATGACACCAAATTAAGATGAGTAGCTAATACCCTAGAGGATAGTATCAAAATTCAAAATGACCTGAATAGACTAGAAAGCTGGACCAAAGCTAACAAAATGAAATTCAATACAGAGAAAATGTTCACTTTAGCCTGTCCAAGAAGAACCAAGTGGAGATAGAGATTTCATGAGAGGTAGGGGTGGAAGGACTTGATGCAGACATTCTTGGGTAGATCATTGCATAGACATCACTCGGAAACACCCAGGGCCAGGGCCAGTTGCAAAACAAACAAACAAACAAACAAACAAACAAACAAACAGCAGTGGCACTCATCCTCCTCATGGAAAGCATTCTTTACAATATAATACATGAACAAAACAAAGAGACAAGAAGCCTTGGAGGAATAGTAGCATCCAGTCTCAAGATGCCTCTGCTTCATAGCAATGATGAGCTTGAAGAGGTTTTGTGCACTCACAAAATACTTGAGATTTTGACAGCAGGGAAACAAAAGTGACAGCAAGGAAACAAAAGCAGAGTCACTGATACACTGGCTGCCTTTAGGGACATGTGGACTATGTCTGTTGAGGTGCTTCAAACTATATGTCAGGAATGGATTTAACCACTGAAGTATAGCTGGTTGATGTCAGATCTAGATGCCCATTCCAGTAATATATGCCAAGTAAATCAGGAAAATACGACATAAAAATGTGGTGGTACCACACGCTAATAAATTGAATCCTCTGAACACTGGCATTTACCTGGGCATGGAGTTCTGGACACCATGGGGAGCCCAGCTTGGTCACAGTGTGGTGACAACACACGTTGAACCATATTTCTACATTGAATTTTTTTTTCAATGGGTTAACATAGCAGAAGTTTTGCTAACCAACAATCTAATGTACATTGGCACCATTCAACAGAAAAAAGGTGTATCCCCCCACAACCTCTTCTGCATCAAACCAGTGGATTTAAAAACAACAACAACAGATAAAGTACCACACATAGGAAATTTGGTTGCAAGGACCACTGCAGCACACAAGTGATATGGTCTTTTTGTAGAGTGTTTGGCACAAAGAATGGCTCTTCATTGGTGCCCATTTTCCTCAGCAGAAACTATTTTGTCATTGCAGTAGAAAACTACCCCATGATACCATTAAAGTTAGGTTTTCATGCAAATAAATAACAAAAACAGCTTTCCTTCAGGGTTTAGATTTACTTCCTAATTGAGAAGGATGGAGTTAAAACTATTTGTTTTCTATCAGAAATAACAGTGGGAGTATTATTACAACACTGAAATAAATATGTTGGCTACATTTTTTAAAAAAAGAAAAGCAAGTCAGTTGCTACTCAGACCAAATGTTCTGCCTCATATGAATATGGGTTTTCTGTCTTTGAGTATGGAACACTCTTGATTCTTCATGCACAAATACACCTGGTTACATGAGGTACGTTTATGCCCTGAAATACACTGGAATTCCCATGGAGTCAGAAAATACCCAAGAAGTCACTCAGTAAAAGTTTCCCCCTCATTCATCTGGATAAGGATTAAGAAAGAACCCAGAATCCACAGTTTTGTGGGTTATGTGTAGGGATATAAATCTTTACATATAGTAGGACCTCCACCAGAACCGTCCCAGGGAAGGGAGGGGGAGGTGAGCTCACCTCCTCCCTCCCCTGCCCACCTCCCACCAGCTCCGCTGCACCACTAGAAATCCCCACGGAGAAGGGAGGGGGAGGTGAGCTCATTTCCTCCCTCCCTCCCGCCAGGTCTGTTGTGCTGCCAGAACTCCCCATGGAGAAGGAAGGGGGAGGTTAGCTCATCTCCTCCCTCCCGAACCCACCCCCTACCAGCTCCGCCACACCACCAAACCCCCTACAGAGAAGGGAGGGGGAGGCGAGCATGTTTCCTCCCTCCCTCCCCACTCACCCCCCCACCAGATCTGCCAGAACCTTCCTGGGGAAGGGAGGGGGGAGGCAGGTTTGCCTCCTCCCTCCCCCCTGCCATCGCCATCCACAGATAATTGAATCAGCAGATGGAGAATCAGCGGATGCGGGGGTGCTGCTTTCCTTCCAATATTTCCTTCCAATATTTCCTTCCAATATATTAGAATAACAAACCCCCTAAGCACTAGATGGCAATGGGGTACGAACTCCCTTGTGGGGACCTCAGGACCAGTAGGCAGCCCAGCAGAACTGCACAGACCGAGTATTACACTCTGCCCAAGTGGATGCAGGATCTCAGTCAATAGTTTGGGTGAAAAATATTGGCTGGTATTCTACATCAGCTACTTAGTTAAGTACAGTTGTCCCTCTGTATCCATGGATTTGGTATTCACACATTTAAGTATTCATGGCTTGAAAATGTTCTTACAAAAATAATAATCCAAATAGCAAACCTTGATTTTGCCATCTTATATAAGGGACACCATTTTGCTATGCCATTGCATATAACAGGACTTGAGTATTCACAGATTTTGGTATCCACAGGGGGTCCTGGAACCAAACCCCAGTGAATATGAAGGGATAACTATATACAGAAGTACTTAAATTATATCCCACTCCCACAACTGTATAAACATGCTTTGTATCTGACGCCTTAATACCACTTGGTACTGCATTGGAAGAAATAGGTTTATATCCATGAAAGCTCATGCTAAAATAAAAACCAGTCTTAAAGGTACAGACACATTTTTTCCCCTCCCCCCTCTTCCTTTTTATACCAGAGGTCATTTTTCCATAGTCATGATTGCTACTTAGCCATGATTCTGACACTATTACCACAATTGTCACTCTCTTCTCCAACCTACTTTACTTGGCATCAGTTGCATGGAGAGGAGGTCCATTCTGTCAGCAATTAGAGCATGTGTGAACGATATTTCCATCAGATTTGGAAGAGTCGGGCCAAGAGAGTTTACTTAGTTAAGTATACTTAACTAAGCAGCTGATGCAGAATACTGGCCAATGTCTTTGCAGAAAAGGAACCATTTTTTTAAAAAAAAATGGGTGGTGGTGGAAGCAACTGGTCCTTTTGCTATTACACAAGAGTGAAAAAATCTCATGGTGTTGACAATTTTTTCACTAAGAACAGGCATATCTATGAACACTCCTTATGTCACTAATCCTGTCACATCTTACAAACCACTTTCTTCCAATTTTGTCTCATTCACCACAAAATTTAACAGGGAATTCATGACTCCACATCCACACTATGACATCATACATTCCAGGGAAATGTATTAGTCTGGGAAAACGAATGCCTGCTGCCTCTTGATAAAATGTTTGCTACTTTGTTCCCTCAAAGGTGGAATCCCTTCACACTAGCATGTGCTCGGATAGTGCCTCCTGACAAAACTTCCACAATCTTCAAGCTGTGATGTAGCTCAAGAGCAGTGGCAACAGCGGTGGTGGTGGTGGTGGAGCAGCAGAAATGTCCATGATAAAGAGTCTTATCTTTTCCCAAGATACCTCCATAGTCACTGCTAGAGACTAACAGTGTGGATTATGCTGCGTAAGGTGCAGCAGCCCAAATGTCTGGGTTTCACAGATATGAAGCACCCAAATGTACCTAGCTAGTAAATATCCTATTTTTATTTTTCTCATCACTATGCCACTTGTTATAATATCTGGAAAATGAGAGATAGCAAAACTCAGCCCTGAAGCTTTCCTCAGAGCTTGCAGCAGTTCTTCCATCTGAAGGACAATCTATTTTATAAGCAGTGACAAGCCTGCAATTGTATTTTCACTCCTTGTGTAATCTCTAAAGATGTCAGCCACCATGGTGCCTTTATTATGACTTAGATACCTCACCCCCTTTAGTGCTGAGTACCTTTTAAAAAAAAACTTGTCAGAACTTTTAACATGCACAATCTTTTCACCTGATGGAGAACTGAAAGTAGAATAGAAAAATCAATTTAAAACTTATCAAGCTTCTGTTACTCATTTCATTACTTGCTTTACAAATATTTACATGAATATTGATAGACGTACAGATTAAAAACAACAACATCCAAATCTTGGCACAAGAAAAAGAAACAAATCTTCTGAAAGCAACTACTAAATAACAGCCATAGATGTGAAGAAGAAGAACATTATTAAATAAAGACAGGAACTGAATCAAGTTTAGATTCAAATTCCCTGGCCGTGCTGGCTGGGGGATTTGGGAGTGATTGTCCACAAAAGTAACTTTTCAAAGGTCTGAGCCTGTTCTTGGCATGGTTTGGAAATACACATTTATGGAGGGGTGGAAAAGTCATGTAGCTTCTCGTTTTCAATTGTAATAATTTGTCCTTCTTATTGAAAACTGCATTTTAAATAGAAAAGTAATCCCAGGAAATGGATTGCCACATGTGTTGGCTGTGAAAACTTTAAACAGATATGATTTATTGCCTTTAGTTCCCATGATAAGAAACACAATCTTACTCTTTTGCTATGGAATGTACTTTTTATTTATTTTAGTGTTGACTGATGAACTAAAGAGATATATACTCTTATAGCTATCCCAAGGATTAAATAAATTCTGAGTAGTATATATTTTTTTAAAATAAGGATTCCTTCTCTCCAGTAAACAAATTAGTTCAATATACCTCAGGATTGGTCGAAGGGTGGCGCCTGGACCACATGTGGCCCCAAGTACCCCTAAATTTGATTTAAAAAAAAATACTCAAAATGCCTCTGATGCCCCTAGGGATGTGGGGAGCAATTTCAACACCTTCTCTCCTCTGCCTGTCTTATGCACAAGAGAGGCCTTTAAACAAAACTGGAAGGGACTTCCATTTTACTTTCTGGTTTGAGAAAAGGCCTCTCCTGGGACTACAGAATCCCTAATATGGTCAAGTGAATGAAGGGTGCTCTTGCATTTTCTCAAGAGGGAGCCAAAAGGGACCCCCAGCAGGATGGAGAGATTTCATTCTACATTCTTCTTGTGGTGTAGACCACTTAAGTGAGTATGGCAAACTATATCCATTCCCTAAGACTATGACTCATTCTGTCAGAACAACAGGCATATTTCATTTATAGGATATTAATATGAGTTGTGAGAAAGCTCTGGCATTTTGCAGTGGCATAAAGGGATGTGTTGGATCTACAGAAACAGCTTTGATGAATACTAAAGCAAATGGCAAATATGTAAAACTTAGGACTTTATCAGACGTGGCAAATATGGCATCAACAATGTCTAATGAATGTGAAAGGGCACTCATATCAGACGACATAGTGCTTTCATGATCATGTGCAGACTTTGAGTGTGTTTCTGTGCTTGTGTGTACTTTTTGTGTTTCCCCCCCTGTATTTTTAAATTAACACACACTCGTGTCTTCTCACAAGAACTGACGAGATCACAAACACGGAAGTAAACAGAGCTCTGTCCGTGTTCCGGTAATGCCTGGGCTGCTTATTGATGCTCTTACAGGTAGGTCTGATAAAGGGGGTTCTTTTGCTAACATTAAAAACTCAGCAAAATATGGTGGGAAAGAAACGTTTATGGAGGTTCACCTGATCAAGTTCTTAGGGATGAAAAGAATATTCAAAAATATTTGCTAAATGGTCAAAAACCATTTTGTGTGTGTGTGTGAGAGATGAGAAGAATCATGGACTGACAAGAATCTTTGCAGTTCTGGACTTATTTGGTATAAAATTATACTGTTATAGAGGATTTATTCTGTACAAAATTCATGCATGGCTGATTTGTAGAGAAAACCGTTTATGTGCAAGAAATGCTGTTTTCTGTGCAAAACAACCATGTGTGGGTTTTGTGCAGAATAAGTCCAAAATTGTGAATAAGCTTTGAAAACTTTGTGATTTTTGAAGACTTTCTTGCAGTGGAAAGAAAATTATTAAAATTACTTGTTGCTTCCTTCAAGAAGAAACTTGAAGCATGGAACCATGTAGACTACACTGAGTTCACTTACCCAGAATTAAGCTCCAGTGAACTCAGAGCAGAAACGTTTTTTGCAAATCAGCGCACACATTTGCAAGCATGACTTAGGGGAATGATGAGGAAACTTTGGACCTCCATATTTTTTGGATTACCAGACCCATAATATCTTACTATTAGGGAGGTAAATCTTCATTTGCTCTTGCAGGCAAGCATAAATAATTTCAACAGTTGTCTTCTTGCTATGCTAGAATATAAGGGCTTCTACGTAGGGTTTGACTAATATGTACACTTCAGGACTTTTTTTAAAAAAATCTTAATTTGCCCAGGAAAACACATGCCTTTTGGATGGAACACTTGACTTTTTGAACAGAAAATTTATTTACTCCCCCAAAATTCTAGTACATACATACATACACACACACACACACACACACACAATATATATATATATATATGTGTGTGTGTGTGTGTGTGTGTGTATGTATATACATATATTTGAGCAGGAAAAGCTTTCTCTGTTAAAATACCCTATACTTTATGCACACATCCCCCCACAGCTGTCATTATTTTGCATAGAAAAAGTGCAAATGGTCACCCAATCCACACATTTTCTCAGCCAAGGCAGGTGTGCACGAATTATACCCTCTGGTTATACGGGCTCCTGGGAACCAAAGTCCAAAAAATTTAAACTGCCATATTTGCGCCAACTTAGAGGAAAGGAAAAATCTTGCAAAGGGTCTGAATGCCCTGGTAAGAGTCCAATACTGTACACGTATGCCATGACCTTTGCAGAAATCCAGAATTGAATAATGGCAGATAATTAAGTCACCGCAGTTACTCTTTGTTGGGAACCAAATAACTGAAAATCAGGGTGCCAGTTAGGTGGTAGTTTTTGTCACAGGGTGTCCTGGGACTTCTTGATCCCGTATTCGTCCCTCCCTGTTTACACGATTTTTGTCTCTGAACTGGATATCCCGGGAGATCCCGGGTCATTGTTTACATGGCATCCCATCCCGTGATATGTACCTTTTCCCACTATATACTACCCCAGTTTTTTTTTGTTTTTTTTTTGTTTACATGAGTTTATGGTCCCAGGATTTTTTTTTTTAGCTGTCAATCAAGGATGCGATTACTCATTTTTTCACAACCTCAGTGACATACTTCCTTTATAGTTTCATGCCATGAGCGATGCTATTGGCTGGCTCAAATGTTTGTTAAAGCTTCTGCGTGGGGATGAGGGGATGATTGAGTTTTGCATTGGGGATGAGGTGATGAGAGGATGAGGGGAGGAATGAGCGATCGTGACCTAACATGGGGAGGAAGGAGCGATCAGTGGCTATACCCTTTGCTGTTCTTCTGAATTGAAAGAACACCATTTAAATCCCATTGAAAGTGAGGAAGGAAGGGGTGCTCAGTGGCTACAGCCTTTGCTGTCCTTCCGAATTGAAAGAACACCATTTAAATCCCATTGAAAGTGAGGAAGGAAGGGGTGCTCAGTGGCTACAGCTTTTGCTGTCCTTCTGAATTGAAAGAACACCATTTAAATCCCATTGAAAGTGAGGAAGGAAGGCGTGCTCAGTGGCTACAGCCTTTGCTGTCCTTCTGAATTGAAAGAACACCATTTAAATCCCATTGAAAGCGAGGAAGGAAGGGGTGCCCAGTGGCTATACCCTTTGCTGTCCTTTCGAATTGAAAGAACACCATTTAAATCCCATTGAAAGTGAGGAAGGAAGGGGTGCTCAGTGGCTACAGCCTTTGCTATCCTTCTGAATTGAAAGAACACCATTTAAATCCCATTGAAAGTGAGGAAGGAAGGGGTGCTCAGTGGCTTATACCTTTTGCTGTCTTTCTGAATTGAAAGAACACCATTTAAAGCCCATTGAAAGGGAGGATGCAGGCGAGAGTGTGTGTGTGTGAATGGATCGTCTGCTCAGACGATGGGATTTTTTTCCTGTGCCTTTAAGCAAATAGAATGGATACTGGTGGGTGTGTGCGTGTGGATGAATATGCGATCAGTCTGCTCAGACGGTGGCATTTTTTACTGTGCTTTTACACAAATGGAGTGGATGCAAGCAGCGGGGGTCATCTGTGATCTCTTTACAATTTACTCTCTCTTTAAAATTTAAACCAAGCATGCAAGGGAGGAACGGGTTAAAGTAGAAGGGTTCCCAGTATAGAAATCCATTGAACAGGGTGATTTAATGCAGACACACACAACCTACTTGCAGCTGGAATGGAAGCCTTTGTTTTCATCTGGTGAGGCTGAATCTATTGAAAGGGTGACTGATCCCTCCTCTCCTCCCTGAGCCCACCCCTGGTCACATATATTTCTGGTCATCACCAAGTACTGAGATATCTTGTCTCGGGGTGTTTAGAAGTACGATTTTCCGAATCCTCCCATGACTTTTTTTAAAAAACGGACAAACCGCAGGACTGAAAGTCTCATGGGTTGCATGATAAAAGGTGGCCCCCCTTCCCAAAATCCCATGCCCGACACGATGTACGTGTAAACAGCCAGTGCTCGACACAAATTCCTCCCACTACTTTTTCATTGTGTAAACGGCACCCACAAATGATGGCAAGGAAGTCAAGGGAGGGGGGGGGGGAAACACATAATAAGCACAGCTGTTTTCCAAGTGGGGATACTTTCAAATAACTCTTCTCAACGTATTCTATGAGGCTGTTTTCCTCTATTAACAGGTGCAGTTATAGTCACACTATAATTCACACACACCTGCTTTAGCCAATCACAAAGCACAAAAGGTTCACAAAGTTGCCTGTTCGAAGTAAAAAGTTACAATATACAACTTTTCTTCTCTCTCTTCTCTCTTCATGCTTGAGATGGGTCTTTCATTATGTATCCCTGTTTTCCACTGTTCTATTTTTGACAACATTAAAGAAATGTTTCCGTGCTAGATATATCCTGGTTATCTTTAAAATTATTGTTTAAAAGGAGGGGAAAACAGCTGAGCCAGGCACACTGGCACTGTTACCATAGAGACAAAGGACTGTCATGTCTTCCTCTTTCTTTTCTATAATTCCCAAACTGCAAACAGATTTCTTTACCACTATAAGGTAGCATTTTGTGAAAGGTTAGTGCCATCAAACAGGTTTGACAGTACTGGAATTTTAACAAACGTGAGACTAACACAACTCAATGTAAAAGTCCGGTGAGGAAAAAGAAAGCATTGGATGGTACAGTGAATGTTTTTTTTAAAAAAAGAAATGCTGTATTTATATTATTTAGAGAAGCTTAAATATATCAGTTTCTTTTGTACCGTGATGACATCCAAAGTAATTATAAAACCACTGTAATTAAGAAAGCAATTAAACATCTAAAAACATAATAACAAGCTGCTCACAATTAGGTCTGCTCAAAGCCAATAGAAAATTACACTACAAAACCAGCTCCCTCAGATCAATAAGGAGTACTGAAAATCGTTATCATCTTAACATGATCAATAAAGATCCAAACAGATATGATTTACACAATTAGCAATCCTTTCTAAAAAGAGAGTAAATATCAGTTGGTGTTCTCAGGTTAACAGAACACTTTCACCCTGCCAGGAATTTTGTCCAGAGAGAGCTCCGGACAACTCCCCCCCCGACACACACACACACACACACACACACAATAGTTATTTGCAGTGATGCCAGGGGTGACTTCTTTCCCAAAGAAAATAACAGCCATGGGAGTCCCCGATCCTCACTTAGGTGGAGCTGAGGACCTTCCCTTCTCATGCAAATAGCCTCCATGGAAAGGGGGTACAAGACCCAAAGATCCCCCTCTACAACAAGTTACTAATCCAAATCACCCCCACCCTGCTTCATGAATTGAAGTTACTTTTTAAAAAACCCATGCTAGACAAAGTGTTAATTGTATGGATAATGTCATGCCTGTTTTGGTCCCAAAGTCGGTAGGTGACTATACTCACCTTGCCACACAGTGGGTGCCACAAGAACTTTTTCAAGTACAATACAGTCACTCATCAGATAAAGGATATGTGCATACTTTGGGACATGGTAATTGCAGGTTTTTCTTGGTTACTCAAGGGCCTGGAGCTACTGTTAAAGATATTTTGTCACCATTAATTTATCACACCAAGTATATTTGTTTATAAAAGGTAGCAGGTTGGGAGGTGTTAAGTGGACCATGTGGAGATCAGAGTTCAAATTCTTGCTCAACCATGAAGCTGATTGAGCTTTCTTGACCCATTTACTCTTTCAAAATAACATACCCCAAAGGGGTTTTTGAGAGGCTATAAGGCTGTCTGTCATGTGCTTCTTTACATGAAAGGCAGTCTAATTTACAAATGTAATAAGGAACAAACTTTGTTTTAGTCCACTTTTGGTTACTTCCTGGATGAAAAAAGCCTTGTCCTTGGCTTTAAACAGGCCATGGAAAAATGCCCCCATGCTGCTGTTATCATCATCATCATCATCTGCAATTTTAGGGAGGTAGTGGGAGGTCATAAAATGGTGTACACTTCTCCCACCCCTGTTTAAAAAACCCTGTTTAAAAGAATAAGTGTATCAGTAGATCTCAACAGAATTTCATTTTTACTGGTGTTGCTCTTCTGGCTGTTCCTTGAAATGGCATCAAAATTCTACACACGTATGCTAATGTAAGCCACAGCATGGCCACCTTTCTATTCTAAATGATATAAAGACTGAATGCA
This sequence comes from Gambelia wislizenii, assembly GCA_030847615.1. Classification (NCBI taxonomy): domain Eukaryota; kingdom Metazoa; phylum Chordata; class Lepidosauria; order Squamata; family Crotaphytidae; genus Gambelia; species Gambelia wislizenii. The sequence goes on from JAUMIR010000001.1 coordinate 372,544,765, forward strand.
GGTTGAGTATCCCTTATCTGAAATCCTTGGGACCAAAAGTGTTTTGGATTTTAGATTTTTTCAGATTTTGGAATATTTGCATATAAAATAATGAACTATCTTGGAGATGGGACCCAAGTCTAAACACAAAATTCATTTATGTTTCATATACACCTTATACACATAGCCTGAAGGTGATTTTATACACAATATTTTTAATAACTTTGTTTGCATGAAACAAAGTTGGTGTACATTGAACCATCAGAAAGTAAAGCTGTCACGATCTCAGCCACCCATGTGGACAGTTTTGGATTTTGGAGTATTTCAGATTTTGTAATTCCAGATAAGGGATATTCAACCTGTATTACTTTTATTCAGACTGGTGCTGTTTGTGGTCCACCTACTTTTACAGGACAGTCCCATGTCTGTTTACTTAAAAATATGTCCTACTTTCCTCAATAGAATGTACTCCCAGGAAGATGTATGCATAAGATTGCTGCTTAATGGTATTTTTCTCTACTTATTTCTGCAACACAAGATATGCAGTGTTAGCTAACAATTTGATACTATTTGGTGCAGCATTATATTATTATAATAAATTCACACCAAGAGCAAACAAGTTTCAAACTCAGGTATACTATGAAACTACCTTGTGAGTAAAAGAGTGTGCTCAGATCCATGAAAATATCCAAGGAAATAGCTAAAGTGTTGAACCTATTTGAAGGATAGGGATTGGGTTCAGCAATTTGGATAGCTCCTTTAAAGTTCAGAATAAAAAATCAAGAATAGATCACCAATCCACTGAGAACAAAAGGCAAAACCAACCCTCCTCTGAACAAATTTTCCCAGAGAATTCTATGATGGGATAAGTGAGATCCCACTTGAAGCCACATAACAACAGTAGTAGCCAGTTCCATTAGAATCTATCATACAAAAACAATCTCAATTCAGAAGCTAAAAATGAATTTATATTTGTACTACACAATGTGAGGTTGCAGGTTTGATTTAAATGTTGCCACATTCATCTGCAAACCAGAACATTATGTTTGCTATATACTTATAAATACCTAGCATGGTGCAATATGCAGTGAGTAAATTTGTGAGACCTTGGTTTAAAATGTTGTTGGTCAAAAATCTGTTTAAGAATAGGGAGATAGGAAAGATTTGTTAGATTCATATTTCCATATGGAAGTAACCATTTCAACAGGTACTGAGACTGCAATTGAGTGGATCTTGCTTTGTAAATTTGTATATTTTTCAAGGCTTTCACTGCATCTTGGAAAGAAAAATGTGCACAAAACCAAAAATGCACACATCTAAAAAGGCACAGATTTGAAAAATGTGTGCAAATGCACTTTACTCAATGCGAAATGCACTGAAACATGTGGATTTTTTAAAAAAAGTGTATAGAAATTTCATGTCTTCCGGTAGTGGAGGGGGGGGAGAAGTCCACAAAATATACATAAACTTCCATGTGAAAAAAGAATAATAGAATCATAGAGTTGGAAGAGACCACAAGGGCCATCCTGTCCAACCCCCTGCCATGCAGGAACACACAATCTAATCATTCCCAACCTCTGCATTCCCCATCCAGCCTCTGCTTAAAAATCTCCAAAGAAGGAGACTCCACCACACTCTGAGGCAGTGTACTGCAACCTCATATAGAAAGAGGATAAAATGGGAAAGGCAGTGGGAAACTGAGAAACTCAGAGAGAATGAGACTGAACCATTTCCACATCCCTAACTAAGAGCTGCCTTACACATGGATATAACCTCCATTTCAGAAAAGGTATGTGACCTCCACAAGCATTATGACGTGTGGGAAAGTCTCAGGTGGCTAAAATAACTCTTAGATATGCATGGATTTGCCACATAGAAAGAAGTGTATGTACTTGTTTACACAAAAATAGTGTCGTAATGCTTCGCCAATTTTCTTCTCAAAGGGAGCAATGTGTATTTGTAGGAATTTTTTTCCTCTCACTGTGAGAAAATCTTTGAAAACTATTTGCATTTTGAGAGTCATTTTGCACAAATATTGTAGGCAGGGTGTTTTGTGTTTTTTTTGTACAGGAAGTTCGCAAGGAATACATCCCAAACTCCAAAGATTCTTATCAATCCTGGATCCTTTTATTAGAGTTTTTCAATATTAAAGAAACATGGTTTTTGATCATTTTTTGGGAAATATTTTAAAATATTATTCCCATCCCTACACAAAAATGATTCCATGTTGCTCCAAACACTTCCTCCTGGGGGTGGGGGGAGCCTCTATGGGGTGCTCAATGTGTGGCCATCCAGATATTGGATCACAACTCCCATCAACCCTAACCCAGCAATAAGAAAGTTAGTAGTAGAAAAGTGTTAATACATTCAGTTAATCATTCATGTTAGCTAAAAGTCTAATTCAAAGGGACTTGTTCACCAAAGTCCCCATAATGGACACCATGGCACTCATACAACAAATATTTCCTGAGGACATCACAGCATTGTTCAAACACTGGCTCACCACAAGCTACTTCCAGAGGGATAACAAATTCTATGATCAGATAGATGGGGTAGCCATGGGCAGCCCCGAGCCCAGTGACAACAAACTTTTACATGGAACATTTTGAAAAGCAAGCCCTGTAAACAGCACCAAAAAAGCCCACAATGTGGTTACGATATGTGGATGACACTTTCACCATTTGGAACCATGGAGAAGAAGATTTGGTCTCATTCCTGAACCACCTGAACAGCATCCACCCAAATATCCAATTCACGATGGAAAAAGAGAAGGAAGGAACACTGCCATTCTTGGATGTCCTAGTCATCTGCAAACCAAACCAACAGTTAGGCCACAAGGTATACAGAAAACTCCCACACATGGATAGATACCTACACAAGAACTCCAATCATCACCCAGGACAAAAAAGAAACACAATAAAAACATTGGTAGACCATGCAAAAAGGATCTGCGAACCCTACTACCTGGAGGATGAACTGAGGCACCTAAACTGGGCCCTATAGGCTAACAGTTACTCCAGATCAGACATCACAAGAGCAGCCAGACCCAGAAAAAACCACAGGAATGTAGAAGAAAAACAGCCACCCAAAGGGAAGGTAGTTTTATCATACATCAAAGGAGTCACAGACAGAATAGGGAAACTGATGAGGAAACACAACCTCCAAACAATCTATAGACCAATCCAAAAAATCCAGGAAATGCTATGCTCAAAGAAGGACAAAAGAGACCCTCTCACAGCTGCAGGTGTTTACCGCATACCATGCAGCTGTGGACAAGTTTACATAGGGACCACTAAACGCAGTGTGCAAACACGAATCAAAGAACATGAGAGACACTGCAGACTGGGCTAGCCAGAAAAATCATCAGTAGCAGAACATGTTATAAACCAACCTGGACACAAAATGTCATTTAAAAACACAGAAATTCTGGACCTGGCCAACAACTATCATGTCAGAATGCACAGAGAAGATATTGAAATCCACAAACACCTGGACAACTTCAAAAGGAAAGAAGAAACCTTAAAAGTAAACAAAACCTGGCTTCCAGTTTTGAAAAACAGTAGAATCAAAACTCAACACTTACAAAGGAATTCCACCCAGTGATAGGGGATTCCCAGCAGATAATGGCCCATCAACCAACCATTACCCAAACAGACACTAACGAGCCTTGCATTTCTATACCCAGAAACTAACCATTCAATTACACAAATTTACCTATCCTCCCCAACAGGGGTTCACAGCATATAAACTCCACACACACACCTACCCAACCATTCTCTGAAGATGCCAGCCACAGATGCAGGCGAAACGTCAGAAAGAAACTATTCCAGAACACGGCCTCACAGCCCGGAAAAACCCAAGGAAAATCTATGGATGCCAGCCGTGAAAGCCTTCAACTTCACATGGACAGGGATATGCTGGTTGCCAGAGAAGTTGCTCACTGCTGCAAAAGGATTTAAATTTTACTGTCTTTTGTCTGAACTTCACATGGCCAGGAAACAAACCTGCAACTTCATATTGTGCCAGCATGAGACACCTCACCTGAACAATAACACAAGTAACATCTAAAACAGCATGTAGGTCTGTGACTCCAACATCGTCACCTTTCTTTGTTTGTTTTTTAGCATCTTTTGCCTGATGAAAAAGCCAGTAGAGCTTCAAAAGCTTGCATCATGTGTTTTGTATTTGGTTGGCCGATAAAGGTATTGCTTTTGTTGTTCTTGTGGATTTTGGATTTGGTTTTGCTGCATGGCCAACACGGCTACTCGTGAATATGTTCCTCAATTGTATTTATGTTAGAGGTGGGGAAAATGAACTATCATGTTCATGTTTAAATGGTATTTAAGTGTAAGTGAAAATCCTGCAGTAAATCCCTTACCAAAATAAAACTGAAAACTGTTATTGGATATTTTACTTGTGCCCCTATCCCTCTCCTGAGATTAAGGGACAAGGAAATGGCTGCATGCGTTTTTGAAAACTATTCAACCTCCAACTCACCAAAAACCATTCCCCTGTTTTCCTTTCCCTTTCTCAACAAAAATCTCAGGATTAAAAGCTGCAACATTCAGTTTCCTGTGACGAATGACAGGTTTCTGAGTTGTTCAGCGCAGAACACAGGAGGACCATTTGCATTCCAAGAAGAGCCTTTGAAGCTGCCCTTACTTACCTCTTGTTAGTTTAAAATCTTTTAACCTTCATCTTCTCTTTTGACCTTGGAATACTCTAAAATCTTTTAACTTTTGAACACTCTAATAATGAGGGGAAATAAACAAAGATTCCTTCAGCCATTTGCTGTTAAACAGTTGCGAAATGTAAAAACTGTTGGCTCTTCGACATAATTTCTCATCTACATAGTTAATTACTTAGTTAATAACTTGCTTCTGGAATTAAGATGATGTTAAAAATGCAATTCAAGCCAGTCAATTAATTTAAAAATAAATTTAATTGCATCACCCTTTTTTTCTGTCAGAAATTTTCCAATTTAATTTCAAACTGGATTTAATTTAATTAATTAATTTTTATTCATACCCTAGGAAGCATAGGCAGCACTGAGGACTCATGGGAGTGCAGACCAACAAAAGCTAAACATGTGGTCCTTCATCAGTTGTTGGCCTCCTCCTCTCCTTTCATCTTTTAGGGTGTAAAGTGTCTTGCTACAGTGCTTCATAGCCTGCTAGAATGGAAACTATGCACTTGTATGAAGTTTAATCCCAGCAAGGTTAAGAATTTGTGCATGTTATCCCCTCATCTGTGTAATGAGAGATAGTAAAAGATGCCCTTGGACAGCAAAGCCCATGAGAGCCCTCCTATAGGTAGGATTTGTTTGAAGAGTCATCTATCATTAATCACACATTTACTAGACAACATGAAACAATTCACCCCATTTCCATACATCTCTTGAGTGAGACTTATTCATTATAGGTGATATTATGCACAATTTTTTCACTTTCAAATTATTAAAGAGAATTGTTTTTATAAGAAATTAATATAATGAAATGTTAATGATATACAGTGGATAATTTATTAAAGGACTACGATACCAGCTTTCCTTTATACTTTCAAGGAGATAACAAATAAGAATTAAAATGTGAACATAACTGTCAGTTAATTAGAGTTCAGAATAAGTGTGCATTTTACAATTCAAAATTCTAGTTATTAGTCACATTCAGAGCAAATGCTTTGAAGTTTTTATCTTTGTGTGTTCAAAATACATCATTCATTAATTATACTTCTCAGCTGGATAGATGAAGGACATGATTAACTGAGCAAAACAACAGTTCCAGTGCCAATTTGTTCAGTTGTGATTTACTCTTTCTGAAAGTGATACTGTGAAGTGCAAAATACCAAAGAAACAACACAAAGTTCCCTGCTAATGGATGCTGAATTGCACTGTAGTACAAAAGGTGAGCTGGGCAGTCCAATTAAAAAGAGTATTTTACTGAACTACCTTCTTTTAATGCCCTGGTGGGGTTACAGTTTAAGGAACCCATATGTGATAATGTTATATTTTAACAGGAAAGCATAGACAAATATTTTCCATTTCTGATATTTCAGTATGGAGAGAGAATAAACTACAATGCCAGCAGGCAAAGGAAATAGAGATATTACTTCTACTATAAATTAAATAGAAGTTTGGATACTCTTGTGTGAATTTAACTTTGTATGCACTGGGGATCATGATGTGTTGGTAAGGAAATGTCTTTATGCATTGTTAATAAGGATGTTCTTGGAAGACTAATTGACAATAGCGACTTGGTCTTGTTGCTAGTTCTCTAGGGCTTGGCATTCAGGGATTTCATTAATATTTATCTATATCCGTTCATTTATCAAAACTGAGAAGCTCACTGATTTGAATCTTCCTTTGTCAATGCTGATTAATGCAGGTTTAGTATAGCTTTAGTAGAGAATCTCATTCAGTGAACACAGTAGAATCTAAGAGTGCCAGTATCTGAGTGTTTATGTGTTCTAAAGCCTTTCTTACTGCTCTATCCCTTGTTGTGAATTTGAGTAACTAAAATACTTAACTATATAGCTTAATGGTAGACTAATTTCATGCCTCCTCTTATTCATCTTCTATTTTGCAGAAAAAGGGGGAAGCAGATAAACATTGTGAGCTTCCTTTTTTTCTTGTCAGCATAAACAAGAGAACACATATCTTGTGTAGTACACTCTAGTTGATGACACAAAGACCTTGGCCTGAATTCAGCTTCTAGTCCCAAAAGTTAGATTCATGGAATCAATTGTTGAATGGTAAATCAGCACTTACAGGGATCTAGGAGATTGAGTACAAGCTGAACATGAGTCAACAGTGTGATGCAGCAGCCAGAAAAGCCAATGTGTTTCTAGGCTGCTTCAATAGGAGTATAGTGTCTAGATCGAGGGAAGTAACAGTGTCACTCTATTCCACTTTGGTCAGACGTCACCTGGAATACTGTGTCCAGTTCTGGGCACCACTATTCAAGAAGGATACGGACAAGCTGGAATGTGTCCAGAGGAAGGCAACCAAAACGGTGAAATGTTTGGAAGAATGGCTTAGGGAGCTGGGTATGTTTAGCCTGGAGAAGATGTGACACGATAGCCATGTTTAAATACTTGAAAGGATGTCATACTGAAGAGGGAGCAAGCTTGTTTTCTGCTACTCCAGAGACTCAGACACAGAGCAATGGACTCATACTACAGGAAAAGAGATTCTACCTAACCATTAAGAAGAACTTCCTGACACTGACAGCTGTGTGACTGTGGAATATGCTGCCTCTTAGTGTGGTGGAGTCTCAATCTTCAGAGGTTTTAAACAGAGGCTGGATGGCCATTTTTCGGGGTGCTTTGGCAGGGAGTTGGACTGAATAACCCTTGTGCTCTCTTACAACTCTATGATTTTACATAAATCCCACTGATTCCAGTGGTTCTCCTCTTGTTGGAGCTAGCAACTGGATGTAGGCCATTGTTTCATAGTCATATGACATGGAGCACAGAAGATCAAAGATCCCCCAATGTTTTCATTTCCATTTGAATGTAGCCATGTGGGGGAGTAGGATAAGAGCAGAAGTATTTAAGGAAGGAAGTGTTTTATGTACTTGAATCCGACTCCATACAAAATTGTAATTTGCTCCGTTGGAGAAAACAGTCGGTGTCACGAAAGGATATCAGGACAAATACAGCATATTGACATTGCACTTACCATAGGGGTGTAGCTATGGAAGTGGGGGGGGGGACATGAGGGCATTTGTACTCTGAAATAAGAATTATGCCCCTACTGAAATTTTCCTTCACTCCCAAAATTTTTAATATTGCAGTAGATTCAAACTTCAGCTGAGCATTTAGATATATTGTTTAGGCACCAAAGAAAAGAGGCAGGAAAGGTACTAAGGGAATGCAAAAACACAGCAAGCATAAGAGTTCTGGTTTCAATGAACCATTTTCAGAGACCCACTCTCTAGAATGCTAGAAATTTGGGGACTGAAGGAAAATATCTTATTTGGAGGACAAAGCCCTCATACCCCTCCCCCATAACTTCATCTCTGAAACATTTCACAGGCTTGACTTTGTTCCCTAAAATCAGGACTAATTCTTGGGTTTAGGAGATAAGGTAAGAATATAAGTTGGGAATTCCTACTTTTCCATGTGTGATGAAGTGATTGTGTAATAATAAAAGGATGTTGCACTCAATTAGGTTTGGCTATACAGGGAAGCACTCAGGTAATAGTTCTCTACACAGAGAAAAAAAATCCCAGGCTTCAGTCATTCAACCTATATCTCATTACATCAGATTGAGTGTTATTTGTTGTTGTTTTGCTCATTGACTCAAAAGAAGAAGAAGAAGAAGAAGAAGAAGAAGAAGAAGAAGAAGAAGCAGCAGCAGCTGGGGTAGATATGTGTGTATGTGTGTGTATGGACCACATTCTCTCAGGAATAGTCTGTTGGAAGCCACATGCATGCAGTTAATGGGACCAGAGCTAAAGGTAGTTGAGCTCACTCCTTTGCTCCCTGTTTATGCAACCCCTTTCTCTTTCTCTCCTTCACTCCCACCTACCAGACTGTTAAGGAAGGGACAGATCATATCATTGCAGAGACTTGAGGTGGAGGGTCACATCAGATTAGTTTCAGGCCTACATGTGACTCCAGGTACCCCTTTATACAACAGTTACCCCTCAACACTTACTTAGCTGTAGGAGTCCTCTGGCTGTGGTGTAAAGGAAAGAGAAAGACAAATCTATTCCTACTCCTATAGCCACAACAAGTTGGTAACACACTGGGAAGAAACATTGTGCAGACCTTATTAGTGTTTTCAAGACCTACTGCTATTGCTTGATGAGCAATGTAGGTTTGGGATTTTTCTCTGCCTTGTATTTTAATCCAAAACAGAACAGGGGAAAATGTTGTTTTCCATTATTAACCTCCTTTTTTGAGGTGAGGGTTTTATGCCCCTGTAGCTCATACCTAAGTCTGGTTTCTGTGAGCTTTGTTGGAATCTCTTATTATTGACCACTCTACAGAAATCATATGAAAGTCTAGCATTATGACAGTACATTTCAAAAACATAGCCAGGTTAGTATGGGATATCAGTATGAAAAGGGATGTTATAGCACCTTTGGAACTAACTGAGCAAAAGAGGTTGGTAGCATAAGATTCATGGACTTAAGTGTACTTCCTCAAATGGAGTGAAGTGCCTAGGAACAGACCCTTTATGAGCAGGCAATATGTGTGAATAGCCATAGAAATGCAAAACCTGTGGATATGGTGATGAGGTGACAAGTTCAGTTTCAATTATGGTCATTGATGGGCAAAGGCAGGAGGAAAGATATTGCTTAAAGCAAGGGACAGTAGATAACCCTGTCAATGGTAGAGGAATTCATTGGAATGTAGTGTGATGCTGCCTGAGAACTGAAAAGGAGATGTGTTAAACTGGTCAGGAGAGCTGTCATGAGGCTAGGGCGTTAAGTAGTCTTATAATATGTGTAGTGTACTACTCTACGGTGAACTCACCACGGGTCAGCGTAAGAGGGGCGCTCCAAAAAAGCGATACAAAGACTCCCTGAAACAACATCTCAGGCTTGGCCAAATTGATCACCAACAGTGGTCCGCCCTGGCCTCACATCGGGAGGCATGGAGACGCACTATCCACAATGCTGCAGCCTTATTTGAGAACTCACGACGAACAAGTCTCGAAGAGAAACGACAACGCAGAAAGAATCACAACCCAAAAACATCACCCAATGAGACCTTCTGCTGTGCTTTTTGCAACCAGACTTGTTTATCTCGGATTGGCCTTTTCAGTCATCAGCGTGCTTGCAGAAAGCGCGGGATGAGTCCTTCCTGAATCTTCGTTTGCGAAGAAAAGCCAGAGAGTGTACCAGGAAACCATTGTCTCTGTTCAACCCACTCTCCTAGAACAGAAGACAATGAATAGAGACAATGGACTCCTGTATCTTTAATTGTAAACATATTCTGGAGTGGGAGGAAACAGTGTGAAGTTCAATGTGAAGTTGAAGGCTTTCACAGCCGGCATCCATAGATTTTCCTTGGGTTTTTTTGGGCTGTGAGGCTGTGTCCTGGAATAGTTTCCTTCTGACGTTACACCTGCATCTGTGGCTGGCATCTTAAGAGAATGATTGGGTAGGAGTGTGTGTGGAGTTTATATGCTGTGAACCCCTGTTGGGGAGGATATGTAAATTTGTGTAATTGAATGGTTAGTTTCTGGGTATAGAAATGCAAGGCTCATTAGTGTCTGTTTGGCTAATGGTTGGTTGATTGGCCATTATCTGCTGGGAATCCCCCTGTCACTGGGTGGAATTCCTTTGTAAGTGTTGAGTTTTGATTCTATTGTTTTTCAAAACTGGAAGCCAGGTTTTGTTTACTTTTAAGGTTTCTTCTTTCCTTTTGAAGTTGTCCAGGTGTTTGTGGATTTCAATAGCTTCTTCGTGCATTCTGACATGATAGTTGTTGGCCTGCTCCAGAATTTCTGTGTTTTTAAATAGCATTTTGTTTCCAGGTTGGTTCATCACATGCTCTGCTACTGCTGATTTTTCTGGCTGGTCTAGTCTGCAGTGTCTCTAATGTTCCTTGATTCGTGTTTTCACACTGCGTTAAGTGGTCCCCATGTAAACTTGTCCACAGCTGCATAGGTCTGCCTGGTAGAATGTTATGCTATACCCTTTTGCTCCAGGCCCGATTAACTATGAAAGATACAGGACCCACTTCAAAATGACACATAGGTGGTATTACACCTCAGCTAAATTAGGGAAAATCCATCAGATGGGAAACAATAAGTGCTGGAAATGCCAGGAAGCAACAGGTACCTCAATACATGTGTGGTGGAACTGTCCAATAATAAAAAAAGTACTGGGGAAAGATTCATATGACAATTCAAGAAATGCTAAAAATTAATTACCCTATGAAACCAGGATTATACTTGTTGAATATAACATCTTGGATAAAGAAATTGAAAAGAAGTACAGTTGTCCCTCCACATTCACGGATTTGGCAGTCACAGTTTTAAGTATTCATGGCTTGAAAATATTCTTAAAAAAAATAATAATCAAAAAAGCAAACCTTGATTTTGCCATCTTATATAAGGGACACCATTTTGCTATGCCATTGCATATAATGGTACTTGAGTATTCATGGATTTGGGTATTCATGGGGGGTCCTGGAACCAAACCCCAGCAAATATGAAGGGACAACTGTATTGGAGATTATTTCTATATATTGTAACTGCAGCAAGATTAGTAATAATACAGAAATGGAAACAAAAAGAACCTCCAACAATTCAAGAATGGTTAATTAAATTAAATGACATGAAGGAGATGGGTAAATTAACTCATCTGATCAATGACAAAGACATGAACATGATGGAAAAAGAATGGTCCCCAATCATAAGATACTGGGGGAAGAAATGGGAACTGAATGAGGAATAATAATAATAATGATGATAATGATAATAAAATTTATTTATACCCCACCCCTCTGTTAAAAACAATTGGGGCAGCTTACAAAAATTAAAATACAAATACAGATTAAAATCCCTAAACACCACCCACCACCACCCTCCCCCATAAAAAGATATTAAACAATTATAAATTAAAAACAACTAATCTAAAATCACATTAAAAAAAATAATAAATAGCCAGGAGACTAAAAAAGAGGCCAGGAGCTCCTGAGGCCGGGATCTAATTAGGAAAGGCCTGCCGAAAGAGATCCATCTTTAGTGCTTTTTTAAAGCTACTCAGGCTTGTCATCTGACAGATCTCGTTCGGCAGGCCATTCCAAAATTTGGGGGCAATTACCGAAAAGGCCCTCTGGGAGGTTGCAGACAGCCAAGATTTTTGTGGCTGAAGCAAATTCCTCCCAGAGGACCGGAGTGCGCAGAGAGGATTGTATGGGAGGAGGCGGTACTGAAGTTAAGTTGGACCCAAGCCATTTAGGGCTTTAAAGGTAATAACCAACACCTTATACTGGGCCTGGAAACTGATAGGCCACTCTGGCTGCCATATTTTGTACCAACTGAAGTTTCTGGACCAAGCATGAGGGTAGCCCCATGTAGAGTGCATTGCAGAAATCTAGGCGAGAGGTTACCAGCGCGTGCACCACAGTCTCGAGGTCCCTTACTTCCAGGAAAGGGCGCAGCTGGCATATCAGCTGAAGCTGATAACAGGGACTCCTGACCGTCACATTCACCTGATTCGTCATCGGAAGCGATAAATCAAGGAGCAACCTCAGACTGTGAACACAGTCCTTAATGGAGAGCGTGACACCTACCAGCACTGGAGGTTGCAACCCAACTCCTGGTTTTGGGGCTGCTACTGTGAGCACCTCTGTTTTGTCCATTTTGCTCCTTGATTTAATCTCAATCTGTTTTTCCTCATCCAGCCCATTACTGCTTTAAGACAATCACTAAGAGGAGAGACACCATTGGAATTCGAGGCCAACGATCGGGACAAGGAGAAATAGATCTGGGTGTCACCCGCGTACTGATGACACCCAGCCCCATAACTCTGAACAATCTCACCCAGCGGCTTCATATAGATGTTAAACAGCATCGGGGACAGGATGGCACCTTGCGGAATGCCACAAGGTCCTGCCCGAGAGGAAGGGCCGGAACCACTGGAGTGCAGTGCCTCCGATTCCTAACCCACTCAGGCGATCCAAGAGGATGCTATGATCTATCGTATCAAAAGCCGCTGAGAGGTCTAGAAGCACCAACAGGTTCACACTACCCCTGTTGATGCTTAGATGCAGGTCGTCGGTCAAGGCAACCATGGCAGTCTCAACTCCAAATCCTGTCCTAAAGCCAATTTGAAATGGGTCTAGATAATCCATTTTATCCAAGACCACTTGGAGTTGAAGAGCAACTACCCTCTCGATCACTTTGCTCAAGAATGGTAACATAGAAACCGGCCTATAGTTGTTCATGTCCCGGGAGTCCAGGGAAGTTTTTTTCAGGAGCGGCCTAACCGCCGCTTCCTTTAAGCAAGATGGAACACACCCTGCTCTGAGGGATGCATTGATGATGTCCTTAAGGAACACCATCAAGGCAGTCCCCCCCCGGATGGCCAGCCATGAAGGGCAAGGATCAAGAGGGCAGGTCGTCTTTCTCACTCTACCAAATAGCTTGTCCACATCCTCGGTACTCATGGATTGAAATTGATCCAGTAAACTTACATCAGTGGAGTTGCTGGACACCTCGTCAATTGTTTCTGTCAAATTATTGGCATCTAAGTTGGCTCTTATCCGAGAAATTTTATCTGAAAAATTGTTGTTAAACGCATCACAGCAGGCCGTTGTTGGGTTAAGCAATGGGTTCTGCGCAGGTATAGCCTGTGTCATCTCCCTTACTACCCTAAACATCTCTGCTGAACAGGACTCTGCAGACGCAATACATGCAGAGGAGAAGGATCTCTGCACTGCACGTATTGCCTCTCGATAGGACCAAAGAAAGTTCCTATGATGAGTCCTGTTGGATAAGAGTCGAGTTTTCCGCCAGTTGCGCTCTAGTCGTTGTCCAACCTGCTTCATTTTCCAACAATATGATTTATAAATCTGTATAGATTTTTCTGCATATGTGCAGATTTTCCAAACTGCATGCATTTTTCTCTGCATCTTCCCACTGACAGAAATGCTTTTATATACCTTTTTTGAAATCTAATCATTTTTTTAGCACACTTTTCAAATGGGAATAATTTACCAGACACATTTGTCTTATTCTATAGAAGGCAATGGCAGTCCTGAAATATACAGGCTTTCAGATGCAACATGACAGTGTGGATCAGAGGAAATTGATCAGGGAATCCAGTGGAGCAAGGTCCTTACACAGACCTGTTCATTTTGAGTGTTATGTTAGTATTGGCTCAAAGTTACACTTATGCTTCGGCTTTGTTTTGTAACTGCCTTCCTAATACATGTGTAACAGCCAGCACCTTCCATTGCTTGCTTAACAAATGAACTAAAGCCAGTCTATGCTGGAAGCCCACACCAGAGAGAATCATAGTCGTGAAATATCAGGGCAAGTCCAAGATATTTTACTACTCCAGACAAAGGAAAACAAGTCACCCCACCATTCCATGTATAGAAACCAACTGAACCAACAACTGCATCTTCAGTGCTGCTGACAAGATAGTGTCCTCTCCTCCACTTGGGGACAGCTTGCTAGTTTAAGAGGTTCCAGATGCATAGCACTGCCCTCCATCCAAAGAGAATGACCATGAGGTTCAGGCAGAAAGGCTGTGACTGCCAAGATACCCTTCAAGGTCTGCTATGTGAGGCAGCTGCCTCATTCTTCCTAATGGCACATTTTGCTCTGTTGACTATTGTTTCTAGTACTACACACAGAAAAAAAAACTTTAAAATGGTCTTGGTTCAAACGCTCTATCTTTTACCACTAGAAGCCTGGCTTTGCCATGATGTGACATTGAAAATTCAATGTAACCATTAATTTCTCATGCCTTGCATTGCCTTCCTATTACTTCAGTCCACAGAGCTAGCCAGGGTTTGGTTTCCAATCTTTCTGCCACAGCCTTGCAAGCCAGAACTAGATCCTCTTTAATACTGAAAAACAAAACAAAACAAAACAAAACAAAACAAAAACCCAGTAGACCTTGCAAAATATTATAAGCTCCAGCAACTGGGAGTTAAAAGCACAGCATCAACTCTAAAAAAGCATGTGTTAAAATTACCAGAGGTGGAAATGTTATTTCTCAACCAATCACATTTGGAGGTGGCAGCAACACTGCACTAGGGATTCACTGAGCAGCAGTCCCTTCCCTCAGAAATGGCTCATTGACTTTCTTGTTAAGTCTATTTTTCCCACAGGTCCTGCTAGAACAAATAACAAAACAAAAACCCATTGGTTTTTTTCATAAAATATAGTACAATAGGGCTTTATTCAAATAGAAAAGAGGAGAGGAAAGAAATAAAAGATGTGGTCCATGTTGTGTCCTTTTGAAAATAAATATGTAGTTGTTACCCCTTCATCCAACTGCATTTGTGTCTAGGTTCCTTTTCTAAAAAACAAGGAATAACTTATTCAGAGGTCTAACTAATGTGCTCAGATTTCACTGAGCGAATGCATGCCTGGCTAGGCTTCCTCCAGCATTAAGGACATGATAGTGCTCTCCTGGCATCCATTTGGTTTACTGGGAAGTGGGAACACTAAAATTGAGTTGACACTGCTATGAGTTTGGTCACTGGGGAGAGTTCTACTCAAGAGACTTCTTCCCGTGACTTGTGTGGCTTGTGGGAAGATGCTAGGGGAAAGAACGCTGACAATGGTTTAGACTGAGAAAGCTGCTAATTCCCCAACTACATGAGAGGGAATTCTTTGTGCTGCAGGAAAGCTGATAAAAAGCAGCTGGCTGCTCCTCTTTGATGCCTCCTGGCCCATCTATCTCCGTGCTGCTTTCCATTCTCTCTGTAGCCTGAGGAGTTGCCTGCTGTGGAAGAGAAATGAGTGGGAAAGCAGCCAAGAGCAACTGTCCCTGCCAACAATTGTGTTTCAAGTAGTAAAAGAGGCGAAAACATCCCCGTATGAGCAAGACAACACAAATATCCAGGAGCAAGACATGGGGACAGTAGTGGTAAGAAAAGCCACCACCTCTTTAGTCTCCTGTCATGATTGCTACAACCACTTGACAGTAGCCGTTTAGAAATGGCCTTATTGTGCAATGTTGAGTGAACTTTATTGAGGTCATGGAAAGGAACATTCTTGGTGGCCACTTGCTACATTCTGGGCATCTTTCTACCAGAGATCCAGCTAAGCCTTTGCTTGAGTACACTCCTGAAGACACGTAATACATTTTTATTTAGTTAACAATATTTTTTTTAAAAAAAACTTAGACTACTCTTTTCTATAAAGCCCTTTTGTAACCAACCCCACATGTAATTTGCAGCTGCATTTCTTTCGCATCCAATCCCTTTTCATGTTTGTATTCATGAATATGCCAGCTCCCTGCTGGTGTATCTTGGCCACGGAGCAGGCCTGTTGTTCCCCTATTACTATTTCCAAATGGGCCAGAGTCCTGATGGGCATGCGGGCCCATCAGTGTAGCTGCTACCACCATCTCCTTCGCTGTCTTGGAAGGCAGGAAGCTGATCCACAACATGTAGTCAAGGCCCTCTGCATGTGAACAGTCTTGGTTACATGCTATGGGACTCCTTCCTGCCTTCCGGGAGAGCCAGGAAAACTGGCAGCAGTAGTATGGCCCACCTCCTGGGATGGGCTCCTGAGGTCCCATGGGGCAAGAACCATTTTTTGCTGGTGGTAATGGATTAAAAGAGGTCTTATTTTAAAATGTTGTGTCAGGCCCTACCCTGCCTCCCTCCCCATCTGAGCCCTGTATCTGCCCTGAAGGTGGTGAGGACTGCCAGGGGCAGAATGGGGAAAAAGCCCTGTGTTGTCAGGACTGCAGGGCTCTAAGATGGTGGCAAGTTGAGGTATATTGTCCATATAGACAAGCCCTCAGCCATGTGATAACTTGGGTACTGGCACAGTGTGGAACTATTTGTTGTGATTTAATAACGATGGTCATGATAAATCCCAAGTCACTTAGTATGGCATCAGTGTCATAGTACTTTTTTCTTCCATCTCATCTTCCAGGAAAAAAGCTCTGCACTACTAGGATATTTAATCCCTATCTCCAGGCATAGAAGCAACTCATGCACTATACTGGTAATCTCTATAATGTGGTTAGAAATTTGAATTGGAGGTCTCCACTGAGCCATGAAACTCCTGATTGAACTTGGGACCTCAGACTCTCTCTCAGCCTGACACATTTCACAGATTTGTTGTGAGGATAAAGTGGGGAGGGGGAGAGCCATGTAGACTCCCTTGAGCTCACTGGGGAAATGATAGCAAATCATAATAAATGTTGCATACTTGGGTTTGAGGTTATTATTGTTTAGTCAGTTGTTGTAGACATCCTATGTGTGTGCAATCACCAACAAACCCCTTCCAGATGCATGTAACTATAATTAATTAATACATTGATAAAGTTAAGAATTAGTCTTAATTCTTCCCTGTCAAATGGTTTAAGTATCTTGAGTGGCTTGGGATGGGTTTGTAGCTTTATTTGGAAACCATGCAAACCCCAGGATTCTGGATGGTTACATTCACAACAAAAATTAAACTTGGCAAATAATGCTTCATGCTGAGGCAAAGTGTGAAATGTAACGGGAACAACATGGAGGGTATTGTTAATTGCCTCAGCTGGACATGTGTTGATTAATTAAGGACACTTTTGAAAGTGCTCTTCATTTTTGTGCTATGGCTGTCAAGCTGTTCAGTTATTAAGCCTGGCTGCTTCCCTATTGGTGTCCCTTAGGAACGGCCATAGGTGGGCTGCATAGTCCAGAATATAAAAACAGCTGCCTGAGGTTGGGGTCAACACTGTTATTAACAAGAGTGAACAGGGTAGAGAATTGAGATGTCAGCTTATTTTACTCAGTCTTTTTGCAAATGCACCTGAGTGGCAAGCGAAGGACAGCAGCAAAGTTGAACTACGCCGCCTGTCATGTTGGCTCAAATGTTCCCCACATGTTCCTTAAGCAACAGATGATGAGGACAATTATCAACCATGGCCCCATTTGGCTATTAGAAGCATGCACGTACGTTCATGCTTCCCACGCTAAAATAGGAGAATTAAGACCATGGCTGGGAACACACATAACCTTTCCATATTCCATCCCTGAAAAACACTCTGTGCTTATTTCTTTTCATTGTTTGTAAAGACGATGGTACAGAAAGCTTAAAAGTAAAACACTCTTGTTGCATTAAAACAAACTTTTAATGCCACATTCCATTTTTTAAATAGGAATAAATATTTTTACCAATGTAATACCTACCAGTTTTCTTTATTCCCAACCCCTTCTGCACAGATTGAATTATGTTAGATTTATTTTGATCATATAAGATGTATTTGGAAAATGTTGAAAATAATAAAATAAAATAAAATAAAATAAAATAAATAGCAGCTTGATTTATGGATTTTATTTATTTTAATTTATTTATCTTGTTATTTATACCCTGTTCTTCAGCCACAAGGCAATCAGAGCGGCTTACAAATTGTTTTAAGCAATAGCTATTTACACATCTATACTGCATTAAACAGTTTCCAATGTGTGTTAGTTAATTGCCCCAAGCTGAGTACTCAGGAAGGATGAGTCCTTCCTGAATCTTCCTTTGCGAAGAAAAGCCAGATTCTAGAAACTGCACCATTGTCACTAATGTGGAGATGCATTTATCATATAGATAGGCTAAATCTCATGGGAATCTTTGTAGCCTAGGGTCCATTCTCTATTGGGACTACTGATTTTAACATGAGAAATACCAATCTGATCTTATAAACCTTTTATTTAAAAAAATCCTTTATGTTGCTGAAAGCAGTCTGCAGCTTTCAGATAAAATACAAAAAGTATGAATTCACCAATTTTATTATATCAGAATAATTCAAGAGATCTCTATTAGGGTTGGATGGTGGGATAAATGCATTCCATGCTATGTGCTAGATTTCCACTTAACTTGTCCCAGTTCATTTTAATAAAAAGAACCAAGTCACACACACTGAGAAAATGAGCAACCAGGCTGGTTTCATCATCAAAACTAATTGAAAGATTGTTGGGTTAGGTGAACTATACACAACTTCTCAGAACTGACTGATGGCTAAGGAAATTGAGTAATGTTTCTGGGACACGACATTGACATTGTAAACCACAAAGGAACATCAAGAGAGTCAGATATTAACAGGGCCGGTTTGAGAGCCCCACAGCACTTGCATCCATGGGGGCCCCCCGCAGCTGCAGGGCTCCCGTCCCAAAGCATGGTGCCCGCAGCTCAGAGCATTTACCCTGATCCTCCCCACCGCCCACAATGCACTCCTGCCTCCCACTGCGGTCCGCCCTGGGAGGCATTCCCCATGGGGCGGCACTCTTGGCTGGTCACCCAGCTGACCTCCCACCACTCTGGCTTCCCAGGCCCTGAGCAGTGAAACGCAGCCACGCAGGAAAAAGGGGAGCGCGATAAGAAGCAGTGGCAGCAGCTGGTAGTCCTTGCTGTCCCACTACCCACTCACCTGCACTACGCTCCTGCTGCCCCTGCTGCCCATGGCCACCAACCCCCCCCCATGGCCATCCCAGGCAGGGGAAGCTGGCCAGGAGGGAGAGAAGGGGAGGTGAAAGTGGTGCTGGCTGAACAGTCCGCCCATCTCTGCATCTCTGCACAGGAGCCAGAGGAGGGAAGAAGGAGGGGTGCCCTGGGGAGGAGGGAGCAGAGAAGTAAAGAAGGGAGGGGGAGAGATGGAGGGAGATCCCCCTGTAGCAAAGGGGAAGGGAAGGAAAGGAGGTTCCCTTCCTCTCTCCCCCTCCCTTCTTCCCTCCCCCCCAAGCGAAGGAGATGGGAAGGAAGGGGCTCTCCCTCCCTCCCTCCCCTCTTTCTATCTGGAAGGGTGTGGACACCCCCCTCTCCCTCCCCTCCCTCTCTCAAAAAAGGGTCCTCTCTCTTTCTTTTCTTCTCTCCTACTCTCTCTCAGTCCCATCTTTTCTTGCCTCCTTGGCCTATTCTCTCTTTTTCTCCTTCCCACCCTCTCTTCTGGATGGGGCTCGCTCTCCCCCCATTTCTCTTTCAGCCGAGGGTAATCTCTTTACCTCTCTTTCTTTCCTGCTCTCTCAGGGAAAGGGTGGTCCCTTCCTCCTTCAGAAAGGGCCCCTTCCCTTTCCTTCCTTCTCTCTTGTCTGATCTCTCTTCTCTCCTTCTCCTGCCTCTACTGGGAAGAAGGGTTCCCCCCTCTTCTGCCCTCCAAGGGTACCCATTGGGCAGCCATATTCCACATAGGTCCCCTCCAGCTCATCTTTCCAGCTGCTCTTAAAATGTCCTGGTTTCTCTCTCCTTCCTCCCTTTCCCCCTTGGTCTTCAGCTTACTCCCCTTGCTGCCGAGTGAGTTCACCTGCAAAAGATATTTGTGTGTTTGCCTATGTGTCTTCAAGTCATTCCTGACTAGGGCAAACCTATCGTTGGGTTTCCTAGGTAAGATTTGTTCAAAGGGGGTGTGCCTTTGCCTTCCTTTGAGGCTGAGAGAGTGTGACTTGGCCAAGGTTACCCAATTCATGGCTGAGTAAGGATTCAAACCCTGGTCTCCACAGTCACAGTGCAATGCTGAAACTTCTACAACACTCTGGCTCTTTTAAAAGAAGAATATAAAGAATATACTGTAAACAAATGGAGTAATTTCACTCAAACAATGATTTTATTGTTGTCACTAAAACACCATTATCCCATTACTGTTATGTGAGAGCCACTGGGCTATGCAGTGATTCTTAACCTTTTCTTTACCAGGGACCCCCTTTAAACATCTTATGTTGCCCTGAGACTTAACTCAAAATTTAAAACCCTAATAACAGCTAATAATAATAGCTAATAATAATAATACAATTACACCATCCATTAAACTTTCCCTTAGAGGCACTCTTGCTTCTTCCTGCAAGTTTGTGGCTGGAATGAATTGAATGGCAATGTACAGGCCAAGCCAGCCAGCCTTTGCCTTAGTTCCTGTCACGTGGCTGCTCCACTACAGGGAGGAGGTGGGCTAAGCAGTCTTCAAGCCTTTGTGGACCCCCTGTGAGGACAATGTGGACCCCTGGGGGTCCCTGGACCCCAGGTTAAGAGCTGCTGGGCTAGAGAATACTGAAAAAGGAGCAATGCAACCAGACCTTGAGAAGGGTGCTGGCAGGGAGATTCTGGGAGGTGTAATTTCAACAGCTGCAGAGCTGTTTGGACTGGAAGTCAACCTGAAGAAAACAGAAGTTCTTTACCAGCCTGCACCACAGGATGAACACCACCATTCCCACATTGCCATAGGCAAATCTGTGCTTAAGTCCATTCAGCAGTTCACCTACCTGGGAAGCATCATCTTTTCAGATGCCAAGATTGACAAAGAGACCGACCACAGATTAGCAAAGGCATATAGTGCATTTGGAAGACTTTACAAAAGAGTCTGGAGTAATAAACACCTGAGGCAAAGCACAAAAACCAGTGTGTATAGAGCCATTGTACTGTCTATTCTCCTTTATGGGTCTGAAACATTGGGTCACCTATCGCCAACACTTATGACTCCTCGAACGTTTTCATCAGTGCTGTATACATACAATCCTAAATATACACTGGACTGACTATGTGACAAATGTTGCTGTCCTTGAGCAAGCAGGGATCACCAGCATTGAGGCCATAATATTGAGAACACAGCTGCACTGGGCAGGGCACGTTTCTAGGATGGAGGACCATCGCCTCCCAAAAATAGTACTCTACAGTGAACTCGCCATGGGTCAGCGTAAGAGGGGTGCTCCAAAAAAGCAATACAAGTACTCCTGAAACAACATCTCAGGCTCTGCCAAATTGATCACCAACAATGGTCCACCATGGCCTCACATCCGGAGGCATGGAGACGCACTATCCACAATGATGCAGCCTTATTTGAGAGCTCATGCTGAACAAGTCTTGAAGAGAAACGACAACGCAGAAAGAATCACAACCCAGAATCATCACCCAAGGAGACCGTCGGCTGTGCTTCCTGCAACCGGACATGTTTATCTTGGATTGGCCTTTTCAGTAATCAGCGTGCTTGCAGAAAGCACAGGATGAGTCCTTCCTGAATCTTCATTTGCAAAGAAAAACCAGAGAGAGAGAATCCAAAAGTAACTTTCCTAGGCTCTGAATGCAGCCTAGATTCATAGAATCATAGAGCTGGAAGAGACCACAAGGTCCATTCCATCCAATCTGCTTCTGCCCTGCAGGAATACACAATCAAAGCCCTCATGACAGACGGCCATCCAACCTCTGTTTAAAAACCTCCAAAGGAGATTCCACCACACTCCAAGGTACTGCATTCCACTTCCGAACAGCTCTTACTGTCAGGATGTTCTTCATAGTTTTTAGGTGGAATCTCTTTTCCTGTAGTTTGAACCCATTGCCCCGTGCCCTAGTCTCCAGAGCAGCAGAAAATAATCTTGCCCCATCCTCAGTATGACATCCCTTCAAGTATTTAAAATATGCCTCTCCTGTCCCCTCTTAACCTTCTCTTCCTCAGGCTAAACATACCCAGCTCCCTAAGCCCCTCCTCATAGGGCATCGCTTCCATACCTCCCATCATCCTTCTCAGTATCCTTCTTGAACTGTGGTGCCCAGAACTGAACACAGTATTCCAGGTGAGGTCTGACAACAGAGGACTATTTTTCAGCACAGATGTTTGTTGTTTATCATTGGATAACATCATGTCAAAACAGTAACTATTTTATAAGGAAAAATAATAGCTAATACCTTAAATTCTTAATGATTTGGAGCTCTTTCCAGTTAATTGGGGATGACTCCAATTAAATGATTACCTTCTTCTCAGGGTATCAAGGATCTCAAACATAGACATTATGAATCTATGCACCTAAGGCAGGGTTGAGCAATCACAGTGGAGGTGGAATTTTGTTCCTGCACCATCTGCACTGGCCAATTTTCAGAAGAAAATGGACCAGATGTCATGATTGCAAGTCACTTCTGGTTGCAAATTCTGGGAATTCAGTAGCCTTTCAGGGTTGTTTGGGTGAGACTTTATAGCCATCCCAGCTCTACTCAGGGCAGCCAGAAGCAGTGATTGCCCATAATGTCATTTTGGGGCAGTTACTTTTGACCTGATTTTTTTTATCAGGGTGTGTGGGGGTGATGGCAAGGGGATCCTCACCCATGTCATAAAATGACACACATGTCACAGACCACATCCCTGTGTCCTGGATTCCAGATTCACATCTAGAGATGTGAAGGCCTGGAAAAAAACTGGAAAAATTATGAAAAAAACCATTGATTTTCCTTGTTTTTTTTTCCAGGCTGTGAGGCCGTGTTCTGGAATAGTTTCTTTCTGACATTTCACCTGCATCTGTGGCTGGTATCTTCAGAGGAAAAAAGCCATTTCCCCCTCTCTTCCCCCCCCCCGAAGCCTTTTGTTTTATTTTGTTTTGTTTTCCTGGAAAAATTTTTAAAAAGGAAGAAAATTGATTATGGAATGTTTTATTTTAGCATGATGAATAAAATCTTTAAGACAATAAAATCTTTAATATACCAATTGTGATAATTTTATGCCAAATCAAATAGTACATCGTCATATTTTACATTCTTAAAGTAACAGACTGCCTTTCGATCTGTAAAAAGTGCTAATGTTGCATTTTTTTCAATTTTTCTGAAAAGTTCATTTTTTTCAGAAAAAAAGGGAAACTTTTTTTCCATGGCTTCAAAATTTCCAGAAATTTTAAATTTCTACTCACATCCTTCAACATAAACCAGCTCTTGTTAACCTTCTATATCTCAAAGCTGCAGGCATCTACAGGGACCCGCAGGAGATCCTTACAGATGATGTCTTGCATCATGTCCAGTTACAGGAAAACAGCTGGATGTGTCCCTTGTGATCCTCCTGTTCTCCACAAAATGGAAATAACTGTGTAGGGGGAGGGGCTGCACTGCTCATAAGGGGATTTTGGTTATTGTGTGGTCAGAACAGAATTCTGACTTCTGCAGTGACCAAAACCATGAGTTGTGATGGAGTAACTCTGAACTGGGTCATCCCATAGGATGCCTTTCAAAGTGTAAATCCAACTGTTAATTTCAACTGCAGTAGACCCATTGAATCAATGGAATTTACATAGGTGTTATTAACAACTTCTCATATATTTTGTGGATCTACTCTAGTTGAGACTAATAATCGGATTTCAGCCAAGAATCTATCACAATGAAAGGACACATTCAATAAAGTATTCAGCCTGTACATTTTATGTAGTAACATGGTGACATTACTACATGAAGAATGGCAGAGAAACCATGCCGAACATCTTTGACTGCTATGGTTTGACTATTTTATAGTAGAAGTTTATGGTCATGATCTAAAGAACTCATTTATATGGAAAAGCTCACTTGTAAATTTAAAGCTAAGAGGTGGTGCCATATATAAATCAGGCAAGTGGTTCATCTAGGGCAGTACTATTTTGCTCTAACTGGAACAGCCCTCTCTCAACCCTAAAAACATGAGTCAGTTTACAAAACAAAACAACTCCCCCATGAAGTAGAGATATTTCACACAGTTAATTCCATATACCTCACTGAAAATGCAACCTAAAATGAAATTGTGAGTCCTCTGGGGCTAGGCATCCCCAGCAAAACATCTGAGAATTTTTTTTTTTTTAGATTTTATTTTTTATTGTATATCAGTGTAATATATACATAGTAATCATCTTACAGTGTATCTTGCGATATACCAAATATCCATAACAAATATCGATATCAGTTTTTCCTGCTGTATTAAACCTCAAAAATTGTTCTATGACTTCCTACTTGGTTGACATTTGACAATTATCAGACTCATAATAAAAAACATACACAACCATAAATGACTTTGTCTATTTCTAAGTTATTTACCTATATATTAGGACTCTATTCCTTGTTCTGTTGGGGATTTTTACCTATATCAGTTTGCAATCTTGTAGTTTACCCTTTTTTTGCCAATATTCCAAAATCGGTTTCCATTCTTTTCTCCATATGCTCTCTTTTTTATTTCGCAGCTTATTTGTCAGCATATCCAGTTCAATCATGTCAATCAACTTATTTTTCCATTCGTTGATAGTCGGGCGATCTTTCAATTTCCACTTTTTGGCTATAATTAGTCTAGCTGCCGTGATCATATAAAGTATTACCCTCCAATAAACATTACTTTCCCCTTCTTCTTCCTCTTCTATGATATTTAATAAATACAACTTAGGAGTGAAGGCCAGGTTAATTTGTAGAATTTCCTGTATATTTTCATGAACTTGTCTCCAGAAATCCTTGATTTTGGGGCAACGCCACCACATGTGTATCAAGGATCCCTGATTCCTATCACATTTCCAGCAGGTACTCAAAACCTTTTGGTTCATCTTATTTAGTCTAACTGGCATATAATACCACCTGAAAGCTACTTTAATATAGTTTTCTTTTAGATTTTGGGATGCAGTGAAGGCAAAAGATCTTTTCCTTGCTTTTTCCCACTCCTCTAAAGAGATGGTGCCCCCAATATCCAGTGCCCACTTTATCATATATTCCTTTATTTGATCTTGTTCTGTAAATCTTGTCAGCAGTAATTTGTAGAATTTTGAAATGGCTTTTTTGTTGCCTTCTTCTAGCAGTAATTTATCCAAATCGTTACGTTCTTTCTCAAACCCAACTGTTCTCAAATCTTCCAAATACCTATCTTTTAATTGCATATGGGCGAACCAGTTTAGATTGTATTTTTCCTGCAGTAACTCTTTTTTCTCTAATCTTAATACATTGTCCTCCCCTTTCCTTCCAATATCAGAGTATCTTAACCAGGAATCCATCTTGGACCACCTTGACATGAAAGCTTCTTGAGGGGAGATCCATAATGGAATTTTAAAATAAAACATCTCCTTAATTTTTTCCCAAGCCTTCATCAAGCCTCATCTGAGAAATTTTTTAGGGGAACTAAATCAGCAAAATTTCCCAGAATGTTCTCCACAATCCTAGGTCAGCATCATTTTTGTCTAGAGCAAACCTGGAAGTTTATCATCAGGTAAAATTAAGGAGATTTTGATAAAAACTAACACAGTCTCCGCGTGACTAGGTTTTGATATTTTCTCCTTGCTGCATCTTCAGTTTATTAGCTGACAAACTATTCTTTTAAAATCATTTTTCATTTCTTCATATTTTTCTTGGTTTTTTGTTCCAATATGCAAAAAGAAAAATAAATTAAAAAGGACTAGGGGCTTGTCTGGATGAGCAATTTAACCTGTTTCCCCTTGTCTTGGAGGTCTACAGTCCAAATTATGCAGGGCTCTTGCCCCTCATTTCGCCTCTGGGCAGTCCTGACAACACCTGAGCCAAAGCCAGGAGGAAGCTGGGGTAAAGCTAATTTAAAACATTGTAAATTAACATCCAGGAAAGCCTGTGTAATGCAGGAAAACCCAGATGGGTCCTGCGTGGGAATCTGAACCTGCATACCAAGCTGTATAGCTGGATGCTGCTTTTGCTTTTGGAGTCACTCTGCAGCCAGGAAGGAGGCCCCAAGCATGTGATCAAGGCGCCCTGCATGTGACCAGTCTTGATCACATGCTGAGGGCCTCCTTCCTGGCTTCACAGTGTGTGACGTGTGACAGCAGGGAACACACACGCTACTACCAGCTGGCGTGTGCATGTGGCGGCCAGCATGTGCATGCGGACTTTTGCCCATTCTGTCTCGGTAACAGAGTTAGTGTATTCGGTTACCGGAAGACAGAGTATTCTGGCTGGTCTAGACAAACCCTAGGTTTTGCATAAACCTGAACCTCATATTGGACAACTGCTTATGGAAAGTCTGTATTGTATGTTGGTATGTTGTAACATAATACTCATGTTTCTACCTTTTTGTACACATGTGTATGTAGGGCCATTAGGCTGGGGTGGGAGTCATGCAGTCCTCCAGATATTGTTGGACTTCAGCGCCTAGCTTTCCTCACCATTGGCTGTGCTATCTAGGGATGCAGTCCATCACCCCCTCCCCACCTACCCATCCACCCACCTTACTTAAGCAGAGTGAGACAATCACACCCAATCAATTAAATGGAGGCAGCATGAGTTGGTAAGGTGTTGGGAACAGAACCATGTGTGCCATTTCCCCCTTCTCTAAACCAGTGTACCATTCCCAGTTTTCATAGAGGATTCAGACCCAACACTAGTGTTGAGATTCAACTGTTACTCTGGCCCACTCTACAAGGAAAGGGAGAGGGTACCATATCAGGCAGCAAAATATCTTGGGTTAGCTAGGGTCACTCAGAGCTATACCAAGTCCATGGCAAGAGACATAATGAGGGCCTCCTTCCTAAATTTAGCAACAGAAAATATAGCCACTTTTTGGTCTGCCAAGATGCCAACATTTATTTTTAATACGTTGTTTGTGTTTTTCCTATCCTGGTCTCCTGAGGCCTGTGACCTTCAGACCTCTGGGTGCCAGGGATGCTTCCTCTCCTATTCTCAGTCCTGGGGTTAGTATAGGTATGTACCAGGGGTGTAGATATTTGGAGGGGGATGGCAAAATGAGAGCATCACTTTCAACTAGAGTTCTGCCACCCAAGTGAAATTTTTCTTCACTCTTCAAATGTCTAGCATTATAGAATCATAGAATCATAGAATTGTAGAGCTGGAAGAGACCACGAGGGCCATGCAGTCCAACCCCCTGCCACGCAGGAAATAATGATCAAAGCATCCCCGACAGATGGCCATCCAGCCTCTGTTTAAAGACCTCCAGGGAGTGTGTTCCACTGCCTAACAGCTCTGACTGTCAAAAAGTTCCTCCTAATGTTGAGGTGGAATCTCTGTTCCTGGAGCTTGCATCCATTGCTCTGTGTTCCAGTCTCTGGAACAGCAGAAAACAAGCCTGCTCCATCCTCAACGTGACACCCCTTCAAATACTTGAACAGAGCTATCATATCGCCTCTTAACCATATTTTTTCCAGGCTAAGCATACCCAGCTCCCTAAGTCTCTCCTCATAAGGCATGGTTTCCAGACCTTTCACCATTTTAGTTGCCCTTCTCTGGACATGCTCCAATTTGTCAATATCCTTTTTGAATTGTGGTGCCCAGAACTGGACACAGTATTCTAGGTGAGGTCTGACCAAGGCAGAATAGAGCAGCACTATTACTTCCCTTGATCTTGACACTATAACTTCTATTGATGCAGCCCAAAATCGCATTGGCCTTTTTAGCTGCCGCATCACACTGTTGACTCATGTTCAACTTGTGGTCTACTAGGACTCCTAGATCCCTTATAGTAACTTAAAACTTCAGCTGAACATCTAAAAATACAGTTTAGACATCCAAAGAAAAGGGACAGGCAACATTAACAAAAGAATGCAAAAACAGCAAATATGAGTGTTCTCAATGTGAACCATTTACAGTATCTCACTCTCAAAACTGCTAGAAATATGGGACTGAAAGAAAATTTCAAGGGGTCCCAAAATTCATATTTGAGGGGGTCTGTCCCCTCATTCTTCCCACCCATAGCTCTACCCATGTTTATTGTACCATTAGTGTACAATGACACTGTTAAACATTAAATGTAAGCTTCAGGATTTGGTATTCTTCTTCATTCGAAACCCATTTGTGCAAACAAACTGTTAATTGTATTTCCTCCCTTTCACCAGATTAGTTAACGATGGGATTACACAGACACAAAAATAAAATAAAAAAATCCAACCCCAAACAGACACATTAGGAGTGACAAAAATAAATTAAAAACAAAAAAGTTTGGTGACTTATGTCTAACAGCAGCCAGTGCTTAATCTTTAAACAACATATAAAAATCCAGCAATGCAGTCACAGCTTTCCAGATACCCGTGACATATTTTAACTCCAGGCAACTACTGACATTTCCATGATAACTACTAGAACAATTATTAGTCATATTTCATCACACAAGAAAATGTTTCCTTATTCCAAATAGTGATATCTTTAAAACTGAAAGATTAGGGCCATAATTTTTTATGACAGCTGTAGTCTAACTTTATGATCACTGGAGACTACAATTGAGGGTGGAAATATTTTACATATCATAATCTCAGCCTAATTAATGTGCAGTGATATCTTGCTCAAACATATAGCAACCCTTTTTGACATAGTTATATATTGTACAATTCTATGCCTTGGCAAATCAGTTTCCTGGTGTTGGCTTGGTGATTATTTCTGAAGAAATGATCCATAGTCATTAGTTAGTAGAATTAGCAACACGTACTTGCTGCAACTAGTTTGTTATGTCATGCATAAAAATGAGCTAATTTTATTTTAACTGAGGGCAATGTCTTAATCATTGCTAAATCATAGTTTAATCAGCAAAGGCAAAATGGAAATCGGAAGTGTAAAGATCATCTTAGTTGTAGTCCCACAGACATATAGTGGTGAAATGACAAGCTAACAAACACAACAATGCAGAGTTGGTATTTCTGGTATGATAATAATTAAAGCTGCTGCCTCAAGTGGTGGCTCAGGGCTTCTGACATGGCCCTCCCACCCCAATCACTACTGTTCAACCTTGACATACTTGGGACTGTGACATCTGGTGTATCCACACCACGCAATTATAGCAGTTTCATAGTTATTTAACTGCCATAGCTGCATCCTATGGAATGCTGGGATTTGTAGTTTGGTGAATTAGAGTTCTCCAGAAAAGAGATTTAGAGCATACTCCCCTTCCCCAGATTACAGCTGTAGCAGTGAGTCCCAACAACCTCACCAAACAACCAATCCCAGCATCCCACAGGATGGAGCTGTATCAGTTAAAGTGGAAGCATAGTGCTACCACCATATGATGTGGATGCAACCACTGCTGATGATACTCTACACTAGTCCTTTAAAACAATTTTTCCCCACTCCTTCCCTGCATTGCTCTGCATGCTTATTCATTCAGTCTAAAGCTTCTCTTTGGGAAAGCATTGAGAGGAGGATCTTGGAGGAAAGCCCTGGATATATGGGGTAGGAAGATGAATCATGCTTGAGTCTGCTTCAATGAGTGAAGCAGGATGCACGCTGTGGCATCAAGGATCCATTTCTGTCCCTGAAGAAACCAATGTTCTTTGTTTTGCCATGTTTGGCTTCTTAAGGCAGAAGGAGCTTCTCATCTCTATGGTGCAGGGGAGGGGAAAATGTCTCCTCTGAAGAGGTGGATATCTAGAGCTTCAGCCACTGCATTATTCTGCCTGGTCCCTTGTCCATTTCCCCCTGGAACACCCAGTTCTAGAAAAGAGCTCTTTGGTGCCAGTAAATCCCACTGGGTATATTGGTTTTACAGAGGGTTTGTCTGTTCACTTTTCATCACAGTGTGTTATTTTCTAGAGGACACAAGGCAGGCTTTCCTTTTAGCCTTTTCTAACTGAAAACCCTTTTGAATGGGTATTGTTAACAGAAACAAAAACAAACCGGAGACATATTTTTACTGGGTAAATGTCAAGATTGCAGAAATGTAGATACCTTGGGGTAGCAAAGAACTCGCTCAACTCCTGAATTCTCTAAACTCCTTCATCAACCTGATGCCATTTTATCTACTATTCATCTCTCCTTTGCAATGAACATGACAACTGCATGATTTCCTCAAGCAGAAATCCTGTACCCACAGAAAGACGTGAGACTTACTTTTGAGTTGAACCACAAGATGGACAAGTCATCAGACAAATTGGCTTTCTCTGGAGGCTTGTTTGAGGTATCATGAGAAGTCACCCCAAATATTAGTTGTAGTTTCAATTATTCTTATCGTATTTTTACTACCAGGGAGGTAGTAACCCTGCCCCTAGAATTTTCTGTCTCTGGTGTGAAAATAACTTCTCCTGTCTTAGGACTTTTTCAAACGGTTAAAAACACCCCCGAGGAGATCAGGAGAAGAACGGGGCTGTTGTGCTTAAACAGCCCCATTTCAGATGACGCAGTCCTCCTCCGTCTTCCTCCCAATGTCCTCCTGACCTTCCCCCGTGCTGCTTGCACTGCTTTTTACTGACAGAAAACCTCCGTGAATAAAAATTGGTGCGAGCAGCATGGGGGAAGGTCAGGAGGAGGACGGAGGAGGACTGGATCATCTGATATGGGTCTGTGTAAGTGAGACAGCCCTGTTCGTCTCCTGACCTCCTCGTGGGTTTTTTCAACCATTTGAAAAAGTCCTTAGGTTCCATGCATCATTAATAAGGCAAGTGGAATGCCATTTGTTTCTCCTTTTCAGGCAACAAAAAGTCTTGGGCCAGTCCTGTTTAGGTGGATCTGTACTGTACAGGGTGTGGGTGAGAAAAGCAAACCTGCACCTAAAATAGGTAAGGAATATGTAATCCCAAACCCTGTCCTAAGAAATATCAAGCATTCTCTGGCTGGCATTCTGTTCATGAATTAAGATGGAGTAAATCTGATTTACACTATCACAACTCACTTTTTTTAATGGTTGCAGAGACTGGAATTCACTACCAACTATGCAATAACCAAAATCCACCTCCAAAACCCACCCTTTTAAAGCTGCAGCCCCCAAAACTGCTGATTTCTTGGCCAGTGGAAAGTCATGACAGCAGCAAAGCAGCATCCAGCTTGTTTTCTGTAGCTGGACACAGAGCAAGGACATCATTTGTAGGGATCTCCAGAGGACCCTTAAAAGTCCCTATTGATGCCTGTCAGTGTACACCAAGCTATAGGAAAACCTTCTGTTCCCTCTACTCTGTACTAGTCAGCAAATGGCCTGGTTTTTTTGGTGGGAATAGTGGGATGCAACTGAGAAAAGGTATGTTGGTGAGGGTTGGATAGGAGACTATTGCATCTACATCTCATAGTTAACGTCTCCCAGCACAGGATCACAACCTTTGTTTGCTCAGTTTAGTTGCAGCTGAACAGCATGTATACAGTCTCTTTCTGTCATGAACAGAGAAAGCTGCCACATACTGAGTCCGTTCATGGGCCCTTCTAGCCCAAGTAATGATGATAGTGACTGACAGAAGCCAAGATTTCAGACAGGAGTTTTTCCAGAGATGATGGGGATTGAAAACCTCTAAACCATTTTCTGTATGTAAAGCATGTGTTCTCAGATGTCCTGTATGTCATGTTTATGTTCTACCACTGATTTACAAACTTTCCAGTCAGTGTCTGAATCAGGGCCAATAAGGAGAGAGACAGGTGGACTGACAGACAGATGACAAGAGAGCCAAAACTTTGTATAGCCTGGGCAACTAATTAGGCAGGATTCTAACACCAAGATCCACCACCCATTTCAGGGGTGGCCCAAGACATTTTGCTACCTGATACAGAACATAAAATCCCACTGCCTCCACCTACTGAAAGCCAAGCTGTGCAGTACTCAGACCTAGCCAAGTTATTTGGGTACCTGAAAAAGAAAATCCCATAACCTTCTCCTTAAAGCCCAGCAATGAAAATGCAACAATAGTAAAGAAAATAACCAAAGATTTGCTGCCCTTTTGTCACAAGCAAAATCTGGTGCCTGAGGCAGCTGCCTTACTCCGATAAATGCTCTGCCAACCCAGACATTTCTATTTTATCACCTCATTTTCGACACAATTTGGCATCTGGCTCTCTTAACTATTCACTTTCTTACTGTCTCAGGGAGCCTGGAAAATTTAGTCCTGGCAGAAATTTTAGAAATGTCTGGGGCCATTTACACGGCCATAAAAAAAAAAAAGCGATAAGAATTCGCCCAGATACCTAATAGTTCAAACTACTTTCAGGTCAACGTCACCATATTCAGAAGGAGGGGGGCCAAAAAACCCATAAGTCACACAGTTACAGCTTTTGCTATTTTCCCTGACATTTTTTAGAAGTATCGGAAGGTTGCACAGTATTGGCTGTGTGATCTACCTGCAACCTTTTTGAAATAGGGGCTCACAGCAGAAGTGAGTTGTCATTGGTCCGACCTCAAAGGGGGCAGGCTTGCAAGGGATGTAGGATCCAGCATTTTTTTAATGAATGGTCCCAGCACTCTCCCCACCCCCAATCGCGAGAGCAGCCCAACTTTTCCTCCAGCCACCTGGCTGGTTCAACCTCCATGATTGGCATGGCTGCGGCAGCCCGTACCATCCTGCAGAACTCCCGGAACTTTCCACTGCTGCTGCCCTTTCTGCCCTGCACCCCTGCCGGCCCTCAGCAGCCTGTATTGCCCTGTGCAGTGGCAGAGAGGTCCGGGATGTGCACAGGACTGTACAGGCTGCCAAGGGCTGTCATGGGCCCTACTGCAGCCTCTTCTTCCCTGGGCACCCCTCTTCCCCATTTGCCACAGCAGCTGGTGAACAGGGAAGAGAGAGGGGCCAAGGGAGGAAGAGGCTGCATCGGTGGACAGGCGGGCCTACGAGTCCCATTGCCCACCTGTCTGCAGCTGCAGCCTCTTCCTCCATTGCCCCCTCTCTCTTCCCCATTCGCCAGCTGCTGGGGCGAACAGGGAAGAGGGGAAGGCCAAGGCAGGAAGAGGCTGCAGTGACAGACAGGAGGGCAATGGGACTCATAGGCCCGCCTGTCTGCCACTGAAGCCTCTTCCTCCCTGCACTTCCAGTCCTCATTCACCGGCTGAAGAGTGCCCCGGACTTCTCTGCCATTGCCGCCCTTTCTGCCCTGCACTAGAGATAGTCCTCTGTTACTGTCAGTCATGGAACACCCCCCCCCATGTGAACTACAAGATCACTATGTTATCGGGATTTATCAGAACAGCCTAAATTGTGTAAACTGCTCGGCTCTGAATCAAAATGGAGGTAAGCCAGCATTTTCTGCATTAAAAATAGTCATGTAAACGACCCCTCTCCTTCTTCGGTTCCCCTGGTTACTTTTTTCCCCCTGAATCCCTTGTGAGCATGCTCAATGGCCAGGGATTCTGGGGTATGACATTCAAAATGAAGGTTGAGATCCCTTGTTCTAGACACAAACGAGAGGATGTGCAGCTGCTATGAGGATGAATGACACTATACAGGTGTATGCAAACACACATGCTTAACATGTAAGATGGGTGGAAATTATGCAGCCTTGCAGAAGTTGGTAAACTGCAACTTATCATTAGCTATACTGGCTTCTGTGATTTGCAAGTCCAACATCATCTGGGGGTGGGGCTGCATAATTCCTACCCCAACAGAAGTGCAGGCATTCTTATACAACACTAGCATGATAAATGCTTATTGAAAAGGCAGGCACCTTCATTTTGCCAAGACACATTTTGCCCCAAACCAGGAAACTGGCTGTAACCAAAGTAGACTAAGCCCATTCTGGATGTGCAGTTGTGATTCCAAAGCCCACACTTCATAGGAATCAGATATGCTTTCTGAGCACATCCAAATCCACTAATAAGGAATATGCAGGTGTGTCCTGACAGCAGTGAGTAAACTTTCATATGAAATTTTAAATTACTGATATTTGCATTATTTCTTGTGGACATTGTTTGCAATGAGATGACATTTAATGACACGGTAATTGAAGTAAGTAATTCTATAAACATCAAGAGTGTCTTAAAAGCCTAAGAATGAGCTAACATGCTTAGAAAATGTTGAAAGAGATACATGTGTAAAAGGTTAGATATACATTGTTTAAAAAACTATTCACTGCAAAAACACACTGGTTAGAAAAGCCCAGAAGACTTGTGATTTAATTTTTCTGTTTAATCCTGTTTTACAAAGATGCAGGGATGACAGCCTTGGAAAAGGCAATTTTTCATACATCCAGAGCACAGACAGAATGACGAGGATGCTATATAGTTTAGACAAAAGCCTTGAAAGCATGATGTGCCAAAGTACACATGCCACAGGGTTGGCCAAATCAAGCATAAGCCTTGAGTCATTGAGGGTGTTGATGACAAAATCATTATAAGAGCCATATTGGAAAATAAATTTAAACAAACAGATCAGCCAAACAAAACTCAGGAGCCTAGATGATTGCACAATAGAGCACACAATAATACATATTGTGAACAAACAAGAAAATGAAATCGTTCTGGAAGACAGCACATTGGGTTCAAGAAACCCTTGTGTGGGGTGGAAGCTGAACTCTAGAGCAGGGGCTGGGAAACACTACCCCTCCTGATGTTTTAGGCTACAACTCCCACAATCCCTCCTGACTGGCCATACTGGATGAGTTTTTGGGAACTGTAAACCAAAACATCTGGAGGGTCAAAGTTTTCCCACCCCTGCCCTATAATATCCACTGCAGCTATGCGCTAGAAAAATACATCTCTGATTTTTAAAGAAGTTCTCTCAAGACGTGAAGACTAGAGGTGAAGAAAGAGAGCTGAAAACCAAGACATATGATGTCTTTTAATTGATCCTGTGGTCACACTTTGCATTACCAAAAGTTGTCTTTCAGTACTAAATGACAGGTATAATTTTTTGCTATAGGTTAGACAAAAGCCCTATTAATTAGGTGTGTTGAAATAATATGTGAAAAGGGGAGTCCTGCCCCCTCTGTCTTGAATTGTTTCTACTGTGCAGAGGACTCTCCCTCACCAATGGCACTACCTTTCCATGGTGGTGGGAGTGTGTGCTCCTGTGAGACAAGAGGTTATGTGGATGGTAGCAGTGCTGCTAGTACAGTCTCCCATGCCAGACAGGTTTTTGTTGAGGAACTAGACTAAATGTGTCAAACAGACACTGGGCAGCAGCAGTAGTATGTTTGTGAGACACTAGCAGAGGCTCTCTCAGAGAAAATCACAGTAGCACCATAGCTGACACTTAGAAGGAGTACTGCATAGTACTGCACAGAAGGATGAATAGTAAACCCCTTTAGAATGTATTCTGCCATGAAAATCCTATGGTGAGACAATTCAAAATGAAACAAGAGATAGTGCCAGAAGATGACACACCCTGGTCAGATGGCACTCAACAAGCTACAGGGGTACAGCAGAGGACAGCTCTGAGTAGCACTGTGGCTAATGATAGAACTGGACTCAAGCTAAAAGGACACTCTGCTGTTGACATGCTCAAAGGTGGAAAGAAACTCTGAAGCTGCACAACACATATTGTAGGAATATTGAATGTGAGAAGCATGATTCAGGGGAAGCTAGACAGTGTAAAAGAAGAAATGAAAAGTATAAACATAGTAGTACTTGGCCTGAGCAAGCTAAAGTGGATAAGAATGGGACATTTTGAGTTACAAAATGACACAATATTTTACTCAGGAATTGAAAATCTTAGAAAGAAATCAGGTGGCATTAATAGCGAGGAGAGATGTAGCAAAAGCTGTCAAAGGATATAATGTAAAATCTGACTGAATAAGATTGACAGGACTTCAGGGAAAACCCATCAATATAACCATGATCCAAGTATTTGGTCCAACTACAAAGGCAAAAGAAGAAGGAATTGAAAAATTTTAAGCTGGAGTCCAGGTGGGAACTGATTACACATCTAAACAGGACTTGCTTTTAATCTTAGGTGATTTGGAATATTAAAGGTAGAAACAGAGCAGAATCAAAGGTTGTAGGAAAATTTGGCCTAGGATCAAGAAATAAAGCAGGAAAGCAATGGAATGTTTTAAGGCCAACAGTTTCTTAATCACAAACACATTCTTCAAGCAAACAAACATGAAACTGTATATGAGGACATCCCCCTGATGTTCAATATAGTAATAAAATAGACTACATAATTGGAAGCAGAGGACGTATGGAAGGAGAGTCTCAATGAATAGCAGATGAAATTCTTCAAGCAGCTAAGGACAAAGAAAGAGCAAAAGTAAAAAAGATGACAGAAATACAGTAGTATCAAAACCCTGAATGCAACTATTCAGTAATTTGTGCACAGGGACAATAAGAACTACTATATAATCAATGCAGAGAAATCGAAGATGACAACAAAAAAGAAAGAACAAAAGATTTCTTCCACAAGATATGAGAAATCAAAGGGAAATTTACACCAAGAGTGAGGATGTTCTACAACCAGCAGGAGAGCATGACAAAGTAGAAATAAAAAGACAACGGAAACAATGCGCTGAAGAACTATACAAAAGAGATGAGCTGATGACAAAGTCATTCAAGGAAGAACCATTTGACGATGGACCTCCAATTTTAGAAAATGAAGTGGAAGCACTCAGAGCCCTTGGGAGAAATGAATCACCAGGAACAAATGACATATCAATAGATCTGCTTCAAGCTACAGAGGCAGAATCTACTCTAGTTCTAACTGAAATCTATCAACAAATAACAAAATAATGGTGCACATATTGGAAATGCTCAATATACATTCCAGTCCCCCAGAAAGGGGACACCAGGACCATTGCATTCATTTCCCATGTGAGCAAAATGATGGTCAAAATTCTACAACAAAGACGTTTACCATATAGGGAGTGAGAAATGCAAGATGTCCAAGCTGGGTTCAGGAAAGGAAGAGGTATTAGGCATTGCAAACATATTGTAAACATATGTTGGATGATGAAATACATGAAAGAATCTCTGAAGAAAATCAGCCTGTGCTTTATAGATTATAGAAAAGCCTTTGATTGATTAGATCATGAAAAAACTATTGATCACTCTTAAAGACATGGATGTGTCACAACATTTGATTGTCCTGATGTGTAACCTGTACTCAGGACTAGAGGTTACTGTCAGGACAGAATATGGAGAAATGGAATGGTTTCCAACTGGCAAGGGGTTCAGACAAGGCTGCATTTTATTACCCTAGCTGTTTAACTTGTTGGCTGAACATATATAAAAAACAGAAGTAGACTTGAAGGGAAAAGATGTGAAAATTGGAGGAAGGAACATTAACAATTTAAGATATGCAGATGACACCATACTACTAGCAGAAAATAGTCAAAGACTTGGAATGATTACTGAAAAAATTCGAGGAAGTAAGTGCAAAGGCAGGCTTAACGTTGAACATTAAGAAAATGGAAATAATGTCTACAGATAATTTGTATAATTTTAAAGTAGATGATGGAGACATTGAAATATTTTAAGATTTTCCATACCTTGGCCCAGTCATTAATCAGAACAAAGGCTGTGGTCAATAAATCAGAAGAAGAGTATGATTTGCTATGGGCAGCTATGAAGGAACTAGACAAGATCCTGAAGTGTCAAGACATATAATTGAATATTAAAGGTAGGATCATCCATGCCATCTTATTTCCAATTTCTATGTATGGTTTTAAAAGCTGGACAAGTAGAAGAAAGTTGATAAGAAAAATCAACTCATTTGAAATGTGATGCTAGAGATGCTAGAGAAGAGTTCTACAGATACTGTGGGCTGCTAAAAAGACAAATAAATGGGTCCTAGAGCAAATCATGCCTGAATTCTTCATAGAAGCCAAGATGACTAAACTGAGATTGTCATATGTTGTCTATATGATGAGAAGACATAACACACTAGAAAAGACAATAAAGCTTGGTAAGGTAGGTGGCAGTAGGAAAAAACAAAGTCCACATTTCAGATGGAAAGACTCATTCAAGGAAGTTCCAGCCCTGAGTCTGCAAGACCTGAGCAGGGCCGTTGATGACAGGGTGACTTGGAGGTCTCTCATTCATAGGGTTGCCATAAGCTGGCAACTTGCTAGCAGTTAACAACAAAATCAGTGTGGGCTCTCAGAAACGCTATTGGAAATTTTCCTGTTCATTCTCCTTGCTCTCCATGGTCTCACAAGGACAGAACTAGAGGGGAAAGGGGGATATGACTTTGCCCTCTTTACCTATTTATTCAACATGCCTAGTAAATGACTGACTAGAATAATTGAACCAGAGGGAATGTTGGGTAAACAGAATTGGTGGTCCCTTTCCATGGAATTTTGCATACTATCAGCACTTCTATTTTTTACAGAACAGGTTGGATTCTAAAAAAGATTTTTCTTTAAATAAGGAGTGAAAAACGTTGGCTTTCCAGATTTCCAGGTCTACAACTCTACTCATTACCTTTCCAGCAAGACCAATAGTGAGGGACTGTGGGGTTTTTTTTCTATCCCTGCTTTAAATGGGAACTACCATATCACAAATAATGGCCATGGTTTTCATCTCCCAAACTGGGAATTGTAGTTTTAAAAGGATGCTGAGCATTTCCTGTTACAGACCCCTTCCCCTTCCACTGAACTTCCCACGACCTTTATCAGACTCGTTGCACAATACTTGGGAATAAGCTCCATGGAACTCAGCTAGTCTTACTTCTAAGTAGGCATGCATGCCATAGGCCTATTAATTTAAAGCGCTGCAGATTTATCCTGACTGTCAGAGCAGGGGGAGCACAACAGAAGAATACCCATTTATATCTATCATGCCTGGTAAATAAATGAAACTCTTCATCTAGTACCCCACATGACCCCTCCCTGCTGAAATATTGTTAGAGATATAAAAGGAAGGAGACAACAAACAATCCAAAAAAGAACTCATTTATCAACAACATTTTGCCCCCCATTGCTCTTTGAAACATAAAAGTTAGGTGGAAGGCAAGACATTTAGAGCATTCTGTCAAGAGGACAGTGAGTAAGAAAGTCTTTTGGGAGGTTTAATTCCCTGCCTACTTACACGTTTAGTGGTTGCCAGGCAGGCCATTGTGCTTTTGCTTTGATGACAGTCAAAACCTCATCACTCTGCAAAAGAGAAGCAATAAACATCAATAAATAAAATGATGTTTGGACAGCATTATGGTGAATAACACTCTGCGGTGATTTGTAACTGGCAAAAAAGGCACTTGATTTCAAATTGCTCCTCATAATTTCTGTGAAGGCAGATAT
Source organism: Gambelia wislizenii (assembly GCA_030847615.1). Lineage (NCBI taxonomy): Eukaryota > Metazoa > Chordata > Lepidosauria > Squamata > Crotaphytidae > Gambelia > Gambelia wislizenii. Next base: position 372,583,931 of record JAUMIR010000001.1, read on the forward strand.
AGTTCATTCCAATTTCTATTTAGGGAATGTATTTCCTCCTTTGGGTGACACTGATGGATACTTCTGACATAATGTTTATTACTATTTGAACAGATCCTCTAGTGGGCATGTATATGTATACTGGGGTACATTATGTTGGAGGTGGGTTTTCCTAGGATAATTTCACCATGAGCAGGGTCTGGACTTCCGGTTGGATTCTCCTCAGGAGTTCAGCCCGCCAAAAGGACCACCAACATCTAATTACCAGGAATGGACTAAGTCATTTTGCTGCCCAAGATAAAGCAGCAAATACCACCCCCTCCTCTTGCCCACCTTGGTAAATACAGTACCTAAGCCAGACAGTTTATTTTGGCACACGAGGGAAGCAAACACACATTTCATCTGAAACTCAGAAGCAAAACATCCCCCATTAACATAAAGCTTTCTTTTAAAAAATATTTACAATTCTAAGTTTGTTGATTGTATTTATAGGGTTTGTAATGTCACATCAAAGTAAAGCCATGCTTTGTTGGTTTTTATCTAGTACAAATAATATCAAACTGAAATAGGAAAAAGAAATGTCTTTTGCAGCTAGCTGATGGAAATTTGTTGCCAAACAATCCGTAGAACAATCTGGGTAGGAAGGAGAAAGAGGTAAAGACACACCCTTTCTTTTCGTCTACACTCACTGTGTAGACCATACATTCAACTCCTCACCAAGTCACTGAGCTGAGCTTAGTGGCCCTTTCAGTTTGACACCCAGGAGAACCATCCAAACCACCCATTCCAGGGAGCTGGTAACTGTGCAGGCTGCGAGATGGTCCTTCTTGCCATGCATGCTCTAACCACAGTGTTAGCAGCAGTGGCTAGGGTGTTAAGGCAGCGAGTCAGAAGAAGCAAGCGTCTCCTAGACAGTCACTCCACACCCTGTTCCCCAAGCAAGCATGACTGCTGCAGGACATCAGGCAATAATGCTGCTGAGGTGGAGTCTGAAAGAATGCACTTGCATATCACTGGTAGGGATAAATCTTTGTAAATCTCATTTTCACAGGGAAGAACAAATAATTTTACAATTTTTCTCCATGTTGTGAGAAAATCATTGAAAACTGTGCACTTTTTGAAGACAATTCACAGTTCAGGATTTATTCTGAAGGAAGGAAGGAAGGTAAAAAAGGAAGGAAGGAAGGGGGAATAAAGAGAAAAAAGAACAGGGACAGCATTTTTTGTAAAGAAAACTTATTTTCTGTCATGCAGAATCAGGGAGATTCTGGGAGCTGTAGTCCAAAGAAGTAACTTCTCCCCTTTTCTTGCATATGCACGGGAGGGGGAATATCCAGAGAGCTTCATTTTAGGGATTTGTGGTAGCAACCAGGCTTATGTCAGTATTATTTTTGCCAGACCAACTGGAAGCAGTGTGAAGGATCCTGTTTTGCAAGGAACCATTATTATGAAGATACAGTCCATAATGAATATGAGGCTGCTTCTCTTAAAGTATGATTTCATCCCCTTGCTTCCCCATCCGACTCTCATAAAATACATGAGGATATAGCATACCTATTTGAGGCAGAGGAGGGAATAAACGTGGAGTTGCTTTTTTTAATGAAACGTAGAAGGATTCCTGTCTCAGCAAGTCTGAAATTATACGTAGTGTAATAAACCTCAGACAAAACCAGGAGACTGTTTTTTAACAAGACTCTGGTGAACATCTATCACGTGTTTCTAGGAACTCCTCACTCTCTCTGGATCCTTTCCCAGTAAATTGTTTAAGGGAATATGAAATTCACAACTGATTCCCACAACCTTAACACACACACACAACTATTCCCCAATTAAATTCAAAAGCCACACCATACATTACACATAATTGGCAGCTCCGACTGAGCTGTCCTTTCAGGTTAGTGATAATCTTGCCATCCTCTGCTTGACAGAAATGACTCCGATACCTCGGGCTAGCTCTAATCCACGTATGCCCCAGTTTAGGGAAATCAATTTTCACAGGCTGCTTTTTTGCTATTGTCATTATTTTCCTCTCTCTCTCTTCACTAAGAAGTGGGAGGTGGGGGTGGAAACAAACTACACCCATGGCCAGTAATGCTTATTTCGCTTCTCCTGGTGTTCTTCTCATCCTAAAATAACAGCTTGAAATAATAAATTTTTTAATGAAGAGCTAATATGCTGTTTTCATTAAGACAGGCAAGGGGCCAAACAAGTTTCCAACTGAGGCAAACCAGAATGAAAAAGTCAGTCCTTCAAAATCAGCAATAATAACATGACATTTTGTCCTAGTCTGCTGAGAATTTGGCTCTCTGTATTTCAAATGCCACATGAATGACATCAACCTGTACATTTGGGAATGCTAATACTAATCACTCCGCTTGGAAATAACACATTAAAAGTAATTGCTCTACACAAGTAATAAAGCCACATGTGAAACAAGGTCCTAATGTTCAAGTAGCAGAAATGAGGTGAGGTATTCCTGAACTAGGCTTGGAAAAGAATTATAGAAATCCTTAAAAAAAAAAAAAACCAAACAAACAAACAAACAAAAACCCACACTCTTCTCAGTTCAGTTTTTAAATCCTCCAAATTCTTCCCTGGCTCAGATTAAAATCTAAACTGGAGAAGAATTCAAGAATTCTCTGCTCTTGGCCAGCCCTGCTCAGTCTTCACTGCTAGTCACCCTTGCAGTCAACTCCCTGGTAATTATTTTCTTGGATGGGATGGGATGGTAATAGAGTGCCAGGAATGGTATGCACAGTGAGAAGCAGGTAGCCTTTTTCTTTGCCTCTGCACAATCTGGCATACTGGTGTAGTGGCTCAGTACAGAGTGCAATCTGTGTATGGGCCTGCTGATTCATGCAACTCTGGTAACCTTGAAGAAGACTCCATTTCCCATGGGTCACAGGGTATGGACATACTGACATCATACTCTCCAACTGTCCCATTTTGGCAGAGACAGTCTTGATTAATCCTCTGCTGTCCCACTTTTTGAGATGCTTTTAAAATGTCCCAGTTCCTCTCTCCTCCCCCAACTTTCCCCCCACATGTCTCCCAGTTTTCATCTGTGAAATGTTACAGGGTATGTGACACGCTATGCTAGAGCTGGACTTCTGGACCAAAATTGCAGTCCAGAACAGAGGAATGTGATCATCTAGAACAGTGCTTCTTAACCTGAGGTCCAGGGACCTCCAGGGGGCTGCAATGTCCTCAAAGGGAGTTGGCAAAGGCTTGAAGGCTGCTTGACCCACCTCCTTCCCACAGTGGCCATGTGATAGGAGCCAAGGCAAAGGCTGGCTTGCTGGCTTGGCCTGAGCATTGTCATTCAATCCATTCAAGCCACAAACATGAAGGAAGAAGTAGGAGAAAAGTCTTCCCTCCCCCTCCAGTGCTTCTAAGAGAAGGTTTAATGGATGGTTTAATTGTATCATCATCATCGTCGTCGTCGTCATCTGGTATTATTGTTGTTATTATTATTAGGGTTTTAAATCTTGAATTAAGCCTTAGGGGTCAGCGGCAACAAAAGATATTTAAAGGGTGTCCCTGGTAAAGAAAAGGTTAAGAGCCACTGATCTAGAGAGCAGCAGGTGATGATAAACAGTGACACACAGGCTCAGAATTGGTGCCTAGGCTGCCATGGTCAAGCAAGGGCTCACCACAGCAACATTTTGAAGTGCGGGAGGGAGATGATAGCTGAGGGCAGCTGAGCATGCATGTATATGGTTGCACATCATCATTTGAGTATTCATAGTTTAAAACCATAGTAACTCTTTCAACCACAAAAGGATGATTATTCTGAGATTAATGTGTTTACCATCCTGCTGTGGCTTTACTAAGGCCAATGTCATCCCTACCTCCGATGGTGTCACCTGGTGTGGTTCAGCCTCTCTGCAGACACACACACACCATGCTGCCACTGCCATCCTGGCAGCAGAAGCAAACTTCATTTCAGTCCTGTAGTCCCAATGGGGCTATAATTTAAGTGAGTTTAAAGTACAAACCTGCTGAAAAGGATTATTTTCTTTTTAAAAAAATCATGATTAGTGAACTAGTTTGGTTACTCTTTTTGCTCTCTCTCTGTCTCTCGCCCTCCCTTTCTGTTCTACAACAAAGGTGGGAATTGTGAAGTGTGCCACATATTGTAAGACTGCAACACCCAGTATTTCTTTATGGTTAGGGATACTGGGATTTGCAGACTAAGAACGTCTCTGGGCTCCATGATTCCCAGTCCTGTTCTAAAATACCAGGAACGTTCAGTTGTAGCATGACAAAACAGAGGCAGGGGAAAATTTTAAGTATATACTGTACTTCAATAACACAACATGGTTGTCTAAAGGAACCCTCTGTAAGATCTATAGTTACTTAGCTGCACTACTAGCCATAAGGTTGGGACATCAAGTTGGGGTGCAAAAGAAAGTCTTCCTTCCTCTTCCCTCCTCACTGCCACTCAGCCAGGCAAAATATTAAAGAAAGGGGAGGAAGGGAAACAGTATGGGAAACAGTGGGGAGTTTATTTTGGTGAATGGCTATCGCGTGATTTCCTGAGCATCATATTGGTTTGGAAATATGCCACACTATTTCTGATTTTTCAGAAATAACTCAGTGTATTTCCAAATCATTCTGAGGAGAGCAAAAAGAAGTTCACCCATCCCTACCAAATAACAACCAGGTTGCATGTGCAAAGAACCTGTAGGCTAAGCCAGCTTGAACACCTAGTTTCTTCAGGATCATCTTAGGGACATTTCTTGCTAATGACTCCTTAAATTTAAAGTTTGCCTTTTTTCCCCTGCTGGCTTTCAGATGCCATCTTGTTTCCTTCCTTCAGAGCCATAGGGGACAGGTCACACAAAGACATTGGGAGAAATGGCCACAGCACAAAAGGAAACATGGCTATTTCCATGGCCACAGAATCATAAAATCATAGAGTTGGAAGAGACCATGAGGGCCATCTAGTCCAACCTGCTGCAAGGCATGAATACACAATCAAAGTACTCTCAATAGATGGCCATCCAGCCTCTGATTAAACACCTCCAAAGAAGGAGACGCCATCACACTCCAAGATAATAAATTCCACTGTCGAACAGTTCTTACCATCAGGAAGTTCTTCCTAATACTTAGGTGGAGTATCTTTTGGTGACCATCACACATTTGTGTACACATACAATGTATGGCCACCTGTCCATTGTTACTATTTTCTTTTATTTATTAAAAAATGTATATTCTATGTATAAATATATAAATGTGTATATAAAAATGTTTATATCCTGCCCTATATCACAGAACCTCAGGCAGGATAATGTACAGATAAATTCAATTTAAAATAATTTTGAATAATCTAAATGAAAAACAGTGCAGAATCATTTAACAGTCTAAAAACACATTAAGCCATTTTACAAATTAAAATGTTAAAACAATTTAATAATTAAAACAGTTTGAATTGTTTAAAACCTGTACAAATTTGAGCAAAATCATTTGGCTCCTCCTTTTTTCCAGGCACTGGAAAGTTGCCTGTGAGGCTAGCACTTGGGTATGAAATTCATGGGGTCACTGTAAGTCGACAGGTAACTTGAAGGCACATACACACATCCAAGGGTGGCATTCCACAATCAGGGCACCACAGAAAAGAAGACCCTCACTGTGGGAAGGCCCATGTCCTCCCACAGTGTATTCCCCCCACTAGTGAGACACAGAGAAGGACCCCTCTTGCAGAACTCTGCCCTCAGATTAGTATACATCTAGACAGCTGCTCCTTTAACTACTGAGGTGCCAAGATAATAAGTATCATACTCAATGGAGCAAAACCAGATGTGATATAGGGATTAAATTTGGCATGATGAGGGCGATCTGTACACAAGGGTGAATATCAAAGGGAGTGGAATGACTGAACTCTTTCTCTCAGTGGGCCTGGGGTGGGGTGGAATCTCCTTTATCCCTGCAGCTTACCATGTGTTCTGAAAACCTGCTCTTTTTGAGTGGTGTGGAGGCTTTTAGAGGGAGAGAAGGAAAAGAAAATTCAATTGTGCTAGGCAGGTGGGCATAACATTGGATTTAGACAATTTTATTGCAGTGATGGGTTTTGCAGCCCAACATTTTGGACTCAGGAGGAAGAAAGATGTATTCAGAGTGCAATTCTACCTGCTGATTTGGAGTTCATTAATGTCAGAGCCTCTAGTTTACCCTAAAGCCTTGTTGGGTTCATGCTGGTGAGACAGAAATGGAGGAAAAGCAGCATTTTCTCCCTCTACCTTTCCTCTTCAGAGAATGATATGCTGACTTTTATTCCTCTCAGTGAAAACTATGGGATGGCAGTGATGGCAACTCTAGGGTGCCTTTAGGACACTAGGACACAGCTGGAGAACAGGAAAGCTTTGTATCCTAAAAATCCAAAGCTTCCCTTGGTTCACCCCTGCTACACCACTGATCTCTCCCTTTGCGTGTCAGAGCTCTGATGCTAGGAAGGAAAGAAATACAGAGATTTCTGTGAGGGCTGTTTGGGAGAGTTGACATTGTCTTCCTGTCTCAGTTTTTGGAACCCTCTCTCCGCCCTCAGTGGGATTGCCCATGGCCACAGCATCACAGCCATAGAACTGTGGCACTTAAAAAACAAAACAAAAACCTGTCCTTAAAAAAAACAGCATGCTCTATATTGGTAAATTCTCTTTTTATGAAACTGCACTATTTGGTTACCTAATTTTATAATAGGAAACGCTAATAACAATGGATTAGTTATATAACTGCATTTATGCTGCGTTTGAGCAGCTTCTAATGAAAATCATTATTAGATTCTGTTCACCTGAACAAATGGCCAAATAGAGAGCATCAGCCAGTCCACTCAGTCACTCATGAGGAAAAGAATTGTGTGCTCAGCTGTTCATTGCCTTCATATGGTAGACTAGTGTTTGTATTATACTCTTATAATGACTGGATTTTCCTCATGAATCCCCTGTCTTACCTTCCCAAGAAAGATGCAAATATTCCTATATTAGAGGTATCACCTGGTTTATCACATTAGGCTGAGTTCAGACATAGAAATGCTTAGCATAAGCCCACTGCAATCAAAGGGAAATGGATCCAACCTATTGAGTTGCCAGTGGAAGCTATACTAGTGGGCTCATCTACATGAGCCAGGATAAGCTTGCTCCTTCCCGGTGTATCCTGGCCACAAATCTGGCCCGTTCTTCCCCTGTTCCCTCCATGAAATGGGAAGAAGTCCTGATGGGCACACCAGCCCATCTCTGCAGCTGCCAATGCCACCATCTCCCTGGCTCTCCCGGAAGTGAGGAAGCTGGCCCACAACATGTGACCAAGCCCCCCTGCATTTGACCAGCCTCAGTCACATGCTGTGGGACTCCTTCCTGCTTCCAAGAAAGCAAGGCAGGCTAGCAGCTGAAATGACAGGTCTACCTACCGAGATGGGCTCCTGTGGACATGCAGGGCCCAATCCATTCCTTCCCGATACGAATGGATTAAACCAGGTATTATCTTAGAATGCTGTAAAAGGCTGTAACCCATCCTCCCCCCATCTGAGCCCCATATCTGCCCTGGGGTGGTGAGGACTGCCTGGGGACAAACCAGGACAAAAGCCCTGCATCACCAGGACTGCATGACTCTAAGACAGGGGCAAGATGTGGCAAACTACCTGTGTAGACAAGCCCTAGGTATTCCCTGACAAATTAAGTGGTACTGGTAATTGTCATGTGCCCATGTCAAATGAGGTGAGGGGATGGTTACTAGGGAATCTTTTTGGTGGTGGTGCCCCAATTATGGAATACCTTCCCCAGAGAAGTATGACTGGTGCATAGGTAGCTAGTTAAGTCTTAGGGTAGGTAGGCAAATCCTTTTTCTCAGAAGTCCAGTGCACGTGTGGAAGGGGTATTTTACATGGTAAGAACATTAAGTTGTTTGTTCCTTGCAGTCTGAAATAATAAAAAAGAGAAATGGCATGAGGGGCTTCTGCTTGCCTTGTTTCAGCTCAGATGGGTTGTGGCTTGCAGTCTTTTGTGCTATGCATACGACAAAGAACCAGTTCTGAGCTTCCCGTAAAGTAAACATCCATAAATCTATTTCGATGGGAGATTTAACATAGGGCTGAATTTTGCCTATTTTACTCTTCACACAACTTCATTTATATGACAATGATTTTCTTGGGCAGAATGGAGATGGTCTCATAACCTGACATTTGGAACAGTGGCACTTGAGAAACCCACCCTTCATCATAAATGAAGATTATAGATACGCTTGGACAGAAATCAATATTTATATAGCAACGTATACAGACAGAGACTGAATTATTCCCCCAGCAACTCAATCATTCTGAACATACAAGCTTCTGCCATTTCTTTCCCCCTATAAATAAGGAATCCATTCCCCTCCCTCATCAGACACTACATAAACTACTTTTTTTTTCATCTCATCAGAGACCTCAAAGCCCCTGAAGTCCATTTCTGATTTTTATGAAAGGTGTGGAGACTTTGTAAACAAAACGATAATGTCTGCTTGACAAGAAAAAGATTGGATTCAGGAATGCCAAGAAGGGGAAAGGAGGGGGGAATAAACGCAAGTGTGGGATTTTTGGGGGGGGGATTCACATGATGCTCTTTGAAACAACTGGCTGCACTGAAAAAGGTGTGTGTGTGTGTTGGGGGAATTAATTGAAGAAGAGTTACCAATTAGCAAAAAATCTCAAATACAGGTTACAGAATAGTCTTCCCAGAGATGTTTGATAGGACATGTATTTTGTTTGTTTGGCACTGTCTTTATGGGTTTTTCAGCACCAGCCAGCTACCTTTTTGTTCACAGCAGCTTTTAGAATAACATATTCTCTGGGTCTTTCTGTTTAAGAACTATATTTTAACTGTTTTAACTTCATAATCGTTAAAGTTTTATACTGAATTTTTAAGGTCGTGTCTGATTTGTGAGAGGTTAAAAGATCTTTTTTTTTTTTTTAGTGGAGTATGTATATGAATAGGAGCCAGCATGGTATATTGTTTTGAGAGTTGGACTAGAACTCTGTGAGACCAGGGTTTGAACCCCCACTCAGCCATGGAAATGTACTGAGTGACTTTGGACAAGGCACACTCTCTCAGCCTCAAAGGCAAACCCCCCCCCCTCTGAACAAATCTTGCCAAGAAAACCCTGTGATAGGGTTGCCTTAGGGTTGCCATATGTTGAAAATGACTTGAAGGCACACAACAACAAGGTATATGAATACACTCAATAATAAACTAAGTAACTCTGGTCACTGTTTATACATAGTATTTGCTTTGTTACATATGGATGGATGGATCAGTATATTGCTAATCTGTGTCAGTTTTGCATGTGAGCTATGTGTGTTTCCATGTCTCTTTGTGAAATAGTGCATAGTTCCCCCCCCCCATATTTCTCCTCCCAAAAAAATACGTTGGCCAAAATCTTATTCACTTCCAGTGGACTGGCTGTGCCACTCAGGGATTCTGGGAATTGTAGTCCTGAGAAATAACGTCTTCCCAACTATGCCTTTTATTGCTTGATCCTATGCCTATTTACTCAAAGGCCCCAGTAGGTTCAATGGAGTAGACTTTGAAATGAGTGTGCATAGAGTTGTCCATATACTGTATGTAAGTGTACAGCTATAGTTTTGCATTAATGTCATTGTGAAACCCAGCTAGAAATGGCTGGATGTAGCAAAAAACAATTTATTTTTATTGCATTTAAAGCCAACAACTTTAATTACAACCACTTTACAGCTCTACATTTTGTAAGCAGGTGGCCATTCTCCAAGCTTTCAAAGTTTTTGTGACAAATCAGCTTAACAGTGTTATTTTCGAGCCAGGGTTTACAGCATAAATATTCTAAATGGGCATCAGCTGCTGTGCACAGGTAATTGCAACTCTTTTCAATTCTCTGAACCATAAAAACCATGCTTAAAAATTTCAGCAAGAGAAAACTCCATGGAACAACCATTGACAAAAAATAAAGAACTAAGTATGAACAATCTGAACTATTAAATATATTTCCATACAAAACGGGCTGAAGAGGAGGAGAAAAACATCCCCATGCAATATTCGGCTACTACAATGTAATTCATTGTGAGCTTGTTAGTATTCTAGGCCCCACAAAGGTGACATTTCTTAGCAAGAGGGAAATAGTTTCCATGAGAACTCCTTCAGTTTTTTCTCCTTAAAGCCTGTGAGACCTGAATTCATTCGTTTTCCAAGTGGTGATAAGTAAGTGCTTCCAACCCATTTACTTCTGACCATGTGGGAAAAAAAATACTGTAAGTCCCATAATCCCTCAACTAGGATGGCCAGAAGCCACGCTGGCTGGGGGATGCTGAGAGTTGTTGCCCAAAAAATAAATGATCCAAGCTCTGGCAAAGACAGCTCACCAGTTCCATTGCACCACACTTCCTTATTGCTGTAGTACTATACTTCCAATCAGGACTTATCATGACACTGTCCAGCTCATGAAGAGCTGCTGGGGTAGAGAGAGGTATCATCCTCTCACCCATTTTTGCTTCCTAACTCCTGGTTTAGCCTCTATATAAACTGGGATGAAGGACTTTATCAGACGCAGCAAAAATTGCATGATTATGATGTCATGGTAGTGCGAATGGGTCCCGCTATCGCACAACTTTGTCTTCTTCGTGTGGTCAGTCTGTGCTCCAGCCACAAATAAGGTGTCACTTTTCATTGACGGGACAAGCCATCAATAGATCTCAATATTGTTTTCTTCACAGTAGTGAAGAGCGTGTGAAACCATGTCACACTGTAATTGCAAGGTTACAGTGTGAATGGGTGGTCTTCTTCCCCCACTCCCTGTTCCCAGTGAGAAAATGCCCAGGTGAGAATGTGAAAACTATCCACAGGATGTTCTTTTTATGAATTGTTATGTTTTGTTTGCACATTTTTAGGTTTGGTTAAATATTTGTGTGTTCCTTTACTTTGTAAATTCAGGGGGGCTGGGAGTTTTTAAACATCCTCATGTCTTCTCATGAGAATTGCCAAAATCTCTCCCATGCTAAATCACAGAAGTAGAATACCATTCTTAAAGTGCTAGTGGTGGTTGTGCAATAATTCACTGGTGGCTGCATCACGTGATTACAGCAACGTGTGATAGTAAGTGTAATAATGCCACTATGTTTCCACTTTTTTCTATACAGGAGCACCCTTGTATCCGCTGATTCGCCAACTGCTGATTCAATTATTCATGGTTGGAGATGGTGGGAGTGAATGGGGTAGGGGGATCTTGCCTCCCCCCCTCCCTTCCCCTGGAAGGGCTCTGGTCATGGCAGTGGCGATGGTGGGGGCAAAAGGGGAAGGGGGGAGGAGGGATCTCACCTACCCCTCCTTTACCCTGGGAGGGCCTCGGTCACAGTGGCGGTGATGGCAGGGGCGAAGGGGGAAGGAAAGGGGAGGAGGGAACACCCCAGGAGGGCTTTGGTAGCAATCGTGGTGGTGGGGTGGCTCCTCTCCCTTATCCATCACCAGGCAGCGGTGGTGGCGGCATGGCTCAGCCCGGGCAAAGCCCTTCGCCTCTCCTGCTTCCTCCACTTCACCTGTGCCCTCAGCAGCACTGGCAGCAGGGGAAGGGAGAGGAGGAGGGAGCTTGCCTCCTTTCTCCCTTCCCCCAGGAGGGCTCCTACAGCTGGTGGTGTTGCGGGGTGGCGTTTGCTATTATCTGCGGATTTCAGTATCAGCAGGGGGCGGTCTGGAACTAATCCCCCATGGATACGGGGTGCTATTGTAGTGGAATTACAGCATTTTTAGCTGCTAGTCTGATAAAGTCCAAAAAAATCTGGTTTCCTCTTTTCATATCTGATCAAACCCAGTCCAATCAAACCCAGTTTATTACATATGCTCTCTCTATTCCAAAACATACTCTGTCCACAGAATTATAAAAATGCACTTCATTTAATTATTCCTTAGCTAAGTAGCACTGTGTAAAAGTTTTCATTCAACTGGAAAGAAACAAATTGGTGCCATCTAAGTTGCTGAAAGCAGCAGTATTAGAAAAGTTATTAATTAATGGGAACTGTTGTGATGGCTTTTTTCCCCTTTATTAGTTCCACCAGTTCTTAGAAAGTATGGAAAATGCAATGCAATTGTTCTTTTTTAAAAAAAAAAATCAAGGAAGACTAACATGACTGGACAATTAAGATTTATTTTGTCATTCTTAAACTTGAATAAGGTAAATGTTTGAGGAGCTGAAGTGTTCTAGCCCCGTCCAATTCATTATCATTTCTAGTTGTTCTCCACAGACAGAGGGTGATTATTTTTTTTTTTAAAAGAGAAGCTCCTCCTCTAGAAAACCAACAATCACTTTGGAATAGGTGGGGCAAAAGTGTTCCCTTCCTTGTGTGTTTACCTTACTTAGAAAGCTTTAGACCAGGGCTTTAGAATATTCTAGGAATGAGGAAACAGGCTCTGCTTCTTGGTTCATGTCCACACATCAGCAGACATATGTGGTGTTTCCTTGCACAACTCTATGGCCTCAGTTGCAGTCTGTAAAATGGGAATGTTAGTGGTCCAGATGTGAGGAGAGAAAATCATGATTAATTTGGAAATTAATCCTTCCTTGTGTGTTTACCTTACTTAGAAAGCCTGACCAGGGCTTTAGAATATTCTAGGAATGAGGAAACAGGCTCTGCTTCTTGGTTCATGTCCAGTCATCAGCAGACATATGTGGTGTTTCCTTGCACAACTCTATGGCATCAGTTGCAGTCTGTAAAATGGGAATGTTAGTGATCCAGATGTGAGGAGAGAAAATCATGATTAATTTGGAAATTAAAGATAGTACATAGACAATCATTCTATAATTATGGTTGCTATGAGCAACCATGAATCTTTTTCTTCATTACTACATGGACATGTGCTCTCCTCCAAGTTATTTATACATCAGAGAGAACCCAGAATGGTGGTGGTGGGGTGATGTCTTATTTCTTGTTGGACAAAAAACGACAACCACCTATGCTACTTTCCTGAGTTCTCTGGCAGGTATGGAGGCAAGAAAGGCACTTGTCTATGGCTGGGACACACTGTGAAGTGGCAAGGACTGCTCTTCTCTAGAACCCTGAGAACAGGGAGAAATATCATTAGCTCTGTGCCAGTTGCTACTTCCATTTCCTGGTCTCTTCTATGCTCCTGTCTTAGCACAGTTCACCTAGAGAGTGTCTCACTGCTTCTCACAGTTTCCTAGCCAGATAAGAGGCTGATCTCTCAACCCTATATCTTATAACTGTAAACCCTATAACTTATAGGATTTATAACTTATAAACCCTATATCTTATAACTGTGTGTGCCAGAAGACTTAAAATAGGGTCAGTAGAGGGGCAGCCATAAATAATGGCCAGCTACCAAGGCCAGACAAATTTGTGGATCCCTGATGACTCACACTTGTTTTTTATATATATAATAAACAGTATATTTTCTAACGTGGATGGTAACTTGGGCACCCTGCAATTTCCCTCTCCTGTCTGATTCCTGACTTAGCATCCACAAGAGCTAAGTGCAGAATTTGCATTAAGAGTAAATTCCTTGGAAGCTGCATATTTTAAAGCATCAGGTTGATAACTGCAATTATAAATATGCCAAAGCAAAGTGTTTCATGCCACCACACAATACAAACAATCTTGTGGGGAAGCAATGTCTGTTGAAAGTGATGAAATATATGAATACCAAAAGCAATCAAGAACCAACATCTTTAGCCACAGTGAGAAACTTTTAAAATGTATATGTATGTCACAAACTAAACAAACATTGAGGGCAAACAATTGGGTTGTATCCCAGTTTCCAACCTTTTAGCAAAAAAGGATGGAATCTGGTACTGAAGTATGAGGTAGGCATGTCTTAAACAGAGAAGTGTTAATGGCATGCCCTTTCACAGAAGACTTATTTATTTATTTATTATTTCATTTATATGCCACCTTTCTCCAGGAGTGGGAACCAAGTCAGCTCACAGAAGAAATCAGTTATAATTTAACAATACAATTTTAAAAACAATTAAAATAATCTCATTTAAAACAGTTTAAAATTATTTAAAAAAGCATATAAAAGTTTAAAAATAAATAAAGTACACACCCCAATAAGAAGCCTCCCTGAGTGTGATTACATATTAAAAGCCTGCTTAAAAAGAACAGCCTTTGCCTGCCAGGAAAAAGAAAGCAGGAAGGGGGCCAGCCTAGCTTCCCATGGAAAGGAGTTCCATAGGGTAGAAGCAGCCATTGAGAAGGCATACCCTCACCAAGGGGGCTTACTGGCTCCGTTGGTGGGCCATTTGCAGCCCAGCCAGTGCCCCCTTCTGAGTCCTGGGGAGGAGTGGCCCCCTCGGCCACATGGCCTGATGTGGGGGCCACCATTGCCCCTGTCTTCTTCCCAGCAGGCACTGCGGCTTGGAAGGAGCAGGAAATAGGACACCAATTGGGCAAGCCTTCCTTGCCCCGATTGGTCTGCCTTGGTGAGTCGGAGGGCATATCCTGGGTGTGGACAATGAGACAGCGGACTCATTGTCTCAATTTCAGGACGATAGGTTCCATGCGCTGGCCCCAGACGCAGGCGAAGCTACGGCCCCCTTCCCTGATGACCTTTGAAGCCTTGGGAACGAACAGTGATTCAAGGAGTGGCGGACTCCCTGGCACCGTTGATGAGGGCGAGCTACAGGCAGGCAACATCCTGGTTCCTGGACTTTCGATGACAACATGGTTATGGGGGTTCCTGGCCAGTGGCGGAATGAGAGGTACTACATTATTTGGTGTCCTTGAAAGGTCAAGGTCTGGCACCTATGACCGTCGCTGTCCACGTGGTGGGTATTTCTTTCTTCAGCCAAGCGGCAGGATGGGGTGACCCCTGTGGTATCTTCTTGGTAAAGAAGGCAGTGGAAGGTTGTAGGAGAGCCACTCCAAAAGTGGCGGATTCTCAGCGGCCCATTTCCTATGGGCTGCTAGCCCGTATGGTGGGGTGGGGTCATTGCCGTCCACATACCCACTTGGGATATGAGGCCACGTTATTTGGCACAGCCTACATTACTGCCTTCTTTGGGGCCCTAAGAGTTGGGGGGGTGTTCCTCCAAACAGGACAGGTCCGGTAGGGCATTGCAGTTGTGGGATGTTGAGGTTGTCGGCGGCACACTGAGCCTGCACATATGGTGATCAAAGTGTGATCAACATGGCAAAGGGATGACGGTGAGGGTCCACAGAGTGGAGGGCTCTGCACCATGCTCTGTGGCTGCTAAGCATGCATACCTCGAAGTGCGAGGTACAGGGCAAAGGCCCCTGTTCAGGCACAGGGATGGCACGCCACTGACAAGATTTCAGTTTGTGGCTGTGCTGAAGGCAGCCATAAAGCAGCTGGGATTGCCGGTAGAAGATTTCGGGAGCCACTCCTTCAGGATCGGAGCAGCGACTACAGCGGCACAAGGCGGGCTGTCTACTGAGACCATAATGAGGCTGTGAAGGTGGCATTCCGGGGCCTACACAGCATACATCCACGCAGAACTGATGCTTCCTGCACAGCCCATGTCTGGAGGAGGACTATAGGGCTGCCTGTTGAGGCTGTGGAATGGTTGGCAGAAGGTGGATCCCATGGGGATTGCCTTTTGTGGTGGATGGCATGGGCCCTGATCTGGGTAGGCGAGGAATGGGGGTCTCTGTCAAGTTTAAGTTCAAGTTCACAGAGCCCCCCCACTTTATTTAACCACTTGTTTACAGGGGAGGAGACAGCGTCGAGCGGTTAGGCTCAGCCAGAGGCTCTCTCCTTCAGGTGTGGTCGGTAGCAACCAACAAAGATCCATTGGCCAACACAGGGTTGGGAAATGAAGGGATCCAGACCCATGCAATAGTGCCAACCATTTACAGCCATTGGCAAGTTGGAGCCTTTTATTGCCAATATATTCATACTAACCTACACTTAACCTTTTACATTTATCATGTACTCAATACAATTGTTAAGCAAGCTTGTAGTAGTATGTGTGTTTATTAAGGGAGGGAAATGGGAGCATATGGTCTGGGTCCACAAGTAAGCCTGTGATGGAGAGAAAAAAAGCCTTTCTTTGTAGATCTTAGGACTCTTGCAGGTTCATATGGGGAGATATAGTCTTTCAGATACTCTGGACCAAAGTCATGCAGGGCTTTAAAGGTTTTGACCAGCACTTTGAATTGGGCCTGGAAATAAACCGGTAACCAGTGAAGCTATTTTAACAAGGGAGTTATATGCTCCCTATAACTTGCCCCAGTTAGCATTCTGGCTCTAGCATTTTGTACCTGCTGAAATTTCTGAAGTTTCCAAAGGCAGTCCCATGTTCAGTTAGTTACAGTAATCCAAAATGGATGTAATCAAGACATTGGTCACTGTAAACGGATCTGATGCCTCATGGAATAGGCTCCTCTGACACACTAGTTTTAACTGTGCAAATGTTTTCCTGGCCACTGCTGAAACCTGGGCATCCAGGCTCAGAGTTGAGTCCAGGAGAACACCCAACCAGTGAATCTGAGATTTCATCCAGCACATAAGGGCATGGTCAAGATGACAACAGTGATTAATGATGAAGAACTCACAAGCTAGGAGAGGCTGCAGCAGTTTCCTTTTGTCTTGACATGCTTGGCGTAATTGGCCCCTTCCTCTTCTTTCCCCTGCTGTTAATTGAGTGCAATCTATTTTTGCACTTTTGAAACCAGTTTGCTGCAGTTGAAGTAAGCCAGGGGAAATGGGGAAAGTGAGAGGAAGAGAGAAAAACTGGGACTTTTTTAAAACAGCTGACAGAGGATCAGTCAGGACTGTCTCTGCCACAGTTGGAGGATATGTGACTAACTAACCAAATAACCAAAGCAGGCTAAATGACACAGTTCTTTCTTCCTTTCATGAGTATATGCCATTTTTCTGAAACCCCTGGATCCAAATGACTCAATTTAACCCCCTTTACCTATGTTGCTAAAGTTATTGTTTACAATAATACATTTGGATATGTTAATCAGATATATGGATTTCTTTGCTCCTTTGTCATTTTAAGATTCTGAAGAGAGACACCTTGTGGCAGCTCAAAATGGTCTTAGGATATGGCTGTCAGAGATGGAGAAGGACTTCCCTTGTGGTCACTATTCTACAGGATTAATAGTCAGGAATCACTCTATTGATAACATTTTTACAGCAAAATGCTACTGAATTTCTCTTTTGACAATTAGGGTTTGGCTACTGAGTTCAAGGACCAAACTGTCACTTGGCAAATGAAATTGTCATTTGGTGAATAGGGTTTGTCACTGAAACCCAAAACCCCAATTAACCCCAGACTATTTCAGACTTCTATTTACATTAAGTTCTTCTTGATTTTTCAATAATGTTGCTCCATCATACCCTAAACATCTCCTTGAATATGTGCAAGGGTGGTTTGCGAAAGGAACAACTCTTGAGCATAGCATCAATATAATTATTTTATGAGCTCTCTAAATTAAGAAGATGAATATAGTCATTTACAATGTGAAAGAGAGCATTTATTCCACTACACTGGCACAAGCTCACTCTCATAATTCATTTTGAGAACAGGAAATGCTGGGAAAAAATCATAATAAGTTTTAGACAAGATATGACATGTATTTTATTTTTCAGCTGTTAAATGATATAGCACTGGCTACTTACAGGAACAGGTGAAATGTGGTTTTCTGGCTTAGACCATGTGAGAACAAGTCTGCTGATTATGCATATATGTTCTTATATCTGAGCAGTAAATTTTGCAAGTGCTTGCACAACTTTTTAGCCTGTTTTCATAACCCTATGACTTAATCAATACTTTTAATGACAATATATAGTAGCTACAACAAAGACCTGTCAAATAAACAGTTTGTGAAGGTTAGCATCCCTTGACAGACATTCTGAAGCCAAAGGCAAAGAAATGTCAAGTATTGCTCTGTGGTTGGAAAACTGATGTGTGCTTCTTGGGCACAACTTGTGTTTTGTGAAGTCAAACATATCCTGCCAGTCACATTAATATGACCATCCAGTAGTTGACAGATCCAATTTTTGCATTCCTAGAAATGCACCAAAGACAGAAGGTTTATCAAACCTCTGCTGGGTTGCCATATGTGGCTGTCAAACTACATTTCTGTGTCACCAGAGAGCAGAGGAATCAATGGAGATGAATCCAGCTACTGTATTACCCTGCAGCTGGATACTCTGCAACAGACATCTTCAGGAAACTCCTGGGAGATTCTTGGGAGATTCTGCAAATGACATCCTTACAGTACTGTATGTCCAGCTGTTGGAAACTATATCTTTCTGATCTCGAACAACACCGAAATGGGTGTGTTGGGGAGGCTGCATCATTTAAAAGGTAGGTTGGGGACAGTATCGATCCCAGAGGGCTCCAAAGTTGACTCAGCCTTCCATCCTTTCGTAGGTTGGCAAAATGAGTACCCGGCTTGTGGGGGCAATTAGCTAACACACATTGGAAACTGCTTAATGCAGTGTAGATGTGTAACTTGCTATTGCTTAAAACAATTTGTAAGCCACTTTGATAGCCTTGTGGCTGAAGAGCAGGGTATAAATAAATAAATGAATAAATAAATTAATAAATGTAGCACTGGAGGAGACAGTGCCAAATGCACCATGCATGATCTCAGCTTGTACTTCTTACTTCTAAGTAGGTAGGCAGAGAATGTCATTTATTCAGCAGGTCAGAAAAAATGTTCCACACAACCTCAGACATTCAAAATATTTCTGATCAAGAATTCTTCACCCCTGGATTAACCATCTGGTGGGATTTTTTTGGGGGGGCAGGGGTTGGTCATTGTGTGGTCTGCAAATAATTCGAACCCCAATAATGACCAAACAGTAGGTTATGATGGCATAAGTTGGATTTAACACTCATGTAATTCATTAACAGGATGCCAGCCATGGTCTGGAAAGACTACTGGTAGAACATATTTTTTAGACAAGTCAGGACAGGATCCCAAATTAAATCCCTGACATCTTCAGGTTTAAAGGAAAAGGTATCTCTATAGCAACTACAGAGCTCTACAATGACTTCCTCATTATCTCAGACCTTGATGTCTTGGTGTCCATCTCCTGCTTGTACAAACTTTGCTTAAGAGACATAACTTCTGCTGAATCATCAGGAAAAATTGGGTTACAGGAAAGGAAGGCTTTAATCTTATATCCAGTTACCTGGGATTGAGCTTCACTGAATTCAAGGGGACTTATTTTTGAGTAGACAGGTATATGACTATGCTGTACTATCAGAAAATTTTTACAAATAAAAAAAGTAGGGTCAGGGCCAGACCTTGGTTCAGTTTCTGCCAGATCATCCAAACCTTCACTCTGTCATTCCTTCTCCTTTGTAAGGTACCAGAATGGGCAACCTGTGGCCAGCTGGATCATCCCTCACCAATGTTCATGTTTTTTGGAAGTTGGAATCTAACAGGAACTGCTAGCAGTTACTTGCATTGAAATCTAGCAACTGCTAAAATCTGGAGCTAGAATCCAGCAAAATCTGGAGGCCACACGTTTTTCACACCTGGTGTAGCATGACATGGTCCAAGCATACTGGATGTGCTTGCTCAGTGTTGCTGTTGTTGACTGGTTCAATTGAGTTCTTTGGATCTTTAAGAAAAAAGGCAGAGGGAAGGAAGAATTTGTTGCTTTTTCCTCATAAGCTACAGGGTCCAATTCCTGCCAACATGCTAGGGTGAGAACCTCTCAGGAATGAAACTCACTGGGTGACCTTGAGCCAGTCACTCTCTCACATTCCAACCCACCTTATAGGGGAATGCAAGACTGTACTTTCCAAACCTAGGTGCTGGTGTGTGTGTGTGTGTGCGGGGGGAATTTCAGTCACTGTAATCCAAAAAAGTAACTTTCCTAAACTCCACTCACAGACTTCTTGTGAGAATAAAAATGGAGGGGACAGCCATATATGGTACCTTGAGGTTCTTCAAACAAAGGTGAATTAATAAATGAATGGGCGTTAACAGCAAAGATATCAATCATCAGAAAAGATTTTCTCAAAGTGGAAGCACGGTGAAGCCATCATTCAAAACTTGCCACAATATCTGGTGCTTAGGAGAATAAGCCATCCCAAGTTCCTGACTAGTGATTACCTCCCTAAATATTCTAGATATTATTCCCTAAATGGATAAGAGTTTTGGATATTTTGAAGAAATGGATGAAGAAGGGTACAAGTCCCAGAATCAAAGAAGTGATACAAATCGATCAGACAAAATATGAAGTATTTGTGCAAATCTTGTGTGATGGGTCAAATATGTCACCCAAAGCAAATTAGAACTAAGCAGGATTGAAACACGACTTCTCATCTTTGCTTCACCACACTAGTTTTTCATTCCAGACCCCTGGATCCCCTTTGTGTCAGTCCTAGTTTGGAATGTCCTATTCCCTCCCTCCCCCACCAAGTAGAAACCAAATAAATTTGCATGACAGATACATCTTTTACAATAAAGAGTACACTGCCCCGCTTGAGGCTTCTTATGCAAAAGGCTTTGTGAACAAATAACAAGGCAGATCCCTGTTAGGCACTACATCACTTTAAAATATTAAATTACATCCACACAACAACAAATTAAAATTGGTTTTAAGTGCACACAAAACAAGAAATTTAAAATGGTTATATATGTCTAAATATTTCTAACTAATTATTCCCAAGCTCTGAAGAGATGTATCTAAACTCAAAGACTATGTTCATGTGAAATTTTCTCTCATTTTTGTGGAGGATCTGATTAATCAGATGGACTGTCTGTTTGAGATCAAGTGACCCTGTTGAGAGCCGCAATAGACTAGTGCACAAAAGCAGGAACATATGTTTTTCTTCCATTTTGTGCAATTTTGCCCCTTTACAAGTATATGGAATAGCACTCTTTTCCCTATACCACTTCTCTATCCCAGTCACCTGACAAGCCCCATGAGTTTGATGAGGGTATGGAATCAGAGGAGGAGGACGGCATGGCAGGGAATGGCCCTAGGGACACTGGCACAGGTTTATCTACACCTGTGCCAGTAGGGAACTCTGCCAACCTGGAGGCTCAAGCAGAGGAAGAACCTGGCCCTAGTGGGTTGGCACCAGTCCCGGGCGGAGAGTCCTACCCATTCAGATAAGGACGAAGAAGAAGAGACGGACTTACCTCCACCATCATACACCCAGCAGCGATCTCAAAAGGAAGCTTAAAGGAAATCTCAGACATTATGAGAAACATCTGCTTGTCAAGAAGCACCTGACAAAGCCTTGATTGCTATATATATATATATATATATATATATATATATATGCTTGGAAAGCAATGGAGGCTTTGTCAGAGATCAACTGATCTTCCTGGAGAAAGCTTCTTGCTGTCTTTGTTGTCTTGATCCTTATTGCCTTGACTTGTGCCTCGACCTCAACCTCAGACTGTTCTTGATTACTCTGCTGCCTGTTTTCCACTGACTTACAGACTTGTTTGGACCCACACTGCCTGCTGTAAGCCCTTGACTTTCTTGACTGTGCTTGCATTCTGGTGTGCTCATTAAAAGCTGGCCACCTTCCCAGCTATTTGCTGTTTGTGTATACTTTGCTGACTGGTATCAAGCTTTTCTGGACATCAACTAACATAATTGGCACTACTAGAACTAAGCATGGGTGAATCTGTGAACCTCAGTTATCACAGAGATCCTCATATTTCTGCCACTAAACCTCTTTTGACTCCTACATTGGATTCCCTCCCTCACAGAAATGCATACATATTTTCACATCCAGACCATGTGCCCACTCATATATAGCGTGCACATTTTATATACAATATATTTTTCAACAGAGGGAAGCACTTTGGGTCCATATTTTTTCACAAGCATGCATTCTTTTGTGTACACATTTCCAATGTTCATTTTCAAATCCACCCACCCCCACAAGCCTTAGAAATGCAAGGATTTTGTAATCAGGATGCACTGAGTTCTATGTTTGGTCTTTTGTATTAGAATCATATAGTTGGAAGTGACAATAAGGGCCATCTAGTCTAACCTGCTGCCAGGCAGGAATACATAATCAAACCACTCCCAATTGATGGCCATCTGTCATGTCCCTGGTGCCATACAGATATTTAGGAAGCTTTGCTTGCTGTATTAGTTAGCTAGTTAGCATGCTTGGGCTTACTAGCAATCACACCAGAGACTTGACATGAACAGAGGGCATGATGGGAGGCTGGGGAAGACTGGTATGTGTTAGTGAAAGATTGTATAGTGTGTCAAGGCCATTTCTCTTGGGAATGTTGAAGGACTATTCCATGGAGCTGATAGTACCAGTTAACCAGATGGGGGGTGGAGGGGAAATGAAACCTAAGGAATGGAGTAAAGAAGGGCATTTAGCGGCCAATGCTCAGATGTGTCAATGCATTGTTACTGTTTGAATCTATATCCTGAGACAATAAAGCATTTCAACTGATGCCTGTTGTTCTGATGAGTGGATGTTGACAGAGTTGATCACACCATCCAGCCTCTGTTTAAACACCTCCAAAGAAGGAGACTCCACCACACTCGGAGGCAACATATTCCACTGTTCAACATCTCTTACCATTGGTAAGTTCTTCCTAATGCTTAGGTGGAATCTGTTTTTCTGTAGTTACTGGAGCAGCAGAAAACAAGTTTGCTCCATCTTCCATATTGCATCCTTTCAACATGGCTATCATGTCACTTCTTAACCTCTTCTCCACGCTAAACATACCCACCTCCTTAAGCCACTCCTCATAGGGTATGACTTCCAGACCTTTCACCATTTTGGTTGTCATCCTCTGGACACATTCCAGCTTGTCATTAGCCTTCTTGAATTGTGATACCCAGAACAGGACACAGTATTCTAGGTGAGAATATTCTGACAGTATTCTGACCAAAGCAGAATAGAGTGGTACTATTACTTCTCTCGATCTAGACACAATAATAAATACTATTATTGTTGTTATTATTATTATTATTATTATATTCCTATTAATGCAGCTTAGAATCACACTGGCTTTTTTAGATGCCACATCACACTGTTGATTCATGTTGAGCTTGTGGTCTACTAAGTATCCTCGATACCTTTCACATGTATTGTTGTCCAGCTAGGTGTCACCCGTCCTATATCTCTGAATTTCATTTTTTCTGCCTAAATGTAGTACCTTCCATTTCTCCCTATTGAAATTCATTTTGTTAGTTTTAGGTCCAGCTTTCAAAACTGTTAAGGTTATTTTGAGTTCTGTACCTGTCCTCTGGGATATTAGCTACCCCTCCTAATTTGGTGTCACCTGCAAATATGATGAGCATGTCCTTTATTCCATCATCCAAGTCAATGATAAAGATGTTGACTAGCACTGGGCCCAGGATAGAACCCTGTGGTACTACACTAGTTATTTCTCTTCAGGATGAAGAGGAACCATTGGTGAGCGCCTTATGGGTTCAGTTGGTCAACCAACAACAAATCCACCTAACAGTAGCATTGTCTACCCTACATTTTACTAGCTGAATTTCAAAAATATCTTGGGGAACCTTGTCAAAGCCCTTACTGAAATAAAGATATGCTACATCCACAGCATTCCCTTCATCTTCCAAGCTGTTCGCTATAAAAAAAGAGATAAGATTAGTCTGGCATGACATGTTGACTTTTAGCATCCATGCATCTTAGGAAATAGACCAAGCCTACAAAAGCCTATGCTGCCAACTCCTTTCTCTTAGTTAGGGCTTTTTCAGACGGGTGACCCCCCCCCCCGGAGGTTGGGAAAATGGGGCTGTTGCAGTTTCAGAGCCCCGTTTCAGATGACACAGTCCTCCTCCGACCTCCTCCTGACCTTCCTCTGTGCTGTGGGTGCTGCTTTTTATTACAGAGCCCCATTTCAAACAGCCACATTCTTCTCCCAACTTCCTCAGGGGGTTCCCCTCCATCTGAAAAAGTCCTTAGTCTCAAAGGTACTACAAGATCCCTTTGCAACTTTTAGAGATCAGGACATTACTTTCTAAGTGTTTTCAGATGATCTGTTTAATTATCTGGTCTAAAATATTTCCTGCTATTTATCCCTTTTCATTGTATTTAACCCCCCCTACCCAGCAGGCCTGAGCTCATCCTGCACATCAGCTTTTCTTAATTTGTCACTACGCATGCTGGCTATTCATTTGAATTCCTCTTTGGTGATAACCCCTTTTCCATTTCTTGTAAATATTAGCTCAGTTGAAACTTCTTTAGACATTCATCCTGGTTTCTTTAGATGCCTCCCATTTTTCCTCCTCATTAGACTATTTGAAATTGTGCCTTCAATATCACACTTTTTAAAAATTCCCATCCATCATGAACTCCCTTCTCTTTTAGTATTCCTGACCATGGGATCACACCCAGTATTTCCCTAAGTTCACTGAAATCAATTTCCTTAAAA
Organism: Gambelia wislizenii; assembly: GCA_030847615.1. Taxonomy (NCBI): domain Eukaryota; kingdom Metazoa; phylum Chordata; class Lepidosauria; order Squamata; family Crotaphytidae; genus Gambelia; species Gambelia wislizenii. The sequence goes on from JAUMIR010000001.1 coordinate 372,608,247, forward strand.
GTCTAGAATGCATGTCTGACTATGCTTGGCTTCCTTTTCCTGATGTATAACAAACTTCAGGAGAACATGGTCAGTACCACTTAAGGATCCCATCGCCTCCACTCCATTAATCAGGTCACCATTGTTGGTTAGGATCAGATCTAAAATAGCTTGTTCCCTCTTCCTATTATTTCCTTTTTGAAAAATGAAATTTTCTGAAAGGCAAATGAGGATTTGCTGGACCTTATATTCTTGGCAAAGTGGGACTTCCAATGAATATCAGGAGAGCTGAAATTTCCCATTACTATTACATCTCTCCTTTCTGAATATGTGGTCATCTGTTCCAGGAAGGCATTATTCAAGTCCTCAAGTCTGGCTTGGGAGCCTGTGGTACATCCCCACAAGTAAGAAATGGGTAATCTTGAATTAAAATGTGAATCTTGCAAAATTTATTTCCTGTTCTTAACCAATATTCTTGCACTTTTCTATGTGATACCCCTTTCTAGTTCCCAGCATGCAGCGTTCTACCTTGACTTGCATTTCCCTAGATCAGGATATATCTCTATTAAATTTAGCCATTTCTTTTTCATGTCTTTATGCTTTCATATTGGGGACAGAGGGAAAGGTGTCTATTTTTTTTTGTTATGATCTGCTTAATAATACAGCAATATAAGGGCATCAAAGCTTTGTGCTTAGATGTCAGACAAGAGAGACTGCATATGTGATTGTCTCCATGGCTGCAAAATTATTTTGAGCATTTTTGCCTTAAGAGGCTGAAATTCTGTTTTCCATACTTCTACCTGAGGGGCAGTGAGGGAACCGCTGAACAAAATGGAATGTACCATGGAAATGACATTCTCTTAGATGAATTTTTTATTTGTACTCACACACTTTAATAAATATCCTCATCTACTTGTGTTTCCTCAGACTCAACATTTCAACCTTCATGCATTTTTCAGGGACTTTTGTTTTGCTTCCCTTCATAATGGGCAAAACTGACAGGAAACCAGGAGTTGTGGAAGAACCACAGTTAAAAGGACTAGAAACAGTGATCTCCTCTACATGACCTTGGAATTCCCTGACCATCACCACCACTGCCACTCTGTCTAAAATGTCATATGCAGTGTTCCCATTTTCTGCTTGAAAACAATGTAGGCTAGAATCCTGTTGGACAATTGCAAATACGTAACCTACAGTTATGCATTCACAACTTCTATGCATTCATGATCCATATGCAGCCCTCGTTTAAGGGCTACGTAGGGACTGTAAAAGTCCCGTAAACCTCACTTACAGGTAAGCAGCTGCTGCAATTGACAGGAATCCATTCCCCTGTCTATTGGGAAGTAGCTGCCTGATGTTCCCAACCTTCCCTCCTGCGAGTGATTTCCAAAATACCAGGGGTGTAGCTATGTGTGTGAGTGTGGGTGGGGTCCCCAATAAGAATTATGTATCTCAAATTAAATTTTCCTTCAGTCCTCAAAGTTCTAGCTTTGAATTATTTTAAACTTCGTTTGAACATTTAGAAATACAGTTTATGGATCCGAATAAAAGGAGCAGACAATGTTACCAAGGGAATGCAAACAATGTTCAATGTCTCACTCTCTACAATGCTAGAAATATGGGAACTGAAGTAAAATTTTGTTAGAGGGGGACATATTTTTTATTTGGGGAGCAATGCCCTCATTCCATCCCCCTTGTAGCAACATCAATGTATAACACACCCACTGAATTCATATCCACCTCCTTTTGGATGACCTTTTGGGTGGCAGACTAGGGAAGGGATTTGTTGATTTTAAAGAGGAGAGACCAACATAGGGAGCAACATGCCCTATGAAAAGTAGCTTAGGGAGCTGGGTATGTTTAACCTAGATAAGAGACGCTTAAGAGGGAACATGATAGCCATGTTTAAATATTTGAAGGGATGTCATGCTGAGGATGGAGCAAGCTTGTTTTCTGGTGCTCCAGAAACTAGGACACGGAGCAATGGATTCAAACTACAGGAAAAGAGATTCCACCTAAACATTAGGAAGAACTTCCTGATGGTAAGAGTTGTTTGGCAGTGGAACACACTGCCTCAGAGTTGGGTGGAGTCCCCTCCTTTGGAGGTTTTTAAACAGATGCTGGATGGCCATCTGTCGGGAACGATTTGATTGTGTGTTCCTGTATGGCAGGCGGTTGGACTAGATGGCCCTCATGGTCTCTTCCAATTCTATGATTCTATGGGCTCATCTATATGAGGGGGAAAAAAAACCCAGATTGCTCCTGAGTACTAGCAATTCGCAGCAGCTGTGAACTCTTAATGGTTTTAGAACACCCACAAACTTTGCATGCCCCCAGCCAAGATGACAGCCATGAGTGAATTATTCATGGTTTTAAATCTGCTGCTGCCAATTTTTTTTTTTAAAAAAAACAAATACCAGTATGTTTACCATGGTGTGCACAAGCAATATTCATGTACATAAGAAAAAAAGAGAGAAAAGAGAGGAAAAGTTCACCATTTTATTACCTTACCGGTCTCTGACTTAGCCAAAAATCCAACATGGCGGGAGCAGGCACCTGCCCTGTTTCAAAGCCCCACCCCCATGTTTTTCTGGACAATCAGCTTGCGTTGCCTCTCCTATGGAAAAGTACAGTGATGTGAATGCAACTGTCTTAAGAAGTGGACATTCACATCCCCTTAGGAGCTGTTTTAAAAACTCCAGGAAAAGCCATGATGGAGTTTATGGTGGATTTGGCTTCCCCCTTTCCAAATACAATGCATCAATGCAAATGTCTGTTTAGACAGATCACCTTCCAAGTGAATTCCATTAGGATTAATGTGACCATTTAGACAACCCCTATGATACTAATTTTCTATATCAGAAATGAAACCTAGATGTAGATTTTCCTTGTTTTTTTTTCTGGGCTATGAGGCCGTGTTCTGGAAGAGTTTATTTCTGATGTTTTGAGATTCTCTGAAGATGCCAGCCACAGATGTAGGCAAAATGTCAGAAGTAAACTCTTCCAGAACACAGCCTCACAGCCCAGAAAAAAACCCAAGGAAAATCTATGGATGCCGGCCGTGAAAGCATTAGACTTCACATTGAAATCTAGATATCTTTGACTTGAACAGCAAACACTGGAATATTGAAACTGAAGTCCCAGGATCTGTAACAAATGATGCGCAGCTATCTACCCCCCACCCCAATTTGAGGGTCCAACAATAGGCGAAACACAACTCATTTAATTTCACCATATTATTCAGCTGCTACAGTCACAAAAACTCTTTATGGGATAAGAAAGGGGGAAATACAGCCCAAAGCCAGTAGGTCCATTGTTGATACTGGGACAGGGTGTAAGTATGTAAGTGGTAGCACAATACCAACACACAATTCAAAAGAGAAAATGTACTGAGTGCCTGCATGACTAGAGGCCACCTTGCTGTCAGATAATCTTCAAGAACCAGATCAGACCAATAGGCCATAGTGAATACAATAGGACCCCCCATATCCACTGATTCATAATCCATTGATTCAATTATCCACGGGACACAAAATAGCACACCTACCATAGAGTCTTCCTAGAAAATGTGTGTCAGGCTCATCCCTGAAATCTGGTTATTGGAGTAGATTTCATGGAGGACCCTGACATAGGGTTGGTTCAGGCCTGGTTCCCTGCCTAGGCCCCTGAAAGTTTTGGAGAGAGGCCAGCCTGCCTGGTTGGCTTGGGAATGCTGCTCTTCACAGCAGCTCAAGGTCAGTGTTCCCAGGTGCAAGGCGCTATGAGAAATCCTCCCTAAATGCTTTTCTCATGCTGGGTGCTTTTATCTGGGGGATTGCTTTGACTGTGCTCAGTTTCGGCTTTTCCTATGTTCCTGACACATGAATCTATGTCAATAAAGCAATTTATTGAATGCATGTGAGCGTGTGTGCTTGGTACATCACAGTAAGCCGAAACTCTTCTTTACACCTCTTTCCTTTTGAGTGGTTTTACCCGCAATGTCAGACGATGCGGAGGCTGGAACCCAGATGGATAAAGATTTGGTTGCCAGCAGCGACCAGGGAGCCGGTGCCTCTGGGCTGGAGGCCGGCGCAACGGGAGGTGTTGCTCTAGCTTCCAAAGAAGACAAGAGCCAGGATTGCCGAAGGGCTAGGAGATTTACTCTCCCCTCCAACCCCTTGGAGCTGGGAGCCAAGCAAGCTCCGGGGAGGGGCAGCATGCCGTTCTTCGGCACATCAGTTCGAGAAGTCCTGGCACCCCACTGGCCTTGGGTGGGTGACCGCAACTGGGAGGAACGTCGGTCCTGTCGGTGGGACGGGCCCCTGGGCGAGGGGTCTCGAGAGCCAGGAGTAAGTTTTTCCCTGGCAGAAATAGGAGCAGAGGTTCAACAGTTGAAGCAGTAAATGGGGGAGATGCAGGCGAGCCTTCTAGAACTCCTGCAAAGGATGCCACCGGCTCTACCCACCCCTGGAGGGCCCCAGCCTCCTCAAGCCCAACCAGCGGCCGCCCTGGCACCCAGGGCTGGGGTCCCAGCTCTGCCTCCTGGGGACCCTGGTCTGCCGGCTCCTGGGCCGGCCCCTCCTGGAGGGGCTGGGCCGGTCAAGCCGTGGGTAAGGCCCTGGGGCCTGAAGCACCGGAATTTGAAGGCGACCTTCGATGGAGATGCAGTGAAGCTTCCCTACTTCCTGACCCAAGTGGTGAGTTTCATGACCCAGTGGGATGAGGAATTCCAGACGGAGGCTGAGAAGGTGCAGTATGTGTCCAACCAGCTAGAGGGAGAGACGGCACAGTGGTTGGTGGGGATCTATGATATGGGAGCAGCAGAACTGGGAAACTTCCAGGAGTTTTTGTTGGCCTTAAGGGCCCAATTTGAAGACCCCTTAAGAGTGAGGAGTGCCAGGGCCGATCTCAGGCAACTGAAGCAAGGCTCAAAGACAGTGGGAGAGTATGCTGCTGAGTTCCGCCGCCTGGCCAGCCAAGTGCCTGAGTGGTCGGAGGACATCAAGGTGCAGTTTTTCCAGGATGGGCTGAATGCTGACATCCTAGAGTGGGTGATGTTCCAGGGGAACCCAGAAACCCTCTTGGGGTGGGTGCAGCTTGCCGGGGAAGTGGAGACGCTGAGACGGAGTGTCAAGATGGTACGGCGCCAGCAAGGATCCGAGGGGAAGGCCACCGGGTCTGCCAGAAAGAAAGGCAAACCGGCCCGCTCGGGTGGAAACACGACTGGAGAGTCAGAACGGGATGAGAAAAGGCTTGTGCCTGCATTGTGGAAAGGGAGGCCATTGCATAGCTGAATGCCCAGAGAGGAGCCCTCGGGAACCAGTGGCTGCTGACAAGCCCCAGCGGAGCGAAGGGAGATCAGCGTCGTCTAAGACCCCACTCAAGCCCAAGCCTAAAGCAGCAGTACGGGCCTTGGTGGCAGGCCACGCAGCGGGGGAGTGTTCGGATGACTCAGATGATAGTGGATCCTATTCTACCGATGCAGAGCCGGCGGGAAATGGATCCAGCCTGCCCTATTAAGTGCCCGAGGGTGGGCTAACCCTGAAGGGTGCCCGGAGACTGGTGAGTGGAGTGAAAGGCCCTTTTTTCATAAAAGCCAGAGTAGGGGTTGGAGGGGGGGCACCCGAAAAGTAATGTTAATGATTGATTCCGGATGTACCCAAGTCTTAATGCATCCCTCCCTAGTCAGTGAACTGGACATCAATACTATTAAGCTGGACAAGCCTGTGTGGCTGTCACAGATGGATGGGGGGATGATGAAGGGAGGCCCCGCCAGGCGAATGACCAGCCCTATACACATGAGAATGGGGAATCACCAAGAGGAACTTCAATTTGTGATTGCCCCAGGGTTAGTTCCCGCTGCAGCGGTGGGCCTAAACTGGCTAAAGTTCCACAATTCCACCATAGACTGGGTAAAAGAGATAATGACTTTTGCAGATCCTGTGTGTATGGAGGAGCACCGGGTGGGGGAAGCTTCCCAAGGGGGGGAGTCCCTCTAGAGGCTGATTCACGGAACTGCACAACTGCTTTAGTCAAAGGGGAGCTGAAAGGATTGCCAGTGGAATACAAGACTTGGCAATATGTGTTTGGGGAGAGGGAGTGCGACGTGTTGCCTCCCCACAGGCCCTTTGATTGTGCCATCGAGATACTTTCTGAGACTAAACTACCCAAGCCCAGGATTTATTCCATGACGCCAGCTGAAATGGATGCCCTCCGGGAGTTTATAGACAAAATCTTAGCACGGGGGTTCATTAGGCCCTCAACCTCACCTGTGGGGGCCCCAGTGATGTTCAGGCGAAAATCAGATGGGGGTCTTCATTTGATCCAAGACTACCGAGGGTTAAATGCAATTAGCGTCTCTAATCAATTCCCCCTGCCTCTGATGAAGAACATACTTGCCCATTTGTCTAAAGGGAAGATTTACTAAGTTGGACCTAAGGGAGGCTTATTACAGAGTGCGAATCAAGGAGGGGGACAAATGGAAAACTGCATTCAATTGCCCTTTGGGGTCTTTCGAGTTCAAAGTCATGCCATTTGGGTTAAAAGGGCCCCCCTGGGATATTTCAGAACTTAATTAATGATGTTTTGAGAGACTTTCTGTACAAGGAGGTATTGGTGTATTTGGATGATGTATTGATTTATTCTGAGGACTACACGTCCCATGTGAAACTGGTGAAAAATGTGGTTGCGAGGTTGGGTGAAAATCATCTGTATGCTAAAATGTCAAAATGTGAATTCCATCAAAGCTGTTTAGACTACCTGGGGTACCGCATCTCAAACAAGGGGATAGAAATGGACCTGGAAAAGGTCAATGGGGTGTTGGCCTGGGAGGCCCCTAGAACTAGGAAGCAACTGCAAAGCTTCCTGGGATTTGCTAATTTTTACCGGTCCTTCATCCCTGACTTTGCGACGGTAGCCCTTCTTCTGACTGATTTGTTAAAAACCAAAGACGTGGGGGGAAAGGGTAAAAAGGGATCAGGAAAGGGGGAAAAGCCTCCCCAAAAGATAGTGTGGACTGACCAATGTCAACAAGCTTTTGATAAATTGAAAACACTCTTCACCTCTGAACCAATTCTCAAACACCCTGACCCCTCCCAGCCTTTTGTAGTCCAAGTGGACGCCTCTGATGTTGCAATGGGAGGGGTGCTGTTGCAAAAGGGGGGAGGAAGGAGAGCTCAGACTGTGTGCCTACCTATCTAAAAAATTCAATGAGACTGAGAGAAATTGGGCGGTGTGGGAAAAGTAGGCGGGTGCAATTAAGCTGGCCTTAGAAACTTGGCACCACCTGCTGGAGGGATCTCCCAAACCTTTTGAAGTTTGGACAGATCACAAGAATTTAGAAGTTTTAGCCACCCCTTGGCGATCGAGCCCTAAGCAGGTTAGGTGGGCCAGCTTCTTTTACTTTTTGAACTTCACCCTGAAATTTATCCCTGGAAAAAGGAATTTCCAAGCTGATGCTTTGTCCAGACTCCCACAACATGAGAGTAAATGAAAAGAGGCCATTGATACAGTTTTCTCCCCCCCCCACTTGGGGTTAGCAGTTTTCTCCCCCTCCCACTTGGGAAGTCATCAGCATGGACTTCATAGTAGAGTTGCCAGAAAGTAAGAAAAAGACTGTTATTTGGGTGGTTGTTGACATGTTTTCAAAACAAGCACATTTCGTGGCCTTCAAGAAACTCCCTACCGCCCCCCAATTAGCCAGGTTACAGACTACATGGAGTGCCTGCCAAGATTGTATCTGACAGGGGGGCCCAGTTCACTTCCCAGTTTTGGAAAGCATTCACAAAACTTCTGGGAGTTGAGTTAGGACTCAGCAGTTCCCATCATCCCCAGAGTGATGGCCGGAGCAAACATATTAATCAGATTCTTGAACAATACCTGAGGTGCTATGTGAACTTCCAACAGTCTGACTGGGTAGACCTCTTGCCTTTTGCGGAGATAGCCTATAACAACGCCATTCACCAGAGCACGGGCCTCTCCCCTTTCAAGGTGGTTTCAGGGCAGGATTTCAATCCTCTACCCCTAGGGGAGGGGTCTTCCAAGGACCTGGTCTTAGTGACCCAATGGAGCCAAAAGGTCAGAGATGCCTGGCCATGTGTTATCTCAGCCTTAGACTTTGCCAAAGCGTGTTATAAACATCATGCAGATCAAAACCGGGATCCCACCCCGGACTATGCCATTGGGGATTTGGTCTTTTTGTCTACCAAATTTCTTAAAAGTCCCCAACCTTCAAAGAAGCTGGGGCCCAAGTACATTGGTCCCCTTCCTATCACTCGGGTTATAAACCCAGTGGTGTTTGAACTGTCTTTGCCTAAATTGTACCGAAATGTGCACCCTGTTTTTCATTCCAGCTTGCTCAAGCCAGCATGCCCTCCAGATCAGCACCATCCGGACCTGGGACCTGCACCCCATCCTATTCTGGTCGACCACGATCAACATTTTGAAATTTCTGAAGTGTTGGACTCTCGGGTTCACAGGGGTGTACTACAGTACTTGGTGAAATGGAAACATTTGCCTTTGGGTCATGCCGAATGGGTCAATTCTGATCATGTGAATGCTCAGCGCTTATTGCGAAAGTTCCATGCCCGCTTTCCTGATAAGCCAGGTTGAGGGGGAGGTTTGTCTTCGGGAGGGCAGTATGTCAGGCTCATCCCTGAATTCTGGTTATTGGAGTAGATTTCATGGAGGACCCTGACATAGGGTTGGTTCAGGCCTGGTTCCCTGCCTAGGCCCCTGAAAGTTTTGGAGAGAGGCCAGCCCGCCTGGTTGGCTTGGGAACGCTGCTCTTCACAGCAGCTCAAGGTCAGTGTTCCCAGGTGCAAGGCGCTATGAGAAATTCTCCCTAAATGCTTTTCTCATGCTGGGTGCCTTTATCTGGGGGATTGTTTTGACTGTGCTCAGTTTCGGCTTTTCCTATGTTCCTGACACACGAATCCATGTCAATAAAGCAATGTATTGAATGCATGTGAGCATGTGTGCTTGGTACATCACAATGTGTCCTCTCTAGCCATTTTCTAGGTCCTCCAAGGCAACTCTATGGTATTTTAAACTGGAAGTCCCATTATTTTCAATGGTGTTTGCTATCATCCATGGTTTTCTGTATCCACAGGGCCACCCAGAACCAATCCTCAGGGGATAGAGGGGTCCTATTGTATGATTAAGTTGAAGACACTTTTTAAAAATCATTAATTGCCATGGAATGAATGAACACCTCCACACACACACTTGGACCCCTGAAACATTTCCCTGCTACAAATTTGTCCAGAGCACTGTGCTGCAGTTGACTTTGCTTTATCATTAATTCAGATACATCTTGACAGAGAGGTAGGGTGGCACAACAGAGCTACAGTCTTGCCAGTCGTGATCTGGTTTTCATTCACACAAAAGTCCTCCGAATCCCAGAGCACATGAAAAGCTGACTGACAGGTCTGAAAAAGTGCCCAATTTGTTGTTTTCAGCACAATTCCACCCTATGCTGAATCATACTATGTTTCCTCCCATATGACTTAATTAGAGAAACCTTCTTCTAACTGTACAACCAGCTGTGGTTTAAGTCTTTTTGTACCCTGTCTAAATGCCAGGATTCCTATACCTTTGTATGATACCTGATCAAGCAGAACGAGCATTTCTAAGGTAATGCTTCCCCCCCCACCCCAAGTCCTTGGCTTTCCAGGTTTAGCTGTAGCATCAGGAGCCTCTATTCCTTTTGTAATGTTTTCCTCTCTGCCAGGAATCCTATGACACAATTTCTTTTATTTTTGCTGATTTACTCTGAACATTATTTTTTTGGTTCTTCCCTCCTATAAATCAGCTGGTTTTATTGGTCCCATGTGGCTGCACTCCTTTCATTTTGGGAAATGAAACTCCAACAATCTTATTGACTGCAGCTGATTTTAAATACACTTCAATGTCAGCAGTGATTTAGTTTTAATTATCTTATTTTATTTTATTTCATTTCATTTTAGTTGAGTGGTCCTGTTGTTTTGGTAATGACCAATTTAACGGTAGTTTTCAAATAAATGAAATTTCAGTGTTTAAGTAGACAACTTGTCATTTCCTGTTAACTGACGATTCCTAAAAGTCTCCTGTGATCACACACACACCCTCCGCTTCATGACTGCAGAAGCTTCAACAGCTAGAATGAAAATTCAGGCAACATTTTAGTTGATGTAAATTGTACCTATGTGGTCTCTTTAGGAATCTAATAAAATGTTAAGCCCTAAAGAAAAGATTTAATGCTGATTTTGCAGATAGCAGTACTTTCAAAAAGCAATTTTTGATGGCACTCAATGTAAGTTCTTAAACGTTCCACTGGCACTCATCAAAAGCAACATGAAGTTCTTTACCCTAGATCTCTACCCTAGATGTGCACAGACACATTTGAGTAGGGGGGGAGGATACGCAGGATGTAATTTTTCCACTAAGTTTCTTTTTGAAGGTAGTAGCAAGTAATTTCAACAATTTTCTTCCTGTCATGAGAAAATCTTTGAAAACCACAGAGTTTTTGATGATTATTCACAATTCAGTACTTACTCTGCACAAAATTTGCATGTGCTTGTTTTGTGCAGAAAAGAGCATTTTCTGCTTAGAAAATAATATTTCAATGCTGTTTGCTATGCAGACAACAAAACAATCATGTATGAATTTTGTGCAAAACGAGTGCCAAGCTAAAAGATTCTTGGCAGTCCAGGATTCTTCTCATTACAGTTTCTCAACACTTGAAAAACATGTGTTTTTTAAAACCATTTTTCAAATATTTTGAATATTCTTTCCATCCCTTAAGGATACTGGCAGGGCACTAAGTGAGACTTCATAGTCATCCCCCAAATATAATGGACAGAAATACCAAGGCTTCAGTTATACCAGCATTGCAGAAGAACAGAGCAACTGGTGTAAGATGAACCATGGGAAGAATATGGGCTGGATGGAAGAAAACACATAACTGCTGATCCCAAAGATTTAAAACTTCCACAAATGAACCTAATGAAATCTATAAATATGGCTTAGAAATTGGAAGGTTGTATATGTAACAACACATTATCCGTACAATGAACATCCATTGTCCGTTGAACTTAGGAGCACCCTACTGTCTGCTTAAATGTTTGCTAACATTAAGCAATACGGTTGGTATGTGATGGTGTCATAATCCAGGCTACACATGGATTCAATGGATTTACAGAGCAAGTAGTAAAAGGGCATACAGAACAAATAGATGAAATTGATGAGCCCAGTCTCAGATTCTACATCAAATCACAGGTACAGACATGCCTCAATTAACAAAGCCTCTGAAAAAGACTTTTTACATCTGCCCAGCCCTCTTTCCCTCCTCATCTGTCTAGCTGGAAGTTTTTTGTTTTTTGTTTTAGCAGTAACAGCATTGGGAAGATAGCGAAGGAGGGCTGGAGAAACGGTTGGTGTTGTATTGCAGCAGTGAGTCTGCAATAAACAATGCAATAAACAAAGCTTGAGCTAGGAAAGAATTGGATTTAGCTCTAGCCAATCCTGCTGTAGGTAAGATGAACAGCAGCTGCCCCCAAAAGCCCTTACTGAGCATGTGTGCAGCTAAATGGAGAGAAAAGGAGGCAGTGAATAAATCTGCCTCACCAGCTACCCCTGCCATGTTAAAGAAGCCCAGAACTACAGTATAAGTTTGGCTATCCAAATGGAAATCATAAGAAAAGTGGAGGCTGGTGAAAGAGAAAGTCATCCCTTGGATGCATTCTGAAAGAAGCCTTCAAGTGGTCTTTAGAAGATTTGAAGTGATTTTGTTTACTTATGTATGGTTTACTTGACTTGGTTGTTTCATTTCACATGTGACATGTTAGTTTCAAATAAAAATTTGCTGTGACATGTTGGAACTTCTTTTCTGTGGTATAGGGACCTATCCCTATCCTTTCCATATTATTTCTGTTTCTAGTACCAAATTACCTGTTAAAGAAGTAATACCAGGAAGACTAATTCCAAAGGAATTCAAGCAGTGGTAGAAGATGGCTGACTGCCTGGCTGACAGGGAAATCTACTCCTGGTTTTAGTCCAAACTTGGAAAGAGCTCTTAAAGGTGGCAAAACCTATCCTCAAAACAGATTCAGTGCTTTGGACACCTCCTTTAAAATCTGAAGTGGAATCACCAAGCTACTGACATAGGAGCTGCTATCTGATACAGATATTCAGATAATCCATGACAACAAACATGATAGAAAGGCAGAAAAGTCTGGGACAGAGGACACAATAGGGTGACTCAAACCATGAGAGGAAAAAGAATGACATAAAATGACATACAGAGGTGAAGAGAGGTTACAAAACACACATAGGAAATATTTCAGAAACATCTCTCCAACCCCTTTCTCACACACACAGCTAATGATAGTGATTTGGGGGAGTTCCATTGTCACTGTGTGAACTGGTCTGCTATTGCCCTGCTGGTACCAGAATATCTCAGTTGCTCAGTACATGAGCCCTGCTGCCTATGGCTGAGATCCTACATCAAGTAGGTGGAATATAATGCTCTACCCATTCAGTTCCCCTGCAGCTGTCAAATTCAAGGAGTGGCTGTTGCTGCTGCTTACTGTTGGAGAGGTGAAGACGCAGGTGGCATTTCAAGAGAAAACAAACAGCAGATCTTGGTTGAGATGGGTCAGAAAAGAAGGCACATTCACAGATGGAGTGCAAGCTTCCTTTCCTTAACCTTGGGAGCCCAGGCCAACTGCATTTTCATTAGCTGATTTGCCTCCCTTCTACAAGCCCAACTGCTTCAATGAGTCTACTCTACTTAGAAGTAAACAACGGATTTACCCATCTGCATTTTCGGTGGGTTGTACCAAAGGATGTGTACGTTAGTTGTGCGCCTTTTTAAAACAAAAGATTTTCTATGTGGCTTCTTTCTGTCAAGCACTGGCCACGTGTTTAGTCTGCTGCTTTCATATGTGCTATCTTTAGATTTTAATTTACAAATTAGACCGAAAATGTAATGTGGTTAATTCTCTCACTCCACCTATTAAATTCCGCTTAGGCAACATCAGTATCTCTGTTATGCAGATAAGTGCATTTGTGCTTGTAATATCTTCTGCTGATTGTTAATTATTGGAGCATGACCAAATGCAGGTCTGTATCAAGTCCAGCTAATAACAGTTGATCTCATCCCAACTCACAATCTAAGTACATTTTTCAATGGCAAAAACATGCAGAATGAGGAAATCCAAATAGGCTGTTTTAAGTAAAAAGAGCAAGAAAAGATAAACTGGAACCATTCTTGCCCTCAGCAGCCAACACAATTAACTTTGAACTGCAAGAGGAGGCCTTGTAGGTTTCTTAAGCCAATATTGTAAACCAACACCACCAGGGAATAGGGATTCAGGCAGTGCTGCATGGGGTTATACGCCTCCTGAAATCTCAGATTTGAAAATTTGTTGTACTTCTGGACTTGGATCTGAACCTGGATTGTCAGGTTTTGGTAGTGGCCAGGAGCGCATTTCTACAGGTAAAACTAGTGTGCCAGTTCCATCCATTCTTGGAGATGTAAGATCTGGTGATAATTGCATATGTATTGATTACCAAGTACATAGCACTGATTACCGTGTGACACTTCACATGGGCATGTTCAGAAACTTCAGTGGATCCAAAATACTGTGATGAGACTGCTGCCTGGAGCTGATTACAGGGAGGACTTAACTCCCACATTGTAACAACTTCACTAGTTATTGGGCCATCAATTCACAAGGAGTTCGTGGAATTTATTGTGGAGTACATGACCTCCGTGTTTCCAAACTTCAGGTTGGATTCCATCAATCCCAGCTGCCTTGCCGTTTTTCATCTGTTGTATGGCCTTAAGGGGCTCTTCCAAAGTGGGAGCTATGCCCAATTCATTTTTCATTGGTTTTTGTATCATTTGTTGGATAGCTAAGCCTTGGACTATTCAGTTGGCACTAAAGAGACTTTGAAAGTGTTCAGCCCATCGATTCAGGATGGAGACTTTATCAGTAATTAATGTTTGACCATCTGTACAGTGTAAGGAGCTTTGGACCTGATAAGTAGGTCCAAACACTGCTTTAAGAGCTTCATAAAATCCTCTGAGATCACCCAGATCTGCACAGCGTTGTGTCTTTTCTGCTATATTGATCCACCACTTGTTCTGCATGTCTCAGAGTTTTTGTTGAAGTTTACTACATGTGAGACGGAAAGCTGCTTTTCTTACATGGCAAGTTGGCTGGGCGTGGTATGCCTGGTGAGGAGTTCTCTTCTTTGCCAACAGCTCCTGGATCTCTTGGTTGTTTTCATCACTGGACTGACTATATGACGAATGTTGCTGTCCTTGAGCAAGCAGGGATCACCAGCATTGAGGCCATGATATTGAGAACACAGCTGCGCTGGGCAGGGCATATTTCTAGGATGGAGAACCATCGCCTCCCAAAAATAGTACTCTACGGTGAACTCGCCATGGGTCAGCGTAAGAGGGGCGTTCCAAAAAAGCAATACAAGGACTCTCTGAAACAACATCTCAGGCTGGGCCAAATTGATCACCAACAATGGTCCACCCTGGCCTCACATTGGGAGGCATGGAGATGCACTATCCACAATGCTGCAGCCTTATTTGAGAGCTCACGCCGAACAAGTCTTGAAGAGAAATGACAACGCAGAAAGAATCACACCCTGGAAACATCACCCAAGGAGACCTTCTGCTGTGCTTTATGCTTATCTTGGATTGGTCTTTTTAGTCATCAGCGCGCTTGCAGAAAGCGCAGGATGAGTCCTTCCTCAATCTTCGTTTGCGAAGAAAAGCCAGAGAGAGAGAGAGAGTTATTGGCCATTTTGAGGCACAAATCTAAGTGCTGTTTATGACCTTTAAAGCCCTACATAGCTTGGGTCCAGACTATTTCAAAGATTGTACCTCTGCCAGTGAGCCTGCCAGCTTTTAAGATCTTCAGGGGAAGGCTTTCTCTCTGTCCTGCCACCATCACAGGTGCATTTGCTGAGGACAAGGTAGACAGCCTTCTCTGTGTCTGTGCCCAAGTTGTGGAATTCTCTCCATGGGAAACTCAGGGCTCATCTATAATAGCCTGGATATGCCAGCTCCCTGCTGGCATATTCTGGCCACGAATCAGACCCGTTCCTCCCCTGTTCCCTCCTCGGAACAAGAGGAAGTCCTGATGGGCACGCTGGCCTGTTGCTGCAGCTGCCACTGCCATTTCCCTTGCTGTCTCAGAAGGAAGGAAGGGGGCCCACAACATGTGACCAAGGCCCCCTGCATGTGACCAGCCTTGTTTGCATGCTGAGGGACTCCTTCCTGCCTTCTGGAGAGTGAGGCAGACTGGCAGCTTCAGTGAAAGCCGGCTTTTCAGGACGGGCTCCTGCAGTCTCGCAGGGCCCAATCCATTTCCTCCTAGCAGAAATGGATTTTACCAGGTATTATTCTAAAACATTGTATCAGGCTCTATCCACCCCCCATCTGAGCCCCATATCTGCTCCAGGGGTGGTGAAGACTGCCCAGGGGCAGAATGGGGCAAATGGCCTGTGACATCAGAACTGCAGGACTCTGAGATGGGGCAAGATGGGGCATATTGCCCATCTAGACAACCCTGCAGTTGGCCTCCTGTGTTCTCTCTTTCTGCCAGCAGAAAGATTTATTTAGGTAGATCTTTGGTTCTTGGGGCAGAGGGATCTTTGAATGGGGTACATTATGCTTTGATCCTTTTACTTTGTTTCAATGTGTTTTAAACTGATTTAGTTTAGTTTAATGTTTTTAATAGAACTGTTTAATGATTTTGAATTTTTTTATCAAATGGGTTTTAGCTGTACTTAGTTTTAATTTGTTATAAGCAGCCTTGGGTCCCATACCAGGAGAAAGGTGGGAAATAAATGAAATAAACAAATAAATAGGTTATAAATTATCTGTCTTGAGTACTAGTGAAATGAAAATCAAAGCCAGTTCCCTACCTCTTCCTATCTGGGCTTTGTGATAAGTTGAAGCAGCAGCAGAAATATATCTCCCTGACCCATTATTGTTCAACATGAATGGCTGGCCTTAACAATTTTAGTGGTTATTAATGATGTATTAGAACTATAACTATGCAGTGTGTACACTGCTACTTTTTTATTTTGTAAACATGGTCTTCCCAACCTACAAGAGCATCCCCTTTGCCAGCTGCAGAAAGGAAGAGATGAAAGGGACCACCATTTTCTGCACCCAGTACTGCATCTTCTTTGCAGAGATCCTGTGGCAAGCACAAGTTTTCTACATATGGAGGGAAAGGGGCAGCCAATCTCGAGGTTTGTTGGCTGGCTGGAAGCAGGATTCACTAGTGCAAATGTAGGAAGAAGTCTTCAGTCCATCTAGGGAGCATATAGTGCTCCCTTGTGATTCCAGTCAATCTTCCTTTGAAGCCCTTCCCCATCCTTCCTCCCTCAATTTGCACTCAACAGAGATTCTTGTGTAGTCAAATCCTGTCAGTTTTTAAATTTGGTATGTGAAAATGTTACCCTTGTCTCAATTGAGTTGGTAGTTTAGGCATTGGGCTGGTTCCATTTGGGAGTAAAAGCTGAGGACTGTGAGTCCATTTCCCCTGATTTTGCTGTCCCCAAGGCTGATCCTGGTATTTGAGGCATTTCAGGTAAACCCAGCTCATTACTGCCTCACCCCCAGGTGTTAGTGGGAATCTCACTGTGGCCTCTGCTCATATGTGCACCAGTTATTGCTATTCCATGGGTCTTCCCCAGCAGGTGGGCTGATGGTGGGCGACATCAGATGGCAGGTGGCTCATTTGATACTTGGATTCATTCTTTGTGCCATCCAAACTCTATTAATTTATTAATTTAATTTCTACCCCCCCCCTTTTCTCCTGGCAGAGAGAAACTCAGTACAGCTAAAATCTTATTAATACAAAAGTTTAAAATAATTAAACACACAATTCTATTAAAAACCAAGTTAATACAGTTGTGGCCATTTAAACCACATTTTTTCCTATGGTATATATATTAATGGAGGCCTTCTCATGCAAGCCTCCTCCTTGTCTCCTTGTGAAGAGTGAATGAGTTTTCTGTTTTAGTGGCACTAACAGACTGGCTAAGAAACTTAACAACAAAAAAAGATAGAGAACCACAATAAATGATATGGGAGTTACCCGGACAGCGAAGCGAGAAGTCTCAAACTGCTGAGGTGGCATTGACATATCCTAGGATACGCAGGATGCTGCTGCCTGTTCATCTAGGAAGGAACAGATCCTTCATACAATATGGACAGCAAGTAATAAGCTACCAGAATGTTTGGATACAAACTGATAAGACTTGGAGTGCTTCTGAAACATCAACAAAAGACCAGAAAGAGCTGGTTGAAGATTTTGTGGACAGACGCAAAAGGGTGATGCTGTTTGATGCAATGCAAAGACTTTAAAAAGATGAGACTTTCTAACCAGCAGGTGTGTTCCTGTTCCGCGGCAACGGGACTCCCATGGTCTTCATGAAGTCTGCCTGATCAACAATCTTCAGTGAAGAGCCACTTGGTGTGTATGTGAGTATATGTGTGAGTGCATGGTTAGAATGAGAGAGCTCTCTTGGTACTAAATGTTATGTGTATGATCCTATGAATAAATGTTACATACAAAGTGAAAAAAATCCAAATTTGGTGTCTCTGCCTCTGTATCAGCCCTATTGGGGTATCTTCCCTGGGGTATCTCCACTACACGTTTTCAAAATTAAACGAATGGCCTTATCACCTTGGCCATGACATCCTGCCCAGCAAGATGCATATCTAAAAGAAGCAGATAAATTTACTTGATCCACACTCAGTGCAATCCTATATATGTCTACTCAGAAATAAGTCCCACTGAGTTCAATGGAGCTTACTCCTGGATAACTGGGGACAAGACTGCTGTCACAACAGCAGCTTTTCCTCATCACAAAACAGAGTAGTGACTTTAATGTGAAACATTACATTTGAGAGGACAGCAAATGAACAACAGGCAATCCACCTTTACATCTGCTTCTCAATTTAAATGAGCAGAGATAAAACAACATTTCACATACACATGTTTTGCATTAACTTGCAAAAAGACAGAGGGTATGCAGAGGGGTCAGTTCACATGACTAATGTGTAAAATGTGTAAAACTACATATTACATTAAACTCAGCAAAATATCTTTAAAAAAACAAACACAAAACAACCCTCTAAAATAAGTGTGTATGGCCCAATTGGAGACCAACACACAAGAGTGGGAGAGGTTTTAACCTTTCCCACATTTGGATTTTACCTTAAAAAAACAGACAACCCATATGCAGAGGTTGACAAACAAACCAATGTGATTGGTATTAGTGGGAGTATTTTCTTTTTAAATCCCTGCATGGGTGCATATGCATTAAGTTTTAGGGTGTGTGTGTGGGGGGGTGAAGATAAGGAGGAAAGTGTATCTCCCACCTCCACATGGGCTGATCTTGATCCAGATCAGGGCAACCAACACACACCGATTTTGGAGCAAAACAAAAATGAGCTTCAGTTGTACACCTGCATGTTTAATGTTACATATAGGTTGACACAATGACTCTTCCCATATCACAAATTGTCGCAATTCATACTCAGAAATAACAGGCAGTTTCAGTAGTACAACAGTATGGTGTGTTCTGCTAGGTTTGAAGGACATTTGTGTTTTGCAGGTAATCATGATCAGTATTTTCAATTCTGCAAGAAAACTACAGGAAGTTGGTAAAATCCCTAAAACCTTGTTAAAACGTGACCCCAGATATGATTCCTACTAACTTACTTGTATCACTTTTCTCCACCCCATCCCACCAAACTACGGTAGGTGTATAATATATACATTTAGGATTGTATTTCATTAATCCATAAGATCTTCTGCTTGCATTAAAATTGCATTGAAATGTGTTGAGTCACCTAGACTTTCCTTAAAAATATCCCTTCCAGTTTTCCTCCTTTCTAAGCCCTGCCTTTTTGACCTTTGTCTGTGGAAGCAAACTTTTAAATTTCATCAAAGGAGAAGTAAAGTGGGACGTGGCAATACCAAAAGTGAATTACAACATGACTCATGTAGCAGATACAAAATTGCCTAGGCAAAATTATGTTTTATGAACACTTGCCATACTAAACAAAAATAAGATACATAAACTCAACACATGCTACTCACACAATCCTGTGTGTATAACGCAAGTCATCAAATGTCTCAAGTGGGCTTCAAATGTGCCTTGAAATTCTCAGTGAAGGCTTACATAGATGTATGGTTATGAACCAAAAACAGTCTCTCATTTGTGGATGTGTTCGTCTTCCATTTTCACTTCATCTTTCATCATGATCGCTAATATATTTCTTAAAAGGATATTTCTTTAAAAATTTCAAAAGCTGCACCTCAAAACTAAAATGTATAGAAACTCTATGCCCTATGGGCTTTAAATCAAATAGAATCACAGCTTAGAAACTTCTTTATTTTTTGGATTACAAAATGGACCACTGGCCATGCAACTTGAGGAGTTTGGGGAATTGCAGTTACCCAAAATAACTTTTCAAAGATCTGAGTGGAACCAATGTCAAAAAATTACGAAGTACTAAGGTTTTCTCTGGAAACAATTAACATCAATGTTTTAAAAACCCTGTTTTTCCCTCACACATTTTTAATTCACAAAACAGTTTCCAGATAGCCACATAGGAGGGTATGCAAAACTCTCTTTTTTGGTACACAAAACAGCAATTTTGCACAAATAAAACCCCATGTGGCTATCTGGAAACTGTTTTGTTCAGGAAAAATGAGAGAAGTTTTACAGAACAAATAATTTTTGTGTGTGCAACAAACACAGTTTCCAGATAGTCATATTTTGTGTGTGTAAGACTGCTGGGTTTTTGTGTGTGAAAAACCTAGCAATTTTGCATGTACACACACATACACACAAGCATGTAGCTGTCTGGAAATATTGGCCAAGATCCTGCATCATTAAATGCAGCTACAATGACAGAACTCATCATTATATCATGGCTGATGATGCTATCCCTCCAAAACCTATCATTTCAGCATGACAGCACTTCAGCTGAAGGGATTCCAACATACTACAGATTGGGGTACTGGGAAATAATTTCTGTAGTGCTCCCCTAGTTGCAGGGCACATTGAGACAGGCAGCTGAAGACACCTCTTGAGGTCCTACCACAACTACTTGTCTCAATGTGTCCCACAATCAATCAGGAGAGTTCTGCAGACATATTTTCCTAGGGCTCTGATCTTCAGCACCTTGGAAATCCTTTGACTGGGTGCTGCCAGGCTAAAAAGGTTTTTTTTTGTGGGTGGGGGGAATCATATTCAGTGGTTAACAACTGTAAATGTGAATCTCCAGAACCTATGAGTTTGTAAGTCCACTTTACAATCTTGTTACTACTGAACAGGAAGTTAGTCATCATTGTTTGCACAAACCCCCATGCTTTTCAGGCAAAACCCTTGATATTTGCACAAAAGCTCCACATGTAACATTGTGCAGGATAATTTCTCAAAATACTTTGGGATCTATGAATGCTGGCTCAAAACTGAACAAAATCCTCCCTACTGTGATATTTGTACTGACTGGGTTTCACAAGAGTTGGGAAACCAATTTTTCAGCCAGGAAATGAGTAATGAATATTGTTTGTAATGAATATTCTTTCATGACTGTTTTTAATTAAAATGTATTAGCTGCTCAAATGTTGTAATTACTGTTTCAACTAACAAATTTAGTAAGTAATTTCCAAACTAAACATTTTTTAAAAACTCAAATTGTTATAACCAGTTTAGAATGTGTTGACAAAGCATCTATGAAAAAGAAACCTCTACTATGTCTTAGAACCAATGTGTAGTTTGTCTCTCACTGAGAGTAAAACTACCTGGGGGCCATTTACATGACAAAAATGTCATGAGATGAGCTCATGATGAACCCTGGTTGTTCACACATTCATCATGATGATCTCAAGCTTTTCAGAAGGAGGGGCCACCATATATCCTCCAAGGAGCATGACTTTCCATCCCTCAGTTTGTCCCATGTTTTTAAAAAAGTCTCGGGAGATTGCGGAAAATCGGATATGTGAACAGGTCAGGACAAAATATCTCGGGAATAGGTGGTGGCCAGAAATTTAGGTGGGCAGGGGCAGGCACAGAGTTCATAGAAGGAGGGGTCAGTGAAAGCAAAGTAGGTAGGTGTGTGTGTGTGTGCCTCAGTCACCCTTTTCAATGGATTTTTAGATTGCCAACCTCTCAGCTCTAAGGAAAGACTTTTCTTTTTCCCTCCCAGTCTCCCCTCTCAGCTGAAAGCAAAGCAGGTATGCGTGCGCACACGCATCTCAGTCACCCTTTTCAAGCTGCCTAGGTGGTTTTGCAAGCTCCGTCCTCTGAAATATAGCCTACAACTCCTGGTATTCAAGAGTGATTCTTGTCAGTTGTTAAAGACAAACAAGTTTTATTCTGCAGTAACCTCTGTGGATTTACAGCCATGTAAACAGAGCTGGAGACCTTAAGGCAAGCCCATCAGGGGATTTTTTTTAACAGGAAGTCTACAGAGAGGGTTGCCTTCACCTTCCTTCTCTGACCAATGCAGAAGCTTGAGCAAACATTTGTGGCAGTCAATAGCACTGCTCGTGGCAGGGAAATCCACAGGAAATACATCACCAAACTTGTGAAAAAACGAATAATCATATCCTTGACTGACAGCTTAAAAAAAAACACCCCAAAACCTTTTCCTGTGTAAAAAAAACAAAAAACAAAACACAGGATACTATGTCTCAGGATCTTGCTTTTGTCACGGAAAAGGTTGTTGTGTAAACAACAATCCCGGGATATTGTTCATCCAGGGACAAATCATGTAAATAATAAGAGACGAACTCGGGATGAGGATATCTCGCTTCTCCCCGGGATAAAAACTGTCGTGTAACTGAGCCCATGGTGCCTTAAAGTACAGGTCAACCACCATATCCACAGATTCGGTATCCACAGTTTCACTTATCCACATCCAAAAAAATATGTTCTCTCAAGTTCTATGTGATGCTATAGTCAACTTCTGGCATTCTCATTGAAACAAAAGGGTTCCCTATTATCCACAGTTTTAGGTATCCATAGGGGTGGTGGTCTTGGAATGTATCCCCTCTGGATATGGGGGTCAACCTGTAAATATATTGGATTGAATCCTGATTAAAATCTTAGCACAATAGCTAGTGGGCTTTATTCCTTTATACACTCAGTAGGGTTACAAAACAGAAAACTGGAGATTGGTCCTGCACTTTTAATCACTGTGTAG
The DNA here is from genome assembly GCA_030847615.1 of Gambelia wislizenii. NCBI lineage: Eukaryota > Metazoa > Chordata > Lepidosauria > Squamata > Crotaphytidae > Gambelia > Gambelia wislizenii. The sequence continues at coordinate 372,630,448 of JAUMIR010000001.1, forward strand.
AAGAGGAAATCCCAGCAGGGATTGCTTTTCATGCAACCAAGTAAGAAGCAACACCTGTTGAACTTCCCCCTTCTATACAGCCATTAAAGGTATAGGAGCCACCACCAGTTTTCACTCTAACAACCCTAACCCTGGGTCCTGATCCAACTCACCCTTCCTTATCTACAATTTGCATTGGCAAAAAAAGACTCATTGAAATCTATAGAAATGAACAAATTATTTTAAAACAGTATATATTTCAAGTATGGGAAGTCACATCCAGATGTAGTGTAGTGAGGTGGGAGATGAAATCTCTCTTTCCACAGGGTTCCAATCCAGATCAGGTTTCCAATGTATACTTTTACTTTTTTAAACTACAAACTAAAAATGATGCGCAATTTGACCCCAATGCTAATGGAACTACTGGCCATGGACCACCCACAGTTATAGGTCCCAGTGTCAAAGTCATGATATTTAGGTATCCACAGGAGTGGTGGTCTTGGAATGTACCCCCCCCCCGATAGGGGTGTCAACTGTAAATATATTGGACTGAATCCTGATTGAAATCTTAGAACAATAGCCAGTAGGCTTTATTCCTTTATGCCCTCAGTAGGGTTATCAAACTGAAAACTGGAGATTGTTCCTGTGCCTTTAATCATGTAGAAGAGGGAATCCCAGCAGGGGTTGCTTGTCATGCAACCAGATAACAAGCAACACCTGTTGAACTTCCCTCTTCTATACAGCCATTATGATTTGGCAGCAAATGTGGACCAATTGGAAACTCCATACTCTACTGTTATTCTTCATGCACTGTTATTGTCCATGCATTCTGCTGTTGTTTTTCATGCACTGAATTTCACTCATTTGTACTTTCAAGCATTATTGACATCTGTGAAACCAATTTAAGGAAATGGTGGTTGAGGCTGATGCTGTGGTATGCTGTATCAGTCATTGCTAAATGGCTTAGTAAGGACATTGCTTTCTAGCCCTGGGGATACCTGAGGAATTTGTATGGAATTTGGTAGCAGAATACATTGGGGTATCTGACTATAATTTGACAGCTCTGCTCTAAACTATATGTCCTCATTTCAGGTGGCTGGAACAATACTTGATGGATTCTGTCCCTGATTTTTCACCAAAATTATTTTTCCTGTGTTTAAATCTGAAATGAAACAATGTTTTTTCCTGCTCTATTAAACACACACAAACAATTTAAGGATAAAAGTAACATATGTAATCCAGATTCACAGCTACAGTCTTGAAGATAATAAAAGGTTAGAGTTCTGTAAACAATGACGATGTAGATCTTTGTTTCAATTAAAGAATAACCATTAATATATAAACACTGTTTTAATCTCAAATCTTAATTTTAAGATTAAATTGCCATTTTATCCTAAAGAAATTATTTCAACAATAAGAGATCTATGTAATTGTATGTTCCAAATGGAGGATTTATATTTCTTCCTGAATTGCCTGCAGCAATTATGATACCTATGGTAGCTTTTCTCTTAAGGTTTTCCTATAATGAGTCCCATTCAGAATCCAAGTTTGTTTTGTTTACTAGTAGAAAGCAATTTAAAATAATTCACAACCCTGTCTTTCGTTCTGCTAGTCACAATCTAACAACTGTATGGAATGAAAACAGTTGTTTAAATTGAACAGCATTTTAGTTTTCAATAAGTTATTTTTATCTTTTAAAAAAACTAATGGAGTTTTAAAAGACTAGCTATATCTTAGGGCATGATCCTGAGGGCTGTAGAGCAGTCACAGCTTAGTTCAACGTTATCAACAGCCTTCTTGGAGAAAGATGATTTTGCATGTCTGCTTCATTAGCATCTTATGGGAAGGATTCAAACACTTTCACAACACTTATTGAATGACTACACAGTTTAGCAGTTATTCACTCTAACCTATGCAGTATGAACTACTTTATGGCCCTATTAATTTTTAATCTATCTTTTAATTAGCACTACACAATGCTTTTCTAGTTGTTGTTTTTCTTCAAAAGACCACAATGGTTTAAATTGGGGGTGGGAATTATGTGACCTTCCAAGTCTCATCATTTCTCACCATTGACTATACTGGCTAGGACTGATGAGACTTGCAGTCCAGCAACATCTGGAGGGACGAAAAATCCTCACTTTTAATCTAAATCCTACCTAAAATAGATCTATAAAAATCAATGTGACAAATTGTGTTGTCACTCATAGGTCATTCATTTCAATGGGTCACTTCTACATAGGACTTGTGTAGCCCAGTATATCAGCAAGATCCTATTGAAATGAGTGCCATAGTATTATACCACTAGCTATAACACTATAATACTATAATTATAATACTAGACTAATTTATTAAGAACACACAAAACTGTCTGATCAGCATCATCTTAGCACATGTTTTTGCCCATAATTAAACACTTCCCATCTATACTTCCAGTTGAAAACAAACAATAGTTGTGGGGTTTTTTAAAAAAAATATGATGACCACGAACAATTAAACCTAAAGGGATGGGAAAACTTAGTGCTAAACAAATACAGTTGTCCCTCCATATCTAAAGATTTGGTATCCATGGATTTAAGTATTCGCGGCTTGAAAATATTATTAAAAAATAATAATCCAAAAAGCAAACCTTGATTTTGCCATCTTATATAAGGGACACCATTTTGCTATGCCATTGCATATAATGGGACTTGAGTTTTCATGGATTTTGGCATCCATGGGGGATCCTGTAATCAAACCCCAGCAAATATGAAGGGACAACTGTATACCTATTTTTAAGTATCACTTGGTATTTTTCCTTTCAAATAGCAGCTTGGGTGAATGGGACCTTCCTCTTCTTTTATAGCCAGCTAGGTCACACTTTCTGGTATGGATGCACCCAGTGGCAAAAGTCACACTTTCTGCTGTGGATGCATCCCAGTGGCAAAAATGATTTGCTTGTGTGCCTTCAAGTTACCTGTTGACTTATGGTGACAACATGAATTTCATAGGTTTTTCTTAGGCAAGGAATACTCAGATGTGGTTTTGCCAGTTCCTTCCTCTGAAATATAGCCTACAGGACCTGGTATTCATTGGTGGTCTCCCATTCAAGTACTAACCAGGGATGGCCCTGCTTAGCTGCCAAAATCAGATAAGATTTGATGTCTCTAGCGTAGTTACAGAAAATAATTTATTACAGCTAGGGGACAAGTGGCCAGAAAAGCTAGGCAATCAAGCAGGAAACTTCAGTAGTTGTCCGAGCAGCAAACTCTGTGCTTGAATGGTGCATTGCTCAAATGGCCAATGAGGGCCGAAGTAGAGCTTGGAAAATTTATTTAAGGAAGATTTTTTTAAGGAAGATGTCCTAGCCAGCATGGGATTTGTAGGCCAAGCATATATTTTTGCAAGCTCTGAGCCACAGTCAGAATATAGGTAAAATCAGGTTAACTGTCCCCTTGCTGTCATTTGACCCCTGTTGAGTAGGGATAGAAAAAAAAATTGAAAAGAGTTTCTTGAGTGTCAGGAAATCCTGAGAAAGAGAATCCTAGAAGGATGAGAATCTTTCCGGTTTGGGATTTATTCTACATGAAAAATGCATTTTTTTTCTTTTTTGCACTGGAAAAGGCATTACAGTTTTCTGCACAGAACACTTCTTTTCTGCACTGAAAAGAAACATTTCTGCACCTAAGATACTCTTTTCTCTACAGGAAACTTGTTTCCTGCACAGAACTGTTTTTTTTCCCTGCAGAAACCCCAAACTATAGTCTTCAAAACTGGTGCCATTTTCAATGAGTTACTTGCAGTGAGGAGAAAAATTATTCATTATTGCATGTGAGAATAAGATTTATAAAGATTCACATCCCTACTGTTGAGCTGGTAACAGCAATATACGCTTCTGGACATTTGAACAGCGATGATGGAGCACAGCAGGGAGCAGGTTAACAACTACTTTTGATCAGTGGAACCCCACATCCCATTGCCAGAATCTCCATTTTGAAATCCCTGCTTACTTACACACTCCCAAAAAGCCCCTCTTATCTCCCATCAGAAAGGAAGAATAATTTGGTTGGCATTCTGTTAGTGGTTTACAGTGGCATAAGTTAGTCCTTTTTTGGTTATCATGGAGAACAGAGATCTCTACTCGCCTTCTTCAACAAGCAAAATCCTGCTAGGATTGATATTTTAGTTGCTAGGGCCCCCATTCCATTGCACTTTAGTGGGTGATAGAGAGCAGGGGGCATAAGAGAAGTGACTGGTAGAGGTCCTGGCAGATAATGTCAGTGTTCTGCCTCTGGCTATGGTGGCATAGCCAAATGGTTTTCCAGTGTGCCCATTCTTTCCAGCAGCCACTAAAAGGCTGTTGAGTGGAGGCTGCAGCAACTAAAAGGGGAGTCCTGGAGGAGGGGAGACTATTCTAGCTCCACCTGTGTGGAATTTTATTATGACCTGTGTGCCATTTTCAAGAAAGGTCAACTTAAGTAAACTTGCATTAACATCTAAGAATCCCTCCTACCATCTACATGTTCCTTGTTCCCCATTACACTGTCAAGTTGTAATTTTGCTACCTGATCTTTGTTGATGGCCCAGCTGGATGTGGGCAGCCACTTTATAAACCTTGACACTGAAAGGAAGCATGAGTGCAGCATTATGTGTTGTCTTTACAAGAAAGCTTAGCAGTGGGGAAATGACAGTAAAGTCAATACATGTTGACATTTGGTATAAAAAATGATAGTGTAACCTTCTTACCACAAAGTAAATCTGTTTAGGATTACAGCTATAGAACGTTAATATACCTGAATTTATGTCAGCCTACACTTTTTTAAAAATAAAAAGGGCCTTGTAAAATAAACAAGCTATAGGTATGAAAAAGACAATAGTGTTAAAGCATCATTATTTGATTTTACTAAGAGATTTGGGTCACTACTTGATTGCATTGTGCCTAAAACCTTAAATGAAATCAAATTTGGTGGAGCTCACATGTTTGGTGGATTATCAATTGACTTAATTAAACAGCTCAAAGTGTAATTGCTCATGTTGAGACATCAATACAAACAATTGCTTCTAGCAAGGTTCTGAAGGGCCTAATTATTAGCCCAAATCTTATTCAGCATTTCTATAATCAGCTCCTGGTGACATTATTAAGTCTTGTTAATAAGATTTAAGGATAATTGAAATATTGAAATTGTGTGTAAATAATGAGAAGGACAGATTGTGGTTATACTGAGAGTTATTGCATGCTGAAAAATTCTACTAACCATAAACAAACAGTTTTTCACTTTTGAAAAAGGCAAAGTTCATCCCATTTGAAGAATGATGTGTATCTTGTTGTTGTGTGACTCCAAGTTGTTTCAAGAAGACAGATGGGGAATCTGAAGAGGTTGAGCACTGCAGAAACAGCCCATTCACAAATTGTTGTTGCCTGCTTCCGAGTCATTTCCAGCTTATGGTAACCCTAACACAAACCTATCACAGGGATTCCTTGGCAAGCTTTGTTCAGAGGGGGTTGGCCATTGGCTTCATCTGAGGCTGAGTGTACATGACTTACCAAGGTCTCCCAGTGGGTTTTCATAGTTGAGCAGAGATTTGAACCCTAGTCTCCCACAGTCCTACTTCAGCACACAAATAACTACACCACACTGGCTCTCTACTGCAGGCCAAACTGTGGCTACCTACTATCACACTACATTGTTATAGCACTATTGTTCCACTTCAACTGCTGTGACTGCCCTCTGTGGAATCCTGGGGGCCGTTTACACGATGAAAATGTCCTGGGAAGAATTTGTGTCGATCCCTGGCAGTTTACACACACATCGGGTTGGGTACGTGATTTTCAGAAGGGGGGCCACCTTTTATCCCTCAACCTGCGGGACTTCCAGTCCCGCAGGTTGTGCCGTTTTTTAAAAAAGTCACTGGAGGATTCGGAAAATCGGAAATGTAAACAGCGTGTGACAAAAAGTCTCGGTACTGGGATGATCGGAAATGGTGACTGGGGGCGGGCTTAGAGCTCAGGGACCAGAAAAGGAGGAGTCAGTCACCCGTTCAACAGATCCAGCCTCACCAGCCGAAAACAAAGGCATCCCTTCCAGCTGCACGAAGGTTGATGTGTGTGTGTATGTGCGCGCGCGCGTGTACTCAAGTACCTTTTTAAATGGATTTCTACACTGCAAACCCTTCAGCTTTATCTTTTCCTCAACTGCATGTTACAGAGAGATCATAGTAGCATGGTCACCTCCCTGGCACATTAAAATATTCAAGCCTCTGAGCGAATTAGCACCCTTTAATTCCCCCTCTCTGTGTTTGTGTCTTTCAAAACGCCTGCCTATAGCCATCTCTGCAGCCAGCTGTAGGGGTTAATATTTTAAAAAGGCAAGAGGAAAACCAAGCGCTTGATTTCAAAAGGAAAGCACTCAGCTTGATTTCAAAAAGAAAGCCCTGCGTCTGAGCGAAAGATCTATCAGGATCTTTCAAAATGCTTTCTGCCTCTTCTGAAAGGGTTAAAATGTTCAAGAAGCAAGGGGGAATAACAAACCTCTGCCCCCCTCTCTCTCTCCCCCCCAGCCAGCCAATAGCATCGCTCGTGGCGCGGAACTCTAAAGGAAGTGCGTCACCGAGGTTGTGAAAACATGAGTAATCGCATCTTTGATTGACAGCCAAAAAAAAATAAAAAAAAATTTAAAACCTAAACAAAACCGGAACTATGGATGTGTAAATATCAGTCACGGGACCACCCGGGATATCCAGATCAGAGACATAAATCGTATAAACAGCGAGGGGCGGATTTGTGATCACTATGTCACGGTAGGCAACGCGACAATTTCTGTCGTGTAACTGGCACCCTGGGCTTTGTAGTTTAGGGAAGGGCATTTAGCATGCTCTGTCAGAGCACTCTTGTGCCTCACTAATTGCATAGAATTCCACTGGAGGCAGCCATAGCACTTAAAGAGGACTAATAGTGCTATAACAGTGTAGTGTGATAAGACTATAGTTTCCCTCATACCTAACCATTGACCACACTGACAGCAGTGATGGGTGTTGGAATCTAGCAACATCTGGAGAAAATAACCAACTATTCCTGGGCTAAAGTCTTCAGCCTGCCTTCTTGTCTATGCCCACCTTGAGATTAAGATAGTTCAAGATATGAATGTTTAAAGAAAGAAAGAAAGAAAAAAAGAAAGAAAGAAAGAAAGAAAGAAAGAAAGGAAGAAAGGTAAAGGAAAGGAGAGAGTCTACATTCAATTTAGTTGGCTTTACAGCCACAATTTGGTCATTTCCTTTTAAAAAACCCCACTTGAGCACTGGCTACCTAGCATGCTTCTGAGGGATGCTTCCTACCAATCAAAGGATAGCATGCAGTTCTTCCATTTCCCCTTCCCTACTGGAAAATAGAAAAAGCAGTAGGGAAAAAGACGATTGTTAATTCCTGCCAAGTAGACTTCAGCTTATGATGACTCTGTGAATGAGAGACCTCTAAGTTTCCCAGTCATCAACTGCCTTGCTCAGATCTTGCAGACTCAGGGCCACGGCTTCCTTCATTGAGACTATCCATCTGTAATGTGGTCTTCCTCTTTTCTTTAAGTGCTGTAGCTCCATCCTATGGAATCCTGGGTTTTGTAGTTTTACAAGATCTTAGAGCCTTCTCTGCCAAAGAGTGCTTGTGTCTCGCAAAACTACAAATCCCAGAATTCAATAGGATGGAGCCATGATAGTTAAAATTGTGTCACACTGAATCATTTCAACAGTGTAGATGTCTTTAAAGTCTTTAAAATGTTTTTCTATCCACTACAGGTAATATCTCCTTTCAAATAGTACTGTCTGGGCACTACAATTCTAGGCACTACAGGTTAAAAGGGATGTTGACAAGCTTCAAAGGCTTCCACAAACACCAAGGAGGATGATAAATGGTTTTGAAGTCTATTTTGATAGAAAAAATGAAACTGGGTTGTTTAGATAAGAAAGAAGATTAGAATGTGAGAATGGGTACATGATGGCAATTTTAAAATATTTAAATCTAACTAAAATAAGAGGGACCAGGGTACACCCACTAATGACATTAAGGAATTATATATAACAAATATAGAGTTGAGTTCAATGAGAGTTAGGGTCTTCCCAAAATCACTGGAAGAAGAAACATGGAAATGGGTATTTTTCTGAATACCCATTTCTCTTGGATGCTGTATGTGTTGGTGGCAGTTATACCAGATGGTGCTTTCAATACACTATATTGGGTTTCATATAATTTTGTGGCTATTGAAATTTAATCTTTTGAAAATTACCACTTGAGAGTAGATCAGCAGAGCTCTAGAATGAAACACAGCAACTTATTTCATTGAGGTTGCTTTTCCACCTGCATCTGACTAAATGTTGTGCTATATCCGACATGTACTATAAATCACAACTAATATTGATTTTTACTCTGTATTTTGTAAAACTGTATTTTTCAGCAATATAGAAAGTATTTGAAGGCCTTCATATGGCAGATCTGCTGAACTGCTTTTACACATCAGGGTGTAGATTGAAGCAATTACATCTGCTCCTTGGCTCATGAGCTAGTGGTCAGTAGGGCTGCTCCAGAATAAGGACAGATTGCTGACAGCTTTGTGCAGAACTACATTAATCACTCTGTTTGAGGCAGGCTTTCTTGGGAGAGCACTTCAGCAATCACTTCACCAGGAATAAATAACTTGACATGCAAAAGAACTTGGCGCAAAACTCAATTGGCCCCCAAACTTACAGGGAAGCAAAAGAGATTTCAAATTTATAGGGCTCATCCATCCAATGAATATGAACAAAATGCAGCTGTTCATATCTGAGTGCGAAGTGGGGAGGGGAAGAAGCACAGCAATTTTCAGTTCCAACAAATCCTCTCCTTTTCTGATAAAAGGGAAACAGAAATACTGATATTCTCACACAATTGGATATGACCTATGGAGGCTTGGGAGGCAGGAAAAAATGTAGTGGTTATCACAATTGTAAGTGATTTTGAACTTCTGTACCTGGAAAGTAAGTCTTTCTCACTCCCTCTCTCTCAAATTACACTGCATTGATTCCCAATGCCTCATTTAGAAAAAGTCATTGCAATTGGCCCTCCCGTTTGAAAAACGTGCTGAGATCCATAATGAAGTCTGACTTCTTCCTTTGCACTTCAGATAGGTTCCCTGATTCATATCTAAGGATTCCCTGATTCATAGTAATCTGATGTGTATTATTGTTAAAGATAAAAACTCTCCAAGACTACCATACTTTCACAATTCTATTTATTGTAACCAGAAGTGCTCTAATCAGTGACAAGAAACCTATTAATTGCAAAGTTATAGTGATTAGAGAGTATTGAAATGTAGGATTTATTGGGATAATTCCCCCCTTTTTCATATTCCTTACTACTCTACTAATCTTTGAGTAAAACTCTATATGTCTTTCCTATAGCAAAGAGATAAGGAGGACCATAATTCTGTAGTAAAGACAGAGCATAGAAGTAATTATTTACAAATAACTTAGGCCAAATCCACACTATACAACTCTTCCACAACAAGGCCTCACAGCCCGGAAAAAAACCACAGAAAACCCATGGATGCCAGCTGTGAAAGCCTTCGACTTCACAACAAGAGAATTGTTGGAAAGTATGGAGTTTGGTAAAATAATCCTGAGATTAAACCATTTCAGAAATGAATATTACATTTATTATATGTTATTAAATGTTGGGATATTCTTTACTGAAAGATGTTCAAAGTATCATATTAGGTTTGTTATTTTTACCAGTACAATAACAAAAATAAGAGGGACCAGGGCACACCCACTAATGACATTAAGAAATTATATATAACAAATCTCTCTCTCTCTCTCTCTCTCTCTCTCTGGCTTTTCTTCGCAAACGAAGATTCAGGAAGGACTCATCCCGCGCTTTCTGCAAGCGCGCTGATGACTAAAAAGGCCAATCCGAGATAAACAAGTCCGGTTGCAAAAAGCACAGCTGAAGGTCTCCTTGGGTGATGTTTTTGCGTTGTGATTCTTTCTGCGTTGTCGTTTCTCTAGAGTTGAGTTAAATGAGAGTTAGGGTCTTCCCAAAAGCAATGGAAGAAGAAACGTAGTACAATACAATATAGTACAATAGCAAAAATGTTAATGGTGAAATCAATCTGTAACATGGCGATACTGTATAGATACTATGTGTTGATTTTATAGAATGCATGCCATCTTTAATTTTATTAAATAATTAGCTTGATAATTTCTTATTTTTAGATGTGCTTAGGAAAAAGGTAGTTCTTTAGAATTCTTTCTCTGTTTATAACGTTGGCACATAAGCATTGAGGGTGTAGCGTTCACATGCTATTACTGTCTGAGAAATGTAATTCCAACCACATACAGGGTGATGGGTTGTGAAAGCTGGACAGTGAAGAAAGCTGACAAAAAGAAAATCAACTCATTTGAAATGTATTGCTGGAGAAGAGTTCTACAGATACAGTTGTCCCTTCATATTCACTAGGGTTTGGTCCCAGGACCCCCCATGGATACCAAAATCCATGAATACTCAAGTCCCATTATATGCAATGGCACAGCAAAATGGTGTCCCTTATATAAGATGGCAAAATCAAGGTTTGCTTTTGGGATTATTATTTATTTTAATATTTTCAAGCTGTGAATACTTAAATGCATGGATACCAAACCCGTGGATATGGAGGGACAAATGTACTGTGGAGTGCTAAAAAATGTACTGTGGAGTGCTTTATTTGCTGCTAGAGCAAATAAAGATTGAACTCTCCCTAGAAACCAAGATGATTAAACTGAGATTGTTATACTTTATACTAGGTCTTCCTGGGCAACATATATCTTTCTCTCTCAGAAAGATGTGACAGTGCTGTTCAAGCTCAAGGCAAAGGGGACCCTCAGTAGACATGTGTTTGACCGGAGTTGGATCCAAGAGAGACAGGGCATGTCAATGAAGGCTTCGTTTTGGCCTCAGTCACTCAAAATAAGGCAGTAACTTGTGGCAAGGACTGAAGGACAACTTTAGTGGTTGATGTTGTTACTACTTCTTCTTCTTCATCATCATTGTCATCATCCTCATCCTCTTCTGCTACTGATGAATAAAGCACTTTCCCACTGAAAGTGGCTCTTCCCCACCCTTTCTCATTGTTTTCTATCCTGGTTTTATTTTACTCCCCCCACAGCTAACTGCTAGTTTATTGCATTATTTATTTTATTAAAATATTTATATTCCACCTGGGTTGCCAGTATGGCATACAGGTGAAAGCAATTAAAGTGGTTTAAAATAATTTAAGGGATGGATGTTCATTGACTGGGGGAAAGAAAGTCATTATTTGTTATTTGCTACAAATTATAATACATTTTTGCATAAAAAAATAAACTTACTAAAAGCATATTCAACACTTTAACAAGTTAAAAGAGTTTTATGCCAACAAGTGAAGGGCACCCCACAAGTGAGGCAACCTAGCTGAGAAGGCTCTCTCATGTCCTCACACACTATATTACTTACACTGGTAAAGCACGCATGCATATACACAGACACACCCTTTTGTAAGTTATTACTTACTGGTCTGTGTAAAATTTATGGCTTGGAATTATGTTGGTGCTGGCTTCTCTGGATAATGTTTAAATGAAATAAAAATGGCCTCTTCCTACATAGAATCATAGAATTGTAGAGTTGGAAGAGACCACGAGGCCATCCAGTCCAACCCCCTGCCATGCAGGAAATCACAATCAAAGCATCCCTGACAGATGGCAATCCAGCCTCTGTTTAAAGACCTCCAAGGAAGGAGACCCCACCACGCTCCAAGGGAGTGTATTCCACTGCTGAACAGCTCTTACTATCAGAAAGTTCCTCCTAATGTTGAGGTGGAATCTCTGTTCCTGGAGCTTGCATCCATTGTTCTGTACTGTAGTCTCTGGAGCAGCAGAAAACAAGCTTGCTTCATCCTCAATACTGTATGTCTTTATGCGTATGTGCCATCAAGTTGCCTGTTGACTTAGGGTGACCCCATGAATTTCATAGGGTTTTCTTAGGTAAAGAATGCTCAGAGGTGGTTTTCCCAGTTTCTTCCTCTGAAATATAGCCTACAGCACCTGGTATTTGTTGGCAGTCTCCTACCCAAGTACTAACCAGGGCTGACCCTGCTTAGCTTCCAAGATCAGACAGGATCTGGTGGCTGTAGATTATTTAGGCCTTGTCTCCTACTACATACACACAGATAGACATACAAAATTAAAATAAGCCTGCGTCAGCTACCTCACTGTTTAACACCTGGACATTGACCATACTAATGCCATTGGAACAAAGTGCTTATTGCAGATTGTAGGTTTCTTTCTTTCTTTCTTTCTTTCTTTCTTTCTTTCTTTCTGTTATTATGGATTGACTTTTTCTAAGAAAATCTGGCCCACCTATAAGAAAAACTATAGTCTCGTAAAGTTATATCTGAATAATTGGCACCACAACATTATGGATATCTTCAATAAGAAATGAATAGCTTTCTTATAAGATCCACTGGGCTTAGAGTTCTCTTCCTAAGTAACATCTGGTAGCTGATTTGGGTTTTTAAACTTCAGTCCCCCTTATAGTACCATGCCAAGGGGGGGGGGTACTTTCATTTATACTTTTAAATATTCCTATATATTCCAGTGGTGTTATTTTCCTTTTAATTCCTCAAGGGAGATTTTAAATACTTTCAAAATGTGAGAAGGCTCAGCAGTTTTTGCCATGAAATTATTCAATATTTTGCATTCAGGTCGGTAAATGAAACTCAGGGAAAAAAATCAAATGGATGGCATGACTGTGTTTATATACAGCCACAAAAATAACTGCCAATAGGGAATTTCAACTGAGACAAGGTCAGCACAATATTGAAAGAGTTGCCGACTACCCAAATAGTTGAGTGGCACTCTCAATATCACTATTAAGCCATTAGATAGATTGTTTCTTTTCAAGACTCCTGAATCTTTAACTGTTTAATCACACAATTGTTCTTTACAAAAATCCTCAGTCTGGGAGGCCAGACTCATATTCCTATGAAACATTTGCATGGATGATATCATCTTTGATACTACTCCATTATTTAACCACTTCCATCCCCTCCAGCAAAATCAGCACTCACTTTCACTGTATTTTTCTTTCCCTAATTGTGTCTACACACCTTTGATAGATACCAGAAGGCATTAAGCATATCTGAAAAAACAATACTCTATCCCAACCAACCTGCAATTGTAAAGGAATAAACAAATGCCCCCCCCCAAATGTGCAATGTACAGAACGCCCCAGACACAGGAGGATCATAAACAGAAGTAGCAGCCACATTCAGAGGTAGCCATGTTGGCCATGCAGCAGAACAAAATCCAAAGTATCAGTGTTGGTTGTCAGTAAGTACATTAGTATGTAGATCCCTGCTAGAAGTTAGATTTTTGCTAAAAGAAATTCACAGTCACATTTCACATATAAGACTTAGGTCCAGGCTGTCAGACAGAACATTTCTTGTTGTCTGAGTTTGCCAGAGCCTGAGCTTCCCAGGAGAGGCCTTTCTCTTAGTCCCACCACTTTCACAGGGGCAGCTGGTAGAGGATGAAAGATAGGGCCTTCTTGGTGGCTGCCCCAAGGCTCTGGAACCTTCTAAAATGTCTCTCTCCTTGCTGTTCCTCCATCATCATCATCATCATCCCAACAGGTTTTTAGAAATGAGAGTTTTTAAGGAAAGTGCTTTTAAGGAGGTGCTCTCCTGTTTTCATAGAATCACAGAGTTGGAAGTGGCCACAAGGGGTATCCAGTCGAATCCCCTGCCCTGCAGGAAATACATAATAAAAGCACTTCCAAGAGATGGCCATCTAGCCTCTGCTTAAAAACCTCCATAGAAGGAGACTGCACCACACTCTGAGGCAGTGCATTCCACTGCCAAACAGCTCTTGCTGTCTTAAATTGTATTAGTTTTAAGCTGTTTTTTAATCATTTTAAGCAAATGTTTAAAATTGTTTTAGTATTGTTAATTCATTCATAGGTTACTTCTATTTTAATGTTGACTTTTTGTATGTTGTTAACTATATTGTAATCGAATTAATTTGTAAGCTTCCTGGAGTCCCAATTTTTTGGGAAAGGCTGGGTATAAAGTTGGTAGTAGCAGTGATAGTAATAATGATAAATATATTAATGACAACTAGCAATCAGTAATAATTATTGGTTATACAGTATTTATTACTATTTCTGTTGTTGAAGATGTAAAACCATTTTCAAACTGAACTCAGTGGGGATATGGGTGTGCTGTTACATAAGCGCAACCTCTAGTACTGAACAAGTGTTGTAATCATACTTCCCCCCTCCCCATGTTCCATGCAAAAATAAAAAGGGAAAGATTAAAAGGAATTAATGTAGATGAAAATTCAGCTTACCTATCCACTGGGTTCATTAACAATGCTAACACTACTTCATTACAAGAAGATAATATCATAATACCCTAACTACAATACTTTAGCATATGAAAGAGGTACTGAAAATGGTTTAAACTGCAGGGGGGATGGCTCTTGATGACTGGTAGTTCCCAAGGCATGCTAAGCATAATTGGAAGCCATAGTTCTCAGTCATATTTTAAAGAAATGCACTACATATGGATAATTAGATATGGCAAATTCTAACAGCTGGGAATTAACATCATGTCACCTATAGGTAATGGGGTATAACCACAGTTCTTTTTCAAACAAAGGAATTGCTGGCAATGCCACGCCCTTATCTATGTGTCAAGTAACTTTACTATTTCTCATTAATTTTAGGAGGCTGAAAGAAACTTTCAAACATTAGTCCACCTTGCTTACCTTAGGTAAGTAAAAATTAACAAAGGACAAAATGAGTGATGTCTGTGATTATTTGGAGGGGGTGCCTTAAGTCACATATAATTACTTTCTAAACATAATGGTCCAAGCTCAACCAACCACAGCTCAAAAATATTGGGGGGGGGGATTCCAAAAAGCAAACCTTGATGTCTGCTATTTTATATAAGGGACCTCATTTTACTGTGCCATTGTATATAATGGGACTGGATCATCCACAGATTTTGGTATCCAAGAACTAAACCCCATGAGATACTGAGGGCCCACCGTACTTTATTTTAACACTGTATTTAATACTTTTCTGATCTGGAGCACATTTACTTAAAAGTAGGTCCACTGTGTCCGATGGTACTTGCTCCCTAGTAAGTGTGTGTTTAGGCTTAATATCCTATTAGCTTATGCATGTTTAGGTCTAATACCTTACGAGTTTATCGGTATGTTTCAATCATTGTGGTTTATTAGCTGTTATATCCCAAATCCCTCTCCATTGATGCCCCCTTGTCGTGGGAGAGAGGCTTGCGTACCCTAATGATGTTTTGAGCTATGCTGGCGGTGGCATAATAACCACTGGGAGGGTCTCCCATGCCAGACAGGTCAAAACCGAAGGGTCTGACAAAGAGCGTCAAAGGGCAGGATGGGCTCTCTAGCTTTATGGCAACCGTCCTAGGAGAAGGAAAACTCTAATCCCAAACCCGGGCAGATGGTGCTCGTCCAACCCTGTAAGGTCAACCATCTAAGAGAAGGAAACTCTAATCAAACCTACGGCCCGAGGACCTCACTGCCACGTCCATGCTTGCAAGGCCACGGCAGATGAATCTCTGGTTTAAAGGGTGAGGCCAGTTCTGTGCACACTGCGCTCCACCAGAAAAATCCATTGCACAGGCTCGAAGGACAAATCCATTTCCAAAAAAGCCCTGTAGCGACTGGCGAGGGACGAAACCAGCAGGTGTAAAGATGCACTGGAAGCCGCAGCCCCAACCCTGCATGCAGGCGGTTCAGGACATTGGTCGCTCAAGCCTGACCCGGGAGATGACAGTCTTGTTCGGCAGCATCCTGAACGACCAAGCAGCCTTTTTTAAGGAGAGCACTGCTTGCTCCATATGGGGAGGGGCCTAGAAAAGGTGGCCTAACGAAAGCTCATCCCCAACTACCTGGTTGGCTAGCCGCGGCCAACGGGAATCTTCTGATGCGGTCAAACCAAGGCAAAGAAACAAAGGCACACACCGGCCTCCAAAGGTGTAAATAAACTGACACTTGCATGCTGGAACATCAGAACCATGCAAGACTCTGAAGACAGTGGACGGCCTGAGCGTCGTTCTGCCCTAATAGCCCTTGAACTATCACGGCTTAATATTGACATCGCTGCTCTTAGTGAAGTTCGCTTCCATGAGGAAGGCAGCCTTAAAGAACATGGCGCCGGCTACACACTTTACTGGTCTGGCAAACCCAAAACCGAAAAACATCTGTCAGGAGTAGGCTTTATGATTAAAAACTCCATTGCCTCCAAACTCAAAACCTTGCCAACAGGACACTATGATCGCATTATTTCCTTACGCCTCCCACATGTTGTTCTCTTTAGTATATATGCCCCAACTATGCAAGCCGACCCTGTAGAGAAAGACAAATTCTACACAGACCTACGCCAACTCATACAAAAAGTCCCTGTAGAAGATAAAATTATTATCCTTGGTGACTTCAATGCCAGAGTAGGAAAGAACTCCGAAGCCTGGAAAGGTGTCTTAGGCAAGCATGGTGTTGGAAATTGCAATGATAACGGACGCCTCCTGCTAGAGTTCTGTGCAGAACAACAGCTGACTATTACAAACACAATCTTTCAGCAGAAAGATAGCTTGAAGACAACCTGGATGCATCCCCGATCCAAACATTGGCACCTCATTGACTACGTTCTAGTCCGTCAGAGAGACATTCGTGATGTCCGTCATACACGAGTGATGCCCAGTGCAGAATGCCAAACAGATCATCGCCTTGTCAGATGTAAACTAAATCTTCATCTTAAGTTCAAACCTAAGAGGGGTGGCATCTTAAAGAAGAGACTCCAAGTCAACAATCTTCAACAAGCTACCATGAGAGACAAGTTCCAGGCAAATCTACAAACGAAACTTGAAGACCATCCTACAGATCCTTCTCCTACAGTGCTTTGGCAACATATCAAAAACAGTATCCTCCAGTCTGCAGAAGAATCCCTCGGGTTCTCCCACAAGAAAAATCAAGGCTGGTTTGATGAAAACAACCAAGAGATCCAGGAGCTGTTGGCAAGGAAGAGAGCTGCTCACCAGGCATACCTCGCCCAGCCAACCTGTCATGTAAGAAAAGCAGCTTTCCGCCTCACATGTAGCAAACTACAACAAAAACTCCGAGACATGCAGAACAAGTGGTGGATCAATATAGCAGAAAAGACACAACGCTGTGCAGATCTGGGTGATCATAGAGGATTTTATGAAGCTCTTAAAGCAGTGTTTGGACCTACTTATCAGGTCCAAAGCTCCCTATACAGTACAGATGGTCAAACATTAATTACTGATAAAGCCTCCATCCTAAATCGTTGGGCTGAACATTTTCAAAGTCTCTTTAGCGCCAACCGAGTAGTCCAAGCCTCAGCTATCCAATATATGACACAAAAACCAATGAAAAATGAATTGGACATAGCTCCCACTTTGGAAGAGACCCTTAAGGCCATACAGCAGATGAAAAACGGCAAGGCAGCTGGGATTGATGGAATCCCACCTGAAGTTTGGAAACACGGAGGTCATGCACTCCACAAAAAATTCCACGAATTCCTTGTGAATTGCTGGGAAAAAGGGGAACTGCCATCAGACCTCCGAGATGCAGTCATCATCACCCTGTACAAGAAAAAAGGAGCAAAATCTGATTGCTCAAACTATCGAGGCATAACACTGCTCTCTATTGCTGGAAAAATCCTTGCAAGGATACTCCTGAACAGATTAGTTCCTGCTATTGCAGAAGAACTTCTCCCGGAAAGCCAATGTGGCTTCAGAGCCAATAGGAGTACTACAGACATGGTATTTGCCCTTAGGCAACTGCAAGAAAAATGTAGGGAGCAGAACAAGGGTTTCTATGTAACATTTGTCGACCTCACCAAAGCCTTTGACACTGTAAGTAGAAAAGGTCTGTGGCAGATCCTGGAAAGACTAGGATGTCCCCCCAAATTCCTTAAAATGATTATCTTGCTACACGAGGGACAGCGTGGTCAAGTCAGATATGGCGATGCTCTTTCTGAGCCCTTTCTAATAACTAATGGGGTGAAGCAAGGTTGTGTTCTTGCACCAACTTTATTTACAATCTTCTTTAGCACGATGCTCCAAAGGGCTATGGCAGAGCTTGAAGAAGACGACAGCATCTATATACGCTACTGTAATGATGGTAGCTTGTTTAACTTAAGCTGTCTGAGGGCTCACACTAAGACTCTAAACTATCTAGTCCGTGAGCTGCTCTTCGCCGATGATGCTGCCCTTGTTGCCCACACAGAAGCAGCTCTGCAGCGCCTAACATCCTGCTTTGCAACAGCTGCAGAGCTGTTTGGGCTAGAAGTCAACCTGAAGAAAACAGAAGTTCTTTACCAGCCTGCACCACAGGACGAACACCACCATCCCCACATTGCCGTCGGCAAATCTGTGCTCAAGTCCGTTCAGCAGTTCACCTACCTGGGAAGCATCATCTCCTCAGATGCCAAGATTGACAAAGAGATCGATCACAGATTAGCAAAGGCATATAGTGCATTTGGAAGACTTCACAAAAGAGTCTGGAGCAATAAACACCTGAGGCAAAGCACAAAAATCAGTGTGTATAGAGCCATCGTACTGTCTATCCTCCTTTATGGATCTGAAACATGGGTCACCTATCACCACCACCTACGACTCCTCGAGCGCTTTCATCAGCGCTGTCTATGCACAATCCTAAATATACACTGGACTGACTATGTGACGAATGTTGCTGTCCTTGAGCAAGCAGGGATCACCAGCATTGAGGCCATGATATTGAGAACACAGCTGCGCTGGGCAGGGCACATTTCTAGGATGGAGGACCATCGCCTCCCAAAAATACTACTCTACGGTGAACTCGCCACGGGTCAGCGTAAGAGGGGCGCTCCAAAAAAGCGATACAAAGACTCCCTGAAACAACATCTCAGGCTTGGCCAAATTGATCACCAACAGTGGTCCGCCCTGGCCTCACATCGGGAGGCATGGAGACGCAATATCCACAATGCTGCAGCCTTATTTGAGAACTCACGACGAACAAGTCTTGAAGAGAAACGACAACGCAGAAAGAATCACAACCCAAAAACATCACCC
Organism: Gambelia wislizenii; assembly: GCA_030847615.1. Lineage (NCBI taxonomy): Eukaryota > Metazoa > Chordata > Lepidosauria > Squamata > Crotaphytidae > Gambelia > Gambelia wislizenii. The sequence goes on from JAUMIR010000001.1 coordinate 372,649,554, forward strand.
AAGGAGACCTTCTGCTGTGCTTTTTGCAACCAGACTTGTTTATCTCGGATTGGCCTTTTTAGTCATCAGCGCGCTTGCAGAAAGCGCGAGATGAGTCCTTCCTGAATCTTCGTTTGCGAAGAAAAGCCAGAGAGAGATATCCCAAATCCCACAATAGCTTTGTATAGGAGAGAGAGAATTACATTACTAGCAGAGGATGGGACAATTATCCTTCTCCATGACCTTATGATGTCAAGGCACCAGAGCTTGGAAAGTTACTTTTGAGAAGAGTAAATATAATGGGTGTGTTCCAGAGCATCATCTTGTCACTGCTTAGTTAAGGGTGACTTCAACTTCTTGTATTTATCTGTCTTAAAAGTACTTTCCAAACTATGGATGTTCTTAGGGAAATATGACCTTTTAGTGCTTTCTTCAAGAAAAAAGTTCAGGGATTCCTCAAACAGAGTTATCACTTTTCCATCTGTTTTTCATGGTGTTTGTATTTCTGTGTGTACCAGGGAAGCAATTTGGGAAGAGTAAAGTGAGCTGTTCAGCAGTGGAACACACTCCTTTGGAGCGTGGTGGGGTCTCCTTCCTTGGAGGTCTTTAAACAGAGGCTGGATGGCCATCTGTCAGGGATGCTTTGATTGTGATTCCTGCGTGGCAGGGGGTTGGACTGGATGGCCTTTGTGGTCTCTTCCAACTCTACAATTCTATGATTCTGTGACTTGGGTGTTGCCTGCACTGGCCAGAATACTTTGCATGCTGTGGTATTCTAGCCCTGGAGCTACCCTGGATTCTCCTTACCCTGCATTCTGTGGCACGAACGGGCAGCTGCCTGCATGCATGCTCTGCACTGTATTGGGTGCCTCTGCCACTACCGCTGGTTTACGTGTCGTGCTCTCTGAGGCCAGAAATGAGGTGCCCAGTCTTGATCACATGCTGGGAGCCTTATTGTGACCTTAATGAGTGTGATGCAGGATACCAGTGGTGGCAGCAGAGGTGCCCACTGATACTGAGCAGTGCGCATGTGCAGACAGTTGCCTGTTTCCACCACAGAAAGCTCTGTTTTTCCCCACAAGATCCAGGTTTTCCCAGGTATCTTCTTAAGCCATTTTAAGGAGGGGGGTTGCCCTGGTTTCTAGTCAGGTTAGACCTGAGGCCAGAACCATGCATCATCTGAACAACTGGGTATGGGAACAAGGGGAGGCTGATTCATTCAGCCCATGCAGACAAGTCCAGGCAGATAGATGTATGTGCAGATATCTTGAATATTATATGTATTATATTATATTCCCTACATTTAAACTCCCTTGTTTTTCCAAAAATAAAATTTCAATGTGGAATTACAAGGAGCAGTTGATTTCTCATGCTGCCTTTGTCTCTTGCTCGGGTTACCAAGAAATAGCTGATAGCTTGGGCTTCTGCATACCCTCAATATCTTTCTCATATTAAAACAGAGGTATGCTTTGGCAAAGTTTGGAAAAGTTAACTTTTTACAGCTCCTAGAATTGCCCAACTAGCATGTCTATTGGCATGAGCCTCTCCCCCCACCCTTTAACTAATATAAACTACTGATGTCTCTTTACCTCTTGTCTGTATGCTGTAACACACACACAAACACACACACACCACACAGCAATGGCAAAACACAAATGGCCTCTAGTAAATTCTCCCATTTATGAGCAATAAAAACTTGGCTCTTGTTAAAAACCAAGAGGATGGCTGTTCTTTTAGTAAAGATAGATTTCAAAGACGTAAGTAACCAACAATATATGAACAGTTCTAAACATTACACAGCATGTGTATGCTGTGTATGGAAAATGGCAAAGTATGCACATGAATGCCTTTTCATCTATGCATGCACAAGTAGTGTTGCCAGATCTCAGGGCCTGAGTCTCCAGTTTCTGTGGGTTATCTCTAGGTGGAAGATGAGGATGACAATTCTCCAGTTTTGGGGGAGTCAGCTCCCAGCAAGAGTAAAGGCTATGTGAAAATCTCTAGCCCAGCTAGTAGAGGAACAGCTTGCTACTGTTTGCAAGGGTTAATTGATTGGTTGCTGCAGCTCCTAAAGACTCACCAAGGGGTATATGTATTTACTTGGGACATTATCAGATGTGGCAAAAATTGTGGGATTATGTTCACATTTGTGTGAAAGGGTCCCGCTATTGCACAATGTCATCTTCATATTGTTAGAGCATGCTCCAGCCGTGATAATGGTGTTTCTTCTAGTTTATGGGACAAGCTGTGAATAAATCTTCAATATGACTTTTTTTGTGGTATTGATGGTGTGGGAAACCATGTCCTGTTGTAATTGCAAGATTATAGCATGAATGGGCAGTCCTCAGCGAGAAAACATCTGTGTGAGAACATGAAAAGGAAGCACAGGATGCTCTTTTTATGAACTGCCCTGTGTAGTTTGCCCATTTTTAGGTTTGTTTCAGTGCTTATGTATTAATTTACTTTTTTAATTACGTTTTTTAAAAAAGTTTTAATTGTGCTTGCATCTTCTCGCAAGAACGGCTGAAATCTCACCTATGCTGAATTGTGGGAGATTATCAGATGGGTCCATTATTCCAGGGCAAGAATGGAACAGTGGTGAGAAAGGGTCTCCCTTTTGGATAATGTCGAGCCCTTCCGTGTTGCTCCCATCCTGCCCCCGTCCTGCTCCCGGGGTATTCTATTCATGATGAAACATTGTGAATAGAACACCTTTTTCATTTTCTTCTGTGCTTGTCACAGAATCAGGGACATGGGAAAGGGAGCCCTGTCCTTGTTCCGAGATGACAGGCATGGGGGAGGAGCTCCATGCCAATCACTTCCTGCCACGACTGGGACATCAAGGTAAGTGGCACCCTTACCCCCCCTCCCCGGGTTACTTGTTTTATTTTTAATTTATTTTTGCCTTTTATTTATTTCTTTGACAGCTAGGGGGTAATTTGTAAATTTCCCTCCCGCTCATTCTCTCACGAGGCAACCTTATGACGGCTGCATTTACAGCCGGATGGCAAAGGAGGAAGGGAGCCCGTTCCTGCAGCGGAATGGAGGTGAGTGTGGAAGCATTTACCTCCATTCTGTTGCAGGAATGGGAGAGGAGATGGCGGGACAATAACGGGGCATTTTGCCCCCATCTGATAATGTCCGTTATAGTAAACTCCCATTCTTAAAGTGTTAGTGGTAATCATGCAATAATTCTGTGGGATTTCCAGCAGATAATGGGCCGTCAACCAACCATTAGCCAAACAGACACTAATCCTCCTTGCATATCTAAACCCAGAAACTATCCATTCAAATACACAAATTTACATATACTCCCCAACAGGGGTTCACAGTATATAAACTCCACACACACTCCTACCCAACCATTCTCTGAAGATGCCAGCGACAGATGCAGGTGAAATGTCAGAAGTAAGCTCTTCCAGAACACGGCCTCACAGCCCAGAAAAAAACCCAATGAAAATTCTGTGGCAGTTTTGTCATGTGATTACAGTAATGTGTGATAATAAGTGTGATAATGCCATGATGTTTCCGCTATCCTCATTCGTGGAATTGTAGCATTTTTAGACACTAGTCTGATAATGTCCTTGGAAAGCTTCTTCCTTCCCACCAGAGCTCACCATCCACTCTGCTCTACATCCATCTTCTGTCTAGAAGCAATTAAATGTTCCTTGTCCCATTCTCCCTAAATCAGTGAGAAGAAATAATCCCCTTATTTCACCTTGATCTGGGAACATCCTCTTTAGTCTTAATTTCCAAACAGGAAAATATCTTTCTCTCTATGTGTATTTGTTTGAATTATAAGCTGTGAGCAACTTAATATATCACCAAGGGCCATCCCTAGAACTAACATTTTGGCCCAGAAATCTCAGGGTCTTGGATGACCCTGAATTGACAACCCTAGGCCCATGACACAGTGATTCTCAACACCTGGGATAGGAATGTGTGGCACTCCAGATGTTGTGGAACTACAGCTTGATCCATTCTAGTGAGCACAGCTAACAGTGAGGGGGCAGAGAAAAAAACTGAAAATCCTTCTACTTCCTAATTCTATTCTACTCAAGAGGTTTAAACTTGAGAGGACATGAGAAAGCTGCACCACAAAGAAGGAAAATACCAGCAACACCCTTAAACGCATTTTATCAGGGCATCACCTCAAAACAAAAACAGGGGCATAATTTTTTGGGATAAAAGACTTACTTCTGAAAGGAACATTGATGTCATAACACTCTTAATGAAGTCAATGAGAAAAATCTTCAAGAACAGAACAACAGGCCATGAAAGCATTTTTTTTTAAAATGAGCAGTTCCTCTTGTTTTTCCAAGAATTTGTTTCTGTCATGTTGATTCAACACAGGCACACAAAAGCAAACAACTCTCTCCTCCACAGAAGGGGGGGGGTAAGTACACTGGAGCCTAGAGGGTGAATGAGGACAAAGAGCAATGGAGAGTAGAACCTTTGGGATATCTGAGGATTTTGAGGGAGAGAAAGAAAGGCACTTTGGAAAACAGTGGCGATAACAAGAAAAACCTACTACAGTCTCCAGACAGCCAGTGGGGCAGAAGGGACATAGGCTGGATGCCAACTGTGTTGGCAGAGAGTCAAAAGGTGTCAAAGCAATAACTACAGTAAAAACCAAACTGTCAAGCATTGTTAGTCACTCTGCATGCACTGGTACCAGTGGAAGACCTGAAAGCAAATCCCAAGTATCGTTATGTCAGTTTATCAGTTCTGGGTATCTATTTATATTGTTTAAAATCCCCCCCAAAAATCCTCCCCTTCCCAAGAACTCCAAATGCATAGTTATTTCCACTTTGGGACAAGTAAATGTCAATCAAGGCAAGAAAGAAAATCTCTCTGGTACTCTGGAGTGATGGGAAAGAAATAATACTGACAGAGCCAAAGGGTTAGTTTTTAGCATCTATTGGTTCTCAGCCTCTAATTATAGTTTCCTGGAATTTATCCAGGATATTTGGTAACCCAGATCCTTAATTTTCTATAAATTATCAAAAATTAGAATGAACAATGGCCTGCCCCAAACACACAGAATCTATGAAGGAAGTATCATAGCGCCATAGGTGAATATGGTAAAATAATACTGTTACGTGGGCCAGCACACATGGCATTTCCTTCTAATATAGGGAAGTCATTTCCCTACTTCCCTACCTAAAGTGCCTGAGGAACTTTCCTTATGACCATACAGGCCGGAGGAGAGAAGAGTTGTAGTTGGATTGCAGCCATCCGTAACTAAGCCCTAGATGACTTAAGTCCAGACTACCTGAAAGACTGTGGGCTTGTCTACATGGGTAAAAAAACCCCATTCTCACCCCATAGTCACAATGCAGTTGGACAATGTTTGCAACAATTTGCATCTTCATTGGTGTTTCGTCTTCTTCTTCTTCTTCTTCTTATTATTATTATTATTATTATTATCTTTAATTTTTATAGCGCCATCAATGTACATGGTGCATTATAAGAAAAAGAATATTAAAACAAGCTTACAATCTAATGGGTGGATTGTATAATGGTGGGCCTGATTATAAAGGCTACAAGACAAAAAATATGTTTCATTGACTCTACTTATTGGCCATGGATTGACTTTGGGGAGAAGCTGGGGCAGGGTTTCTGTTGGACTCTGTTCTGGTGCTTTTATTTATTTATTTATTTTTTAAAATAGGTTTTTTTGATTGAGCACATATCTGGACAAGTATATCTCCACTTATCCAGTAAAACAGTACTCTGATATAACATATATTTGCATGGAAATAATGCAGTGTATAGGACTTGTGAATAGCATTGGACTGCACTTTTATGCCCCCCAAGCTTGCCTATGGTTACAGTGTGGCAAGACACTCCAGAGAAGCCCTGGTGAGTGTGGTATTTACAGGGTCACTGTGGATCAAAAATAATCTGCGAGGGCTATGAGGCAGGTTTGAGGTTTCCTGCCAGTGTAGCCAAGCCCTATATTTCCCTATAGGAGCCTGACTGCATTGTACAATATTTGGCAGAAGCACTTCTTTCAGTCCCACTACTGCTGCAGACATGTTTGGTAAAGACATATGAAAAGGCCTTCTCAGTGGCTGCTCCCAGGATGTCTCCCACTGGAGGCTGACCTCCTCTCCTCTCTACTCTCCTTCTGCCAGCAGGCAGATACTTATTTATTTAAACAGGCATTCGACTATTAACCAGTTATTTCAGAAGGGTCTTTTAAGAGGGGGAAGAGTGCTGTACTTTTATTCTCATCATTATGTTTTAAATATTTTCTAGCTGGTTTTAGTAGGATAGTTTAGTAAACTGATTTTTTTTTTTTTACTTTTAACTATAATTATTGTTATTCAGCTGCATTTTGTTTTACTCTGTGAGCCACCTTGGCTCCCATGTGGAGAGAAATGCAGGATATTCCATAAATGAGTGAATAAATAAATAACTAAATAAATAAGCAAGCATGCAAGTAAGCAAGCAAGCACACAAGTAGTGGTAGAATGAAGTGCAAGGATAGTTTCAGAATGTCCTATTATTTATCCTTGAAAACAACAATCCAAGCTCTGCCTGGAGGCTGGGAATGGCTACCTTCTCATATTGTGTGGGGGAGATGCCCTTTGGGATTAGGGTTGCCGGGGTCCCTTATAATGAAGGGTGTCTTTTATTTGAGGACTGGAAAGCTTGTCCCTTACAGGACTGGTAGGTGTCCCTTAGAATGAAGGGAGTCCCCTGTTTGAGGTTTAGAAAGCTCTTCCTTTTATATAGACTGAACAAGATGCTCCCCACCCCAAATCCTACATTTTGTAGTGTTAGCCCTCCATAAAGACAGAAATGTGTGCATCATGTAATTTGTGAATATGACAATGTGTCAATTTCACAGGGAAACACATGGCTAAGTTAACTGAAATCATTACTTTCCTATGGTATTTAGGTAGAATCCCAAGTTATTAATGGCTACTTCCTGAATGTCGACCTACCTGTTGTGAATTTTGACTGCCCCTTATTGTGGTTTTGAAAAACTTGGCAACTCTGGGATCTAAAGACACCATAACTTGAACTGTATCTTGGAGACTACAATTGAAACTGGATACAATAGAATGGTACACAGGGTGGCTAGGTTTGGGTGATGGTCTACTTTGGGATCAGGAAGGAACATTCCCTCAGGTCAGATGAATAGGTGTTATATGTCTTTTACCTTCATTTTTAAATTCAGTTTGTTGATTATGCCACCTGAGATTTGTGAAACTAAGAATCCTGAAGTTATCTGAATCTAGCATGAAGCATGAAGTTGTGAACACCAACAGGTTAGGAAATCTGAGGTTTATGTCTTTGTCAGACAGCTAAGATATGTGTCAATTGTGCAGGTGAGAAAGTGATCCATGAACACAGCAGGAGTGAATTCCTTTGGTGTGAAAATGTGAAGGTCAGTAACCTTAGAGAAGGGAATTCTAAGCAAGTCAGAGTGGATGGGCAAATATGATTACATGGTGCAAGGACAGGGTCCAGTGGCAAGTTGAAAACTAACACATTTACTATAGCATGAAATTTCATCCATTTCATCACAATCAGATGTGAAGATGAACACATCTTGCAAGTAACATCTCATATTAACCAGTGGTGATCTGAAATTCTTGAAGCAACCAAACTTATTATTAGATTCCAGGAGAAAAGGAATAAAAGGGTATCAAGCACATTAGCATGGCTGTCTCCCACTTAGGAAGTTCTATTATGTTTTGCCTGTTTTAAACTTTGTTTCAACATACCATGGTATCTTTTCTTTGTTCTGTCATAAAGTTCTTAAATAAACCATAGAGGTCTCTCCGCATTTACATGGGATTAGTACCTGTGGTTTCACTTACCCGCAGTCAGGGGGGAATGGTCTCTCTAGGCATAGAAGTTGACCGTAGAGTTGTGCCAGATGCCTAGAGAGGCATCCCCTTTAGACATTTCCTAGGTCATTTTTTATCAACCTTTTTATGCTGGAGGAACCCTTGAAATAATTTTCAGGTCTCAGGGAACTCCTACATAAAAAATTATACCTACAGCTCCCTTAAAAAAAAAATTACAGAAACAGTGAAAAAATAGATGCTTATTATATTCCACATTGCTAGCAATACATATTTGATACTTGAAAGTAACAGGCCTGAAAGAGCATACTGGCAGAGAAGTATTTATAGTGTACATTAAAATACTGACAAAATATCCTATGAAAATGCCAAAAAAGGTAATCTATAATAAAAAGAAGTTAAATGAAAAGCAAATATATTTATCGTGAAACATTATTAAAACCTGAAAAATGTCCTATACTTTGAACCCATTGCTCCATGTCCTAGTCTCTGGAGCAGCAGAAAACAAGCTTGCTCCATCCTCAGTATGACATCCCTTCAAATATTTAAACATGGCTACATCACTGACTCTGATCCAAAGATTGAGCTCTGAGCTAAAAAAAGCTTGCAAAAAGCAGCAAGGCTCAGGATGAGAGGGAGGCTGTAGCTTCCTACCAAGTCAGCATTGTGGTAAACTCATTCCAACCCTCTTCCCCTTTGATTAGCACATCTAAGGCAATGCAAAAGCTAGGAGGGAGAGAAAGGTAAGAGGCCCCTTTGGAGGCATTGGTGTAAAAACTCATTCACACAAACTCATTCCTTCCCAGCTTTTCTCTGTTGTGGAGGGGAGAGATAAGCTGTTTCAGCTCACCACTTCTCTGTGGTTTATTAATTTATTACTATTTTCTCATGGAACCCCTGGTGATCTCTAGGGGAACCATAGGGTTCCACGGAACCCTGGTTGAGAAACACTGTCCTAGGTCCTCCAGCACGATTCTTTGGTTTTTATGGCAGTTCACTATTATACAGTTTCATGTATCTGTGGTAAGTCTGGGAATGTATCCCCCATGTAAAGGGGGTCAACCTGTATTTAAATTATTTCTGCAGCAGCTGTGTTTTCATCTGGGCTTTAACTGAGTTGTGTGGGGGAGGAGAGGGCAGGAGTTCATCAAGTGCTGGAGATAATAGCCCAAATGTTATACAGACAACAAGGGAAATAGTACAAGAACCCAACATTGAGGGGAATAAAACATTTAAAAGGAGGATGGGGGAATGGCCCATGTTCTTAGATGTCTCTACACTAATGCACAGAGCATGGGAAATAACCAGAATGACTTGAACTCTTAGCACAGCAAATGAAATATGATTTAATAGGCAGCACTGAAACCTGGTGGGATGAGTTTCATGATTGGAATGTAGGAATAGAGGGGTATAACCTATTTCAGAGAAACGGACCAAACAGGAAGAGTGGTGGAGTAGCATTATATGTTAAGGATGTGTACACCTGTGAACAGATCCATAACTTAAATCCTGGGAGCCAGGTCGAGAGCATCTGGGTAAAAATCAAGGGGGAGAGGAACAGCAGGGATTTCATTGTGGGAGGTCTACTACAGATCTCCAAGCCAAACTGAGGACTTGGATAATGCCTTTCTAGAAGAGATGACTGCACATTTAGACAGGAGAGATGTGATAATAATGGAGGATTTTAACTATCCTGATATTTGCTGAAAGTCCAGCTCTGCCAAAAATTTAAGGTCCAACACATTCCTCACTTGCCATGCAGACAATTTCATAGTCCAGAAGATGGAAGAAGGGAACAGCTATTTTATATCTGATCCTAATCAATGGGGATGACCTTGTTAAAGGTGTGGAAGTGGCAGGATCCTTGGGGGGGAGTGACCATGTTCTACTGGAGTTTGTCATACAGAGGAAAGGGGAGGCCAAACATAGTCAGACATGCCTTCTAGACTTTAAGAAAGCTGATTTCAGAAAATTTAAGGAATTACTGGGGGTGATGCCATGGTCAGAAATACTAAAAGAGAAGGGAATACATGATGGATGGAAGTTTCTAAAAAGTAAGATATTGAAGGCACAACTTCAAACAGTTCCAATGAGGAGGGGGAAATGGCAGGTGTCTAAAGAAACCAGTATGATGTCTAAAGAACTTTCAACTGAGCTAAGACTTAAAAGGAACATGTACAAGAAATGGAAAAAGGGAGAAATCACCAAAGAAGAATTCAAACAAATAGCCAGCTCATATAGGGGGAAAAGCAGAAAAGCAAAAGTACAGGTGGAGCTCAGGCTTGCTAGAGAGGTTAAAAACAATAAAAAGGGCTTTTTTTTTTTAAAATGTCCATAGGAAAAGAAAGAACAAGGAAGTGGTAGGACCGATGTGGGGAGAAGATGGTGAAATGCTAACAGGGGACAGAGAAAAGGCAGAACTACTCAACACCTTTTTTTCCTCGGTCTTGTCTCAAAAGGAGAACAGTGCTCAACCTGGAGAAAATGAAGCAGATAATGCAGTGGGGGAAATGTAGCATAGAATAGGTAAAGAGGTTGTTCAGGAATACCTGGCCAGTGTAAATGAATTTAAGTCTCCAGGGCCAGATGAACTACATCCAAGGATACTAAAAGAACTGGCAGAAGTAATCTCAGAACCTGTTGTTCCCCGTGAATCTGATGAGGGTATGGACTCAGAGGAGGAGGAGGACATGGCAGGGAACAGCCCTTTGGCCCTGGCACAGGTTTATCTACACCTGTGCCAGCAGGAACCCTGACAACCTGGAGGCTCAAGCAGAGGAAGAACCTTGCCCTAGTGGGTTGTCACTAGTCCCAGCAGGGACTCCTGCCAATTCAGATGAGGATGAAGAAGAAGAGATGAACTTACCTCCACCATCATACACCCAGCAGCGATGTCAAAAGGAAGCTCAAAAGGAAATCACTGAGACTTTATGAGAAACACCTACTCATCAAGAAGCACCTGGCAAACCCTTGATTGCTATATAATGCGCCTTGGGGAAATGTGGAGGTTTTGTCAGAGATCAACTGATCTTCCTGGAGAGAGTTTTTGTCTGATATTCTGACTCCGTGCCTTGATTGCTGTTGCCTTGACTTATGTTTAGACCTTGGACCATTCCCGACTACACTGTTGACTGATCCAGCTGACCCACGGACCTACTTCTTGACTATGGTGCCTTCTGTAAGCCATGGCCCTTGGACTGTATTCTAGACTCTTCCCTGTGTGCCTTCTTGCCTGTATTGCTGCTTCTCCAAGAAACAGAAACTTGTTTGTTCTGAACCTTATCTGGCTCCCCTTAATTGACGTTACTATCACTGGGAGCTAGCCACTTTCCCAGAACTTGTTTATCCTGTTGCTGGCATTTTGGGGTTGCTTTCTTGGATGGAACAACTGGCAATAATCTTTGAGAAATCCTGGAGAACAGGAGAGGTCCCAGCAGACCAATGGAGGGCAAATGTTGTCCCCATCTTTAAAAAGGGGGGAAAAGAAGACCTAAATAATTACCGCTCAGTCAGCCTGACATCAATACTAGGAGAGATTCTAGAGCAGATCATTAAACAAACAGTCTGTAACCACTTAGAAAGGAATGCCATGATCACTAAAAGTCAACAGGGATTTCTCAAAAACAAGTCATGCCAGACTAATCTTACCTCTTTTTTCGATACACTGTGGATGTACTGTATCTTGATTTCAGTAAGGCCTTGGACAAAGTCCCTCATGATATCCTTCCAAATAGTTAGTAACATGTGGGCTAGACAATGCAACTGTTAGGAGGATTTGTAATTGATGGGCTGACTCCAAAGGGTAGTCACCAATGGCTCCTCTTTATCCTGGACAGAAGTGGCTAGTGGGGTGCCACAGTGTTCTGTCCTGGGCCCAGTGCTATTCAACATCTTTATCAATGACTTGGATGAGGGAATAGAGAGTATGCTTATCAAGTATGCAGATGACACCAAATTAGGAGGGGTAGCTAATACACCAGAGGATAGGATCAGAATTCAAAATGACCTTAAAAGATTAGAAAGCAGGGCCAAAACAAACATAATGAATTTTAACAGGGAGAAATGTATAATACTACACTTGGGAAGTAAAAATTATAAGCACAGCTATAGGATCGGTGAAACATGTCTTGATGGCAGTACATGTGAAAGGGGTCTAGGCGTCTTAGTGGACCACAAGCTGAACATGAGTCAGAAGTGTGATACGACAGCTAAAAAAGCCAATGTGATTCTAGGCTGAATCAATAGGAGTATAGTGTCTATATCAAGGGAAGCAATAGTGCCACTCTATTCTGCTTTAGTCAGACCTCACCTGGAATACTGTATCCAGCTCTGGGCACAGCAGTTCAAGAAGGATATGGACAAACTGGAATGTGTCCAGAGGACGGTAACCAAAATGGTATGAGGTCTGGAAGCCATACACTATGAGGAGCAGCTTAGGGAGCTGGGTATGTTTAGCCTGGGGAAGAGAAAGTTAAGAGGTGGCATGATAGCCATGTTTAAATATTTGAAGGGATATCATGCTGAGGATGGAGCAAGCTTGTTTTCTGGTGCTCCAGACTAGGACATGGAGCAATGGGTTCAAACTACAGGAAAAGAGATTCCACCTAAACATTAGGAAGAACTTCCTGACCGTAAGAGCTGTTCGGAAGTGGAATACACTGCCTTGTAGTGTGGTGGAGTCTCTTTATTTGGACGTTTTTAAGCAGAGGCTGGATGGACATCTGTTGGGGAGTGCTTTGACTGGGTATACCTACTTGGCAGGGGGTTGGACTGGATGGCCCCTGTGGTCCTTCCAACTCTATGATTCTATGATCTTAGATACTGTACTGGAATTCTGACCTGGGAAGTGGTGACTCAGGAAGCTGTAAGGCTGATCTTAATTCAGACTATTAGTATTTGAGAATATTGAGTTGTGTTTTAAAAATAAGTTAGAATAAATTGAGGTGCTATTTTTGTTGCTGCACATTTTTATTACGATCTGTTTTTGCTACATTGGGTACTATATTCTTCAACAGCACTGTCTTAGGGCTTATCTACACTAGCCAGGATACATCAGCTCCCTGCTGGTATATCCTTGCTCCGGATATGGCCCATCCTATCCTCTTTACCTGAAGAAAATGGTATCTAAACAGAATGCTGGCCCATCACTGCAGCTGCCGCTGCCCCCACCACCATTTCCCGTGGTGACTAGAGGCCAAGAAGGGGGCCTGCAACATGTAACTGCATGTGACCAGCCTTGATCATATGCTGATTGACCCCTGCCTGGCTTCCGGGAGACCAGAAAGCTGGCAGTAGCAGTGAGGGACAGTGTGCTGGGACAGGCCCCCATGGACATGCATGGCACAATCTAGTAGGAATGGACTAAACCGGGTATTTTCTTGTAACAGGTTATTGGGCTTGCCCCTGTCCCAGCCCTGTATCTGCCCTGGGGGTGATGAGGACTGCCTGGGGGAAGATTGAGGTAAATGCCATGTGCCATCTGGACGACAGAGCTCTGGAACAGGGGCAAGCTGGGGTATTTGGCCCATGCAGATAAGCCCTTAGGGATGTCTACTCAGGAATAAAGTCTATTGAGTTCAATTCCACTTCCTTCCATATTAGTGTAACAAAATTAGAGTGTTCTGAAAACATATTTTCCAACTGACCTGATCTGGCAGAGACAGTGTCATGTCCTGATGCCCTATACTATCGGTTATGTAGTTACGTGGTTATGTTAGTATGAGTAGGCCTCTCTTGGCATCTGCACCAGTGACTTGACATAAATGGAGCCTGATGGGACGAGGGATGGTATGCACTGTTGGAAAGCTACCCCAAGATCATCCCACTGTGAAACTTTAGGGAGGATTGCTTTGCAGTGATTATATAGCAATTAGCCAGGTGCTAGTGCCAAAACCTCCTTGTTAATACAGAATGCTCATTTCATTTCTCTCTCTCTCTCTCTCTGGCTTTTTTTCGCAAACAAAGATTCAGGAAGGACTAATCCCGCGCTTTCTGCAACCGGGCTTGTTTATCTCAGATAGGCCTTTTTAGTTATCAGCGCACTTGCAGAAAGTGTGGGATGAGTCCTTCCTGAATCTTCGTTTGTGAAGAAAAGCCAGAGAGAGAGAGAGAGAGAGAGAGAAATCATAGAATCATAGAATCATAGAATTGCAGAGTTGGAAGAGACCACGAGGGCCATCCAGTCCAACCCCCTGCCATGCAGGAAATCACGATCAAAGCATCCCCGACAGATGGCCATCCAGCCTCTGTTTAAAGACCTCCAAGGAAGGAGACCCAACCATGCTCTCTGTATTAACAAGGAGGTTTTGGCACCAAGCCTCTCAGAGTCCTCTTTGCTGTTACTGGTCACAACTAAGTCCTGATAATAAAGCTACTATTCTTTGAAGCTTGTGTCCTGTGAGTAGCTGTTGCCAGAGTTCATTAGAGACAGTCCCGAGTAATCCTCTGCCATCCCATTTTTTGGGGCTGTTTTTTAAATGTCCCAGTTACGCTTTCCTCCTCCTATTTTTCCCCTTTGTCTTCAATTTACTTAATTTGCTGCAAACTGAGTTCAAAGTGCTAAATTCGTTTGAACTCAATTAACTCAACAAGGTGGAGAGAAGAGGAAGGGGCAGCATTTTGCTCTTTTCTGTAAACTCAGGCAAAAGCAAACTGCTGCAGCCTCTCCTAGCTTGTCTGTTCTCCCTCTTTAATAATGCCTGCCATCTTGACCACACTCTATGTTGCATTACCGTGTGTGTCCTAGTGTTCATCTGTGAAATGTTGGACAGTATGTAAAAAGCCATGAGAGCCAGTGTGGCGTAGTGTTTTGAGTGTTGGACTATGACTCTGGAGACCAGGGTTCAAATCCCCACTGAGCCACAGAAACCCACTGGGTGACCTTGGGCAAGTCACACTCTCTCAGCCTCAGAGGGAGACAAAAGCAAATGTCCTCTAAACAAATCTTGCTAAGAAAACCCCATGATAGTCCTTAGGATCACCATAACTTGGAAATTATTTCCAGTCACACAACAACAAAAACAATGTGTGAGAAGTCATACATAGGATGGTGCTTCATCTGCCTACAAAATGTTCAGTTTTGTTCTCTTTATAGTACTGTTCAGTAATGACCAGGAGTTAACCTGAATATAATTTGGATAAGCTTTACTATCAAAAATTACCTGTAATTATTTTGGCACTGACTGAGATAGGGCTTCAGGTGTTCTTATTTTATACAATGTTATTGTACAGTCTGACTGCAGTTGACTCAGATGTCCTATAAACAGGGTGGCACTGTCAGTCAATTAATTGATTTGATTAATCACATTAGATTAAAAACCTTTTGATTGCCTAAAAACTGTCCCTAGGCCTACATTACTGTTATTATTTTTTGATATATATTGAGGTAGTTCAGATGGCAGATTTTCCTTCTCTTGTAGAACAAAGGCATAATTGTTATAAGAACAAAGGTATAATTTGGAATGAAGGTTTGAATGAAAGTTTGATGAAAGCAACTCTAGTTAACCAAGGTGTTTTTTTTTAACCTCCAACCTACCTCTATAATCTAAGGGAAGGGGCAATGAAGAATGGAGTAGCAAGCACTTGATAGAACCTATAGGTTTTACTGGACTCCCAGTAATGTCATTAGGATCATGATAGAGCCTACAAGTCTCTCAGACCTTTCCAGACCCTTGTTGCCAGACCTAAAGAACTCCAACATGGTGCCAATAAGTGGACTCTTCATACTTATTGGATGGGTACAAACTGAGTTCCTATTTACCCCATGACTAGGTTGAACCAGAAGGCTTCTGCTCATGATACCCTATCAAGTATCAAAGCTTTTAGCAGGATCCCTTTGTACAACAGGACCTTCTGGTACTGGGAAGAAAAATCAAGTGCCGGAACTCAAAATTAACCCATCTCATTGTATTAAAAAAAAAGTATTTTATGTTCTTTATATAGATCAGACTCACAAATGCAAAAATCAGATGGAGTGATTCTATTGTCTTGCATATTTTAAAAGCTGCATACATTTTGAATTGAACATCTGCCATGAACTCTCTGTGGCCATTTCTGATGGATAATTTACCAGACTGAATGTCTTGTACATTCTCTCTACATGAATGGCTTGCCAAATGCTGATTATCTTTTTGTGGAGGATGTGCTGCACCTTTACTTTTTTTCCCAGGGAAGCATATACATTGGAAATCTATCCTTTACAATGAAACAAGGGCCTTCCCAAATAATTCTTAAGGACAACTGCTGCATGAATTCTTAGTGACTAGAAAGATGTAGCCAGGGCCGGTTTAAGGAATTTTTGGGGGCCCTGCAATGCTTTATTTTGGGGGCCCCATATGTTTATCTCAGGTCAATGTAACTTAACCTATTCACCTTACAGGATGTTCAGATTACAGTAGGACCCCCGTATCCATGGATTCTTTATCCATGGGACACAAAACAGCACACCTACCATAGAGTCTTCCTAGAAAATGTGTCCTCCCTAGCTGTTTTCTAGGCCCTCCAAAGCAACTCTATGGTATTTTAAACCAGAGGTCCCATTATTTTCAATGGCGTTCACTATTATTCATGGTTTTCAGAATCCATGCCCCCCCTTGACCCAATCCCCAGTGGATAAGAGGGGCCTACTGTATTACATAATTTGCCACCAATAATTATTTTAAAAACTATATTATAGTTACTAACATAATATTTTTTGTTTATTAGCAATTAACGTAATGGTGTAGATTTCCTCAAAGAAAAGAAAGAGTGGACTACAAACTAAACATGAGTTAGTAGTGTGATGTAGCAGCAAAAAATGCCAATGCGATTCTAGGATGCATTAATAGGAGTAGAGTCTAGATCAAGGGAAGTAATAGTATCACTCTATTCTGCTTTGGTCAGACCTCATCTGGAATACTGTTTCCAGTTCTGGGCACAACAATTCAAGAAAGATACTGAGAAGGATGGTGGGAGGTCTGGAAGCCATTATGCCCTATGAGGAACGGCTTAGGGAGCTGGGTATGCTTAGCCTGGAGAAGAGACAGTTGAGAGGTGGCGTGATAGCCATGTTTAAATATTTGAAGGGATGTCATATTGAGGAAGGAGCAAGTTTGTTTTCTGCTGCTCCAGAGCCTAGGACATGGAGCCATGGGTTCAAATTATAGGAAAAGAGATTCCACATGAATATTAGGAAGAACCTCCTGACAGAAAGAGCTGTTCGGAAGTGGAATACACTGCTGCCTTGGAGAGTGGTGGAGTCTTCTTCTTTGGGTCTTTTAAACATAGGTTGGATAGCCATCTGTCAGGAATGCTTGGATTGTGTGTTCCTGCAGGGCAGAAGCTGATCGGGTGGGATGCCTGTTGGGGTCCCTTCCAGCCCTATGATTCTATAATTCTAGGCTGCATTCAGAGCCAAGTTATTCTTAGATTGCACCTCCCAGAATTCCCCTGCCAGCATCCTTCTCAAGGTCTGGTTGTATTGTTCCTTTTCCAGCATTCTCTAGCCCAGTGGTTCTTAACTTGGGGGTCCACAAAGGCTTGAAGGCTGCTTGGCTCACCTCCTCTCTGTAGTGGAGTAGCCACATGACAGGAACCAAGGCAAAGGCTGGCTGGCTTGGCCTGCACATTGCCATTCAATCCACTCCAGCCACAAACTTGCAGGAAGAAGCAAGAGTGCCTCTCAGGGAAAGTTTAATGGATGGTGTAATTGTATTGTTGTTGTTGTTAGCTATTATTATTAGGGTTTTAAATCTTGAGTTAAGTCTTGGGGCAACAAAAGATATTTAAAGGGGGTCCCTGGTAAAGAAAAGGTTAAGAACCACTGCTCTAGGCCAATGCCTCTCACATAACACTAATGGGATACTGGTGTTTTAGTGACAACACTAAAACCATTGTTCCCTCCAATTTTTATTTATATTCTTTATAAATTCTTCTGTTAAAAGAACCAGAGTATTGTAGAAGTTTCAGCATTGCCCTATGACTGTGGAGACCAGGGTTTGAATCCTTACTCAGCCATGAATGCCCACTGGGTGACCTTGGGCAAGTCACACTTTCTCAGCCTCAAAGGAAGGCAAAGGCACACCCCCTTTGAACAAACCTTGCCTAGAAGACCCCATGGTAGGTTTGCCTTAGAAATGACTTGAAGGCACATGGGCAAACACACAAATATCTTTTGCAGGTGAACTCATTCGGCAGCAAGGGGGAAAGGGAGGGGAGAGGAACCAAGATGGGAAGGGAAGGGAAGGGAAAGAGGGAAAGAAAGAAAGAAAGAAAGAAAGAAAGAAAGAAAGAAAGAAAGAAAGAAAGAAAGAAATCCTTTCTGAGGGAGACAACACTCAAATTCCCTATCTCTCTCTCACATACACACTCACCTTCTCTGTGCCTCTCCCTCCAGCTTCTGCCACGGAGGGCTGCTGTTTCTTTCGCATTCTCTTTGGGTTTGTGAGATGCAGTTTTTTCAAAAAAAAAAAAAGCCAGCGGGAGGTTTTTGGAGGAGGAAGGTAGGAGGGGGCTCCTCCTGGCTGTCCCCTGGCTGTCTCCTTTGTCAGATTAAGGAGGCTAGTATGGGGCCCTCTCTTGACCTCAGGGCCCCCCACCAATGCTGATTTGGCAGACTGATTAAACTGGCTCTGGATGTAGCCTAAGCGAAAGCCACTGGCAATGTTTGCATATTTTGTGGTTCTTGGCCAAATGTAGATTGTAACTTAATTATCCTGTCAACATGCTAATTAGGTAATATCAGTATGTAAATACCTCAATTAATTCTCTAGAGTGAACACACAGAAATCTGCCTTCACATTTCTATCCTATATGTGAGCTGAATGGATTTGGACTATGTTTGTTTCCCCAATCAGTTTCAATTGCAATTTTTTAAACAAAATAAATCTCTCTCTCTCTGGCTTTTCTTCGCAAACCAAGATTCAGGAAGGACTCATCCCGTGCTTTCTGCAAGAGCACTGATGACTAAAAAGGCTAATCCGAGATAAGCAAGTCCGGTTGCAGAAAGCACAGCAGAAGGTCTCCTTGGGTGAAGTTTCTGGGTTGTGATTGTTTCTGCATTGTCATTTCTCTTCAAGACTTGTTTGGCGTGAGTTCTCAAATAAGGCTGGAGCATTGTGGATAGTGTGTCTCCATCACTCCCGATGTGAGGCCAGGGCGGACCATTGTTGGTGATCAATTTGGCCGAGCCTGAGATGTTGTTTCAGGGAATCCTTGTATCGTTTTTTTGGAGCACCACTCTTAGGTTGACCCATGGTGAGTTCACTGTAGAGTACTATTTTTGGGAAGCGATGGTCCTCCATCCTAGAAACGTGCCCTGCCCAGCGCAGCTGTGTTCTCAATATTCATGGCTTCAATGCTGGTGATCCCCGCTTGCTCAAGGACAGCAACATTTGTTACATAGTCAGTCCAGTGTATACTTAGGGTTGTGCGTATACAGCGCTCATGAAAGCGTCCAAGGAGTCGTAGGTGGTGGCGATAGGTGACCCATGTTTCAGATCCATAAAGGAGAATAGACAGTACAATGGCTCTATACACACTGATTTTTGTGCTTCCCCTCAGGTGTTTATTACTCCAGACTCTTTTGTGAAGTCTTCCACATGTGCTATATGGCTTTGCTAATCTGTGATCGATCTCTTTTTCAATCTTGGCATCTGAGGAGATGATGCTTCCCAGGTAGGTGAACTGCTGAATGGTCTTGAGCACAGATTTGCCGACGTCAATGTGGGAATGGTGGTGGTCATCCTGTGGTGCAGGCTGGTGAAGAACTTCTGTTTTCTTCAGGTTGACTTCCAGTCCAAACAGCTCTGCAGCGGTTGCGAAGCAGGATGTTAAGCACTGCAGAGCTGCTTCTGTGTGGGCAACAAGGGCAGCATCATCGGCGAAGAGCAGCTCACGGACTAGATAGTTCAGAGTCTTAGTTTGAGCCCTCAGACGGCTTAAGTTAAACAAGCTACCATCAGTACGGTAACTTATACAGATGCCGTTGTCTTCTTCAAGCTCTGCCGTAGCCCTTTGGAGCATCATGCTGAAGAAGATTGTAAATAAAGTTGGCGAAAGAACACAACCTTGCTCCACTCCATTAGTTATTAGAAAGGGCTCTGAAAGAGCGTCGCCATATCTGACTTGACCACGCTGGCCCTCGTGTAGCAAGATAATCATTTTAAGGAATTTGTGGGGACATCCTAGTCTTTCCAGGATCTGCCACAGACCTTTTCTACTCACAGTGTCGAAGGCTTTGGTGAGGTCGACAAATGTTACATAGATACCCTTGTTCTCCTCTCTACATTTTTCTTGCAGTTGTCTAAGGCCAAATACCATATCTGTAGTACTCCTATTGGCTCTGAAGCCACATTGGCTTTCAAGAAGAAGTTCTTCTGCAATGGCAAGAACTAATCTGTTCAGGAGTATCCTTGCAAGGATTTTTCCAGCAATAGAGAGCAGTGTTATGCCTCGATAGTTTGAGCAATCGGATTTTGCTCCTTTTTTCTTGTACAGGGTGATGATGACTGCATCTTGGAGATCTGATGGCAGTTCCCCTTTTCCCCAGCAATTCACAAGGAGTTCGTGGAATTTATCGTGGAGTGCATGACCTCCATGTTTCCAAACTTCAAGTGGGATTCCATCAATCCCAGCTGACTTGCCGTTTTTAATCTGCTGTATGCCCTTAAGGGTCTCTTCCAAAGTGGGAGCTCTGTCCAATTCATTTTTCATCGGTTTTTGTATCATATGTTGGGTAGCTGAGCCTTGGACTACTCGGTTGGCACTAAAGAGACTTTGAAAATGTTCATCCCATTGATTCAGGATGGAGGCTTTATCAGTAATTAATGTTTGACCATCTGTACTGTATAAGGAGCTTTGGACCTTAAAATAAATATTAAGTGAATTTCAGTGTCCTGATGCAAAATTGTATTTATTTGCAGTTAGAACAAGACAGACAGATATATTTCCTAAGTTGTGGAAATTCCATGGACTTCTGTCTATACTGACTGCCAAAAGGGATGTATATGGGGAAAAGGACACTGGAAAAGACTATATGCATCAGTTGACAATGGATGTCATTGACATAGGATGCTATTGCATATGGCTCAGCTAAACATACTGTGGCTGTTTTTATCTTTCTGATATTTTTGTATGTTCTAGATAGTCTTGTGTGTACTGTCATGGACAGTTGTGGTGGTGGAATAGCATTACATTAATTAAATAGGTGCATTGGTCGCAATCTGCTGGCTCAGAAGTAGACATTTGCCCAATGTGATAAGATCCCCAGCATCACTACATGCACACAGATGTATGATGTCTCCCCCAGTGTGGACCGGAATGCATGTATGCATATCATTAACAGAGCCACTGCAAACTGGTTTTCCTTCTAAGGAAAGGTTACAAGGTTTTCCTTGTTATAAGTATTTGCCAAGAATTCATACTACCCATTATTTTTGGCTTGTTTTGATCCAAACTGTGACAGAAACTGTAACACAATGATTTGAAAGCTGGACTGGGACTTTGGAGATCTAGGTTTTGGTCCTTAGTGGCCCTTGAAACTGACCAGGTGATACTGGACCAGTCAATTCTTGACCTAACCCACAGGGTTGTTGGGAGGACACAGTGGAAATGAGGAGGGCCATGTACGTCGCCTAGAGTTCTTTGGAAGTTTAATTTTTTTGGTTAAAAGTCCTCTTCCAATGAATGCCGTAAAAGTTTCATATTAAGCTTTCCTGTATTTCACACATAATGTGGAGACATTAAGTTTCACCAAGCAAAATCTGTTTCATGTGTAATTCATGCATTGTTGCTGTTGCTGTGTGCCTTCAAGTGGTTTCCATCTTATGGCAACTATCTTATGGCAACTTATGGCATATGTTCTTAAGGTGAACATATCACTGGGTATTTTTGGCAAGATTTGTTCAGAAGGGGTTTGCTTTTGCCTTCCTCTGAGGCTGAGAGAGTGTGACTTACCCAAGGTCACCCAGTGGGTTTCCATGGCTGAGTGGGGATTTGAACCATGGTCTCCAGGGTTGTAGCCCAATGCTCAAAGCACTACACCACACTGGTGTAGTAGTTTGACAGTGGTGTGCATAGCTACTCATTACTCCATTGGCATCCAAACATGACAAGCCATGCAGAATTCTTGTTTTTAAATGTCATGGAAGACACACATGTTTTTGCTCCTCCTCCTGTTTGTTTTTGGGTCAGATTGGAAATATTCATAGGTCATTTAAATGAATCTGAATCATAATCACTTTACAAATATGTGCCGCACACATGCACATGATAATCTCCAAGGATATTATCCCCACCCCTCTATTTAAGCAACTCATGTCAGTAACAGGTAATGAAGCTACACTAGGAATGCTAGCTATCAGCTGTGTGAGTTCTTTTTATTGTATTTTCTTAGAGCTCAGAAATGAAAGTGCCCTATCAGTATGAGGTTTCAATATTTAATATGACCGTAATTTATGAAAAGAGAATTGGCAAGTTTTAGATTATTGCTGTAAAAACAAAATCTCTGGAGCTACTATTCATGGGCTACTTCAACTAAGAGCTCATAAAATGGCTGAAAGCTGATAACAAAAGCTTAATGAAGCCTCATAAAATTGGTATTTAGACTCTGGCTTTTCTCCATATCCACTGGGGAAAAACCCAGCAGTGTATTTTGACTGTCATAAATTCTCAGGCTGGGCCATAGAGAATTATCATATCTTCAGTAAAGTAATAATACTGATACTAACACTAATACTGATGAAGAACTGTGTGGAAAAAACAGCAATTTAATTTATTTTTGATTAAGGCCTAGAGGAGTTAGGCATGTCAGTCAAGTGAACCCTGCACAGCATGTATGATATACCTATTGCATCTAACTTCACAAAAATGAAATTCAAACAGGGGAAAAAACTGTAGGATGTTGAATAGGCAAAAGTATGTGGGGGGCACACTTTTATATTCCTAATATTTGTGATACTGCATACCATAGGAGTGCATGTTATAAGGTCTGTGGGCCAGTATAGCCTTTTTTTCATATTTTGCAGTTCTAAGGTAATCCCAGAGAGCAACTATCTGCAAACCTTTCCTACTCACCTGCGGAATCATCTAATGCCAATCTAAGCCCCTCCAAAAAGCTGAGAAGGGCAGGATGCCTGCATTACTGCCTCTGCTTTGCTCCTCTCATTGGATTAAAAGGTACTTGATGGAACTGCGGTTGCCTATTTCAGCCAGTAAGCCATGCTGCTTGGCCAACGTTGGTTTGAAATTTCTTCCCTGGTCTCATTATACTGTCTGGATCTGGTGATCTTCTATGTTTCTCTAAGCAGGCAGACTGCCTCAAGGTGAGCAGCACTAGGGGAGGAGAAAGTTTGATTTTTGTTTATGAGGTGACTTTCAAGCTTGGGCAGCCATCATGATTCATCTCAACTGGCACCAGGGCTCATTGGCTTAAAACAAAGATATCTACATGTATGTTGCATCTCTTGAAACACAGGCTGCAGAAATATAGGTGTCCCCTCCTCTGGGTTGCTGTATTCCAGGTTCTACCTGGATTCCTCTTGTGTCTGTTGCTATAATCCGCTGGCCTAGCAGCATTTCCAGACCCCCTCCCAACCCTTGTCTGCCCCTGTGACAAGACCCATCTTTGTGACATCATAAGGACCTGCTCCACTGGCTTCACAAGAACCTACTCCTCAGTCTTCATTCTGTTTCAGGAAATGAAATGTTGCTGGCTTGGCAAACCTGTGTACTAATTGCTGGGACAGTGAAAGACTTGTGTGAATGTTGCTACTCTATTACCGACAGAGGAATAGAGATTTGGGCAGCATGGAAATAATCAAAACAAGAAAAGAAAAGACAAAACTTGGTTTGGCCTCTGAACTCTGCTTCACTTCTCAGTAGAAATCTGATCCTATGGAGACTATTTTGGATTACTACAATGAGGGATTCATGGTCTCTGAAATGCATCCTGCAAGGAGTCTTACCAGCAAAGAGCACAAGATTGATACTGATTGGTTCTTGTACATCATATATCTTCTAGTTTGCACTCACTATCACCTTTGCTTATTGTTATAGAAATATAACTGTTAATTTGGGGGTGGGCAACTGTTTCGAGCTGGGGGAGTACGTTAGCCCCTAAGGAGACCTTTAAGGGCTGCACCCCATATAAAAAAGCCCCCTTTTTTTATCCAGATGCCCCCAAATGACCCCTAAAATGTAGGGCAATTTTGCCATGTTTTTAGCCCCCCCCTGGCCATCTTATGTCTTTCTTACAACAAGAAGTAACCTAAAGGGGGATCTGAAGGAAGGGTGGCAGCAACAGGTGGCCAGGCTGTGTAATTGTGTAAACTTGGCTGGCAATTTTGAAGTCATCACACTTTGGGACAAAAAAAATGGGGGGAAGACATTGGATCTCACAAAAAACAGTCCTGGGGGCTGCATGTTGCCCATGGAGCACACTTCCCCACCCCCAGTATAAACTAATGCATTGTTCACATTAGAAAATCAGCTTTGCCAGTGATGTAGGAGTAACAGAAAAAAATTGGAGAGTACAACATACTGGCTAGACTCCTATCAGTGCACTACATTAGTTGTTGTACTTTTCCAGGGTTATGTAGAAATGCTGAGGAAAAGCAGACAAAGGTTTGCATCATCTTGGAGTAGACTGTCATGCCACTCCTTAAGAGTTTGTCTTCCTTGGAAGACAAATCAGATGTACAGCAGCTAGAGCAGATGTCTAATAGCCAGCCTAATAGCAGCCAAGTCCTCCTCCTCTTCAGTAAGAAGAGGAACTGGAAAAAAGACCCACCCTTCCCAGTCCTTGAGAGAGCTGAAGGCTTTGGCATCTGCTGTAGACCCTTCCCCACTGATGCAGTGAACGAATATTGTACACAGCTGTGAAAATCACTCTTTAAATACTATCTGGAACATGGACATTGGCTGAGCTGGCTGCTTTTATATGCAGGGAGCTTCCTCCAGTCAAACTACTGGGATCTCCAAACGAGATCTGTCAGAAGACGAGCTTGAGTAGCTTTAAAAAAGCACTAAAGATGGATCTCTTTCGGCAGGCCTCTCCTGATTAGATCCCGGCCTCAGGAGCTGTGTCTCCTGGCCTCTTTTAGTCTCGCTGGCTGTTGATTTTTGCATCTGTTTATTTATGTAATTTTAGTTTAGGTGGATTTTAATTTGATACTAGTTTAATATCTTTTTATGGGGGAGGGGGTGGGTGGGTGGGGCTTAGGGATTTTAGTTAGTATTGTTGCATTTTAAGCTGCCCAAATTGTTTTTAACAGAGGGGCAGGATGATGATGATGATGATGATAATAATAATAATAATAATAATAATAATTTGACCTGACTTGGCTATTTTAAGTATAGTCAGCCCTCTGTATCCATGGATTCTGCACCAACAGATTCAACCAATCGGGGGGGGGGGAATCCAAAAAGTAAACCTTGCTGTTCGCCATTTTATATAAGGGATGCCATTCTAGTACACCATTGTATATAAGGGGTTTCAGCATCCACAGATTTTGGTATCCACAGGGGGTCCTGGAAACAAACCCCAGTGGAGACAAAGGCCCACTGTACTGGATTTATGACTCTCAGACTGTTTACAGACTCTTCTACCTGGACTGCTTGGATTCTATTCTGATCTACAGCTTCTTCACCTTGGCCTGTTTGATATCAGATACTTTTTGTTGTTACTGTTTCTGAACTTTGGACACTGAATTCTGGTTCAGTGTTGAGAGGGGCACATAGACCTACAAAACTGTTTGTTGAATATTGAGTAGGTACTAGGCACATTGCATATGTTCAATGGATCTACTCTAGCTAGGAGTAACAACAGGGTTCAAGCCATAATCTGTGGGTTTTGACAGCCTATTTCAACAATGTCTTAATCCTTCCATGGTCACAATGCCTGTTGCCTTTTCTCTCATGCTTCCACTGCCTACATTGGTGCAGTTACAGCCATGTAGAGTATCAACTTGATTCTATCCATTGTGCTGCCTGTGTGAGCTCATCTGCATGACAGGAAAGATCAACAGTGTGGAAAATTACTTTTGGGACTATAACCCCCTTTATCCCCCAGCTGACCATGCTGGCTAGAGGATAAGGGAAGCAAGAGTGCCAAGAGTAACTTTTCCAACCACACTTCCCTATGTCAAAAACAAGAATGCTAAGGAGCTAGAGCTTCTGCGCCATGCATATCTGCAGTAATAGTCATTGGTAGTGTTAGCCAAACAAGTTCCTGAACATTGCATATCTGCTGTAGAAGTCAGCTTTTTTGTCGGGGAGGGGTTAGGATCAAGGACAGGGTGGGATACAGGGAGAAAGGTGGAGCTAGAAAGCACCTTCTTGAAAGATATCTTAAGCAAGTCTACAGCTCAGTGGAAAACAAATCCATGGCACACAAAAGGTCATTGGCATCCTTAGATGGGGATGGAAAAGGTTCTCATCTGAAACCCTAGAGACCCACTACCAGGCATGGAGACAATACTGAATCACAAAGGAACAAGGCCCCTTTCGCTATGCATTTATAGCATTCTCATTTCACTTTAACTGCCATGGCAACATCCTATGGAATCCTCAGCTAGGCAGTTGAGGGAGGGTCATTTAGAATTATCAGCCAGAGTGCACAACTGCTTCACAAAACTACAAACCCCAGAATTCCACAGAATGCAGCTGTGGCAGTAAAGACTGAACCATAGTGCTATAATTTTGTTGTTTGAGAGAGCCCCTGGTATAAGACAGGTGCCTATGTTTTTATGGAATTCTATGCCTCGTGGAAGGGGGAATTGGAGAAATATCTGGCTGTGTCTCCCATAGCATGGGGTCCTCTGGAGATCTCAGTGGATGATGTAATCCTTTCACACCTGGCTACACAGGTATAGCCAGGTGCTTCTTTGATCCTCCACCCTTGTTTCTGTACTAGCCTCAGCACTGCAAGGCAGGCTGCAGCAACTCAGTAAGTTGGGTGTGTGCGCTTGGGCTACTGCAGAGGGAGGAAGGGAATACCATCCTCTGCAATGACTAAACAAAATGCATATGCAGGTGCAAGGTGGAATTATGCCAGTGTATGTCATTGTTAGGATGCTAGCCAGGATGTGATAAGTGTCAGGCCCATGGCCCCCACAAACGAGGAGGCTGACACGCCTCTAGCCTGGGGGCCCAGGGGCCTGGGATTAGGAGGGCCCCATGTGTGATGTTATTGCAAATTTTTATTATGTAAATCCATTTAGTTTTTTTAAATTAACTATAAATATTACTTTGGTGCCATAATTTAAACTGACTTGTTTTAATTTTTATCCTAAATCCTGTAGAGCATCTCACTGCCCTTAACCTTAGCAGTAGGTAGGGGCCCTGCCAAAGATCCTGGCCTGGGGGCCCACTTCAGGATGTGGGGGCCATGGTCAGGCCACCAACCTCATGTTTATTTCCTCCAAACTAATATTGCAGAACATTGACTTGGGAGCTAAACAAATCCACCCCACAATCTCTGTTAAGAGTTTCGAGACTGGATTTTGATGATAGTGGTTCTGAAAACTAATCCTATGCAACTTTAAATTACAAAAATGAAATAACAGAACAAATCTCTTCAAGATGTATGCAGCTTCCACTGCCAGTCCATTAATTTGCTTGCGGCATAATGCTAAACAAACGGATCAAATGCAGGCAAGCATTAATATCTCCCACTGCTCTGCAATAAGTGCATTGCAAGGCTCCCAGAAGCCTTGTCTGACATGAAAATTCCCTTGTTAAAATTCCACACGGAGATGCCCATTTACAGTCGGGAAATGTTATAGAACTGAATTTCTTCTGCCCCCGCCCCCGTTTCACCAATTAAAAAAGCAAGAAAGAAATTAAAAATTCTACCACTGTATACTTTGCTTCTATTTGCTTTTAAATTTCTGTTGGCTTAGAAATTCTTCATTTTGCATTCTTTGCTTGTTTCTTTTTTCTTTTCTTTCTTTCTTTTTTTTTGGAGCATATTACTCCACCCTCCCCCACAAAAGATCTTGCCATTTCGAGAGAGAACAGTTTCCTTAGGCCTTCTAACTTTACACTGTGAAATACAATTCCCCAACCAGAGATGAGATTTGTTGTTTTGACAAATCCCCTGGAGTACAGGGCTAACATGACTTAAAGCTTACAACATAAAATCTGCTTTTTGCCTCTTTATCCAAGGGAAAAGGTGTTATCTGATTGTGGCTAAGATGGCGGGGGGAGGGATCCAGTTCTAATACAGGATCTGAGGTTTCATGGATCAGCCAAGGCTTCCAAATGTGGGCAAAACATTGCTAGATTTCAGATTACACCTCTGTAAAACCAAGAAGATGAAAACTCATTAAGGCTACCAGATCCCAGGGCCTGACCATGAGTCTCCAGTTTTCATGAGTCATCTCCACACAGAAGATGAGGGTCTAATTCTCCAGTTTTGGTTGAGTCAAAGGAACATTATAGAGAGGAAAAGGCTGTGTGCAAATCTTCAGCTCAAGTTGGGAAAGAAGTAGCTTGCTAAAATTTGCAAGGCTTAATGAATTTGTTGCTGCAACTTTCAAAGATGCTCCAGGGGAGCTATATATTTGTTTAGTTAAGTTCTTCCTTCCCTGCCAGTATTGGTGGAAGTAGGGCTCATACATTGCTCTGCTCTGCATCCACTTTCTGGCTAGAAGCATGTAGGCCTAGATTAAATGTTCCGAACCATATCTCCCTAAATAGGTGAGAAGGAATAAGCTCATTTCAATACAGGAACAGCCCCTTTAATTAAGATTTCTCTCTTAATTTTCAAACAGAAAATATGACGTGTGTGTTTGAATGATAAGCTGTGAATGATGATGGTTTGCATTTAATGCATAAAGCTTAACAATATCGTGAGGCCTAGGTCCCAGATTTTGATTTCTAAATCTCCAGGTTTGGGATGATGCTGAACATACAGCCTTAGAATTCATAGCTGGATCTCATTAACAATGAGCTGAAGTAGTGACTCACAGAATCCAACTACATACTATAATTCTGGCACAAAAGGATCACGTGTTCCTCATACTTTGCACTAGTGTAAAGATGCTGAACCATTTTCTTTTGAAGCTGGATTGCTCTGGTACCTCTCTCCCAGACTTCCCCTACACTGCCCATGCCACTTGCAGGACTCTGCATCACTGTGTTGGATGGAGACAGACTCCCCCTGCTTCACAGCGTTATAACTCTCATTCATATCTATGAAAATGTAGATGTTGAAGGAACAATTTCAAATCTGTTTACTTGCGTATAAAGTTCATGAGCAACTCAGGGGCACCCTGACTAATTGGCAACCTTAGATGAAACCTCAGTATTTTTTAAAAAAGTTATCCACTACTTTTAGATATCACTTGTTGACATATAAATCCTTCTTTCTTGGAACATTAAACATGATCATTATGGCCTTGTTGAGGTTTCCTTCCTCCACAGATCAATGTACAGGTTGCCCCATATCTGCAGGAGATACATTCCCGGACTTACTGTGGGTATGTGAAACTGTGGATAATAGTGAACCCTATTGAAATGAATGACTTCCAGCCCAACTTCCAGTGAAAGCATACCATAGAATTGTGCTGGAGGACCTAGAAAATGCCTAAAGAGGACATATTTTTTTCAGGTGTGAATAAGTGAAACAGTGGATACCAGTCCCTTAGTTACGGGGGTTGATCTGTAGTTGCAAACTAGAAATCAGGGGCAATAATGTCCTAGAGGATAAAGTACGCAACACCTACAAAACTGTAGTTGGATCTAATTGCACCAATTTTGAAACAAAACATGGTGTATCATTAACATACTCGTACATATGGAACAGTGCAACCATGCAGAAATCATCTCTTGCAGAAGTAGCTTTTTCTCATCTTGACCACTTTTGAATTGGTTTTGATGTGGAGGACCTGATCAAACCCCAAGTCATGACACTGACTAACTTCCAGTGAATGATACTCTGGCTTTTCTTCGCAAACGAAGATCCAGGAAGGACTCATCCCGCGCCTTCTGCAAGCGCGCTGATGACTAAAAAGGCCAATCCGAGATAAACAAGTCCGGTTGCAAAAAGTGCAGCAGAAGGTCTCCTTGGGTGATGTTTTTGGGTTGTGATTCTTTCTGCGTTGTCGTTTCTCTTCAAGACTTGTTCGTTGTGAGTTCTCAAATAAGGCTGCAGCATTGTGGATAGTGCGTCTCCATGCCTCCCGATGTGAGGCCAGGGCAGACCACCGTTGGTGATCAATCTGGCCAAGCCTGAGATGTTGTTTCAGGGAGTCCTTGTATCGCTTTTTTGGAGCGCCCCTCCCACGCTGACCCGTGGCGAGTTCACCGTAGAGTAGTATTTTTGGGAGGCGCTCCATCAATTCTAATGTTCTCAGAAGACATGGCAAATTGTGGGAGATTCTTGCAATCACGATTCAAAAACTGAATGAGTAAATATTGCTCAATATAAACTCCACATGTCATAAAATGAGTTTTACTGAGTCACAAGAAGGGCCCTTTCACACTGCATAGTTATAGCACTTTGATTCCAATTTGACTGTCATGGGTGCATCCTATGGAATCCTGGGGTTTGTAGTGTGAGGAGATACTAGAGCTCTCTGAGAAAGAATTCTAACCAGCCTTATCACCAAATCTGTTGTGATAATGCCACATAACGTACGGCCCTATCTGCACCAGACTTGGGGTATGCCACCTAAATCCAGGTTTTAGTAAATGCAGTTTTTTTCTGGAGCTTGCTTGAAACTCTGGAGAAAACTGTGGTGTGAACAAAGGTTCCATACTGGATTTGGGAGGTGGGAAGGCAGGACAATTGCTGCCTGACAGGCACTGCCATTTCCCCTGTCCTTGGCACTGCCACTGCTGGCTCGCCTGCATCTGGCTGCTTGTTCTGAGGGCAGAGTGAGTGGTTGCACTGGGGGTAAAAATTCAGATGAACCAAATTCTGGCTTTGGCCACTGTATGGTGCTTAAATCTGGTCCAGAGTACGGTAGTCCAAATTTCATCTGGCCAAGCTCTGGTGCAGCTCCGGGCCAAAGTAGTATGAATTTCAATCAGATTTTTATCCCGTGTAGACAAGCCCAAGAAGAGTGCTTTTCTCTTTGACAAAGCTACTTGGTGATCTTCTGAGACCATTGACTACCCCTATCTCACTTACTTGCAGGGTAGTTGTTAAGATAAAAGAATAAAAACCTTATAGCTGGGATTTATAGATGAAAATTGCATGCCAGGCCCAAGATATGGAAAGAATGTTGAGTTTGAAATACTTCACCTTAGTTACACATCTGCTTATAGCTGGTCCCATAAGGGGTTCCAAATCTGGAAGAGAATCTGTCAGAATCTTCCACAAATCTGTCCAACTATTTCTGCTTAAGCACTGTATAAATCTATCACACTGTGCCACATTGGTTCCTATTCATGAAATTAGTCATACAGTCCAGCAACACTTTTGTCTAGGATCAACTAATTGGAAAATACGCAAAAGGGCAATGCAGTCCTTCACACGACCTCACAGAAGGTCTATTTCTTATTCCATACTGTGTTTAGAGCTTGGGCTTTCTGGTTTTGTTTTGCTGTTTTGTTTAGTGCCAGGAGATTAAGGGCCCCATGTGTGGCAGCAACAGCAACAGCAGCATCAAACTTAATGGTGTGTCACTACCATTCACCTTCACAATGATTGTTCTCAAATGGGCAGGGACAGGGAGCCAAGCAGGGAATCTGTTTCCACTGAGTAGCAACACAGAACATCTGCCCCCCTCCCACTATCATGTATTTATGCAATACTTTCTTCTGTTCCAAGAGTTATTTGAGCATAATAGCAGTTATGTTTTAGGGAGTCAGCATTTCTGGCAAAAACAGAGGGACAGTTCCATTTTTACTGCTATTTTGCAAAGTATGCTTTTCTGCTTCAGATAATGTCACAGTTGCTGCCCCACCCCCCAACAGAATTACAGGATAAGCATAGTCTGGAAAAGTTCCTTTTTTGGACTAGAATTCCCAGATTCCTGGGAGGGTTCTAGAAGTTCTACTCCAAAAAGTAACTTTTCCAAATGCTGTGCCAAAGGCCCTTTTAAAGTCATGTGGCACTCTGTTAATTACATGAATTCATTTCTTTTGCCAAGTCAAGCTTTTACAAAGCATATGCGGAGCAAAGAGATGGAGGAAAAAAAACCCATAGGGACAGATATTATAACCTCTTAATAGTCTAACATGAATTTAAAGCAAACATCTGGCAAAGGGCTCTGAAATTGACACATTAGATATATCTCAGACTCACATCTGGTTATTTGGATGTTTCGAAGCCTCCTGTTTGTGGCCATGTCCTGTTTGAAAAATAATGTTGTAAATTGGCTCTATTTGCATAACTCTGTAAATAGGGTGCTGGTTTTCCAAATACTCAGTCATTCAACTGTTCTAGAAAATGAGGCGTATACTCAGAATAACAGCAGCATGGAGTGGAGGTAAGTAAAGCAGGGACTACCAAATGTCAAGAATAACTCAGGTATTATTAAGATAAACAGCAATCACTGACTTATAAAATGTCTGAGTACTTAGATAAAACTGATGTTTTAAACTGAAGCCCTCCCTCTCCTTCTGAAGCTCTACTGTCTTAGACTTGTAAGTCTTTAACTTTCTGAGCTGCAACCTTCTTGCCTCTAAAGCCCTTTTGTTTATTCACACTTTTCTGGTGAATAGCCTCTGTGGCCCAACCTTCTAGGAGATTTGTTTTGTCAGCTTTTTTTCTCCTGACACCTCCTTTTCTTAGTTCTCTTTTCTCTTCTTCCTGCCTTCTGGTTTCTTCATCTATTTCTCCTGTGGGTCTCTGCTTCTTATCTCTCTGCCTGTTAGGCCCCTCTTTTTGTACATCTGAAAGAAGTTAAAGACACTAAACTATTGGGCAAAGTTTAAAATTTCAGCAATGATTTTCTTACTTTTCTTACCTTTTGAAAATACAGCAAATTTATATGGAGGCCCCAATACTACACTTAGCAAAGAGGGGAACAGAACTTACTATAGCACCTGAGACTAGGGTCAAATAATCTGTTAAAGGACAATAGTGTTATCAGTTTGTTTTTTCCACTTGTGTGAATGGGCTCATTTCCCTACAGTTTGGTCAGGCCTAGAAAGTTACTTGTTTTTCTAACACATTACTTTGGTAACAAGTTAGAACAGTTGCTTTTTTGTCTGTTGGAATGGTCTGCCTATTGCACATCACTGGATTGTGTACACTGACTCAACCTGAGCAATGTAAGGGGGCAGCATTGCATTTGTGGAGGACTGCTTTGTAATGCCTTCTGCATTTCTCCTAGATCAGTGATTCCCAAAGTGGGCGCTACCACCCTCCTGGTGGGCGCTGCAGCGATCCAGGGGGACGGTGATGGCCACAGGTGCATTTGGGGGTGATGAATAACTGTAAGGGGGCGGTGAAAGCATAAAAGAAAGAAGAGAAGATTTAGAAAAATTGATTTATGTATTCCACTCATAATGCTTAATTTTTCTTTGAACAATGTACTGGACGTTGGCTTGGTTCCATCTGTCGGGGATGCTTTGATCAAAATTTCCTGCGTGGCAGGTGGTTGGACTGGGTGGCCCTCGTGGTCTCTTCCAACTCTACAGTTCTATGATTCTATGATTCTATGATCTTATTTTCAAACACTAAAAGAAAAATTTATCAAACAACCGACATTGGCAAAGCTCTTTTCAACTGCAACCACACAAGATGGCGATGGCTTGTTTGCTTCTTACAATATTTTGTTAATGATCGACAAATCGAGAAAACCTCATACTATTGTTGAAGAACTAATTATACCGGCTATAAGTGAAGTAATACATACTGTGCTACAGAAGCCAGCATCTGATATTATCAAGAAAATTTCATTGAGCAATAATATAGTGCAAAGAAGAATTGATGAAATGGCTCAAGATGTTGAAGATTCCTTGTGCGGCTATTTAAAAACATCTTGGTTTTCTATTCAACTTGATGAGTCAACTTTGTTAGGAAATGAAGCTTTACTTTTAGCATACGTGCGGTTCACAAAGGAAGAACGAATTTGCCAAGAATTATTATTTGCTAAATATTTGCAAACTGCTACTAAAGGAGAATCAATATTTCATGCATTGGATGAGCTTTTTAAAGAAAAAGAAATACCTCTGAGTAATATCTTATCAGTAGCCACAGATGGTGCTCCAGCGATGGTAGGGAGCTACAGGGGTTTTCTTGCATATTTAAAAAAGGAGGTGCCAAATGCATTCACAGTACACTGTATCATCCATCATCAACATCTAGTTGCCAAAAATTTAAGTGCACGCCTACATAATTCATTACAATATGTAATTAAAGCTATCAACACAATCAGAAGCAAATCATTGAATGACAGATTATTTAAACAGCTTTGTACTGAAAACGATGAAGAATTTAATCGTTTGCTGCTTCATATAGAAGTTCATTGGTTGTCAAAGGGTGCCTGTTTAGATAGGTTTTATAAGCTGTTTAACTCACTGCTGGAGTTTTTGAAAGATAAAAATGATGCTTTACGATCCAATTTAA
Source organism: Gambelia wislizenii (assembly GCA_030847615.1). Classification (NCBI taxonomy): domain Eukaryota; kingdom Metazoa; phylum Chordata; class Lepidosauria; order Squamata; family Crotaphytidae; genus Gambelia; species Gambelia wislizenii. Next base: position 372,683,862 of record JAUMIR010000001.1, read on the forward strand.
TTCAATCCAAAAGTGACATCGCTTACTTGACTGACTTGTTTAAAAAATTTAATGAAAACAATCTTCAGCTTCAAGGTGATGAACTGAATTTAATAAAAACAAAATCTGTTATTTCTGCATTTGTGACAAAACTTCTGTACAAACGAAATTTTGGATGAGGGGAATTCAGCCAGTTACCAAATTTATCAGGAGCAGAAAAAAAAAAAAAGATGAAGACATACTTTCTTATTGTGAGCACTTGGATGCTCTCCATTTAGATTTTAATCAAGGATTTGATGGTATTTTGAAAATGAATATACCTGATTGGATTTTGCATCCTTTTTCAAGTGCAAACACAGAAGAATCTCCACAGTTACAAGAAGAACTGATGGAAGTAACTACAAATGATGAATTGAATTTAAATTAAAAAGCGGCTACCAACCATTCTAGCTGCAAAAGGAGATCCCTATGGCTTATCCTGAAATATGGGCTGTAATTCAAAAGTTCTTAATTACATTTCCTTCATCATATTTAGTGGAACATGGATTCAGTACGGTAACCAATTTATTAACAAAAAAAGAAACCAATTGCAAATAGTCAATTACGGTGATTTAAGATTACTGCTGACGAAAATAGAGCCGAGGATTACTAAATTGGTAGCAGCATACCAGGTTCATCCTTCTCATTAAGATGATTTCAAGTCTTTTAACTTTTTTTGTATTATCTTTCTATTCTGAGTTCAATAAATAGTTTCATAATTTCAAATTTCAATGTTTCTAATTTACACCTTTCTTTACTACTATATTTTACGAAAAAGGTAGAAATATTAATACATATATCCTTCTGTTTAATTGCTATTAAAATTTTTAAAAAATTAATTTCCAGGGGCCGCTGAGTAATATTTTTTTCTGGAAAGGGGGCGGTAGGCCAAATAATTTTGGGAACCACTGTACTAGATAGAATATCTAAGGTGCAATATGTGCGTTGGCCATTTGGGGGAACTGGGGAGCATTTTCCTGCATTTTCCAATGGCACAATAAGAATTTGTTAGTACTGTAATAACTAACACAGCAAGTCAGCTTTCTGCACTGTTTCTAACAGTAATGAACTGCAGGTGATTTGAGTAGTAAGTAAAGTCACTATTCTTTTCTAAAAAGTCACTATTCTTCTCTAAATTTAAAACAAATTTATTGGTGCTCTGCCAGCACTGCATAACAAATATATGGTGTCCAGAGATGTAATATAATATATTTCCATAATAGCTTTGAACAATCTTCTCCAACCTGGCAACTTCAGGCTCCAGATATGCTGGTTGTTACTCCCAGCAATCCTCAGCCCTCAGTCATTAGCAATAGAGGTTGACAATGATGAACTGTCAACCTGAATATAAAGAAATGTGTACAGTATTTTATTTTTATGTTTTAATATTTCTTTGTTAACAACAATCTGTATTCTCAACTATTTGCATTAGACAAAGTCAATAGGTACTATTCTTCCCAGCATGGAAAGGCCCTTTGTTGGAATAGATATTAAATATGAGTGGGGGGGGAGAGAGAGCAAATCCTAATTCAACACTAAACAGCATGGTTCAATACATGGGGAACCAAACCCAGACCTTAAAGCAGGTATGGGCAACTGCACTGGGGCTGGTGGCTAATTTTTACCCTCACCCTTTGAAGTGCAGTACTGACACTTTCTGAATGATCCAGAAGTCACTTTTCATTCTGTTTTGCCTTTATTTTCAGGGAATTTTCATCTACTTTTGTTTCATTTTGTTTTGTTTCTGGGGGCTGGGAGTTTGAGGGGAGGACAATGAAGCCTATTTGCCACATATATTTTTGAGAAGGTCTGGGTAATTTGGGGGAGAATTTTTCATTGGGGGAAAAATGGGAGGGTCTAGGCCTTTGTGGGGTGTCCTAGTGGGCTTTGGAAAACATAAAAGAAGGAGTTGAAAACTGGGTGTGGCCTACATGCTGCAGTTTCCTACCCCTACAATAATGACTAAAGCATTCAAAGCCCTTTTCCTAATTTGCCTGGATGGCTGAATCTACCTGGTTTTTGTTTTTCCCACATTCATCTGTTTTAAGTCTCTCGGCCTCTTCAAAGATGATGAAATTTGGAAATGGTGGTAAATTTTAATCAGACAAACAAATTGAAATAACATTCTTGCCTATTTTTACCTAGAATTTCTCTTTCATTCTGGAAATGAGATACCAGTAAGACAGCTTATGGATGAGAAACAAGAAATGTAAAAAAATGTAAAAAAGATAAAAAATAAAAAAATTGGGCTCCTTTTATCACATGTGGTGGAGGTTCTGAGGAAGCGAAGAAATATTGGCATAAGATACACAATACTATCAAACAAACTTTGAAGGTAGATTTCCAATGTGATCCAGAAATATACCTATTAAATATGATACATAATGTCAAAAGCTGGAAACAAGGAAAGTATGAAAATCCTGTTATATATAGTAACGGCGGCAAGAATCATATATGCGAAGAATTGGAAGAGCCAACAAGGACCAACGATAGAAGAATGGTTAATAAAATTATACGATATGTATGAGATGAACAAATTAACGATGTTGTTGGATGTGGAAAAGTCTCAAAAAATTGTGATTGGAAAATTCGAATCCTACTATGGAAAGAAAAGTGGGGGGATGAGGCAACAATAAGCATAGAGTGATAAAGAAGTAGATTAAGAATATAAAATACAAAATGAGAAAGATAGTCATAACAGAACTAAAATGGAGGATTATAGAAAGAGGAAGGAGAAAGAGGAAGTTTACTTATATGTTTAGATGTATATGTGTTGAATGGAAAAATGAGATAATGAGTGTAAGAAAGTAATGTTTGTAAATGTTTTTTAAAATGTTGTAATAACAAATTAAAAAAAATAATGGCATGGATGAGAAACAAGAACAGAAAGTTAAGATTTTTGAGCTGAAGTGTTTTTTTGTTTTTTTGTTTTTTGAGTTAGTGCTGGGTGGTGTGGTACAGGATCATTACTTGAAGCCTGCTATTTGGACTTTGAATGAGGGTCTCTTTTGTGGCTGCTCCTAGCCTTTGGAACTGCTTGCCAAGTATGGTAGTTCTCATCTGCCAGAAAGCAAATGCTTCTGTTCAGGCTTTGGCCTCAAAAGCTCTTTTACTGGAGCCATGCTAAATATGCTACCAATGGTTATTCTGTGTTTGGTTTCATTGTATTTATTTTACTGGTGCTTTTTGCCTGCATAGACATAGATTGCATTTTGCTTTGCATTTTACTGCTGTTAGCTGCTTTGAGCACTACTGCAAAGGCTGGATACAAATTTAATAGATAAATGAACAAGCAGCTTTGTTGCCGCTGTAAAAGTCCTCTGTGCTTTGCTTGAATGTTTGTAAATAAATGAAATGTTAGATTTGGTCATCCCAGGGGAATGGATTTCTGTAACAGTGTCCCATGATTTCTCACAACGTAGGGAAATATAATCTTAGAGAAAGGACTTTTTCGGACATTAAAAATACAACGCTAGCAGCCTCGCCACGTTGCGAGGCTGCAGCGCTGTAGGGCGTCCCTTTCGGATAACGCCCGTCCCTGCCGGTACTGTTGCAGTACTGCAGGGACATTTGAGCGTTATATTTAGCCGATTTTTACTCACGATAAACTTTCGTGAGTAAAACTCGGCTAAATATAACCCTCAAATGTCCCTGCGGTACTGCAACAGTACCGGTAGGGACGGGCGTCATCCGAAAGGGACGCCTTGCAGTGCTGCAGCCTCGCAATGTGGCGAGGCTGCTAGCGTATTTTTAATGTCCGAAAAAGTCCAAAGAGTCCAAAAACAGAAATGTACCTCAGTGTCCTAGAGAGGCAGCTTTGTCCTAAATACCTTAAGGCTGCATCTGCACTGCAGAAATAATCCAGTTTGACACTATTTTAACAGTCATTGCTCAATGTTATGGAATCCTAGGACTTGTAGTTTGTTGTGGCACCACAGCTCTCTGACAGAGAAGGCTAATTATCTTACAAAACTACAAATCCCAGAATTCCATAGCATTGAGCCATGGCAGTTAAAGCAATATATTTGGGGCAAGGAGAGAGTCCCCTAATGTCAGACTGTCTAGCAATCACAAAAGGGATGGTAATGCTATTTTTGCCTTTGTGTGTACTGTGGTGCAGCTCAGTTGCTTGGTCACATATTTAGTGGAGACCGCTTATATGCTCTACCATGTTTGTTTCTGTTTGCGGTACATGTTGATTCATCCAGAAATGGCAGATATGTAGTCCTCCAGATGTTGCTAAACAGCAACTTTTCATCATTTCTCACCATAGGCTCTGTTAACTATGCCTGATGGAAGTTACAGCACAATATCTGGAGGGTCACATGTCTCTAGCCCTGGAGCAATCGGTAGGAGGCTGCTGTGCTTATATTGGATTGAATTACTTGCTCTCTATGTATGGCTCTATGCATTTATGGCTTTATGCTGCAGGATCATCTGACACATTGAAAGCAGAGGCCAGATACATTAAGTATGGAAGTTAAAAAAAATATACCAACTGGAAATGATGAGGAAATCCTACTCATCTACAGAATCAAAGCTATAATTTTCTTTAAAAGAGTACAATTCAGGTCTTTGAAGCCTATATTTTATGACATTGATGACTTCAGTCAGAGGCATATCTGTTTAAATCACAGTTTCACAGTTCACTCCACCCTCTTTCTCTTCAACTCCCAAATCAAAGTCAGATCCACATAGGCCCAGACACTCCTTCTGATCTGTCTTAGCCTTATATCTTCTCTGAATAGAATAAATGTTGGTATAGTTTGCCAGCAACTATCATTAATAGTGATCAGTTTAAAACCAAAGACAAAGGAATTAGGAATATATGCTATGAAAAGTGAGATGTGCAAACACTTTTTCCTATATAATTTTCTAGGATGTTCTTTTTTCCCCTATGGGAACTACAGTCGCCCCTCCACATTCATGAACTTGAGATTCGCGGTTTTGATTATTCGCGGTTTTGGGAGGGCCCCCCCGGGCCCCCACAAAACCGCGACACGGGGCCACCGGAGGCCCTGGGAAAGCCCTGGGAGGGAGCGGGGAGGGCCGGGGAGACCTCCACGGGGCCTTCGGAGACCCTCCGGAGGCCCCGCAAAGGCCTTGGAAGGGAGGGGGGAGGGCTGGGGAGGCCACCGGGGAGCCTTGCGAGGCTCCGCAAAGGCCTTGGGGAGCACCAGGGAGGCCTCCGCAGGGCCCTGTAAGGCCACGCAAAGGCCTTGGGAGGGAGGGTGGAGGGCTGGGAAGGCCTCCGCGGGGCATTCGGAGACCCTCCGGAGGCCCTGCGAAGGCCTGGGGAGGGAGGGGGAGGGCCGGGGAGGCCTTCACGGGGCCCCCGGAGACGCTCCGGAGGCCCCATGAAGGCCTGGCGATGGGGTGGGGAGGGCTGGGGAGGTGATCCTGGGGCCTCCGGAGACGCTCCGGAGGCCCCAGAAAGGCCTGGGGACGGGGTGGGGAGGGCTGGGGAGGCGATCCTGGGGCCTCCGGAGATGCTCCGGAGGCCCCAGGAAGGCCTGGGGAGGGGTGGGGACGGGGTGGGGAGGCGATCCTGGGGCCTCCGGAGATGCTCCGGAGGCCCCAGAAAGGCCTGGGGACGGGGTGAAGAGGGCTGGGGAGGTGATCCTGGGGCCTCCGGAGACGCTCCGGAGGCCCCAGGAAGGCCTGGGGACGGGCTGGGGAGGCGATCTTGGGGCCTCCGGAGACGCTCCGGAGGCCCCAGAAAGGCCTGGGGACGGGCTGGGGAGGGCTGGGGAGGCGATCCTGGGGCCTCCAGAGACGCTCCGGAGGCCCCAGGAAGGCCTGGGGATGGGGTGGGGAGGGCTGGGGAGGCAATCCTGGGGCCTCTGGAGACGCTCCGGAGGCCCCAGAAAGGCCTGGGTACGGGGTGGGGAGGGCTGGGGAGGCGACCCTGGGGCCTCCGGAGATGCTCCGGAGGCCCCAGGAAGGCCTGGGGACGGGGTGGGGAGGGCTGGGGAGGCGATCCTGGGGCCTCCGGAGACGCTCCGGAGGCCCCAGAAAGGCCTGGGGACGGGGTGGGGAGGCGATCCTGGGGCCTCCGGAGACGCTCCGGAGGCCCCAGGAAGGCCTGGGGACGGGGTGGGGAGGGCTGGGGAGGTGATCCTGGGGCCTCCGGAGACACTCCAGAGGCCCCAGAAAGGCCTGGGGACAGGGTGGGGAGGGCTGGGGAGGCGATCCTGGGGCCTCCGGATACGCTCCGGAGGCCCCAGAAAGGCCTGGGGATGGGGTGGGGAGGGCTGGGGAGGCAATCCTGGGGCCTGCGGAGGGAGGCGGAGGCGGGGAAAAGCGACTATAGGGCCTCTGGATGCCCTGTGGTCGCTTTGGCAGGGAAGGGGGAGGGCAATTGTTATTCGCGGATTTTTCACATTCGCGGGGGTCTGGGGAACCTAACCCCCGCGAATGTGAAGGGATAACTGTACATTAATGGAAACTGAGGGAATTGTATGCTTTCTATAACTGGCCCTGGTTAGCATTCTGGCTGCAGAATTTTGAATCTGCTGCAGTTTCTGAACAGTTTCCAAAGGCAGCCCCACACAGAGTGTGTTACAGTAGTCCAAATGGGATGCACTCAAGGCATGTGTCACCATAGAAATGGGTGCAGATGGTGCACTAGTTTTAGCTGTGCAAATGCACTCCTGCCAATGTTGAATTTCTGTGGATACAGGTTTAGGGTTGAATCCAGGGGGAGCGTAACCCCATCCAGCACAGGCGGAGTCCCTATTCCCTGGTCTGGCTTACAACTGACCAGGATTAAGTCAGGGTTAAGTTTCAATTTGTTTGCTGTCATCCAGTCCATTACTGACAACAGAGTGAATCATTTCCCTTGGAATCAGATGAGAAGGAGGGTTAGAGTTGGGTGTCATCAGCATACTGGTGACATTGAACCCTCAAACTCCAGATTACCTCTCCTAGCAGTTTCATGGTAAACAGCCTAGGGGACAAAAGAGAACCCTGAGGGACCCCACAGGCCAATGGCCAGGGCATCGGAGTTCCCCAGCAGGACCTTCTGAGTTGGCATTTCCAAGACGGACCAGAATCACTGCATAACAGCGCCCCCAAGTCCCATCGCAGAGAGGTAGCCCAGAAGGATACCATGGTTGATGGTACTGAAAGCCACTGAGAGGTCCAGCAGAACCAACAGGGAACACTCCCCCTGTCCAGTTTGTTGTGTAGGTCATCTACCAAGGCAATCAAAGCTGTCTTTATCCTATAAAGCCAGATAGAAATGGATCTTGATTTTCCATTTTATGCAGAACCCCCTGGACCTGGGATGCTCCAGAACCTTGTCCAAAAATGGAGTGTTAGAGACTGGTTGATAATTATTAAGAATGATGGGATCCAGGAAGGCTTTTTCTAGTAACGGCCTCACCATTACTAGAACATAGTAACTATGTTTAAAGGACATAGTTTTCCTTTAAATTCTGCGAGGCTGTGAATTTCATAGATCTTTTTCTCGCTAATTCCCAATCTTCCACTTGGCCAGCCGCCCTCTAGCTGCTTTCACGAGCCAGGAAGGGCAAGGATCTCATCCACATGTGGTGGCTCTCACTTCACCAAGGATCCTGTCCATATCCTCAGGCTGCACAAATTGAAACTTATCCAATGATACAGGACAAGCAGATGCCAAGATTACATGCACTGGACCTCTCTCAACTACAGCATCCAAGTCAGAGCAAACTTGAATAGTTTTGTCTATAAAGTGTCTTGCAAATTCCTCACAGAAGGCTGTTGAGTGGTCTGTTCTCTTCTTCTTCTAAAATTTATTTTATTGTGGGCCAGAGTGTAAAAGGCTCCTGATCATTTGAGACAGCTTCGTTGGATAACACTGTGCAGATGCAATGGTGGCAGAGAAGTATAATTTATTCACCGCCACCATTCCCATGGCATAGGAGCTGGTAGTGGAATTATGCACATTTTTTTCTACATTCAGAATTCACAAGCATGGCAACTTCTGTTTTCATTTACATTCCAAGAAGTTTCAAGCTGTTTGCTTGTGTTAAGATTTAACAACAAAATCACAGCTATTCATTTTTTATCAGCATCTTAGCAACATAGAAACACATGTGTACTGTAGCTTTATGAATTTGATTCAGCATACATTTACATAGACTCTATAACAATTCCATACAAAAGAATTTCAGGTCTGGTGAAAGAATGGATGTTCACTTTTTTATCCCAGAACAATAAGAGTTACAAGCAATCGTCCCAAATATAGTAGCAGATTCTTTTTTTTAACTTTATTTTTTATTAAGTTTTACACATAAAACATCCAACAAACATAACACTTATCATTTAAAAACAAGCAATTTTCCTTAAAAAACCCCAAAACCTCCTTTATCGTATCTTAAGTCACGTTACTGCTTTACTACCCCAATATACTTGTTTCCCATTACCCATCTTTAATAAATGTATATCTTCATTATTTTAAACTTCAACTGCTTTCATTATTTTACACTCCATGTAAGTATATCACACAAATGACAATATTTCAAAAATTTTGATTTTTTATTCCCCCTTAACAGTCTTCTTAACAGATTCACTCTCCAATCCTCAAACTTCTTTCTATTCTTTAATATTACTCGTTTTTTTAAGCCTACATACATATCCATTACTCCTCATTTCCTATCTCAAAACACATATCATGCATCCACCAATATCTTTAATTCTACATCCATTTCCCAATATCTTTATATATATCATTAGTTTTTTTCCAGTGGTTCAATACAGCATCCTTTCTCGTCTTACCACTTCTTTTATTTCTATTTGTTAGATCATCTAATTCTATCATATCTAACAATTTCTCTTTCTGTTCTTCAATTGTTGGCACCTCTTTTAATTCCCATTTTCTCGCTATGACCAGTCTTGCAGATGTTATCATATACAGTAAGATCTTCCAATATTTATTTTCTTCCTTCTTACTCAAACCTTTAATCATGTTCAATAAGTAAAGTTCAGGAATAAATTCTATTTTAACCAGTAGAAATTGTTTGATATTCTCATGTACTTTTAACCAGAACTTTTAAATCTTACTGCATTTCCACCACATATGTACTAAAGTACCTTGGAAGTTGCCATATTTCCAACATGTACTATTTATCATTTTTTCCATTTTATTCAGTTTCATTGGTGTAAAGTACCACCGTTGCATAGTTTTGACATAGTTTTCCTTTAAATTCTGCGAGGCTGTGAATTTCATAGATCTTTTTCTCGCTAATTCCCAATCTTCCAGATCTAATGAATGGCCTATATCTTGTGCCCATTTCAACATATAAACTTTAATACAATCTTGTTCTAGTTTTCTTGTTAGTAATAGTTTGTATAATTTCGAAATCTGATTCTTCTTTTTTTTCATCCAAATCAATTTATCCAAGTCATTTTCTTTTTTATTATTATTAATTTTTTGAGAAAGTTTTTGCAAACATTATCTACTACTTGTTCCAATTCGTACAATTCATAAAAATCTTACATATATACATTAAAATAAAAATACCGACTTCCTCTGTACAATAACACAGAGTTTTCTATCCTAATTGTTTTATTATATCTTCCCTTAACCCCCTTAAATTGTGTTTTCCTACTGTTAACTGTGAAAAGTTGTTACTCTCTCTTCCACATTCCATCCCCAATGTCACCTATAATATTATATAGGTCCTTTTCGCTTAATTCAGTTATTCTTTTCTATAATTCTAGTTCTATAATTCCAGGCTCATATTAATATTCCATCTTTTATTGCAGTAGTTCGTTAATGGAGACAACTCCATTTCTAATTTCTCTGTTGATTTTTTTATTCAGTATGTGAGTTAGTGAATCATTATCTCTCATTTCGAATGCCTTTTCTAGCCATACATCAATTTGTGGTATTTCTTTATTCTTCCATTTTGCAGCTGCGTTTATAGGTGCACCGTGCTAAGGTATAGTAGTATTCTCCACTATCTCCTCTCTTGTTCCTTTTCTATCATCAATGTGATATTCAATAGATACAACTTCGGGTTGAGATCAAATTGTATATTTAAGATTTTTTGTATTATCACATGCACTTTTTTCCAATATTTTTGCATAAACAGACATTGCCACCATTCATGCATTAATGTGCCTGTTGCTTTGTCACATTTCCAGCATGTTTTTTCCTTAGATCCAAATATTTTGTTCAACTTTACTGGTGTTAAATACCATCGATTGCTAATTTTAAGATAGTTTTCTTTCAGTGCCTGACACGCTGTGAACTTTTTTGTTTGTCTTCAGGCCGTTTCCCACTCCTCGATAGTTATCACTTCTCCCACATCTCTCGCCCATTTGACCATAGCTTCTCTGTCTCTGTTTCAAGTTGCCTTGATAGAAATAAATTATAAAATTTAGTTATTTTTCTCTTTTCTTCTCCCCATATTATTTTATCAACTTCCGTCAGATCTTCCAAGAAGCCAACATTTCCTTTATCTTGTTTAAATCTATTATTTATCTGTTGATATGTCAGCCAGTTTAACTCCCATCCTTCTTCCTTCAGTTCTTCTTTTGTTTTAGTATCAGTTATCGTCTTCCCCTTCTTTTTAGTCAAATCAGAGTAAGTAATCCATCTATTCGTTGCTCCGATTTGTCCCCTTCTGCCCATGAAGGCTTTTATTTTTTTTTTATTTAGTGAGTTATTTATACCCTGCTCTTCAACCACAAGACTATCAGAGCGGCTTATAAATTGTTTTAAGCAATAGCTATTTACACATCTACACTGCATTAAACAGTTTCCAATGTGTGTTAGCTAATTGCCCCCCACAAACTGGGTCCTCATTTTACCAACCTACGAAAGGATGGAAGGCTGAGTGAACCTTGGAGCTGGCTGGAATCGAACTTACAATGTGGTGGCTTGCAGTACTGCCATTCTTAAGTTTTAATTTTCCCCATTTATTCAATTCCTCTTTTACTTTCCCCAGGTTTTCTTATAGTTGTTATCTGAGATCCAGGTTTCTGTTGTTATCATAGAGATGAAGGTTTCTGTTGGAAATCCAAATTCCTAAGTATCTCACTTTTTTTCTTCCAATTTTATACCCTGACAATTCTTCCAGATTTTCTTGCTCTTTTTTGCCATATTTTTTGTTAATTTTAACATCTTATCTTTGTTGATTTTAAATCCCGCGAATTTGCCTAATTTGGCCATTGCTCTGATTAGCCTCCCTATGTTCTCCAAAGGATCCTCCAGCACTATGGCCAGATCATCCGCAAAGGCCATAACTTTGCATTCTTGATTTTTAACTTTTAATCCCCAAATTATCTTATCCTTTCTGATTTTATTCATTAAAAACTCCAGTACTGTAATAAATAATAATGGTGACAGGGGGCAGCCTTGTCTAGTCCCTTTTTGAATCTCTATTTCTGATGTTTTTTTGCCATTTATTATAATATTTGCCTTTTGTTCTACATAGATTTTTCCTATATTGGCAGATATAAACTGGCCAAATCCTAATTCTTTTATCATCTGAGTTAAACAGCTCCAATTTATATTATCAAACGCTTTTTCTGCCACTTTTCTTTCATTATTTTTTTCCAAAAATTCTAATATATTCACTACATTCCGTATGTTGGCCAATAAGGATCTTCCTGGTAGAAAACCTTTTTGGTCTGTGTGTATAATACCTTTCAATACCCTCTTTAATCTGCTTGCTATCATAGTGGCATAGATTTTGTAATCCACATTTAGCAGCAAAATTGGGCGGTAGTTCTTAACGTCTGTTTTATCTTTCCCTTCCTTCAAAATCATCACAATGTTGGCTTTCTTCCATGTCTCAGGCATGCCCTCTGTATGAATCAAATTTATCACTTCTAACAAATGAGGCGCAATTTCATTTTCAAAAGTTTTATAGAATATTTCAGTGAAGCCATCTGGCCCTGGTGATTTCCCACTCTTAAGATTCTTAATAGCTGTCATTAATTCTTCCTTATCAAACAGTTTTGTCAGTTCAGCTCTTTGAGGTTCCGTTAAGGTCGTAAAGCTATTTTCGTCCATGTATTGTATCAGTTCTTTGTTCCAGCTGTCATTTTGGCTTTTGGCTTTGTACAGTGAAGAGTAAAATTCAAGGAATATCCCTTCTATTTCTTTTTGGGATGTTAGTAGTTTTCCTGCTGCTTTGATTTCTGTGATTCCATTCCTATCTCTTTCCTGTTTCAATTTATATGAGAGCCACCTCCCTATCTTGTTGGCACATTCAAATTGTTTTTGTTTAATTCTTTTCAGTTTGTTTCCTATCTCCTCCACCATTTTAGAATTGATCTTCTTATTTATTATTACTATTTCCTTCTGTATGATTGGGTTTTGAGGTTCCTTTCTTAATTTATCCTCCTGTATCTTTAATTTTTGTAGAAGGTCTTGATTCTTTTGTCTCTACAATTTAGCAATCTCAGCTCCCCGAACTGTAGCTTTGAATGCATCCCAAATAATATTCATCTTGGTATCCTCTTTCTTATTTACACTAAAGTATGATTTGATGCTACTCCTAATTTTATCCACAAATCTTGTATCTTTTAACAAGTTCTCTTTTAGTCTCCAAGTATACTCCCTCCTGGGTAATATCATAGTCATTTTTATCGTGTTGTGATCAGATAGTAATTTGGGTATTATTTCCATATGTCTTATCTTAGGGAGTCCAAAACATGTCTATCCTTGACATCATATTATGAGCGTCCGAGTGAAAGGTATATCCTTTCTCCATTTGATACTTTCTTGTCCATAAGTCATCTAAATTAAATTCCTCCATTAATTCAAAACAGACCTTTGGGAGTCTTCCTTGTTTTTCATTAGTCATCCCAGACCGATCCCGCTTAATATCCATCACACTGTTAAAATCTCCCGTAAGAATTATAATTCCTTTTTTAAGTTTTCCCATTTCTTCACGGAGTTTCCTGAAGAATTTCTGTTTATTCTCTATTGGGGTGTAGATACCAATCAGATATATTTTCATGACAGTCAGATTAAGTTCTAGGCCTAACATATGACCTTCATTATCATTGAATATTAGTTTTGCTTCATCTTTTCTGTCCACGTATATTACAACCCCCCTTTTTTTAATTTACTGCTAATGAAAAAAAATCTTGGCCCAGTTTTAGATTCTTAAGATATTTACTTTTGCTCTGATGTATCCTTATTTCTTGAAGGCATGTAATCTCAACTTTATTTTTTTCCAAGGATTGATACACTTGTCTCTTTTTTAAAATGTGTTTAATCCTTTAACATTCCATGAGATTATATTTAAGGGCATTTTTACAGGTCCTCTGCAACTTTGGTCTTCTTCTTCACCTTCTTTATCCTCTTTATCATCCTCCTGTTCATGTATCTCTCTTTCATTCTTCTGTGAATTTTCCTCCATTCTCTCATCCACATCCATGATTTTATTAATATTGTCGTCTTTTCTTCCGCTCTTATCTTCTGTATCCCCTTGTCTCCTACGTCGTCTCTGCTGGTATTTTTGCTCTTCATCTTCTAATTTTTTCAAGAATTCCCTTGCTTTATCTATAGAATTTGTTTTATACTTCTTCTGACGGTATGTACACGAAATGCCTTCAATTCTTTCCCACCTGTAGTTTACACCGAGCCTTATCAACATTTGCGTAAGTGGTTTGTATTCTTGTCTCTTCTTCAGGATTTCCACCAGGGTATCTTTATATATCTGGATTTCTTTTTCCTCTAACATTAGCTTTTCTGTATAGTTTTTCTGGATAATTTTATCTCTGTATTTGGATCTTATAAATACAATCACTATGTCTCTTGGTAATTTCGGTCCTTTGCTATGGCTGAATTAGCCCTGAAAATTTTATCAACATCCTGTCCCAAATATTCCTCTGATTCATCAATAAATTTTGCCAAAGGGGATATTATCCTTTCTTGTAAATTTTCGTACATTTTTTCCGGGAGCCCACGTAATTTAACACATTTCTCTCTATACCTAATTTCTTGTATAAGACTTGTTTGCTTTTCTTTCTCCATTTCCTTCGTCGGTTTTTCTGTCTGAGACTCTAGTACTATTGTTCTACTCTTGACATTATCCATGTCATCTTTAATAACTTTTAGTTCCGTAGTCATCTTATCTAATCTCTTTTAAGATCGCTCAAATCCTGCTTGATCTCTTTCTTAAATGATCTTAATTCTTCGAGGATTTGAGCATTAATGTCTACCTGTTTAAGAGGCATCTCTGTTCACCCCCTTCTTGTTGTTGTTGTCGCTGTTGACTGTGAAAGCCCTGGGTCTGAGCCCAGAAGCCATCTACAGCCCTCCTCACCCCTTGACCTTTGAGATTATTCTCTGAAGTTTTACTTTGTTTAGGTGTCTTAATTTTTATTTGCTGGTCATGCTTTATCTTAGGAATAGATAGCCCAACCTCAAAATCACCACTTCAAGCTAATTTCCCTCTATTTAACGACCATCTGAATGAAAAACACTACACTGTTGTAGGATTCTTATAAAGATGCCTTCCTCCACCACATCACCACTCAAAGTATTGGTGTTCAAAAAATGTTCTGTCAAGTTCAGGGTCTTACACCCTTAATTTCAATCAGTTCTAGCTTGACTCCTTTACTCCAACACCACTTCTCTAGATCAGGTCTCTCCGTCTCGTCCATTCCAGTCCCACTCGTCTGGCCGTAGTTCTAACTAGAGCTCAAAATCTCCCGTCTGCTCCGCTTGGACCCCGATCACCTGTTACTTCCTAAACCGTCTGCTCCTCTCATTCCGTCTGCTCCAAGGCTCCCTTCCATTTTTATCCTCAGCCAACTCCTCCTGATCCTTGTTCCGTTCTGTCTACTCCTCCCTTCTGACCCCCATCATGCACTCTCAGCAACTCAAAGTTGCTCCATCCGCTCCTTCCGATCCCTCACCCTTCTGCTCCGTCTCTTGCTGTCTGCTCCTCCTTTTAGATCCTCCATCTGCTCCTCCAGACCCTTGTCCTCTGTTCCAATCTGTTTGCTCCTCCCTTTCGACCCCCACCATGCACTCTCAAAGCTCAAAATCACCCTGTCTGCTCTGTCTGGTTCCCCGCCCATCTGACCCATCTGTACTGTCTGTTCTGTAAGTCTCTTACGACCTCCGTCTGTTTTCGATGCCCAGCAGGCCCCTCCAAACTCCACACGGCACAAACCTTTCCGCCTCCGCTCTTCTCCTGTCAGTCACTCCACTGCTCCAACTCAGGTTCCAGCTCCTCCCCCCATGACAATTGCCTGGCTCCACCTCTTGTCTCCTCCTCCTAGTATTGATGCACCAATCTCCAAGTTACATTCGTCACAGCTGTTCTATCTCCCCTCCTAATTTTTCCAAAAGTCCCGTATCCCATATCCAAGTGCTGCATGGTAAAATTTGCCTACGCAGATATTTATTTCTCTGGTGGTTTGTTTCGGGTTCGTTTCCAGCTATTTCCCCACCAATATATTTCCTCTTAGATGGAGATTGATTCAAATTTGTTCTAACAGCAATTTGCCACAGTTTTATTAAGCCTTACTAATTCCTCCCTGTATCTTATTCACCAGTATTTTCCCTTTGTTTTCTTTAAAACTAAGACTCAGAAGGAAAGCTTATTGTTGGAAGCCTATCCAACTTCTTTGGGTTATTCTCTTGTCGAGATCTGATTAATTTCAGCAGTCTTCTGCTTTAAATAGTAGAGGGAGAAATAAAGACTATGTGCCTATGGCTCCAAGAACAGCAATGGCTGCTCGGCATGCTCTTTGTAACTAGGGGAGGGAACCTTCCCTTTGTGCCCCCAGAACACAAACAGTGACTACTGCAAGCCCCAATTCCCCTTTTATCATTCCAGATAATCGGGTTGTGGTGGTCTTCCAAAAAAGACCCTACTTACCATCCTTGGACAACTGACACCAGGGATCCCCGTTTGAGCCGGTCCTGGGTCTTTGCTCCCCCTGCTGGAAGTCTTATCCAAGTCATTTTCTTCTGATTCTATCCCTTCTGTTTTCTGACCTTCTTTAAATTTCTCATTTATTTGATAATAGTTGAACCAATTAATATTGTACTCTATCTGTAGCTGTTCTTTAGATTTTAATATTAAAGTTGTTTCTTTCCCTTTCTCTGTAGTATCTAAGTATCTTGGCCATTTTTTAGTATTTGACCACCTAGCCTGGAATGCTTCCAGTGTCGGAGTCCAAACTGGAATTTTGAAGTAAAATATTTTATTTTATTCCAAACCTTTAATAATCCTTTCCTTATACAATGATTAGTGAAGTTTCCATTGACTTTATCTTTATTATAAATTAGATGTGCATGCCACCTGAATCTTGCGTCATGTCCTTCTACGTTCAAAATTTTCTCATTACTTAACTTTATCCAATCCTTTATCCAAGTTAGCACCGCGGCTTCATAGTAAGTCCTAAAGTCCGATAATTCACATCCACCTCTCGTTTTCTCATCTATTAAGTATTGGCATTTTATTCTCACTTTTTTCTTCTCCCATAAGAAGTTTTTTACATCTTTTCCCCATACATTAAAGATATTTTCATTGGAGATTATAGGCAAGTTTTGAAATAGAAATAATAGTTTGGGGAGAATTACCATCTTCACTGCCGCAATCTTGCCTAATAATCATCCCAAATATAGTAGCAGATTCTTGAAGAATTATTTACTGGAGGAAGGAATAATTAGGCTGCAAAATGTTGTGTATTGGGCTAGAAGACTGGGAAAGAGTTCAGTGTGATTTACACCACAGCAGCCACAAACTGATCACATACATGAATGTGGAACCCTGATGAACAATAATGTGGCATTACACCCAATAACAAGCCTGCCAACTGTTTTTGGCAGGAAACTCCTCTTAATAATAGCCCTATGATAAATATATCAGTATTCTCATCAGTCTGTTGCAAGGATGGGGAATCTGTTCGAGCCCATGGGCTATGAATTGCAGTTTGGGAACTCCAGCAGCAAGCATTGCCAAGAGCAAAATTGGTGTAGCCAACCCAACATGAACAGAAGTAATCCTTACCAGTTTGACCATCTTCTCATCAAGCATTAAAACTGCACTACCTCTGAAGGACACTGAAAAGTTCCATACAATAAGTTGCAAGGTTCCTGAAAAATGTATAGTTGTTCCTCAACTTTCATGGGGGTTGGGGTGCAGGACTCCCATAAAAGTGGAAAAACTGTGAATATCTCTAGGCCTCTCAAACTGTATTTAACACAAAAAAGTACAGTACTTGTATTGGCATGAGGTCTGGGCCTGGCCACGCACATGTTCCCTTGCTCCTTCATTCACTTGTTCAGGAACGGGTTGTGTGAAAGAGGACACTTGTCCCATCCCTTTCCCCCTGCCTGTCCACACCAATGGAGGGGCAATTGTACTTTAAAATGCCCTGTTATTGTGACTCGCTGATCTGAGTTAACAGCTGAAAAAGAGGTTCCTCATCCACAATAAATTGCATATTACTTAAGAACAAGAATAACCATTTTTTTTTAAAAAAAAAAATAAAAATCTCCTTTATTCCTGTAAAAACACACTTCAGCTTTCTAGGCCTCTCCCTGTCCCCCAGCCACATGAAATACACAAAATACGTGGTCTTGAAATAGTTCTTTCTATCGTTCAATAGAGTTCAAGTTCTCTTTTTCTCCCACCTATCATGTAGGCCAATGAAAACTAAACATTAAATCCTCATTTGCACTGTTCTACTAGTAGTTTGATATTTCAGATTGCAAATAGGCCTCTCTCCCATTAAAAGATCAAATTAAAAAACAGATAATTTCTTTTCTTTTCTTTTCTTTTTAAAGCAGATAGCCATGCTCATGCAACATCTTATCAAAGGCCAATGAATGAAACTCTTTAAAACAATCAAACCAAACCAAACCAAACCAAAGTGTTCTTCTCCAGTAAACCCCTATAGTTCAAGACAAATTACTCCTCCTTTTCCATTCTCTCTTTTGCTTTGCTTTTATCACTGCACAGATTTATTAGCATCTTAATGCATAATACAGGTAAGCTGCTTTATTAGGACTTAATATAGGTTTACATAGATCAGTGCTCATATTCATCATAAGAATATAATTGTTTCCTAGATGTCAATTAGTGCTGGGACTGTGCACTAAGAATCTCCTGTTGTTCCTTTTAAAAAATGAATTGAAGAGATGGAAAGAGTATTCCTCAATTTAATTTCTGGAGGGGAGGGAAAGGATTAGCCAACTGTTGGGAAACCTCACTGAGATAAACATAATAGCTATGAGATTCTTCACAGTTCCGGAAGTCTGAGCAATTAATTTTTGCAAAAATTCACATGTCTTTCTATATAAGAAAAAAATGTGGATTTTGCACAAAAATGCATGTATTCCTTCTGGGCAAAAAAAATATCTTTTTTTTCCCCTTCTGGGCATCATATTCAGTTTTTGTTTTTATCCCACACCGACAAACACCCCAGAAGCCTTTACTAGCCCCAGATACCCCCATTTTCCTGTGCAGTCTCTCTCAAAATGGTGACAGGAAGTGCCTTTCTCTCACTTCCTACCACCATTTTGAGAGGAACTACAGAGAAAAATGAAGGTACTTGGGCTTGTTGTCTGTGTAATGAGGACTATGTCTATAGGGGTATCTGGGGAATAGTTTATTTATTAGCCCACACAGACTTGCCCACCATGGATATCCACAGATACAGCAAGTGCACACTGGCAACATACAAGAGAATGAGGAGGAGAAAGATGCAAAGGTGTTGTAGTTGTGATTGATTTTAATATACAGTTGTTCCTTCATATTAATAGAATCATAGAATTGTAGAGTTGGAAGAGACCACGAGGGCCGTCCAGTCCAATCCCCTGCCCTGCAGGAGTACACAATCAAAGCATCCGTGACAGATGGCCATCCAGCCTCTGTTTAAAGACTGCCAAGGAAGGAGACCCCACCACGCTCCAAGGGAGTGTGTTCCACTGCTGAACAGTTCTTACTGTCAAAAAGTTCCTCCTAATGTTGAGGTGGAACCTCTGTTCCGGGAGCTTGCATCCATTGGTCCGTGTTCTAGTCTCTGGAGCAGCAGAAAACAAGCTTGCTCCATCCTCAATGTGACACTACCTCAAATACTTAAACAGGGCTATCATATCACTGGGGTTTGGTACCAGGACCCTCCCCCCCTGTGGATACCAAAAAACTGTGAATACTCAATTCCCATTATATGTAATGGCATAGCAAAATGGTATTCTTTATATAAGATGGCAAAATCAAGGTTTGTGTTTTTGGATTATTATTTTTTAAAGAATATTTTCACGCCATGAATTCTTAAATCTCTGGATACTAAATCCATTGATATGGAGGGACAACTATAGTTTCTGGATTAAACTGGAGTTCAGTATGAGTCAGAGAGAGTAGATCCACAGGACAATAAAGAACAGAATGCGTAAACGTTGTGTATTTTTTTACTGATTGCCTCAGCTAGATACCACAAGACTCCATTGTTCTAGGCACAAAAACTAACAAGCCTGAGCTTGCAAAAATAGAAGATGTAGATTCAGTTTCAAATGACTTAAAACCCATTGTGTCGCTTCTCTTTCATTAAGCTATGTCATCATATTCAGTGTTGAACCAAATACTACATGAAGACAAGGGCCAATTGTAATATGAGATTCCAAGTAGGTTGTTTATCCACCTGCACATTTCTGCAGAGGGATGAAACCCACTGCCATATGACACACTTCAAAATCACTTCTGCACTTGGCTGATGCATCCTCAATGTGGATCAAAAGATTTCATATAAAACAGGAAGAATTGCTGCCAAATGAACAACGGGCACATATAACTTATGCTATCAGTACCCATGTTTCCATGGACACAGCCCAACATGGCTAAAAGGCTTAGCTTTGTCAAAGGCAGAAAGGAAACAATGCAGTCTAGAAGCCATGTAAAGGGGATGGGGGGCACATAAACGAATATTATATGGACAATATAGGATTCCCAGGCATCCTGTTTTATATGGAAAATCCCTTATTTTTATTTAAGTGTCAAAGAAACTGACCCATATCCATGTTATATGGGACACCAAAACTTCCATATTTAAGCCATGAACAGGGAAAAAAAAGATGTCAGCAGCACTTTACAGACTGATTCTCCCAGTATTTGGTATGCAGCAGAGGCCTCAATCGCATACCAAATGCTGGAGGGTCTGCCAGTGTGACTGTGGCTTGCAACCCCTCTGACTCTTCTTGTGCTCTTCCTGACCTCACATTGGCTGCTGGCTTTTATTTGGATTTTATTTGGTTTGGTGATACAGAAGAGAAGCAGCAGCCACATTGTTCTCTGAGAGCAAGAGCTGGTGCAGTGGAGGAAGGGATGGCCTGGTTTGCCTTGCAGGGGCTGCCTCCAGCCATGCTTTACCTTCAGCTGTCCTTTGCCTCTATTTATTCCTTCCTCTCTCTTTTCCCTGCCCCCAACCTGCTCACAATCCAGCCTGTTGCCATTGTATCCTTCCCAAATGAGTCATTTTGTCTTCCTTTCAATTCTCTCCCCCCCCCAACACATTTCTTTGCTTTTTCTCCCTGCATCATCCTTTTTCAATCCCTCTCTGCCTTTCCATTCTGATCTTTCCCTCCAGTTCCTTTCTATGCCTTCCCCATTCATATTGCACACCAGCCACATTCCTCCTTCTTCCCTTGAATTCCTGATCTCTTTTTGTTTTCTCCCTTCCATCCCTTCCTTGCTCCATTCCTCCATTTCCTAATTCATTTTTGTGCCTCCTCCTGCCCCCTCTCCTCTTCCTGTCTCTGTCTTGCTGTTCTCTCCTCCACTACCAGGACCCTCTGGTGTCCATTTTCTGCCCCACCACCTTCTTTCCTCAAGGTCCCCTCTGCAATTCTTCCTTCCTTTTAACATTTTCTTCCCTCTTGTTGTTGCTTCCCTCTCCTCTTCCCCCCACTCCATTTACAACCCATTTTTGCTACATTTCACTTTCTCTCTCATTCTCTTTTTACCCAGACTCTTTTTCATTCTGGTCTCCCATCTGATTCCACAGATCAGCAACAGCACCTTCCCTTGTCTGCAGTCTTTCTGCAGATATTTCTCATGTCTTTGGCCATTGACAATGTTGGCTAGGGAGTTCTGGGAGCTGAAGTGCAAGAAGCAAAAGAACTTTCTCAAGCTATGGAAATAACCATTGGTGGTGGATTCAGGAGAAGCATCTATAGCTCTAGAAATCAGCTGTTTTTCCAGAGGCAGTTGCTGATGTCTCAAAACTGCAGTGGGGTAGACCCAACTCTGGCCTTAGGACCCCAACCCTTGATGTGTGGTACCTGGCTATAATTTACATCCTGAGTGACGGACAGGCATTTTTCACTTACTTGGGTATGATGTCAGGAACAATGTTAAGCCTGGTGGGGATGCACTTGGAGCAGTGGTGATGGCTTCAGTTTGTAGAGGGTGGATCACTCATGGGAAGAGAAGGGGGGAAGGATGCATTGGAAAGAGCATACTTGTTTCTGGAATGTTTGCAGTGGGGGTTATAGCTGAGGGGAGCAAGGAATTGTAAAAAAAAATTCTAACCAGAGGGAAGGAATTTCCATAAGGTGAAGATTTCTTAAATGAGTACTGTAAGGATAGTTCAACAGGGCCACACTAAGGAGTCTGATGTGGAGAGGTAACTGAGTTGCCCCATCCAGCATCCCCTGGGAGATTAATGATACATCTGCAATCCCTAGCCCTCTAGAGTCAAAAGGGTGTGTGCCCTGATCCTTGATAGTCCCTGCTCTGAGTGATTCTCTCTCCCTCTCTCCGTGAAGCGAAGAAAGAATTTCACTAAGCAAATGTACTTTTAGGCAGATTTATATTTATTAAGGTTCAAATGGAAGGGCTGGTGGAAAATAGTGTATTTAGGAAGGAACTATCAAAAATAATAATTTTATTTGTTATTAACACAACCTTGTCAACAGCCACTTTCTTATTGTGGACCTTGTGCTGCACCACTGCACTTCATGAATTTTGCCAGTCCCTTATTGCTCTTTTGAAAACCTGGCAACCCAAGGACAGTCATGAATAATATATAGATCAAATGTGGGCAACATACAACAAATGGGCAACATGTGGACTGCATTAATCTCCCCAGGCCTGTTGCTGTTGCTGCAGTCCCTCTTAGGGTTGACAGTTCAGGATTGTTCCAGTCCAGTCTGAGCCAAAACCTGAGACCTAAGGATTGCTCCATATGGTATCATACAGTGTTATTATCATTCAAACACACAGAGATGGAATATATTTTCCTGTTTGATATCTTAGCTAAAAGGGCTGTTCCTAGATCAAGGTGAAATGTGATCTTTCCTTCTCAGCTACTCAGGAAGATGGATAATGAACATTTAATCTAGCCTACTTAGTTATAGCTAGAAAGCAGATGTAGAGCAGAGTGGAGGGAAAGCCCTGACACCACAGCATGTGTGAGAAGAAGGAAGCTAAAGAAGTAAACTAGGTTTACAGATCCTCTTATGCAAGTTGCAGCAGTGACTCAACTAAGCATTGTGAATTGTAGCAAGCTGCTGCTCTATTAGCTGTGCTGGAGATTTTCACACAACCCTTTCCTTTTGCCTGGAGCTAAATCCACCCAAACTGGAGAACTTGCACCATAGACCACCTGGAGATGACCCACAAAAACTAGAGACTCAAGGATAGGCCTTGAAATCTGCCAACCCTGTCCCAATACTGCAATAGCTAAGAAAAACTGGATGGAATGTTGCTTCTGACCTAGAGGGCAAGGAGACACTCTGCCCTGCAGAATGGCAGTACTCTATGATGTGGAAGACTGCTCTGGCACTTTCCTGTACCACACAGAGCTGACATATTTGCCATCAGATTTCAGCAGCAACTGCAGCAGCTGGAACCTAAGTGTCAGCCACCAAATTTTGCAGGCAGTGGAACTTTGGCAGCAGTGACTGCCTACAGTCCCCTGCCTGCCCCTAATTTAGAGACACATTATACTTTCCCAGGTAACAGCAGCAAGATGAAAAGAGGAAATTCCTTTTTTCATCACTCTCTTTGGTGTGCAAAAAGCCACTGGATTTTCTTGCTATTTCATGCCAATATACCATAGAGGAGAGCAGTATATTTTCAAAATGACAGAAGATAGTATTATTTTTAAAGTGGAGGTGATGCTTTTTGAATTCTCATACTGTCAGTTGTTCCTTTTGTTCAAATTTCTGAATTTTGTAATTAGTACTGTGGATACAGTTTCCTCCAGTTTTCAGGTTCTTAAAGTTCATGTGTGAATCTCCCACCTGCCCACACTGCCAATGTGAGCATGTACAGTACTGAGTGTAAAAAAAAAAGCAGCTTGTGATAATATGCTTTCAATATTATATTTGTGCAGTATTAAGCTACTGCACAATCATATCATGTACATCAGTAAAATGCTGGCGGGGTGGGGGGAAGCAAGTTGGGTTGTGGTTATAGAATTTGTTGCATCACCAGTGTCAACTTGCTAAAATAATGTATGTAAAAACGTTTTGTGATGTAATTGTAAATAAAGATGGAGATCCAGCATGATATAGTGGTTTGAGCGTTGGACTATGACTCTGGAGACCAGGGTTCGAATCCCTGCTTGGTCATAGAAACCCACTGGGTGACCTTGGGTAAGTCACACTCTCTCAGCCTCAGAGGAAGGCAGAGGCAAACACCCTCTAAACAAATCTTGCCAAGATAGTTTCACCTTAGGGTTGCCATAAGTTGCAAACAACTTGAAGGCACACAACAACAGCTAAATTGTAAATATAAATATTTTGTTCATTGACTGGTGTTCTTTCAGTTCCTATATGTACATTGGTAACAATGGGGGGAATTGCTAAGGAATTCAAGGCTGTAACAAAGCATACAATTCCAATGCTCATTAAAAATTTCTGAGTTAAATCAGACTTCAGCAGGAAAGAAACAGAAGAACAAGCTCAAGATAACTAATGTCACTAGATAATTTTTAATTGTGAATCAGCCTTTCCTATCAGATTTTATCATGTCCTTTCTATCTTCCCTTTCATTCCTCATTTTTAAATGTCCTTCTTTCTGATATCATTTTTCTTTGCTCTTTCAGTCCTTGAAACCTTTCATTTTTCTTTCCTATAGCTGATGCCCATCTGTTTATCACTGACCTCCACTCTATTCCTTACGTAAGCTCTCTTTTGCTGTGTGTCATTACAGCTTAACATTATCTTAGCTACCAGATCTATTCCTTTCCTTTCACTGTCAATTTTATCACCTCCATTTCCAGTTCAAATTAAGAACTTACTATTCATTAATTGTTGCTACTCAGGGGTAATAATTCACACATGTAGGTACTTTGCTTGTCATTTCATCACTCAGTAAGTTACAACTGCTCAACCACCTCCACTGGAAAAGATATTTTCTGAGGTGGTCTGGTGACATGAAAGCTCTGTCAGTTTTAATCTCTTACATTGTTTTAAACACACAAGGCACAACTTGCTGTTCTGGCTGACAGATCAACAGGCTTTGTATGAACTCTTTCTCAAAGGTCCCCTAAAATGGACTGTTTCTCACTGAACCATAGAAAGCATTCCTGGAGTCACCACAACTTGTATATCATTTTAATTTACAGTTTTATTACTGAAACTACAGTGATCCATAATATCACCCCAAAGATACAGGGCTGACACAAGTCCAGCCATTGTGAAACTTTCCCTCTTTTTTAAAATGAAGTGATAGAGCTGACACACACTCCTCTCTCTTTCAGGGTTATACTCCCCCTGAAAGATGGTGTTCCATAGCTTGGGGGTACTTCTGGATCCAACACTCCAAATGACAGCCCAGATAAGATAGCCAGAAGTGCTTACTATCAGCTTTGGCTGATACACCAGCCCCTTAGCTGGAGGACCTAAAGATGGTACTGCGGTTAACTGGATAACTCTGCTAACTTTGTACCAAGTTCAGAACCTTCAATTAGTGAAAAACATGTCAGCCAGATTGGTTATGGGTGCATTTAGGAGTGGTCATATCACACCTACATATAGTAAAATCACTCGACTGGTTGCTAATAAGTTTCTGGGCAAGGTACAAAGTGTTGGTGGTTACCTTTAAGCCCTACATGGTTTGGGTCCAGGTTACCTATGGGATTGCCTTCTCCCATATAATCTGTCCTATACAGTCAGGTTTTCTGGGGAATGGGGCATTTACTTCAGTCAGCCAGGACCAGGCTGGCAACTGTGAATCTGATTACTTTTTCACCAGCCACCCCCAAATTGTGGAATGACCTGTCAGAAGAGATTCGACAGCTGGATATGCTATCTATATTTAAAACAGCATTATAGACCAATCACTTCTGCAGGCCTATCCAGATGTATTTTAAATTACAAATCGGTTGTTTTTAATATGTATGCTTTTTAAAAACTCAGGTTATGCTCTTCTGAGTATGTATTTTTAATTGGCATTCATGTTTTTAACTGAGTTTAACTGTGTGTATTTGTTGTTGCATTTTAATCTGTTGTTCCCTGCCTCAATCCATAGGGAAAGGTGGGCAAGAAATAGAAACAACAATAATTTTCCATCTGTTCTACCCTACTACAAAGATTGGTGCACTTTTGTCTGTTATTGTGCATTCAGTCAGGCACTCAGAATTTAGTGCCATCACGATTGTTCCATAAGCAGTGAATGCTTGAAACACACACACACATACACACACATTTCCTGCAAGAATTCAGAAGAGTCTACGAGATACTCTACTATTCAGTCTACTGCAAGTACAGTGGTATCAGTGGAATGGGATCCCATGGGTTCATTCTGTTCAAAAGAATGCTTTTCTGTTTGAAGTTGCTGCATTTTCTAGCCTTTGAGAGGTCAGGATAGACTCAGGTGTGTGCTCCATTTCACAATTATTATAATTGTATAAGCTGATACAAAACATCACTGTCATAGAAAGGAATCCTTTTTACCCTGTGGAAAAGTAGGACAGCTTTGTACTGAAAGTAAGTCATAGTTACTCCCACCCTAGTCTAAGATTTGTGCATCTCGTTTATGGCTGCTGAGCCAACAATATTCTTTGCCTTTAAGACAGAGGTGGGAATCTTTGGATATCCAGATGGTTTGGTCTTCAGATCACAGAAGCCCCAGCCAGCATAGCCAATAGTGAGAAATTATGGGGAGGTGGGTCATAGCCCAAAATGACTGGAGAGGCAAAGGCTCTCCACTCCTCCCTTTAAGCCCCACAGCCTTTGTATGATGCACCGTCTGTTGGTTGCAGCTTCAAAATACAAACCATCATTAATCATGGCCTTAATTTCTAAATGGGGAAAATGCAATAATTTTGCAATTATTTTCCAGAATGAGTACAGTTACTGAGGGGGAATCCACACAACACAAATAATCCAGTTTGAAACTGGATTATTTGCATAGCTCCTTCCTATGGAATCCTGGGATTTGTAGTTTACATGGTCTTTAGCTTCTCCGGCAAAGAGTGCTGGTGCCTCACCAAACTACAAATCCCAGGATTCCATAGGAAGGAGCCATGCAAATAATCCAGTTTCAACCTGGATTATTTCTCTAGTGTGATGCCCCCTAAATATGTCCAAGAAAGAACCTACATTATGAGTGGTAGAGTTCATTTTTTCCTCTATGGTGGAAGAAGAGTTATTATGGCAGCATTATTCTTCTCAGTTAAATACTTATTGCCCCATGCCTAGCCAGACTGATGGGAAAGGGGGAATTATCTGATATATTATTTTGGGACCTGCATAAGCACCAACCCATGATGAAGTTACATTTATATGATTCCCAAGGGAAACAATCTGAAGCATATAACATTTAGACAAAAGAGACAACAATGCAACTGGTGCCTGTACATATACATCTCTGAGATGGGTTTTCAATGGTGTGCTGTATTGTTTTGTGGTTTGGATATAGTCTTTTAATGGATTGTAATGGTCTTAACTTTACAAATTGTTTACTGGACTTTTAAATAACTTTTATCTATGCTTTTTGATATTTTCTACAGTTTTTTTTAAAAAAAATCTGTACTGTTTTTAGTATGTTGTATGCCAGTTTGAATCCCATTGTTAGGAGCAAGGTGGGATATAAATTGATGGTGATGATGATGATGATTATGTAAAATTAAATGTAGATAAACACACATGAAATATCTTTAAACTTGCATTAAACTACCTATAGAGTTAAAACCATGTAAAACATACCCATTTAAAAGAACACAGTGAAAGTGACACGCACTAAGAAAAGTCCCTTTTTTGTTAAACAGTCCCCAAAAGCCTGTTGGAATAAAAAGGTATTTACCTGCCAATGACAGGATAGCAAGAAAGGAACCAGTCTAGCCTCTATAGAAAGGGAGTTCTAGAGTTTAGAACAATCACCAAGATGGCCCTTCACATTGTAACACAAAACCAACATTGCTCTGAGAAGCATGGTAGTGGCAGCATCATGTTGTGGGAATGCTTTCCCATGAAATGGAGTGGAAAATTGGTCAGGAATTGTAGGCAGGAAGGATGGATACATTCTAGAGGAAAACCTATTCAGTCTGCAAGGGACCTGGGGCTGGGGCAGATGTCTACAGCAGGACAATGGCCCTAAATACACAGGCAAAGTAACATGGAAGTGGTTTAAAAACAAGAACCTGAATGTGTTAGAATAACACAGACAAAGCCCAGACCTTGATGCAATCAAGAATCTGTGGCAAGACTTGAAAGTTCATTAGTGGTCCTCATTAAACCTGATAGAGGTGGAACAATTTTGCGAAGATAAAGGGGTAATAAATGCAGGATCCAGATGTGCAAAGCTGATGGGGATTTGTTCAAGACAACTCACAGCTGTATTTGGTGCCACAGGTGCTTCTATCAAGTACTGACTGGGGCATGAATATTTATGCTTCCAACCTAAATGGTAAAAAAACACGTTTTTCAAGTGTTGAGAAGCCCTGACAAGAAGAATCCAAGATTGATGAGAATCATCAGTTTGGGACTCATTCTGTGCAAAAACTGTATGTGATCTTCATGCTTGGAAAAATGCATTTTCTGTGCAAAAAATGAGATCTATTCAGAAATAGGAAAATGTTGTTTCCTGTGCAAAAGAACCACAGGTGAATTTTGTACAGAATAAGTCCCAAATTGTGAATAGGCTTCAAAAACTGCATGGTTTTTGAAGACTTTCTCAAGGTGGGAAGAAAATTGTTAAAATTAATTGTAGCTTCCTCAAATAAGAAACTTGGTGAAGAGTTACATCCTCATCCTGTTCTGCTACTGGGTTTCTCCATCCTTGCTGAGTTGGAGTAAAAGAAGTTTATATGTATTTAAAGGTCTGTGCAGTTCTATGAAGAGTTCTGTAGAATACAACAGGACCCCCATATCTGCTGGAGATTGGTTCTGGGGCCCCCAGTAGATACTGAAAACCATGGATAATAGCGAACACCATTGAAAATAATGGGACTTCCAGTTTAAAATACCATAGAGAAGCCTTGGAGGACCTAGAAAATGGCTAGACAGGATACATTTTCTAGGAAGACTCTATGGTAGGTGTGCTGTTTTGTGTCCCATCGATAATTGAATCAGTGGATAATGAATCAGTGGATACAGGACTGCTACTGTATCTACAATCAATAAGATTCCAAAATAATAAAGACTCTAGTTTATCTCCAGTTTAAGAGTAAACATGTTTTGTCTTGACCGTCTAGACATGCCACGCACAATTCAGACCTGACTGATAAATGGCGGATGCTGCTTTTCAAATTATGGTACCTTTCTCTCCCCATTGGGAGATGATCTAAGGGGTTGTCTAAAAAGTGAAAATAATCCTCCTAGAATTCAAGGAGAACATGTGTTGTCTTAATGGCAACCTGCAACAATTTGCCATATTCAGAAGGAGCAGGGCAAAAACTACCATATACTGTGCACTATGAGACTTTGTGGTTTTCCACAAAGTTCTTTTTAAGATACTGCATGGGAAATGCGCACTCCTGCTTGTTGGGACAAGCGATTTGCTTTGAATTGCTTTCCCATAGGAAAGGAAGCATGAAGCTGATTGGCCAGATAAGGGGGGTGGGGCTTCCTATCAGGGCAAGCACCCACTGCCGCCTTGTTGGATTTTCAATTTAGGAAATTAGCACTAAGGTGGAAAAAACCCGGGATGTTGTTTATTTTCCTTTTTTTTCACAAAGGCAAAACATTGCTCCAGCCCATAGTAGAAATAGTTTTTTTTTAAAAAAGTTCAGCAACAACAGATTACAGGTAGTAAAAATGCGAGTAATTCACTCATGGACACCATCTTGACATGTGGGCATGCAAACCTTTTGGTGGCAAAAAATCCCCATTAAGACAAGTCGCACCTGCTGCAAGTTACCATTACTGTGGGGCACCCCATTTTTTTCCTGCTCATTTAGACAAGCCGTAAGTATACTACAGGTGTGTCTCATGAGAACAAAATACTCTAATAATATAGCCTTGGGCACATTGTAATTATAATAACTCTTTATATCCTGTTAGGCTGTCACATGGTTTACAGACATGAAAGCTATACAGTGCAATAGACTTGAGTCTAATTGAGTGCTTGGTGTCAGCCCTACACAATGATACCATTTTTTTTCAATCAGCCAAACTATCCATAATTTTAAACTGCAGTTGTCTTCAACCATTCATCCAAGGGGCAAGTTTGATTCTAGATAAGGTAGTTTACCACTGACACATGAGTTTCCAACTGCGCTAATGTAGCAAGTGGATATTGCAGTCTGCTTCAGATTCCTGACGATATGCATTTTGGAGTTCAGATGCATCTGGCTCTTGTTTTATACACTGTATACCAAAGTCTGGGCTATTGAGGCCATGATTGAGAAAACAGCTGCACTGGGCAGGGCACGTTTCTAGGATGGAGGACCATCGCCTCCCAAAAATAGTACTCTAAGGAGAACTCGCCACGGGTCAGCGTAAGAGGGGCACACCACAAAAGCGATAAAAGGACTCCCTGAAACAACATCTCAGGCTTGGCCAAATTGATCACCAACAATGGTCTGTCCTGGCCTCACATTGGGAGGCATGGAGACGCACTATCCACAGTGCTGCAGCCTTATTTGAGAACTCACGGAGAACAAGTCTTGAAGAGAAACGACAACGCAGAAAGAATCACAACCCAGAAACATCACCCAAGGAGACCTTCTGCTGTGCTTTCTGCAACCAGACTTGTTTATCTTGGATTGGCCTTTTTAGTCATCAGCGCGCTTGCAGAAAGCACGGGATGAGTCCTTCCTGAATCTTCATTTGTGAAGAAAAGCCAGAGAGAGAGAGAGAGACCAAAGTCTGGGCTCCATGGTGAGCTCATAAATAAGTAAAAAAGTATTTTTTAGTAGCTGAAAATATATTCCCCAATCCACTTTTAGCTATAGTGAATACTTCACATCTGTACTGTAGCACTGAGGTGATGGCTATAATGCAAGCCCTGCGGTCCTTAGTTTTAAAAATATCCTTTTGCTTCTTTTTCCTTGTAGCCTGCAAGGAGCACAAAGAGAATCTAATTAACATGCCTAGTGTCTCTCCAAAATTGAATTCAAACGCAAAGTACGCTATCAAAGGCTTGAACATGAGACAAGAAAGTAATTTAGAATGACTGAGCTATCTTACTCAAATACCTTAATTTTGCTCTAATGGGCCCATAAGAAAAATGACACCAAAAGGCAGGTAAAAGCAGTTTAACCTTAATTGCTTCTAAGTGAGAATAATAAAGTTATTAAGAATTGTCTTTGCAGCTTGAAGCTCTTTCACGATTTGCAAGGATGCAGTGCCGTAATCTGGCAGATGTCCAGAATCTTACAGTTATCCTGAGACTAGATTTATTTCTGACATTTTTGTCCCTTCTTCAATCAAAATTATTAGAACTTTTATGCCTTTCCAAAAAAAGAAAAGAAAAAGGCTATTGCATCCTTAGCACCTTTCTAAAAAGACTGTCTTCCTTTGGCATAAATAAAAGGTGACAAAAATTCTTCGAAAAGGAATCCAAGCTACCTTAGAAGCATTTCCACTCAAGGCCATGTCTTTTATTTAACCATAAAAGACAGGTGCAATTTTCTGTAGTTAGAAATGGTTAAACTACCCTTCCTCCCCCCAGCAAAACAGGCTTCATCAGTGCTCATCATATGCTTAATGTGGTATGTCATTTCAGTAAATATTACACAGCAAAGCACAAAGTCACAAAGGGAAAGAAATGAGCAACAAACTGCTATTTCTTTGGAATCCTCCTCCTGTGTTCAGGAAACAGAAAAGTAGCAGACAATCAGCACAGTAAATGAAAAGCTTGTTATCGCCCATCAGGTTTCCTGGCATTATAAAGATTCACTGTTCTGAGCACATTAAAGCAAGGCTGATAAGAGGGAAATGGTTTATTTATTTCTTTTCTGTCTAGATTTCAAAGAACTGTTCTACCAAAAAAAAGAAGGAAGGTTAAGTCTTAGGAATGGTACCTTATCACAGGCTTTTTCTATTAGCATTTCTTCAAAGAAATTCTTCTCTTTCAGCTAAGCAAGACAAGGATCTGCATTTGAATGCCAACATGGAAAACAAAGTTTGGAGATCTCCAACTTCTTACTAATAAAAATAGGAATGCTCTTGTGTGCTCCCAACACCACTCCTCTTTCATCAAGTATTTTGGGGCCCCAGCTTCCACACAGGTTGCTAAAGGCTCTGCTTGCTATACTGTTCTCCATTAGAGCCATTTGCTTTTCAATACTTCACTATTTACTGGCCTTTGAAACATTGTGTACTGTCAAACATTGCTTTTATAAAAACATCCTTTATCTTATACATGGATGAATGAAGCTGCCAAGTTTGATTTAGCTCATGCTCTATTTTTTTTTCCACTGTTAAATTCATCCCATGCTGGTCCATCATCAGTTTGTTTTAATCCACACCAAAAAATTGTGTAATTTACGTGTGCATTTTTCAACATATAAACATTTCTGAAAGCAAACCTTCCATTGAATAAAGTGCTAGTGTGTGTGATTTCCCCAAAAGACACATATTTATTTATTTACAAATTAATATTATTTATTTATTTATATTCTGCCCTAGACCAAAATATTTTGGGTTGGGCTAAAGATAGCATAGCGACACTGAACAATTTAACAGCCTTATCGCATGAGGCTCCTCTCCCACTATAACTGTGTTGTCTGTTGTCTATTTAATTGGGATTGTTCTCTTTTCTTGTGCACATTTAGAACCACTATGGCATTACAGCATCCATTTGTGTACAAACCATGGGCCTGTCTTAAACGGTGAAAACAATCCTCTTAGGAGTCACTGAGAATCCTATCTGTCCTAATGGGATCCCACATAATTCTGCTGTATTCAGAAGGAGGGGGTCCAAACCCACCATATACACCGAGGAAACAGCCTTTGGGGCTTTCCCTGAAGTTTTTTTAAAAACACTGTGGAGAATGCTCATTAGCAATCATTAGGATAGGAGATCGCATTTATTCACATACCCCGGAAAAGCAGAACTAGAAAGCAGATTGGCCAGATGGGAGCAGGGGGTGGGTATTGCTAAGAAGTCAAGTGCCACGGAACTGCCATCTTGGATTTTCGCTTCAGCAAGTGAGCAATCATACAATAAAACAGCCTTTTTCTTTTCTTTTTTAAATTTATTTTGGTGGAATATTGCACTATCACACTTTTGCACATTAGATATGTCTTTTTTTTAAAAAAAAACACCAATTATCGGCAGCGACTGGCAAAAATAAAAATGTGAGTTGCTGCTGCTATCTTGAATCATAGGCATGCCTATTGGGTCAGCAAAAGCAGGTAGTCTCGCATGCCTGCGATTTTGCCAAACACCATTAGAACAAGGTGATCCTGCTTCGAATTTGCATGAGTACACATCAATTGACATTCCCCCCCCCTCATATAGATGGGCCCTATATTGCATGCAGCATTTTGGACTGCCTCCCCTCCCACTACCTCCCCTAGGACATTATTCCTATCCCTATTTATTGTTTGGCACACGCAAACACACACATGCACAGATGCCTCCTCCCAAAATATAAATGAAAACAGTCTTACATTTAAAAGGGGCTTTTTTTTTCCTGGTTGGGGGGAGATTCTTGGTAGGGATAGATCAGAGTTCCCAGACTAAACTAATCACTGGCAGAGGAAAGTCAGCAGCTACAGATCTACCTTTCTGATCTATCCCTGGCTTCCACGTGGCAACGATTAGTATGTCTGAATGAAGAAAGAGCAAATAGCCTTTCCTCTGTGTAAGTGTGTGTGTAATAGCGGAAATGAAGCACAGAATAGATAAAGAGGTAGTTCAGGAACACCTGGCCAGTATAAATGAGTTCAAGTCTCCAGGGTCAGATTAACTTCATCCAAGGGTATTAAAAAAAACTGGCAGAAGTAATCTCAGAGCCACTGTCAATAATCTTTAAGAATTCCTGGAGAACAGGAGAGGCCCCAGGAGACTGGAGGAGGGCAAATGTTTTTGCCATCTTTAAAAAGGGGGGGAAAGAAGACTTTAAATAATTACTACCCTGTCAGCCTGACATCAATACAAGGAGAGATTCTAGAGCAGATCATTAAACAGACCGTCTGTAAGCACTTAGAAACAAATGCCGTGATCACTAAAAGTCAACATGGGTTTTTGAAAAACAAGTCATGCCAGACAAATCTGATCTCTTTTTTTTTTTTTTAAGATGACTTCCACTCCTCCCTTTGGTGTCAGCGTTCTTGAAAGGTGGGTACAACTGGGTCTAATGTCTCTCCATCTAAGGGACCAGGCCTCTCTGACGGGTCTGGGTTATCTGCTCTGTCCCCTGCTGCTATCTCTGAGGGGCCAGATAGCTCTGTCGGGTAGGGTGCTGTTGTCTCTACTCCCTGCTGCAAATTCTGCTCTGATGCTCTCTCTTCCTTTACGTTATCTTCAGAGTCAAAAAAGCAGGGCCTGGCACTGGTGGAGAGCAAGGCGAGATCGCAGAAGCATCTGGCTATGTCACTGTATCCAGATGCAAAGTGTTTACATCATCTGCTGAGGTCCTCCAGAGACCTCAGCACCTGATGTAATCACTTCATATCTTGCTATGGTTACATAAAGAGATGCTTCTCTAATCCCCTACTGTTCTCCATCAGGTACAGAATGGCTGTGGGGGGGGCAGCTTCAGTGGTTCTACAGTAGCCCACAGGGCACCTCGGTCACTGCAGTGGGGAGGGGAAGGAATACCAACTTGCTTAGTAACCACAAATATACATATGGAAGCAAAAGGTCAACTTACTCCTGTGTATGCTGCTAACAGGATGCTAGCTAGTATCTGTTTAGACCATTAGCTAGCCAGGACTCCAACCTTTCTAGAGTTGCTAGCCCTTTTGGATGATACGTTATAAGACAAAATGTGTGAGCTATTGTTTTGAGACAAATGAGGATGCTAATGTCTCACAGATTCATCAAGTTTTAAATTGCAGATTTGATTCCTTGAGTAAATGTTGTGATTTTGGAGAAAAGCCTCATAAGTTTGAAGAAAGCTGAAATCTGTTTGTACAGATCTGTCTACAAACAGTGCACAGAAGGCAACAAAGCTAGTCAGAAGAATAAAGGGGGTGGGGCATAAATGAGAACAAAGTGATCAAGGAAAGCAGCGTAAAATGCCCAATAAAATTATTATTTAAGATGCAACAATATTTGTTATCTTGTTGCAATAGATCTGACATGGAAATATTATATATCTTTACTGACTTTTGACAAAAGTCACAAATTCAATTTTATCTTTCATGGACTTCTTCATGGAGATGAGCTCAGTGCTAACAGAAGGAAAGGAGAAGAAGGCATGACTTTCTCTCTGTCCCCATGTCACAGTTGCATTTGATGAGGACACAAGACAAGGCCTTCTCAATGGCTGCTCTCAGACAATGGCAATCCCTACCATGGGAGGCTCAGTTGGTCCCCTCTCTGCTCTATTTCCACTGGTAGAGGGGGGGAAAACCTTGTTATTAAGATAGGCCTTTGACTTTGGTGGTAGAAGATTTTTTTTAAAAAAATGGTAATGTGGGACTTTCTTCTTCATTATGTTTTAAATGTGTTTAAATTTTTTAAATTATATTTAATAGGACTGTTGTGATGAAAGGTTGATGGAATGCTGCTGAGCGAATGGAAAGAGGGAATGAGGAAGCCAGTCCCAGAGCAGGAAACTGTAAGGGGATGGGTTTCCTAGAGTTTGAAAGATGTGTGTGACAGTTGAGAGAGTCCCTTTTTTTCTGTTTTGCTTTGAGTTCAGTTAAGTGATGGCTGTTAGCAGTATGGACTGTGCGTGTGAGAGTGTTAAGGCCAGATGGATTATAGAGTGAGAGAAAATTAAGAATATTAAGAAAAGAATGATTGAGTCTGGTGTTTATCTGTTTTTATTATTAAGGGCTCAAAGAATATTATCTGAGCTTCTATATGTAATTGGTCACCACAGAGTGGGACTAAGAGACATTAAGCGATTAACAAAGTTGGAGGCACAGTGTTGAAGCATTGCTTTTACAAATATACTGTTAATAAACCAATCTTTGGTTTTGTTTATGAAGTCCAGACTCCTCATGAACTATTTCCCTCACTGACATCTATTAGGCACGCTTACCAATAGAATCCACACAATCACATATTCTATCCACAGAAAATCAGACCCCAGTCCAAAGAAGGGATAAGGGGAATACGAAAGCAAGGTGGCAGTGGCAGTGGAGAGGTGGCCAGGCTTAACAATTTAGTAAATTTGGCTCGTGTGTCCTCCACAATAATCTAGTTAACAGTTTTTAAATTTGTACTATACATTTTTACAGCTGTAATTTGTTTTAACCCACACTGTAAGCAAGGTGGGTCACATATTCGGAAAAGGGCAGGACATAAATTAAACAAATAAATAAATAAAAGAAGAGAGCATAGACATGCAGACATTTATTGAAGTAGACATGTTTGCTGTCTATCTTAGGGGTTGTCCACATGGTGAAAATACCCCTCACAGAATTCGCTCAGAAAATGAGCTGTCTTAATGGGATCCTGCATTGTCTTGTCATATTCTGAAGGAAGGGGGCCAAAAAGGGCAAAAACTTTTTTTAAAAAAAGCTCTTAAAAAAAAAAAGCTCCAAGGATATGTGCATTTGCGCATGTTAAGACAGGCGATTCGACATGCATCACTTCCCCGTGCAGGACACAGTGCAAACCTAATTGGCCAGACGAGCACAAGGGGTGGGGCTGGTTTACAGGGTAAGTACCCGCTGCTACCATGTTGGATTTTCATTTTAGTGAGTGATCACTAAGGTGATAAAATTGAGGTTTGTGCTATCTTTTTTTCTCTCTTTCTTTTTGGTAAAGGTGGAAAAAAAGGTCGGCCATGGCAGATTGAAAAACACAAGTAATCCACTCGTGGCTGCTACCTAAGCTACATGCATGTGAAGTTTATGGGTGCTAGAAAACCATTAAGACAGGCCACAGCTGCTGTGACGTGCTATTACTGTGCGGCACCCCATTTTTTTCCTGCTCATTTAGACTGGCCCTTCGATTTCTGGAAAGAGCTTTTAAATTATTAAGAAATGATAAAGTCCTTCTGGAAAGTCTTAACATCACATTTCTTTGACTTGGGAATATGAACAGTTTACTCTTACATATGTCCTACTAAGTTAAAAGGATCCTACAACTAAGTAAACATTCATAGTAAATTTATATATTCATGTTTCTATTTATCAGAAACACACCGTTTCCTTACTGCAATGCAGTTCCTAGCAGAGAAACCAAACAGCAGCTATTCAGTGAATAGCCATGTGTGAGTGTAGAAAAGATTTATATTGAGGAGAAGTGGAAATAAAATATGAGTGATTAATGTTAGAGAGAAAAATAGGCCTGACAAATAGGTTTAGTACTTAAACTGAAAAATATATTTTCCTTATACAAAAGAACACCTTCCAAATTTTTCAGGGATATAAGCATGTTAGTTGTTGCTGCAAAAACAACCAAGAGTCTTGTGATACCTTTAAGATGAACCAGTTTTACTGTCAGAAGCTTTTAGGTATTGCATCCTTCCCCTCCCAGCAACCTTCATGTCAGAGGTGGGAGAGGTGTTGATGCTCCCAGTTCTGGCTTTCTCACATCAATCTTTACTAAGAAAATAGGGTTGAGGTTAAAACATAGTGGTAGAAAAACAATGCCATTATTAATGTGCTAAATTTGCATAATATGAAACTATGCATGATGCACTTAATTTACATATCTGAATTTGAGGGACTGGAATATGGCAACCTCACATTTCAGTCTCCAGTTCTTTATGGCCTTAAAACAGTTGTACATACAGGTTCGAATTTTACAATGTAGGCATTTTTGTATGCTGTGTGTGTGTGTGTGTGTGTGTGTGAGAGAGAGAGAGAGAGAGAGAGAGAGAGAGAGAGAGAGAGCTGTATTCCAAACTTGTTTTGTACAGATTTGACAATCTAACTATTTTCTATTTCCTGTTAAGATTTAAGAAGCACAGGTTTAGTGAAATGAATGTTTATATGTGAACAGAATGATTTGCCCACCAATTGCTAATCTCACACTGCTTCTGATTGTTCTTACTGGAGCATAGTTGCAGAAACATTTCTGGGCAGTTTGGAAAGAGGGGTGTGGTGTGGAAGCAAAGGAATACAAGAGGAATTTCCTTTCCATGTGTCATTTATGTG
This sequence comes from Gambelia wislizenii, assembly GCA_030847615.1. Taxonomy (NCBI): domain Eukaryota; kingdom Metazoa; phylum Chordata; class Lepidosauria; order Squamata; family Crotaphytidae; genus Gambelia; species Gambelia wislizenii. Next base: position 372,721,474 of record JAUMIR010000001.1, read on the forward strand.
CCTAAGAATGCATTCCCTTGCCCTGACATCCCCACAAGATCTGACTTCTGAAGGCCCATGTTAGAAAGTAACTGAAGTTTGATGGCTAGATGGGCACTAACACCACAGTTACAACATTTAACTCAGTGGGAAAATAAGTGCAATGCAGAGATAGTGTGTGTATATATATATATATATATATATATATATATATATATAATGATAGGTACCAACAAGGAATGATTATCCTGGTAAATGAGGACTGTTGAAGTTCATGCAGAACCTCATCAAAATGCAGGTGAACAGAGAGTTGTAATCCCAAGAACTGGATAATAGAAGAGAGTCACCCAGTACAGATGTCTCTTTAACCAAACAACCTGCATGCCCTCTTTTGTTTTCTTTTTCCAGAGAAAGTTGGGAATCATGGTGATGAGCCTGGATGCTCCTCCCCTGCCACCAGTCCAGACTGGTGTTTTCCAGGTGCAAATGCTTTCTATCCTAGTCTATGGCATTCATATCCAAGATGTTCCTGTGGTAACTGATTGGTGACATCTTACTTCATATTTCCAGTCACTTTAACTCCTCAATGGGTCTCTATTATCTTGCTCTATTTTTCCATTTAATATATAATATATTTAATATATTTCCTCTAAGCCTGGTGTGGGCAACTGCCAAGGGTGGGGAAAGACAGTGGCCCCCTGCACACTTTGAGGATACATACTCCCTACCCCTAAGTTGTTTTACTTTTTAATAATTATTACTAAAAATGCCCTCACCCCCTGCCCCTCAACCTGTTTTGGGCACATGAGAGACCTTCTGGTTTATTCCCCTACCCCTTTAAAAAAGAAATAACTCTCCTAGGCCAAAAACAGACCAAGTGACAAGATTATACCCGTTCAAGCCTTAGTATGTCTGAGCATAGGAATGTTTCATTGTATTAGAGTTGTGGGAGGAGCTGAAGAATCCTCCTGCATTTTTCCAGGTTTGGTTTGTTCCTTCCCAGCAAGCTTTGTTTTAGTTAGAAGTTTTTTAGTTTTTTGCTCAGTCTTTGCTGTGAGCCTGCCGTGAGCTGTTTTATTGGTGGCAAACAGGCCCAGACAGCCAGGAAGGGCATTTCTTACACCATTTAGCCAAATTAGTTACCAACAACAAATAAGTCAAAGGAATCAGGAGCTGAAAGACCCTGTACCAGCTCCATTGAGTGAGGAGATCAAACCAAGATCAAGCCCAGAGAGATGACACCCTGAAGATTGCTGAAACTCAAACTGTAAAGTACCTTTTATTTTAAGCTTTTAGAGCTGAGGAGGAGAAAGCCCTTTACTTTTGTTCTTTAGAATAAACTTCCTCCTTTTTTGAACTTTATATTCAGCATCAGAGCCTTTTTGGGTAAAAGAGTTTGATCTCACCCGGGTACTGGCGTTGCACACCCAAACCTGCTACCACCTTTAATTGGGTGTGTCTTCACACCTAGGCTAAACATACCCAGCTCCCTAAGCTGCTCCTCATAGGGCATGGCTTCCAGACCTCCTACCATTCTGGTTTCCCTCCTTGGGGCACGTTCCAGCTTCTCTATATCCTTCCTGAATTGTGGTGCCCAGAAGTGGACACAGTATTCCAGGTGATGTCTGACTAAAGCAGAATAGAGTGGCACTATTGCTACCCTTGATCTAGACACTACACTCCTATTAATGCAGCCTAGAATCGCATTGGCTTTTTTAGCTGCTGCATCACACTGCTGACTCATGTTCAGCTTGTGGTCCACTAAGACTCCTAGATCCCTTTCACGTGTACTGCCATGAAGCCAGGTGTCACCCATCCTATATCTGTGCTTTTCATTCTTACTGCCCAAGTGTAGTATCCTACATTTCTCCCTGTTGACATTCATTTTGTTAATTTTGGCCCAGCTTTCTAATCTGTTAAGGTCATTTTGAATTCTGATCATGACCTCTGGGGTATTTGCTACCCCTCCCAGTTTGGTGTCATCTATAAACTTGATAGGCAAGTTTCCAGCTTAAAAGCTAGAAAAATTCAGATTACCTTGCAATTGCTTTGGACAAGATCCTCCACTTCTTTTTAACTCTAACTGCAAACATCACTAGTCTTTGCTTGGTGAAACATTAGGTACAGAAGACCCTTTTAAAACTTTTTTGTCAGTTGCTTTCTAATTTAGTTATCCTATTGAACATCTGGAGTATATGAAACTGGTTTGATATCCAGAATGAAGTTAGAAGTACATATTTGGACTAGAAAAATCTTAGATATAGTTTGTGCAATGTCTAGTGTGGAAAAAGCTGTTTCACATGAGCAGTGTAATGTGTGAATGACAACTCACCCATTCTTTTCTGTGGACTAAAAAATTGAGACCTAAGATTTTTTTCCTAGCTAATGAAATGAATTGTATAAATTGGGGTTAGACAAAATGCAGCCCCATAGATATTGTCAGACTGCAGCCTCCTGCAGGCCTAGCCACCATAACCAATGGTGAAGAATGCTGGGCATTACAATTAAAAAACAAACAAACAGAGGGATACACTTTACCAACCCCTGGGCTAAATCAAATTGCTAGTTCAAACCAGACTGCATCCAGTTAATTTATAGAAATTATACAAGTTCTGTCTTGCCAAATTGTGTATAGTTTTCCCCACCCTGATGCACTCCAATTGTGTTAGACCTTGCCTCATATAACCCGAAGCCCAAATGGCTTCTGCTGGCTAGGAATGATGGGAGTTGTAGTCCATCTGGAGGGCCCAAATATAAGAAAGGCCAAGTCCAAATCACCCCCTTAAAGACATTCTTGCTCTAGAAAACTGAGTGTTTCTAAATTCAGGAAGCATGGAAAGATCCATTTAGTTCTCACACACCAAATATAAGCAAAGGAAGGAAAATAAACAAACTTGGAAACTGTTCACAAAGAAGTGATATAAATTATTACAGCCCTTGGGTAACATCAAGCAGTCACTAAGCAGCATGAATTTTATATAGCTATTTATTCTGTTGTTCAAAGAAAATATATTCATGGCAGTTTTCTCATCAAATTACTAAATATGTCATCTCGAAGACAAAAAGAACATGATATTAAAGAATTATATTCACTTCTTCACAAGATATTACCTCTTGTAAATATTACCTTTTCTAGCATTGATGAGGTAGGAAGTTATATGCTAATTTCCCCCCTCAAGCTCTTGCAAACAAATTGTTCATATGCTTTATACCTCTTTAGACTTATGGAAAAACTTGTTGGCCTTTTTTGTTGTTGCTCTTTTAAAAAGAACCAAGCCAAACACACAGAATGGAAGCACTAGGGGCTTTTAATGCGGTTTGATGCTTCAAAGGTTGCTTTGGGCAAGAGTACAAGGAATACTATAAAACATGGAGGGTAGAGTATAATATATAAAAGAATGGAGACATCTTTAAAGGCTTTCTTGATCTTCCTTTTCCCTTTTATTAAAAAGTCATAGGTTCTCAGCCTATGTGCTATGAAACTCCTCTAAGAGGATGAAGCAGAATAGTATTTACAAAGGCTGTGTGTGTGTGTGTAAACCCTTTGTGAAAAGTATACACAGGTTGAGTCTCTCTTATCTAGAATTCTGAAATTCAAAATGTTCCAAAAATCCATAACTTTTTTTGAATGCTGACATGACAGGTATTTTATGTTTTATGTGTTTTCTGATGGTTCAATGTACACAAACTTTGTTTCATGCACAAAATTATTAAAAATATTGTCTATAAAATTACCTCAGGCTATGTGTATAAGGTATATATGAAACATAAATGAATTTAGACTTGGGTCCCATCTCCAAGATATCTCAGTATGTATATGCAAGTATTCCCAAATCTGAAATATTCCAAAATCCAAAATACCTCTGGTCCAAACATTTGGATAAGGGAGAGTCAACCCCTACAACAAATACATTTCACATTCTGCCACTAAATCCCATATATACAATGACACTGTACTAGTGGAATGCAAAATATTTTTCTTGCACAAATTGATAATTATATAAAGAGAGCTATACAGTTTACCAGATGGCAAAATACTGACTATGGTGACTCTGGTTTACTTCGCACATTCCACATTGACAAAACAGGATATGACAACAAACGAGCACTCAACAGAACTGCAGCCAGTACCGTTTTCTGATGAATACACCTACATGCACGTGTTACATATTTAGAGGTTCAGGATTGCTATTGCCAATTTCCTCCTCCCCCTGGCCGGCATAGCCTTTCACATTCCTGAAAATCTGCTCCAGAGGGTTGCAAAGGGTACAGGGAGCAGCAGAGGGCACGAGAAGGATTCCTAACAGTCACCCACTCTGCATAAAGATACCCTGCATTTTAAGAATAAACACATTTCTGGATTCACAGAATGCCACAAGGACAGCTAAACCTTTATGAGATTAGAAAGGGGAAAGAATGCTCATCATTAACCCTTCACCATGTTAATGGGCCTTAAAAGTTTCATCAGAAAAATAAAAAAAAACCAATCAGGAAATAGCTTTTAGTTTCCAGTCTAAGACAGATAGCACTAAGCACTACAAATGATATAAGCCCCAGTCCCCAAGATATTCTTTCTTGGTCTGCAATGTTGAACATATAAAACAGGAACCCAACCATAAAGCCTTTATAATTCCTATTGTTATTAATCCCTACAACAGAAGACAGTTCACTGGAGATCAGGATTACTGCTTTGGGACGCAAAGCAATCTGCCCAGTATACGCTCCAAATTTACTTCAACCTGACTTCTATCAGTATAGAATGCCAAGGATCAGTTAGCCTTTATTGAAATCCTTGGGAAGATTCCGAAATACATTTAAAGTTTACTTTCTCAGTAAACTCAGATAAAGTTATAATGCAAGGCTGCCAAAGATAAATGAATTAGAACAGATCTACATTTGTAGACTTCAGCCTCAGGCATGAGATTTAGAAACTGAAAAGAATTGGAGAACCCTTGGGAAAATCATGGATCTTGTTACCTGAGGGTGAAGATAAAACACCATAAGCCCTTGACTGTCAATTCCTTTCCTTCCTGACACTAGGGAGAGTGTTTATTAGCAAGAAATATCTTTTGGGGTGTATAGGATTTTGTATGCGGCCTGCCAAGTGATAGAGGATATTATGAAACAGATTTCCTCTCTGGATAGCCACTACCTTCTTTCCTGTACTATTCAGTTACTTACAATGAAAGTACCAACAGGATAAGAAATGATGGATTTCTTTTTGACCATAGGAGAACAAGACAGAGATAGAAATAGATATAGGATGTGCACCATCTGGTTTAAAAACAGAGTGTATATGAAATGATGAAACAGTTCCTATATCATCGGAATGCATCATTTAACACATCCTTGGCTTTTGAGCACTGCCCCTTGTGCCATATACATAAAAACAAATATAGCATGGAAAGATATAAAGCAGTGCAGTGCTTAAGCAAGTAAAGCAAAATTGATTAGACAATTAGTTTTGCATTCTCATAAGGTTCTGAGGACCCAAAAGCCAGTTTTCCATCATAAACAAGAAAGGTATTTGTCTGGATCTGTAGACACCTGTAGATACAGCTATAGATGCACTGAAGTGCCCCCAATCTTAAACATTATGTATGAGAGGGAAGAAAATGAACTACATAGCTACATTTCTAATTACATGTCTATGACATCACTAAGGCTGGTGCTACCTTTACCCTGATGGGGTAACCTGGTGCAGTTCGGCCTCTCTGCACACACACACACACACACACACACACACACACCTCAAGTACTGTCATTGTTACAAATGCCATTTGAAAGTATTTATGATTGCTAAGTCTGCAACTCTATGGTTCTTGGGAGGGCATTACTCAGGCACCATAGGCTTTGTTTTGTTTTGTTTTGTTTTTGGCCCGCCTCTGAATGTTGAGAAAGGGCCCTCCTCTGCCCTTTAAGGCAGAGGGTGTCCCTTCAAGAGGTGAAAGCCTTCTCAGTGACACTGCAGAAAAGGCCCACAAAGGAACTCCAATGTCAGGGAATGTAAAAATGAGGCATTCCATGGACAGGCTGCAAGAGACTGTGGGTGTGCTGGGTTCAAAGCCCTCCCACACCTCTGTTACACTCCCTGAATGGAAGGAACACATTTCTCTCCTATTGGAATCAGTAGTAAGGAAACAAATGAGAAGGAGGAGGAGATGGCTAAAAAGAGCTAAACCAAAAGGGGGAAAAACCTTCTTGGTGGTCTTCTTGTGGTGCTCCCTTCCACAGGTGGTTAGGCAAGCCCTCTCCTTGTTGTGTCTCTCCTGGTAGGCAAAGGCTGTTCTGTTTAAGCAGACTGTCAGCAACTGACTATTTTATTTTTATTTATTTATTTAATTTATATCCTGCCTTTCTTCCCAACATAGGATCCAAGGTGGTGTACAACCTTTTAAAAACATAATAATACAATTGAAAAGCTTTTAGTACAAAATTTAAACCACAATTAAATAAGTTTTCTAGCTGAAAATGAGAGAGCCACTGTGGTGTAGTGGTTTGAGCATTGGCCTATGACTCTGGACAACAGAGTTCAAATCCCTACTTGGCTATGGAAACCTACTGGATGACCTCAGGCAAGTCACACTCTTCTCAGCCAGAGAAAGGGAAAGGCAAGCCCACTCTGAACAAATCTTACAAAGAAAACGCTGTGTCTTAGCGTCACCACAGGTTGGAAGCGACTTGAAGGCATACAATAACAAAAATACAATTTAAAAAGTTTGCAAAAACCCATTTTATTCCTTTTTTATTATTAATATATATGTTTCTTAAAAATGTTTAACTTGGTATTTTAATAGTATAATGCATTTAATTTGTATTTTAATAAATCGTGTTTTTGTACGAAGTTACTTGATTATGTTGGAAGGTGGCTGCCCAGACTCACTGGCGGCCCGAATTTGTGGGCTGGTGGGGTTCCCAGAGATCACCCTCCACGTGGCTAGGAGGGAAGGCATGGGCGCCGCTATGCCTGAGTGGGCATCTTCTTCCCAGCATGCCTTGCACGGGCCAGGAAGAGGATCGTAGGTCAGCCAATCGGGAAGCGGCTTCCCCTTCCCAATTGGCTGACCTGTACTGCACCTCAGCCAGTCAGAGACCTGGGAGGCACTGGGCCTCTGAGTGGCTGAGGGGTGGGACCTGCCGCAACAAGTGGCAGGTTTCACTCAGGTCTGGCGGTTGGGGATATAAACCCAGCTGCTCTACCAGACCAGCCAGTTGGCTCGCTGCAAGCCGAAGAGCAAGGAGTGGAGAGCTCTTGGTGACGCATCGAGGGAGGCCTCCAGAAGCGGCAGCGAGGCCAACAGGCAGCTGAGGAGTGCCGAGTGGGGGCTGGAGGTGGCAAGGGTGGCCCCAAAAAGGGCAGCCGGATCAGGGCCAGAGGCGGCAGTGGTGGCCCAAGAGGGCGGCTGGAGGTCGAGGATGCCAAGGGAGTGGAGCAGCGCCGATGCTGCAGCAGAGGAAGAGGCCGCACGGATTGGGCCAGAGGCGGCCCAGCGAGGTGGACAGACAGCAGGGAGCATGTCGAGGGGCATGACTGTCAACAGGCGGTTGAGCCCAGCCAGGAGGGGGCCACCCCACCACGGGGGCATATTGGGGCCAAGGCTAATCAGGCCACAAGGCCACAGTGGGGCCTCAGCTTCCTCCATCACTCAGGGTGGGGAAGGAGGCTCAGGCGGACAAGCCAAGGGGCCCAGGCAGGGTAACTTAGGGGCTGTGGTGGGGCAGACAAGCCCAAGATTGGAAGCAGGAGGCTCCCAGGCAGGGGGTAGCCTTCTGCCCATGGCAGTGGGGACCTGCAAGGGGTGGACAAGCCAAGACAAGGGCAGACGAGCCCAGGACCGGAAGCAGGAAGGCTCCCAGCCAAGGGGTGTAGCCTTTGACCCACACCGGCAGGGCAGGTAAAGGGCAGACAAGCCAAGGTAGTGGGCCACCAATGCAGGGGTGGACAAGCCAGTTTAAGGGGCAGACAAGCCAGGAACCTGAAGGGCACCAAAGCAAGGGGTAGCCTTTCTCCCACGGGAAGATGAGGCAAGTTACATGGCAAGGGTAACCTCCTAGAGTGGGGTAGACTTGGATATTTGAGCTGAAATCACTGAGCAGGCAATAAGCTTATAAATAAGAGCTGAAATCACAACACACAGCTTAGCGCAAGATGCCTCCCAAGAGAGGGGCCGAGCCCAACAGGCCGGTAACAAGAGCGCCGATGGGCAGGGCACCTACGTCATGGGCTGCCCTGGCACCTCAGGGGCACAGGACAACACCTGCAGGAAGGAGCATCCCAAGGTGAGCAACAGGCGACCCCATGTCAGTCCAGGAGTTCCTGGCAGACACGGAAGCTCCCAACCTACAGGAGTTGTCCCAGGCTGTCATGTTCCTGGCTGAACAGGTGGTGGAACTAAAAAGCAGAAGTGACGCCAACCTGGGAGCCGCAGGTGCAGCCCAGACATCTGAAGGCAGCACTAGCACCAGGTCACAGTTAGCACCGGATCATTTTTGAGGGATCCATGCAGTCAGCAAGGATGGTGGGGTGATGGAGAAAGCACCGTTCTCCGATGTAGAGTGACATTAGTGTGGTGTCCTCACCGGTCTCCTCTTTGAAAGAACGTGAGGACGGACATCAGGAAAGAAGGGGCGGAAGGGGAACAAGCAGGACAAGAAGAAAAGACACTCAAAGCACAAGAGGAGGGAGTATTCAGACAGTGATGGATCATTAGGTGAGTCCTCCGATGATGACATGGATCGGTTGGGGTATTGGAAGGTGGCAGCCCTGGTTCCAGGGCAGCCTTCCTGGGCCATCAAGGCACGGACCCAACAGGATCCCTCAGTCTCTGGTCCTACCAAGGCCTGGAGAGACGGGGCAGTTTCACCAGGGGCTCCAAGCCTCCACTTGTTCCAGGACAATGAGGATCCTCCAGGGATCCACCTGGACAAAAAGACTTGGGATAATATCCTAAAGGAATATTATGTTGATGTCTTCACTCTCCTCAAACTGGAAAGGGAGGAGGGTAGTGCTCCAAAATTGGACAAAAAGTCCACGGACAAGACAAAACCGGATCCCGTTGACCACACTTTTAACAACTGGTTGGCTGGGTACAATGTTTTCATGGGGGTGGTGCAGATGTCATACCCAGACAGGGGGTGGCACCTGGCTAACCATTTGGGCAATGTGCTCAAAGCCAGGATGCTTGCAGGTGAGACGGCTGCCATTGAATATGACCGCCTTCCACAAGAGGGCGTCGTGCAATGCCAGGGCCAGATGGGCTACGATTGTATGTTTTTAATTTTTTTCTTCTAATTTATATATATTTTAATTAATGCATGTTTTTAATCCTTTGCAATTCAATATTATTTTAAGGGGTGGGTGGGCTAGGGTATTGTGAGTATGGGGTTTTTATATTGTAAGCCGCCCCGATTGCGTTGCAGAGGGGCGGGATATAAATAAAATTTTATTATTATTATTATTATTTATTATCTTATCAGTGACAAGCTGTGGCTCTACATTGTTGGATCTCACATCAAGGGGAGGGTGGAGGCGGCAAAACCGCCTTGCAAGAAGGATCCATGGTTTGCTGGGAGTACAATGTGGACAAGTGTTTCCGGGCATGCTGCAAGTTCAAACACAATTGCAAGAACTGCTACGGGGTCCATACCAGGACCAGCTGCTCCTGCCCAGCTTCGATTTCACAGTCCTTTCAGTCAGGGTGCTCTGCTTCCTCCAGCATCAAGAAGAAGGCAGGGCCTGGAAGCAGCGCCAGGCAAGGGACTAGCAAACAGAACTGAGGGTGACCAGGGTACAAAACACATGGCCTTCACACCGGTTAAGCTGCAGGCCATGCTCCCCCTTTTAGCCATTTACCCTAACAAGGAGGTGGCTGCTTATCTGAGGAACAGTTTTTCTGTGGCTTTTAGGATTCCTGCCATAGGCCCCAGGCAGGTGTCTCAGTCTGGCAACCTCAAGTTGGCAGCTGAGTTGCCTGAAGTGGTGGCTGCCAAGATCGCCACAGAATGTGCAGCAAGGAGGGTGGCGGGCACCTTCAGGGTCCCGCCCATGCACAACCTTAGGGTCTCCCCTCTGGGGGTAGTCCCTAAGAAGGTACCAGGCGAATTAAGGCTCATCCATTATCATTCCTACCCAAAGGGGAGTCAGTCAATGATGCCATACCACCAGAGCTTTGCTTGGTCCAGTATGCATCATTTGACCACACAGTAAAACTGGTTAGGGCCTGTGGCCCTGGAGCCCTCAGGGCAAAGTGTGATATCCAGTCAGCATTCTGGCTGCTTCTGGTACACCCAGATGACCACTGCCTGCTGGGTTTCAAGTTTCAAGGGCAGTGGTTGTTAAGGAAAATGCAACATGGGACATACAGTGTAAGAAATAAAATATGTATGTGAAAGTCACAATGACTAAGCAAGAGCAATTATGGGGCTACACAGTTGAAACTGCTAATGTAATCTAGAAGGCCTGAGAGCCAAGGACAGAGGTACTGAATGCAGATTGGAAACACCTGAGAATCATTAAGTGTACAAGGTGAAATGTTGAAATACATGGGTTGGTCTTAAGCATGGGTGGAACTATGTGGACCAATCAAAATGGAAGTCCACACCCACTGGGTGGAAACTAACTAGTGGGTGGTGATAAACAATGGCTATAAAATTGCAATGTTTGCCAATGTATTTGTGGTTGAGTAGAGGTGCAGTAGTTTGGAGATACTGTGGAGTGGTGTGTAGAGATTGTGATTTACTGACCATATAGTATATTTATATAGAAGAATAAAGTAGGTTTTATATAAGACTACTGAGTTGCCTGAGTGAATCCTGGAGACGTTTTGGAGACACCTGGAGAAGAGTGAGAAGGCTTGGAGAGTTTGTCAGGATCTTCAGCCTATTCTCTGAAACTCTGCTGCTTTGGAGGAAAGCATTAACCACTGATCTAAGCTGGTTGGCTCTGCTGCATAACAAGGTGGTGAGTTTGAGCCAGAGGTGAAGAGCTACAACTCCCATAATCCCTGACAAGGGTTATGGGCCCAGTTACTAGAGCACCCAGCATCCACAGAAGCTGAAAGTTCCAGAGAGTGGAAGAAAGCTTTGTGGACAACAGATCAGAGCAAGCTGTTTGTGCTGCACTGATAAGCCTCGTGAGTAAATCATTTTGTGTTTTGCTTGAGCCCAGACGGGTCGGCTGTGCATACTCAGAAGGACTGTGTCAAATTGAGTCACTGCACAAATCAAGATGGAAATTCTAAAGTTTAGTAAATTAAATAGAAACAACTACTCTACCTGGAAGATTTATGCCCAATCTCTACTAGTAAAGGAAGGTCTGTGGTCAACAGTTGAAACAGGGCTGGCAGCCGATGCTGATGAAGCCACTCAAGAGAGAGATAGTAAAGCAAAAGCCTGTCTTTATCTCATGCTTGAAGAAGACTTAATTAATGACGTCAGAGATAAAACGTCCGCCAAGGATGTGTGGGATACCTTGCAGAGATTACACACTCCTTCAACTGCTTTTGCAAAAATGCTATGGTCTAAAAGAATATACAGGCAAAAGATGGCTAAAGGGCAGTGTGTGATAGAACATTTAAAAATAATGCAAGATTTGTTTGTGCAAGCTGAACTGAGGGGAGTGCAAATTAGCAAAGAGCAGCAATGCTACATTTTAGTAGAATCGCTAGACTCTTCGTGGGACAACATAACGAACAGCTTGCAGAACTTGCCAGAAGCTGAGCTTAATAGAGACTTAATTGTGGCCAGAATACTGGAAGAGAACCAGAGAAGAATGTCTGAGCTGGGTGACTCAGCAAGCTTAAAGACTGTGCCAAAACAACAAACAGCTCCTGACTGGCGAATGCAGGAGGAAGCAGCCTCTACAAGGGAGCAACGGAGGTGCTTTTATTGTAAGAAGATTGGTCATCTGCAGAGGCATTGTAAACATTTTGCAGCTGAGAGACGCAAGCAAGCAGAGAGCAGATGGCAGCCGCGGCAGTATCAAAAACAGTCCAGACCTCCATTTTTGAGGGACAGTGGTAATAAAAAGGGGTTTGCAACCATGATTAAGGAAAAACAAAATGCAAATTCTAAATGGCTAGTTGATTCAGGAGCCACATCTTCGATGTGTAATGATATAAATTTAATAAGTAATAGAAAATCAGCTAATGTAAATACTGTAGTTTTGGCTGACGGGAAAGAGCTAAGTACTATAAATCAAATCGGTACTGTGTACATTCCAGGGCTAAAAGAGAATTTTAATGATGTCTTACATGTAAAGGAGTTAGAAAATAATTTGTTATCAGTAAGCAGATTAACAGAAAGAGACTACACAGTCATCTTTGAAAAGAACATGTGTAAGATAAAACTGAATGGGGAATTGCGTGGCATAGGTTTGAAAAAGGACAAACTTTATTATTTGGAGGACAATATTGATAGCTACAGGGTTGAAGAAGCTAATAACATAGAAAATATTCCAATCCACAAAGACTGCATACACGAGCTTCACAGAAAATTCGGCCATGCAAGCTTCAAATGTTTAAAGAATTTAATCAGTATGTGTCCAGATTTAAAAGTTACTGAATGCAAAAACCACTTAGATTGTACGGTATGTCATCAGGTAAAGATCAGAGCTTTTCCAGTAGCTAAGAAAACAAAAAGAATTGCTCAAAGACCATTTCAGTATGTACATGCAGATGTCGCCCAAGCTAATTGCTTGTCCTTAGGGGGAAGCAAGTATTTCCTAGTAATTGTTGATAGGTATACAAGGTTTGCATTTGTGAGAATAATGAAAAACAAATCTGACGCTGGGCAAAGTTTAAAAGCATGGGTAAGAATGGTGGAAAGACAATTTGATAGCAGAGTAGGCACCATCATAACTGATAGAGGAGGAGAATTTTTAAATAATCAATTGTTTAACTGGTTTCAAAAGGTGGGAATAAGGCATGAAACTACAAACCCTGCTTGTCCTAGTGAGGATGGGTTAGCAGAGAAGAAAATACAAGATATAAAAAGAATTACTGCTTGTATGATGGCAGATGCAGGGGTGAAAGATAGTTTTTGGGCAGAAGCAACTTTGACTGCAATACATATCAGTAACAGATTGTATCATTCAGAAATTGAAGACATTCCCTACAGGGTATTGTATGGGAGAAAGCCAAATTACAAGTACTTAAGGGTTTTTGGACAATTTGCTCATGTTTACACACCTGCTTGTTTCAGGAGGAAAGGAGAACCCAAAAGCAAAAGGCTTAGGTTTTTGGGGTATTCTGGAAATAGCTACAAGTTTCATTTGGATGGAAAACAAGTGCAGTATTCTAGGTCTGCAAATTTTGAGAGACATGCTGGTTGGGACAAACTGCATGCCAATAAAGAAGTGTTTTTGAGATTAGGGAGTTCAAATGAGCCAGAAGCACAAACTGAACCAACCTCAGGAAATGGAGGGGTTTCAGTTAAGCAGGAAGCATCACCTAGCAGCAGTGGTAGTTCTTCCGATGATGAGATAGCATCTAGGCCTACTGCTACTCGAATGACTGAAGACAAGAGATTTAGTCATAGAACTACAACTCCTAGTAGAGAAAGTGAGGATGAAAGAGACAGAACAGCAGATTTTATTCCCAGGCGTAGTCATAGAGTTAGAAAGCCTCCAGATAGGTTTGTTGTGACAAAGGCAAGAGCTTGTTTAGCACTAGAAGAGCCTGAAAGTTTTGAAGAACTGGAAAGTTATTCTAGTGAAGAACAGGAAAGATGGTTTGATGCAATGGATAATGAGTTTGGTTGCCTGGTAAATAAAGATGTTTTTGAAATTGTTGACAGACCCAAAGACAAGAAAGTAATTGGTTGTAAATGGGTATACAAAAGGAAAGAAATGCCAGATGGAAGTATCAAATATAAAGCTAGGTTAGTGGCTAAGGGTTTTACACAACAGCAGTATGAGAACTATGATAAGACATATTCTCCAACTGCAAAGCCGGAAAGTCTGAGAATGGTTCTAGCAGTAGCAGCAAAAAGGAATTTAGTTGTAGAACATTTTGATTTTGAGACAGCTTACTTGAATGCGGTTTTGGATGAAGAAATATTTATGGAACAGCCACAAGGTTTCGAAGAAAATGGTAGTCAGAGAGTATATAAATTAAAGAAAGCGTTGTATGGTTTAAAACAAAGTGCCAGAGCGTGGAATCTGTGCATCAATGATGAGCTAGTTAAGCTAGGTTACAAGAGGAGCATTGCAGATGCTTGTGTTTATACAAAAGGAGACATAGTATTAGTGATTTATGTAGATGATTTGTGCGTAGCAGCAAAGTCAAAACAGGAAATTGAGTCAGTAAAAAGAGAATTGTCTGAGAAGTTTGTTTTGAAGGACTTAGGTGTATTGAAGTCTTATTTAGGTATTTGCGTTGAATGGACAGAAGAAGGACATTGTTTGTTAAGTCAAAGAAATAAAATTGAAAGATTGATTGAAAAGTGTGGATTACAGAATGCAAAAATAGTAAGAGCTCCAATGACAACTGGTTTTGTGTCTGAGGAAACAACTAGAGCGTTTGAGGACAAGATTCTCTTCAGAAGTATAATAGGATCTTTACAATTCATATCTTGCCACACCAGACCAGCCATTTCTTATGCTGTAAATGTATTGTCTAGAAGGGTTAATGATCCAAAAATTGAAGACTGGACAGCAGTAAAACATTTATTGAGATATTTGAAAGGAACCTTAGATAGGAAATTGATTATAAGAAGCAGTAGTTCAGATCTAGATTGTTATGTAGACAGTTCATTTGCATCAGAATTAGGAGACAAGAAGTCAGTTACAGGAATGATAATTAAATATAGTGAAAGTCCAATAGTTTGGAGAAGTAGAAAGCAAACTAATGTAGCGTTAAGCACAACGGAAGCAGAATTCGCTGCTTTGAATGAGATAGTAAATGAGGTACAGTGGATTAAGCAATTGCTAAATGATTTAAATGAAAGTTACAAGATACCAGTGGAAATTCTGGAAGATTCACAGTCATGCATAGCGATGGCTGAAACTGAAAGTTTGAAGAACAGAACAAAATATGTTGGTGTAAGATATCAAAATGTGCGAGACATGGTTCAGAAGGGTGAAATAGAATTGAGATATATAGAAACACAACACAACATAGCAGATTTGTTCACAAAAGCATTGACAGTAGAAAAACATGAAAGGCTGACACAAATGGTTGGAATGACATTGTAAGACACATACAATATTTTATTTCGGAGGGGATTGTTAAGGAAAATGCAACATGGGACATACAGTGAAAGAAATAAAATATGTATGTGAAAGTCACAATGACTAAGCAAGAGCAATTATGGGGCTACACAGGTGAAACTGCTAATGTAATCTAGAAGGCCTGAGAGCCAAGGACAGAGGTACTGAATGCAGATTGGAAACACCTGAGAATCATTAAGTGTACAAGGTGAAATGTTGAAATACATGGGTTGGTCTTAAGCATGGGTGGAACTATGTGGACCAATCAAAATGGAAGTCCACACCCACTGGGTGGAAACTAACTAGTGGGTGGTGATAAACAATGGCTATAAAACTGCAATGTTTGCCAATGTATTTGTGGTTGAGTAGAGGTGCAGTAGTTTGGAGATACTGTGGAGTGGTGTGTAGAGATTGTGATTTACTGACCATATAGTATATTTATATAGAAGAATAAAGTAGGTTTTATATAAGACTACTGAGTTGCCTGAGTGAATCCTGGAGACGTTTTGGAGACACCTGGAGAAGAGTGAGAAGGCTTGGAGAGTTTGTCAGGATCTTCAGCCTATTCTCTGAAACTCTGCTGCTTTGGAGGAAAGCATTAACCACTGATCTAAGCTGGTTGGCTCTGCTGCATAACAAGGTGGTGAGTTTGAGCCAGAGGTGAAGAGCTACAACTCCCATCATCCCTGACAGTGGTATTACGACATGGCCCTTCCCATGGGGTATTCCATCAGCTGTTACGCCTTTGAGGCCTTCAGCACCTTCCTCGAGTGGGCCCTGCAGCATAGGACCAGCTCCTTTGTCACACACTATCTAGACAACTTCCTAATGATGGGGGTGGGCAGGGGGCCAGACTGCAGGTTTCTGCTTCATTCTTTTCAGGAGCTGGCACAGGAGCTGGGCATACCCTTAGCCCCTGATAAGACGGTGGGGCCCTCGAACTGCATTGTTTACTTTGGGATCATGTTGGACTCTATGGTGGAAGTGTCCTGCCTCCTGAAGGACAAGCTGAAAGGGATCAGGGAGAAGCTGTGTCACCTTCTCTCCAAGGACAAGGCAAGTTTGAGGGAGGTGAGTTCGCTCCTGGGTCACCTCAACTTTGCATGTAGGGTGGTGGCACCTGGCAGGGCATTTTGCGACAGGCTGGCTGGCATCATGAAGGGTGTTCGGTCTCTGCATCACCACATTCATTTCGCAAAGGGGGTGAAAGAGGACCCCAGGGTGTGGCTGTGTTTTCTGGAAGGGTACAATGGGATCACATTCTGGCAGGGGGAGGCTGCCTTGGGGGCAGGATTGAAGGTCCACTCGGATGCGGTGGGAGGTTTTGTATTTGGGGTGTTTTACAATGGGCATTGGTGTGCCCAAAAATGGCCTTCTGAATGGAGGGACACTGATGTCATCTGTGACATTTCTCAAGTTCTTCGCCATATTAGTTGCAGTGTGTTTGTGGGAAGATGAGTTCCGGAACAAGAGAATGTGTTTTTGGTGTGATAATCAGGTAGTTCTGACGATTGTCAACAGTCTTCAAAATCTGACAGGGTCATGAGACTGGTCAGGAAGTTTGTGTTAACCTGCCTGGCATCAAACATCACCTTCACGGCATGTCATATCCCAGGGGAAGATAACGAGATCGTGGATGCGTTGTCTTAA
The DNA here is from genome assembly GCA_030847615.1 of Gambelia wislizenii. Classification (NCBI taxonomy): domain Eukaryota; kingdom Metazoa; phylum Chordata; class Lepidosauria; order Squamata; family Crotaphytidae; genus Gambelia; species Gambelia wislizenii. Next base: position 372,738,311 of record JAUMIR010000001.1, read on the forward strand.
TTCCAGGTTTTGAGAGCTGGCAGGTTTTGAGAGCTGGCACCAGGAGCGGATCCTACACCAGTGGCCTTCCTGGTTGAACTATGGCACCTTGGGAAGGAGCGGCAATTCAAGGAGTCATCAAGATCCCTGGCACCATCGACCAAAGCCAGCTACATGAGAGTGGTTCATCAATTCTTTGTCTTCAGGTGTTGGCATGGCTATAGGAGCTCCTGGCCAGCCTCAGAAAGGGAGGTCCTGCATTACATTGCTGCATTAAAGGAGAAGGGCCTGGCTCTGAGATCTGTATCGCTACACCTGGTGGCTATTTCTTTCTTCAGCAAGGTAGCTGGTCAGGGTGACCCCTGTGCCACTTTTCTGGTCCGTGAGGCAGTCAAGGGCTGGCGCCACCTGGAACATCACAGGCAGGATGCATGCAGGCCAGCTTCTTACAGCCTGCTGTGTAGTCTGCTGACAACCCTCAACAAAGTCTGCAGATCCAGATATGAGTTGCTGCTCTTCTGCACCGCATTTGCTGTTGCTTTCTTCACTGCACTATGTGTTAGGGAACTGGTCTGCAACTCCAGAACTGATGGGTCCGGTCGGGTGCTCCAATGGAAGGATGTATCACTGGAGGACAAATTTCTGTGCTTGCGGATTTGGCGGTCCAACATGGTAAGGGGGCTTCTCTGCGGCTGCAGAGTCTCAGCCCATCATCTACCTGCTCAGTGATCCTCATGCACCAGTTCTTGCAGCAGTGCCCAGACTTCCCAGGGACTTTGTGTACTGTGAGTGTACTGTGGGCTGTGTATTGTGGGCTGCCCTGTGGCAGCTGGGTTGTCCGGCGGATGAGTATGTGGGACACTCGTTCCAGATTGGTGCAGCAACAATGGCAGCGGTAGAGGGCCTGACAGCACAGGCAGTTCAATGGCTGGGCAGGTGGTGGTCCAGAGCCTACACAACTTACATACGGCCGGAACTCGATTTTTTCTCCAGTTAGGTCCATCATGCGGTCCCTTTAATCAGAGGGCCGGCATTCTTTGGTGACAGCTGCAGGGTTGGTGGAAGACAAGCTCGGATTGCGGGGGGTGAGCTTGTCTTTCATGGCGGTTGGCATGGGTTCTGATTCAAACTCAGGGGTTATTGGGTCTCCGTTAGGTCAAGTTCAAGGTCAAGTTCAAGTTCATGGTCTCAAAGACCCAGGGGGAGGGAGGCCTGGGATAACGCATGCCACCTTGGGGTGTGTGGTTTACCCCTCCCTCTTCTTCACAAGGGTTTGAATCTTGTGTTCTGGTTCCGCCCTTCAGGTGCAGATGACTGTTTGCAAGTGGACTGACAGTAGACTCATCGACCAGGGAGGCAGGTTGGTCGATGTCCAGATTCGAACCCATGCCTATGTGCCAATTAGTGCAACTACCATGAAAAGAAAGTTGTGGCCAGTTATTGTCAACATTCATTATCACTCTTTATATCCAAAAATATTTCTGCATGTACATTGTGTCTGTGATCATTTCCAGGGGGGAGGTTAGGATGAAGGGAGGGGGACCAGTCACACCTCAGCACGCAAGCAACCTTACATTCCAATCCTGGAAGACTATCAAACCATCAGTCAAATAAGCACCCTCCTTCTGCCCTGCCAGACAAGGAGCTGTACCTTGTTTTCTCATTCTTTTTCCCATTTAGGATTGCTTGCCTACTGTTTCTCTCCTCTGGCATACACAAGGTACAATATCAAGATCATTGTGCCTTGAGCTCATTGTAAAAGTATACTATCTTAACAGTTAAGGACATTCAAATTATTAGCTTATGAAATCTTTCACAAATTATCAACATTGAACAATGAACTCTTCTTAAAAATCTTATGGCTCATCGACATGAGCCAGAATACTCTGGCTCCCCGTCGGCATATCCTGGCTACGGAGCTGGCCCGTTCTTCTCCCATAACCTCCACAGAAAGGCCAGAGTCCAAATAGGCATGCAGTCTGGTCCCTTCAGCTGCCACAGCCGCCATTTTATATGCTGACTTGGCAGGCAGGAAGAGGGCCTGTGACATGTGACTGGATGCCCCCTGCATGTAACCAGCCTTAGTCACATGCTGAGGGTCTCATTCCTGGAAGGACCCTCATGCTGAGAGTTTCCTTTCAAGAAGATGGCGACAGCAGCAAAGGGTGGTGTGCTGTATGAGCTCCTGTGACACGTGAGGCCCAATCCAGTTTTTGCCAGCGGTAATGGAGTAAACTGGGTATTTTCCTATAATGTTTTATCAGGCCTTAACCTCCCTTCTTCCCATCTCAGCCCTGTATCTGCCCTGGGGATGGTGAGGACTGCCCAGGGGCAGAACAAGGCAAATGCCCTGAGTCATCTGGACTGCACAGCTCTGAGATAGGGCATGATGGGGTACCTAGCTTGATTAGATAAGCCCTTAGTACTCACAGTAAATATTTACCACAGTCTGATACCCAGAAGGTAGGAATGAGTCTGTTCCTCTTGGCTAAAGAAACTGTTATATATAGCGGAAACCATGTAATTGCATTAGAGGGTGTGGAACTTTGTTTGTGGCTCAGATGTCTTTGGTGACTAAAAGCAACTTTTGTCAGCTTGTGCCCATTTACCAATTACTACCTTCAAGGACAGAGATGACCTTGCAACAGTTATTCTCTCAGACTAACATATTACTTGGATTACTGCAATGCGTTATAAGTGAAGTTTCCCTTGAAAAGGATCTGGAAATTTAACTTGGTCCAAAACAGAATGGCTAGACTATGTTTACTGGGACTGGCCATTATAATAATACTGACATTTTGCCCCCTGCTCTGGCAGCCATTCTATTTCCAGGGCCAAATTAAAGTGTTGGTTTTAAAATTTAAAGCACTAAATAACTTGAGTTAGAGGACATGAAGGACCATCTCCTCTTAAATCTCCTACCTCCAACCTACAGTCATCATCTGAGGCCCTCTCCTAGCCCCCCTACCAAATGAAGTGAACTGGGTGGCTACAAGAGAGAGAGTCTTTTAGGTGATGGCACCACATCTGTAGAAATACCTCTTCAAGAGAGGCTTGCTTGACCCTGACATAGTCTTTTCACTGCCAGGAGAAGACTCCTTTATTCTCCCAGCCATTTAAAGATTTTTTTAAGTACATTTATATCTTCAGCTCTTCCATTTTGATTTGGGTTATGTTTATGGGTATGAGGCTATGGGGAGGACAAAATATCCCCCAAGCTGACAAAAAGAATTCTGCCCCCTCCCAAATTTTCCTTCAGTCCTTATATTTCTAGCATTGCAAAGAGTTGAAACATTGAAAATGGTTCACACCTACAACTCTTACAGTTGCTGCATTTGCATTCCCTTGGTAACTTTGACTAAAAGTGTTACCAGTCTATCATATATTAGTGTCAAGAAATCTATACCTTTTTCCACAGCCCTTTTCCATGGAATCCTGTGCATGGGCAAACACGGGGATCAGAATTACTTTTTCAATGTGAGAGTGTTTAAGTAACACCCTAGTCCTAAACCCAATGGCCACAATGTCAACAATTCTTGTGCATTTAGGAAAGAATTTATTCTTGAATTTTTCTTGTTTTTGCTGTTTATCTGTAGCTTTCTGCTTTTCTATGCCTTTCTTCCTATACTCCCCAGAGGTCTTGTTTACTGAAAACAACTCCCTAGTCAACATTCTGTCAAACTTTCCTAACAGAAAAGTTTGCAAGTGGTTGGCAGAAAATCTGTACTGAGGAACTGAGTGGATGCTGTGCAGCCAGCTGACTAATTTCTACACAGCTGGAACAAATGTTACTTCCCAATACTTTCGGAAAGAAGTACTGCAAGATCACCCTCACAAACATGCAAAAGGAAAGGGAAAAAAAGAAGAAGAAAAGTTTAGGTAGACTTCAAAACATCTTCCATTTTTATAAGTGTGTCTCCTTGTAGTAAGTTTATTCACCTAGGATATATATATATATATATATATATATATATATGAGGAGAGAGAGCGCTTGGCAGTTATGCCATTTTCCTTGTGAACCTTGTGAAGTTGTTTGTTTCAGTTCGGCTAGGCATCAAAATATCTGCAACAAAACAAAACGAAACAAAAAACCAAGGGAATACATGCCCCTGAAAGGACAAACTCAATTTCTAGGATGATTTTTAAAATAAATAAATAAATAAATGCACACAACATGATCTAGCCAAAATTAAGAAAGCCTAAGTGTTTTGATTCTCCCAGTGAAATCAATGGGATTTGAGCATGTTTATCTTTGGCTGGACCATGCACAAAAGCTTTTTAATTAGCTTTATACCAGGCTCCTGAATTAATTTAATGGAAGTTAAATCCTATTTTCAGTGGAGCTTATTTCCAAGAGTTCTCTTAAGGCTTTTTCATGCATTCACTAAAATATTCCTCAACAAGAAGAGGTGTGGAATTGCTCTCATCCTCCTGGAGGCAATTGCAGTACTCTAGTATATGTTTTGACCTAATATATATATTTGTTTATCAAAATGTATACCTTGCTTTTCCTCCAGTGAGTTGTAGATAGTATGTGCAGCTATTCCCCTCCTCTGTTTAAACTCTGTTTAAACTTAAGTGTAAACTTACAGTAACAAACACCTGAGGCAAAGCACAAAAATCAGTGTGTATAGAGCCATTGTACTGTCTATTATCCTTTACGGGTCTGAAACATGGGTCACCTATCGCCACCACTTACGACTCCTCGAGCGCTTTCATCAGCAGTGTATATGTACAATCCTAAATATACACTGGACTGACTATGTGACGAATGTTGCTGTCCTTGAGCAAGCAGGGATCACCAGCATTGAGGCCATGATATTGAGAACGCAGCTGCGCTGGGCAGGGCACGTTTCTAGGATGGAGGACCATCACCTCCCAAAAATACTACTCTACGGTGAACTCGCCACAGGTCAGCATAAGAGGGGCACTCCAAAAAAGCGATACAAGGATTCCCTGAAACAACATCTCAGGCTTGGCCAAATTGATCACCAACAATGGTCCGCCCTGGCCTCACATCGGGAGACATGGAGACACACTATCCACAATGCTGCAGCTTTATTTGAGAACTCATGCCAAACAAGTCTTGAAGAGAAACGACAACGCAGAAAGAATCACAACCCAGAAACATCACCCAAAGAGACCCTCTGCTGTGCTTTCTACAACCGGACTTGTTTATCTTGGATTGGCCTTTTCAGTCATCAGCGTACTTGCAGAAAGCACGGGATGAGTCCTTCCTGAATCTTCGTTTGCGAAGAAAAGCCAGAGAGAGATTTATTTGTTTATCAAAATGTATACCTTGCTTTTCCTCCAGTGAGTTGTAGATAGTATATGCAGCTATTCTCTCCCTCTGTTTAAACTTTCAATGAGATAGGCTAGGGCTGAAAGAGAATGACTAATCCAAAGACACCTGTTGAGTTTTATGAACCTGGACCTCCCATGTCCCCAGTCCAACACTCTAACCCCTACAGAATGCTAGATTTCATATGCATGTGTATATTTATTTATTTATTTATTGCTAGTTGTATTTATTTATTTGATTTAAATCCCAACTTTGTCCCAAATGGGGCTCAAAGCAGCTTACAATATATGTTTACAACAAAACAACTAAAACAATACTGTCAGGTTCAGTCGCCAACGTGACTCTTTCCTGGCAAGTTCAGTTTTGTTGTATAACTTTGTGGCTAATTGTGTTTGCATTCCTCTGTACTTGCTAACAAGCATGTAGTCTAACTGGGAAAAGGAAGCATGTGCTCTTTGTTTGTACCTGTTTGATAAAGCCGGCGCCTGGTCTCAGCTATAATAATAATAATAATAATAATAATAATAATAATAATATGTATTTATACCCCGCCCCTCTGCTAAAAACAATCAGGGCGGCTTCCAACAATTAAAACATTATAATAATGACTATGGGAATGAGCTATGGGAAAAGTGGACTCAGCCTGGGTATGGTGATAATTATTATTACCCCAGGCCCTTTGTTAAAAACAATTGGAGCCGCTTACAACAATTAAAGTACAAAAATACTGACTAAAATCCCTAAGCCCCACCCACTCTCACAAAAAGATATTAAACTAGTATCAAATTAAAAACCATCTAAACATAAATAAACAAATACAAAAATCAACAGCCAGCAAGACTAAAAGAGGCCAGGAGACGCAGCTCCTGAGTCTGGGATCTAACCAGGAAGGCCTGCCAAAAGAGATCCATCTTTAGTCCTTTTTAAAAGCTACTCAAGCTCGTCATCTGATGGATCTCGTTTGGCAGGCCATTCCATAATTTGGGGGCGATTACTGAAAAGTGTGGGGAACTGAGTGTTGGATGATGGATAGCCAATGACTATAGCCCATCAGTTTTTGTAGATTGTAGAATGCTTTTAGTTTATTGCTTGGTAGTTTCTTTATGTTTCAAGGCATAAAGGCATCAATGAGGACAAGAACCTTTTCAAGTATCCCCAACATCTCTACTGGCCTGTCCTGTTCTTTTTCTCTTAGCTCTGCTGTACAGCTTCAACATCTTTGTAATATATGACTTGTGCTGATTTTGACACCATGGACATCCATCCCACCATTCTGCAAAGAGTTAAAAGAAACTCAAAAGAAAAATAGGGTTTTTAAAAAGCACAGGAGAAACCTTTTATCTTTTCTGAAGGCATTTAGGAGTTTCATGAATGTCTTTGCCTCCCAAGATATCATTGTGTAAAGCACAAGCTTCTCCCCAGCCGAAGCAGCTGCCTGTCACAGTAGGCTCAAGTTTCAAATATTTATAATGGATGCATGCTATCTTTCTTGATAATGGCATGAGAAAATAGGACAAATCATGCTGGTTTGGCACAAAAAAAGCTGCATTCATCTTTTTCCTGAGAAAATACCCCGCTGGTGCAGTTACAGGTAAAACCCAGAGTGGTACATGAAGCTAGCAATGAGTACAAAAGCATGTACCCATTTCAAAGGGTTATAACTCTGGGCAAGCAGGGGTTCAAATTCTGTAATTATACCTAATGCATCATGAAGCCATTGTGCCAACACCATGGGGTTACTTCTTTCCAACTTGTGCTTCTTTTGTTTTGTACTTTCAGTTTTTGCCTTTGAATAAAGATAGGGCAGAGCTATTTTTACATACATTTAGCACACTTCAATTAGGTTTGACAAGTTTCCTATTGTTTATACTATTTAAGACACTAATGCAGCTCTTACATTCTCAACAGCAGTGTTGAAAATACACTGAAGAGGGGAAAGACAGTGGGTTTCCAGGGAACACAGCTCAATACGCTTCCTACTTCATTCCACTCCCGGTGCAAAATGTGTATTTTACATTCCATAATGAGCAACCCACTCCTGTAGATGTTCATTCAGAAGCAAGTCCTAATATGTTTACAGAGGCTTACTTCCAGCAACTCTGCATAAGACTGCAACTTAAGTAATGAAGTTGGACTGACATGCCACAGAGCTACATAGAAGCCCATGTCATCTTTCTGCTACGTGACTAAATATAATGTATCTCCTCTCCATTTCCTCAAGGTTCTTTAAAAATATGGATTGCTAGTATTATGTCTACCACACTTTATAAGGGGTCTTCAGTCTCCTCTTCCTGAAAGAATGCCTTCTCCCATTTGTTCCTGCCCAGTTATCAAGATCATCCTCTGAGTCTCTTCTAGTACTTAGGAATGGGAAGAGTATTCATTTGAATATCCTCAGCCAAGAAAAAGGTTCCCCAATACTTGGAAATATACGGGCTCATCTACATGAGCCAGGATATGCCAGCTCCCTGCCAGCATATCCTGGCTGTGGATCAGGCCCATTACTCCCCCATTACTAAATCCAAATGGGAGGAAGTCTAGATGGGCATGATGGCCCATCACTGCAGCTACTGCCATCACTGTCTCCCTTGCCTTCCTGGAAGCTAGGAAGCCAGCCTGCAACATGTGGCCAAGGCCTCCTACATGTGACCAGCCTTGGTCACATGCAGTGGGACTCCTTCCTGCTTCAGAGAGAGTGAGGCAGCACAACAGCTGCAGCAATGGGCTGGCTCCTGTGGTCTCAAGAGGTCTGATCCATTTCTTCCCAGTGGGAATGGATTAAAGCAGGTATTTTAACATAGCAGTTTATCAGGCCCTACCCTGTCTTCCTCCCCATCTTAGCCTCATATTCGCCCTGGGGATCATGAGGACTGCCCAGGGGCAGAATGGGGTAAAAACCATACATCATTACGACTGTAGGGCTCTAAGATGGGGGCAAGATGGGGTAAATTGCCCATGTAGACAAGCCCTACATCTGTGCAGCACTACAAGTGATTTTTCTGTGTAGAAATATGTTTCTGCATGAAAAAAAAAGCATCTGTATTTCTTCACAGAAAGTGTATTTCTTTCTGCACACAAATAAAAACTCCATGCATACTTCTGTACAGTGTTTTCTAACACTTCTCCTCACAGAGCTCTTGGGTATTCAACACCTGAAGAAGATAAAGATGTATCAACATGTATAGCTCTCCCAGGAATGGGGATTTAAGGACCAATGATCTCTATAGCTATGCAGAAGGTTTCCCACCATTGACACAGTTACTTCTTTTTTAAAAATCAACCAGCAGTGCAATTCTTTACATGTCTTCTCAGAAGTCAGTGCCATGTGAGATCAATGGGGCTTATTCTGAGGATATAGGATGCAGCATGAAAGACAAGCAACTCTGAAAGGGGACTTTTACTCCCACACTATTCTTACTCTTTTCTCTTTCTCTCTCTCTCACACACACACATACATACAAATATTTTACACACTCACAACTATCTCTCACTTCCACTGCTGCTCCTAAGGCAGGCAAATTGCAAAAAACAGTTATGAAAAGTCACCTTCTCTGAACAAATGCTTTGGCTGTTCTAGCATTCATAGGTGAGGGCTGTCAATTTAACCATTTAACAATTCCATTTAGCATGGCTGCACACTATGGGTGTGTACATGCAAAACAGTGATCAATGGGAATGTTAAATCTGTTAGCCTCCCAAGATGTGATTCCAATGGCAGCTCCTGACTTCACACATTGGCTAAATACACTCAAAAGCAATGCCAGTTTTTTTTTTCCTTGCCAACAGTCGTGCTGAATAGTTACCCCAGACTTTGCCTCACAGCTCAGTTTATACAAAAACTAGAGAATTCTCTACTTAGAATTCTCTGCTAGAGAGCTCTAAGCTTCTTACCTGACCTGCAGTTCCCAAGATACCCTGAATTCATCTCTATACTGCAGAATAAAACTTATTTGTCCTTCAGTTTCTCTCTTCTTACAGTACCTTGGTTACCTTCTAAGGCTGGTGTCACACTGCAGATATAATGCGGTTAGACACTACTTTAACCGTCATGGCTCCATTCTATGGAATCCTGGGATTTGTAGTTTGTTGTGGCACCAGAACTATCTGACAAACAAGGCTAAACATCTCACCAAACTACAAATCCCACAATTCCATAGCCTCAGCAGCCTAAATGTCTCATCAAACTACAAATTCTAATCATAAGGAGGAAGTGATGACAACTAAAATGGTATGAAATTGAACCAACTGTTTAGTGTAGATATATCTTTACTCACTTTTAAAATGAAATCTGGGAATCCTGGTTAGATAATGGTGCAAAGAGGCACCCAGGTGGCATGGCTAAAAGGCAGGTAAAACTGGCCAATGGCCAAAACTGCATCCGTACCCTCCACTCTTTCCTGCCCCCCTCACTGGCTTTCCTCTTCCTTAGGCAAAGACAATAGGAAGCTGGGTTGCACAGAAACAAGATCTACCTGGTTCCAGTAATGAGGATAGAAGTGAAAGTTTCAGTAGGCTGGTCCTCTGGTGCACCTTATGAGACCAGGTACACACATTTGGACCACAGCTAAGGCTTCCTACTCTTGAATAACTCTTTTCTTGGGTGTTCTATTACTCACGAGGAGTGTGATGTCTGTCTCCAGTGATTAAAATGAGACTGCAGTATACACATAGATTAGAATTAATTTAAATTAATATCTTAATAGAAACCACACAATATAACCCTGAAATGTGTGATCCTCCTAGTATCCATGCAGATTTAAGAAGCACACAGGAGAGCACTGCAGGATAGAGGAGAAATCTGTTCCACCACCAGCATCTGTTCCGCTGACAGATAGACACAATTGTATATAAACCTAAACTACTTCATCCTGATGCTCTGTTCCCTTTTAACAAAAAGCAGCTGCCAAAGGATAGAAACCATGGGCCCATCTATACAAGGGGGGGAAAATCCCCAGAATACCTTGTAGTAATGGCATTTTGCAGCAGCAGTGACATCTCTTAACAGTATTTTTGGCCTCAGAAGCCCCCATAAGCTTCACATGCCAGATGGTGGCCATGAGTGATTAACTCATGTTAGTTCTTCGCTGCCGCTGAACTTTTTTTTTTTCAAATGTCATCTACGGTGCACTGGAGCAACAGAGCAATATGCTTTTCGATTTAACAGGAAAGCGAACCCCCCCTCCACCCCATTTTATCACCTTAGCGATTGCTTACTAAGATGAAAATCCAACATGGCAGCAGCAGGCGCTTACCCTGTTAGCAAGCCCCGCCCCTGCACTTGCCTGGACAATCAACTTTGCACTTCATCTTGAATTGTTTGTCCCAACGAGCAGGAATGTGCACCCCCTTGCTGTTTGTTTTGCTTTTAAACTATGGGAAAAGCTGCAAAGACTTTTTTCTGTGTTGTTTTTGCCATTTTGAGCTCCCTTCCTTCCGAATGTGTGCATTGGTTCAGGATCTCATTTAGACAGGATTCCCAGCAAATCCTATGAGGCTTATTTTGACCCTTTAGACAATCCCCATGGAAGAGACTAGAGGATGTTACCTAGCCTTTTCCTTTCCTGACATTTGTCTACTCAAAATCATCCTCCATGCTTCTTTTGTTCCATGCGTGGGCAGGGGGTGGGTGGGTTAAAAGGTCATGTTTATGTCAACTTTCTACTCTTAGGGGAATCCAGTCTTGCACCACCACTGTGCACAAATCTAGATGCAATCATGAATATTCAATAGCAATTGGGTACTGAATTTCAGGGGGCAGAGGGGAATAATTCAATGTATTTCTTGAGTTTTGAGAAAGAGAAGATTCGTGCATTACTTAGATGAATCCATGACTTCAAAACATGACAGCGTGTGAAGAAATTTGCCACTATTATAATTTATTTTTGTTTTGTTTTGCTTTGCAAAATGTAATAACTGCAAGAAGGTAAAGTGGACTGGAACACCAGACCCCCACCCCCTCTCCCACTTGCCTAGCCTCTTTGTGTATGCCATACATCAAACTTCCATTATGTCTTTTCATTCATTTCTTCATCATGTATACAGTTATTAAATTCAATATTGAAATAAATGAAACCTGTTCCTTACTCATTTCTGCTGGCGGCCTAAAAATATTAATTTAATGTGACTGGTATTAATATAATAAAACATCTGCTTCATAACCTACTGTAGGTGCAATTCTGAACTGATTCCTATAGACATTTCTGTTGTCCATTACAGAAAAGGCAAGATTAATTTTTCTATGTGCAAAGATTTATCAATATTTGTTTGTTTATAATACAGAAGAATCAATACCAACACATCTTCTGCCACATTCAATAAACTTGCATTGATTTGTTGTTTACTGCTTAGCACAAATATCAAAAGTAGGGCATGACAGGACCAAGAAGACACTTAAATTTTATATTCCTCTTAATTCTGTGATGTGCTTCTGATTTAATCTAATAAGACAATAACAGATTGGGTTGTCTCCCACTGTAAAAGAAATGCTTAAAAAAGAGGGAGGGGAAATACTGTGCTCCATATATATGTGTGTGTGTGTGTGTGTGTGTGTGTATGTGTGTGTGTATGTATATATATATATATATATATATATATAATTTATTTATACCCGCTCTTCAGCCACAAGGCTATCAGAGCGGCTTACAAATTGTTTTAAGCAATAGCACATTTACACATCTACACTGCATTAAGCAGTTTCCAATGTGTATTAGCTAACTGCCCCCACAAGCTGGGTACTCATTTCACCGACCTACGAAAGGATGGAAGGCTGAGTGAACCTTGGAGCCCTCTGGAATCGAACTTGCAATGTGGTGCAGTACTGGCATTTAACCACTGCGCCACCAGGGCTCACCATATATATATATGGTTGAATACAGCAGGTGAACAGCACTATTTATGTTTTAATTTTATTAATTGAGTGTATTTTTATATTAGTCCTCAATTCAGTAAGTGCATGAGGTGATTTACAATAGACTCATAAAAGAGCAATGAAAGCATACATTTTAAAAAACAACTAAAACTGATCATATTCATACGTTGCCATAAACCTTCTAAACCCAAAGACTATTAAAAACTCAGCAGAATAGTACAGTTTTTACTAGCCATCTGAAGGCCAAAGATGACGCACCTCAGCCTTGCTAGGAAGAGAGTGCCACACTTGGGAACATTTCAAAGGTTCACACCTCTGCCCAACCTCAGTTCGTATGTAGATACAGGGAGGTGGTAAAACAAAATTCAACAGGATGTGCATTTCTCCCCAGCAGAAACACAGCAACAATTACAGTTATCTCTTCATATTCACTGGGTATGGTTCCAGGCCCCCCCCCCCATGGATACTGAAATCTGTGAATACTCAATTCTCATTATATGCAATGGCATAGCAAAATGGTGTCCCTTATATAAGATGGCAAAAATCAAGGTTTGGGATTTTTGGGATTATTATTTTTTAAGAATATTTTCAAGCCACAAATACTTAAATCCGTGGTTACAGAGGGGCAACTGTATAACAAATTTAGTAGGTACTTTTGTATCAAAAAGCATCTTATCAGAATTACAATATACAAAGTTAAATAAAATATGAAAGGAATGGAACAGGTACCTCTTCTCCACTCACAACCCAACTGCATAGATCCAAATTCCTTGCTGCATGAATGGAAAGTATTCAACTTGTGTGGGGGGAAAGATGTTGCTGATCCATTCCTCCCAAATGTGGTGATGTAAGTCCTGCTGCTGATTAGCTTGGGGGAGGGGGAGGAATAGAGCTTTGTCAAACGTCCCCTTGAAATACTAACCAAACATATTTTGTTGTTTTTACCCTGTGTGGAAACAAACACACGCACACACACACACGTACACAGAGTTAGCTTTGTGTAGCCTCTCCTCTCTCACCCTTTCCTAGCATTAACTGCCAACACAGCAAGAGCATCCAGCAAGAAGGAGCCAATACCTTTTGTGATGAGGTAGAGTGATGGTGGTGGTGGTGGGGAATTATGTGGGCCATCAAAAGTTGCTGGATTGCAACTCCCTGCAACCCTAGCTGACGGTGAAGTATATTGGGAGTTGGCAGTTCAACATCTGGAGGACCACACAATTCCTACCTCTGAGGCAGAAGGACTCAAAAAGATATGCTTGTCTTTTTTACTCTAAAGCTCCTCAGGATCATTAGTTCCTCTTGATAAGCCTCTTGATAAGCCTCTTGTATTGTCCTCAACCTCAAGCACAAAAGTAAGTGATTATTGTAGTAGACAGAGGGGGCAAACTGGCTGAGAGATAACAGGGGGAATTAAAATGGACATGGGGATGTTTGACATGTATCTTTTTGATTTTCAGGTTGCAGAAGAAACAGTGATTCCATTCCTGCTTCTGATTGGAAGTCCTTCCACTCAGGTAGCTGGATTTCTGGATCCAAGTCACTATTAATATAGATTTATTTACTGCCTTGACATGACTTGCTTATACAATGTCACAGATACAACTTGGAGAGTCCCCAAATATCATTTCTCTTATCTGTTGCAACAAAAACAGCAGGTAGTCTTGTAGCAACTTCAAGTTTAATAGATGCATTCTGGTATAAAACTTAGTGAACTCCATCTGGGGAAGAGATATGCAACACTATCTTTTCATGAAGATGAGTATTTATTTTATTCTACTGTCCATATAGAAGCTGTTCTTTACACTTAAAAGAGATCCCCCTAAACACTCAACAGATGTAAGTGGAAACAATCTGGCCTGATTTTATTACTGGGCCCATTCTTTGCCCTTGACAAGAGCAAAAGCTGGGCTATGTGTCTGGAGCTTTTTAGCATTTCTTATCCTTCTAGAAGCTTCTAGAATACCCAAATAAAGAAAAAGCCTCCCCTTTCTCCCACAGTTTAGAACAGTCTCTTTAAGTCCACATATTTTTAGCTGAGAACGCCTCTTATCCCTGAAACGTTCATCTCCATTTCTGCGCTTCACTTTGTCTAACAGCTAATGCCACCCTTTTGAGTCCATGGCAGGCTACTGCATGACAGCTGTGAACATCTCATGCATTTGTAACAATTTTTCCCATGAGTGCAATTGCCACACCAAGTTTTGCCTGAAACAAGTACCAGTTTTTCTACTACACTGAAAGGTCATCTCTGTTAAATGCCTGGCCCCTGTGCCAGAAACAATCAGCTATACTTCCTGATCATGTGCTGCTGTTTTATTCTGAAATGGTAAATTCAAAAGTCCTAGACAAGCATTTTAATTCTGTGTATACTAAGGAGTTTTTCGGATGGAAGAAAACGCAAGCAGCGTCGCCAGGTTGCGACACTGCTGCGCAAGAGAGCGCCAGTTTCGAACGATGCTCTTCCCAGCGGTACTGTTGCAGTACCGCTGGGACATTTGAGCATGATTTTTTTCCTTCCCAGTGTCATATTTTACTCGCGACATTTGAGCGTGATTTTTTTCCATCCCAGCATCATATTTTACTCGCGATCAGCGATCGCGAGTAAAATATGACGCTGGGAAGGAAAAAAATCACGCTCAAATGTCCCAGCGGTACTGCAACAGTACCGCTGGGAAGAGCGTCGTTTGAAACTGGCGCCCTCTTGCGCAGCAGCGTCGCAACCTGGCGACACTGCTTGCGTTACTTTTCTTCCATCCGAAAAAGTCCTAAATGTGTGAGGTAGAGGCCTGCACTAGCCCCAGTCCTTCTATCCCCACTCGCATCAGTCTCCGTGTGAGTTTTCACATGAAGGGGCTTTTCAGAGATGGGTTCAGAAGGCTGACCTCCACTTGTAAAGAGTGAGGGAAATTCATTATGTTTGTGCACTTTTCCTGCTCATGCATTTATCACACATAGAAATAGAACACCTGGATAGGTTAATACTTACAAGCTATGTATATATAGCATTTACTTTCTATCTTGCACCTCTTTTAAGTGAGTATACCTGCACCTCCCATTTACAGACCTAACTTTGTAAAGATCACACCAATTTTTGACATTCCATGAATTGTGATAGGACACAAATTGGTTACCAAATATATAAGAAGCCTGAAATATATGTGTGGATGGTTAAAAGGGTATGGCAGTTAAAAACTATGTTTGGATCTAATTTCTGGGTTCATGAGCCACCCTGCTTTTCCAGGGAAAGTACAGCCCCAATCAAAGCTAAAATAGATGATCAATTAGATTCATCAGTTGATTAATTGTAATGAGACATACAGCTATGCAAAGCTACTTTGGTTCATCTTTAGTAAATCAGTGTCTTGATATCACTATAAGGCCATCCAAGAGAGAAGCAGAAAATAAAAGTACTCTGTAGAGTCATCCAAGAGTGTGCATTCCATTGAGCTAAGGATAGGCCCCCATTTGTGGTTGGGACAATCACACCTTGGGCACTGAGAAAACTTCTTGTTGGAACTGGTACTTTCTTTCTGCATCTGTCTCTGAGGACATTTTCAGCGGGAGAAGTTTGTAGCAGCAGCGTGGCAGGGGGTCGATTTCGGACGACACCGTCCCTGTGGTGAAATCGACCGTTTCTCTTCCGTTTAGGGTTGGGGCCTGCCACGCCATATTTGCCCAGATTTTATTCACGGACAACCTCCATGCAAGGATCGTTTGAAAATGTCCTGAGAGGGACAGCCATCCAAAAAAAAAAAAAAAATGGACTCCCATTAGTTTGTAGATGAAATTCATATGACAACCCAGAGAAAAAAATATGAGGGGTCTGCAAAGCATCCATTTGTGCTAAATCATCCCATTTCCCTCAAAAGCCTGGTTGTTTGGAACTCATTAGTATAAACACTTGAGAACTGTTAGAAACTATAATATCTCTTTCAAGTTACGGACTTCAAAAGAGGGTTTCTCTATAACCGCCCCCCCCCAGAAAAAGTGGGTTTCTTTGGTTCAGTTTCGATGTCTAGCTAAATCCATGTTGCTTTGCCTTCTGACCCTCCTCTTCCTTTGTCCTTGTGGGGTCCAGTAATTTTGCGGTCTGAACTCTTGCTGCCTCATTCCTTGATCCCCTCTCCCCATTTATATACTAACTTCCTGTATAAATTCTCTGCAATCCTAAAATCCCTCCCTTAAATTCCTTCCGCATCAGCCACTGCTGCTACTCAAGAATAACACCGCTTCTCACAAGGAGACCTAGCTGCAGGAGCAGCTGTAGTATTGCCCTTTAACTGAGTCCTTTCTAACTACCGTATATTTCTTGTCTTACTCGGGTAGTCTTGTTGCGTGATAACTGTAAGTGTGGAGTGTGTGAATATTCTCTGTTATATCAATAAAGACTCATTAATTACCTCTAACATCCTCCTCCCATGTATTTTCCATACCTCCACCTGTAGACATAGGGTCTGATTCTGCTAATTGTTACGTGCCTCTTGTTAAGCCATTTGAGTTGCTTAATTCTCCAAACTAAGAACAGTTCATGAGTAGAGATTTCCACTGACACCAGTGATTAGCATAACATGGTTTCCAGTCTAGCTCAAGATTTAAGTTCTGAGTTACTACCCACATGTTTATCAAATAATAATCCATTGTTTAGGACTCTGTATGCATTCACTATTATCAGTACAGCTCAATGTGCATAAAAATTAAATTGAGTTCTGCACATGCACTACCCAATCACACAAGTGCTTTAATGCATGCTCCCAACTGACATGCCCATGCTGGAACTGGTGCTCAGAGAGGCCTTTCAGCTTTCATGTGAAGCTGAAATGAAAGCTAAACACATGTCCTAAATGTTACCAAGGAACAAAACACACACACATGTTCACAAACACACACATAGAGTAGAATGGATTGTGTGTATGTGTGTGCATGTTTCCTGTTGACATACGGCGAACCCATGAATTTCATAGGGTTTTCTTAGGCAAGGAATACTCACTGGTGGTCTTGCCAGTTTCTTCCTCTGAAATATAGCCTATGGAACCTGGTATTTGTTTGTGGCCTCCCATCCAAGTACTAACCAGCACTGATGCTGCTTAGCTTCCAAGATCAGAAGGGATCTGGTGCCTTTAGGAGGGTATATTAATATTTATTGGGTGAAGAAATTTGAAAATAAAGGCCTATGAAAAACAGTGAAGAAAATGGTGCAAAGTATTTTATTGAACAGTCTAGTGACAGAGGCTATTATAGACTTCCTGGGGATTACAAACTTATGAAATGACTGCTCAAAATGGTTATTGCTTGTAAAACAGTGACAATGGTAGTAATGGACTATTTTACAATCTCTTCAGAGACAACAGCTTTTAGAGCAGGAAAAAAAAAACCGCAAGGCTAGTGAGGTGGAGATCTAAAGCAAGTAAGTCTTCCCATCACTATTTTGTTTATCAATTTAAAAAATCAATTTCATAAAGAAATAGCTATGTAATATCAAGGAAATGGGACAGTGAAAACTAATGCAGGAAAAGAAAGAAAAACCCTTCCCTTTAAAAAAAATACCGATGTTTTGATTAAAAAAATAAATATCTCACTCAAATTATTTTGGTTAATGAAGCTAACAGCAAGCACTGAACTATATTTCTGTGAGTTGCCCAAGGCCATATACCTAAATGACTTCAATGGAATGTACAGAGAAGTAGCTAAGCAGAGGATTGCAACTGTAAACATTAAATATGAGAACTCTGGTGAAACAAACATTAATAAATCTACTCAAGTCAATAAAGCAGCTGCACTGAAGTCCATTAGATTAACTCATACCAACTAGGCTTAAAGTCATAAAAATTAGCCAGTCATTTACACAACAGAAACACCAGTTTTGTTTGGTTTTCTGCAGCCTCCTCTTCTTACAGCAAACTCCACTCCATGCAAATTTGGGATATTTGCCCTCCTCTCCAGAAGATACAGTCCTTCCACTAGTCTCTATGCACCCCTTTTCATTTCCTCCTCCCTCTTCCCCCTCTCTCTTCTACCCTGCTTCCCACTCCCTCTTTCCTAGTTGTAAGCCCATCAAATATAAGCCCATCAAATAGAAAATACAGTCAGACCACTGTATCCATGGAACCAATATCCGCAGTTTCAGTTATCTGTGGGACACAAAATAGGGGACATATACCATATAGTTGTGTGGGGAAAATGGCTAGAGAGGCATCATCTCTAGGCATTTTCTAGGTCCTCCAGTGCAAATCTGTGGCATGTTTTTACCAGACGTCGTTTATTTTAATAGGGTTTGCTGTTATCCACAGTTTCCTTTATCCACAGTAAGTCTGAGAACTAAACCCCTGTGGATACGGAGGTCTGACTATATAAATAAATAGATAAGCTGTGTTCAGGCATTACTCATCCTGTTTCTTGGACATGGGAGCAGGGGAGCACCTCTATCTCCTTCTGGCATCTACTTCCACACATGGAAAGCTCAGAAGAGATTTTGCTGTCCACGTGGGGGCTCTTCCTATGAGCAAGAACCTGAAAATGAGGGATCTTGTTCACATGGAAAGGCTACATGTGAACTGTAACAGCTTGTCTTCAGACGTTCCTTGTTCCAACACGTTACTTTCCTTGTGAGGGAAGTGATGACAGAGGGAGGTGGAACAAGACAAAGCAAAGGAGAAATCCCCCAATATAATTAAAGATTTTGTAGATATGTTTTTCTTGGCTACACACTGTTTATGGCAGGGGAGACAGAGATTAGGCTGGGACTGAACAGCAGATGGGACAGATGATTGGTAAAGGTTTTGGCACAATGTTTTATTTGTTTGTTTTGAATGATGACAGATAAAACATCAACCGATAATGGCACCAAGCAGACTGAACCAAGTAAAACAGCTGCAAAAAATGTCAACAAAGTTATTTAAACTGAGTTTAATGTGTGTCATCTGAAAGCATCTGATGGCTGGTTTAGGCAGAAAGGGGAGGGAGCAGGTAGCTTGTGGCTGGGAATAAATGGCTTTGACTTGGTAGCTGAGAGGCTGCAATAATTAAGTAAACTTATGGTGAACATCTGGTCAATGTGAAGATATGACTGCAGAGAGAGATAAAAGGCAATTGCTGGGAATGACTTCTACAATTTGGAAAGCAAGTCTGTTGTGATAGATATCTTAATACTTTGATTAAAGCTAGTGATGCAGTGGAATGTCCTACTATTTAACAGGACAATGAGATAAAGGGGACCAACCAATACAGATGGATTTGTGAAAAAATAGAGAAAGGGGGTTGATGGAAGGGGGAGAAGTCTTTATTCATTTATTATTCACAGGCCGTTTGTGTAGGACGTGGCCCTATAAAGGTGACATCATTGTTGTTGTTGTCGTGCGCCATGGCTCAATTTAATAGAATTCTGGGATTTGTAGTTTTGTGAGATATTTAGCCTTCTCTGTCAGAGCTCTGGCGCCACAACAAACTACAAATCCCAGGATTCCATAGCACTGAGCCATGGCAGTTAAAGCAATGTCAAACTGGATTATTTCTGCAGTGCAGATTCAGCCTTGGTCTTCTGTCTGATCCATCACTACACATGAGGAGCTGACTCACAGCTAAAGCTTCAAGCCTGGTGGATGGGATCCCTTGGGGTGGTGCTATTGTGAGGCTTTTCTCAAAAGCTGCATTATGTTAATTAAAGAAGTAGTAGCTAATAGAAAAATAATCAACCGTGTATTAATCAGCTGATGATGCCATCCCTCTCGCGAAATCGTCCGTGTCACTTCCATGTATGATTGAAGGCAGACATGCCATGTTTTACTCACGGGCAACTTCCATGAGTAAAATATGGTGCGGCTGCCTTCAATCATACAGGGAAGTGACACGGACGATTTCGTGAGAGGGACAGTGTCATCCGAAACGCCCCCCCTGCTGCGCAACAGTGCCGTACCTCTCGTGGAAGCTTGTGGTGCGGTAAGCACTGTCTGAAAAAGTCCTATGATTCTATGATTCTATTCCCCCGAATGGGAAGCATGGGGAGGAGTCTGCTTCTAGCCACATGGGTTTGAAAGCCTTCATAAAATGCAGCTTTACCAGCAGAGGACTTGTCACATGACTTCTCATAAGAAACAGCCATATCTGTGGTGACTGCAGTGTGTTCTTTCTGTCAAAATCAGATTTTATGAGTCCCAGTCCAAAAATAATGGAAACAGCATGGAGAAAACATAAGGTAAGAGCTGTATTTTGTGCTACATGCTATGCAAAATGCTTGTAAACTGAAGGATAGCTAATCCAGAATGAACATTTCATCCGCTAAATTTTTTAAAAATCTAAAAATTATAGAAAAGTCCCCATATTCATTTTTCTGTCTTCCACATTTTAAGCAGACATAAAATATACATTCATACATTCATAATACCATTTTGAAGAACTGTTAACATTCTATTGTGTTGCCAATTAAAGTATTTGTGTGCTTAAGAACTTAAGAGAGAGGAAACAGACATAAACCAAGGAAGTTACATAAAAAGCATTAAAACAGCAATGAAGTAGGTGATAAAAGCTAACACTCAAAATGGATGCTACTTATAGAACTCATTATGATTAGTGAAGGGCGAATTCTCCTCAATGCAATTTAGAATCAGCCTGGCATATGTGTGAATTCTGTGAATAAGCTTCCTGTTGTCCATAGTCAAAAAAGTAGACTGCAAAATCCCACAGCTACCTCTATGTTCATGTCACCTTCTTGCTCACTGAATCCAACTAGTACTCCCTAGATAGATTATTGGTTTTATGCAGCAAAGCTGTTCATCTGATGGAAGGACAAAAATATCCCCCAGTTAGACAGTGTTTTGCACTGCTGTTTCCTGATACCAGATGGCCTTGGGAGAAAGGCACTCATCTTCCCATTACACAAACACCATAGTTGTAGTAGCTGGTGGTTTCCATGTTAGCTGGGTGATGGATCTAGTCTGGGTTTTAGTCTGAAGTTTAAAGGGGCTGCATAAGTTGTTGAATGCTTTCTCCAAAATAAGATGGGGAGCCACCAGCATTCAGTGCACCAAACTGTCTTCTAGCTAAACACACCTCGTGTTCACTGGTGTAAGAAAGGAGTCAGGAGGGAGAAGCTGAAGAAAAATTAAAAACAGAATGAGGAAATCATGCTGAGGAACATCGTATGCAACAATTAATAGGACACTGGGCAGGAAGGCAGAAGGAAACCATAGCCTGAATTCATTTATTAGTTTATTCCAAGCTAGAGTAGAGCCAGTGAATCAATGCGATTTATCTATGGATTGACTTCTCATCCAACAATTGAGTCAATGGGCCCATGTCATGAAACAACTTATTAGACAACATTCCGACATTTTCTTTTTCCACACAGATGGCCTATAGTGAGATTGCAGTGAAGATAAAGCACTTTATTCAATACAGTGTAGAAACAGAGTTGATATTCTGCTTTCAGCTCGCTGTCTGAGAGCAACATGTCGGTAGCACTAAAGGAAGCATCCAATGACCCAACATATTAAGAAATAATGTGCAAAATATATCTGCCTTTTTAATGAAGACATTTATTATACTGCGAGCAAGAACCATCTTTTGGGATATCTCCCCCCAGTTTTAAACAACCACCACTACCACCTGACCAGGATTAAGCAGGCATAAATGAAGAAACTTGATGGGTATTAACCTCCAGGTTTCAGAGTTGTAAAATATAAAAGCAAACTAAATATTTTTGCTTCTAAAAACATGAGCTCCTGGGTGGAAACTCTAAACACCAAGTTTTAAACCTTAATGACCATGTTTATAACCTCTGGAAAGCAAGTGTGGGTTAATGGTGGGAAAAGATGCCGAAACTACTTAGTGCTAAGTACACTAGGAAGGTCACTTATAAAGACACAAGCAGTTGGGAAAGTGCTTCTGGAATAAGGCAAAACAGTTTCTCAGAGGTATTTGCTGGGTTGAAATGTTTAGTTTATTAAGCAGTTCATACAACAGTGTTCAGATAATGTTTTCACTTGAGCTGCTGGGCAAAGGGTTTAAACAGTATTAATAGCAGGCTCAGGGAAAGATTTGTATTTTGGATGCCATAGTTTGTTTCCTTGACCAAAGAGATTAAAATCAGTTTTAAAAAAAAGACCGATGAGCCTTTTCTACCTGCTTCATTTGTATGATTGTGACAATGTATCCATATTTTAAACATGTAGCTCAACTCTCTTAAATGTAGCTCTTTAGAACTATGAGTGCAAACATTTAGGACTGGATCCAGGGTAAGACAATTGAATTTAGTTCCCATGGAAAACAATACCTTGGATACCATGTCCTATTTATTTCACTAGGACCTAAATACAACTAGGTTAGTCTGAATTTGGCCCTTTGTGAACTGACCAATCACCTTACAAGTGTTTCTTGGATTAAGATTTAGAGCAAAATATTAAGAAAAATAAACAGTGGTTTGAGTGTTGGACTAGGATGCTGGGAGACCAGGGTTTGAAACCTCGCTTGGCCACCGGGTAACCTTGGGCAAGTCAAACTCTCTCAGCCTCAGAGGAAGGCAAAGGTGAACCCCCTCTGAACTAATCTCACCAAGAAAACCCTGTGATAGGTTTGCTTTTAGGGTCACCATAATTTGGAAACAACTTGCAGGCACACAATAACATACGCACAAGAAACAAGAAAGTAATTCTTTCATCCTAGTCTGTTGAAGTTTTTAAAAGGAGTCTTCACTGAGCCAAATAAGAGATCTATATGAAAATACTGATCTCATTCTGTAGTCATTTGTGGTGATAATACCATAACATTGGTGGTTCAGCATTGAAACAACTGTAGGAAGACACATTAAAAGGTGCAGAAGAGATGGGTCTACTCATCTGCTTGTAGGATGAATGCAAAGTAAGAATACACAGAACTGATTGCTCAAGATAAAACATGAACAGCTACAATCTTACCCTTTTCAAAACCCAGAATCAATCATTTTAAAATATTTACCTAATTTAGCTCAGAACCTACCAAATATTTTACCAATATGTTCACAAACTATACAACTTAGAAAGTTACTTTGTAAAAGCAATTAGTTACAGTTTGAAGGCTCGTCCTAATATTGTTACCAGTATTGTTACAATTTGTTTAAGTATTTTTTCTCAGAAGTAATTAAAAGATTTTCTTGAATACTCACAGCCAAATACAGCAGCACAAATGCAGCCTCCAAGGACATAGCACCTAAAGTTCCTCTTATGCCACTTACTGAGTCCACACTCCCATAAATATAAAAGTAATTTAACTAGTTGCCATTACACTGAAGGTGAAAAAACATAATCCCTCATTAATTTACAGTTATAATGTTACATAGTAATACCTTTGCTACTGGACAAATAACTAATTATAAGTAACTCAGTATTTGCAACTTGTTTCTTCTAAGGTCCAACTCTACATAAATACTGTACCACCTTTTCATGCAAAAAGGCTAGATGAAACCAAAGTCAAATCATCAATCCCATCAATCATCATCAACACTTAATAGCAAGAACATTAATAGTAATATTCATTTATACCATTTATTCCCTCCAATCCTGGGATTCAAAATGGCTTCAAAGACTAAAACCAATGAAGATTAAAATACATATAAAAACATCACTAAAATATACATAAAAGTTGTCTTAAAATACAATGAAGCCATAGAATTGAAACAATTTAAACCATTTACATTCCATTTAGAGCAATGAAGCCTAATGCAGTCTGTTGCAAAAGGAAGGTTCTCACTTACTGGTAGAAGGATATAAAAGAGGGAGCCCTCCCAGTCATCCAAATTGTTGTGTTTCCTTCTAACTGACAGCTGGCTACAGTTCCCCACATTGCCATGTTGTTGTTTCCACTGCCTTCAAATCAAATTCGATTCATGTCTCCATAAATAAGAGACTTCCACGACCCCCTTCCTCAATTGCTCTGCGCAGGTCCTGCAGGCTCAGGGCCATGGCATTCTTGATTGTGCCTATCTATCTGGTATGTGGTCTTCCTCTCCCTCTACCACCCTCCACCTTTCCTAGAATTATTGTCTTTTCTACTGAGTCCTGCCTTCTCATGACAGTCTCAGAGGTTTACTGCACTCTGAAGAAAAACGACAGTGCAGGAAGATGCCATCTTCCATGCTGCCCTACCACGTGATGTCATCATTTTTCCAGTGTTCTGCCACTCCAGTCCTGTGAGAGACCGAAGTAAAACCTCATCTTTTTGCTAATGGGTTTTTTTTCAGTTAGCAAAAAGACACAGTTTTATGTCGGTCTCCCATGGGACCAAAATGAAAGAATGATAATGTTGTACAGTAAGGCAGCACAAAAGACAGAATCTTCCTGCTGCACTGCCACTTTTCTTTGGGGTGTGGTAAGCCTCTAAAGTTAGTCATCTTGGCTTCCAGGGAGAGCTTGGGCTTGATTTGTTCTAGGACCCATTTACTGGTCTTTTGGGCAGTCCACAGTATCTGTAGAACTCTTCTCCAGCACCACATCTCTCAAATGAGTTGATTTTCTTTCTGTCAGCTTTTTTCACTGTCCAGCTCTCATTTCTGAAAATGGTAATGGAAAATACAATGGCTTGGATGATCCTAACTTTAGTGTTCAATTATATATCATTGCACTTTAGATCTTGTCTAGTTCTTTCATAGCTGCCCTTCCTAGTCTTAGGGTGCATCCACACTACACAAATAATCCAGTTTGAAACTGGATTATTGCCATGGTTCCTTCATATGGAATCCTGGGATTTGTAGTTTGGTGATGCACCAGCACTCTATGGCAGAGAAGGCCAAAGACCTTGTACAACTACAAATCCCAGGATTCAGTAGGAAGGAACCATGGTAAATAATCCAGTTTCAAACTGGATTATTTGTGTAGTGTGGATTAGGCCCTAGTCTTCTTCTAAGAAGGGAACCCTGGTGGCGCAGTGGTTAAAATGCCAGTACTGCAAGCCGGAAGGTTATGAGTTTGATCCCAGAGGACTCCAAGGTTGACTCATACTTCCATCCTTCCAAAGGTCAGTAAAATGAGTACCCAGCTTGTTGGGGGCAATTAGCTGAAAAACATTGTAAACTGCTTAGGGAGTGCTTCAGCAATGATAAGCAGTATATAAATGTCAATGCTATTGCTATTGCTACTGCTACTGCTATTCTTCTAATTTCTTGACTGTAATCTCCATTCTGATCAATGATTGATCCAAGGTATGGGAAATATTTAACTATTTCAATTTCATTGCCATACAGAACAAGTAAAGTCTATGCAAAACCATATCCTCTTCTCAAGATGAATTGTTCAAATATTTGATATTTGTACAACAAGACATTTAATGTTTGGATTAAAAATGAACACTGTATAAAAACTAGGTTTGTCTGAGGTACAGTGAATTTGTAAACTGGCCCTAAATTTTAACAAGCTTCTCGTTTCTGGCTTCTTCAAGGTTCAGAGCAGTTTGGAGCAAGCCTACTATAACAACCCCCCCTCAAATTCTTACTATTCCCTATACTCAGTCCACAGTCCACAATATCTCTGCAAACTACTTTCGCTTTGTGACCTCTGTCATAATGGAAAAACTGTTATATATATCAGTCACTGTGTTGACTTTGCCAACAAAGAATTATGCAAGGTTTGGAAAATCTCTCTACTCATTGGCACATTTCATCAAATGCAGAAATACCGACACTTCTTATCATTTCATGGGTACCTCCATATTCATATGGAGTGTTTAATATTCATTTAATGACACAATCAGACCTCCTGGGAAAAATAGAAGATACACTTTTAAATCAAAGAACATGGTAAATATTGTTACCAGTTCTGCTCCTAAAGCTAGATGCGGACCAATGACATCATCTTTCAGGACATCTGGAGGACCCTCATGAGTTCCCAGGGGATGTCTGTCACTGTGCATCCAGTTATATCAACACTGTGCATCCAGCTATATCAATCGTGCACCCCACCTTCACCCTCACCTCCACCCCTGCTCTCCAATTGCCTGTAAAAGGCCCACTGGGCAGGGGATTTGCAGCAGTTTAAAAAGTGGTATTGGAGATGGATGAGGCAAAGATGTGTCTAGTTCTGTGCCTGATGTGTCTGAACTTCTATGTAGAACTTCACTATATGTCTCTTGATCCAGGATCACAGCCACTGTTTAGTCAACAAACATGGATTACAGCAAAATGTCATCTGTGGTTAACTTCATGCATTTAACATAATAAAGTGATAATGTCTATTCTCCTTTACAGGTCTGAAACATGGCTCACCTATCGCCACCACTTACGACTCCTCGAACACTTTCATCAGCGCTATATACGCACAATCCTAAATATGCACTGGACTGACTGTGAGATGAATGTTGTTGTCCTTGAACAAGCAGGGATCACCAGCATTGAGGCCATGATATTGAGAACACAGCTGCGCTAGGCAGGGCACGTTTCTAGGATGGAGGACCATCGCCTCCCCAAAATAGTACTCTACGGTGAACTCGCCACATGTCAGCGTAAGAGGGGCACTCCAAAAAAACGATACAAGGACTCCCTGAAACAACATCTCAGGCTCGGCCAAATTGATCACCAACAATGGTCCACCCTGGCCTCACATCGGGAGGCATGGAGACGCACTATCCACAATGCTGCAGCCTTATTTGAGAACTCACACCAAATAAGTCTTGAAGAGAAACAACAACGCAGAAAGAATCACAACCCGGAAACATCACCCAAGGAGAACTTCTGCTGTGCTTTCTGCAACCGGACTTGTTTATCTTGGATTGGCCTTTTTAGTCATCAGCACGCTTGCAGAAAGCGTGGGATGAGTCCTTCCTGACTCTTCATTTGTGAAGAAAAGCCAGAGAGAGAGAGAGAGAGAGAGAGAGAGAGAGAGAGAGAGAGACAGAGACAGAGACAGAGAGAATGAAATAGAAGAGAAGCACACTATTACAGGATCAGGCCAATTGTCAATTAGTTTCTGAAGAAAGATACAGAAAAGTAATTCAGCAAGTTAAATACCATATCTCTATATACTAGCTATAACTACAGTATATATTATATACTAGTGATCTATAGATTCCCTATCTTGCAGCATTTCATAGTTTTATCAGTGACTACTAATCAATCCATAGGCAGTATGCCCATGAATATATGTTTCTGAGGAGCATGAGATAGAGGGTACAGTTGTACCCATGTTCTGCTTCTGGCTTCCTATAAGCAAACTGTCTGGACAATCACCGTATAAGTAACTAATAGTTATTGCTTTTCCTGTGTTCTATGACAGACAGATAAGTGAAGAACTTCAGTATATGGGGGGAAATCTTCAACAAGTACAAAAGCATAGAAAGTGTATGGAATGCCTTTAATAATAATTTTCTTTTAAACATTGTATTCCTTGCTAAGTCATGAAAACACTTTCCAGAAATGCCTGGTTTTACGGTAACAAGAAATACAGGTGTGAATGTCTTTCTGAGATGATGTTTTTACAACATTTGTTTTATTTGCACATCAGAGCTATTAGTGTGGTAGAAACAAAGGAAGCAAGCAGCAAAAGCATAGGAATTAGTTAGTTGACACCCATAAAAATGATATATTCCAGTATATTCCTGGCTCAATACTACTAAATGTGTACTGTCGTTCAGTTGCATTCAAAATAAAACACCTTAATGCCTAAGCAGGCTTCGACAAACTAATTTAACTCCAAGGAGCTATTAAGCCTATTAAATGTTTCCACTCTATTGACAGGATATTGGATTTGAAATCAAGATCTTTCCATAGTACCAGATCCAAAGAAATTAAACTATTTAAAGTACATTAAAATAG
The DNA here is from genome assembly GCA_030847615.1 of Gambelia wislizenii. Classification (NCBI taxonomy): domain Eukaryota; kingdom Metazoa; phylum Chordata; class Lepidosauria; order Squamata; family Crotaphytidae; genus Gambelia; species Gambelia wislizenii. The sequence continues at coordinate 372,766,229 of JAUMIR010000001.1, forward strand.
AATCAAAGGTCTAATTTCCTCCCAAGAGTAAAGAAATTGTGGTGTAAATATGGCCTTGGTACAAGGAAATACAATTCCACAGACTCACTTTGGTTTGGAAAGTTGAAAGCCCTGTATCTGAACTGGCACAATGTTTGCTAAACCATAAGGCATGCACAACAATCATCTTAACTACATTGCGGGGGTGGGGGGTATAATTCTTATTGAAAATTGGACGTCTTTTGCCTGGGGCTTCACTGGAGCTGCTCCGCATGATATTTGGACCACTATGGTCTGGATTTAAGCACCACACCTACCTGGCAAAAAGTCCAAATCTCCCCACTGGATTTTTACCCCCTTCTGTAGGTCTGCTGCCTAGCCAGGCACCTCTTCCCAAAGAGCTTCATGCATACCCTTTTAAGGCAACCCCTAGTGTGCTGCTCCTCCTTGTGAGGGTCACAGAAAGCAACTCTGCCAGTGCAGTCACTCCCTCTGTTCTTAGAATGAGGGCTGTATGCTAGGAAGAGAGCCCCCAGAGTATGGTTGCTCATTCTGAGGGTCAGAGTGAGTGACTCCGCCAGGCACACTCAACTCCCTCTGACCTCAGAACAAGCGGGTGTATGTCAGGAAGGCAGACCCACAGCGTGGAACAGGAACGTAATGGAGATATGACCCAATAAAGGATTTTTGCATATACTTGTAAACTTTTTTTACTTAATTAAAGTGCATACAATAATACTTATTCTCTAACCTGTATCCCATCAGATTACTTGCCAATAACGTGCTTATACAAAAGCATAAAATGCATTCAAAAAAGGTACTAGAAATATGCATTATATATGGTTTACAGCACAAATCCTATAAATACATAAATAAATATTTATTATAATTCACATACATACACTTAAAGATTTTAGTCCAATATTTTTCTTGAAGTGTATGTATGTGAATTATACTGAAAATTAATTTATGTATTTATGGGATTTGTACTGTAAACCATAGATGATGCATATTTCTAGCACCTTTTTGTGAATGCACTTTATGCTTTTGTATAAGCATGGTATTGGCAAGTTATTCTGATGGGATACAGGTTACAGAATTATATGCTCTTTAATTACCATATATTCTGGTGTATAAGATGACTTTTTCAGCCTGTAAAATCAGCTGAAAAGTCAGGGGCCGTCTTATATGCCAGCTACGCCCCATCTCGGACTTGGAAGAAAGGAGGTGGCTGGCTGGGGGGGGGAAGCTTGCTAGCCACCTTATCCCCCCTGCCCAGTGCAGCTGCACAGGGGGGAGCCTTGCTGGGTGGGAGGGGCTGAGCCTCACCCTGCCAGCTAGCCATCTCCCACGATTCCCCAACTCGCAAGGAGGCTGGCCGGCCTCCTCACGGGTTGGGGAAACACAGGGGGAGGTTGAACCTCTCCCCTGCCAGCTAGTGATCCCCTGCAATTCCCCAACTCCTCTTCGGGGGTTGGGGAATTGCGGGAGAAGGTTGAACCTCTCCCCTGCCGGCCAGCCTTCCCCCGCGATTCCTCAGCCAGCTTCGGGAGGCTTCAGGAAGAGTAGCTGGCTGGAGGGGGAGAAGGTTTCCAGCCACCAGCCACCCTCCCCGAAGCCACGAAGGGGAGCCCTATCACGGCTTCGGGGAGGGCGGGTGATCGGGGGTCGTCTTATATGGCAAGTATACCCTAAAGTCTATATTTTGACTTAAAAATTGGGGGGGTCGTCTTATACACCCAGTCGTCTTATACGCTGGAATATATGGTAAGTAAAAACAATGCACACTTTACAATTATATGCAAAAATTCTTTATCGGGTCCATTATGTTCCTATTCCAGTTTTGCAGTTTTTGAAACCCTCCAGCTGTATTGACATTGTCTTCATTTTGAGGGTCAGAGCGAGCGACTTTGCAACAGTAGGCACCACCATTTTCCCCCTCCCTGGCTCCGCCGCCACCAGTGCATAGTGAATGAACTGGGAAGGCAGAGCCAGTGGTGGCAGCATGGAGGAGGGGGAAAATGGTGGCACCTGTCAGGCAGTGTTTCTCCTGCCTCCCCGCCCCCAAACCCAGTGCAGATCCTTTGTCTACTTTACAGTTTTCTCTGGAGTTTCCAGCAAACTCCAGAGAAAACTAAGGGTGCGGCTATACGATCATAAAAAAATCCGTATGGGGGGCAAAAAATACGAACAGCCTGTCGTTCGTATGCATATGAACCGGCTATATGATTTTTAAGCCCCCTAAGCTCCGTATGACTCCCTCTTCCCGAAGCTGGCTGGAGCGAGCAAGCCAAGCGGCAGTTTTAAATCTCCCGCCGCTGTTTTTTTTTTTTTAAAAAAAAAGGTTCCTGGTTTGCGGACAGTCGGTTTTCCTTATTTACAATATAAAATAAAAATAAACATATAAATTCACAGACTTACTGGACGCTCGCTAGCCGGGAAACCAACATGGCAACCGCTCCCAATTCCCCTCCATGCTAGCCCCGCCCCCTGTACTTGGCCAGCCAATCAGGTTACTCTGCCTGTTCATATGTGTGCGAACGGACCGTACAGACCCGTCAGCCATCCGAACGGCATACGGATTTCTCTTCGCGATCCGCTTTCCCTATTGAATGCCGCGTGTGCGTATTTCAGGGTGGAAAACCGCCCCCCTCTTTTGCATTCATGTGCATCTGAACGGCCGTTTGTACTGAAGCGCGAACTTCCGCATGCCGTACGTATTATTTAAATTGTGTAGATGGGACCTAAGAGTCTTCCAAACCCAGGATTTAGGTGGTATACCCTGAGTCTGGTGTGTATAGGGCCGTACATTGTGTGGCACTACAGCTGCAGATTTGGGGATAATGCCATGTGTTTTGTGGCAGTATCGGGCTAGATTCAGGGGAGGAATTTGGATTTTATTGCTACTATAGAGACTGCCACTGATACATTTCCAGGGCATGCTCCACTGCATTTCCAAACTGGTTTCATTTCTGTGTCACCTATGAGATGGCTGTCATTTTACTAGTAACTCCCAATCTTGTTTGCATCTAAAAACTGCACTTATAAGGGATGCATATGTTGTCCTTAGCTAGGCTATAGAAGCCCCTTTCTTTTTTCTTGTCACCATGTATCTCCTCTATTGTTCCTACCACCCCTGCAGCTTCAAGCAAGGAAAGGGAAACTATATTCTGGAGTTTGGGAGGCTCTATTTTGGGAATGGGGAAAAATGGTGGTTATAGACAGGACATTTCCCCGCAGAGCTCTTAGATTTATGGGAGTTCTCAGTTAATTTCCAAGTTATTACAAAGCATACTTGAAGGTTTACACTCATCTCTGTCTTTCATGGAACCCTTTATTAGTTCATCCTCACTTTACACAGTCAGTCTCTAGGATCTTCTAACCTCCTAGACTTTTTATGCCTAAATTTAATTGTTAATCCTGACTAAAGTAGACCACTGAATTAATTGAACTTATAAGTGTTCACATAATTTTCCCTTGATACATTTGGTCTATCTTAGTTGGGACTAACAATCAGTTTCAAGCCTTAGGCTTCTTTTTGAGATAATTCTGTCCCCCAAGTTGTCATTTCTTATGTCTTACCTCTATCTTCCTGTCAAGCAAAGATATGCAAATACTCTTCCCACCATCACTACTTCCTTGAGGTATTTTCATTAAGGGCTACTTCACACTTGACAGAAGACATGGCTCCATGTTAGATGCCAGCTTAGCAGTCATTATTGTTTTTGTTACTAGAAATGTCTTGGCAGGGCCTGGGAAACTTATAAGGTTTCCAATAAGGAAGCTGAAGGAAGTAGTGGCATTTGATGAAAGATGAACCAAAGTTCTTGAAGCTCAGTGCAGCAGTGCAATATCAGTATGGGAAAGCAAAGTGCTTTTCTATTGTACGAGCCGACCAAGCTCAAAATTGGCAAGGGCAATTGGTCTGAAAATTCCTGCCATTTGTGGCTCAAACAGAAGCCGATATTGATGGTTTGTGCTACTGCCTTAATTTAAAGTAGAGAATGACAGTGGAAAAGTTATTCAGCTTGATCGGAACTAGACGAGATTTGTTAGAGGGAAGCAGGGTTCTGTGAGGATTTTTTTATGAAATTCATTTTCTGCTGTTTTCTCCTGGGTGCTGAACTTATGATTTGGAATGGACACATGGCCATGAAAAGCAGGTGTAGGAGGGAAAGAATACGGCTTGTGGTGAAAGAAATATGGCCTTCCATTAGCTTTGATTGGGAAAAGCTAATACCCTGAAAGAGTATGATGCACTGTAATTCGAAAGGCTTGCTTGGGGGTCTGACTCTCAAGTCCTGAGAATGAGTTTTCTGAAGAGAAAAAATAAATTGTTGGCAACTGACTTCTTCCAAGTAAATTCACAGTGTGTATACAACTAAGGGGGCTAGTTTCCAGCATTTATTTTCCCCTTCAAAATAATGTATTTCTTGGTTTTGCTCTCCTTTTACTCCTGCTCCCTTAAATAAGAATTTGCTTTGGCAAAAAGATGATGGCCCAACAATGATTTAGCTAAGAGTATTTATATAGATAGGTTTTTTAAAGTACTTTTAAAAACAGAATTTCTTCACATGACTTGCAAAAATGTGTTATCACCAAATGCAACAGTGAAAGCAGTTGAAAACAATATGGAGTAAATACATATTTTTTAAAAAGCAAAAAGCCACAAAAATACACCAGTTGTTAAAATCAATTAAATTGTAATGGAGATGTAACTGAGTGAGGCTAGGAGAAGGTATCAGGTGAGAAAATACAGGGACAGCACGCCATAACTGGAGTGTTACCACTAGAAAGCCCCTTTAGCCACCTCTTTTTTGTGAACAACAACAACAAATAATTTGTCCGAAAATCAGCAGATTTAAAAAGCTAAATTGAAAAACCTCATATTGATGGGAATAAAACAGCTTCAAAGTAACCAGTATAATTTCAAGCCAGCTACAGTCAAATAACTTGGAAAAGGGTTGTTTGTTTGTTTGTTTGTTTGTTTTAAAGTTCCCAGAACCCCTCAGCAACCTGATTCATTGTACAAGTTGAGATACAATATAACTTGAGTGGAAGATAGTGATTCTTCAGGTTAGGTACATATTTTCATGTATTCAAACTACAATTGTCTCATCAAGTCTGTGTTCAGAGCTCTGAAAAGAAAACATCATATATTCAAATTGTGCCATTGTATTTAATGCTGTATTGGAGGACTTTACAAAAGAGTCTGGAGTAATAAACACCTGAGGCAAAACACAAAAATCAGTGTGTCTAGAGCCATTGTACTGTCTATTCTCCTTTATGGGTCTGAAACATGGGTCACCTATCGCCACCACTTACAACACCTCGAACGCTTCCATCAGCGCTGTTTACGCACAATCCTAAATATGCACTGGACTGACTATGTGACAAATGTTGCTGTCCTTGAGCAAGCAGGGATCACCAGCATTGAGGCCGTGATATTGAGAACACAGCTGCGCTAGGCAAGTCATAATTCTAGGATGGAGAACCATCGCCTCCCCAAAATAGTACTCTACGGTGAACTTGCCACGGGTCAGTGTAAGAGGGGAGCTCCAAAAAAGTGATACAAGGACTCCCTGAAACAACATCTCAGGCTCGGCCAAATTGATCACCAACAATGGTCAGCCCTGGCCTCACATCGGGAGGCATGGAGACACACTATCCACAATGCAGCAGCCTTATTTGAGAACTCACACCGAACAAGTCTTGAAGAGAAACGACAACCCAGAAGAATCACAACCCAGAAACATCACCCAAGGAGCCCTTCTGCTGTGCTTTCTGCAACCGGACTTGTCTATCTCAGATTGGCCTTTTTTAGTCATCAGCGCACTTGCAGAAAGCACGGGATGAGTCCTTCCTGAATCTTCGTTTGTGAAGCCAGAGAGTGAGTGGAACACTGTAACAGATGTCTTTTATACGTATGAATCATGGTTTGCAAGTAACTCCTTCACAGCTCCATCATAACACATATATTTTCTAGCACCAACAACCAATTTATTATGGTGGGTGAAAGCTCCAACACATCTCAAAAATAATAGTGTACTGCAGTGACTACAAGTGATGGACTCAGGCAAAGAATTAATAAAGACTTCATTTATGTCATATCTCAAGTATCTAACCAATACTGTGGACTCTAATTTGCCATTTTTCCCTGGGCATATGACAGAAATTTAATTAAGTCAATATATCCTAAAGCTAGCTGCTGCTGCTGCTCTTCCTCCTCCTGGTCACTTCAGTACTTTTTGACCATTGTTTTAATCAGTATTTCATCTCAAATAAATGTCAGACTTCGTTGGAGACCCCAATAATTAATGAAGTTTATATCCTTTACCTTTTAAATTGGAATTAATTTTTCACCCATCAGGATACATTGAAGATTGTTTTTTCAACAGAATGAAAATATAAACCAACACTCTGAACTTTTTCCACTGAAAGATATATACTGATTAATTAAAGAGGGAGACAATAATACCCCAAAGTACAGTTCGACCCCTGCATCCCTGGGGGATATGTTCAAAGACACATGCCGCCCATGGATACCTGAAATCATGGATAGTGGAGAACCCTATTATTTTCAATGAGATGAACATCAGAAGTTGACCATAGAGTCACATTGGAGGACCTAGAAATGCCTAGAGACAACATATTTTTTCAGATGTGGATAAGTGAAACTGTGGATACCGAATCTGTGGATATGGGGGTCGACCTGTATATGCACTTTTAGACATGAGTAGACAGCCTGAATTTTCCAAGGATATGAAATCAAAGTGGTGGCAAGAATCCATATGACTGTCAACAAGATGTACAGCATACACCACTGAGAATGTTTGCTAGAGTCTGTGCATCACTTCTAAGAAAAAGCAGAGAAATACATAGCTTCTATGATACACACATTTTAATGCTATGAAAGCTATATCAAAATCTTCCATCTCCTCTACCTGACCCTTGCATCACCTTCTCTGCAGTGAATGCCTTGATTCATCTGCTAAAGCCCATTGCATTTTTTTTTTACCTAAGTGACACTGCCACCTCTAATGCAGAAAGAGGGAAGGGATTACATTTGACTCATTTTCTAAAGATTTTACCAATTTTCACCAAAAACAGAAGAGAAAGAACAAGAGATTTTAAGAATTCAGATGTAAGAGGAAGCATCAGTTTCCTTCACTGAGGCAGAGAGCTTTGAGTGCTTAGCTCAGGCAAGTCTGGATCTGAATGCCTCTGTATTCAACCACGTTTGTGGTGCTGGGGTTGCCACCTCTTTCCTTTAATTTCCCTTTCCTTTCTTTTATTTTTGGACAAGCTCATTATCTTTAACAGCTATGTGGCAATCTGCTATAAAATAGTTTTCTGAAACATGGGTATACCTGTAGCTGTCATTTTTGACTGGTGCAGGTAGGTGAGAACTTGGTTCAATTTTTGGTAAGAATTTTCCAAAATTTGAAAACTTTTCCTTTAGGATAGAAGGATGTATAACTTTTAAAAATGGAGGAGTTAGCAAACCTGATACATTTACATATTCCACACTAATAGGAGGTATTTGACCTGTGGTTGTCTTCTCATTTTCATATTATTTTAAGTTTCTACCTGTTCCTTTATCTGCATCTCCACAGCATAAATTTCCCCCATTATACAGTCTCTGCCCAGTATATTTCTCTCAGTTCTTGAGCTCTCCTTCTTATCCCTTCATTCTGGTTACTTGTGGTTCCTGCAACATTATTTGCCAGTGATGGATGTCTGACCCCATGTTAGTGAGGTTAATCTATGCTGGGTTTTAATCTGAACTTTGAAAAAGCTTTCCGAAATGTTGACCCCTATTCCCAAAATGGGTTCATCACCTTGGATAGATCCTTTAAAGCTTGAACTGAAAACACCCCACTGACATGGAAGCCAGAAGTCATCAGTGTACTCTGATTTCTAGTTTCCTGCGAGCTCTCTAATTCTTTCCTCTGTGTTTCCTTGTGGTTTCCAGAGAACAATCTGAAGCAGGAATACCACAACATTATAATCTGTACAGTGCCCAGTGTGATAGATGACTGGAAAGCAAATGGGAGAAGTGTGTTCTAGGAGCCAATTCTATGGCAGGAAGATGAAATGGGGAGGGGGGGTTCTGTGTGTTTGAAAGTTGCATGACTGTTTGAGTGAAGTTCAGTTAAGAATGGAGGGAGCTGATGATAGTTATCTGGAGCAGAAGGCTCCATGTGTGTGCTGTATGAGAAAGGATTGAACGTGGTAAAATTGTGTGCAGAGGTTAATCGTTTGAATTAGAGGAGTGACTGGACAAAGAGCGAAAGAGTCTGAGAGGAATAAGGAATAACATTATAAGGGTTTGAGCACTGTTCTAAATAAGATTCCACATTACTGTTATTAATTCCCTTCATTAAAGTTATTGTTGTTAATTGAAACACAGACTCTGTCTATTCCTATCTATTATATAAGTAGAAGCAAGCTACCAAAACACACTCCACACATTTAAGTAAAAGTAGAATCCCTGGTTCGAAGGTGGGACTAAGGGATTCTTATAAAGTAAAGGTGCGAGGAACAGATGGCAAAGGCAGCCAGGCTAAACCCTGAAGTAAGGAGGGGCTGGCATGTTGAAGATTGCATTTGATCACCTTGATCTTGTCAAACTCATATAAAGTGGCAGGGTAGCATTATACCCAGCATACAGGTGGTATCAATCTAGGATAATACTGACAGCAATGGTAAAGGAAGTGTGACTACATAGTGTTAAGAAAGGGATCAGACATTTTATTTAAAATATATCGATAGATAATTTTGAAAACAGAATTAAGCAAACATCAATGTTAAATTGCACCTTTAACTATAGACAAGTACATTCAGTTTGCTGCCACAGTATGTTCAGACACATTACTACTATTAGGAGATTTTCACACAGGGTATATATCCCGTGGCAGGAACAGAACAGGGTCGGGAAAGGTTTTCCCTTTCGGATGACGTTGACCCCGTTCTGTCCTGAATCCATCCTGTTCCCGTGACTGTTCCAGAACAATGTAATCACGATTTTTCATCGTGAATAGACCTCCCATTCCATCACTATCGCGCAATCACAGGTGTGCGAACAGGAGCCCCATTCCTGTTCCGAAATGACAGCCGCAGAGGAGAGGTCCATTCTGAGCACTTCCTGGTACGATCTGGACATCCAGGTAAGTGGCACCCTTTATTTTACCCTCCCTGTTTTGATTGTGTGATTTAAAGTGTGTTTTTGTGCTTGCTGAACTGATTTTATGTTTGGGGGAGTTTTATTTTTTAAATTTACCACCTGGCCATTATCATATGATAACGTGATAATGTGATAACATTTCAGACGGCCGGTCGTAAAAGCAGCCTTACGATGGCTGCATTTACGGCCAGGCAGCGAAGGGAGGGGGAGCCCATTCCTGCCACAAGATTAAGGTAAGCGTGTGAAAGATTTACGTTATTCCGTGGTAGGAACAGGAGAGGAGGTGGTGGAGCAGTAACGGGACATTTTGTCCCCGTGTGAAAATCTCCTTAAAGTGCTGATCTCATCAACACATGGCAGCCTTATCTTTTCATGTAGCATGAGGGAAAAAGGTAGAATTATCCGATTGCTTAGAACCCATTTATGTTCTCATGCCTCACAAACTCAGCGAAATAAAAGACGTTATCACTATCATCAGCTGTTTTTTAGCACTCACAGTGATCTAGCCACCTTTTCTCCTGTCAGAGTCCTTGAAGAACAAACTAGCTTTTTACTTTTTCAGAATATGGATGAGGTGGATTCTACTATAGTCCCTTCTAATGTTACACAAGGAGTGTGATGAGTCTAAAGAAGAACCTGATTCTTGATACAAATTCATCCAGCTTGTAATGGAACAAGAGGAGAAAGAATCCTGCTGCTGTACCACAGCTATGGACACCATCATCTAGCCAGGTCAGCAGAGTGAGGGGGACAGTGTTAGGGGGACTATAGGCCTTCTTGGGCAATAGGATTTCATCAAAAGAGGAAAAAGGTTTATTTATTTAAAAACCAGTTTAGAAAAATAAAAGCTATGTTTGCAAGGCCAGGTTATAGTGATCGTGCAATTCCAGAAATAAGAACCTTTTTTTGCACATGGATGACCTGTTCTAGGAGTGAGGTAGTATAGAAACTGAATGAATGAATGAATGAATGAATGATAAGCACAGGAATCTTAATGCGGGAAACTATTTTGTGCCCTACAACTTCAGTGGGCCTTATAGACTGTTCCCCAACATTTTTACTCACAGAGCTCTGATGTATCTCAGTTTATACTAGTCAATGACTAGAATAAAAGTACCCAGATTTTGTTAATCCTTACCTATGTAACAAAAAGTAGCAACAGTGGCAGCAGTAAGAATGATAGAACAGGAGGCAGAAGAAAAGGAAAACAACTGCAGAGAGATATATTGTCAGGTACACAGGCCAGAAACAAGGAATACTTCTGATTAGCTTTTAAAGTTTCTGGTTCTCTTTCTGATTGAACTGTAAAGCATTCTATGGCCCAGGGTAAATGTGATGCATGGAGATGGGATAAGTTCAGAGTGAGAGTGGGTGTCAAGGAAAGGAGCAGAGCAACAGGCATTAAATATTGCCAATTTATACATAAAAAATGCAGCATTTTATGATTTGGCGTTTTTTGTTTGTTTGCCAACAATTTATTTCCTCTACAAATAACCAGACAGGCCCTTCAGTGGTCTTCTGAATCACCTTGTGGTAGAAAACTCTTTCTTGTACATGAAGCCAGACTCTTCCTTTTGTTAAATGTTAGAGTACGAGGTCTGTCTATTAAATAATTAGATTGATACAATAATCCATCTTTATTTATATGTATTATGGTTCTAACGCTTGCCCCTTTCAATATACTCCCCATTCACATTCACACACCAATGCAGTCTTGTCTTTCACTGGTTGAAAGCATGGAGCAGATCAGTTCCCGTCACCTGTTTCAACATATACATCGTTTTCGTCTTTACTGCATCAACTGACTCAAACTGTGTTCCTTTAAGCACTGGTGTCACTTTAGGGAAAAGAAAAAAAGTCGTATAGTGCCAAATCTGGTGAATATGGAGCATGTTCAAGTGTAGTAATGCGTTTATTGGCCAAAAACTGCTTCACAGAAAGTGCTGTGAAAGTGCATTGTCTTGATGAAGAATAAAACCATTGTTCCACAGCTCTGGACTTTTTTTCCCCCTGACCTTTTCTCTCAACTTTGTCAAAACTTCCTTATCATAATGCTCCTTATAATAATGTTCACTGTTCTGCCTTCTGGAACCCATGCTTCCCAAACAAACAATGAGCATGGTGTTGAATTTGGACTTTCTTTGACGTGCTTTTTTCATTCTTGGTAATGATGGTGTTTTCCAGTGAATTGACTGTCATTTTGTCTTGGGATCACACTGGAGGATCCAGGTTTCACCACAAGTGATGGTTTTTTGAAAAAGGTTTGGGTCTGCCTAATGTTACTGCAGACTGTCAGTGCAAATTTCCTTGTGGCACTCTTTTTGCTCTGGTGTGAGAACCCTAGGGACCATCTTGGCACAAGATGTTCAGATGCATGTTCAGATCCTCATGCAAAATTCTCCATGCAGTGTCTTTGTCAATGTTCACAGCTTCAGCTATCATTCGGACACTGAGTCGGTGGTCTTCTCAAACAATCTGGCTGATTATTCCACAATTTTTTTGGTTCTTGAAGTGGAAGGTCACCCTGGGCATTCATCATCTTCCACATTCTCATGTCCTTCTCTGAATCTTTTGTGCGACTCAAACACACATGCTCGAGACATGCAGTCTTCCCTGTAGGCCTCAGTAAGCATTTGAAAAGAATCTATTGGTGTTTTGTTCAATTTCACTAAAAATTTCAAATTGACATGTTGCTCAACTTTTAAACTTAGCATTTTCCTGGAACACAACAACACAGCTGGAAGACAGCAACAACACAGCTGCTTTAAACAATTGAAAATTAACTGAATGGCCAAGAGTTGATGTTTGTCATGCAGGTTCAGGCATGTTAAAGGTCACCACTCAAGTGTTCACAATCAGTTCTCCCTGATTTGTTTGAAAGGTAGAAACATAGTCTCGTTATTGAATAGACAGACCTCATAGTCTTGACCACACTGGGCCTATACAATCTGCTATCTCTTCTCTTGTTCTGGAAAAAAATTTGTGGGGCCCACAAGGTGTTTAATATTTTCTAACAAACAAACAAACAAACAAACTCCCATCCCCCACCCCAAACTCCCCAAGGTATTTAAAATCCAAGAAAACAGACAAAGCCCTAAGGACACATAAAAAAGGGTAAACACTTGTACATTTGTTGGTGTTTATACACATCATTCAAGGACTTTAAAATTTTGGGCAGGAGAAAAGAAATGTAATTTAGTCAGTGTGACTCATCGCAGAAAAGACAAATTGAGGTGGGGGCATTTGGCAACTCTGTAAAACACCATTTCTTTTCTAACAGATCTTGGCATGTGAAAGCAAAAATTATTGGAAATTGTGCAATGAAGTTCTGAACTCAGAGAACAAAAAAAATGCAAATGCAGTTTTAATATATTTTTTAATGACAATGATTCAAAGAACCTTAGTTTAGACACAATTGATCACTGTACAGGCACAGCAAACCACCCATACAAATATCAGCACAGACAGTACAGAAATTTCACACAGGAGCTCAGTGTATATATAGCCCCACTGCCAAGAAATAGAAGTTCTTCCAGGTCTCCTTTATTTCCATCCATCTTGCCTTGTCTCCAAGTGACCCAGACCTAGAGCTTTTACCCCAGCAAGATGGATCAGATCTCCCTTGCTCCTTTTCAGAAATGTCTCTGAACAAAGGACATTGTAGGAACTACAATATATGTAGGAACTACAGGAGTTATATGGATCATGTTCTCCAAGATTATTGTTTGTCTAGTTTAGAATTCTGTCTCTAGGAGCTGTCCAGTTCCCCAGGTGTGGCTGAGAGATGGAATTCAGAAGAGAAGGGAAGACAAGTAACTTCATCCTATCTGACAGAGTTTTCCAGTACCTCATCAGAAATTGGATGGCAATCTATCAGGAATGTTTTGATTGTGTATTCCTGCAGGGCAGGGGGTTGGACTAGATGGCCCTTGTGATCTCTTCCAACTCTATTATTCTATGATTCTATAATCTTGATCCATGATCTATTCAGGATTAAAGTTACTGGAGCCTCATCCCATACCCAAGCTGGCAATCCTAACAGATAGCTGTGGCGTTACTAAAGCTAGTGTCACCCTTCACTCTGATGGTGTCACCTGGTGCTATTCAGCCTCTTCATACCCTCCTAGTGACATAAGGTGAGAGGAAGAAACAGTGTTCTGATATACAGAAGGACCACACACAGAGCCTCCACAGACAAATGAGGTTTCTAGATTCAGGTGTTTGCTCTGAAGCTGACACAAAAAGAGTAACAAGAACAGAGAGAGAAAGTAGGGACAGACTTAGCTAGCCCATTTTAGAAATGTAAAAGATGTCACATTCAATTTTTTAAGGTCTCAAAGTTATATTTTTGAAGATGTCACTTTCTCTTGCACTCATTTTTTTAGCCTTTTTTTTTTCTTTCTGCCCTGAACATGAAAATTCTGGTATACTCTTCAAAAAATAGCTAAAAAATGAAATTCTCCTCAATTTGCACCAGCCAAATTCAAGATGTACAACTATTCCCAGCATGGAGAGGATTATGCTGCAAATCCTGCTGTGAAGAATTTGTCAACCATTTCACATATAAAATTGCTCGGATTCATTCTGACTTAGATGCCAGAGTTGATACTGTTCTGGGGGATATAATCTTGGCCCCTGCTTGTCCATTGTTGATGGATACTTTCAATTTGTGCAGCCTTAGGATGTGGAGAGGTGAGACCCACCACATGTATACCAGACCCTTGCCTTTCCTGGCTGATTAAACAGACCAGAGGTCCCAACATGCCTAAAGGAGGCTGTGGTAAGACCTCTTCTGAAAAAATCTTCCCTGGAACCTAGTATACTAGATAACTAGTAGGCCAATTTCAAACCTTCCATTTTGGGGAAAGGTAGTAGAGCATGTGGTGGCTTCTCAACAACTGGGGTTCCTGGATGAATCGGATTATCTAGATCCATTTCAGTCTGGTTTCAGACCTGGTTATGGGACAGAGACAGCTTTGGTCGCCTACACAGGACACTGGACAGGGGAAGTCTGTCTTTGTTGGTTCTGTTGAACCTCTCAGTGGCTTTAATTGACCATGGTATCCTTCTGAGTCACCTCTCTGGGATGGGGCTTGGAGATTCTGTTCTACATTGATTCTGTTCATTCCTGGAGGCACAGTCTCAGAGGCTGGTGCTGGGGGATTCCTGCACAACCCCTTGGCCATTGGAGTGTGGAGTTGCTCAGTGTTCAGTCTCATCCCCTATGGTATTTAACATCTACATGAACCACTGGGAGAGGTGGTCTGGAGTTTGGGGTCAGGTGTTGCTACTTCTTTCCACCTAATTTCAAGCTTAAACTAAACCCATGCTGTGCTAAATCTAAATTCCTGTGCTAAACCTGTGCCTGGCAGCTGTAATGGACTGGATGAGGGCAGACAAATTGATGCTTAATCTAGATAAGACAGAGGTGTTCCTGGTTAGTCAAAAGACAGATCTGGAAATAGAGATTCAGCCTGTGTTAGATGGGGTTACACTCCCCCTTGAGTTCTGTACAGTTTTTAATTTGTATTGTTTTGATATTTACAGACCCCCTTTTGAATCGTATATGTCATTGTGCTCAAGCCCCTGATGTTCTCAATCATATTGTATTGACCTGCCCATTGTATATAATTCCAAGGGAAAAGTTGTTAAGGAGGTTATCAGAAAGGAATGTCTGTATGGAGAGATTATCAGTGGAATTCTTGTTGGAAGATCGGAACCTGCATATTACCAGGCTAATGGCTAACTGTTTGGTTGAGGCAGCAAACATGTGGCTTAACCTGCCTAAAAAATGATCCTTGAAGTCCTATTGTTATATGTATATGTTGTATTATGGTTAATAAAGGTTGTGGATGGATGGAAGTATTGTTTTGAGTATATTATTAGCTGCCTTGAGTCTCATTATTGGGAGAAAGGTGGGATATAAATGAATATTATCACCATCATCATCTGTACTTGCCTGACATATAGGCAGCCCAGTTTCAACACTAAAATGAGTACACAAGGTTTCACACCCAAACCATCAACAGTTAAGGAGTCAAAGATCTGGAGCTGAATAGTTAAATCTATCAATTTTGGTTTCTACCAGATCAAACCTTGTATAAAATATTGATTTCTTTCTACCCCAAATATGAAGAAATGCATGGAATATGAATTTTGGTAAATATTTATCCAAAACAAAATGAAATGAAGTTCTCATCTGTTCCTATAATTATGGTTCTCCTTTGCAGATCACTGCAAGTAAGTTTTAGAATGCCTCGAAAGGCCTATTGTCATGGAAATAGTCTAGATGTGAATCTATATTTGTCTACTGCATATTTCTCTCTCATTGGATTTCTTTGTCAGCTTCCTTAGGAACACAGCTAAATTAACAAATTAGGTTTGCCCAGAGTAAGTCTATATGCATATACAATAATGTACAAAATACTGAGTTTGCAAATGTCGTGGTGCTTGGTAGAAAATACATTATACCTCCTCTGGTAGTCCTGAAGACAGCAGATCTCTCTTCATGTGTTTGTCTAGAAGAGAGGTGAGAATCATATAGCTCCCCAATTGCTGGCTATGGCTGCTGAGTCTTGTACTTCAACAACTAGAAAGCCTGTGGTCTCACTAAGGCTGGTGTCACCCCTCCCCCTGATGGTGTCACCTGGTGCAGTTTGGCCTCTTTCCACCCCCCATCAGTGCCACCACTCTAGAAGGCCACATTATTCCCATCCCTAGTCTAGGAAAAATGAAGAAATAAAACAGAATACCTGTCAGTAATAGTAATTGACAGAATATGGTTGTTGTCATTTCCATTACTCTTCTCACATTGACAGTGGTAGTCTGAAGAGTCTCCCGTGCATGTGGAGACTCTTGATATGATCCAGAACCCTGAGTTTCTGACTGTGTAGATGACACTGATGGAGAGGGCAGAGCTATTATGCTCCATTCTCAGTTGTTAACTTAATTACCAAAGGCCTGAATGGGGCTATATAATTAGGGATGGGGGAAAAGAAAGAAAAAAAAACAGATAAGAATCAGCTGACTGATGGAAACTGGTCATAAGGAGTATAGATGGCACCATTCCTCATCTCCACAGCTCCTAGAGTTTTGATTTCCATTCCTGTTTATTTCATCTCTCTGGTGACGGGGGGGCTTCCAAGTCTGACTTTTGAAGAAGTTATCAGTTCTGAACCTCAGCTACCAAATAGGTCCAGGCTATTTGAAGGACCTCCCATAGTAGCCTGCCCAAGCTCTAAGATATTCAAAGGCAGCACTTCTCTCTTATCCCACCTCCTTCACACACATGTTTAGTGGAAACATGACAAAGGTCCTTCTCTGTGGCTGCTCCCAGACTTTGGAACTCCTTCCCTAGAGAGACTAGAATGGCTCCATCCTTGATCTCCTTCCATCAATAAATCAAATAATGTTTGTGCCATCTGTGCTATTTTCTTGTCCTTTTTGCTGTCTCAGCAAGCCTTTGGGAACTGATTGTTAACAAGGCAAGGGCTTTTTTATGGCACTGTACTGTTTTTAATCTTTGTTTTAAAGCTAGAACTTAAATGGTTTTAATTCTGCCATTAGCTTAATACTGTTTTAACTTCGTTTTTGAATGCTTTTAACTATATGTGTTTTTATTGTAATTTTCTTTCTTTTGTGAGTTGTCTTAAGTCCCAGTCTGGGAGAAAGGTGGTGTAAAAATGAAGTAATGGATGATTTGCTACAAGGAAGCCATAGTCGCCATGGGAAGGGATGCCTCAAATCCCCCAGCTTGTGTGACCCCTCAATCGTACCCAGAGACAATCATTCAGTGAAAAGAATCTTTATTCTCCATTTACTGAATCTTTAGATAGGAAAAATAAATAACCCACCAATGAAAGTAGCTGCAGAATGAGCTTCCATAGTACACAGATAAGTGGCTTTAGGATACAGACCTTAGTAGGATACTGGTAAATAGCTGCAGGAGACCAGGAAGGAATAAACTGAATCCCAAGGAGCAAGAAAAAATAAATGAAACTAAAGGATAAACTGAATCCCAAGGAGCAAGAAAAAGACAAATTAACAAAGAGAAGGTACTTGCTAAGACACAAAAGGGTGGTTCTCATCAGCCAACTCTAGTCCTCCCTTTCTCTTGCCAACTTGTCTGAATTTTTCTTTTGTAGAGGGGTTCATCTCCCTCATCCCACTCAGTCCCTCTTATCTTACAGCTTTCCTGGGTGTCCTGCCACCTTAGCTGGCAACCAAGTTGTTGCATTAGTTCTTGTTCATAGTCCATTTTACTGCAACTGTAATAATGGGCTCTCCCATTATCTGAGCAGAACAGCCAATCAGGTAAACAAAGAGTTAACTAGGTGCTGAGAGTAAAGTTACAGTTTATTGGGGGTCAGCATCATGATGGAGTCACAAGTCATGAAGGATAGCTAATCTTTGAGATCTTCTGAGAAGAGGTGATAAATACTGCCATGAGACAAGGAGAAGGACAAAGAGAGGCCTGAGCCAGAGGGACTCTTGTACCAGCTATGGGGGACACTAGGTAGAGGCTGAGCAAAGACCCAGACTCCCAGCTCCATGAACATCCAGCATTTCTGTACTGCACCCTTGTAAGTAGATTAGGGAACTGTCTAGTTTAGTCGTGTTAGGATTTATGTTTATTTTACAACCTTGGCTAGGATGACTAGACTTATCTGTAACTTGCAACTTTTAAGTGTATCTGGAAGGAAGGAGCCTTCCATGGAAAAGTATCTCTGCTGTGCTTTGTAATCTGCTTAGAATAAGCTTCCTTTAAACCTCCCCTTTCTGTACACTTCTTTTTCATGTGCCTTACTCAGCTTTATTCCCACAGGGGTGGAGAGAGATAAAGTTCTGCAGAGTCAGAGCAAAAGTACAAATTGAACCCTGTAACTTACCATTGGGATACACTGAAAAGGTGGTGGCCGCTAGCATAAAGTATGGGTGCAGCTATTCGATCATAAAAAAATATGTATGGGGGGCAAAAAATACAAACAGCCTGTCGTTCATATGCATACGAACCGACTATACGATTTTTAACCCCCCCTAAACTCCGTATGACTCCCTCTTCCTGAAGATGGCTGGAGCGAGCAAGCCAAGTGGCAGTTTTAAATCTCCCGCCGCTTTTTTTTTTTTAAGGTTCCTGGTTTGCGGACAGTCGGTTTTCTGTATTTACAATATAAAATAAAAATAAATAAACATATACATTCACGGACTTACTGGACGCTCGCTAGCTGGGAAACCAACATGGTGGCCACTCCCAATTCCCCTCTGTGCTAGCCCTGCCCCCTCTACTCGGCCAGCCAATCAGATTACCCTGCCAGTTCGTATTCATGCGAATGGATCGTACAGACCCGTCAGCCATCTGAACGGCGTACGGATTTCTCTTCACGATCCGCTTTCCCTCCTGAACGCCATGTGTGCGTATTTCAGGGTGGAAAACCAGGGCCCCCCTCTTTTGCATTTGTGTGCATCCGAACGGCTGTTTGTACCAAAGCGCGAACTTCTGCACGCCATACGTATTATTTAAATCGTGTAGATGGGACCTATAAATGGTTTCTGGAGGGCCTGTTCTGCTCAGCAGAAGCAGGAGGAAGGGACCCACCACATGAGAGAACCATCACAGCAACTCAGGGCCAAAAGGACACACCTGCAGCCCTTCTTCTCTCAGCTTACAACTTCTGCCTCTCAGCTCCTCCCTTTCAGAGCTAACCAGTGGTCTTTTACTGGCCTCTTTGCCCAGCCCCACTGCAGCTGGTTCTTCCCTCCTGAAGCCAGGGATGTGGGAGCAGGAAAGTGGTGTCTCTGCTGAGTCCTACTTTTCCACAATTGCATTTTGGATAATCCCTTTAAAATTCAAACCAAAACGTGAATGCATTTGCTACCCCCACTGACACAGAAGCCACCAGAGTCACCACTGTTCCATCCCGTACCCCACCACCTTAATCTTGACACCCTTTAAATCTTGCACACTCTCTTGATATTCTGTTTCAAAGACAAAATCAACATTTTGGATTCTAGTTTAAAATTGCATTGAATAACTCCTGCCATAATATTGAAAAATACAAGAGAATGGATACATGGCAAAACTTAAGTCTTATAAGGAAGAGAGATTAAGGCCGCAATATAAAATAGTGGTGTATATCAGAAAGAAAAATCTACAAGCACAGAGTGAGCATCACTTCTTATTTTTGCAACAGCAGCTTCCATTGGCAAAGAGATAAGCTACTCTTTCATTTAAAAAGCGGTTTCCTTCTTCAGATGTGAATAATGCTTCAGCGGACACATCTAGCAAAACTCAACCTATGTACTCTCTTTGGATCGCTATCTAGGCAAACTGGCTAGTAGATACTAGGGATGGAAAGCATATTTGAAAATATATATTTTTAAAAAAACAACATGTTTTCAGGTTTTGAAAAACTCTAATGAATAGAAACCTGTACTGACAAGAACTTCTGGACTTATTCTGCGTAAAATCCAGACATGGTTGTTTCCTTGAATATGTCCTGAATTGTAAAGAGACTTTGAAAATGGCATGGTTTTCAAAGATTTTCTTGCAGCAGGAACAAAATTGCTAAAATTGATAGTTTCTTCCTTCAAGAAGAAAATAAGTGAAGAATGACATCACTAATAGTTACACTCCAATTGTGTTTCCACTCATAAACCAAACTTGAAAATTTTATATTTAGTCTCTGCACAATTCATCGTTGTTAGTTTATCTGAGTGTGGTTATAAGATATCATCTTATTTGCTGTTTGCTAAACTCTGTTGGAAGCTTTCCACCTAAATTACTACTTTTTAAGAAAAAAAACCTCTCCACTGGCACTGTATAGGATATCTTAAATTTGGAGACCCAAATAGACATAAAGATTGAATTGAGGGAGAACAGCAACTACCCTTAGGTTTCACATACAATTAAGATATAATTTCCCCTAGTAAAAAAAAATTGTTATTACATGTTGTAGTGATTCTGCATGATATTTAAAGGGTCATTAAAATCTTACCTGAAGGCAGTTAATCTATATATTTGACAGATAATAGTTCCATTTTTGCAGTAAGTAAAGAAGTTCATATTTTATTTCGCTATGATATAATGACCATTCTGTTTAATCTTAATGGAAAAAAAGATGGATGTATTTTACAAGAAAATACGCTGTGGGGAAATGGTACTACAACAATTACTGAGAGCAAGAGAAGTATTTAAAAAATATCAGTAATCGGCTCTTATGTGACAAGCTCAATAAGCATCCTATAGCCAAAGGGAAATTTTGAAAACAGGTATTTCCCCCTTTTTAGAAAGGTCACTGTATTTAGAGCCTCCTCATTATCCATATCCTCACTTAATCGGTAAAATAATGTGACAATTATCATTAACTTTTCAAAGTGAAGCATTTAAAACTGATGTGCAGCTAAGAAACATAATAGGGTTTTCATGGGTTATTGTTCAGTAATACCAATTTTTTCTTGGATATCTTTTGTACCTAATAGCAACAGCGCTGAGACTGAAAATTATTGGTTTTTCTAAAATTTATTTTTATTGTGTATTTCGTCATCATGACCTATACATTGCATCTATAAATACATTTCTTATATACAGATTTCGTGTATATTTTACACATACATACATATGCAATTCATGATACCCGTTATATTCTTCCTTATGTACATTCCTTTCAATAAATTTCATTACATATTACATATCTTTTCCTCCTTAACCTTTAATAAAGTAAAAATATGTAAAAAAGGAAAGTTACACTTATCAATTATAACTTCCTCAAATTTGTAATTCTGATGACGTGAGATAATTAGCTATACCTCTTGCTTTGTGACTTCTGCTTCTACTTTATTGCTGTTTAATTACATTTGGCTTCCCCTTTCCTTTTATATTTTTGCCTTCTTTATTCCATCTGGAGTTACCATCCATTTGTGTATATTTTATTATCTAACAATTCTCCCTTTTCTTTCCAGTAATCCACTACTTTCTTCCATTCTTCTTTCCATTTCATGTTTTTTTCTATTACGTATTTTATTCATAAGTATGTCTAGTTCCATCATTTCTTTCAGCTTCAGCTTCCATTCGTTTATTGTGGGATACTCTCACAGTTTCCATTTTTTCGCTATGACAATCCTGGCCGCAGTTATCATATATAATAGGATTCTCCAGTGTCTGTTTCCTTTACAGTTGTCTGAATCTTTTATTATATTTACTAAATATAGTTCAGGGGTGAATTCAAGATCTATTTGTAATATTTTTTTTATTATCGCATGGACTCGTTTCCAAAATTTCGTTATTTTCTCATATCGCCACCACATATGATAAAGATTGCCTTGATTCTTCCCACATTTCCAGCAGCCATCTCAAGGCAATCTTTATATAATTTTCTTTTATGTTTTGACATGCTGTGAAGGAGAATGTTCTTTGCCTTGCTTTTTGCCAATCATCCATGGATATTGATTTACCTATATCTTCTACGCACTTTATCATATATTCCTTAACACAGTCCTGCTCTGTATATCTTTTTAATAACACTCTATAAAATTTAGAAATTTCCTTGGTTCTTTTTTCTTCCTGCAGAATTTTATCTAGGTCGTTATTTTCCATTTCCCAACCACCTTTTTTTATCCTCTGTACATTTTTCATTTAACTGTAAATAAGTAAACCAATTTAAGTGATGTTCTTCCTGAAGTTTTTCTCTCGTTTTCATCTTGAGTTCGGTGTCACCAGCTTTTTTTTTTTTTTGTAATGTCAGAATATCTTAACTACTGACCTATCTTGCCCCATCTTGATAAGAAAGCCTCTTGGGGTGATATCCATAGTGGCACTTTGAAGTAAAACATGCTTCTTATTTTCCCCCAAACTCTTAATAGGTCTCTTCACACACAGTGATTTGTGAACTCTCTATTTACTTTGGCTTTCTCATAACACATGTACGTGTGCCATCCAAATCTATTGTTATGGCCCTCCAGACTCAATAATTTCTCATTATTTAGGTTTACCCACTCTTTAATCCATGATAACACCAATGCTTGATAATACACTTTGAAGTCTGGAAGGTCACAACCACCCCTTTCTCTGGTATCAATAAGGCATTTCCAATTGAACCTTGCTTTCTTTTCCCCCCATATAAACCTGCGGAGATCTTTTCCCCATATTTCAAATACTTTATCATTTGACAAGATAGGTAGGTTCTGAAACAAGTATAATACTTTAGGGAGTATAACCATCTTAATTGCGGCAATCTTACCTAATAGAGTGAGATCTAGTTTGCTCCATCTGTTCATATCTTTTTTTAATTTCTAACCAAGTTTTTGTGTAGTTGTTCTCTAAAAGGTCAGCATTTCTTTTAGTCAGCCATAAACCTAAATATTTTGCTTCCCCCCCACACACTTTACAACCTGTTAATTCCATCAACTCTTTTTCTTCTTGTTCTTTCATATTTTTAGTTATTATAATTGTTTTATCTTTATTTATTTTGAATCCCGCATACTTTCCGAATTCATACATCATGTTCAAGCATTCTTCTACCTGTTCTTTTGGGTTTTCCATTAGTATTATCATGTCGTCTGCAAAGGCTCTTAATTTATAATTATATCCTTTTATCTTTATACCAGGAAATGTTACATTACTTCTTAAGTTCCTATTTAGGATCTCTAATACTAGAATAAATAAAAGGGGAGACATAGGGCATCCTTGTCTTGTTCCCTTTTTTATTTTGATTACTTTAGATCTTTCCCCATTGATGATGAGTTGAGCAGTTTGTTCTAAATATATTTTTTCCACCCTTGTACAAAACCTTTCCCCTAGGCCTGATCTTCTCAATACTTCTAGCATAAAATCCCAGTGTGTGCTGTCAAAGGCTTTTTCGGAATCAACCATCATCATTCCTAGTTGTTTCTCATTATGAGCTTCATAATATTCTAGTATATCCAGTATTAGTCTTATGTTATCATCTATTTTTCTTCCAGGTATAAACCCAGTTTGGTCTTCATTTATTATTTCAGCCATTATCTCTTTCAACCTGTTTGCCAGTATCATCATATATACCTTGTAGTCTATGTTCAAAAGAGATATGGGACAATAATTACCAACTTCTTTTCCATCTTTTCCTTCTTTTAGTATTATTGATATGTTTGCATTTTTCCATGAGTCTGGAATTCTGTTTCTTTCTATATCATTATATGTTTTGTAAAGTGCTATAGCTAATTCGTTCTCAAACTTTTTATAAAATAGAGCCGTAAATCCATCCACGCCAGGAGCTTTATTTAATTTTAAGTCATGTATGGCTTTAGATACGTCTGCCATGGATATTGTGGCATTTAATTTTTCCACCTGTTCTTTCTTCAACTTTGGGAAAGTTTGTTTTTCTAAGTAGTTTCTCATCATAACAATCTCTCCCTCTGATCCAAGCTTTTGGTCAAATAGTTCACTGTAAAATATTCTAAATCCATCATTTATTTATTCTTGTTTAGTAGTCAATTTTCCATGTTGCATTATTTCTGTTATCAGTTTTTTCCCCCTGCTTCTTTTCTCAGTCTGTACGCCAGCCATTTACTAGCTTTATTTGCAAATTTAAAATTTATTTGGCATGCTGTTCTCACTCTCTTCTCAAGTATCAACATGGTTTCCAGATTTATCTGCATTTGAATTAGTTTAATTTGTCTTATTAACTTTTCTTTACAGGGATTCTCTCTAAGTTCTTCCTCTTTCTTTCTCTGTTCTTTAATTAGGTAATTATATCTCACAGTGTTTTGCTTCTTTACCTCTGCTCCCCTTTTAATTAATAATCCTCTAAACACTGCTTTTCCAGTGTCCCAAACTGTTTTCATCTTGCACTCCTTGTTATCATTTTCCTTAAAGTATAATGTGATCTCTTTTTTCAGACTCTTGACAAACTTTTCATTTTTCAGTAAGTTATCATTTAATTTTCAATTTGATGTTCTCTTATTTGCTTTCAATATTAATTTAATTGGAAAGTGATCTGATGTAATTTTTGCCAGTATTTCCATGTCAATGATTCGTGGCATCAAATTTTTAGAAACCAAAAACATGTCCAATCTTGACATGGACTTAAATCTTTCTGAATAAAAGGTAAACCCTTTCTCCTTTCCATACATCTTGGTCCATACATCCTCTACAATGAACTCTTCTTTTATGTCAAAAAAGCTTGATGGAAGCTTTCCTTGCGGTCCTAGTCGCTTTTTAGTTGACCTGTCCAGTTTTGGGTCTAGAACCCCATTAAAGTCTCCTACCAGTATTATGTTACCTTTTACATGCTTGCTTATCTGCTTATGCAATTTCTTATAGAATTTTCTTGTTTAACATTTGGGGCATATATTCCCACAATTGTTGCTCTTATATTATGAAAGTCTACTTCTACACCTATGTATTCTCCTTCCTCATGTTTGAATTCTTCTTTTGCATGGTATTTCTGATCAATATACACTGCATTTCCCCTTTTTTTCTTTTTGGGGTTGACCAAATAGAAAACTTGTCCTAACTTCGTGTTCCTTAGAAATCTTGTGTCTTCTT
Organism: Gambelia wislizenii; assembly: GCA_030847615.1. Taxonomy (NCBI): domain Eukaryota; kingdom Metazoa; phylum Chordata; class Lepidosauria; order Squamata; family Crotaphytidae; genus Gambelia; species Gambelia wislizenii. Next base: position 372,790,915 of record JAUMIR010000001.1, read on the forward strand.
GTCTTCTTTTAATTTCTTGTATGCATGATACATCAATTTTCTGTTTCTCTAAATAATGAAAAACTTGCTTTCTTTTGTATTCTGAATTTAAGCCCTTCACATTCCACGAGCTTATTTTGATTGGCATATCTTATCTAGTTGAAAATTATTGTTTTCAAGAGCACTACAAATAGAAATGCTGTAATAAGGATACCATTATTGCTTTTCCAGGGATGGAAATGAAACAGGGTGATGGGTAATAAACAGTTCAGCTAAAACATGGGCCAGCAGGCTGAAGCTGGACAAATCCACCTCGCTTGCCTCAAATGTTAGGAGCCCAGAGAAATCCATTGGGAAAGGGAGAGGGTGAAACTAAGGTGCAGAAATCACATTTTCTTATGACTTCCTGGTTCATGCCACCACATGGAAAGCTATGTGTCTCTGTGTTTGTAGCTTTCCTTCCTTTTTATCTGGCCTTTCACAATGTTTTTTAAAAACTATTTTTTCCTCTTTTTACTCCCTATGGGAGGGAAACAAAAAAATTCTTGGCTAGCATCCTTTTAATGACACATGTAGATTTAAGTCCAACTTACACTTGCATTTTTAAAATGGTCAACACAGATGGTGGAATTTAGTTCCTGTGAGCCCTCACCTTATCTCTCTAGGTACTAGAGTGTACCTTCATAGCCATTTAGTGGCAAGGGGATAATGGATGTATCCAGGCAGTCACTGGGCAGTGGCTGGTGCTTCATCAGCTAGCTTCAGGACAACAAAGCATTCTCCCAGATGCCCCAGGAGTCCCCCAGAGGTTTGAGGGGATGAATGGAACCAATTGCCTAAAGTGGTGGTGAGGTCTCCTTCACTGGATGTCTTCAAAAAGAAGCTGGACAGCTATGGGCTGGGGATGATCTAGCTGGAGATCCTGCATTGAGCAGGGGACTGGACCTGATAGGCCTATCCTGATGACAGAAAAGGGCACGTAGTTACACCTGATTTAGTTTTATACCTCACCAGTGAAATACAGAACCTTGGACCTTGTTTTTCAATCTCTGGTGGCTTAGGAATTTAAGCAACACCAGTTGCAGCCATCAACCCACCAATTAACCTACATGGTTAATCTCATTAAGATCCAGAAAACACAACCACTTATTTAAAGACATTGCTTAGGAGAATCTATGCAACAAGGGTTTCCTCTATTCCACTCAGTGTTGGGGAATACCTCTGAATGCACATTAGAGCTCAGAACCTGGAAATTAATTAGCTTGTTTTCAAAAGTGTTGTAATTATCTTATTTATGTATGTATTAAAATATTTTAGTGACATTTCAGTGGGTGTTGCTTGTCATACAACTAGGTAACAAGCAACCACCTGCTGAAATTCCCTCTTTTACCCAACCATTAAAGGTGCAGGAGCCCTCTCCACTTTTCACTCTGTCAACCCTATTTGCCTGTAGATCCTCTGTATAGCAAGGTGATATAGAGGATCCACTACACCAGACTGGGTTTTTAGGAATAACTGTATAAACGGTTGTAGTATAAATGCAGGCCAGTACATGCTGGTTTTTAATGCAAGTATCATACCTTCTATGATTATATTCATGTCTGTTGCATTACCTTCCATTCTACTCGGCTTTAATCATCTTCTTAAATCTGATCCAAAGTATTTGTACAATGATGTTAATATTGGCTGCAACTGTGTAAGTATTTCATTGTGACTGGCATGCCTAAAGACCCAGTTAGAAAGCATGACTCAGATATTATAATGCTATTAATCTGATAGTAGATGGGAAATGTTAATATGATTTTGATGTATTGTGCTACATAATTGCCTAGGTTAAATTTTTGGATTGAAGGATACTAATGACATATTGTTGGAGATTATTCATACAGTTGTATTGCTTCCTCCAAAAAAGTTTCATGTAAGACCTTTGTACTGTCACAAATAAACTATTCTGATTTGAACCACTCTGTGATTCTTTTGTGAAAGAAGCAGCCAGACAGGCAGTTGGCAAACAGCCTGCCAGCAATTTTTTTTCTGTCCTATGAATAGCTGGCTGCTCTTCTGTGGTTTTCCCCCTGCTGAAAAACCTCAAAGAAAATATTTTTTACCTTGGAAATGATAAAAGAACAACAGCAACAACAACAAAAACTGCCTGGGGCCAGATATTAAATTGTACATGTCAGATCTTTTTTTAAAAAAGTTTTGGGATTGAAACACCATATATATAAGCAATGAGCACTTCTTAGTAATCAGATCCTAGAAAAGTTGTTGTTTTACTAAAACTCCTAGAGCCAACCAGCAAGCCTAGATAATGATTATGGTGCTTGGGGGATTCTGGAAGCTCTAGTCCTAAAAAAATGGCCCTCCCAAGGCTGGTCCCTATTGTCAGCAGAAATGAAGGAGAATCCTTTTGCTAGAATGAAACCTTGTCCATGTTTGGAGCACTGTCCTCCATAAAAATAATAACAGCCTGCATGTGTGGTGCCTCACTTCATGTGTCATGTTTTTTTCCTGATAAACCAATATATATATATATATATATATATATATATATATATATTTTACAAACAGATAGAAGTTAGGTCCTCTGAAGTTCAGTTTAAACAGTATAACTTTTTACTCTATTCAACAAAATACACAAATTTGTGTATACAATTACAAAATAGGAGTACAGCATACATGCTGCTGACACAAAATTGTGCTAGTAGCATGGAATGGGACCAGTGTGGCTGATTAATCAATCACTGGGCAGCCCAACTGCTTCTGATAATATGGATGGGAGCATCAGGAATCTTCAATCTATCATGGGAAAAACTGATCATGTGCAGGCATCTGATGATCTGAGTGAGTGACATGTGGGCTGAGGTGAGGACTCAAAGTCACACCTCAGGTTCCCTTATGGGATTCCTTATGTGACCCTTTATGGAAAACCTTCCCGTATGATGCATGTAGCCCACCCCAGCTCACTTTGCCATTGGTGTGGACCAGGTTCGAGTGCTACCATCTTAAGCCACTCCCACCCCCTCAGGAACACCAGCCAGCAAGCCAGGGGTTCTCCAGCCTGCAGCAGCCTTTCACCCCATTCCACCAGGCCAGGAGGCTGTAGTGGGGCCCTGAGGACTTCTTGGCAGTGAGGCAGCAGTGGGAGAGGGCGTGGCCAGGAGTGGCTTGCATCCTAAGCCACTCCCACCCCCTCAGGAACACCAGCCAGCAAACAAGGGGTTCTCCAGCCTGCAGCAGCCTTTCACCCCATTCCACCGGGCCAGGAGGCTGTAGTGACGCCCTGAGGATTTCTTGGCAGTGAGGCAGCAGCGGGAGGGGGCACGGCCAGGAGTGGCTGGTGTTTTAAGCCACTCCCACCCCCTCAGGAACACCAGCCAGCACCCAGAAGGACTCAAAGCCAGCAACTGGAGTCAGCTGAGGCTGGGAATGGAGTGGGGGCGGAAATTGGAGTTGTGCTGGGAAAAGGGAGGTATGGTTGGAACAGAGTGAAAAGATGTTATGAAAGAAGGCGGGATCGCTGTTTGTTAGCTATCCCACCTTCAGTTCACCCTCTTTCCCGGAATGGATTGGAGAGCATACCAACCATTCCACAGAACCTTACTTTGCTCCTCTGCAATGCCAGGTCGGTTAAGAATAAAACTCATATTATTTACGATCTACTCTTGGATGAGGATGCCGACCTGGCTTGCTTCACAGAAACCTGGCTGGGAGAGGATAGTGCTGTCACGTGGGCGCAGGCCCTCCCAGCCGGGTATTCTGTCAGTGAGCGGGTGAGGGGAAGTGGGCGGGGGGGCAGAGTGGCTCTGGTCTATAAGAACAATCTGACATTGACCAGGATACCTGTCCAAAGCACAGTCCACTTTGAGTGTATATACCTTAGCCTGAGGAGCAGGGATAGTTTGGGGATTCTGCTAGTATACCAACCACCCCGTTGTCTAGCAGACTCCCTAACCGAGTTGACACAGCTGGTCTCAGAGTTGCTGTTGGAGTCGCCCAGACTTTTAGTTCTGGGCAACTTTAACATTCCACTCGAGACCAGCTTGACAAATCTGACTGGTGTGGCTCGGGAGTTCATGGAAACCATGACAAACATGGGCCTATCCCAAATGATCATCGGGCGAACACATTGTGCGGGTCATACTCTCGATGCGGTCTTTAGTATGGAACAGGAATATCCATGGGCGGCGGTTATTAAAACCACAACATTGTCATGGACGGATCATTTCCTGGTCAAGACTGAACTAAGAGTCTCTTCCTGCCCCACCAGGGGTGGTGGACCCATTAGAATGGTCCGCCCCCGAAGGCTAATGGAACCAATAGGATTCCAGAAAGCCTTGGAGGGTTTAATGGTTGGTAACTCCAGTGACCCTGTCGAAGCTTTGGTTAATACTTGGAACACCGATCTTACCAAGGCTATTGACACAATCGCTTCCAACCCGCTTCTAACTGTACGCCATGGTATACTTCAGAGCTTAGGAAAATGAAGCGGGTTGGACAATGACTAGAGCGCAACTGGCGGAAAACTCAACTCTTATCCGACAGGATTCGACATAGGAATTTTCTTCGGTCCTATCGAGAGGCAATACGTGCAGCGCAGAGATCCTTCTCCTCTGCACGTATTGCGTCTGCAGAGTCCCGTCCAGCAGAGCTGTTTAGGGTGGTAAGGGAGATGACGCAGGTTATACCTGCGCAGAACCCATTGCTTAACCCAACAACGGCCTGCTGTGATGCATTTAACAACTACTTTGCAGATAAAATCTCTCGGATAAGAGCCGACTTAGATGCCAGCATTTTGATAGAAACAATTGATGAGGTGTCCAGCAACTCCGTTGATGTAAGTTTACTGAATCAATTTCAATCTGTGAGTACCGAGGACGCGGACAAGCTACTTGGTAGAGTGAGGAAGACGACCTGCCCTCTTGATCCTTGCCCTTCATGGTTGGCCATCCGGGGGGGGGGTACCTTGATGGTGTTTCTTCAGGACATCATCAATGCATCCCTCAGGGAAGGGTGTGTTCCATCCTGTTTAAAAGAAGCAGCGGTTAGGCCACTCCTGAAAAAACCTTCCCTAGACCCCCTGGACATGAACAACTATAGGCCGGTTTCTATGTTACCATTCTTGAGCAAAGTGATCGAGAGGGCAGTTGCTCTTCAACTCCAAGTGGTCTTGGATGAAACCGATTATCTAGACCCATTTCAAACTGGCTTTAGGATGGGATTTGGAGTTGAGACTGCCATAGTTGCCTTGACCGATGATCTGCGTCTAAGCATTGACAGGGGTAGTGTAACCCTGTTGGTGCTTCTGGATCTTTCAGCGGCTTTCGATACGATAGTTCATGGCATTCTCCTGGATCACTTGAGGGGGTTAGGAATCGGAGGCACTGCGCTCCAGTGGTTCCGGTCCTTCCTCTCGGGAAGTTCCCAGAGGGTGCGGCTTGGGGACAGCTCCAGCAGAAAGGAGCTTACTTGTGGTGTTCCGCAGGGTGCCATCCTGTCCCAGATGCTATTTAACATCTATATGAAGCCGCTGGGTGAGATTATTCAGAGTTATGGGGCTGGGTGTTATCAGTACGCTGATGACACCCAGATCTATTTCTCCTTGTCCCGATCATCGGCCTCGAATTCCAATGGCATCTCTCCTCTTAATGACTGTCTTAAAGCAGGAATGGGCTAGATGAGGAAAAACAGATTGAGATTAAATCCGGACAAAACGGAGGTGCTCAAGGTAGCGGCCCCGAAACCAGGAGTTGGGTTGCAACCGCCAGTCCTGGATGGGGTCACACTCTCCATTAAGGACTGTGTTCGCAGTCTGGGGATGCTCGTTGATTCATCGCTTCAGATGACGAGTCAAGTGAATGCGACGGTCAGGAGCACTTGTTATCAGCTTTGGCTGATACGCCAGCTGCGCTCTTTCCTGGAAGTAAGGGACCTCGAGACTGTGGTGCACACGCTGGTAACCTCTTGTCGAGATTTCTGCAATGCGCTCTACATGGGGCTTCCATCGTGCTTGGTCCGGAAACTTCAGTTGGTACAAGATATGGCAGCCAGAGTGGTCTCAGGAACATCTCGGAGAGATCACATAACTCCAGTATTAAAATCTCTCCACTGGCTGCCTATAAGTTTCTGGGCCCAGTATAAGGTGTTGGTTATTACCTTTAAAGCCTTAAATGGCTTGGGTCCAACTTATCTCCGGAACCGCCTCCTCCCATAATCTCCTCCGGAACCGCCTCCTCCCAGAGGACGCACTCCGGTCCTCTGGGAGGAATCTGCTTCAGCCACAAAAATCTAGGCTGTTTGCAACCTCCCAGAGGGCCTTTTCAGTAATCGCCCCCAATTTATGGAATGGCCTGCCAAATGAGATCCATCAGTTGACAAGCTTGAGTAGCTTTAAAAAAGCACTAAAGACGGATCTTTCACCAGGCCTTTCCTGATTAGATCCCGGCCTCAGGAGCTCAGTCTCCTGGCTTTTTAAAATTATGTATATATTTGTTTTAATGTGTTTTTAGTTAGAAGGTTTTAATCTTATAGTGTTTAATGTCTTTTTATAGGGGAGGGTGGGGTGGGTGGTGTTTTTAGTCTTTATTATAATGTTTTAATTGTTGGAAGCCGCCCCGATTGTTTTTAGCAGAGGGGCAGGGTATAAATAAATTATGATTATGATCATGATTATTATTACTACTACTACCAGAGATAGGCAGCTGACTGCCCTGACTCACCATCGGGACTAATGCACTCACAACTAATTCCACAGACTAATAAGAACATCACACAGTGAAACATCATGGCTAGCTTCAAACAGAAAAAATCATCCCAGCCTGCCCAAATCAGTCAGGTAATGAAACAATAGCTCCCTTAGCAATCTTTCTATTCCCCTGAGAAATTGGAAAAGTTATGTTTTTGAAAAACAATACCCAGAAACCCTCAGCTGGCGTGGTCCCTGGCCAGACAGGCTGGGGAATTCTGGGAGTCCCAGTGAAAAATTGTAAATTTCCCCTAAAATTGTTGTTCTTCAACTTTTCGTCCTCTCTGCACAGCTTGATTGTTTGAAACTCAACACAGTAGAAAAATGATAACTGGAATAATAAGCATATTTGAGATAGAAAGATGTACTTATCATCTCTCTATGCCATGGAATGCTTGGAACAGGGAACAAATACTGAAGAAGGCTTTCCTCTCCACTCACCACTTCCCCCCCGTTTCCCAATCTCTGTGAAATATTGGATTGATATGTAGTGAGGGCCGTCATATGAGAGGGAGAAATTGTGGAAGAGGCACAATGTCTGAAATATTTTGACTCATAACTGTTCTTGCTTTACTTTCCTCCCCAGCCCAATACTTCATAAACTTTGTATAAAGATTATAAGGGGGGAGGGAAATCATCTGAAGAATGCAATGATATCTGATATAATGTATATGGGATTGTCGGCTGGCTGCTCTTTTCCAGCTGTGATAAAGCAATTTCATACACAAAATAAAAGAAGCTCAATCCCACTCAAACTGCAATGGCTGATATTCAGTACTGTATTTATGAATTTGTATCCTAGAGTTACGGATCCATAACTGGTCTGTTTTCAGTAAGACTATGTAGGCTCACTGGAAGCCTATGTAGAAGTCACACCAATTCACCTTAAGAGCCAGTTGCTGCCAGGTGAAGGAGGTCTGCAACTTCTGATCAGGGTGCAAGAAGGACATGTTTCCACCCCTCCTACCAGTGAGCAAGCTTGCAACACTCAGGAGCAGGACCTTGTTGCAGCCTCATTGTCTGGTGAGATGGAGTGGGGTAGAAACATCCTCTTCCTTGCACCTCGATGAGCAGCTGAATGGGTCACCTGATAAGATGGTTGGTTCATGTGTGTGTCTATGTGCCTGTTGACTTATGGCAACCCCATGAATTCCTTAGGCAAGGAATACACTTAAGGTGATGTACAGTCAGCCCTCCAGATTCCTTGGGGTTGGGGATGCAAGACTCCCGTGAAAGTGGAAAACTTGTGAACAACTCTACCCCCCACCCCATATTTAGCATACAAAAAGTATGATCTGTGGATTCAACCCACCACAAATGCTTTTGAGGCAGTGGGGTTCCTACCCAAGGCAGGTGGCTGGCAGGAATGGTCACTGCCTCCATTGCTGTCATATGTCATTTTAAATAGCCTTGCTGCATGTTTGCAGTATCTCTTAGTCTTTCAGTCTTCATTAAAAATGGCAAAGGGCAGCAGTAGAGGTGGCAGCAAATAATCCATGACTAATCAAATCTGCAAAAGTTAAACCTGCAAATGTGGAGGGCTGACAGCATTATCTAAACATTATTTTATCCTGCCTTCCAAACCAGTAGCAGCTAGTGATTTCATGTCAGTAGGAAGGTGAATCCTCCTTGGGTTTTTGTCCAAACTTTAAAGAAGCTATCCAAAGTGCTGAATTTTATCCCTCAAATAGGTTCATCATCTTGAACAGTTCCTTTAAAGTTTAGGCTAAAATTGAGGGGATTCACATTCCCCCAAGATGGAAGTCAACAGCTGTTACTACTTTCTACCACTTCATGGCACTAAAACAGCTTACAAACATATATTATTTTTAACAACCACAATAAATATGTAACAACAGAATGAAGAAGTAACAGCAGCAAAAAGCTCAATGAACTGAGGCAATTAACAACCCTAAATTCCACCAATAGCTACTAATGTCTAAAGCAGGTGAAGCTGAAAAATACACATAACCAGTTATGAAAAGTCAAAGAAATATATACCCACTCATTCTAAAGTGCACGTAATTCAAAAAATGAATTCAATTCAATTCAAAAAATGAAAGCAATGTATTAGAACATCATAATATAAAAGAACAGCATAAAAGCAACTAGCAGCTGGTGGAAAGCCAATATCGAGAAGCATAAGAGTGATGTATAGATTATTAAAAAGCCTGTAAAATATATATAAGTCTTTGAGTGGTACTAAAATGGCATTACTGTTGGACCAGGAAGATGTCCCTGAAGAGAACATTCCACAGTAGAGTTGTCAACACCAAAGAGGTCCTTTGGCTTGTAAGCAGTCCCATCTTAGAGGCAGCAGTACCTGAAGAGGCCTCTTTTGATGAACCAAGAGCACAAGTAGAGACAGGTAGAAAGGTAGTACTTAAGGTATTCTGGCCCAAAGTCACACTACACAAATAATCCATCTTAAAACTGGATTATTTGCCATGGCTCCTGCGATCTGTCAGGCTCAGTGTGTCCCACTGTTACAGGGGCTGGTGAGAGATAGCACCCGACGTGGCACCCCATGCTGTGGCCATCCCCAGATCCGCATGTCCTGTGGACTGCTTCTCCACCTTCATCAGGGCTTTCCAGGTTGCTGCTGCCCAGAGTGTTCTCTCCATTGGGACTGACTCCTCAAAGCCTCCTCCATCCCAGAGGGAAGTATGTTTCTCTTCACAAGATGTGGTTGTCATGGTTAGAGATACTTGTAAAGGAGTCACAGCAAACTGTCAGTTACCAGCTTTCCCAAACTCATAGAGCAGAAGCTTCAGGTTGCATCAGAAAGCTTTATTGCTAGAAGTCCAGGAAGCATGCAGTACAAAGTCCTTGCTGAGACTGAGGGCCTAATAGTTACACTCTAAGTTAAAAGCATTTTACAATCAACAAAATCTGGCAGGCTGCATAGCTGTTGGTTCTCCATTATCCACTGACACAGGCATTCCTTAAAATGAAAGTTAACATTTTCCTAGAGCCTCTAACCTTCAAGCTAGAACCATTAATTGCAGATGCCTGTTCATCTATTTCCCCAATCACAGCCCAGACAGTTAAACATACCTCATTTTACCCCTACCAAACTGCTATGCACATTCTAAATCAAAGTCCCAAGGAAACTAATGAATAGGGAAGGAGCAGGAGCAAAGGGACCGATCCTGACACTGGGACAATGTGAACATAATGCCCAGATATAGTGTTACAGTGTCCTAGTGAATAAATGTGCCTCCTTCAAGTACAATGGGAAAAGCGAGCTCCCACAATGATTCCAAAGGACCCAGCCATACATAAATCACCCAGAGCTTGAAAACATCATGTGTTCGTCCCACAATGCCTAGGATTCTGTGAGGATACACAATTTACATGGGATAGTCCCAGCGAAGAGATTGGATAACATGTTTGTTTCTTTTACAAGCATTCCCAGTACAAGAATCCCATGGAGGTGTACAATTTGAAATAAGAAAAGCACATACATTAGAACTCAATAAAAGAACAACATAAAGTCACAGACACAACAGTCATAAAACCTGCAAAGTCATTAAAACCCACCAAAAGCCATAAAAGCATGCTATAAAAGATGCTGATGTCCCTGGGCAAATAAACAAAGTCTTCACCAGGGTCTGAAAAGACATCAAAACTGGTGCCAGGAGAACTCCCCTGAGGAAAGAATTTCATTTTCCTCAAGTATATTCACTTGAATATAGGTTTATTACTGGAACATGATGTATTATTGGTAGCATGCATTATGGTCATTAAAGCAGTATCAACCAGCATTGCTCTAACAATATCCTAACTTTGATGCCCACTGTGAAACCCAGTTACAGTTCTTGCATGTTGCTCTTTCTGCAATAAAAGGCCATTACAGGAACAGGGTAATCTCTGGGAGAAATTGTATGTGGACATCAGCTGTCTAGGGACTTATCAACCCTGCATACTAAGGCACCTGTCAGCTCTCAGTATTCTGTTCAAGTAAATAAAATAGGATTGCCCTTCACCTGTCTGCATTAGTAGAGGCTCAAAATAAGCAGGCAACTATAAAAATGGAAGCAATTAGTTCTGCAGTAACTTTTCACAAGTTTCCATTTTCACTGGAAAAAAAACCAACCACCTGTTGGTGGAAAGGTTTCCAATCCCACCCTCAAATCCTTAAATGTATTGTAGTTTCTTATGTATCATTTCCAGACAAAGAAAAATGGGCAGCTCTATTTGCAGGCCACTTCCTTTTTTTGCACATTTTAATCCCAAAGGGTGAACTGCTTGATTTCTGCATAATTTGTATACACTCCCCTTAAAATACCTCTTTAAATGTGTATTTAAATATAGATATTTTAAATAGGTTTTTATATATTTATAAGTTGTTATTTTTTTCTCAAATACTTTTCTTAAATTTGCACCATAATGCTGAGAGAGGAAAGCTAAAATCTGATCAGTACATTATTCAAAGAGGTGAGGTTCACATCACTTTGTAGAGAAATTTACAAAGCAGGCCCCCCTCCCCAAATTCCCCATATATAAAGATAGTTAGAAATAGCCAATTTCTATTGGGGTCTTGTACTCAGAGGGCAATAAAAGACTAGCTTGTTGACCAGTAGATTGTTGTCTGAACATTTCAACTCATTTTAATGAATACTAGAAAGTCTCAAAAACATGCAGACAAAGATGGGATTTACTTCAACAAGCAAATGGCAGGGGTGGGTAGCTGTGGGAAACCCCAAGTGTCAGGTGCTTGCTGCTTCTGTCTCCCCTGGTACAATTATCCTGGGACTGACTTCAGTCAGCAAGGGTGGAGGCAAGGGCAGCAAACCCTGAGCATCAGGCAGACATTCTTCCTGCTGGGAGCAGAATAGCCACAGCTAAAGCAGCAAGAATGCATGCCTGGCCTTTTCTCTGCAGCCTCAGCTACTGCCCTGGGACTGCTTCTCAGCCTGGATGCAGATAATTCTAAATACAGATTGCAGGTAATTTTAAATACAGTAGTGACTTGAGCATCTGTGTTTTTGGTATCCATGGGAGGTCCTGAAACCAAATCCCCCTGGATACCAAGGGCCTACTGTACATGGAATTTTGGTTAACAAAAATCCCACAGTGAAGACCTTCATTGTTAGGGCATGACACCTTCCAACTGTCCCAATTTGGCAGAAACAGTTAATCCTCTGTCATCCATTTTTTCCAACTGTTTTTAAAACGTCCCACTTACTCTCTCTTACTACTACTGTCCCCCTTTCACTTCAGCTTACTTCAATTGCTGCAAACTGAGTTCAAAGTGAAAAAAGTAGTTTGAACTCCACACAGCAGGAGATGGTAGTGGAGGAGGGGGCAATATCTTGCCCTTCCCAGTAACCTCAGACAACAGCAAACTGTTGTGGTTTCTCTTGGCTTGTATATTCTTCCTTATAAATAACTTTTGCCATCTTGACCACACTCTGATGTTGCTTGGCCACAGGTGGCCCAATTTTAATCTCTGAAATGTTTCCAAGTATGGTGCATTCCAGAAATTGCTTAAACCCAAAGATTTGCACTTAAACTATTTAAGTGGTTTGTGAATTGCAGCCTCACTTATCCTAGAAACTGAAACTAGAATTTCTGGAATAAACCAACCAGGTGTGAACAAGATAGCCTACAGATAAAACTGCTTTTAATACATTTCAGAGAGAATCCAATGAGATTATATTTGGAAGTTAATGAAAATGCTTTATCCTTTTCCATTACAATATCCTGTGTTCTTTCTTATATCTGTTTTAATCCTTCAGGCAAATAACTTCTCCCAAATTCATTCACACCTTATTTTACTTCAGTGGCTGAGTGGTGAATTATTAAAAGGAAAAATAGGGTGGGGAGTATGATACCTACAAGGGCAACTATCTGTTCAGAAATGATCTTTATTCAACAAGGGGGGGGGATTCAAATGAAATAATCCCAATTGCGTTCCACCAATGTCACATTACAGCCTTTCCCATTAAAGACTGAGAAAGCACTCCTGGAAAATTAAATTAAAAATGAAATTAAACAATGATGAATACTCTCCCCAAACACAAATAGAATATGTGCCAATGGATTTATTATGCACAATATACAAAGCCTGGATTGAAAGGGATTTAGGAGATGTTGCTTAAGAACATTGGGAGGCTTAAGCAGAATATTACACATTTGACAGTCTCGTGGTATCCCTTCAAAGTATAACACAGGTTATTTATATTTACATGTATCTGAGGATAAATATTTTATTGAGGCTACATAAATTGTATTCCAGCCAACTGTAGTTTACAGGAAGGGCTGGTCTATATGAGGAGGGGAACTGAGTGCCTCATAGTTATGGCATTTTGCAGCAGCAGCAACTTGTCTTAATGATGGTTTTGGCCCCAGAAACCCCCAGAAGCCTCGCATTCCAGATGGTTACTACAAGTGATTTCCCCCCATTAATACTTTGCCAGAACCAAACTTTTTTTTTTAAGCTGTCTAAGGTACACTGGAGCGATGAAGTGATTTTCAGAGTTAAAAGTACAGTGGAAAACCCCCCACAAAACCCCCTTTTATCACCTTAGTGAGTCATTGTTAAGATGAAAATTCAAAATGGCGGCAGTGAGTGCTTCCCCTGTTAGCAACCTCCACCCCCTGCACTCATCCAGCCAACCAGCTTTGTGCATCCTCTTGTATGGGGAAGCAATTCAAAGCAAATTGCTTGTCCTAACAAGAAGGAATACGCAAAGGCTTTTCCAGCGTTGTTTTTGCCATTTTGGGCTCCCCTCCTTCCGAATACAGTACATTGATGCAGGATCCCATTTAGACAGGTAGGATTCCCAGTGAATTCCACTAGAATCACAGAATTGGAATCATAGAATTGCAGAGTTGGAAGAGACCACGAGGGCCATCCAGTCCAACCCCCCTGCCACTCAGGAAATCTTGATCAAAGCATCCCCGACAGATGGCAATCCAGCCTCTGTTTAAAGACCTCCAAGGAAGGAGACCCCACCACGCTCTGGGGGAGCGTGTTCCACTGCCGAACAGCTCTTACTGTCAAAAAGTTCCTCCTCATGTTGAGGTGGAATCTCTGTTCCTGGAGCTTGCATCCATTGCTCCCTGTTCCAGTCTCTGGAGCAGCAGAAAACAAGCCTGCTCCATCCTCAGCGTGACATCCCCTCAAATACTTAAACAGGGCTATCATATTGCCTCTTAACCGTCTTTTTTCCAGGGTAAACATACCCAGCTCCCTAAGTCTCTCCTCATAAGGCATCGTTTCCAGACCTTTCACCATTTTAGTTGCCCTTCTCTGGACACGCTCCAATTTGTCAATATCCTTTTTGAATTGTGGTGCCCAGAACTGGACACAGTATTCTAAGTGAGGTCTGACCAAGGCAGAATAGAGTGGCACTATTACTTCCCTAGATCTAGACACTAGAAACTAGGTTTATTTTCACCATTTAGACAACCCCAAATTTTCCCACCTTCATCCCAGCTGAGAAAAATATGGCATTCTGCCTATTCTCTACTCTCAGCCCTCACTTAGGTGCCTGAAACTTGGCTCAGATGTCCAGAATTTTTATTCCTTGAAATCACTTCTAAACCAGGTTCTGCACTGGTCACAGGTTTTCAGAGAAAGAGACTTGGGACATTTTCAGACATGCCAAAATCCCTGTTTGCTGCGCGAGCAGCCTCCCGAAACTGCTGCGCGGCAAGGGTCTTCTTCGGACGACGCTGTGCCTCTGGCGAAACCGTCCGTGTCACTTCCGTGAAGCTTGGGACGGCTCCGCGCAATATTTCAATCACGGAGGCTGCCCGTGCTTGAAATATTGCGCGGAGCCGTCCCAAGCTTCACGGAAGTGACACGGACGGTTTCGCCAGAGGCACAGCGTCGTCCGAAAAAGACCCTTGCCGCGCAGCAGTTTCGGGAGGCTGCTCGCGCGGCAAACAGGGATTTTGGCATGTCTGAAAATGTCCTTGGACTGACACTTTGTCCTAAGCTACAGGATGGTGCTATAGAAATAAAAGATAGTAACAATAATGCAGAAAACCAAAGGCCTGTTGTGCCCAGGATTCTGTTTACACAGACAAACCAGTTGCCTATGGGAAGCCCTCTAGCTTCACATGAATGCAACTGCAGCCTCCATCTCATGTTACCCACCAATTGCTATTCAGCGGCATACTGCCTCTGATACAGAAAAGGATGGATAGTTATGCTGGTTAGTCACTAATGATGGCCCATGCAGTCAAAATATATGTAACACCTTTTTAAGGAGTCCAAGCTGGCAGGCATCTCTACATATTGTAGCTGTGAACTGCACAATGTTCACTTTATGAAGTACTTCCTTTCGTATAACCTGACAATCAAGCTAGCCCTTTTTCCTTGGGTGAGAGAAGGAATTTCAGGGCAAGACCACTGCCTTGAAATGGAATTTTTATTTCTCTTCCTATCCCCCTCCTGCCATGCTGCCGACTGCATCAAAGAGCCTGCTGTAAATTCTCCAGGGGGATCCCACCACACCTTGCCCTTCCTCTTCCTCTCAAACTTTCTTAATCCACATCTAACACCTCCCCTACCTTATTCCCCCTCAATGTTTTGTTTTTTCCAACTGGGCTGGCACTCAGGCTCAGCAGGCAGCTCGTGTCATTGTGAGGAAAGAATGAGCTGCCACAGTATTTGCTGCTTCCAGAAGTCCTTAAATTTAATATTGCAGGATTGCTGCTTTGAGTCTTATTCTCAGCTTTCCCAGTTCTGTTCCCACCTTCCATTTCTGAGTCCAAACAGTTGAACATGCAGTATAATTTTCTTTCTTGGTCTGAGGCACATGTGGGTTGCAATGCTGGTAGAAAAAGGCTTGGTACAAATGACATTCTTTTCCAGCTTTGCTTAGACACTTGATTCTTTCTTTCTATAATTGTGTGTCCAAGTGAGATGTCTGACCCCGCCCCCCAGTAAATATCCAGACAAAAAATTAACGTTTTGGCAATAAAGGGCCACAACTTTATTGATGACAGCTTCAGTTGGCTAGCACAAACACATGGGTCTGGATCCAGGCATCAACCAACCCGCCTGTTGGTTGATAAACCCGCTGCTGGCCTGCATGCCGACAAATGGATACTGGAAAGGGAGGGGTCCACACAGGCCCATTGCCTGCTGTTCAATCTCTTCCCTCCCAAAGGGGGCACCCTGGAAGGTGCATGCTCCAAGATGGCATGTCCTCCTGGCCAATCCCCCCCCCTGTTCCCTTGGAGGGGATCTCCATGACCATGATGGAGACCCCCAGGACTGATGTCCTTGGACCCAGGACTCATGCCAACCTCCCCCCAAAGTTGTGACAATTGAAGAAAAAACATGCAACATATAAAACCACCAATGCCCAAAGGTGGATGGGTCAGCTCAAAGAGATCAACTGAGGAGCATAGTGAGGCAACCAGGAATTTATACCCAATCACTGGACCAGAGGGAAGTCTTCAGCATGAGAGGAGCTTCTCTCCCTGGCCAACCAGCTTTCAGCTAAAAGCTCACAGCTGATTGGCTACTGGGTGAGTGCACTCAGGTAATCAGCTCAAACCCAGGCTTCAAGCTGATTGGCTGTGGCTCTAGTCCTCTTCCCATGCCACAAGACCTGGTGG
Organism: Gambelia wislizenii; assembly: GCA_030847615.1. NCBI lineage: Eukaryota > Metazoa > Chordata > Lepidosauria > Squamata > Crotaphytidae > Gambelia > Gambelia wislizenii. Next base: position 372,807,224 of record JAUMIR010000001.1, read on the forward strand.
GAAGAAGACGCCCACCATGCTACCAATGTGGGGGGAGTGGGCTCTCCCCAGACTGCAGATATCCACCGGGCAAGTCTGGCAGCCTAATTCTTGATTTAACCCCTCCTCTTTCCTTCTTGGCCTCTTTCTCCTTCTTCCCTGCCAAGTCCTGGCTAGATGCCATCTCCTTTCTCTTTCTCTTCCCCCTTTCTCATCCTTCTTTCTTGTGTCATTTTCATTCTCCTTCTACCCCACTTCTCCTAATTACATGCACCATTTCCCTACATCTTCCCTTTTTGTCTCTCAAATCCTTTCTCCTTTGCCCCCCCCCATGAAAGAAAATCTTGAATCTATGAGTAGTATATGTTAGAGTCTCAGAAAATTGTAAGTTCCATTAAAACTCAATAGGGCTTGACTTTGAGTAGAACGATATTGCTAGGATTGCCTTGTTGGCCTCTATTGCCTTGTTGTTCTTTTATCACTGTCTCCTACTCACCTAAATATTTGGATACATGCATGACATTAGGATAATTATGAAGATATTATTTTGGGGGTTAAGGAAGGTCCAACAACCTGATTTTCTTAAAGAAAGAAAATGTTGCCCATTAAAAGCAGAGTTTGCAAAACTTTATTTTTGCTTGGAAAATGTTCCTTTGGTTGGACTATCTATATATTTATTCAAATATTTACATCCCACCCTATATCTAAAGATCTCAAGGCACTGTACAATAAAATCAATTTAACCATTTTTAAAAAAAAAATATGTAAAAAAAAAACAGACTGAAAGCACATTAAACAATTTGACAAGCTAAAACAAGATGTATTTAAAACACTTAAAACAGTGTAAGATAATTTAACACCATGCGCATGAGATTTAAATAATTCAATAAGAATACCAGGCAAGCTGATAAAACATGGGCTAGACGATGCTATTGCGTGGATTTTGAACCAGCGGATGGACTGAACACAAAGAGTGCTCACCAACGGTTCCTCCTCCTGGTGAACACTCTTTGGAGAAAAGTGGAGAGACATGACTAGTGGAGTGCTTCAGGGCCCATGTTTTTGTTTAAACTGAATAAAATTGCAAAGTGACATGTGGCAGCCATCTTTAAATAAACTTCATCATCTATGTGCCTCCAGAGTGCTTCAGAGTGGCAAAAAGTAACACTTTGCTGCTCACTTAGGGTTGTCCTGTCCCTTACTTTACCTGGCAGTCTTACGCTCACTCCAGGCCTCTCCAGGATGGTTTGGTACTTGTGTACTACGCAATAGTAGGGCAAGCCATATTTTCTGACTGTTACAGTGGTCACATCCAGCAGTCATTGGCTCCTTTTCTGAGGAAGTAGATGTCATGAATTTTGTGCTGTAAGGATAGCCTGGGGCTACCTGGCACAGCAAGGCTGGCTCACTGGAGCACCACTTGTTCATGGTCCTAGACTCTGTGCAAGCTACTCGTGGAAGGAGCGTTATTCCACACTGCTACTGTCCTCTGACCCCCTACTCCAGCCAGCTTGGCCAATAGCTAGGGATTCTGGGAGCTGAAGTCCAGGACACATGCAGGACCAAAGTCTGAGAACCACCGCCCTAACCCACATGTCCAGAAAACTTAATGTTTCAAGTTAGCTGCGATTCCATAGTACCCCATACATAGAACATCACTGTATTGGTGTACAGGTCTCCCCCCACACCCACCCACCACATTTCCTATAAATCCAAACCTTTTAAAAAATCACAAACCAATTTCTGTTACCACAATTTAAGAGCTCTGTATTTTAAAAATACCCATAAAACTAAGAATACTATAGGGAACCTTCATTTTATTTACTTGTTTCTTTATGTTACGCTCTTGGACGTACATGAGTATTCCTGCATTCTTGTGCTGCTGAATGCCAACTGCAGTTTAAAAGATTTGTCTTTAAAATGTAACTACAAATACAGTGGAGGATGTGTCTTTTTATTTATTCTTTCTTTTTATGGTACACTGTGGGATGCACTATTGTGTGCATGCATTCTCATGCTGTTAATCACCAACTGCTTCTGTTCCAATTGACTCATGCCCTGTATGAACAGGAGCCAGTCACATAAAGCAAAACGATATGAGCCCTGAACATTTTTCTTCAGAATGCAATAGACCGGCAGTTTCAATCAGATCCTAAACACCAAGTTGAAACGTGTTAATATATGTACTGACCCTTGGAAATCACAGCTGTGGTGCCAAAAACTATAGATTCCCTTTAAATCCACCAATTTACTTCTGTGACAAAAATGTCACACCAGAAGATAAAGTTTAAAGAGCTATCATCACTTGTGAAATCCAGGCTTCAATCCTAGCTATTCAAAACCATCTGTGCCCACTTAAAAAGTTCAAATTCAAAGTACTACTGGGTAGATAAACACTAGCATTTTTAGAAATTACTGTAGCTAGCTTCTCACTATGGGATTCTACTTCATAATGGCTGAGTTTTGTGATGAACCACAACAGCAGTATACAGAAACCTTTTGATTAGAAAGGAGTGTCTGGCACTCTGTTCATGTTGTCTTAGATCAAATATTATTATTGTGTTCGTAGCTCAGAGTACTATTATGGCCTGCTGCTGTCCAACAGAGCTTGTTCGCAAAATGAAGACAAATGACTATAGACTAATTACATCTCCAGTGCGTTCACAAGATTGTCATTCTGCATAGGAAATTCAAAATAGGAAAGCTGATATCTTCTCTAGAACTTGGCTAAACAGAGGCTAATTTGCTTTGTGTGCCTCTTTCTGCAGTGCAACTGGTTGCTGATTGTACCATTAAAGAACAGGAGAGTGACAACATCAGAAGAGACTTTTCCAGTTGTGTTGTCTCTCCCTATTTTGATTTTTCATCATACATTTTTTTTTAAAAATCTCTAGTTTTTCTCATTGAATAGAAAAAGAAATTTGCAATTCTTACAAATTTATTACAAAGAATGAACCAAACAAAATCTGCACCAATCTACATTGGTCAAATTCAATAGGCACAGCTGTTCTCATGATGGGAAGGACCATGTTGTATCTGCCATACTGTACCTTTAGCTATTAAAGGTGAGCTGGAAAAAAAGGGTTATAAATTTAATTCAGTACGACAAACATGGAGCTTCATACAATCATAGTTCTTCCAGAGTGGTCTAAAAAAGCACAAATTCTTGCAATGTAGCTCATCGCATTCTCACGATAAAGCTTGGGGTGGTCAACTGCGGCAGGACTCAGGGGGCCACACGTTTTTTCCATTTTTAATTTTATTTTTTTTCCAACATAATAATTTTTGTTTTAAAAAATAATTTAAAAATAATTATTTTCACTGATTATTCCTAATTTCTTACTGATTATGAGTCTTATGATATTATAACAAAGATTTTTTCCTGTGTGTGTCACAAAATAAAATGAAATTAGTTCATTATCTTACTAACTGATATAGCTCTGCTAACAGGTCCTGGGAGATCTTGTCCTATATAGCTCAGAGTCACTTCGTGGACATATAGTCTTGCACCATAGAGATCAGGAGCTTAGGAGTTGCCTAGGGGGCCTGCCTAGTGAAGAGGCAGGGGTGGGAGGGCATTCAGGGAAAGGATGGCATATTATTATTATTATTATTATTATTATTTTCAGATGGGACTTGGGAGAGCAGAAACTGGAATGCAGGGGGAAAGAAAGGAGGTTGTGGGAGCATCAGCAGACAAAGGTAAGGATTTCTGATGCCTTAGTAAGCCAATGCTTACCTTTGCCAAACCCCAGCAAGAAAAAACAGCCATTTCAAGGTTCCGAGGAGTCTCTATTTTGCAGTGGGAGGGCTGCAGAGGCTAGGGGGGCACATTTTTGAGTCTGGTGGGCTGCATGCAGCCCACAGTCTGCACTTTGTCCACCCATCATATAGCTCTTTGGAGTCTGCTAACTTTTGCTGATTGTTGCCTCCTCTTCAGCCACTGGCTTCATTCTGTTTGGGTTCTGTTTGTAATGACTTATTCGATTTCTATGAGAGCTTTTCAAAAATGTTTTCTTTTATTATAGCAAACTATTTCACTTATGCATTGATCCTTATAAGACTAAGAACAAAAATTAAAAAGAAAGAGGAGGAGAAGAGAAGGAAACCTTTTTGTTCTGGTATTTCTCTGTGTTCAAAAGAAACCCATTCAAGGGTTAAAAGCAAATGTTGCAGCTGGTGCTGAAAATTGCCAGAAAACAGTCTGGGACAAAAGAAAATATCAAACAACTACAGTCATCCCTTCACATTTGTGGGGGTTAGGGTCTTGAGACCTCCGCAAATGTGGAAAAAGCTGCTCCCGCAACCCCCCCCCCAGTGGGAGGGAGGCAGCGGGAGGGTGTCTGGCCAGCCTGGCTGGCCTCTCCATGGCCTTCCTGAGCAGAATCTGGGGCTTAGAACCCCCGGAGCCTGTTCAGGAAGGCCAGGGAAGGCAGCAGGCGGGCGGGAGGCCGCCCTGCCTCTCCCAGGCCTTTCTGAGCAGACTCCAGGGCTTTGAAGGCCCAGAGCCTGCTTAGGAAGGCTTGGGAAGGCAGCAGGTGGGCAGGAGGCTGCCCTGCCTCCTCGTGGCCTTCCTGAGTGGACTCTGGGGCTTTGAAGCCCCGGAGCCCCCTTAGGATGGCTGGAGAAGGCAGGGGGTGGGTGGGAGGCTGCCCTGCCTCTCCGCAGCCTTCCTGAGAGGACTTTGGGGCTTTGAAGCCCCGGAGCCTCCTTAGAATGGCCGGAGAAGGCAGTAGGCAGGTGGGCGGGAGGCTGCCCTGCCTCTCCGTGGCCTTCCTGAGGGGACTCTGGGGCTTAGAAGCCTTGGAGCCCCTTCAGGAAAGCTGGGGAAGGCAGTGGGAGGGAGGGAGGGAGGCTGCCTGCCCCCCCGGCCTTCCTGAGCATACTCTGGGGCTTTGAAGCCCCGGAGCCACCTAGGGAAGGCACAGGCAGGAGGTTGCCCCACCTCTCGCCAGCCTTCCCAAAGGGGCTCGGGGCTAAACTGCGAATAATCAAAGCTGCAAATGTGAAAGCCATGAATGTGGAGAAGCAACTGTACAGCAACAAATGCCACAACCTCCAGACACATTTGCACATTTGGAAGAATATATATGTATTCATAATACCTGTTAAGCAGTCAAAGTTAGAGATGGGTGAGAAATCTGTTGAGTTAATACATTTATACAAGCTTACCCAGTTCACCACATCCAGTCCTGAATGTGGACCTGAACACAATTTGTGACTGGAAAGCCATGTATTTATTGACTTAAAATCAGATCTGCACACTAGATTTGCAAAAGAAATGTTTGATAAATGTCTACATTTGAAGAATGTGCATGAGAAGCTGGGTACTTTTTGACCAACCCCCCCCCATGTGAAATGTACACAAAAAATGCACACAATTCGTAAATTGTATGCTTTTACTTCTATTGTTTGACTGTTCTCAGTTTAGAAAACAACCGGGAAGTTTTTGAACTGAAGGGTAGGATAAAAATGTTTTTAAGCAACTAAATAAATAATCAAAAACTTGAATCTTCCATCCAAACACATTGAGTTGGATCCCACACAAGTCTGCTATAGAGGAAAGGGCTGCTTCTGTCACTTGGAGGTTTTTGTTTCAGCAGAAATCCTCTGCTGAAATCCCCTGCTGAGAGGAGCAGGGAATCTTCACCGATTATCCCTTTCCCACAGTTCCCTGAAAGGGCTGGGGCGGGGGCTTCAGGAACAGTGGGGAAACAGCAGTGCTAGAAGCTGCTGGGAGAGGGGGAATTGGCAAAAATGGCTTTCCTGCCTCCAGTACAGCCAGTGCTAGCACTCTGAGTGAAATAGCCAACTATGTTCCCATCACTACATCCACATCATCTCTCTTGACTATGGATAAATGCAATGTTAATTAACATCACCTGCACAAATGATTTTGAAGTTCTATTTTTAATTTTTCTTTAGTTTTTCCTGCTCTGGATGTTACTTGAACTATCAAGCTCATTATCAACTGTATTTTTCTTTCTTATTAAATATTTTTTTTTTAAAAAAATCCAAGGATCCAACCACACGACAAACTGAGATTCAGGCTCTTGCAGTGAACCAATGAACTGAAATAAGCCTCACCTTTCTTTATATAACCATTTTCAGAGGTGTCGCTATGACTGTTCCAGCAATGGGTTTTGTGGCACCTTAAAGACTATACAATCTTATTAAGATACAAGCTTTTGTGGATGCTGATGCAGCTGATGAAGTGGGCAGTGTCCTGGAAAGTTTTAATGTCTTAAATAACTGTCTTTTAATGTCTTAATAAACTGAATAAGCTCCAAGGTGTCTTTTTAAAAATCTATCTTTAACTGGCATTTAAAATTGGCAAGGGTACCATATCTTGAGTTTTTAGACTTGGGAAGATGGTCTGACCAATGTAAAAAACTGCAACTCAGTATCTCCCATGTTTCTATTTTGGGGCATCCCCTAAAACATGGTGTGCCACTCGCTGAGCCAGACCCTGAAATAATGAATTTCAAGTAATGTTGTTACATCTATATAGTTACTTTGCGGGGATAGCAAGGGGGAAACAATTACATTTTAAAAACAATGCAAGAAGAGCAAAGTTATTTTACTAGTGTAATGGACAACAGTTTCTAGTTAAAGTATGACCTCTCTACACAGGGGATATGTTCCCGGACTTAGTGTGGATACCGGAAACCATAGATAATAGCAAATCTTATTAAAATGAATGACTTCTGGCACAAGCATACCATAGAGGTGCACTGGAGGACCTAGAGAGAAACATCTCTAGCCATCTTCTAGGTCCTCCAGTGTAATTCTATGGTCAGCTTCCAGCAGAAGCATACTTCAGAATTGTGCTGGAGGACCTAGTAGATGCCTAGTGAGACCATATTTTTTGGATGTGAATCCATGGGTAATGGACCTGCAGATATGGGGGTTATAGTGTAGTTTCAAAAGATACTTTAAAGGGCTTTTAAAGAGGACGTTTGACAGGAAATTTTCAAATTTTATGCCATTTTGTTATCAATGCTAAGGTGTTTTTCCAGGACCCTACTACGTGACAGTCTATTTGCCCTATGCAAGATAACGTTGTATGTGGATGATACGTTTATTTCCCTCCCTCCTCATACACATTCCACTCCATATCCATACAGCCAGTAGTTTACCAGTTGATTTGAAGTGTGAATGTTTGTTCAGATGTGTTAGTTTCAGTGGGATATCCATTGAAACTGCATGTATAGGGAACTAGAGGTTATAATAGGCACAAGGCCAAGGATGCTTCAGATGCTGTTGCAAAAGATACAGGCAATAGTGATGAATGGGAGAAAGGCACAATCGATGAAGAAGGACTTTGGAGAAATGTTTTGGTCCTTCTTTATTTATGTCAATCTTCCCCACTCCCCAATATTCAGCCAGAGGTGGGTGGTAGTTTCTCTTTCAGTGAGGTTGTGAAGCTAACCAAACTCACATTCCTTGGGTTAGCCATCCAAGGTGCTGAACTCTACCCTCACCAATGGTTCAGAACCTCAGGCAGCTCCTTTAAAGTTTGGACTAAATCCTGGAGCAGATTCATCACCCCACGGACATGGAAACCACCAGCAACCAAATACAACCCTACTTCAAATTGGTGTACCACCATGCTGAAAGTATACTTAGCATAGTTCAATATACAAGGAACTTGATACATCTTCTGCATTCATTGTCATCAAAGATGCTCCTAACATAGACAAATGCCCATTTAGCACATTTCCAGGCAGAGCAACAAACAACAATGATGCAGTTAGTATATGAAAGAAATTGATTTCTTGTTTTTTGCACATCCAGAAGACTTGTGAGGGCCAAGTGCTCATAAAGGTTTACAAATATTTTGACAAGGTTGGGCAGTGTTTTCTGAGAGTCTAGAGTTTAGTCCGTTTTCTAGAAAAAAATCACAGTAGCATTGCTGAATGTGACGCAGACTTTAACAAATGCTTGAAGGTCTAAACGGATCTGTAATAATGGTGACCTATAGGAGTAGTTTATCTGGGAAAAATCTGGTTCTTCAAATTTTCATACTCTTGTGTGTGTGTATGGAGTCCCACTAATGAGGATACTAGCCTAGTGCTGCTGGTGCCACTTTCGTTATTCCAAACTTCAGTGAATATCTTGCAACTGTGATATTAACCATATGGTCAATAGGGTGAGGTCCAGACCTTTTCAACAAAGGTCCAATTTGTTCAAAAATATATGGAAAGTTTTAACATCTTAGATTTCTTAATGAGCAGTTAAGACATTTTGGGCATAATCTTGTTGGCTGGCATAACTACACCAGCATTGGTGATGGCAGCATAGCTGAGGGTAGCACAGCATAGGTAACTGACCATGGGTGATACAAAGATACAAGGGGACAGCAGTGACAACCCCTGTGAGGAAAGAAAGTTGTCCTTCTGGGAGCTGGCATGGCAGCTTCCTCTGATGATACAGACAGCTTCCTCTGCCATCCCTGCCGTCTGCTATACATTGTTCCAAAAAGTGCTTTAGGGAAGTATAATGGAGCAGTACAATAGTGTAAGGCACCAACTGAATTCGAGCTGAAATTTTCAGACTGTATTACAACTTAATTTTATTTATATTTCTTCTATATATTATTAAGATAGGCTGTACTCTTATATGTACTCACCAAGCAGTAAGGCCCACTGAACTCAATCACACTTATTTCTGCTTAAACATTTACAGAATGTACCATATATACCATATAGAACTTAAAATGCAAATAACATTCATTGGTAGGTTTGCCTATTAGGTATTTAGTCTTCGTTAAACCTCAGCCTTCTGTTCAGTTTTTGGTTAATCTACACCTTGCTGGCCTTCCCTTCTGATAGTTCTTCCTTCTTGGTTGATTAAAGTAGCATCTTGCTTACACACTGACACATTCATGTCATCTCCCTCCTTTATCTTCCTCTTTTGGTTTCAAGATATTGGTTTCCTATCAGCTTCTAGTGTGGCAATGCTTTGACTCCTCTCTAGGAATGGAAAAATATTTGAAAATATTCAAAAATGGTCAGAAAACATAGAAACATAGAATCATAGAATTGCAGAGTTGGAAGAGACCACGAGGGCCATCCAGTCCAACCCCCTGCCATGCAGGAAATCTTGATCAAAGCATCCCCAACAGATGGCCATCCAGCCTCTGTTTAAAGACCTCCAAGGAAGGAGACCCCACCACGCTCCGAGGGAGCGTGTTCCACTGCCGAACAGCTCTTACTGTCAAAAAGTTCCTCCTCATGTTGAGGTGGAATCTCTGTTCCTGGAGCTTGCACCCATTGCTCCCATGTTTCTCAATTGTGAAGAAACCCCAACAGGAAGAATACTGGACTAATGAGAATCTTCAGAGTTTGGGACTTACCCTACGCACAATTCACATGTGATTGCTTTGCACAGAAAACAGCATTTTTGGGATGGAAAATAATATTACAATGCAGAAATATTAATTCTTGCATAGAAAACATTTTCTGCACAGAAAAAAGTTGTAATTTGGGATTTGTTCTGCATAAAATTCACACATGGTTGATTTACATACAAAATAGCATTTTATGCCCAGGAAATAATATTTCTGCCTTGAAGTGTTATTTTCCATGCAGAAAATGCTGGGGATTTGTGCAAAAAACAACCATGTGCAAATTTTGTGCAGAATAAGTCCTGAATTGTGAATAACTTTTGAGAACAGCATAGTTTTTGAAACTATCTTGCAGCAGGAAGAAAATGGCTGAAATTAATTGTTGCTACCCTTGAAAAGAAGCTTGATGAAGAATTACTTCCTTTGTCCTCTCTTTCTTCCCCCTTCTTTGAGACCATTAATCAGGCATTCATGCAGAGCATTTGGGATACTGGGTGCACTCAAAATGCCAAGAGTGAACTCAGCACCCTGCAGAGGGACACTATCACTTCCTCTTTTCAAACATGAAGATTGAAACTCTTTTTAATGCACAATCTAGAGTCAAAAGTGAGAACAGGTTTCCCCTCATCACATTATATCACTCTATTTTTTTTCATTTTTTTTCTTTGATATTTAAGTACCAGATCTCAAGTAAGATACATTTTTCAGTTATCTGAAGACAGACCCTATCTATGTTTTCTTTATAGGTGATCTATGCAATGTCCTGCACCTTATACGGTAATTGTTTCTACTTTTACCAAGTGTACATGAACGTGTGTCCAATGCTGGCTATCTTCTGGTAGAACAAAAGCCATGAGCTGACAAGATTTCTAATCCATCTGCAGCCTCACTGTACTCCACATTTGCCCCAGAGAGATAGGGGACACTCGTGTGCTTAATTTGGGGGAAGGCATATAGGGAGGGGAATAAGAACAAGGGAAGCCCCATTGTACAAGCATAAGTATGCTTACATAAAGTTGTTGCTGTTGTTATGTGCCTTCAAGCAAAAAGTTACGGTAACCCAATCATTTGCCAAGAGGGGGGTTGCTTTTGCCTTCCTCTAAGGCTGAGAGAGTATGACTTGCTCAACGTCACCCAGTGGGTTTCAATGGCTGAGTGGGTATTCAAGCCCTGGACTTACAGAATCCTAATCCAACACTCAGAGCACTACAGCACTCTGATTCTCAACAAGATTTATTCAGAGAAGATTTACTATCACCTTCCTCTAAGGTTGGGAGAAAATGTGATTTGCCCAAGGATACCCAGTGAGTTTCCCATGGCATCCACAAGGGGGGCTGACAGGGCTCTAGCCTGGGGGCCCAGGATCAGGAGAAGGCATGGCATGATATTATTGTAAGATTTTATTATGTAAATACCATTTAGTTTTTTAAAAAATAAATATAAATATTACTTTGGTGTCATCATTTAAACTGACTTATTTTATTTTTTATTCTAAATCCTGTAGAGCATCTTGATGCCCTTAACCTTAGCAGTAGGTAGGGGGACCACTGGTTTTCAGCTGCCTAGAAGCAAAGACAATTAATAATTTGGTGTGATTTGCACATATCATACAGGTACATATGACAGTACATATGATAGTACATGATAGTACATATGAGTACCCAGCTTGTGGGGGCAATTAGCTAACACACATTGTAAACTGTTTAATGCAGTGTAGATATGTAAATAGCTATTGCTTAAAACAATTTGTAAGCCGCTCTGATAGCCTTGTGGCTGAAGAGCAGAGTATAAATAAATAAATAAAAAATAAAATACCTATTTCTCATCAACCTTCTCCATAAGAAAGAATGGATAGAGAGCATTTGCTTTGTCAGCTCCAGCCTTTATCAGCTTTCCTTTGAAACAACAATGCAATAAAAAAAAAATAGTCCAGACTTTCCTAAATTGAGGATTCCAAATGATTAGCTGTTTTTCCAGCCAGAACATGGACTCTTGCTGGTTGCTCAAACAGTGGAAATTCATTCAGAGCCCCTTAATTACAGAGACTACAGTAACCACTGAACCAGTTTTGAGTTTATTGATTGGAAGACGCAGTTGCGCTGGCTGGCACAATAAAACCTAAGACACAAAGGTTATGTCCTTTTGTTTTTGTTATTCCTGGTAACTGGAGAGAAAAAGAAGTTTGGCTCTTTCTGTTACTGGCATTAGATTAATAAATAAAGGACAAAGGGTATAGTCGCCCTTTGAAGAAAAGGGGGAAAATTACCAGATAAGCTGTTACTTAATGGAAAATGCCAATTGTTATTACCATGAAGGAAATGTTTTGTTTTAGGGAGATAGCTTTTTTCAAAATGAATGCTGTGGTTTGATCTTGCCTGGCACAGTATTTCCTTACCCCAAGAAACAGAATGAGAAAAGAATGCCTGGTGCTCTGAACAACAGAGTATTTTGTTAACACAACTTTTGTATTAGTATTTTTCAATATGTTGCCCAAAAGTCTTCCACAAAACATGGCAATAAAACAATATGAGGATGGGAAAAGCAGGAGGAAGTTGAAGGGAAATTAGAATATTTTTTAGTGGATGGTGCGGGGGGACATACAAAGGGTGGAAATGAGAATTATTGAAAATGGCCATACTGCAACCTTTTAAAGAAAGGTTGTAAGGCTACTTTTACACAAGATACAAAAAATGATTATCTGAGTCTCTGTTATGCTGTTTCACAATTTGTACCACATATAACTGTTCTTTATATAGATTAGTCCTCAGGGGAGAAATCACATAATAATAGACTGAAGCAAGGCAGACCCAAGATATTTTGCTGCCTTAGGCAAAAGACAAGATGCCTCCCTCTGTACTCAGTTCCATGTACAAAAGTTGTCCAGACTAGCAGTTGAATTTTACTTCAGCATTAACAATGAAATAGCTTTCTGTGCTGCACCTGAAAACAGCCTAGCATTGGAGGCAAAGGGCAGCTCATATGGCACACACAACTGCCTCTCAACTAGAGCTCCTTCAGGATCAGACACCTGAGGCAGTCACCTCACTCTGCCTCATGGTAGGATCAGCCCTTGATGTAAAGGAAAACCAAGTTCAGTATGCGAATACACTCTTGTACCTAAGGTTACTGCTCTACTGGATTATCAGGATCTACATTTTCAAGTGATTTAGAGCAGTTTAAAATTGCTGTCATGGGGATGCCCCAACAATTGTCTACCAGAAAAAGGCTATTCACACATGGGAGAACTGAGAAAATATCCTAATGCATGCATTGAGTCATAACATATGAGTGGCTTGTCGTGCTGAAATGGCTCTAAGTTCAATTAGACTCCACATGAAAGTTGTTTTGTAGGGATATCCAAGAGGGAGGGGTAGCCATGTTAGTCTAGCAAAGCAAAATAAATAAATAGTCTAGTGGCACCTTAAAGACTTAAAGTTTTATTTGACATAAACTTTTCCTCCTCAGATGAAGTGCAGTCCATGAAAGTTTATGCCAAGTAAACTTTGTAAGTCTCTGAGGGACTTCTAGACCTTGGTTGATTTTGTGGGGACTCCTCCCACACAGATGGCTTCAAACAATACACTGTATCTCAGGTAAACAGTGTAAAATGGAATCACGTACAGTGAAGGGAAGTAAAAACAGAGCTTGGAAAAGTTACCTCTGTGACTAAGGTCACATCCTCCTTTTTCCATATATGTCCACTTTTTCAGAGCTAAAATTTCTGTCTGGAGGATTTTTTTTTTTAAAAGTGTGGGGATATATAAAATGTCTGCTGTTGCTTTGCTTCCTTCATGACAATACCGCCTCCTCACTGCATCTTGCTGGCTTCATCAATATCTCTGCTAGGAGAAGGAACAGGGGCTAGCTTGGAAGAGCACTCAGAGAGAGTGAGAGACTGGGGGGGGGGGAGAGACCCAGAGGGAGGAGGTGACCTAGCCAAGTGAGGCAGCTGAGGAGGCCTCCGGCTGTGCAGGGGTGATGGAACAGGGCAGTTTGGTGGCTATCAGAAGAGGTAGGAAAAGAGAAAGCAAAACCTGTTGTTCTTTGGGGTTGTGTAAATGGTCAAAATAATCCTCATAGAAATTGCATGGAAGGCCATCTGTCTAAATGAACATTCACATTGACATGTCTTATTTGGAAGGGGGGCAGCCAAATCCACTATAAACTCCATCAGGGAAGCCTTCAGGGCTTTTCTACAAGTTTTTAAAAAAGCTCCGTACAGGATGCAAATGTCTGATCGTTAAGACAGTCACATTTGCATCACTGCACCAAGGCAGTGCAAGCTGATTGGCTGGATGAGCATGGAGGTGGGGCTTGCAAACAGGGCAAGCACCTACTACCACCATGTTGGATTTTCAGCTAAGCAAGAGCTTGGTAAGGTGATAAAATGGTGATCTTTGCTTCTCTTTTATTCTTTTTTTCCTATGTAAATATGAAGTATCGCTTGTGTCCACCATGTCAAACATTTTTTTTAAATGGTGGTGGTTTTAAAAGCACAAGTAATTCACTCACAGCCACCATCTTGGCTAGGGGGCATGCAAAGTTTATGGGGGCTCTATTAACCATTAAGACAGGTCACAGTGCTGTGAATTGCTATTTCTTTGGAGCAGATCTTCTCCCCCCTCGTATAGACAAGCCCTTTCAATACAATAAAGCTTAGGACTATTTCTGGCAGCACTTATGACAGCTAATATAGCAGAGGTATTTAAAATTAGAGTCATCATAGTGATTGGTGGTTTGAAGTAGTCAGTCAGCAAATGTGTCCTCTTTTTTGCTTTTCAAAATATGATAACCCTGTTTTGAATGCCCATATTGGCCAGGAGATTCTAGGAGATGTAGTCCCCAAAAGTACCTTTTTGAAGTTCCCAGTAAAATGATGAACTTCTGCCAAAGTATTCTTCTGTCACTAGGGTAAAATGAAAGAAAAGAGCCATACGGCACTCATCACATGTGCATAGTGATCCCACAGTCCAGCAAGGATAAACAACTCTACACCTTTCTTTTAATGGAGTTGCTGGAGAGCAGAGTCAATATTGGCTCCAAAAGAATATTGGCTCCATGGCTCCATGCCTGTTCACAGTTTCATTAATTACCATATGCAGTAACATTGCCCTCTCACAGCTAGCAATTTAACTCATTCCTATCCCTTCCTTCCTATGGTCAATGCAGGTTACAAATATGGGAAACAGCAGCTGACTATCTCCTGTGCTATGGACCCTTACAGGTGAGTGATTTGGAGTGCCGCACTATGATGCTAAAACCTGGGTTCTCATCTTGCTTCTGGAACATGGAACTCTGTCTCCATTTTCTAACATTTTCCTAAAGTAAATTTATTCTAGACAAGTAATTTAAAAATAATGGTACTTTTTAATTAATTATTGGAAGTTGGAAAATGTGGAGCCATTAAGTGAAATCAATACAGCAGACACCCTCATTAGAATACAGAGCCCCCACTCCATAGCAGAGCGAGTCTGTATATCTGGCTTTTCTTTGCAAACGAAGATTCAGGAAGGACTCATCACGCACTTTCTGCAAGTGCGCTGATGACTAAAAAGGCCAATCCAAGATAGACAAGTCCGGTTGCAGAAAGCACAGCAGAAGGTTTCCTTGGGTGATGTTTCCAGGTTGTGATTCTTTCTGCGTTGTCATTTCTCTTCAAGATTTGTTCGGCGTGAGTTCTCAAATAAGGCTGCCACATTGTGGATAGTGTGTCTCCATGCTTCCCGATGTGAGGCCAGGGTGGACCATTATTGGTGATCAATTTGGCTGAGCCTGAGATGTTGTTTCAGGGAGTCCTTGTATCGCTTTTTTTGGAGCGCCCCTCTAACGCCGACCCATGGCGAGTTCACCGTAGAGTACTATTTTGGGGAGGCGATGGTCCTCCATCCTAGAAATATGCCCTGCCCAGCACAGCTGTGTTCTCAATATCATGGCCTCAATGCTGGTGATCCTTGCTTGCTCAAGGACAGCAACATTCCTCACATAGTCAGTCCAGTGTATATTTAGGATTGTGCGTAAACAGCGCTAATGGAAGTGTTTGAGGAGTCGTAAGTGGTGGCGATAGGTGACCCATGTTTCAGACCCATAAAGGAGCATAGACAGTACAATGGCTCTATACACACTGATTTTTGTGTTTCGCCTCAGGCGTTTATTACTCCAGTAACATCTGCAGGAACGTATCACCATCAAAGTCAGAACAGTATCTTCTGTTTCTTCTAATATATGAAATGCCATTTCCTTTCCATATCCACCTACTGGTCTATCAGTCTACATCCAATTTGTAAGAAGTTATAGCCAAGTGGAGTAAGATGGAGTCTGTATAGCTAAGAATGATATTTGAATTTCAACGCCCTTCACACTAAACAATAATAGCAATAAGATTCTGCTGCCATGGTTCCATCCTATGGCATCCTGAGATTTATAATTTAGGGAAGGGGTATTTAGAATGCTCACAAGACTACAAACCCAAGGTTCCCATAGGCTGAAACCCTGGCACTTAAAGTGGAACCATAGTACTATAATAGTATAGTGTGAAAGGGCCCTCAAAATCCATGGTTCTGGGGTCTGGGAAAGATCCTTGCTGAAGCACAGGAGAGTGGCTGGTTGCAAGGATAGCTGGCATTGGACTTGCCCCAAGATATTTTGCTGGCTGAGGCCAAGGAGAGGATGGTGTCTCCCTGCAGTTCTAGCTACAGAATGTGGCTGGACTGGAAGCTGAATGTTACAGGCAATATGGGACGGGGGTGGCAGGCCAGTTGAGGGAGAGCAGGCTGTGTGATGCACACAGATCTGCCCTACAAGGGAAAAGAAAAGTTGTGGTGCTCAGCAGGAATAGCTGGCACTCTGCCCCACCTTCTCCCCAGCATCTGCTGCCTGAAGTAGTTGCCTCACTCTGCCTAATGATAGGGCCAGTCCTGGCTGGAAAGGACTTATGACCAAGTAGCTCCTCAGCCTTATGCCAGTTCATGCTGCATATTGGTCTGCAAACTAACCTTCCTCCCTTCCTCCCTCCAACTAGGTAATTTCCAACACATGCCAATTGTTTTCCAATGTGCTCCTCTCTATTGTGGCAAAAAAGGGAAAGCTGTTAGAAATCAGAAAGTCTTGTCTATAAATTTGATGGCACAATAAGTGAGGTTAGTAGAGGTCTCAGGTGTGAAAATGAGATTGTTTTAGGAACATGTCACATTATAAAATGGAGATGTGCAGGGATTTTTAATCTGCATTCCCTTCCTTTCTTACAGTGTGATTATAAATTACACAGATGATATTCCATCTCAGATTCCACAGCTGCTTTCTGCCAAATGGATTTTGCTTCCAATTAATTTTAAATTATTCAGACTTGCCTGAAAACAAAAGGTAAACTGAACAGAAAGGCTTTGCAGATGAGAAGTGTCAAGATATACTCACTTCCAAGATTTCTTTTCCAGACTTCCTTTGTGTGTACATTAGAACCACAAAAATGAAACTCATTAATTAACCTAATATATGTATCAGAAATCTGTTTGTGTTGTGGCCTCCACTCCATAGCTGCCAGGAAAAGTTTAATAAGAAATGTGGTTTGACACTCTGATTCCTCCCAAATAAGAGAGCACAGCATGAAGTCAAGTTCACAGAGCACATGATTTTCCATGTACAAACATCATATTGTGAAAGAGCTCAGAACCTAACAAGTGCCAAGTCAGTCAATGGGAAGAGGTGACAATCCCCATTTCAATTTTGTAGCCTTTCACAACCCACGGGTCTTCAATCAACACATAACTATGAACACTTCACCTCCACACACACAATGATCAAAAGCTGATTAAAATCAAGGATAACACCTTTCTCACTTTTAGAAGGCAGGTTATGAAAATATAATGTTCACTTTCATTCACAGAACTGCTGCAGCTATTAAAAAACTGAACTTTCCTCCAGGATGAGGGTCCAACATAATTAAATGGAATTAACCAAGGACTGTGACTGATTACTTGAAGGAATCTAAAATTGAACATGTAGTTAGAAAATATCTCCAACCTCTCTCTATGCAGGTTGCCTACCTCTTAGAGTGAGAGTTGGGAGGAATGACTTCCTGATGCCTATCTTATATGTGTACATTATATTTATACTTTTATTGATGTTTTGGTATACATTTTAATCTCTATTGTTTTTATTACATTATAACCACCTTGAGTTCTATTATTGGGGAAACGGTATGATGATAGTGGTGGTGGTGATAATAATACAGCCTACTATCTGTCTCTAGAAACAGTCAATCACCAAAAAAGTATTTAAAGCTGACAACTTTACAGTAGTGACTCACCATGATTTCAATTATACACCTTGCTATGAAATCCCAAACTATTTCAACCCCAATGTGTTCAAGGATCCTATTCTTCCCTCTCTCCTGTTCATACATACTTCATTCCATTTATCCCACTCCATTCACAAGACAGTCAGTACACTTACAGTCTCTGCCCACAAACCCAAGCCACATTCCTATCTCTGGCAATCACACACATTCACAGCCACAAACCCCTTTGGCTCATATCAGTAGTAGGACAGTTGGGCAAGGGGTTGTAGCATTAGGGCAGTGAGACTTTTTTTTTTAATTGCCAGTTTAAAAATATATGATTTACTTTATTTATCTTTATTTTATTTATTTATATCCTACCTTTCCCCCAATATAGAGACTCAAGGCAGCTAACAATATATTTAAAACAATACAAATTAAATACAATACAAAATCGTTACGTGTGTGTGTGTGTGTGTATAAACAATTAAATCATTTGTGTGGTTAAAAACATGAAACGTTAAAAAAATTCAATTCATTCATTTGCCTTTATTACAATTAACAAATCATTTGGCAAGTAAAAAAATTTAGAACACATTGATATTATAAATGCATTATGAGACATAATTATATGTTTAATTGTATAATAACATTATATTATTATATAAAACTATATACAAAGAAAATTTCAGTAGTTTGTATAAAATTCATCAGTACATTTTTATTATAATCTAAACCCTAGTCTACCTATTGGTGAGTCCATAATTCTATCAGTTACAGCACTTGGACCCTTGGACTGCTTAGTTTCCCCATAAACTATTCAACTGCACCCTACTATGTGGAATGGTTTCTGACCCTTCTTATCCTGTGGGAACTATGATATTATAAGTTTTGTAGAATGGCTTTGCGGGTGTTTATTGTGATACAAGGAATTTTGCCACTTCGTCAGTAACCCTTTTGTCTTTATTCTCTAGAAGGTGTACTGGCCACCAGTCCCATGACCTTCCAGGGTATTTTTTTTTATCAGGGGGTATATCAGTCTCACTCGTTCATCTTTATAGAAGGGGCATTCGAAAAGGACATGTTGTACTGATTCCACCTTTTCCTCTCCACAAGGGCATATGCTCTCATTAGGTGCCTGTCTTTGGTAACCTCTTTCTAGGACTGCTGATGAGATGGTATTAAATCTTGCTCTACTGAAGGCCTGTTGGATTTGGGAATATTTAAATTTTTAAGATATCTAGCCTCTTCCTTTATATTAAACCCCAAACCTAGATTAATAGGGGAACAGGTGGTATGTGCCACTGCTATTGCATATTTATAATCTATATCTTTTATATGTTCTTTCAAAATCATATTTGCACTTGACAAACCCATTATTAGTAAGAAATTTTCTGATAGGCCCAGTCTAAGCAGTTTTTCTGTAATAATTTTATTTAGGAGCGATGTACAGTTGTATTTTGGTATCAAATGCATATAGCCTGTTTCCTTTTTAAGGAAAGCACAGCTTAACCAGTATCTCAGCACTCATTTCCATGCCATACATTAAACTGACATTGTTCTCACCTCAAGCCTTAACACTACTGGGGGCACACAGTTTGGTACTGCAAATAATTTACTTTAAAAAGATGGTAGTACTTGTTCCATCTGCGGTGAAAATCCCAAGATCCATGCTGGGATTGCATACAATAATTATGGGAGGAAAATCTTAACTGCTGATGGAATTAACTGACCTCCTTTTGTGTAAAATAAGTAAGTTATTGCTTTCCCTGTGTTTGTGGCCTGTGTGATGGCAAGCTTATGGTGATGAGCCCATAAGACTGAGGAGTGGAACGCCACATCCAGGTAATTAAAACAGTTGACTTGTACAGTTGTCCTTCCACATTCACCACAGCTCAGTGGTGGTGCGCCGTGATCGTATAGTGGTTAGTACTCTGCGTTGTGGCCTCAGCAACCTTGGTTCGAATCCGAGTCACGGCAAAACCTTTGGGGTCTAATTTTAATTGCTGGGAGCCCTGGTGGCGCAGAGAGCCCTGGTGGCACAGTGGTTAAATGCCAGTACTGCAAGCCACCACGTTGCAAGTTTGATTCCAGTGGGCTCCAAGGTTCACTCAGCCTTCCATCCTTTCGAAGGTCGGTAAATTGAGTACCCAGCTTGTGGGGGCAATTAGCTAACACACATTGGAAACTGTTTAATGCAGTGTAGATGTGTAAATAGCTATTGCTTAAAACAATTTGTAAGCCACTCTGATAGCCTTGTGGCTGAAGAGCGGGGTATAAATAACTAAATAAATAAAAATAAATTTAAAAAATTGGCATTCATGGTTTTAAGTATTCACGGCTTGAAAATATTCTTTAAAAAACAGTAATCCAAAAACCAAACCTTGATTTTGCCATCTTATATAAGGGACACCATTTTGCTATGCCATTGCCTATAATGGGACTTGAATATTCACAGATTTGGATATTCACGGGGGGTCCGGGGGCCAAACCCCAGCGAATGTGAAGGGACAACTGTACTATTTTATGGCCATTAATACTCCCATTCCCCCTTGGGTGTTTTTTTAGCTTTATTGTAATTTACAGTGATGAGATTGTTAGTACAATACACCACAAATGCTCTTAATAATTGTTTGATACCCACTTTTGTTTGCGATAACAGGAGAGCATCATCACATATAGTAGGAGGGGTATATTTCCTGGGATTTAATTAATTTTAATTAATGGTCCTAGATCATTTAATTACATTCAATTTAATTACTTCCTGGGATTTAATTAATGGTCCTAGACCATTTAGGTATAGGTTAAAGAAGGTGGGGGCTAGGAGGCATTCTTGATGGATCCCCTTTTAATGGGGACATAATTGGAAAGATTACCTTGGAGGCCACATTTGATCTGTGTGGTAGTATTAGTATATATTCTCCTAATTATAGCTAGGAGTCTTTTATCCATTGAGGAGATACTTAATTTTTCTCATAGTCTGCTTCTGTGTATTGAACTGAATGCCCCTTTTAGATACAAAAAAGCAGCATATAGACACTTTGGGTATTTACTTAGATATTTTTCCACAAGATGGTTTAATACGACATAGTTATCTATTGTTGACTTTCCTCTTCTAAAACCCACCTGTTCGTCCCCTAGGATATTTTTTTAATCTAACCAATCCTGCAGACAATTATTTAGATACTGTGCATAAACTTTCCCAACTATTGATAGTAAACTATTGGATGGTAGTTCTGGGGGTCATTTTTGTCTCCTTTCTTATATATTGGGATTGTTATGGCATGTGACCAACTAGCTGGTATTTTAGTGGTTCGATTTATATGTGTAAAATGAATTGCCAGCAAAGGTGCCCACCAAGATATAATTTCTTTTAATAGCTCTGGCATTATTAGATTTGGCCCAGGAATTTTTCCAGATTTAATTGGGGATATTAATTTCTTAATTTCCTGGGGTGCTACTGGTGGCCAGTTCAGAATAACTATGGAGCTGTTAGGGTCTACTCTTGGTTCATTTGCTAATGTGTTCTCTAATGCCACACTGTCACTGAAAAGGTTGGTAAAATTAGACTCCCATATATATGGTGGTCCTCCTCTATTTTCCAGTGCTCCTGTCATGATTTCCCAATATTGCTTGGTATTATTATGAAGTACTGAGTCTAATAGTGTGGACCACTGTCTACAACACAGCTTTCCCCCCTTCTTTGCTATATTTGCTTTATATTGTTTTTAAATTTCAAAATAGCACTTGGGGAGTGTTCTGGAATTATCATGCCCATATTTGCAATATGTTTTACTTAGTTGTTTCCTATTTTCCTGGCAATTTTTGTCCAGGCCTGTGGTCCAACCCTTTTTGCTTCCAAGGTTCCCCCTACTCCTCTCCAAACCCCTTACTTTTTGCACTTCTAATTTGGCTATACAGTCCTCCAATTTCTCCCATAATTTAGTTGTTTCCTCTTTGTTTTTCATAGAGGGAATATACACATTGATCAAGAGGATAGTTATTTCTCTCAGCTCAAGCAGGCAGGCTAGCGCAATATGTCCATGGGGCAAAATACATGTAATGGATTCTTTTAAGGCAGTGGCAACTAATATACCCAGACCTGCTTTTGGTCTCCCTTTTCTCATAGTCATTATTGCCAGTATTTCTACAGTATGAAACCCATTAAACTCCAATTCAGTGTCACACCATGTCTCTTGCAGAGAGAGTATGATGTGTTTTCTTAGAAAATCACAAGCTTCATTATTATTAATTTTGGACTTCCAACCCGTGATGTTCCATGATAAATAATTTAGTACAGATGTATCCCCCTTGGATTTTTTTTCTCCAGGCTAGTCACTGGATATTTCTCCCTCCTGACTGAGGCTTTAGGTTGTTTATACATGTTCTTCCTATCTCTTATTATTCAATGGGATTCATCGAATTTCCCCAAAAGCCTATTACCCTCTGTGGCTATCCTACCACTGTTTACATTATTCACTCTATGGCTTGCCTTCTTATCCTCCCTCTGTACCCCAATGCTGAGGAGCCTATGAGAATTTCCCTCTAGCCCCTGCTGGACCTGCCTAACTACCCCCTTTATTATTGTGTCACTGTTAGATGGAGTTTTTGTTTCCTTGCTTACTTCCTTCAGCTGTAAATTTAACAATTTTCCATGTAGTATGGATATTCTATCTATTATCTCCGATTGGGTTATAAGTGGGAGGAACTGAAAGGTTCTCATTAAAGATTCCTCCTCCATGATGACCACCTTTTGGAATAGGGTGTTCAAGCATTCTGTTACTGGGCCAATTTAGTTGACTGATTCTCTAGAGGCTGTTTTAGTTGTGAACCATTGTCATCTAAAATTATAAGGTTTTCCTCCCTGCATGGACTAGTCATGTTAAGATTCACTCTCCATTCTGTACTTTTGAACAATGGGGTGGGAGGGATGTTGTTCACAAAAAATGGGAGATAACTATACCTTTCCTTCCAAGCTTCCTTTCCACTGCATATATTTTTTTCAAGCTATGTTCATCTACAAATTCAATTACTGCTTGGGCATTAAGATAATTATAGAATCCATTGCCCCTCTCATCTTGCTTTAAGAGCTGTGAGAAGCAACTCATTTCACCCCATCCTAGGAGGCTACTCACAGTTACAATTTCCTCAGCCAGATTTATTCCTGATGCCTCGTGGGATTAAAAAGAATTTGTTTGTGCCCTAGGGTCTACTCTAATTGCTTCAGAAGGAAGTTCCGACACAGCGTTCTCTATTTTAATCTCTGGTGAAAAATATATATTTATTTCCCTTTGTTTCTCCAAGTTTTCTTTTTCATTTTTCTAATCAGTGATGATACTCTGGGGGTGGAGACAACACTCATGTTTTTGCATCTTTGCCTAGTTTGAACCACCATAATGTCCAATGTTCCTGGGCAACTGGAGGCTTCACCCACCAGGCCTTTATTTCTTATTGGTGGCTTTATTAAATTTATTTGAGTTCAATTAAGTATTATAGTAGTGTTTCATTGTCAGTTAGCAATTAGTTATAGTCCCTTTAAGGGCTGTAAGTGCTAATGTGCCCAAGTACTCTCACAGCTTCTCTCTTTAAGCAGAGTCTTCAATTAGTCATAATTGTCTATATGTTTCCACATTTCCTTCTCTCTTTATCTTTGTTTTGCAAACACTAGCTGATAGCCTTCAAGGTTTAAGAGTGAAGCAGTCATTAAAAGTTCTTTTAAATGCCCAGACTCACAGTCCATACCACACACAGTAGAATGGGATCTACACAAACGAACTTCAGGACTATAAAAATCCCCCACAGTTGGCTTGTACTCCACGTTTAAGATCAAATTGTGAGAAGTTATGGGGAGTTGATTACTTGCCAGTGTATTTCTCTCTGAAAACTTCAAACAGCAAGGTTAAAACTGGAAATTCTTTATCTTTAGTTTATGGAGCTGCAGCAAACACTCTTCAGCATGCCACCACCATCTTCTCTTTCAAAAGTATTAAAATGTATTAAACTATTTATAAATCTTAAAATCCAAATCACACCCCATTTAAAAGCACCACACTCATCAGTTCGTAAATGCCTGATGGCACAAAAATGTTTTTACCTGCCATTGAAAGAAGAGCAGAAATGGAGCCATCCTGGCTTCTCTGGGGGGGGGGTCCAAAGTCTGGGAGCAGCCACCAAAATGTCCCTATCCCTTGTTCCCACCAAACAAACCTGAGAGGGTGGTGGGACAAACAGAAGGGCCTCTCAAGAAAATCTTAGCGCTCTGATGGGCTCATACAGAGAGATACAGTCCTTCAAACGATCCACAACCACCCTAAGACCTCCTTGACCCATAGGAGCTCAGATGCAATCCTCACAATAGCTAGAAGGGAGGGGATGGTTTCACCAACAACAATATCTTTTTTGTGAGCTGTCTCAGTTATTAAGGAACGACAGAAATCCTGTTGGGTATTAAAAATGGCATAACTAAGCTGACATAGGCTGTAGCAGCACAGCTGTGGCAAGTGTGAAAAGGCTGTGAGCACACTGACCATGATGAGAGATAGAATGCAGGCAGGCCGAGGTTTCATCGGGGTCATTATCAAAAGAAGACTGCTTGCTTCAAGGAGTCTATTTGGAATGGGCCCCTCCCTGCTATCCTTCTATTGACAGGCAAACAACTATTTATTTTGACAGGCTTTGAAAGAGAAAGATTTAAAATAACAGGATGAAGATGCTATACTGTTTTAAACTGAACAGTTTTACTTGCTTTCTATCCTTTTAATTGTTTTTAATCTTTATAAGTATAGGTTTAAATTGTTTTAATACCATGGTTAGTTGAATTCCATTTCCATGTCCACTTTTTGTATGTTTTTAGTTGTACTATTCTTTTAAAATTGTATGCTGCCTTGAGTCCCAAGTTTGGGGAAAAGATGGGGTGATGATGATGATGATTCTTTGGAGGTGATAGGTTAATCAGAATTAAAGCACTCTGGGAATGCTGGTTTGCAAAATCACTGATCCATTGCTTTGCAAACCAGCTTTACCAAAGTGCTTCTGGCTCTGAGGGCCTCTGCAGCGAGAAACATGCTATTTGGAGTCTGCAGTCTTTTTCTCCTAATGACCATTACAATGAGCCTGTCTTCCTTCTTTTGTGGTAAAAGCATTAAGCAAATGCAATGGATTATTGTATTACCATAGTGCAACCAACAGGATGGCAGTAAAAGTAGCAGAGGATGGCTTAGTTTGAAGTAGACAACTAAGATAGATTAGCTTTGCAAAAGACTTGCTTCTGCTGAACATGAAAACTTCTGTAACTGGTTTATTGATATGGGTCAACACAGCTGCCTGAATATTTGGATCTTCCTTGCAGGCAGGCCACAAAGAAAGAGGCTATCCTTCCAAATTTACCATCTATCCATCCATCCATCCTTTTATTTACTGTATATCCCATCTTCTTTCCAGATTGGAACTCAAGGCAGCTTACAAAAGACAGAAAAGTACAATAAAAACACATACATTTAAAAATTAAGAAAAGCTGAGATTAAAACAGTATTTAACTAACAGACCCAAAATCATTTAAAATATCACTTTGAAATAAAGATTAAAAACAGTACAGCACCATAAAAAGCCTTTTTCTTATTAACAATCAGTTCCCAAAAAGCTTGCTGGAATTGAAACGCTTTTACTTGCTCCTGAAAAAAAGGAGCAATGCTAACCTTGACCTTATCTACATATGCAATTTACCCCATCTTAGCTCCGTCTTGGAGCCCTGTAGTCCTGACAACACAGGGCATTTGCCCCATTTTGCTCCCATGCAATCCCAAGTCCTGCAGCAAAGATGGGGCTAAGGCAAAGGGAAGACGGGCTAAGGGCCACTAAAACATTTCAAAATAATACCTGGCTAATTCCATTTTAGCCAAGAGGAAACAAATCGGGCCGTGTGACCACAGTAGCCCATCCCAGCAGGCCAGCACATCACTATGGCTGCCAGTCTGCTGTCGCTCTGCTGTAGCAGGAAGGAGTTCTTCAGCATGTGACCAAGATTGGTCACATGCTGGGGGCCTTGGTCACATGTTGCAGGCTGGCTTTCTAGCTTTAGGGAGAAGGGGGGGTGGCAGCTGCAGCAATGGACGGGTGGCCCATCTGGACTTCCTCCCATTTGGTGACTGTAATGGGAGGCCAGCGTATCTTGGCCCATGGAGATGAGCCCCTCACCAAGCCACAGAGAAGGCCCTCTCCTGTGTTTTCACCACACATGTCTGTGACGGTGGTGGGATAGAGGGGAGCATCTTCTTCTCTGAAGATCTTACAGCTTGGGTAGGCTAATATGGTAAGATACTATACCATCTGACATCAGTTATAGGCACACTAATCTGAAGATTAAAACAAAGACAAGAAAAAAAATATTCCAATTTCAGCATATTTTTCAGATATAGCCTAAGACCACATGCTTGCCTAGAGGAAAGCCACTCTGACCTCAGTAGGATTTTCCCACCCTAAGGATCCACTGTGGGCTGCAACCCCCTCCCCATGAATGAAAAAATTAAGGAAAACAGGAAGCCAACAAAAGGTTTTGTTTTTGGAATGTGAGGCGCAGCAGGGGTTGTTGGGGTATTTTTGTTTGCAAACAAAGAAAGTTAATTGTGCATGAAGAACCTTATAATCTTACAAGGAGTGCATTTTTATATTTTTCTTTCAATTCTAACTATTTTGATTAACAGGAGAGTTTTCAGAAAAAGTCATCTTGAGTATGGTGCTAGCTCTGTATTGTTGCTTCAATGCTATCTTAGGAAGGACATTGGATCTGTATTTAAGTCACATAGCAATTCACAATCACTCTGTCCTTTGGATCACTTGTGAAAAAAAGTACCCGCTATACAGTAGGACCCCCATGTCTGCTGGGGATTGGTTTGGGTGTGTGTGTGGATACTGAAAACCGTGGATAATAGCCAACACCATTGAAAATAATGGGACTTGTGGTTTAAAATACCATAGAGTTGCCTTGGAGAACTTAGAACATGGCTAGAGGACACATTTTCTAGGAAGACTCTATTGTAGGTGTGCCGTTTTCTTTCCTGTGGATAATTGAATCAGTGGATAGTGAATCCATGGATACAGGGGTCCTACTGTACTTGCATAATAAATTCCCAATACAAATTCTTCTATTATTTGTTTTTAAAGTGATGAAACTTTATGGAAACTAAATATTGGTAGTGGTAACCACTGTGAGTTAAGTGTTTACCTCAGTGCATCAGAAATTGCTAAGATATAGACTTTAGCAAATAGAGTTATGTATGTACAAAGATTTTCTAATTTTAAAACATTTGGCCAACATTCAATTTACAGCTGGATTAAATTCTAAGACATTTTCTGCAACAATGTTGGACTCACTTTCATAAATATAGTTCATACTGTAATTAACAAAGTTCCATAAGGTAATTCAATGAGTTTTTTAAATGTCACTTTTGCACCTGTTACTCTGAGAATACCAGCCAAAAATAGAGCAAGCACTTTCAAAGAATACTGATTTTCACTGGGAAAGAGAATTTTAAATCACAGTATTTCTCCCTTCTTGGGGGCCTATTTATACACTCATATGTCTAATATTAGGTTGAAAAAACATGCAGCAATATAGCATGCAAAGGACCAATTCAAACACTATGCATTTCTAACATGTAAGTAATGTTCATGCAGGAGATAAAGCACACAATTATTTCTAGTTCATCTTCTATTATTATTGTTGTTGTTATTGTTATTATTATTATTATTATATACAGTAGTTAGGACTCAGAGCAGCTTACAATTTAAAAGAAGAATACAATTAAAAACATATAAAAGTAAACATTAAAATAGAATTAAACTATTCACAGTATTAAAACAATTCAAATCTCCAGTTAAAAGCATAAAATTCAATTTAAAAAATTAGAAAGCTATTAAAAACAATTCAGTTTAAAACAATACAGCACTCCCTAACCCATTCTTTAAAAGTTTTCTGTTCTTAAAGTCTGTCAGAATAAGAAGGGTTTTGCTTGCTGCCCCCCCTTGGAAGAGAATTCCAGTGTCTAAGACTCTCTTGTGTGTCTCCACCAACTATGCTTGCAGTGATGGGGGGAATGAGAAAGGGGTCTTTTCTGATGATCTCAGGGTCCACGCAGGCTCATACAGGAAGATACAGTCTGCCATATAGCCCAGACCTGAGCCATGTAGGGTTTTATATAACTTCCAATTGTACTTGGAAACAAACTGGCAGCCATTAGAGCTGCTTTAACAGAGACACAGTATGGTCTTTTTGGACCAGCTGAAGTTTCTAAACACTTTTAGAGGGACCCCACAGGTGAATGGCCAGGGGATCAAACAGAAGTCCCACATACCACTTTCTTGGTTTGTCCCTCCAGGAAAGAACAGAGCCACTCAATCAGTTTTAATGAATAAAATAAGTATGGTTTTGATCAGAGTGTGAGATTGCCTTCTGACATAAGCATCATTAATATGATTCTACTTTTAAATTGAACTCTTAAGTGTGCACAGGAAGAAAAATGACAATAGACTTAAGACTTTATCAGACACTCTAAAAAAAACCCTGCTGAGGTTGAGAGGAGGATACCACTGTCCCACTTCCAGCAGTCAATACCGCATGTCCTGTCCTCCTCCCGTCCTTCCTCAATGCTTCCTCTGTGCTAGAGCGATGGAAACAGTGCTGCTTTTTATTGATGGAAACTTCAATAGTCTATAGAGTGTATTTGCACTACACAGTTAGGGAAGTATGATATCACTCTAACTGCAACAGCTCCATCCTTGGAATTTGGAATTTCATGAGTTATTTATAAGTCTTTGCTAGACAGCAGAGAACTATAGTTCAGGGGCATGATCTAGAGCTCAACAGCAGGGAATTCTAAGCATCTCACCAAAGAAAAAATCCCAGGATGCCATAGGGTGGAGTTTGACAATTATCGTGGTATCAAATTGTTATAATGGTGTAGTGTATAAACTCTCTTAAGTATCCATTAAACAGATTGGAATCTACTTCAGGCAATCTTGGTAATTTGCATTAGATCAAAACTTACTTCCCATCTCTTTTAAATTAGGATACTGGAATGATGACAGCTTGGAGAAAACCAGGAGTACATGTGTGTATGAAATGATTGGGTGATGCCTTTTCTGATATTAAAAATCCATTCCTGGGTTGAGGATTTGCTCAGAATCACACTGTTCCTTAGTTGTTGCCTGCCCCGCCCCTGACACAGCCATCTCTCTGACTCTGTCCTTAAGCGATTATTTCCATCTGACTCTGCTTGGTGGATCTCAGTATCCAGGTATGCTCACACTGTGCCAGCTTTTAAGGTAATTATATTGGAAATTTGTAATTAATTATTCAACACTACAGACACACACAGACATGTGTCAGGCGGGGGAAGAAATGAACGCTTCTGCACTTGCTAATTGGAATGTTACAGCAAGTATTTAAAAACCAATCATAATCTGTTACTGTCCTAGAGTTTTCAAGGAAAAGCCCATTACACAAAATAGGTTTCTATTATAGTTATTTAGAAGCTGTAAACACACAGCATACTAATTCCTGGAAGTTGACTTACTTAGATCACTTATTGGACAAAATACGAGGAAAGCTGATACAGCAATCAATAACTTTTGCAAAGTATGAAGTGACCTTGGGTTATTTATTTACTCTTAATAAAGCATAGGGGGAGATCCAATCGAGTATGAGTGGAAGTGGAAACCTTTTTTGTGTAGTAGGCCTTCCTTGCCCTCTCTCTCCCTTCCCCTCCTCCCCCCACAGACTCCTCTTGCAAACCTGTTCTGGAATTTGCTTCAAACCTCCAGAGCTTATTTGGAGGGCACCTGAGGGAGGGGGTGGAGAACACATTTCTCATTCCACTGATGGGAAGACTTCAGTCATCAGAAAGTTTTTATTGTATACCATACTTAAACTTTTAAACAATAACCATCGGTCTTATTAAGTGAAGCTTTTTTTACCCAAAAGCATGAATCACAAATGCCTCCTCCTAGGGTTAGTCAGGCACTAAAATTTCAGCATCAAAAACTAAGACCTACGAATGACCCCTTGTAATGTCACAGGGTCTGGCGTTGTATTACAAGTGGCAGCACTGCATTAAGCATCAATCATAGGAGATTATCAGACGTGCTAAATATGGCATGGCAACAATGCCAGGAGACTGCTAAAGGGCTTCCTTTTCGGACAACGTCATTCCCATGTTGTCATGCTCCTATTCTGCTGCCGTTCTGCCAGTGTCAATGGATCCCCTGTTCCGTTTCTGTAATGGAATGTCCTGCAAGTGAAAAGGTGACCCGTTATGCTGACACGATGCCAGCATCAATGGGAGGTCTGTGCCAGAACACTTCCAGGGGAGATCGGGACATCAAGGTAAGTGACATACTTTTTTGTACCCTCCTGGGTTACTTGTAAAGTTTTAAGTGTGTTTAGGTGCTTAGCGTAACTTTTTGATGTGTATTTTTCCTTTTACAGTTTTAATTTCCTGCACTCTTGTCTTCTCACGAGAGTAGCCAGGAATGCCATTCGAGCTCCTTTCACTCCTCAGCTGGACCTGCTGAGGGAACAAGGCACGAACAAGGTAGGTCTGAAAACTTTTTATTTTATGTTGTTACAGGGACGGGAGAGGGGCAGGAAAGGAGATTGTGAGACAGGAACACTTTTTTTGTTCCCATCTGAAAATCTCCATAGTTCCACATCGTAGGCCATTCAAATAAAAAACACCAAGTCCAAGAAAAAATATATGCACACATTTTTCAAAGCTGTGCCCTTGCCCTTAGATTCCTCCCTCTTGCTCTGAGGACTGAAGGAAAGGGGCCAGGCCCTGAGACCTGCGAACTGTACCCACTACAGCTGATGCATACTTTGGGACATAATGGCATTTACACAGAGAACCAACAGTGAGATAGAAGATTATCAGATGCGTCCAAAAAAATACCTTAACAGAATGCCAGGACGATGTTTCTGTCCTGCGAATGGGACCCAGTTTCACATGTCCTCGTCTTCATCATGTTCTGCTGCTGTGCTGCAGCAGTTAGTAAGGCGTCACTTTTCATTGATGGGGAGCTTCCTTACTAACTACTGCAGCACAGGAGCAGAACGCTACAAGGATGACATTGTGTGAAACCGGGTCCCATTTGCAGAACAGAAACATTGTCCTGATGTTCTGATAAGGTACTTTTTGCTGTGTCTGATAATCTCCATAGACATCTGTAATCTTCCAAACATCTCATAACTGGCCATCTCATATACCTATCCATTTGGGCTTTGAAATGTTCTACCTTTAAAAATCCTATTTGTTACAGAATGAGTGTTGTTATTAGAAGCTTGATAGATTTCAGTATGGGGCCTGCTCAGCTGCAGAGCTGGTTAAGAAGCATTCCTTTATTCATGTATTGCTTTTACATGATGTCATGTATAAAAAACCCCACCTCAAGTACAGGGCATGTGCAACATTAGTCTATCCCTTCAGTGGAGATCCTGGAAAAGTACTATTTGGACTACATCCTCCAAGACTTACAGGTGAGAATATGGGTTTTTCCAGGCTAATAAATAACTTTTCCAAACTCTGTTCTGCTGATCACCCTGTTTTTCACATCTTGCAGAATGTGTGCCGCTCTGCACAGCAAACTTGTGCTTTTATATTATTATATTTCATTTGCCTTTCCTAGGATTTCTGTGATGAGAAAATAAGATATGATGAATGGATTTGTGACATCAAAACTTGGGCTACCAAAGAGAGTTAAATACATATTTCGTATTCAGACAAGGCTCCAGTAGGGTTGTTCCACCAACAAAATTGCTTCTGTCAGTGAAAGCAGGAGGTGGGCATTCCCTATTTCACCTTAGCAGCTACCTCCAACACACCTTTGAAACCTGGGACCAGGTATCAGTCAGTACAGAGAAGGGGCAGAAAGCCCATAGCACAAAGCTATTAGCTTTATGTTGCATTTAGGCCTTAATCTGCTGCACTGTTGGTTTTAGGTCTCAGTCTACCTCATTGAATGGAATCTTTCAACAACATACAGAGCAGTGGTTCTCAGCTGAGGGTTGGGTAGGCTCCAGACATTGTTACACATCAACTCCTAGAATCACCTTTGATAGGCCATGCAACTTGGGGCTTCTGGGAGCTGAAGTCAGACAACACCCAACTGAGAACCCCTGCTTTAGAACAACTATGCCAGTTATGGGGAAAGGACAAGTACACTGTGCCAGATTAAGAAGTGGAGCTGCTGTGCCCTTCTGATGCGTGACTTGTAACTCCAAAACCATCTGGCTAGCTGTAGAGGCCCAGCTTACTTCATTGCCTTACAGACAAAAGCCTTTTCTGTTGCTTTGCTCTGGACTTCGTCTCCTTGACAAGAAGTGGAATGTTACCACAGATAAGATGAGGCCTAACCTTAAGAACTGAGATAGCTGTAACTGCCAAGTTACTTAAAACTGACTGAATCCAGATCCAGCCTGAGGGTCACCCAAAGTGTTCATTAGCATGCTAAAAATCATACCCAGAGGCAGAGAGTTAATATGGTAATGTCCACCCACTGCTTATTATGGGATAACAGTACATGACTTAGATTGTGCACATGTGCTAGATATGTTATCATGAGGTGATGACGTATAGGTGACGTGTTAATGAATCTGCTTGCTAATTTCCCTGTCAATTTGTATAAATGCTAGAATGCCAGCTGTGTCTGTGTGCATGCTTTGAAAATTTATTCCCTTGCACCTTCTCACTACACAGTAGGGTAAAGCTTTGTTGGATCTCCACCCTGATGTGGTCTTTAATTGGGCACAGGAGTGCTGGGCAAATGGACCCAGATTTGGCTTGGGATAACACTTGCACTCATCCTTCCCATCTAGGCAACTGTTCTCTGACATTCAAAGACACTGGGGTTCAGGTAAACACTTTGATCAATAGGCTCATTTTGGTGAATTTTAAACAAGAGTATCATCAATACAGCCAGTGTGGTGTAGTGGTTTGAGTGTATTTCTTTTTTGTTTAATTTATATCTTGTCTTCCTTCAGGCATGAAGCCCAAGGCAGTGTTGGACGAGGATATCCAGGAAACTAGGGGTTCAAATCCCCACTCAGCTATGGGAATCCATAGGTGGGTCTGGGCAAGTCACACACTGTTTGCCTTAGAGGAAGACAATGGCACACCTCCTCTAAATAAATCTTGCCAAGAAAATCTCATGATAGGCTCACCTAAGGGTTATTATAAGACAGAAATGAATTGAAGGCACACAACTACAACAATCATCAGTACAATTTATCTACAAAGGAAGTTCACAGTAAAAAAAAACTATGCTATTTCCATATACGTTACATGACCTTGGTATATTTGTGACATATTAGTATAAACTGACCTCAGCAGTGAGAAATCTTTTCCCATTTTTCATGACTTTACTAGAAAGCAAACCTTAATGTTTTTAATAGTAGTCATGGAAGCTACTAGAAAGATTGGGGAACTAAAGATCAACATCTTTATATGAATTTCTTTGTGAACCAGTTGATTTATAAAAGGAATGCTTAACAGTGTAATGGTGTCTGCCACACAGACACCCACACCATTTTTAAACAAAAAATGTCCAATTTAAAATTTAAATATAATGATTTTTAAATGATCAGTCTGCTCTGAGTAGAAAGATCTACAGAAATCATTAATTATATTAAGTGTAAAGAGTAGACCCAGAGATGAAAGTGGAACAGTTCTAATGCCATCACTTTGATACCATCATTCTCATTCAAAATGTAATATATACTCTACTGATCTTTATGCTGGCATTTCACCAGCTTTTTCATTATCTATCACTCTTCCTTTCTCTTGAAACTTTCCATCCCAGAAATCTAAAGTGAGGATCAAGTTATTGCTAAGTCACCTATGGTTTCCCTGAAGAATTGTCCACCTTCCTTTTTAAAAAACTAAATGGATTACGGCTATAGATGTCTGCATTTTAGTCTTCTGAACTGTCAAACCTCACAAAGAATAAGTGAGATTAAAAGTGCTGGGTGTGACCTTTTATGTTCTTGAACTTTTTTTTCTTCAGCCACAGATATTCAAAAGGAAAATTTCAAATATCTAACTAGGAGATATGGTTAGATCTCTGGAGTTGGTATTGACCTACTTTTCTATTTAGATATTGACTGTTATCTAAAGTGTATGAGCAGAATGTCTTAAACAGTGGTTATATTAGGGGCATTCTAGAAGCATGGCCTTGCTGGAAGGTATAAATTAGCTCTCACCAATCTAGTTCCCTGCAGAGGTTATGGATTTTAACTCCTATGATTCCTGAGCAATCTTTATCACATTTCCTGGGCTAAATGGAAGTTGCAGTAAAAACCATTGGCAGGAATCTGATTGAGGAAGGCTGGTTTAACTCTGAAAAAGCTTCCAAAATTTACAGTATTTTTAAATGCGAAAAAGAACAATAGCCACTCCTCATTATTGCTACCTTCTCTGCATCCCTCCTTCCGCTGCCACTGTTCCTGCTACCACCTGACCCTTCACCTTCTTTCCATATCCTTTTGCAACAGCAGGGGCATCAAGCCTGGGCCCAGCAGCAGGTGAAAGGCTGTCCCTCCAACCCAACTGCCAGTACCCTGCCCTTGGAGGGAGAGAAGAAGAGGCTGGTCGAACTCCATCAGGCCTGGGCCCGGAAGCAAGTGAAAGGCCCTCCCTCCAGCCCAACTGCCACCGCCCTGCCTTGGAGGGAGAGAAGAACCAGCAGTATCTGCTGGATGTAATCCCTACCCCCTACCCCCTGCTGCCATTCTCTTTTCCTTATGTGTCATGTCTTATTTAGATTGTAAGCCTGAGTGCAGGGAACTGTTAAATTGACCATTTGCAAGCCACTCTGATAGCCTTTGTGGCTGAAGAGCGGGGTATAAATAAATAAATAAATAAATAAATATAAAAAATAAATCATTGCCTTCACTTGGGAGTCTGCTTGCATGCCTTCTGCTTAAAGGTATAGTTGTTGCCTGTGGAAAGCAGCAGAGCTAGCAAGTGCTGAGGGGAAGGAAGAGAGGGTGTGAGGTACAGCAATGGGTGAATAGTTCAAGGGAAGAGAGATGCTGCAGCATGAGGTGAAGAAAGGAGGAGAGAAGGGTTGGCAGAGTAGAAACTGGAGAGAGCTCCTGTACCTTTAATTATTGGTTGTCATGCAACCACATAACACCTACTGAAATTCCTTATTTACAACTATTAAGGGTATAGGAGCCCTCTCCAGTTTTCACTCTGCTATAAAGGATAATTAGAGATAACATCAGTAGAATGCAGGAAAGGAGGGAGGAACACATTCATGAAGAAACAAGATAAGGAAAGGAGAAGAGGAAAAGGTGAAGGACAGGTGAAAGATGCAGCAGCAGAGTAGGGAAGTAAGAGAGGGAGGTATTGTGAAGGGGGAAGACCAAGAGCTGCACATGGATGGAGTCATGTATCCTCTGTGGCTATTATCTAGTGTGGTGCTTCTGAGAGACAGTCTCCCTTTCTCTGCAGCCCATATACTATAATAAGCTTCTGCAGACCCAGTTTTCAACCCCGTGAAGAGCCCTGAGATGCACTGGTACAGAGATGCACCGGTGGGGGGCGGGGAGGTGTCCCAGCACTACCATGAGTTTTACATCAACTTTAGTCTTGTATTTTCTAGTTATGGCCTAAGCTACAGGTCCCATTATGCACCTGTAGGAAATGAAAGGAGACACACGAAAAGAACAGTAGCTCACTCTAATGGGCAAGCTTTACCTTCTGGGCATACACACACACTTCTTGCTTGGTGAAGCAGACTTGGTTGAGACCAGGAGATTTCAATTATTCATTTATTTCATATTTGATATATGAAAACGAATCCCAATTGAAATTCATGTTGGAAAGTATTAGCTCAGGACACATTTAGCACAAAACCTTAGTGTCGCCTGAGGGAATATTCCTGGACACAAAACTTTAGCTGCTTGTATCACAAACAGAACCCTTCCTGTAAATAATGAGAGCCATGTATGCATGTCAAATATTAGAATTTAGCTGGGGGGGGGAGCAAGCAGTCCCTTCAATTGCCATATGCATCTCCCTGTTCTGCCATTTCATGTTGCTGATTCGGCAGCCTTTATTTTTATGTTTTTTTCTGCAGCACAGTGAATGACATTCTTGATGTCTTCCTTTACTTCTGTTCTTTAAAAAGACATGCAAAAGAAAGCCACTCCTGAAGGCAGACTTCGTACACATTATCCAGAAAAAAGGGACCGTTGTTTCTAACAAAACCTTTGACCAATAGAATTTTGCCTTCTTGACTCACATAGCATAAGCCCACTCTGTGTGATCTCTTCCCTAACATACCTTGAGATAAAAGAATGACCCAAATGTACCTTCCATTATCTACTACAGTGGTGAGGAGAGAAACATATAACTTTCACGAGGCCTAAACAAGCTAGCCCTGATAAAGGTAGAAGAAGAGAGAGGCTAACCCTCACAACATTTACCGAAATGGGAATCACTTACTGGATATGAAGGTCATTTCACACTCTGCAATTATATTGGCCTGACATCACATTAACAAAACCTAGGGTTTGTAGTTTGGTGAGCAACTAAAGCTTTCTGGGTGAGAATTCTAAATACCCCCTCCCTAAACTGCAAATCCTATGATTCCATAGGATGTTGTCATGTCAGTTAAAGTCGAATCATAGCACTGTAACTGTGTAATGTGAAAGGGCCCTGAATCTAAATTTCATAAGAAATGCTACTTGATATTGCCAGAAGGTAACTATAGTCTACCACAATAACATTGGTACACCAATCAGTATTGAACAAGATTGATTCCTGCTTATTAATTTTTTATGTTTCTTATATTTTATATTTTAAGTTGCAAAAACATTTTGGACTGTATGTTTTATTTTTAAATGACAATTCAATTCCAATTGAATGTTGAGCTTTAGTTATATTTTATTTTAATTTACATGTTACCTTGAGTCCCAGTCCTGGGGGTGGGGAGGGGAGAAAATGGGGTATAAATAAAGTTAACAACAACAAGCACCACCAGAGTTGGGCAAGATATGAATGTTCTTGTGCAATCTAGGGTTGCATTTTCCCTGGTTCCAAGGTTGATTAGTATGGACAATGAAAAACATGAAGCTTGGTATAAAAACAATACACACAATCGTTGCCCATGGTCAAGTGAACAAAATCTGTCCGATTCCTCAATGTATTAGATGCAGAATAAACTTAAAAGACATGGAGTCTGCATCCTTCTCAAACTGAAAGCATGGGTTTAAAATAATAATGGGAGCCAGCCTTGTCAAAACTGGCCAGACCTAATTGTTCAACAGCATTTCGGTTCACACTGCTTCTCTTTTTAAATTGTATGAAACTGAGGAGAACTGGGAAAAGGGTTTTAAAAAAACCCAAAAAACCTACAATTCCCAGAGGTTTTTTTAAAAAAGTGGGGGCGAGACAACTTCCAGAATTACACAGCCAACATGGCCACATTTATATCAGTACCATTGATTCAATGGGTCTGCTCTAGTTGAGACTAACAGGTGAGAATTATATGCTTATAAAGTAACTTTTCCAGCCTCTGGAACTATGACTGAGATTTCCCTTAAGAAACCATGCATTATATTTTAAATATAATCCTCGCCCCTTGCCTACTTTTTCTAAGCATCTTGTCAACATCTTTAATGCAAGCAAATTCAAGTAATCCAACAACAAGAGGAAGTTCCAGTCCAGACACCTTTAGTATAAATCTTTCTTCATGGCTGACCAAGTACTCATGAAACAGCTGCTACACTTTCTAGTTTTCCCCTGCATACAGTTGTCCCTCCACTTTCGCGAACTTAACATTCGCGGTTTTGATTATTCGCGGTTTTGGGAGAGCCCCCGCGGGCCCCCCCAAAACCGCGACAGGGGCCTCCGGAGGCCCCGTGAAAACCCTGGGAAGGGGGTGGGGAGGGCTGGGGAGGCCTTCATGGGGCCCCCGGAGGCGCTCCGGAGGCCCCATGAAGGCCTGAGGAGGGAGGGGGAGGGCCAGGGAGGCAGGGGAGTCCAGGGAAAGTGGTGAGGGGAGCGACAACGGGGCCTCCGGAGGCCTCGGGGGTCGCTTGGGGAGGGCGGGGGGCGGCAGGGAAAAGCGACCGCGAGGCCTCCGGAGGCCTCGGGGGTCGCTTGGGGAGGGCGGGGGGCGGCAGGCAGAAGCGACCGCGAGGCCTCCGGAGGCCTCGGGGGTCGCTTGGGGAGGGCGGGGGGCGGCAGGGAAAAGCGACCGCGAGGCCTCCGGAGGCCTCGGGGGTCGCTTGGGGAGGGCGGGGGGCGGCAGGGAAAAGCGACCGCGAGGCCTCCGGAGGCCTCGGGGGTCGCTTGGGGAGGGCGGGGGGCGGCAGGGAAAAGCGACCGCGAGGCCTCCGGAGGCCACGGGGGTCGCTTGGGGAGGGCGGGGGGCGGCAGGCAGAAGCGACCGCGAGGCCTCCGGAGGCCTCGGGGGTCGCTTGGGGAGGGCGGGGGGAGGCAGGCAGAAGCGACCGCGAGGCCTCCGGAGGCCTCGGGGTCGCTTGGGGAGGGCGGGGGGCGGCAGGCAGAAGCGACCGCGAGGCCTCCGGAGGCCTCGGGGGTCGCTTGGGGAGGGCGGGGGGCGGCAGGGAAAAGCGACCGCGAGGCCTCCGGAGGCCTCGGGGGTCGCTTGGGGAGGGCGGGGGGCGGCAGGGAAAAGCGACCGCGAGGCCTCCGGAGGCCTCGGGGGTCGCTTGGGGAGGGCGGGGGGCGGCAGGGAAAAGCGACCGCGAGGCCTCCGGAGGCCTCGGGGGTCGCTTGGGGAGGGCGGGGGGCGGCAGGGAAAAGCGACCGCGAGGCCTCCGGAGGCCTCGGGGGTCGCTTGGGGAGGGCGGGGGGCGGCAGGGAAAAGCGACCGCGAGGCCTCCGGAGGCCTCGGGGGTCGCTTGGGGAGGGCGGGGGGCGGCAGGGAAAAGCGACCGCGAGGCCTCCGGAGGCCTCGGGGGTCGCTTGGGGAGGGCGGGGGGCGGCAGGGAAAAGCGACCGCGAGGCCTCCGGAGGCCTCGGGGTTGCTTGGGGAGGGCGGGGGGCGGCAGGGAGAAGCGACCGCGAGGCCTCCGGAGGCCTCGGGGGTCGCTTGGGGAGGGTGGGGGCGGCAGGGAAA
This sequence comes from Gambelia wislizenii, assembly GCA_030847615.1. Lineage (NCBI taxonomy): Eukaryota > Metazoa > Chordata > Lepidosauria > Squamata > Crotaphytidae > Gambelia > Gambelia wislizenii. The sequence goes on from JAUMIR010000001.1 coordinate 372,845,968, forward strand.
AGCGACTGCGAGGCCTCCGGAGGCCTCGGTGTTGCTTGGGGAGGGCGGGTGGAGGGCTGTCATTATTCGCGGAATTTTCACATTCGCGGGGGTCTGCGGAACCTAACCCCCGCGAATGTGAAGGGACAACTGTATTTTGCAAATGCTATGGCACGTTTACACAGTAAGTTTCCATTGATCTCAGAAGCTGTAGCTCATTCATAGATGCTATGCACCACCTGCATATTAGGATCCCATTGATTTCAATGGAAATGAAATGCTAAGGATGCTGTGCAGAAAAGTTCTAAGCATTCCCAAGTCACATCTACAAAGTCTATGGTTCAATATTTCATTAAGAAGGGAGTAAATCAAATGTGGCCTTTAGTGAGTGTTCTATTACAGGACTAAATCTCAAAATCATTATTTAGGAAAACTTTAACTGACTTTGTTAAGGTTTGCTAGAACAGAGATTGAAAATCAGAATAACAACAAGGTCTTTCAAATCTGTCACACTGAATGTTTTCACACAAGGCATGAGCTTTTCTTTATTTTAATTGTTTAAATTGCAATTACCTGTTGCCGAATTTCTTCTTCCATTTTTACAGGTGATCCCAGCTCTGCAACTTGTTTAACACCTTCACTTGCATATCCTCCATATTCCCAAAGCACATAGTTCTTTGAATGAGATCCACCAATGATTGCAGACCAGTGGTTGGCTCGTCCTTTAGCAGAAAGGATAAAGAATCTAGTAAGCATTATGGAACAAGGTATAAATGTACTGAAACAGTAGTCTTTTCCTCTGTAGGACTCAAAGTGAGACCTTTCCACTCAAAATTGACATTGTTGCCTCATTTCTATTTGTAGGCCATCTTCTGAAGGCACATCTTGGGAACTGGCTGAATTAATGTTAGATTCTATTGACAACAGTCTCATTTAAAAATTACCCATTAGAGTATTATAATCAACTAGTTCTCTTCCATTGACATTTTTTATTTAAATAAATTTAGATACGGCAAAGCAGGGCAATCAGAGAAAGAGAGAGAGAGAAGCAGATTAAATAGTGGGAGATGAGAGAAGCAGGAGTGGAGAAGGAAGAGATATGGAGAAGAAGGGAGGAACGGATGATGGAATGAAGAAATGGAGACGTCACAAGGGCACAAAGAGAAAAAGGGAAAAGAATGTCCAGAAGGGTAGACACAGAGAACTGAAAAAGGATCTAAGGGCTCAATTAGACTGTATCAAGAGTTTCCAGTTATTTTTGTTTTGATTGTACCTCCAAATCCATGGGTTTGCATATAACCCTCTCTTGAAATATTTCAGGTTTCCCTCCCTTCCTTGTGTCCTTCTCCTTCCCACCAATCAACGGTCACACCCGGTTCCATACAACATGTCAGAAATTGATTGTCACCAATTTCTGCAGAACCTTTTAAAAAACAAATGTTCAGCTGTGGTCCACTAAGACTCCTAGGTCCCTTTCACATGTACTGCCATCAAGCCAGGTGTCACCCATCCTATATCTGTACTTCTCATTTTTACTGCCCAAGTGTAGTATTCTACATTTCTCCTTGTTGAAATTTATTTTGTTAGTTTTTGACCAGCTTTCTAGCCTGCTGTGAGGTGCAACCCATCCCTTGCGAGAAGTCCACATCCATGAAACCACATCCCATGGCCCAGGAAGACAAATTGTTCCTGGCAGCACCATCTGCGTAGCCAGTTGTTCACCTCCACTATTCTTCTCTCCCTTCCTGGGCCATGCCCTTCCACTGGAAGGACAGATGAAATGATTATCTGTGCACCCATGTTCTTCAGCTTCCTACCCAATGGCTCATAATCCCTTGTGATCTTCTGGAAGCTAGGCCTTGCAGTATCATTGGTTCCCACATGGACCAAAAGGAAGGGATAATGGTCAGAAGGCTTGATGAGTCTTGTCAGCCTCTCTGTTACATCTTGAATTTTTGCCCCAGGGAGATAGCATACCTCCTGAGACATTTTGTCAGGCCTGCAGACTACTGCTTCTGTTCCTTGCAACAGGAAACTCCCTAGCACCACCACCCTCCTTCTTCAAGGCTTTTCAGAGGCCACTTCATGTGCTGAATCTACCAAGGTTTCCTGTATGTTCCCTAAAGCCTGGCACTGCTGCTCTTCTTTTTCTTCCCTAGAAAGAGAGTGAGCTTCAAATCAATTCTGTAGCTTCAAGCTGGACGAATGATCTCTGGCCTTTCTACTTCTCTGTGTCACATTCCTCCAAGTGTTCATTTCTTGTATATGGGAGATGGCTTCCTCCACAGACACTTCCCCGGTGTGTTCCGCATCCAGGATAGTCTTCTCCACTCTGTCCAAGAAAACCTCTTGCTTCCTAATATTCAGATGAGTACATACCCTATCCTCAAGATGCTTGACCTTCTCTTCCAGCAGGGCCACCAACTTGCACTTGCTACAGATATAGCTCCCCACATCCTCTGGCAAGAAGACAAACATTGCACAGGGGTGGCAGGTGACTGCAGCAGCTCTATCACTGCCCATATTCAGTCTTCTTAAGTTGTCACTGAAAGTGAACTTTTGGCTTCCCTGTCAAAACTCCTGTGCTACCCCCCCTCCACCCAATGCCTGTTGGCCTTGTTTCTCAGAAGAGCTCCTATGTCCCTGTTTTGTTACAACTGCTTGCGCCGCAAGGTGCTTGCCGCTGCTTTTCTAAGATTAACCCGGAAAGAGTGTAGCAGCAGTTATATAGACCTAGTGGCTGCTAACTCCTCCCCCAGGCAGTTTCAGTGACTCAGCAGAAGGCTCCTTTAAGGCTAACTTTTGTCATCTCTGTGCTTTTAGTCTAACTGTGAAATTAGACACCCCGCCCCTCAATCCATGTGCTCAGGGAGAGCAAATGGCCAAAAACAAACTCTGTACCTCTGTGCCTTTAAAAAGACAGTGGCAAAATGAAGGCTGACCCCTCAGACACCGCTCATCTTCTGCTGCTTTTCCAAGATCCGAACACTACTTCCAACTAGAGTAAAACCATTGTATCAATGGAAACTGCTGACTCGCCACCTAAAACCTGACTCAGTAGGTCTACTCTAGTTGGGACTACCAATTAGATTCAATGTGTGCCTTCAAGCCATGTGTCGATTTATGTTAACCCCATGAATTTCATGGGGTTTTCTTAGGCAAGGGGTACTCAGAGGTGGTTTGCCATTGCCTCTTCTGAAATATAGCAATACTAACCCATGTTTTTTAAAAAGAAAAACCTCAATGAGACAAATATATTAACCAACAAATTTGCCCCAAGAATGTGGGTGCCCACAACAGAGCACAACTTAGAAACATGACACTTTGGCATAACCAGTGCTGGCAGCCCTCAGCCAACATGGCTACTGTGACCATGCTGGCAAGGGTTTCTGGGAGTTGTAGTCCAAAAAGCAACTTCTCTAGGCTCTGGTCACCTTGCTGTCTTTCTGCCTGCTTGCTCTTTACAGTACTTGGGAGATGGTTGGAAACCTCAGCCTCATGCTACTTTTACACCTTGTGCTTGGGTCAGCAATTACAAAGCAAACTAGTGCTATTAGCATCTTGTTGTCCCTGCAGGCTTGGCACCAGAAACAAATGTTCCATTCTCTCCCAAACTGGGCCAAAAACTTTTAGTCTAAAGGATGGTGCCTTACAAAATTGGAAATGCACATGAGAAATAAATTGGGGGAAAATAATAATGAAGGATGTTCCCTTATTTATTAGGGTAAGGAAACAGAAAGAGTTATTCAAGGAGAAGGCAAATGGAAAAATTAGAATACCGTAAGTGTATTGGAATGAACAATAGGGAAGAACCAGAAATGCTGGCTATGCATAGCAAAGCAATGCAAACAGAAACAGCCAAAGGTGAAACACAAAATTGACAAAAGCAGCTGTGAAAAAAGGAGGAAAAATGAACTTGTTCAAAGAGATCACAAATGAAATGAAAATCCATTATCAAAACATCACTGAGGAGAGAGAGAAAATACAGCAAACAAAGAGGAGGATTACTGTACATGTACTAGCTTCTAATGCATCTTGGAAACAAATGAGCACATCTTAAGATGTTCTCTATCTTCACATGGAAGAAATGACCCTATCCATACCATCTAATGTCTAGGAAGTATTAAGACTTGCAGAGTGCTCTGGACTATGTGTTCATCACTGTTTTAACCTTTTTTTTTGTGGAGATGTTTTGGCTCCTATGTGCTTCATAACATACAGATAGCATCACTGATGTACTATATTGTGAAAAGCATGAGTTATGAGCTTGGCATAACTCCTTATATTCCTTGTATGTGATCCCAGCATAATATCCAACTGTTCTGATGTAACAGAGATGTCTCCACTTAATCCTCTGCTGTCCCACTTTTTCAACTGCTTTTAAGATATCCCAGTTTCTCTCACCTCCTCCTCTGTTACCCCTTCATCCTCAGTTTACTTCAGTTGCTACAAACTGAGGTCAAAGTACAAAAGTAATTTGTACTCAGTTAACTCACCAGGAACTCACCTTCCCTCTAGGCTCTCACCTTCCCTCTAGGCTCTGGAAAAAGTACACTGCTGCATCCTCTCTTAGATTTGAAAAAATCGGGGAAGGGGAGAGCCCTGCCAGTTAAGAGAGGTTTTCCTTGATGCGATGCCCTTTAAATAACAGCACCCCTGGAATTGTGCACCAGGTGCTCTCTCAATCTCTTTTCTTAAAGACACATAGCTTTGCCCCATAGTTCTAATTTCCCTATCAATAGGATCAATATTGCTGGATGCATTCCTGATTTAATTTTTTTCTTCTCCCTTCAGTTGATTTTTATTTGTTTTTATGATTTGCATATACATTATATTTTAAGGCTTAGTCTTACTAGTTTTCTTCTCTGCACCCCTTCCTTTTGATTTACAAATCGTCTGTATATGCCAGGGCTTCCCAGTGCCATGGGAAATAAATTGTAACTTGTAGAGAGGTTGGACACTAGGAGGGATTTTACTGCCTACGTACTTTGAGAGAGGTCTCTTTTTTCTGCAGACCAATGCTGTTTACATTAATTATGCAATCAAACACATATCTCAGAAATCCAATGAATTCAGTAGGACTTACAACTAGCTAAATGTGCATAGTACATTCTAAAAAGCCATTGGAATGCATGGATTGCTTTATGATGATCATATTTTTCCAGCTGTATCTTTCTTAACTACACTTCATTTATGTCCTGAAGCTGAAAGTATTGCATATAATTTTTCCCACCCCTCCCATTTTTTTTTATAAGAACAATCCTGTGAAGTAAGACAAGCTGCAAAGCTACAATTGGCTCAAGGTAATCATGTGAGTGTCATGTAATGGAGAAACTGATGCTTGACCTGATCTATAATGTGCATTGTGCAGAATTCATACAGTGGATCTAAGAGAAAGGTGTAGGCCTGATAAAAGCATTTTGAGTAGGCCTGATAAAAGCATTTTGATTTTAGAATACTGTATCATATTGATATTGTTAATCATGCTGTAAGCACACATGCACACACATGAGTATTTCACTTGTTGATTTGGGGTTTTTTGGTCACATTTTCCTAAAATTAGTACATAAATTCCAGGATTTGTTTTCTTAAAACAATGATCTTGTATGTCCTTATATCTTTTGCATTTATTTATTTATTTATTTGATGAACCACAGCCTTTTGACTACATTCTCATGTTGCTCAGTCACGGGCCCTGGTTTTCATCTGTGAAATGTTGGAGGGTATTTCCCAGGCGATGTGAAAAGGGCTTGTTTCTCAGATTTTGTTCCCGTATGTAAAATGACAATAATGACCATGGCCTGTTTCCATGGCCTACTAAATCAACTTTACTCCAATAACTGGGTCATGAATCAGTGCAGTCCCTTTAAAATTCTGAGGAGGGAAAAGGACAACAAATTCCTTTCATTTATTATAATACAAAAGGGTAAAACCTGATCCTAAACATATAATACCTACTTGAAAGTAAATTCAACTGAGTGCAATAGAATCTAGCTTCTGTAATGTATATTAGGACTCAAGCACAACCTGTCATACATTTTCACATCTTTAGATCAACATGGGCAATCCATGACTTTGTAAACTTCAGTACCCTCAACCCATTTTTGCAAGCTGCCGAGCTGGCCCATCCATCTCCTGTTACCTGAAGAAAATAGCCAGAGTCCACACGGAAGTGCCAGACCATTGCTGCAGTCACCACCGCCACCATTTTATCAGCTGACATGGAAGCCAGGAAGGGGCTTGCATCATGTAACTGCTGGCCCCCTGTGTATGAACCAGCCTTGATCACATGCTGAGGGACCACTGCCTGGCTTCCAGGAGATCCAGGGAGTTGGGGGTGGAAATTAGGGGCAGTGTTCTGGGACTGGGTCTCATGGAGATGTGGGGACTGATCTGGCAGTACTGGATTAAACTGGGTATTATTTAAAAATCCAGGCTTGCCCCCATTCCAGCCCTGTATCTGTCCTGGGGATCATGAGGACTGCTACGGGAAGATCGGGGTAAATGCCCTGTGTCATCTGGACTACAGGGTTCTGGAATGGGGTCAAGCCAAGGTATTTGGCTGGTGTAGACAAGCCCATGGGCAAAAATTCAGATTGAATTTAGACTATTCTGGCCTGGATCTGCCCCAGATTCTCCATGTGAGTGCTACATGTACCTTGCATCACAAAAGTGATGCAGTGCCATCTTGCTGTCCAGATGGTCAGCTGGGCTGACAGCATATCAGCACTGGTGCCTTGTCTTCTCCTCAGGGCTGCCATCACCACTTCCTTGTTGGCCAAGCAGCTGTGTGGCAAAGCCTTGCTGGTGACGTCACTTCTGTCAAGGTCAGAACAGGGCATAAAGCATGTGATCAACGAGGATGTCTCCTCATTATCACATGGATGGGTGCCACAATCTGACTTCAACAGAAGCAATGTTGCCAGCAAGGCTCTGCCACATAACTGCTTGGCCAGTGAGGAAGTGGCATCCCTGAGGAAGATCCAACACCTTTCCAGTGCTGAACAGTGAGGGGGATAGGAAATGGCAACCCCTCACAGCACCAATCTGCCCTGGTGGGTGTGTCTGACATGTGGACAACTGGATCACCCCAAATCCAACCTGATCCAGCTATCCACTCTTCAAAAACACTCAGGCCACACTAGAGTTTCTTGGAAGCCCCAGAGTAACCCGTAGGTTTTCTTAAGTCAAATTATAGACTAAAAGAAGTGGATTTGCTGTGGAACTAACTGTATGTCATCTGAACTGATTGCACCAGGTTTGATGTGAGTGCAGGTTTTTCCCCTTATGTACATAAGTCCTAAAATTCAGCAGTATACAATGGTGATGGTAAAAATCCAACAGCAATGTAAATCTTGTCTTATTTTATTGTTGTATGAAGGAACATATAACTTCTAACAATTTCTCCCTGCTGAGCAAGATTATGTGAGTGTTCTTTTTTTTTTATGATGTTTCACACTTTATAACTTTTGGGGGCTAAAATATCATTTGTGTGTCACACACACACACACACACAAACACACACACACACACACACACACATTGGTACCAAAATCTTTTCATCTTTTGCACAGCACACTGTTTTCTGCACCAAATGTTGGGGCAGTTGCATAAAGCCAACTTTTGCACAAATGAATTTTCACAAAAAGTGCCAAATTACAAAAAAACAAAATACCAAAACCCCAGACATTTTTCTTGATATGAGTGTGTTGATATGTTGAAACACCTCTTTTTGTCAAGGACAAGAACATTTTTGAGCAATCTTTGCATCTGTACATCATACTCATTTTGTTTGTCCAAAATAAGACATGAAGGGAACATGCACATTGTTTTAAAGTGGGGGTTTGTTTTATCTCCATCACTGTATTGCTGAATTTTGCAGTTATGGCATGGCTGCAATCCCGACAGGTTGGGGGCCATTTGAGAAAAAAATCCTCAAAAAATTTGCTGAGATTACTAATGAATGGTCCACACGAATTTTGGAACAAAGTTGCTCTATTCAGAAGGGGGGGGAATACCTGTAAATAGCACGGTAATGGCTTTTGCTAATTTTCCTGACTTTTTAAAAAAGAATATATTTGTAAAAATGTGCACAATAGGACGTGTGTACACCAAATTCACAAGCGGACATGTATACAATCAATTTGCAAAAGGGCAAAATTCACAGTGGCAAGAAGGAGGAGTTTGCTGCACTGACTGTGGGAGGGGAGGGAAGGGGCTCAGCCTCCTTGCGCCCTCCCCCACTGTGCCATGGAATCCGACCATAGAGTGGCCTCTGGAACCTGGGGAGTGGCACAGCGGTATTGTTTCTGTCATTGGGCCTCCGGCCGTGTCCCCTTCTATACCGCAGACTCTGGCCCTAGAGGCCTCGGGAGTGGCGTGGCTGTGTGAACCACTACACCACTCCCAAGGCCTCTAGGGTCAGTGTCCGTGGTGCATAGGGCACGGCCAAGGCCCAATGACAACAACAGCACTGCACCCGAGGCTGTTGTTGGGCCTTGGCCACTCCCCTTCTTTGCCAAGGACTCTGGCCCTAGAGGCCTTGGGAGCAGTGTGGCTGTGTGAACCACTGCGGTGGTCCCGAGGCCTCTAGGATCAGTGACCATGGCCCACAGGGGCGTAGCTAGAACCACTTTCAAAGAAAATCATGGGAGCAAATGGCCACTGGTGAGAAAGGGAGGTAAGGCGATATTTTACGCACTTAATTCTCCCGTATAACTGACCCCTTGGACACTGTGAACTTGCCCCCTCTTTAAAGTACTGCACCTTGCTCCAATGGAGTACTGAATCTTTAAGGAGGCAAAAGGCTGCTTGGCAACTATATGCCTATTTCAGCCCCATTCAATATACTATTGAGGGGAACTTCAAGAGTAGTTAAGCTAAAATTACACCTCAACCTGTCATTAACCTGTCATTAAAGCTCACTAATAAATCATTCAGCTCCATTTCAAACTATATCCTGTATTTCAAAGTCTGAAGGTTTTTTTTTTTTTAAGGGTATTCTGGATACTGCCAAGAATGAGCTTTAAAATTAGAGCTGTATTAAAGTGCACTTTGAATGACACGCTAGTAAATAAAAGTTTGTAAGTAACTTAGAAGGAGACATCAACAGCAAGTGTAAGTGCTGCTGTCTTATTTATAAGCCAGTAATAGTAAAGTTTCCAGGACAAAGAGCAAGCCTGAGCTCTCTTTAAAGCTTTTTTTTTATTCCCATAGAAATCTAATAAAGCCAGCACTTTTAGTCAGTCTTTATTCTCAATAGAGAGGGCCACACAGAATTGTTCCTTCAGAATATCAGAACTACATGTTCTAGACTCAGCTCCGTCAGTCTTTTCAAGCACTAGCTGGAAATTAAGAAATTACAGGACTAAGTCTTTTTAACCAACAATTTTACCAAATGCTCAATATGAGAAATCTTCTAACATGAACACAGCATGGCAGATATAATTTGGTAAATAATTAGAAGTGGTAGATTTATTGAAGCCAGCCAGCCAGCCAGCCAAGACTTTTCTCCAGCCCTATGATGACAAATGCTCCACGATTCTCCACAGTCCAAACTGAGTAACGTTTTGTTTCATTTAATAGTTTCACAGCCGCCTCTGCATAATAAACAGCAGTTTTGGCAGGTACTTTTCATTTTTTAAAAACCAGGCCATGTGGATGGGAGGAAAAGCTTTCTGGCCTCCCAGGAATTTATAGTTACAATTTGCTGTCGGTTGTTCTGCAGGGGTTAGTGCTGTCTCCATTAGTGTCAAAAGCTCTGGCAAAAATCCCATTTCTGGATGACAATAAAACAAAGTGAATAATTCTTGCTAAGTCAGTACTAGTACTCAGAAATGTTCATATTTATGAAGTGAGCTTGTACAGGAATGCAGACAACTCAAGAAAAATGGTTTCACTTTCTGAAGTGTTTTATAGCACTATCATAAAGTTTAACAGTATTTAATCCTTTCCTTATTACCTGACAACTGGGGGGAAATGGTCATGATCTCTACACTATTATTTGTAAGTCTGACAGGTCTTATGTATACAAAGAGTATTGATATGGGTATATCATTCATCATGTGCTATAAGCTCTATGCAATTCTATATTTAAGAGGGAAGGATAGCATTTTTTTCCAGGCTGAATATTTGGCTAACAAATATTTTTGATCCCATATTTCCTACAATGAATGTAATGTCTCCCACTTGCTCTACGCAGGGCTCAAAGTGTTTGTACTAACTGAAAAAGCTATCCTCTGTACTATTTTGCAACCATTTCATATATCTATTTGTTTGGCAGTAAGTCTCATTTAATTCAGTTATTGCCTAGATTTTCAACAAGCATTTTTTTTTTTTTTGGTCCAAAATGCTTTATGATTCTACCTAATCTATTTAAATAACATTACTCAAAGATAAATGGAGTGCGACTAGGGACAGAAATGAAATTAGTTAGGTTTGCATTTCCCTATAGAAATAGACATTTCACAGTTCCTGTGACTGGCAAAGAGGCAAAGCAATCTCCCATTGCAAACTGGTATATTTTTTGAAGCTTGTTATGTACTTCAGCAGAAAGAAAAAAATATGGATGAAAGCCAGAAATAGATTTGAAAAGTGTGCCAGACTAAAAAAATGAATGCATTCTAAAATGAAGTCAATGGAAAACATGTGGACAATGGAAAAATACATACAGTAGGCTTTTGGTATCTGTGGGTTCGGCAACCATGGATTTAACCAATGGTGGACTGAAAATGAAGAAACAGTGACAAAAAATAAAAATAAATTACCTGCAATCAACTGCAGCCAGGCTGAGAAGTCGTCCCAGGCAGCAGCAACAAGGCCAGGCACCAGACACACCTTCTTTCTGCTTTGGCTGTGGTGTGTTGGCCCTTACCTTCCAAAGGTGGAAGTGGGGGGTTGCCTGCTCCCAGCAAGAAGATTTTGCACCTGGCACCCAGCACGTACTGCTCTAGCCCCCCCGATCCCCCGTGCACAAAAAAATCTATCCCAGGATGATGCTGGTATGTAAGGCAAAACTGCCAAGTGCTTATCACTCCAGCCCTTATCACTCCAGCCTTCCCCACTCCTGTAAACATGGAAGTCATGTGAATGATGCTTGCATGGAAGCAGAAGGACCAGACTCATCACCCTGGGATTGACTTTCTTTTGCACAGGAAAGGGGGAGCTGGAGAGTAAGCACCAGGCACAAGGCACTTGGAGCTTCTGCCTCACATGCCAGCATCATCCCAGAATTGACTTCCATATATATAGGATAGGGGAAAGCTGGAGTGGTAAGTGCTGGATGCCAGGCTGGGAGCAAGCCAATCCCTCCCCCACTTCTGCCTTTGGAAGGTATGAGCCAATGCACTGCAGCCAAAGCAGGAAGAACGGATGCCTAATGCCCAGGCCTTGCCACCACAGCCTCTGCTGCTCTCCTGAGACAGCTTCTCAGCCTGGCTACAGTCTATTGCAAGTACTTTATAAATTTTAAATAGGGACTTGAGCATCCATATTTTTTGGTATCCGCAGTGAGTCCTGGAACCACACTCCCAGGGATACCAAGAGCCCACTATACACACAAATGCATCCATTTTGGAAAGACAATACAGAGAGACTTGCTCAGTTGCTCAGTCATCCATGTGGGAAGAAAAGTAAAAAAGTAAAAAAAAAAGTTTTACAATCCAATACAAAACCAGGAACCCCTTTACACTACACAGTTATAGCACTATGATTCCACTTTAACTGCCATGGTAAAATCCTGTGAACTCCTGGTATGTGCCACCTAGGGGGCACATTTAAAAATCTTAGGATTCCACAGGATGCAGTTATGGCAGTTCAAAATGGAATAAAGGTGCTAAAATTGTGGCGTGTGAAACGGCCCCAGTACAGGATGAGTATGTTGCTAGGATAGGGAAGAATGCATTGAAAACAAGACTAAAACAAGACTAAGAGATTTTTGCATCCCTAGTTGTGAGACAGGCTAACTAAGAAGCTTTCCTTCCACTCCAAAACCTATTGCTCTTCCCATTATACCATCCTGCCCTTGGCCACATCAGCAATAGTTACTTCAAATGTAATATGCTTGTGATAAAGTAGTTGTGGCCCTGAGCACCTCTTTAAGAGGAATTTGAAAGGCTCTGCTTTGAAAGAAAAAGCTGTCTCATAGAATGACATGCTTCCCTGAGAGCCATTCACTCAGTTCTGTATGAATCATGGGCACACATGAAGCCTCCCACACCACCCCTTGTTGTAGTGAGAGATGAGCAAATGAACTGCTATGTACCACACTGATCTGAATATGATACTCAGGGTTGGCTGACAGAATGATATTGTTACAACCTCCTCTCTGGTGGAAATATCCCTAGCACTAGCACCATGACAGCTCCACTGTGTTCTGAATCCCTACCTGCCTAAAACCTGGCAATAGGTCCACTTAGCTCTTCCCTTCAAAGTGGCTCTTGTTACCTGAATTGTGTGGGGTCTGTGAGGATCCCACTAGTGTCCGAACCTTAATATGGGGAATATTCAATTAGCTCAAAATGGCAGTGAGAGGCTGGGTAATGGCAGGATCTTTTGACCTATGTATACTGGTAGTAACTGAGGAAACTCCCAGCCAAAATTAAATGATCTTTATTGGAAATTAATCTTAGTAGCATTCATGCGAACACTCAGGCCTCAAGCAATCACACAAGACTATCAAAGATAGTAGGAAGTATTTGGATAGAGAAACAGAGTAAGGGGTTCTTGGGTGATACAATACCTATCAAAGGAACAAAGATTCATGCAGCAGAAGATTCTCAGAAATGCATTCTGAGGGTCTCATAGCAAACCAGCAGCATGGATGTAGGAAGAGGAAATGTGGACATTTGGGTGGTGTTTTAGGGTGATATTTATCTGTGATAATTACCCTGAAGGGATGGGATTTAGAATGGAATACAATGTCTCTCAGAGTTTCCCAGGACGAGACAAAGCATTCTGTGGATGTGCTAGTGATCGTTAATGGGTGATACATTTGGAATTGTATAGGAGCAGGCAACTTCTATTGTTGGGGAGAGAAGAAGAGGAAAAGCCCATTTTGCAACTATCAAGGACTCTGTTATTTTTGAGTGGATTAGTGAATGACTCATCTCCAGGTGTTCTTCAGGAAGAACTCTGACCCTGGCTATGACCTGTTTCGGGAATTTCCAAAGTTCCCTCCCTAGGTTGTACATGACTCCAGCCTTGGTATTTGGGGGTCCCTGGTCTACTTGCCAACCACATTGAAGGCCACAGCAAGCCAAATTATTAAATATTGTCAATTATGTGATATACCAAGATGGGGGATGTCAGGATAGGTAACACTCATGTGGCATCTTCCTGACCACTGGACTTTCCCAGTTAGGTCTCTATTAATACTAGCCATGGTCAGAGCCAAATGTGGTGGGGGTGGGGCTTGAAGTCAAGATTCATAATGGGCAACTTATATCTTATACCAGCTTATATCTGGGAAAAAACAACCAGTGAGAGCCTGATTCATCTGGATAAGTAAGCATCATTATTGTTAGTCCTAAAGAGATCTTGGACTACAGCTCCTCCAATCTCCTAGCTAGCACGGTCAATATAGATCACACACTTCTCCCAATGTAACACAGAAATGGTGAGAAATCAACCTCTGGTTTCAACTCCCCATTTTCACTCAAAAAATGAGTGGGATACCAAATCTGATTTTATGATAAGCTGCATTTCCTGGAGGATTCCAGGAGAATTATTCTATTTTTTAATGTTAAACAAACACAGTGCGAGGGGGGGATCTCTAGGGTTTTTACAAATGAATGGGAAAACAACATGCAGCCCATAGGCAGTGTGCTGTTCAACTCCATTCTAACAAGTAATATAATGGTTTTAGATTTTACCTGGAGCAACCCCTAGGAATGCTGGGAGCAAGAAGAAGACTGATTTTCCAGCAGGTCTAGAAAGCCAGCATATATTTTTCTGCCATTTTGACTAGCCTAATCAGAGTGATACATTCTTATGGATTTCATATTTATTCTTTGTCCAAAATAGCAAGCAAACAAAGCAGCAGAAGATACCCACACAATTAAGAAAAGTATCAATGAAGTAGCAAAATAATTTTATCTATTTATATGATTTGCCAGTATAGCGAAAAGGTCCAGACACTAAATTTGATAAATTTTGCATCAAAATATTCCCATGTATCTACACTCCCTATACAAGCTCAGCTCTGAGACTAGCCAATTGCTTTAATAGGTTCTGCAGCCTCAGCTTTACAGCAGCAAATTCTAGCCTCAAATTTTAATATATCAATATAAACTTTTTTATTAACATGCACAGCTCTGTATCTGAACTAGGCAGTATTCAACTTAATAAAGCTGAGACAAAAATCTATGTAGACTGTATCAAATAACAATTGATGTACCGACAAAGTTCTGGTGCCATGAATGTCAGTGTGCCGCTTGGGGACATTGCATTATTAAAGAATAAAATCACACACAAAGCCATTAAACTTTAGTAATATGTTGTCCATTGTGTGATCTTTATTAAAGAAAAAAGAACTGTGACTCAAAATTCAAAGTCACTTGGTTGGCTTCATTGTCATTGTAGTGAAACCAATATTTAAAGATTAACTGTGAGATCTGAACAGTAAGCCCAAATGAACTGAGCAAAGCACTGTAAAATCGAAAGGCCACTGGTGATGGTGGATGGCTTTCACATCCCTGGGACAGTGAATCTATTCCAGGTTTTGACTTGAACTTTACAGGAGCTGTCTTAGTTGCTGGACCTCTTTGAGAGACAGACATCAGTACCTTGGTTAGCTCCTTTTAATGTTCAGCTAAAACTTAGACTTCATTTAACGTCCCACTGACATAGAAGCCACCTGGCACCTCTGCCACACTCATGTGCGTAGATGATTATTGCACCTCTTTTCAATCCAAAAGCTCTAATGTGTAGTTGAGGATGGATGCAACATCACCTCACACACTGCACCAGTTGTTGTGGCTGCCTGGCTTTTAAGGTGGGTTTTAGTGGGCATTTGAGATGGTGGCAACGGTGTCATGACCATATATGTGAATAACAAAATTTACAAGTCTGGTGCATGACATCATAAATGCTGAACAGGGTACCAGTCTGATTTTTAAAATTTTTGTATGACTTTTTTTATAGGAAAAAGCAGGATGATGATGATGATGATGATGATACTATAATGTGAGTCACAGATACAGAATGAGCCGTTATCACAGAAACCAGGCTTTGACAATATGAGGTAGGATGCGTACACTCCTGAGCCCAGCAGGCTGTAGCCCCCAATTGGTCTTCTCCAGAGGACTACGATGTGTTGCTGTGGTTGCCGTGTTTTGCAAGCAGCAGTACTGTTGTTCTATTTTGGAGGGTTCGAGAGCACTTTTTTCCTGTTTAGGGGCTCCCCCCAAGAGCATGATTAAGTGTACTTAATCATACTTCTGGGGGGAACATCTAAACAAGAAAAAAAGTGCTCTTGAACCCTCCAAAATTGAATGACAGCACCACTGCTTGCAAAGCATGTCAACCACAACAGCACATGGTAGGCCTCTGGAGAAGACCAGTTGGGGAGTACGTTACTTAATATTGTGTGTTTTTAATTGTTTAATTATGTGCTTTTAAAAAGTGTGAGCTACTTTGGGTCCCAGCCTTTAAAAAATGTTTGTTAAATTTTGGGGACAGGGTTGCTGGGGGAGTGAGGGGGGTTCCAAGGGCCATGCTGGGACTTCTCCAAAGGGCTGTCTTTCCATCTCTGTGATGAGAGCAATTATTTTAACATGGTTCTAGTCTAGGGTGGGAAGGTTATAGCTCACAAGCTGCAAAGTGAGGAAACAGAAGCCTTCTAGATCTTCTCGAACTGCAACACCAATCATCCCTGTCTTTGAGAGGATTTGAAGTTCAAGAACATTTGGAGAGCCACTCATTTCTAGTTCATCCCTGCCTTAATGGGTCAGGATTATAAATAAAGGCAGGTGAAAGATGATCCAGCATCAACCCACACTGAAACAACTTTCCATCATATTGACTTGGATGTTGGTTCTAGGCTGCTCTTCTGTGTGGATGTGGGAACAAAAGAATTATGAAGATGGGATAGTCTTCAACAAGTAAACAAGCAAACAAAGAAACAACTCACGTGGATAATCTTTTGGATGTGACTTCTCTGACCAGTTCCCATAGAAGGTAAGCCTATATTTAGCAGTTCCACAGGCACAGCAATCCAAGATTGGCTTATCAGTCACACCCTCTAAGGCTGAGTCTAAAAGAAAGCAATGAAAGCCATCAATATATTGTTATGTGAGTAATTTTAAATATGTTTTAATAACAACTGCAAATAAATCAAAAGATAAAAAGTGAGTTGGCTGGAAAGTTTAGATCAAGGTTCTTGCATGTGAAATTTCAGACACTTGAGGTAAAGTATTTAGTTAAGAATATTCAATTCTATTTTGATTTTGTTGTAATTTCATAATACAGTTGCCCCCCCCCCCATATCCACAGATTCTGCATCCATGAATTCAACAAACCTCAGCTCAAAAATATTCAAACAAAAATCCAAAAAGCAAACCTTTGAGTTGTTCACCATTTTATATAAGGGACACCATTTTACTACTCCATTGTGTATAACAGGACTTGAGCATCCACATATTTTGGTATCCACAGGGGGTCCTGGAACCAAATCCCAGGGGATATTGAGAGCCCATTGTAATTTCTTGTGATCTTTAAGAAGTAAAAAACTGTGGAGTTGTATCTTAAATCAGACACCAAGATATGGAAACAGCCAAACTATTCCAATGGTGATTACATCCTTCATTTCATCCTTCATGCAGTAATAGATCCTTTAATATTTGGACTAAAACCCTGAGCCATATTCATCATTCACTGATCTGAACGCAACTGCATGAAGGGTTTGTTCTAAGTCAAACACCCTCACTGGTTTCATATTCAAAAGAAATGAAAGAAGTGCAAGAATGAATGTATGTATGAGCAGGAAACGTTTGCCACTTAGATGGCTTCAACTGAAATTACAAGAATGATGACAGTAGGTACACTGTTAGGGCTGTGTAAATGTATTTGTGAGCAGAGACTGTTTGGAAATCCTGTATGCATGTTAAAAGTATGTGAAGAATGTACAGTAAACAGTATATAAAGGCATGGCTTTCTTGCTGCTTTAGACGAATACAGTCGTCCCTTCACATTCGCGGGGGTTGGGTTACAAGGACCTCCGCAAATGTGAAAAATCCATGAATATTGATTTCCCCCCTCCCCCGCCAAAGCAACCACAGGGCCTCCGGAGGCCCCATAGTCGCTTTCCCCCCGCCTCCCCACTCCCTTCCTAGGCCTTCTCGGGGCCTCCGGAAACCCTCCCGAGGCCCCGTGGATGCCTCCCCAGCTGTCCCCCCTCCCCCCAAGGCCTTCGTGGGGCCTCGCAGGGCCACACGGAGGCCTACCCAGTCCTCCCCAAGCCCTTCGCGGGGCCTCGCAAGGCCCCCTGGAGGCCTCCCCGGCCACCCCCTCCCTCCCAAGGCCTTCACGGGGCCTCACAGGGCCCCATGGAGGCCTCCCCGGTCCTCCCCCCTCCCCCCAAGGCCTTCGCAGGTCCTCGCAAGGCCCCGCAGAGGCCTCCCCGGCCACCCCCTCCCTCCCAAGGCCTTCGCAGGGCCTCCGGAGGGTCTCCGAAGGCCCCGTGGAGGCCTCCCCAGCCGTCCCCACTCCCTCCCAGGGCCTTCACGGGGCCTCCGGAGGCCCCGTGTCGTGGTTTTGGGAGGGCAGGGGGACCTCCCAAAACTGCGAATAATCAAAACCGCGAATGTCGACTTCGCGAATGTGGAGGGGCAACTGTACTTTCCATCTTGTAGTCCACCACTGAAAGCAATCCCTCACCCAGTCATGCTGCCATCCAATAGTAAGCTTGCACTTACAGAACTTATTATTTCTAAGTAGCTATCCATATGAATCCATATGATTCCCCAAGTATTACCTGTCTAGGCTGTAGCCAAAGAAACATTTCCACTGATTTGTACTAATGATGACATTTAAAAGATCATGATGTGCAGTCAATTCTTAGACAAATTTAAAATGAGTTAATCAGACACCTTGGCAGTGAAACACAATTTGCCACCTTCTGCATGTTCAAGCCATTGGAACAGATTGCTCATGTACTGCTAAATAACATTCACAACCCATGAACTGACTGCATATTTTATTATAATAATTCATGTAAAGAGTACTTATGGACCAAGTGTCTGAACAGTGACCACAGTGCTGAATACCGGAAGTCAACATTTGAAAGGCTTTAGTACATAAGCATTGAACTGTATTACATAATTTCATTTGTTTTAGCACCAGATTACTCTTCTTTATTACTAAAGCTGCAGCACTTAATCTAGTAATCAGTGGATTAATTACAAAAAGTTAAATTAATTAAAAAGATGGCCTGATTACCAGGCAGCAGATTCTTTTTCAAAAACCAATGATTATTTTTAATACAAGTATATACAAAACCTTTAAAGACCCATTTCCCCCCCTCTCATAGACAGTGGGCTCCTCCTCTTAAAATGAGGCCTGATACAGAATTTACAAATTGCACCTAAAAACAAAATAAGGCCTTTTTTAACCTTTAGTATTGGGGCTGGCTGGGTGTGCCTAAATATGCATCCAACACAGTATTAGCATAAATATGTAATACAGAGGCCTATTTAATTGTTTAGAATTAGTTGGTTTAGAGACTCAGGATCAGGCTTGGAGCTCCCATGTCAGTGGGTTTTAGTTTGAACTTTAAAAACGCAATCTAAGATAGTGAACTAAGGACTTTATCAGATGTGGTAAATATGGCATCACAACAACGCCTAATTAACATGAAAGGGTGCGCATATCATACGATGTCATCCTTTCACAATTTTGTATTGTCCAAAAGCTCTTCCTTTTTATTGACAGGCCAAGCTGTCAATAAAACTCCTGTGGCACTTTTTTTTCTGGTATTGCGGGTGTTCAAAACCTCATGCCGTTGTGTTCATATGAATACAGAGTCAATGGACAGAACACTTCCAGGTGAGAACACGAAAACCAGGTAGGGGACAGTCTTTTTATGAACCTCCCTGGTTCACTTTTTAGTTTTAAAGTGTATTTTTGTGCTTGTGTGCACATTTTGTGTTTGTATTTTTTTTGTCTTTTGAATTTACCATGCTTGTGTCTTTTCATGAGAATCACTAAGATCTCAAACCTGGAAGCAAACAGAACTCTGTTCCTGCTCCATTTATGCTTGGGGCTGCCTTTTCACACTGCTCTAATAGGTCTGATAGGAAGGCTTGGTTGCCAGTATAAAAACACCACAAAATATGCTGGCAAAAGAACATTAATGGGGGTTAGTCTGATAAAGTCCTTAGTTTGGGGATGGGCTTTAGAACCTTGTGTAAGACCTTTAAAGTTCAGATCAAAACCCAAAGATAATTCATTGCCTCACAGACACAGAAGCTACCAGGTTCAGCTAATCAGTGTCAAGCTAGATGCCCCACTTAGTTCATATTTAGAATTGGAGCTTTCTCAAAAAATGACATATGACTGTTTTGTTATTGTGTGCCTTCAAGTCATTTCTGACTTATGGCAATCCTGAAGTGAACCTATCACAGTTTCCTTGACAGAATTTGTTCAGAGAAGGTTTGCTCTAGCCTTCCTCTGAGGATGAGAGAGTAATGTGTAAATCTCCTTGAGTTTTTAATCTGTAAACTGCTTTGAGTCCAAGGGATTGTCTAGAGAATGAAAATACTCCTCATAGAATTTGAGAAGAATGCCTTTTTGTCCCAACAGCTGTGAATGAGATTCACGGTATTCAGAAGGAGGGGGCCAAAAACTCCATCTACTGTGCAGGAAAAGACTTCATGGTTTTGCATGAGGTTTTTCAAATAATGTGTGGGCTTGAGCATTACTGATGTCTGGACATCCAATTTGGGATGCTGTGCATTATTAGTGAGGGCAGAAGTGGAGAGCGGATTAGTTGGGTGTATGCATGGGAGGGCTTGCTGAAAGGAAGTGGCCAGAAGTGCCATTTTTGATTCTCATGTTATCGAGTGTGCACTTTTTTGCTGTGCTGAGGCAACCAAAGTGCTTTTTATAAGCGGAATGTTGCACCTGTGCACCTTTGATTTACAAGTACCAAAAAAATATACTGTGCAGCGGCAACAACATGTGTGGAGAATAATAGTGTGCTGTACTCTCGGCCAACATATTGGTTCACAGAGATGTCTGCATGTGCATGTCAAACATGGGTAGTTTTGCATACAATAGATTTTGCCAAAAGACTGGGGAGACAAATGAGTGCTGCTTTGAATTTGTGATCATGCGCATCAATCTGCATTCTATCTTCTTGTCTAGACAAGCCCCAAGTCTTGAGGAAAAGGTGGGGTATAAATAAAGTGATTCACTGATTGAGTTATTGACTGAGGTTCCTTTCTGGGAGAATACATTTACCTTAAAGTCTACTTTGATCCTCAGTGAGCTGGCTGATTATATACTTACTCCTCAGTAACAACGACATTACATATAACTCTGACATCAAGGGATGTTCCCTGTCTTCCCTCACTGGTATCCCTAGCTGGCAATTGTTGTTAACTGCCATCAGATTGACGTCGACTTATAATGACCCCATGAATGAGAGACCTCCAAGTTGCCCTATCTTCAACAGCCTGGCACGGGTCCTGCAGACTCAGGGACGTAGCTTCCTTGGTTGGTTTATTTATCTGGAATGCAGTCTTCCTCTTTTCCACTGCCTTCTGCCTTACCAAGGATTATTGTCTTTTCTAATTAGTCATGACTTCTCATGATATTCCTAAAGTAGGACAGTCTCAGCATAGTCATTTTTAGGGAGAGTTCAGGCTTGATTTCTTTTATGAGCCATTTATTTGACTTTTTATTAGTCCACAGTACCCCTAGAACTCTTCTCCAGCACCACATTTCAAATGTTTTGATTTTCTTCCTATCAAGCTTTCTTCACTGTCCAGATTTCACAACAATACATAGCAATGGGAAATATGATGGCATGCACAATCCTAACTTTAGTATTCAGTGAAATATCTTTACACTTCAGGATGTTGTTTGGTTCCTTCACAACTACCCCAGCAAGTCCTAGCCTCCTGATTCCTTGACTGCAGTCTCCATTTTGATTAATGACTGAGCCAGGGTATGGAAAATCTTGAACTATTTCAATGTCTACTTTAAAGTTATGTAAATCATCTACGGTCATTATTTTTGTTTTCTTAATTTTTAACTGTAAGCCTGCCTTTGCACTTTCTTCCTTGACTTTCTACAGTAATTGTTCCAGATCTTTGCTATTTCCTGCTCAAAGTATGGTATCATCTGCATATTTTAAATTATTGATGTTCCTTCCTCCAATTTTCATACCTCCTTCCCCTGAGTCTAATCCTGCTTTAAGTATATGTTAAGCATACATCTTAAACACATAGGGTGATAAAATGCAGCTTTGCCTGACCCTCTTGCCAACTGGAAACTGTTTTGGCACACAACATCTGGCAATAATCCGTATTAAAACTGTAAAAAATGCAACTTACCACCTTATAGGGACAACCTCCTTCTCCTTTAGGTATGTACAGTTTGATAGCATGGGTAAATTTAACTGGAAATGCTTTCAAGCAAGTAGCTCCTCATTTATTTGTATATTTACTGCTTTTTAATTTTGCTTTTTTCACTCAAAATGACACTCAATGTGGCATTAGAAATAATTTAAAACAGAAAAACCATTAAAATAATTATAACCAATAATTATATGTATCAGAATTGGGCATGTGTCTTTCTAAATCATTGCACAAGGAGATATCCAGCTTCTTCTTGCAACTGTCATCATGCAAGCTTGCTGCAATGGTCAGGTGTATGCATCTTTGGCCATTCTTGCCTGAGGGAGGGCACAAAGGCCCCCTGCAACATCCAACTGCTGCTGAGAAAGACCCACTGTCTCTCGGCTGGATTTCCAGAGTACCCCCTGGTGATCTGAGAGGGGGACAGGTGCGGTTTTCTCCCAGTTGCAGGAGTGCAACTGGATCTTGCCTGATCACCCCACACCCATCCCAGCACTAAATGGCCAAGAGAGAATGTGGGGGTATCCATACCAGAGAAATAATCCAGGTTAAAATTGGACTATTTGCATGGTTCCTTCCTATGGAATCCTGAGATTTGTAGTTTGGTGGGGCACCAGCACCCTTTTTCAGAGAAGGGTAAAAACCTTGTAAAACTACAAATCCCAGGATTCCATAGGAAAGAGCTACACAAATAATCCAGTCTCAAATTGGATTATTTGTGTTCTGTGGATTCTTATTTCCAAACAGGCTCAGACAGCATCATAAGGTGGCTCAGATGACTCCCTCCTTGCCATCCTTTCATCAACAAGTAAAACCTTTCCTTTTCTGAGAAGCTTTTAGGGACTGACTACAAAGGTTTTTAAATAGTTTGTGGTTTTACTGACTTCTATCTTTTGCTTTTATGGACTTGTTTTAAATTACGGTATTGTTTCAAATGACATGGACAGTTTGATTGTACAGTATTTTAACTATTTTTTGCATATTTTAACATATGTCTTTGTAATATCTTTTAATGTATTTGTTTTCATTCTAGTAAGCCACCTTGAGCTCCTGTTTTAGGGGGAAATGGGATACAAATGAATTACTAATACTAATAGCAAGATGGAACTGCACAGGTAGAAACTTATGCTCTGTCCTGCCTGATGTAGAATTTCATCCATTATTATATGTTCTATGTGGAAATTAAGGTGGTACAGTCCCACAAAAAGACATCAACTTTGGCAGTTGACATCTGCATAATTTAATAACTCAACAGCCTCTAATTGCATTAGGGCTGACATTTAGAATACAAGTGCCCAGGATATGCACTCATATTTAACAGCACTGCTATAGAAAGGTGGTAATGTTAACACCTTTGAACGCAAAATATTTTCCTATTCTGGAAACAACCCCAATGTGCTTTAGATTCTTGGTAAGTCCTTTTCCTTTAATGCTCCTTTCGATTTTTCTGTATTCAAGAACACGAAACAGATGTCTCAATTTCATTTACGTAACTTGCTCCAGTGACTTCATTGAACACATTCTCCATTCACAGCATAAAAAGCAGTTGCAAATTGAATGCAATCTGCATTTCTAAATGGACTCAAAATGGAAAAGCCCAGCCAGTGTCAAATGTGTCATATTTATTAAATTCAGTTAAGCATCTTATAGCACACACTTCAGTGTATTGAAAGAAAGAAAGAAAGAAAGAAAGAAAGAAAGAAAGCAAGCTTAACCAAGTGAAGGCCAAATTATACTAATCCTGACTTCTTGGGCCTAAAAGAAATATAAAGGGTAGGGCCTCTTAACATTCCCACAATATGCCACTGTTTTCAAATGGTCAGAATGAAAGGGGCAGGAGTAAGAGGAGCTTACAGCTATTATCTTTGCATTGCTGCACAAAGAAATTACCAGTCCTTTCCCAAGAGGTCTCCGAAGCATTCTCTGGAAGACTTGTTCATAAAATTATGTAATTTGGATATTATTTCAAAAGAAGGTATGCATCAGAAAGAAATGTGTTCTGTAGTCCTTCTCAGCAAAGAGCCCTGTCAGCTGAACTTTTCATGAAAGAGTTTATCCCATGAAAGGGATAAATATCTTAAACCTTTTAGAACAGAATTCTAGATACTTGAGCAGAGATATTTCCTCCTAACATAGTTCCTTCCACTATTCTTCTACATGTTACATTTTTACTTGCCAAACATGCTGAAGCCAGAAGGATAGGGTGGTAGGCACATTAGTGATGAGGTTGGAGCCACTAGGTGCCATCTTACTCTCCCTGCATCACATGTTCAAGGAATACATTGAGCAGAAGTTTTGAAAGTTAAGGCCACTTCTACCATTAGGCATGATGAGGCTCAGGTTTCTTATTTTGTGGAGGTGTCAGCAATCAGCTCTCTGACTGACATAAGTGCCCCGGCCATTCCCTGTTTTCAGAGAATAGAGCTGCCTGTGATGCATGGTATGGCATGTACCCTCTGAATTAGCTGGCTGCTTTTGAAGGTGGCAGAGAACTTTAAACTAGAGGTGGAAATTCTTGATTCTCCCACTTCCCAACAGATGTCAAGGAAAAGGCATTGGTATTTCTTCCCATAGTGTCAAAACATTTTGGGAATTTTTTTCTCACAAAAGAAGGAACACTCATCTCAATTTTGAAAAACTGAACATTATCCAAGAAACTCACATAGTTTTCAGAACTGTGCAACTTTCTGAACAGCAACTGCATGGTTGTAGGTCTGCCTCTGGCCATGACTGTTTCATTTTGTTCAACTTTTTGAGAATGAGGGACAAGACACCACACAAATAGACAGACTGGATATCAGAAATTAATAAATAAAGGTGTAGTGCATATTGGAGTATTTGGGCTGGTCTTCTACTCTTGCTTGATAAAAGGACTAAGGCATGCAGCAAAAAAAAACCCATCATCAATCCCCTTTCACCCGCTAGCCTAAGGAACTCCTAAACGATGGACTCTCTGGGCTTGGGGCCTGTGCTCCCTTTCATTCGGGATCTGCCTGCCTACATTGATTCCCCAATTCTTCCTCATCCCTGCTAATTTGCTTCATCCCTGTGAAGGCTGCCCCTCTCTTGTTGGCCTCCCTCCTTTGCCACACATTCCGGGCTGGGTTTTTCCCCCCTCAATTTGCTCCCTGAACACTCTGGTCTCCCCTTCTTTCTTGCTCTGCTTGCCTTGGCAGGTATGAAGCATATTGGCATGGATGAGAAAGAATCAGAGAATCGCAGTAGTCAGGCAGGTTAAGAAAGAAAGGCAGCACAGACTCAGAGCCCAGAGAGTTTAGGGAGCAAGTAGTGGGGGGGGGGGGAAAAACAGCTGAGAAAGAGTGGCAGAAGAGGGTGCGGCGGCAAGAGAGGAGCCACCTTGGTGGGGATGAAGTGAATTAGAGTAGAAAATAGTTGTAGTTTTCACAGTTAAGGTGTGCAACTTTAGGGTTCAGCATTCAAGGAACACTTATTCCACTCCTACTTTAAACCCACTGGCTGGGTTGAAAATTTGTCAGTACTCTAGGCTTCTCTATATGGAATGGGGAAGGAGAACCTTAGTCAGTCCTTCCAAAAGGGTAGTACAATATTAAAAAGGGCTAACACAGACAAAGATGTTGCAGATGCATTCATAGAACATATAGAGGGAAAATGGGGTGTGATCACTCAGTATAGGCTCACTGAGAGGCACCTAGCACAGCCTGGGGACAAACTAACCCAGGAGTGGCCAAACAACAGCACTGCACAGCAGAAAGGACACAAAAACAAAGGCTTTAGCTATAAGCCATTTCACTGCTCTTTCCCACTTTCACATACAATAAGAGACTTACAGGCAGCAAGTTTCATCCAAAGATATCTGGAGGTCTTTATCTTCAGTTTCAGTATAAACAAACACAGTATATACATAGCAAACCTCATTGAGGAACTCAACAGCAACTTCTCCATTACCCACCAACACTCCTCTTTCTCCACAACACCAACCCACACATAATGCATCTTCTGCTTCAACTATATAGGAGTGTTTGCTAGTCAGTCCTCTGCCTAGACACAGCTGTGATCAAACCCACCTCAGCTGTGCTAGTAAGTGGCCTGTTGCTCCAACATTGTTCCTTTTGCCCTTAAAGCAATATTACTCTGACAGGGTAGTACCAACAAACTCCACTCAAAATTTGTGTGTATTGATGACCTTGCTTCCAGTCTTTGCATACATAGCAAAGGGGCTCTACACTAAGGATGTAATTTTTTGCTTATTTCATTCTTGCATGAAAGAATGAACATTTCAAAAGTTTTCTTCCTGCTGATCATGATTATGAGAGTTTTTGCATCTATTTTTATTTTTTTTACTTTGGGACTTTTCCCCTCAAAAATCATATTTGTGCAAAATAAGTTTGATTTTGCACAAAGAATATTTTTGAACAGTTTGTTGTACCCTAAGCTGCAGCTTCTGTCAGGCTCATCCCTGAAGTCTGGGTACTAAGTAGACTCCATGGAGGATCCTGACATGAAGTTGGTAAGGGCTTGGGCCTGTTTCCCTTGTGTGGGCCTCTCAGCTCTTGGGCATGGGCCAGCCCACCCTTTTCGGCCCAGGAACACTGTTGTCCGAGACAACTCAAGGTCAGTCACCTGGAGCTGTCTGGCCATTTCTTATTGAGTACCGTATATTCCGGTGTATAAGACGACTGGGCGCATAAGACGACCCCCCCAATTTTTAAGTTAAAATATAGAGTTTGCCCCCCCCAGCCAGCCACCTGGCTGGAAAGCCTGTCCCCCACTAGCCAGCTAGCTCAGTGGCTATAGATGATGGAATAGTCTGTGAAATTAAAGGACTGAGAACAGCTAAAAAAGCATGGGATACTTTGAAAAATCTCTGTGGTGTCCAATCTTTGGAAAGTAAGGTTGCATTAATACTGTAAGTTGGTTAATATGAAGCTATCAAATCCCAAATTTTTGAATGAGCACATTAATGAATGAGCACATTAATGATTTTAGAGCCACAGTGGTAGACAAGAGAATTTCACCATAGACAAAACTTGATGCACAATGATAAGTCTGAATCCAGAAATTCTAATTTTAGGCTAACTTGTCCTGAAAAGAAACATCATTTTGACTCTCCTGAGCTAAATAGAGGGCCATTTAACTCTTCAAATGCAAAGCAGTCATTCTCACAGCAGGAGGAAGGATCTGCTGGGAAAACTGCCCAGGCCATTTTACACTTCAATCAGTCTCACAGCAGGGGAGTATGATTACTGGGGTATAAGACCCCCCCCCACTTTTGAGGAGATTTTCAAGTGTTAAAAAGTAGTCTTGTATGCAGCAATATACGGTAAATGAGAGTGTGTGTTCCTGGTACATCACAGCTTCATTCTCTGGAGCTCCGTGTACAGGAGCGAGGTGAACAGGAGAGAGGACAACAGGGGTGTTTGGCGTGGGTGTGGTGGAAGAGACAGCATAAGATAGCCATCCAGCCTCTGCTTAAAAGCCTATCTGTTGGGAATGCTTTGATTGTTTATTCCTGCATAGTAGGGGGTTGGACTGGATGGCCCTTGTGGTCTCTTCCAATTCTATGATTCTATGAAATGTATATTTTCATATAGCCTTGTCTGCGGATATTTTTGTGCTGAAATATGTGCAAAACATTTGCTGTAGCATCCTGATTGTGGATTTCATGGGCTGAAATACTGTTTTCTTACACATGCAGTTGTACATTGTTAACTTTTGCTCAAAGAATGTATTCAGTTTATGGTTGCAAGAATAGAGTTCCATAAGTCTAATCATTTCACATGTGGGTTCACTGGGATAGTGGGAACAGCCACTGCATATTCTCAATTGCCCAATGGAATAATAAGCAAGAGCACTGGGTGATAAGCAATGAGTTGAACAATGTCAGTATTCAGAAGAAGGATCATGCAATACAGTCACATGAGTGTGAATTGACGCTACACAAACACAATGTATGATTGTGACCATATTCTCACTAATCAGTGAATTATACTCCCTAGTTTTTTACACAAACTTTTTTTGATAAATATTCAGCTTAGGGAATATGTCATGACATCTGGCCATTTTCTTGTGTTTCTTGTTCAGGATGAGATAATCTGTGAGTATTCTTTAGATTCCTACCAGACACACAAAGTGTATGCCTGTACAGAAGCTATAAGTGCTCTTCTATCCCACTGCTATATTAATGGAAATCAGAAGGCTGTTGAGTGGGTATGTCACTCATGGGGTGGGATCACTGGGCATAGTTTCACTCTTCACTCTGCTTATTCAGCCAACATGCTGAAGGAGTATCTAAAAATCTGAGGGAATGTCTCATGATAAAACCAGATCATTAAGATCTGTGGGGAGGCCCTCTTCTGTTCCCATCATTTTAAGCAGTGGCCCATGTGGAAACCTGAGAGTGGGCTTTCTCAGCTCCAACAGCCTGATTATAGAATGTCTTCTGCCTGGAGAGTGGACTGGCATGACCCATCTTTTGGCACCAGGGGAAAACTTGGCTTTTCATCCAAGCATTCAGGGCCTCATGAAATTACAGCTTGAATTCTGATCTATCAGTTTGCTGGTTTGGTCTAAATCCCTAAATAATTTTAAAGTATTTTAAATTGTTCTAAAGTGTTTGCATTGTCTTCAAATCTGAAAAGGTGGTTTTATTGCTCATACCCTGCCCTGAGATTTGCCAGCACAAGTTCATTTAGAAATACTACCATAACTAAATAAAATAGTCTAGTATCAAAGAGTTGGACTGCTTATTCAACTGCTCAACACCTTCTTCATCTCTGTCTTCTCCCAAAAGGAAAAGTGCTCAATCTGAAGAGAATGGAGCATATGATGCAGAGGATGAAATACAGCAAAGAATAAATAAAGAGGTGGTATAGGAATACCTGGCTACTCTAATTAAATTCAAGACTCCAGGGCCAGATGAACGACATGTAAAGGCATTAAAAGAACTGACAGCAGTAATCTCAGAACTACTGGCAATAATCTTTGAGAATTCCTGGAGAATAGGAGAAGTTACAGAAGACTGGAGGAGAGTAAATGTTGTCCCCATCTTCAAAAAGGGGAAAGAAGAAGACCGAAATAATTACCATCTAGTCAGTGTGACATCAATACCAGGAAAGATTCTAGAGCAGATCATTAAGCAGACAGTCTGCAAGCACTTGGAAGTAATGCTGTGGTCACTAAAGATCAAAATGGCTTTCTCAAAAACAAGTCATGGCAAGCTAATCTTACCTCTTTTTTAAATAGTTACAAGCTTGATAGCTGAAGGGAATGCTATGGATGTAACGTATCTTGATTTGAATAAGGTCTTTGACAAGGTCCCTATGATATTCTTGCAAGCAAGCTAGCAAAATATGGGTGTCATGGGGTCCATACCCTCCATAGGAAGAGGTATATCAAATACCCCCACTTGCATGACCTCTCAAACACACCCAGATCATCTCAAGTAGGAAAAAAGGACTTTATTTAAGTTCAGCAAGTCCTCTGCCAAGTAAAAAGACTGCAGCACAGGTCCCAGTAAGTATCTTCCAGATACAGGCATTGGCAAGACCCTACTATGTGGTTGCAGGAAGAGGAGCCTAAGCTGGAATAGTTGGGTGTTGTTAGAGTCTCAAGTAGCCAACAAAAGCATCTCCAATTCAATGCCAAGAATGCATCTGTCCAAAGGGTGCTTCACTTCAGCTACCCTGGCTCCTTGGTATTTCATTGTTAGCATGGCTTCTAATCAGTACCCTCCCAATCTTTCTCTGTACTCTTGACACACTCTTGAAGGACCTCCCCATTCATATAGCTAAGAAAAGTCTCAGCCCACTCGGTATTCACACCTTTCCTTGAGGCTCTTCACACCCCAGTGCTCAGGTCTAAAGAAGTGCCTTGCAGTCCCTCTCCTGTTGTGCAGTTTCTGCCTTCCTTCTTCCTTCCAGAGTTTGATAGTGTTCTTTTATTGACCTCTTTACCACATAGTCCTGCAGAGGGTTTAATTGAGGTCAGCAGCTGACTCTACTTTCCTCCTGAGGCCAGGGAATGGGGAATAGCTCAGGCAGTGCTATTGGTAAGTCCTTCTCTTCTACAATGGACTAGACACAGTGCTAATATTAGGTAATTGGTTGATGGGCTGGACAGGGTTCTGTCCTTGGACGAGTGCTATTCAACATCTTTATCCATGACTTGGATGAGGGATGCTTATCAAGTTTACAGGTGATACCAAATTAGGAGGGGTAGTTAATACCCCAGAGGACAGGATCAGAATCCAAAATGACCTGAGCAGATTAGAAAGCTCGGTCAAAACTAACAACATTAATTTCAACAGGGAGAAATATAAAGTACTACAGTTAAGCAGAAAAAAAATGAAATGC
Source organism: Gambelia wislizenii (assembly GCA_030847615.1). Taxonomy (NCBI): domain Eukaryota; kingdom Metazoa; phylum Chordata; class Lepidosauria; order Squamata; family Crotaphytidae; genus Gambelia; species Gambelia wislizenii. Next base: position 372,875,858 of record JAUMIR010000001.1, read on the forward strand.
ACATATACAGGATGGGTGACACCTGGCTTGATAGCAGTGCATGCAAAAGGGATCTAGGAGTCTTAGTGGATCACAAGCTGAACATGAGTCAGCAGTGTGACGCAGCAGCCATAAAAACCTATGTAATTCTAGGCTGTATGAATAGGAGTATAGTTTCTAGATCAAGGGAAACAATAGCACCATTCTATTCTGCTTTGGTCAGACCTCACCTGGAATAATGTATCCAGTTCTGGGCACCACAATTCAAGAAAGATGTTGACAAGCCAGAGCGTGTCCAGAGGGGGGAGACCAAAATGGTGAAAGCTCTGGAAGCCATGCCCTATGAGGAGTGGCTTAGGGAGTTGGGTATGTTTAGTGTGGGGAAGAGAAGGTTAAGAGGTGACAGGGTAGCCATGTTTAAATACTTGAACAACAGGGAAAGAGATTCCACTTAAACATTAGGAAGAACTTCCTGATGGTAAGAGCTGTTTGACAGTGGAATGTGATGGCTTGGAATGGAGTCTCCTGTGGAGGTTTTTAAACAGAGACTGGAAGGCCATCTGTCAGGAATGCTTTGATTGTGTGCTCTTGCATGTCAGGGGGGTTGGACCGAATGGCACTTGTGGTCTCTTCCAGCTCTATGATTCTATGAAAGAGATTCCACCTAAATATTAGGAATAACTTCCTGAGGGAAAGAGCTGTTCAACAATGGAATATGCTGCCTCGGAATGTGGTGGAGTCCCACATTCCCACATAAAAACCTTTGGAGGTTTTTAAACAGAGGCTGGATAGCCATCTGTCAGGAGTGCTTTGATTGTGTATTTTTGCATGGCAGTGGGTTGGACTGGATGGCCCTTGTGGTCTCTACCAACTCTATGATTCTATGTGTATAGCTATGTGCACAAGTGCCATTCCATGTATTAAGTGGACACATTGAAGTGAGCCAACGCTGGTGTAGCTACTACTGCTGTAGGATCAGCCAGCTGAAGCCCAAATCTAATTATGTTTATTCTGAAGTAAGTCTCATTGTTTTCTGTTGAATTAACGACAGCTTCAAGGCTTTTTCTGATCTTGTTAAGTCTCCCTTCTTTCTCTGTTGATATCTTGGAAATGAATAAATCCCAGGCCTACCAGTCCTTGATCCTCTTCATATTTACATTTAGATAACAAATAAACTTAGGCACTCATTTCTAAAAGCCTGGAACTCCTTGCTCTTGAATTCTAAATCATGCGGAGAACTCATTTAGATCTTTCAGCTCTTTCCAAAGCTGAAATCTTAATCAGGCTTACTTAGAAGCATAACTAGGATCACAGTTTGGGGAATGTTTGAATGAGCATTCAGTGAGGCAGCCATGTGATTCACAAGTAAACAGAACGGAAGACAAGGCCTAGGCAGAATAGGCCTATCACTGAGAAGGACTTCTTGACTGAATGAAAATATAGTGAGTGTTGAGGTCTGTTGTTTTGGAAGGGAATTCAATTCTAACCTACCAGCAAAGGGAGATAGCCGGGGCAAAGGTATGCAACTGTAGCCTTCCAAATGTTTATAGACTGCAGCTTCCATAGCCAGCATTCCTCATAGTGAAGACTCATGGGAGTTTCAGTCTAAAAACATCAATTGTCTACCCTGGCCTAAAGGCTATAATTGATTTCTAAGGGCAGGGAAGGATCCCACCAGATAAATTAAATTTCCCATGACGGCAAGAGACACCTCTTCCAAATGAAATCAATAAGTCTTTTAAAAAACCCTTAATTTTAGCTGACTTGTGCTCCAAATTGCCAGAAAGAAATGCCAGTGCATGTCTGACCTGTGTTTCAATTGGCCATCTTGGTAGAGCATATTACCAGGGGGTGTCAAGAGAATGCTATAAGAAAGAGGAAAGTGAATAATATACACCATACCTTGTTCACATAACCTCTTGGTGAGGGAGCCCTCATCTTGAAAATAAATAATTCGCTTTTGCACAATGCTTGCCCTGTTGGGAGAAAGAGAAACACAGTGTTCATCAAAGGCATTCAACAATTAATAAGAGTTAATTGTATGATAGCACACGGGCAGCAAATAACAATATTTTAATTATACTTGGCTAACAGTTCGGTTGTGAAACCTCACAGTCTGATCCACACCAGTTTATTTGGAGGGAAAGTTCATGTGAGCAGGTCTTTCCGGTCACTTCTCAATGAACCATACTGTTTGCTAAGAGTACTAGAGTAGATATATAAATTATTTTACTTATGACACAAACCAGCAGCAGATGTGGAATCACTGGATACCCTTGTGCTTGCAGATCAAGCTCTTTCCCCACCATTCAAAATAACTTTTGGAGGAACAGAGGCTCTTGGCCTGCTTACAGGCTTCTAGCTAATTTCACTAGAGGAGGAAACAAAGGAAGATATCTTAACTACAAAACCTCCTTCAGAGGCATCAAAATATGAGTAGAAAAATACTGATTAATCTACACATTCCTGTTGATCTCGCAACATTTCTCACTTACAGTTGTTCTCTCAATGTTTCCTTTTTTTCAGCCTCTCTGTCGCTTACTGAATCTGAAGGAGACTATCTCCCTATTCAAGCAGTCGAAAATGAAATTAAACTAAGCACATGAGGAGGGGAGTATGTTCTCCATGTGTAGAGAGTAACAGATTAAAGAAAAGAGATCCTCCAAATGCAGAGCATGCTCACTTCTTTGGACTGTCTCCTTTCACTTAGCTATGCACAAATGGCCTCCCAAAATTATCCACCTATTGGGAAACAGCTGAATGAGGGACAGCTAAATCAAATCACTCCAGATGGAGAAGAAATACTCCAGTTCTCAGAGATGACACAACACAACTTCCTTCTTTATTCAAAGGTGTTTTTTTGTGTGTGTGTGTGTGCCTTGTGGACTGCTGATAGCAGAAGGTAGCTACCACACACAAAAATGGTGGAGAAGATGTAGAGAAAATCTGGCCAAGTGCTCTTCTATTTCTTGGGGGCTTGTTGAAAGTGTTGTATGTGTTTTCCCTTTTTATTACGGTACCTATTTCAACATGCAGAACTTCTCTGGTTGCCCTTGTTTCCTCACTTCAAAAATTCCTATCTGTCATGTCCCAGGAGTCCAGCAGTTGTCTGGATATAGACTTATAAGCTAAGGCAATCATCACTGAGCTGCCCAAGCCTGACACCCCACAGCCACCTAGGCTTGACACCACAAGCTGACTAGACTTGACATCCTGGGCCTGAGGCTTCCATGGCTGAATCAACTTAAGCATATCCTGGCACTGGCTGCCTCCTCCAGGAATTCAATGAGATCTGGTGCACCACTATCAGGAGTCTCAAGGAACTCCTGGAGGGATGATGAAGTGCCAGGGTACAAGCCAGGGAGTTGTCCTTTTAAGGTTTCCTACTTGTTGGAAAGTGTGGAGTCTGAAACGAGTAGTTGTACTAAGAGGCCTCAATTCAGCTGTAGTCATGGACTTCCAGTTTTGTGGGAGGAGACGACAGTCGGCTGGTGAGCGTGCTCTGCTAGCTGGACCTCCAAACGGGGCAAAAACTCAGCAGGGTGAATATTATATGCCTGCTGGGGCACCCCTGTCAGGGAAGATGGGGTGAGTGGGACCGGCGAAGGACTCTGGCACCCACCCTACATTACTGGGGAGAAGGTGTGGAGCTGTCGGTACGGAGAAGGTGGAAGCTAGGAAGAGCGGTAGCCAACGCCCTTTGTTTGGGAGCTTAGGCTCCGAGTCTCCAGGTAACCACTTTAAACCTCAGGTTTGAAAAACTGCTCATATAGAATATTGACCTGAAGCTGTCAAAAGAATCCTTCAACGTAAGTTTCTTTTGCCAACATGAAACCTGTATGTATGAAAGTTTGTTGGCAGTGAAGAGGGATGGAGGTTCCAAAGAAGAGGAAGGAACTGGTGAGTTACACGAAGAACTACAGTATAGAGCAAAAGTGAGAGAGAGGGAGAAAATAGCCTTGTGGGAAAGACAAGAGATATCACGGTGGGGAGTGGTGGAGGAGCTGGAGCAGCAGAGCTGTAGTACTGTGGAGGAGGAGAAGGAGAGTGAAGAAAGAAAGTAATTTTGGTGAAAAGGAGTTAGAAAAGGTGTCACTGAAAAAGAAACAAAAGGAGAAGGTGTGGAGAAGAAGATAGAAGCAGCGGTACGGAGAAACGCAGAAAAGAAAGAGCATAATTAACTGAATAGAGGCGCAACAAGGAACTAAGGAGAAGGGCTAGAAAAGGAGAGAGAAACAGCGGCACGGGGAGACGTGGAGTAGAAGAAACATAGTTAATGGAATAGTGGTGCAGTGAGAAATCAAGGAGACAGACTGGAGAAGAAGATAAAGAACAGCACTACAGAGAGGCGCAGAGAAGGACATAGAAGCAACAGACCAGCGGCGCAGTGAGGAATTAAGGAGAAGGAGATAGAGTACCGGTACTAAGGGTAGTAATTGAGTTGCAACAGAGACATAAATATTTAATTGGATAATTAAGTAGTGTTGAACAAAGTCCTGATTCTAAAGAGTGAATTAGCATAATTAAAATTCTTTAAAGTACCTGAATGAATTTGAGGAAGGTGATGGAGGTAATGAAATCTTGTCAAATTTAAGGAACTGGTGCTTTGTTTGTTTTTTTTAAAGAGTCATATTTGTTTATAATTCAGATTTGATTATATATGAATTATATGGATTGAATTTGCTTAGAACTTATAAGAAATCTAATATAGAGATATATATTTAAGTTTATAGTTATATAAATTGAAATTCTGATTGTGGGTGGGGCTTCATGAATTTAAGGAGTTCTGAGATTTGAGATTGTGAAGTTGATAGTGGGATTTGACGGGTTATGAACTATAAGGATTTATGAATTTATGTTTTCATTGAGTGCATCTATGAATTTATATTGTATATTGCCCACTAATCGGATGCATGAATTTAGGTTGTGAGTTTGAAGATAGATGAATTTAATTGAATTTATATGAATTTATGAATTGATTTGATGAGTGAGAGGTATTATATGTGGATGAATTTTTAGATTTATGAATTTAAGAATTGTGAAGCAATGATTGAATAGAAACTAAGTGGGAAGGGTAAGACAATAACAATTTGATAAGAGGTGGGAAATATAAATAAGATAGGCAGAGAGAAAAGATAAAATAAGTGATAAAGGTATAAAGAGTAAAGAGTTGAAAAAAAAAGAAAGAAAGAAATATTAAGGACTGTGTTTATGATGGCATCAGGAGTCAGATCAAGAGCATTTACGACTTCCCAAACTACATTGACAAGGAGAGGCTCTATTGAAATGCCAGTTAAACAAATGGATGTAAATACTCAAATTCTACAAGAACTGAGAGAGCTGAAACATGAAATGAAAGATGATTTTAGGAGTCTGAGAAAAGAATTAAAATCTGACACGGAGAAACTGGGTAAAAGGTTAGATAAGTTAACAGTGGAAATGAAAGAGATGAAGTGTGACTTAGAAGATGTCAAAATAAGAACAGAAGCATTGGAGAACAGCTCAAAAGATATGAAGTTGGAACAAGAAAAAGAAAAATCTTAATTTAATACAGGAATTAAGGTATCGTAAAAGATGTATTAAATTAAGAGGAATACCGGAAATGGCTAAAGAGAACTTATACGAGAGGATAATACTTCAATTGGCACAATTCATGGAAATGACGGAGGAAACGGTATCTTTAATGACATATAAAATCTTTAGAGTAAGTACAGTAGCGGCCAAAGAGAGAAAAGTGCCAAGGGATGTAATAATCACATACACTAAAGCAACATTTAGAGATGAGATTATACAAGTGATTGAAGGAAAGGATATTCAAATTTTTAAGGACACACCTCCTGAAATATTAAGAAGAAGGCAAGAATACAAATTTTTGACACAGAAATTGATTAATTGTGGTATCACTTATAGATGGGAAAGGATAGAAGGAATATTATTTATATATTATCAGAGAAGATACAGGATAAACACAATAGAAAAGACTAAAGAGTTTTTAGAGAGAATGAAGAAAGACGAAAAGAAATATGATTTGAAAAGACGTTGGAAAAAGGAGACTGAAAAAGGGGGAAAAGGTAAAGAACGAACTAACAAAGATAAGGACCATGATAGTGAGGAAGGAGAGGAAGAAGAGGTTTCAGGAGATGAGAGAGATACAGGACTAAGAGATAAGAAAGAAGGAGAAGGGGATGAATTGCAAGAAAAGAAATTGAAAGATTACCAAGAAATTCAAGACGAAAAGGAGCAGGATGGGAATGCTTCAGAAGAAGAAGAGGAAGGGGGAAGCAATGAGGATGAAGAATTAGAATAAAGAATAAAAAGTAAAGATGGCACTTTCAATTATAACATGGAATGTTAAAGGGTTAAATACACCAGAAAAAAGAAAAAGAATATTTCGTTATTTAGAGAAACAAAAAGTAGATATCATAACAATCCAGGAAACTAGGATAAAGGAACAAGATAGGAAATATCTGGAAAATAAGAAATTAGGATATTTATTTCAGTCTTCTGCTTTACAAAAGAAAAAGGGTGTTGCGATTTATGTAAACAAGAAATATGAGGTAAAGGAGATTATGAGGGATAAGAATGGGCACTTTGTGGGAATCGAAATGACAGTAGTGGATCAGGTGATAAATGTAATAGCAATTTATGCACCGTTAGAAAAAAAGAGTCAATTCTATGAATCCCTGAACCATGAGCTAGAGAAAATTGAAACTGGCAGTATTATTATAACTGGTGACTTCAATGGGGTCTTAGATAAGCAAAATGATAGATCTGTATCACAGAAGAATAAAAGAGATCATGGTAATTTGCCATTAGTATGTCATGAGATTTTGGAAGAACACAATTTAGTAGATCCATGGACATTCAAAAAAGGGAAGGAGAAAGGTTACACTTTCTATTCAGAGGTACATCGAACCTGGTCAAGAATAGATATGTTCTGGGTAGCTAAAGAGCTTTGTACTAAGATAGGAGATATAGAGGTACAACCCAGAATATTATCGGATCATAACCCTATAAGGATGTCATTGCATATACAGAAAAAAGCGTATATTTGGAAATTGAAGGAGAACTTACTAAAAGACCAGATGTTTGTACAAAAGTTGAGGGGGGAGATTAAAACTTACTTTGAGATAAATAATACAGATGGTATACCGAATAAAATCATATGGGATGCATTCAAAGCAACTATGAGGAGAAGATTTCTGCAGAGAGGAGCTGAACTACAGAAGCAGAGAAAAGGAAAAAAAGGAAAGCAATCAGAAGCGTTAAAGGAAAAGGAGAATATGTTAAGACAGAACCCAAGGAATATGAAGGCGTTGAGAAAATTAAAAGAGATACAAGCAGAAATGAATCAAGAGATAATTGAAGAGATAAGTTATAAACTAAAGAGAGCTAAACAACACTACTTTGCAAATGCCAACAAGGTAGGAAGGTGGTTAATGTATAAGCTCAAGAAGGAAACAGAAAAGAAAATCATAACTAGAATTAAGGATGAAGGGGAAAATGTAATCTGTACATCACAAAAAGAGATAATAAATAAATTTACTCAATACTACTCGAGATTGTATTCAGAAACAGCTGCAGAAGTTGAGAAGGATATAGATTTGAAGGAATACATACATAAGAGTAAGACAGGGACTCTCTCAATGGAACAGAGAAAGATTCTTGAGAACCCAATAACAAGACAAGAAATAATATCAGCTATAAGAGAGTTAAAAAATGGGAAAAACCCCGGTCCTGACGGATTTACGGCGGAATACTACAAAGTTTTCAAGGAAGACATCGTGCCACATATGCATGTGATGTTAAATAAGATAAGGAGTGAAGGCATTCCGGAAACGTGGAAGAAGGAGGAAATAGTGGTGATTCTGAAAGAAGGAAGAGATCCAACAGAGGTTAAGAACTATCGACCTATATCTCTATTAAATGTCGATTACAAGATCTACGCGTCAATTTTAGCAAACAGGCTTAAAAAAATATTGGTAGAGTTTATCCACCCGGACCAGAATGGTTTTCTTCCAGGAAGGACAATGACTTATAACATCAGGATGGCCTTGAATATACTGGAATACTTTGGGAAGAACAATGAGAAAAAGGCAGCAATAATACTAGCGGATGCAGAAAAAGCCTTCGATAATTTGAATTGGTCATTCATGAAAACTGTATTGGAAGAGATAGGAGTTGGACAGGAGTTTCTACAAGGTATTAAACACATATATCAAGATCAAAAGGCGCAGATAGTGATAAATGGTGAGAGATCACAGGAGATTAACATTCAAAAGGGCACTCAACAAGGTTGTCCATTGTCACCTCTTTTATTCATATTATCTATGGAAATACTTAGTAACCAAATAAGAGATGATGAGACAATTCCTGGATTAAAGCTTAAAGGACAAGAATATAAGACATTAGCTTATGCGGATGATTTATTGTTAATATTACAAGATCCCATAGATAACATGACAAATCTATTGGAGATAATAAACAGATTTGGTCAACTATCAGGTTTCAAACTCAATAAGGACAAAACAGTTATAGTTCCTTTGAACTTAACAAAGGAAGAAGAAAAACAAATAGAAACTAATTCAGGATGTAAAATTGAAAGTAAAGCAAAATACTTAGGTATATGGATTAGTAAAAGAAACAGACAACTATATGAAAACAATTATAAAAGAGCTTGGCAGAAAATAAAAGAGGATTTAGATAGGTGGCAGAAAATAAATGTATCTTTACTTGGGAGGATTGTGGTGGTCAAAATGAATATTTTACCAAAGATGGGTTTTTTTGTTCCAAAACTTAGTTATCCTCTATAATGAGAAACCTTTCACATTATGGACCAGAGATTTAAAGAATTTTGTCTGGAATGGCCTCAAGCCAAGACTAAAATGGTCAACTTTATTAGACGCAAAAGAGAGGGGTGGGATGGCGCTCCCCAATCTTAAGGTATATTATGAGGCTTGTGGTTTAAAATGGATCGGTGATTGGATTAAATTAAAAAACTTAAGACTCTTAAGCTTGGAAGGTGGTAATCTCAAATTTGGTATTCATTCATATATGTGGTACGGGAAGGCGAAAATAGATAAAAGAATTTAGAAATCACACAGTGAGAGGTCCCCTGTTAAAGATATGGGAAAACATAAAACAGAAATTTTACAAAGGTATACCGACATGGTTGTCTCCTGTTGAAGCCTTTCAAGCGAGATGGACAAAAGCTGAGGAATGGTTGAGATATAAAGATCTGATAGTATGGACAGATGAAAAAGATTATAGGATTTTTACGAAGGAAAGGGCAAGGAAAGGGCAAGGATATAAGATGACATGGTTTAGGTATCTCCAATTAAATGAGAGATTTAGAGAAGACAGCGCACAATATGGATTTGAAAAGGATCAAAACGAAATTGATAAGATTGCCTGGGCTACAGATAAGGGTAAAATAGCAAAATTTTATAATATATTACTGCGGAGAGAGTTAGAGAAAGAATTGATAAAGTCCGCAATGATAAACTGGGCAAAGGACATCGGAGAAGCAATTAATTTAGATGAGTGGGGAAATACTTGGAATAAGTCAAACCGGTTTACGGCTAGTCAAGAACTGAAAGAAAATTTCTTTAAATTGGCTAACAGATGGTACCTCACACCAGTAAGGTTGAATAAGATTTATAAACTGGAAAATAAGAAGTGCTGGAGATGTGATAAGGAGATTGGATCATTTTATCATATGTGGTGGAGGTGCCCAATCATAAAAGCATTCTGGGAAAAAATACATAGGACAATACAGAAGATGTTGAAAATAAATCTTAGTATGGACCCAAAATTGTATCTTTTGAATATAACTTCGGGATTAGAAAAGCAACTGGAAAAAGAACACTTGAGGGTCCTATTATATTTGGTTACGGTGGCAAGACTTAAAATAGCGGCTGAGTGGAAAAGGAAAGAAACTCCAGGGATTGAAGGTTGGCTAGATAAACTGGAAGAAATGAAAAATAACGAAAAATTATCACAAATGATAAATGAAGGTAAAATAACAGAATTGGATAATGAATGGAAGTTGGTATCGGAATATCTACGGAAATGTGAAAAAAAGATACCTAATGTGAATGTAACATAAATGTAATGTGAGACTAATATATATTGTCATTAAAACTAAAGAAGGGAAAGGGGAAAAAGTGAAAAGAAGAGGGAATAGGGTAACCAAAGATTGTTAACAACAGAGGAATGGCAAAAGTACATGTGAAATTTCAGCAACTACATAAACGAGAAGGGAAGTAGAAGAATACGGACTGTATTAAGGAAGAGGAGGAAAGTAAAGATTTGTAAAAGAGGAGAAAAGCTTTAGGTCAATAAGGCAGTGGAGGTCAGAAGTAGAGGGAAGAAGAGAAAAAGTAAAAAGAGAAATTGTAATAAGTAATAAGCGCGCTGGAATAAACACATAGTAAAAAGTGTACTGCAATAAAAGTAAAGTATAAAGTGTAAAAGTAAAGTATAAAGTGCGAGTTTAGAGTTTAGAGTATGTATTTAATGATTGATAGTTATTACTACGTTTAATGAATGTACTATATTTAAGTTAACAGATAAAGGTGTTTAAGGGAGCACTGTATGAATATCATGATGTGATAATAGTTTTGATTTCTCTTTGTAATATCCGTGTACTTAAAGAAGGAGAAATATTTTTTTGTTCCTTGTAATTTTATGTAAATAAAGAATAATATGGAAAAAAAATCAGCTGTAGTCATAGTGGGAGCAAGGGGTTCACTTGAGCCATCCTTAGTACTACTCCTTCTTGCTGCCTGCCCCATGGACTCTTACAACCTTCATGAAACACAGCTTGGAAATAACAGTTTAACAAATTAATTGACTAGTTAACACAGTACACCCTCCCCAGACCTGACATAATTTACTAGATTTTCTGATAAATGATAAAGTTAATTCTATAATTTAAAGTGCTAATTAATTTAAGATTATCAGTATCTGTAAGGTGCTTTCTCTTCCAGTTTAAATAAAAGAGTAAAATACCATAGTAACACCTAAAAAGAAGAAGGCCTGAGGTTTGGAGAAAATGCATCACAGGGCTCTGTAATCTTCTTGTATTAAGATGACTCTCTTTGGAGGAAGATGCAGGAAGAAATTGAATAACTGGGATTTGGAAACCATTGAGGAAGAATGTAAAGGCAGAAAAAAGTGAATCCTGGCTTGGAGTAGAAAAGGATAGATGACTTGTTTGCACAGCAGGAGGCTGAGTCACTTGAGTAGCTATGACCCTTTCAGGATGTCAAGCCCTTTATTCCTGCAAAGCTGGTATCCCTCACCACCACCTATTAATCTGTATGGAAGGAAGTTGTTGAAATCTTTCTAGAAGGGGTGCCCTGTAGCTCTTTTCAGTTCTCCTCCTCTGTTGATTATATTCTGATTTCTATTGTATATTATTATATGCTATCCAATATTGTACATGATTATTTGGAGTGAGCTACAATGAAACCATTTGTATGTGTTTAGTGTGTTCATTGTTTCTCACACAGTGCTATCTGTTGAAAGCAAAGAGGCATCAACACTTGTATAAAGTAATTAATGTGAGAGGGGAGTCTACAGAAAACCTGTTCTTTGTTTCACCCCTCTGTATTTTTCTTTGGTCTATGTACTCAAGCCCTTTGCTTCCTTCTTTCTGTTTTCTCAAGAAGTTAGTCTCTTTCTTCCCTTTGTCTGGCAAGGGAACATCCATGGGGTTCCAACTCCCGTAATAGCTACTTGTTTACAACCACGCATGACAGCCAACTTTAAAGGATTCTTGTAACCAAGGACAGGCCAACTTCTTTTGTCTATCTTCTTTCATATCCTAAGATGAATTTCCTGAGACATTAAACATAAGGGGTTCCCCCACTTTTTTTTACATAGCAAGAGCATCCAGAGGAATTACTCCTCTTTCTACCAGAAGCTCTTATTGCACTAACCCTACTGCATTCTGTTTAATATACATACCAAGCATTCCAAAACTATGCATTTGGATAATTAAGCAAAACCCTTTCCTCACCCTACCACTTTTCCTTCTTTCTTATCTTTTCTCTTTCCTGCATCATCTTTCCCCATCCTTTCCATTCTGCTTTCCACCACCCCCTTCTTTGTAGAGAATTCTCTGAAGATGCCAGACACAGATGCAGGCAAAACATCAAAAATAAACTCTTCCAGAACACAGCCTCACCGCCTGGAAAAAACCCCAAGAAAAATCTATGGATGCTGGCTGTGAAAGCCTTCGACTTCCCATAAAACTCTAACAAGCTGGGTTGCCAGTGCAGGATCGTCCCAGGTGCTGGGATTTCTGGACCAAAACCTGAGACCTAGGAATGACCCCCTAGAAATGTCGTGAAATGATATCAGAATGTACCAACCACAGTTGCTCAGAGCTTGTCATTTGAACACACGCACGCACACACACACACACACAGAACACGTTTTCCAGTTTAGCAATTACGATAGAAATCTTAACTAAAGAGCCTGTTCCCAGACTGAGGTGAAATGAGAGGCTTATTCTTTCTCCCTTACATAAGAAGTTGGGATAAGGAAGATTTATCCTAACCTAGTTGCTTATAGCCAGAAAGTGGATGCAGAGCAGAATGGAGGGTAAGCCCTGGCACTAGAATGACTAGTAGAGAAGGAGGAAGCTAACAAAAGAAAGAAAGATAGATAGACTTTGCAAGTTGCAGCAACAAATCAATTAAAGCTTGCAAACTGTAGCTGCTGCTCTGCCGGTTGAGCTAGAGATTTACACATATTTTTTTTTCCCCTTGTCTAGAAAAAAGTGTCTAGAAGAGACACTTGTCTAGAGCGAGGCCCACCTTAACTGAATAATTTATGCCTTTGTCTCCCACCTGGAGATGACCCATGAAAACTGGAGACTCAGGTCAAGCCCTGAGATATGGCAACCCTACTAAGAGCTGCAGTACTATTAACAGAGTAATTAAGAGGCCTAGCTTCCAATCAATAAGTCCTTGGTTTCAATATAACCTCTGACATTCACTTGCTGGGGGGGGGGTCTTAGGAATGGCACATTTCCTCTGCTCTCCATCTGAAACTTAAATTTTCTGTTACTGCTATCTGACTGTCTCAAGCTTTCCCCTTTTTCTGTTTCATGTTTCTACTACCAAAATCATGCTCCTCTCCTTCCATCACCAGTCAACAACATTGATGGTATCCAAGTATAAATACCGTATTACCTACTGGATTGGGACACTGAAGATGCTATGGACTCATCAGGTCTCCGGCATGATACCCTTCAGTGATGTGAAAAGTATCCATGTTATTCTAGAGCCCTCAAAATCCTTGCCAGAATAAAAATGAAAAAGAATTCATAAATTATACAAATAGAAAAGGATCGGTGTACCTGAAATCTCAAGAGAAGGAATTGTATTTATTTTGTATTTGCCTCTTCTCTTCTATGTTCTAGATCAGTGGTTCTTAATATGTGGTCCATGGACTCTCGGGGAACCACAATGTCCTAACAGGTGGTCCACAAAGGCTTGAAAGCTGCTCAGCCCACCTCCTTTCCACAGTGGAGCAGCCACGTGACAGGGGCCAAGGCAAAGGCTGGCTTCGCCTATATTACTGTTTAATAAACTCCAACCACAAACTTGCAGGAAGAAGCAGGAAAAAAGCCTTCCCTCCCACTCCAGTGCCTCTCAGGGAAGGTTTAATGGATGGTATAATTGTATTATTGTTGTTGTTGTTATCAAGTATTATTATGACGATTATTAGGGTTTTAAATCTTGAGTTAAATCTTGGGAATTTTTGGGAATTTTTATTGGAGTAAGACCATTCTACTAAAAAATACACCCGACCACAAAAGGCCATAACAATAATACAAAAACAATACTAATTATTTTCCTCTTTTCTTACTAATACAAAAGTAAATCTATCCTAACACTAATGTATTTTTCCCTTTAATCTAAACACACTATAATCACATTATATTTACACATTATAATTGTACCTACTTAGAAATGAAGAAAAAACCCCAATAAAATATTAATTAAAAATAATAATACAAAATAATACAAAATTAATAAAATATTTATTTAAAATATCATTTTATGTTATTGCTGGGGTCGTCTCACTAAACCACAGCCAAAACTTTTTCCAATGATAGCTTGGCAATTTCTCTTTTTCACTCAGAGCTAAATTTTCAATTACATTCTTCACATAATAGGCAGTGCCTTTTACATCCTGCAGATTTTGACTTTTCACCTCGTTTTGTCTCTGGAAAACTAACCCTAACATCACATAGAGGTTTACCAAGCGCACCGTGGACCAGGGCACTTTCCAAAACCTCTCAGCCATGGCAGAACCAGGGTCCTTCCTCTTCCTCTTTTGGCCCACTGACTTTCTGGGTCCCCTGACACCCTCTGGAGGTTCAGTCCCCGAAAGCACTGTCTCCCAAGCCTGCTGTGCCAAATCTGGCCAATTCAGGACCCGGGCCACCTCCTCCCATGTTTCCCGGGCACTTGGGCAGTCCTGGACAAAATGTCTGATCGTCTCCTTTTGTGTCACGCCACTCAAAATCTCAACCTTTTTACATTTCAGACGCGGACAGGTCTGCTCATTCTCTGCGGTCCACAAAAGATATTTAAAGGGGGTTCCTGGTAAAGAAAAGGTTAAGAGTCACTGTTCTAGATAGTTATAAATGGGTGTTATCAGTATCTTGGAAAAAGCAGACACTCATTTTTTAAAGTTCACTGAGACTGAAGAATTCAGAAGGCACAAAAATAGAGCAGAAAAGTAAGGGAAAGCAAGTTCTTTTCAGTGTATTTGCTATCATTCTTGGTCTTCAAAATTTTCATTGACATCAATGCACTTTGTACTCTACTGCAAATGCCAAAGTCACTGTTTTGATCCCACAGCAGCCAAGACCACAGAAAGACATGTTTAAAAAATGTATTCCCCAGAGCAAATCAGGTGATGCTTCCTTCAAATGCCTCCCTTTTCTTTAGTGGTGTTTGAGTTTTTAAAAAATACACTAGGCACCATTTGTTTCTCTTAAAATGAGATTTTATTTTCAACTTACAATGAAATATGTATATTGAGCATAAGCGGGGGGTTTCTTAACTATTTGAAATTATTGCGGCAAGACTGTTAATATAAAGCACTATATACTATTTTGTTAGCAACTGTTGGTTTCAAGGGAAAGGAATCATATTTGTTTCTCTGTCATTTTACTGCATTTCTGGGGGTTTTGTAGGTCAAGAAGACACTGAAATATTGTTCTGAATCTCAGAGATGTGGCTGTGAGGAAGCTGTTCCCCAGCTGACAGCATGGAAGCTTATAAGGTTATTGGATCTCCTTTTTTCACTCATTCACTGCTTTATTCAACAGAATCCTGCCTGATTCTACCACTGTTATAAATCTTCCAGTTATGAAATATTTAAGACATTAAAAATAAGTGTGAACCTGATGAGTATACACTTCTTGCATGAAAACATAAAAATAAAGGTGCATGAATGGTTTTAGATAACAGCCCACATGAACAGAAGTGGGAACAGGTACTGTTTGAGAAATAAAGAAGAAAGCTCTCTATGTGCACATAAGCTCTTACGTGTGCAGAAAATAAAGTTGGACCCCCATATCCATGGGGGTTCGGTTTGTGGAATTACCACAGATACAATAAACAATGGATAACAGCAAAGCCTATTAAAAGAAAGGAGTTTTGGTACAAACATACCATAGAGTTGTGAAGGAGGACCTAGAAGATGCCTACAGAGGATGTCTCTCTATGCATTTTCTAGTACAACTCTATGGTATGTCTCCATATTTTTCCAGTCACAGATAACTGAAACAATGGGTTTTGTTTCAATGGATATGGGGGGTCCAACTATACATCATGCAATTTCTTAAACATCTTTGCCTGATTAAAAAGCCAATAAAGCTTCAAAAGTCTGCATGATATATTTTCTGTATTTTTGTTGGACAATAAAGTTATCACTTTTTCTGGATTTTGGATTTGATTGGATTATACACAATATCTTTTCCCCAAGATTAATAGAAACCACTCAGGGTTTTATTTGCCTTATTTATTTATTTATTTATTTATTTATGGTATTTATACCCTGCACTTCAGCCACAAAAGCTCCCAGAGCAGCTTACGAACTTGCAACATGGTGGCTTGCAGGGCTGGTATTTAACCACTGTGCCACAAGGGCTCCCCATTGTCTGGGCTCATGTCAATCATCTCACTAATCTGACTGATAGAAAGAGTGCAGGTACTTGTTGTTGTGTGCCTTCAAGTCACTTCTGACTTATGGCTACCCTAAGGCAAAATTATCATGGGGGTTTCTAGAGCTGAGAGTGTATGACTTGCCCAAGGTTACCCAGTGGGTTTTCATGGCCAAGCAGGGATTCAAACCCTAGTTTTCAGTGAGCACTTGCAGTACTTAAAATTTATTTGTTAATAAGGTTTATGCAAAGTAAACCATATACCCCACCCCTCTGTTAAAACAATCGGGGCGGCTTACAATAATTAAAATACAATACAGATAAAAATCCCAAAACACCACTCACCCCCACCCTGCCCCATAAAAAGATATTAAACAAATATAAATTGAAAGCAACTATCTAAAATCTCATTTAAAAACAATAAATATAATAAATACAATAAATAGCCAGCAGACTAAAAAAGGCCAGGAGCCCCTGAGGCCGGGATCTAATTAGGAAAGGCCTGCCGAAAGAGATCCGTCTTTAGTGCTTTTTTAAAGCAACTCAAGCTTGTCATCTGACAGATCTCGTTCATTCAGTTTCTGAAAAAAAGTGTCAACTCAAGTGTAGAAACCATGATCAAATTGATCAAAGTCAGCTGATAAATGTGCATTCCAGAGTAAAAATGCAGAAATCCAGAGTGTTTCAGAGGAACTCAAAGCAGCTGATAGATCAGGTTTAAAACTTTAATATGAAGTTTGTTTTGTTCCCATTAGATACCACACCAAGTTCAGTAACTCCGTGGTCATCCATGGGACCTGAAGATGACTCAGACTCTGCAGCTAGTGCAAAATACAGCAGCTAGTTTGTTGACTGGAACATTGCACTGAAATCATATTACACTACAGTTGTCCCTCCATATTTGCAGCTTTGATTTTCGTGATTCTGTTTATTTGTGGAAGTTTCTCCCCCCCCCTTCCTGGGAACACACGGCATTCATTGGCCTTTGTTCCCTGGGGGAGGGGGGAGTCGAAGCCCATAGAAGCCACCGCTGTCACTGCCAAGAAGCCTCATTTTAAATGCACTTGGCTCTCCACCCCCATGGTCATGGTGGCCCCCGAGGCCCACGTCATCCGCTGCTGTCACTGCCAAAAACCCAGGTATGGGGTGGTAAGGCCGAGTGCATTTAAAATGAGGCTTTTAAGTAGCAATGCCTGGATCTTTCCTGGCCCTCCAATCCCCCCCCCCTCCATTCAATGCAAAACCCATAGCTTCCATGGCTTTTTTCAGGCTTTCGTTGGCTGTGGTGGACGGCTATGGGCTTAGGTATCTGGGCATTATCATCACAAAAAGCAACATGGATCTGGTGGATAACAACTATGTGAAAATATGGAGAGAAGTTAAAAATGATATTAATAGATGGAACCATTTGAATTTATCATTATTGGGGAGGATATCCACAGTTAAAATGATGATACTGCCCAGAATGCTCTTCCTTTTTCAAAATTTGCCGATCATAAACTCTAATAAATTATTTAAAAATGGGACAGAGATATATCCGCATTTATATGGCAGAATAAAAAGCCTAGGATAAGATGGAAAAACTTGCAGGAGGAAAAAAGTAGAGGAGGATTACCAAATATGAGGTTGTATCACCAGGCATCAGCTATGCTTTGGCTACACGACTGGATTTTGTTAAGCAATGATAAGATTCTGACTCTGGAAAGTGACAGAATGAGATTTGGGTTTCACGCATACATGTTGTATGACAAGGAAAAGGCAGATAGCAATTTCAACCATCATTTAATCAGAAAATCTCTTTTACAAACATGGAAAAATATAAAACAAAAAAATTATATGAAGATCCTTCTCTGGATGTCCCCTCAAGAAGCTTTGAGGTAAACAGAAATGACTCACTCAGAGACATGGTGGAAGTATAAGGATCTATTAATCTTTCATAAGGGATGTTGAGAAATTAAAACTAAGGATGAGTTACAACAAGAAGGGAAGAAATGCAATTGGTTTCAGTACTGACAAGTATATGAAAGATTTAAATTAGATATAAAATCTTGGGGTATTGAAAATTTGGGCACACAACTTGATAAGTTAATTAATCAAGAGGATATATTTAAAATATCTAATATATACAAACTTTTGTTAAAATTAGAATTTGAAGCAGAAGTAATTAAAGATCACATGGTAATCTGGTCATGAAATGTGGGGAAAACTATCATGATGGAAGACTAGGAAAGATTATGGAAGAAAAATATAGATTTTTCTGTAAGTAATGAACTGAGAGAAAATTGCTACAAACTTTTTTTTCGTTGGTATCTGACTCCAAGTAGATTGTCAAAAATGTATAAGGGAATGAAACCTAACTGTTGGAAATGTGACAAATTAAACGGTTATTTCTATCATATGTGGTGGACATGTAAAGAAGCAAAGAAATATTGGAATACCATACATGAGGAAATTAAAAAAAAATTAAGATGGAGTTCAAATGCAATCCGGAACTCTATCTTCTAAACATCTTTGATTCACAATTTCCAGGTGAATTTAGAAAGATAATGCTTTACATGTCCACCACTGCGAGGATTATGTATGCAAGGTAATGGAGACAACAGATTCCTGGGAAAGAAGAGTGGATGTTCGAACTATGGGAAGTAATGCAGATGGAGCGTTTGACCTGTTGGCGTAAACTCCGCTCAGTTGAGAAATTTAAACAAGAATGGAAAGTTGCAATACAATACTGGTCTGAGAAATGGAATGGATGCATGGTAACATGGTTTAAAGACTAACATTTAAGTTGTGTAACAAAAGATGTAAGTAAGGCGGCATAAGGGAATGAGACAGAAAGTTAGATTCTCTTACCACTTTGCTGGTGATACAGAAGAGATAAAACCAGAAATTAAATAATTAAAGGGTATATTGTACAGATTGAGGTACCTAGTACATATTTTGTTAAGTTTATTAGTTTGTGACTTATTTGATCCTGTAAAATCAACTTAAACATTATGGTAACTTAACATTGGTGATTAATGAAAGACAAAATTTACTTTGTAAAGCTGATTCAGTACTGAAGAGTGGGAAGTGTGTTTTATAAAATTGGTGGGAAATGAAGATGTATATGTAAATGGAGTGGTAAAAATAATAAAAAAAGAAAGGGAAAAAAATAAAAACTCTGTATCTGGAAAATCAAGCATGGCATCGGGTGTTAGAAATAGAGGAAGAGGTCAAGCTGTGCACAATGCCCAGGGAAGAAGAGCTTTGGTGGAAGAGAGCACTCCACAGTATATGAATAAGCTGATGGATGAAATTAGAGAATTTAGAAGAAAGGAATACCAAGTACAATGCCCTGCACTCCTTACTTGTACAAACAAAGAACAAAGTGAAGGAGAATAAAGAAGAGATTCAACTGCTAAAAAAAGAAAATCAAGAGCAAGATATCCTCTATCCTGATATTTGCTGGCAATCTAACTCAGCCAAAACTACAAGGTCTAGCAAATTCCTTACATGCCTGGAAGACAATTTCATGGTCCAAAAGGTGGAAGAGGCAACAAGGGGGTCAGCTATTTTAGATCTGATCCTAACCAACAGAGACGACCTTGTTAATGGGGTGCAAGTGGTGGGATCCTTAGGTGAGAGTGATCATGTTCTCCTGGAGTTTGTTATACAATGGAAAGGAGAAGCCAGGCATAGTCAGACACGCATTCTTGACTTTAGGAGAGCTGATTTCAATAAACTCAGGGAAATACTGGGGATGATCCCATGGTCAAGAATACTAAAAGAGAAGGGACCTCAAGACGGATGGGACTTTCTCAAAAGGGAGATACTGAAGGCACAATTTCAAACAGTACCATTGAGGAAGAAAAATGGGAGGTGTCTCAAGAAACCAGGATGGATGACTAAAGAACTTTCAATGGAGCTAAGTTTTAAACGGAACATGTATAGGAAATGGAAAGGGGGGGAAATCACCAAAGAAGAATTCAAACAGCTAGCGAACACGTGTAGGAGTAAAGTCAGAAAAGCTAAAGCGCAGAATGAGCTCAGGCTTGCTAGGGAGGTTAAGAACAATAAAAAGGGTTTTTTTGGGTATGTCCGCAGCAAAAGGAGGAAGAAGGAAATGATAGGGCCGCTACGTGGAGAAGATTGCAAAATGCTAACAGGGGACAGAGAAAAGGCAGAACTACTCAACACCTTCTTTGCCTCAGTGTTTTCAGAAAAGGAAAAGGAGGACCAACCTGAGGAGAATGGAACAGAGGACACAATAGGGGAAATCCAGCTCAAAATAAGTAAAGAGGTAGTACAGGAATACCTTCTTAATCTAAATGAATTTAAATCTCCAGGACCAGATGAACTACATCCAAGAGTATTAAAAGAGCTGGCAAATATAATCTCAGAGCCATTGGCAATAATATTTGAGAACTCCTGGAGAACAGGAGAAGTCCCAGCAGACTGGAGGAGGGCAAACGTTGTTCCCATCTTCAAAAAGGGGAAAAAAGAGGATCCCAACAACTATCGTCCAGTTAGTCTGACATCAATACCAGGGAAGATTCTAGAACAGATCATTAAACAGAGAGTCTGTGAATATTTAGAAGGCAATGCCATAATCACAAAAAGTCAGCATGGGTTTCAGAGAAACAAGTCATGCCAGACTAATCTGATCTCTTTTTTTGACAAAGTTACCAGCTTGGTAGATGAAGGGAATGCTGTGGACATTGCATACCTTGATTTCAGTAAGGCCTTTGACAAGGTTCCCCATGACATTCTTGCAAACAAGCTTGTAGAATGTGGGCTAGACAAGTTAACTGTTCAATGGATTTGTAATTGGTTGACCGGCCGAACCCAAAGGGTGCTCAGCAGTGGCTCCTCTTCGTCTTGGAAAGATGTGACCAGTGGGGTACCACAGGGTTCTGTCCTGGGCCCAGTGCTATTCAACATCTTTATCAATGACTTAGATGAGGGAATTAGGGGCATACTTATCAAATTTGCAGATGACACCAAATTGGGAGGAGTAGCTAATACCCTAGAGGACAGGATCAAAATTCAGAATGACCTGGATAGACTGGAGAGCTGGGCCAAAGCTAACAAAATGAAATTCAATACGGAGAAATGTAAAGTACTGCATTTAGGGCGGAAAAATGAAATGCATAAATATAGGATGGGAGAGACCTGGCTGAATGAGACTACGTGCGAAAGGGATCTAGGAGTCCTAGTAGACCACAAGTTGAACATGAGCCAACAGTGTGATGCGGCAGCTAAAAAGGCCAATGCAATTTTGGGCTGTATCAATAGAAGTATAGTGTCTAGATCAAGGGAAGTAATAGTGCCACTCTATTCTGCCTTGGTCAGACCTCACTTAGAATACTGTGTCCAGTTCTGGGCACCACAATTCAGAAAGGATATTGACAAATTGGAGCGTGTCCAGAGAAGGGCAACTAAAATGGTGAAAGGTCTGGAAACAATGCCTTATGAGGAGAGGCTTAGGGAGCTGGGTATGTTTAGCCTGGAAAAAAGACGGTTTAGAGGCGATATGATAGCCCTGTTTAAGTATTTGAAGGGATGTCACACTGAGGATGGAGCAGGCTTGTTTTCTGCTGCTCCAGAGACTGGAACACGGAGCAATGGGTGCAAGCTCCAGGAACAGAGATTCCACCTCAACATTAGGAGGAACTTTTTGACAGTAAGAGCTGTTCGGCAGTGGAACGCACTCCCTCGGAGCGTGGTGGGGTCTCCTTCCTTGGAGGTCTTTAAACAGAGGTTGGATGGCCATCTGTCGGGGATGCTTTGATTGTGATTTCCTGCGTGGCAGGGGGGTTGGACTGGATGGCCCTCATGGTCTCTTCCAACTCTGCAATTCTATGATTCTATGATTCTATATAGAATTAGAGAGATTAATAGATCAGGTGGGGTTGGCAGAACAGAGAGAGAAGGAAGCCTGGTTGAGAGTAAGAGGTTTACAGGTGCAACCCAATGAGATTATTAGGGACAGAATTGTGGCAGAACTGGCTAAATGTTTAGAGTGGAAGGAAGAACTTGTTGATAAGAAACTGGACCATGCCTATCATGTTAATTTGGAATATGCAAGAAGAAGAAAACTATACCGAGAGACATGATTATTCAATGTGTGGAGAAAAAATACAAGAAATGTTATATTGGGAAAAATACCAGAAATGTTATATACACTCCCATAAAGGAATTTGGATGGATGGAAAGCTTCTGATCATCATGAAGGAGATCCCAACTAGAATTTTGAGAAGAAGGAAAGACTACAACTTCTTAGTGAATTTCTTAAAGAAGGAAAAGATTCCTTTTAGTTGGGACAAATTGGAAGGAGTCCATTTCACATTTAAGAATGAAAGATATAAAACTGATACAGTGGAGAAAGCAAAGAACTTCATCAGACAAAATAGATCAGACCTGGGTGTAATTTGAAGAAAACAAGAATAAGCAAAGACTCTGGCGGAAGACCTGAGCGCACAAGCAAGTAGAATATATGAAGAACAGTAACAGAGGAAGAGGAAAGAAAGAAAAAGGAAAGAAGAAAAGAATCTGCAAGGAGAAACAAGTCTTCTACATTTGAGTTTGTCAGATAAAGAATGAATCTCAAAAGAATGATGTAATATAAAGGGAGGTATGAAGGATGGGAAGTTTTAAAAGGTTTGGGAGAAGAAGGAAGGAGACAGAAGGTGTTGAAGGGCTGAAAGAATGATAGAAAGGGGAGGGGGGAGAGGAGAGATTTTTCTTTTTTAAAAAAATACATTAAAATACAAGTGCAAGTCAATAAATAATTAAATAAATTTGAATTTATCACTTATAACAGTATAATGGAAAATAAGTTCATCACCTGGAATGTGAAAGGGTTAAACACAGGGAATAAAAAGAAAATAATTTTCACTACATTAGAAAGATACACCCAGATGTTACATGCTTAAAAGAAGTGAGAGTGAAAAAAAAATGCTCATTTATTAGAGCAGAAAAATTTAGGGAAAAAATTTGTCTCCCTAAGTAAAAGAAAGAAAAATGGACTGGTGATATATGTAAAGGATAAACTACAACCAAAACTGATATTAGCTGATAACAGAGAAATGTTTGTAGCAGTTGAAATTAATATAAATGAAATCAAAATGTTGATTGGGGTATATGCCCCAATAAAAGAAAAGAGTACATTTTTTAAATAATTGAAAGATACATAAGTTCAAATGGAATATAGAAATTGGTGTCTCCTAGGGGATTTTAATGGGGTGGTGAACCCTCAACTGGACAGGTTTTTGGATTAAAACATTATTAAAAAGGTACAAGGGAAACTGGGGAAAGAATTCTTTGATTTGATCAAAGAATTGCAACTAGTATATGCATGGAGGGTTAAAGAAAATGATAGAAAAGAGTTTACTTTCTTTTCAGATGCTCATAAATCTCTATCCAGGATCAATATGATCTGGATCTCCAGTGTGTTGAAGGATGCTTAAGAAAAATTGAAATCATAGCTAAAGGATTATCGGATCATAATCCTGTAATGATGTTATTCAGGGGGAGGAGACAATGTTATACATGGAGGTTAAATGAGAGATTATTATTTAAAAAAGATATAGTAAAGGACTGCAGAAATAAGTTTAAGGAATATTTTGAATTAATTTGGATAAAGGAGTAAAAAACAGTATAGTATGGGATGCTGGCAAAGCAGTGGCAAGGAGGATATTTATGCAGATGAATACAGTTTGGAAAAGGAAAAGAATAGAAAGAATGAATGAATGAAGTTACAGATGAGATAAAAGGAAAAGAATTAGAGCTCTCCAAAACACCCTTGAGTAAAAAGATATTGAACCAGCTGAAATTATTACAAGAGCAATTAAAGATGCTGATGGTTGATGAAATGAAATTGAAATTAGATTATATTAAGCAAAAGAATTTTGAAGAGGCAGATAAAACTGGTAGATGGCTTGCATATAGATTAAAAAAAGGGAAGACTGGACTTCCAGCAGGGGGCGCAAGGACAAAGGACAGGATCTAACGGGGCTCCGTGGGGACCTGTTGTCTAGGAGCAGCAGAGGATCACCCCAACTTTATACCTGGGAAGGTAAAGAAAGACTGGGGCTCGCAATAGCTGTCTATATTGAGGCTTGGGGAGATATAGGAAGATTCCTACCCCCAGTTCAAGGTGACAGACCAAGCAGCCATTGCTACTCCTAGAGCCTTCGGGCACAGAGTTCTCATTTCCCCCCCCCTGCTTTTAACCAAGAAGCCATACAAACTATTGCAAATTTAAATAAAAATATCTCAAAGAGTGTAGGAATACCTCCAACAGGAATATCTCAACCAGTATTATTCATGAGAGAGCTCTTCATCTTGATATAGAGAGGCGAATAGTCAGAGGCTATTTTATTTTCTCTCTTTAAGACGTTTCTACTTATTTTTGAGGCAAAAGGAGATAAAGGACTAACCCCTAAGGAAATTAAACAAATAGTTAAAACTCCCTAAACCCCTAAACCCTCTAAACAGTTTTGTAAAACATTTGATTTATCTGCTGGATTTTAAACTGTGTAGCGGCTGGTTTTATAACGAACTATGCAGCTGGAAAATCAGCTGTAGTTTAAGCAGTGGGGGAGGAGTAGGGGGAGGAGCAGGAGCGAGGGAGTGAAAGTGAGAAAAGGAAGCTGGGCGGGCAAAGACCAGAATTGGATACAACCTGTGGTTTGGATTACACATGCTGGAATGGACTCTATTGACATAAAATAAATAAATTAAATTGAACTTGACTTGAAAAGAGCAGAGGGAGGTGGATTTCAAAGTGGAGAGGCAGTGGAACAGAGAGATATAGAGGTGAGTGGACGGAGCGACAGAGGGACGAACAGTTCAAGGAACAGTGAGAGGAGGAGGCAGGACTGGAGCAAAGAGCAGAGAGAGAGAGAGAGAGAGAGAGAGTGCGAAGTGCCATAGGCAGATGGGAGAGCAGACGGTGGGATAAGCGGTGGATGGACAGACGGGCAGATGGAGACGGACAGATAGGCAGACAGAGCAAGAGCATAGTAAGAGGCAGACATGGACACAGATGGGCAGAAGGTGACAGTTAGGCAAGCAGATGGAGGAGGGAGACAGGAGTGCGCTGAGAGGGCGGTGTGGATGGACGGACAGATGGGCGGATGGGCGGAGACAGACAGACAAGCAGACAGAGATGGGAGCATGGCAAGAGGGACGATTGGAGGGATGCAACGAAAGGGGAGAGCTGATGACATAGCAGTGACGGTGACAGTGGCGGTGATGGGCAGATAAGCAGACAGAGACAGGAGTGTGGTGAGAGGGAGGCATGGACGGACGGACAGATGGGTGGACAGAGACAGACAGACAAGCAGACGGAGACGGGAGAGTGGCGAGAGGGACAAATGGAGGGACACAACAAAAGGGGAGAGCTGAGGAGATAACAGAAATAGAGTTGAAGGAGAGAGTCAGGGGAAGGGCATTTCTCGGAAGGGAACTGTACTGGGGGAGGTGGAGAAGTTAAGTGGCAAGAGGAAAGGTGGAAACTATGGGAGAAAATTTGAAGTGAGAATCAATGATCATTGGTGGGTAAAAGAGAATAAATAAAGAAAACCAATTGGGGAAAGGAAGAGGAGAAAAAAGAGTGGGGATTAATGGTAAGGGGATTAATGAAAAAGTGCTAATTGATCAATATAACTAACTTGTAAGCATTAATAGTAAGTTTTACGGATAGAATAATTAAGAGAAGTATGCATTACACAGTTTCTCCCCATCCAAACCAACAGAGGTGCAACCACACCAGGGAATACTAGTTGATAATTTCATTGCTATACAAATTGATGGCCTTGGGTTTGAGACCTAGAGCGTATACTACTTCTCAAGTACCAGCCTCAAGGAGGGGTTCAATGGAAATGCCGCCTAAAAAATCAGACATCAATATTCAAATCCTAGAGGAACTCAAATCTTTTAAGAGAGAGATAAAGGAAGAAATACGCAATCTTAAGAAGGACATGAAATAAGATTTTGAAAAGATAGAGAAAAGACTAGACAAAATGTCAACAGAGATGAAGGAGATAAAAGGAGAAGTGGACATAGTAAAGAACAGAACTGTTAATCTAGAGAATCAATCTGTGGTCACTACGAAGGAGCTAGAGAAAGAGAAACAGATGAAGTTGTTGCAAGAAATCAGATACAGAGAGAAGTGCCTAAAATTGAGAGGCCTCCCAGAAGAGCTATACAAAAACCTCCAGGAAAGAATAATACTAGCTTTAGCAAACTATATAGAAGACACGGAAGAGAATATAGAAAAGGAAATTGATAAAATGTATAGAGCAAGTTTGGCAATAGCAAGAGATCGAAAACTCCTAAGAGATATTGTGATCTCCTTTATAAGATCTAAATATAGAGACGGAATAATTCAAATTAACTATTCACAGAAATTGATAATGGAGGGGGAAGAGATTCAAATATTTAAGGATATCCCAATGGAAGTTCTTAGGAAGCCCAAGGATTATAAACAACTCACGCAAAAACTTACAAGAATGGGAGTGAATTTCAGATGGGAACGATTAGAGGGGAAATCCTATACATATTGACAAAAAAGATATAAAATAAATTCAGTTGAAAAAGCAAAAGAAACCTTGAGAAAACTTAATGAAGATGAACAGAAAGATGAAGACAGGAGGAGAAAGAAAGATAGGTGAGGAGAAAAGGATGAATTAACAGATAAAAGAAGACGGGATGTCGAGGAAAGAGAGGGGAGTGATAAAAACTTGGAAGAAGAAGAAGAGGTATCAAAACAGGCAGAGGTTGAGATGGAAGAAGGAGAAGATGATGATGGAAAGAAAGATAGAGCAGAAGGAGGGGAAGGAGAAGAGGAAGAAGACAACTAATAAATCAAGAATATGAACATAACACTGTGGAATGTTAAAGTCCTAAACACCTCGATTAAAAGGAGAAGAGTGTATCATTATTTAGAAAAGAACAAAGCAGAGGTCACTTGCCTTCAAGAGGTCAAGATACAACAAAATGAAAGCAAATATCTTAAAAACTTAAAATTGGGCCAAGAATTTGTTTCCTCGTCATCAAAAAAGAAGAAGGGAGTGGTAATATATGTTAATAAGAAATACGAAGCAAGACAAATTTTAAAGGATAACGAGGGTCATCTGATTGGTGTAGAGATTAATGTCTTAAATGAAAAGATATATATAATTGCGGTCTATGGCCCATTTGAAAGAAAAGAACAATTCTACAAAGAGTTAAGTTTGGAGATGGCAAAGCTACAAAAAGGGACAATAATACTCACTGGAGATTTCAATGGTGTCTTAGATGGGAAAAGGGACCGATTGGGTGACACCAAAGAAAATCAGGGCAGACTACCTAGAATTTGTTTGGATCTGATGGCAGAGTTTCCCCATAAAAAGCCTTTGGACAACAAAATACAAAGAGCAGAAAGGGTATATGTTCCATTCTGAGGTTCATAAGACGATGTCGAGAATTGACATGTTCTGGACATCGTCATCTTTAATCCTGAGAATAAAAGAGATAGAAATAATGCCAAAAATCATATCAGACCACAACCCGATAAACATGAAAATGATGCTCCCCAAGAGAGAATATATCTGGAGATTGAAAGATGGTTTATTAAGGGAAGAGAGCTTTGTGCAAAAAATGAAAGGAGGAATTAAACAATATTTTAAGAAAAATAGAAAGGAGGATACAAAAATGAAGATAATATGGGACGCGTTTAAAGCTACAATGAGAGGATTCTTTTTACAAAAAGGAGTTGAAATTGCTAAAATAAGGAGAGAGAGAGAGAGATCAGATATGTCTACAAAAACTGAAGGAAAAAGAGGAGGAATTGAGAAAGAAACCTCAAAACAAAGTGATAATTAAAGAAATAGAACTGTTAAAAAGATCAATTGACGCTACAATGTTAGAGGAGATAGGAGAAAAACTGAAGAAGATAAAACAGAGGCCATTCGAGCAAGCTAATAAGACAAGCAGGTGGCTCTCTTACAGACTGAAAAAATTAAAGGAGAAAAGGATGATAACTGAAATTAAATCAAATGAGAAGCTCCTGACAAGTCAAGAGGAAATAAAAAAAGAATTCACAGATTATTATTATTCATTGTATAAAGAACAAATGCAGGAAGAGGATTGGGAGGATAAAATAAATAACTATATAAAGGAGAATAAATTTAAAGTATTATCAGACGATCATAGGTCAAGTTTATCTAAACCCTTTGCAATAGAAGAAATTACTAAAGTGATACAAAGTTTAAATAGAGGTAAAGCACCGGGTCCAGATGGGTTTACAGAAACTTTCTACAAAATCTTTGAAAAAGAAATATCAAGACCTCTATTGGAAGTGATTAGCTTGATTCATTTAGAAGGTACACCAGATACATGGAAAGCAGCTAATATCACAATGATATGGAAGGAAGGTAAAGAAAAAACTGACGTTAAAAATTATCATCCAATCTCCCTCCTCAACGAGGACTACAAGATCTACACAACTATGATAGCAAACAGAATAAAAGAAGTATTAAAAGACATAATAAACAGCGACCAGAGTGGATTTCTCCCAGGTAGATCATTATCAGCAAATATTAGGAATATAATAGATATATTGGAATTCCTGGAGAAAAACAATGAGCGAAAGGTGGCTATAATTTTCGCAGACGCAGAAAAAGCGTTTGATAATATTAATTGGCGCTGTTTAATTAAGACGATAGAGGCATTGGGATTTGGTCAGTTTATCACGTCGAATATTGAAAAAAATTACATAGAACAAAAAGCTTCAATTATTATAAATGGAGAAAAGTCACAAGAAATCCTAATCCAGAAAGGAACCAGACAGGGTTGTCCCCTGTCCCTGCTGCTTTTTATAACAGTATTGGAAATCTTAATGAACAAAATAAGAGGAGATAAGAGGGTACAAGGATTGAAAATTAAAAACCAAGAGTACAAAGTCAGAGCATTTGCAGATGATCTGGCTATAGTATTAGAAGATCCCATAGAGAATGTATGCTACTTAATGGAAACGATTGCAGAGTTTGGAAAATATGCTTGATTCAAGATTAATAAAGATAAAACCATAATTCTAACAAAAACATATCAAAAAAAGAACAAGATATATTAAAAGTAAAATCAGAATGTAAATTGGAAAAAAAAGTGAGATACTTAGGTATCTGGCTTACAAATAGAAATCTGGACTTATATGAAAATAATTACAAGAAAACATGGGATATAATAAAAGCTGACTTAAGCGTTTGGTCCAAATTGAATCTCTCAATATCAAGAAAAGTTGCAGCTGTTAAGATGTCCATCTTCCCAAAAATAATGCTCTTGTTCCAAAATCTACCAGTTATTACAAATGATAAACCATATAAAACTTGGAAAAAAGATCTTAGTGACTTTATATGGAATGGAAGGAAGGCAAGAATAAAATGGAGAACTCTAATTGAACGGTCAGAAAGGGGAGGACTGGACTTGTCAGATCTGCAAAATTATTATAGAGCATATAGTTCAGTATGGGGAGGAGAATGGTTCAAACTGAAAGATCAAAAGTTGTTGCTGTTAGAAGGAGCGGGACTGAGGTTTGGAGCGTACTTAGGTTATGACAAAACTACAATTCATAAAGAATTCAATAATCATATTATAAGAAAAGCATTATTTCAGATCTGGAAAAAGATACAGAAACAACAATTCGGGAAACTACCAAAATGGATATCTCCGATAGAGGCTTTCAGTGGAAGATGGGGACATCTGGGCAAACCTGATAGATGGGCTACATACAATGATTTGTGTAAAAAGAAGGGAGACAGGAATTAAAATCGAAAGAGGAGTTGCAATGCAAGGGATGGAAATTTAATTGGTTTTCCTACCAACAAATTTATAGTAGGTTCAACAAAGACAAAGAAGAATTAGGGGTTTTGAATGAGGAAACCAAGATAGAAAAAATAATATGGGATGATAAGAAAAAGAAAATTGCAAGATTTTCAATTCAAGACAATTAGAAGATGAGACAGTTAGAGACACAATTATTAAATGGATGAGAGATATTGGAGAGATAATTAAATTAGAAGACTGGGAAGATGCTTGGAGGAAAACAAAAAAGTTTACGGCTTGCCAAACCCTAAAAGAAAACCACTTTAAAATAAGCAATAGGTGGTATTTAACTCCCTCAAGGTTGAACAAAATGTATGGAGTAAAAGATAAGAACTGTTGGAAATGCGGAAAAGTAACTGGAACATTAAAACATATGTGGTGGACCTGCCCGTTGGTACACAAATTTTGGGTGAAGATACATAATATTATCAAAAAAATATTCAATATAGGATTCAAACTGAACCAGAAATTGTATCTTTAAAATATCACAACAATGTTAACAAAAGAAGTAAAAAAAAGAATATTGGAGAATTCTGTTATATCTCTGTACAGCAGCTCGTATGTTTATTGCTGCAAAAGAGTAAAGAGGAGCCAAGAATAGAAGAATGGCTTAATATGATACAAGAAATGAAAGATAATGATAAATTAACAGGTATGCTAAATCAAAAATCAGTACAGAAAATAGAAGCAGAATGGCTACCAGTAACCAAGTACTGTAGAAAAAGTTGGAATACATCAGGGGATATAGAAATTTAAGAAGAGAAATAATTAAGATATAGTTACACAAGTCTATAGGCACTGTGAAGGTGGAGATAAGAAGCAAGAAAAGGGAGAAAGAAAAGAGAAAATGATAGATAACAGAAGTAAAAGGGATGGGAAGAGATTAACGTGAATGTATAACTTGAAATTAACAAGAAAAAAGAAGTAATGAGTACTAAGGAGGACGTTAATAATGCAGAGAAAAACAAATCCTTGGGGATATTTTTTTACGAAGGAAGTCGTAGTTTTTAAATTTAATTTAAAGCTGCTTCATTAAGATTAAGGGGTAGGAAAAGGGGGGAGAGGAACGTGATTACCCCCTTTATTTCTGTACCCTGATTTTATGTTGTACATGTAATAATAATAATAAAAAGTATTATTTTTTTAAAAAAGAAAAGACTAAGAGAGTGATAGTGAAACTGAAAGTAGGGGATAGGTTTATAACTAAGGAAAAAGAAATTCAAAAAGTTTTCCATAATTACTTTGCCACATTATATAAAAAACAAGATGCATCATCAGAAAAACTGAATGAATATATTCAGAAAAATTTTTTTACAAAGGTAACCGAGGAACATAGAAAAGAATTAAATAAAGAAATTTTGATAGAGGAAATTATGGAGGCTATTTAAAAAGCGAAAACAGGAAAATTGCCTGGCTCAGATGGACTAACGGCACTTTATTATAAGAAATTATCAGAGGCACTGATCTGGCCACTTCAAATGGTTATTAATGGGATCCAGCAAAATAATCCAATTCCGAAAAGCTGGAGAGAGGCCAATATAGCACTGTTACCTAAAGAGAACTGTGACACAATGAATATTAAAAATTACAGGCCCATCACCCTTTTAAGTGAAGACTATAAAATATTTGCAACAATCTTGGCCAATAGATTAAAGAAATATATTCATGAATATGTTGATAAAGACCAAAATGGATGTATTCCCAATAGACAAATCAAAGCTAATATTAGGACAGTGATTAATATAATAGAATTTTTGAACTACCATATTGAGATCAAGGGAGCCTTAATCTTCTTGGATGCAGAGAAAGCATTTGGCAATTTGAATTGGGCATTACTGATTAAAATAATGCACGAAATGGATTTTGGGGGAAATTATCTCAGATGGATAGGCTCAATTTACTCTAAACAAAAGGTGAGATTAGTTATCAATGGAAATATTACAGAATACATTCAAATTGAAAAAGGAACTAGGCAGAGATGCCCATTTTTTCCATTGCTATTTATCTTAGCATTAGAAATATTAAATTCAGAGATTAGGAGGGATAAAGAAATTAAGGGAATAAAAACACGAAAAGAAGAATTCAAAATTAAGGAAGGAGGGAGGGGGAATGGTTATATGTATGCTATGTCTGGTATTTGTTTATGTAAAATGATAGTTGTTTGTAAAGTGAGTATTGTTTTTTATCCATAATGAAATTTAATAAAGATAATTTTTAAAATTATTTGTTACTAAGTTTCATGCAAAGTAAACAGTAAACGTCCAGTTTCTGAAAAAAGTGTCAATTTACGTGTAAATCCCATTATCAAATTGATCAAAGTCAGTTGATAAATGTGCATTCTAGAGTAAAAATGCAGAAATCCAGAGTGTTTCAGAGGTACTCAAAGCAGCTAATGGATCAGGTTTAAAACTTTAATATGAAGTTTGTTTTGTTCCCATTAGATACCATGTCAAGTTCAGTAACTCCGTGGTCATCCACGGGAACCTGAAGATGACTCAGACTCAGCAGCTAGTTTGTTGACTGGAACATTGCACTGAAACTATATAACACTACAGTTGTTCGTTCATATTTGCAGCTTTGATTTTTGCGGCTCCATTTATTTGTGGAAGTTTCTTTCTCCCCCTTCCTGGGAACATGCGGCTTTCATTGGCCTTCATTCCCTGGGGGAGTCGAAGCCCATGGAAGCCACCACTATCACCACCGAGAAGCCTCCTTTTAAACACACTTGACTCGCCACCCCCATGGTTTTGGGGGCACCCGAGGCCCACGTCACCCGCTGCTGTCGCTGTCAAAAAACCAGGGACAGGGTGGTAAGGCCAAGTGCATTTAGAATGAAGTTTTTCAGCAGCAATGCCTAGGTCTTGCCTGGCCCTCCAATTCCTCCCCTCCATTCAATGCAAAACCCATAGCCTCCATGGCTTTTTCTGGGCTTTCATTGGCTGGGGGGGGGCTATGGGGTTTGCATTGAAGGGGCAGATTTTTCCTGCCATAGCCTCTCCCCCCACAACCAACAAAAGTCAGAAAAAGCCACCCCGTTCCATGGAAAACTCATAGCCTCCCTGGTTTTTTTCTGGCTTTCGTTGGCTGTGGTGGTTCAAAGTGAGTGGGGCGATACAACCAAGCCCCAAGATTGGCTAGATTTGGCTGTTTTTTCCTTAATCCAGCCAATCTTGGCTTTGTCACCCCACTCACTTTGAACTAGTTACTGGAGGTTCAAAGTGAGTGGGGCGATGCAGCCAAGCCCCAAGATTGGCTGGATTCAGGGCAAAAACTGCTGAATTCAGCCGATCTTGGGGCTTGACTTCATTGCCCCACTCACTTTAAACTGGTTCCTGGAGGTTCAAAGCGAGTGGGGCAACACAGCCAAGCCCCAAGATCGGCTAGATTCAGCACAAAAATGGCTGAATCCTGCCAGTTACACCACTCACTTTGAATCCGATGGATGAACAAACCTCCAGGACTTTGTAGCCAGGGACGGGGGGGCAACCGAAGCCCAGGCAAGCCATGACCATCACTAGCCTAAAAGCCGCTGTTTAAATGGCTTTGGTTCACCACCCCTCTCCCTGGTTTCTCAGCAGTTTTTTGGCCTGCAACAGCCTGTTTCTGCTGCCCCCCTGTACATGGGGGGATGTACGAAGCTATTTAAACAGCAGGAAGTTTAAACAGCAGCTTTTCGGCTGACGGGCTTTGGTTCCCCCCCTTCCCCAGGGAACGAAGGCCGAACAGACCCTGGGGGGAAGGGGGAGAGTTTCTTTGCATTTTTTTCATATTCACAGGGGTCTTGTGCCCCTAACCCCCATGAATATGAAGGAACGACTGTAGTTTTAAAGAAACTGCATTGGCTACCAATACATAGCAATAGCATTGATATTTCTATACCACTTATGAGTGCCAAAGCACTCCCTAAGCAGTTTACAATCGGTTCGCTAATTGTCCCCAACAAGCTGGGTACTCTTTTACCAACCTACAGAAGGATGGGAGGCTGAGTCAACCTTGGAGCCCTCTGGGAATGAACTTAAAACATTGTGTTTTGCAATACTGGCATTTAACCACTGTGCCACCAGGGCTCCACACACACACACACACACACACAAACATTTCCAGACTGAATTCAAGGTGATGATAATCAAAGACGCAATTGTCTCAGAACCTGAATACTAGAAGAGATGCTTCTTCCTATACATACCCACCTGAGGATTGAGTTCTGCAGTAGAGGCCCCATTCTGTGTCCCACCACCAGTGGCCATCCACTGTAGGAGGATGTGGGAGAGGGGCTTCTCTGTTGTGGAATACCAGACCGTGACTCTGGGCTCTGGGGCCTAATTGATTTTGTACAGATCTGCACATGCATTGTGGTTTTAAATTGTTTTGAACTGATTTAAACTCTCCTATTTTAACTTATCAAATTGCTTAATATGCTTAATATGCTTTTACCTGTAGTCTGATTAACACTGTTTTGTATTGTTTAAATTAGTCACACTGATGTTATTGTATGCCGCCATAAGATTGTGCAATACAAATACTTTAGTAAATACCGGTAAATACATATCTTTTTAATACATATCTTGCTGGGATGGTTTTGAGCCTAAAAATACATCTGAGTGACTCACTTAAAATTCCAAAGAGGAGATTAGACTTGGCAACTAAAGATATAAGAGAGAGTGAGCGCGTTGTGGGAAAGTGGGGAAAAGAAAGACACAGTGAGGAGCACCATTTTGCTGATGACAGGCATCAAACCCAAAGATGCAGCTTTCTGCTTTCAATATATAATGGGGAGAAAAGGTCAAGAGCTGCTAATTACAGAAATAACCTGGAATTAATCAGACGCTGTCAGCAGAATAGGTCAAGGGTGAAAGCAATGGAATTTTGGATGCTGACCTTATTGGGGTCAGGATCCTACACAGGGTTTGGTGAGAAATCCTGTTCTTGACAACAGCTCAGTGAGTCTAAATATAGTATGTAAGCTGAAACCTCAGCTTTCTAACCTCTTCTGTGCATTTTTGCCCAGAGGAACACAATTGCTGTAATGATTTAGACAGTCCCTGGTGGAAAAGTCACCTGTCAGAAAGACCTCAGATGGTCTTACTCAGGCCAATTTATCTCAGCTATCCTCCTCCTCCTTGTTCTAGGATTTACTACCTGAGAAGTGATTAAAACCACCTAAACCAGTACACCAAGGATGCCAAAAAATACTACTGATACTATTATTGAAGATAAATTGACTCCAGTTGAGTCAATTAATTGGAGCAGCTTCAGTTGAATCAATTCAATGTTACAAAGCATCATCATTCTCAAAAAATGGTAACACTAGTGAAATACTTAAGGTGAGTATGAAAATTCTGACCAGTTTTTTGAACCTGAATTTTGCATTTTTGATAAGTAGCTCTAAATATTTGTAAGATTTCTATATATTTTTATACTTATATGAGTTCATGTATTGCCTTTCCTGAATTTTTCTAGAATTTTTTCTTCCAGTTATCTTAACATTTAAACACAAAGCATCTCATCTGTAAAATATTCTATTCATATCAGATTCTATATACAGTTGCCCCTCCACATTCGTGAACTTAACATTCGCGGTTTTGAATATTCGCGGGTTTTGGGAGGGCCCCAGCCCTCCCAAAAGCAGCAACACGGGGCCTCTGGAGGCCACATGAAAGCCCTGGGCGGGAGGAGGCAGGGCTGGGGAGGCCTCCATGGGGCCTCTGGAGATGCTCCAGAGGCCCCATGAAGGCCCTGGGCGGGAGGAGGGAGGGCTGGGGAGGCCTCCATGGGGCCTTCGGAGATGCTCCGGAGGCCCCATGAAGGCCCTGGGCGGGAGGAGGGAGGGCCGGGGAAGCCTCCATGGGGCCTCTGGAGACACTCCAGAGGCCCCATGAAGGCCTTGGGAGGGAGGGGGAGGGCCGGGGAGGCCTCATGAGGCCTCCGGAGATGCTCCGGAGACTGCATGAAGGCCCTGGGTGGGAGGAGGGAGGGCCGGGGAGGCCTCCGTGGGACCTCCGGAGATGCTCCGGAGGCCCTGTTGAGGGCTTGGGTGGGAGGGGGAGGGCTGGGGAGGCATCCACAGGGCCTCAGGAGGGTCTCCAGAGGCCCCATGAAGGCCTTGGGAGGGAGGGGGAGGCAGGGGAAAGTGACTATGGGGCCTCCAGTGGCCCCATGGTTGCTTTGGTGGGGGAGGGCAGTTGTTATTTGTGGAATTTTCACATTTGCGGGGGTCTGGGGAACCTAACCCCCGCGAATGTGAAGGGACGACTATAGTTTGGTTAGAAGTACAGGGGGCTAACTTAAATTGAATCAAACCATGGTCCATCTTATCCCAGTAGCATTAATACAGTCGGCCCTCTGTATCCAAGGGTTCTTCATCCACAGATTCAGCCAACCATGGCTCAAAAAAAGGGGGGGGCTAGAATTCCAAAAATCAAACCTTGCCATTCACCATAAGGAACACCATTTTAATTACAACATTGTATATAACGGGGCTTGAGAATCCACACATTTTGGTATCCAAGGGAGAGGGCTCATGGAACCCAACCCCAGTGAATACAATAATAATAAAAGTGATGATGATGATGATGATGATGATGGTGATAAAAAATTTAAAATTTATTTGTATCCCACCCCGCTACAAAATGCAATTGGGGCAGCTTACAGCATTAAAATATACATACAAACTCCTACATCTCACCCACCCCTTAAAATATGCACAATCCTAAATATACACTGGACTGACTATGTGATGAATGTTGCTGTCCTTGAGCAATCAGGGATCACCAGCATTGAGGCCATGATATTGAGAACACAGCTGCGCTGGGCAGGGCACGTTTCTAGGATGGAGGACCATCGCCTCCCCAAATTAGTATTCTACGGTGAACTCGCCATGGGTCAGCGTAAGAGGGGCGCTCCAAAAAAGCGATACAAGGACTCCCTGAAACAACACCTCAGGCTCGGCCAAATTGATCACCAACAATGGTCCGCCCTGGCCTCACATTGGGAGGCATGGAGACGCACTATCCACAATGCTGCAGCCTTATTTGAGAGCTCACGCTGAACAAGTCTTGAAGAGAAACGACAACGCAGAAAGAATCACAACCCAATAACATCACCCAAGGAGCCCTTCTGCTGTGCTTTCTGCAACCGGACTTGTTTATCTCGGATTGGCCTTTTCAGTCATCAGCGCGCTTGAAGAAAGTGCGGGATGAGTCCTTCCTGAATCTTTGTTTGTGAAGAAAAGCCAGAGAGAGAGAAAGAGGCAAACCCCTCCATCCCACCCACCCCTTAAAATACAATTAAATAATTAAACATTTAAAACATACTTAATAATTACTAAAAAATAGTAAAAAGAACACAATAAAAAGCTGCTAATAAGATTTTTTTCTCTCTCTGATGGGTGGGGATTCAAAAAAGGTCTGCCAGAAGAGATCCCTCTTAAGAGTACTAACAGTAAGTGGTTGTCAGGGTTCCCAGCAGGATTCCTTTCCTAAACCTATCTGGAGATGCTTAAGAAGTGATCCCTGGATTTTCTGCATGGAAACCAAAATATTTACTACAAGGGTGATTACAAAAAGTTATCACCCTCCTCTCTCTCCAGCTGATATCATGGCATCACTGTGAGGAAGGGTTGAGGGTAACTTAATATTCCCATTTGAACTTATTCATAATGTCTCCAGAGGAGTGCAACCAAAATGTTGAAAGGTCTAGGAACCATGCTTTATGAGATGCAGCTTAGGGAGCTGGGTATGTTTAGCCTAAAGAACAGAAGGTTAATCGGTGATGTGATAGCCATGTTGAAATACTTGAAAGGATGTCATATTGAAGATGGAACATGCCTGTTTTCTGCTGCTCCATAGACTAGGATGGAACAATGGATTCAAACTACAGGAAAAGAGATTCCATCTAAACATTAAAAATTTCCTTGCAGTAAGAGCTATTTTGACAGTAGAGTGTGGTGGAGTCTCCTGTGGAGGTTTTTTAAACAGAGGCTGGATGGCCATCTGCTGGGAGTGCTTTGATTGTGTATTCCTGCCCGGCAGCAAGTTGGACTGGATGGCCCTTGTGGTCTCTTCCAACGCCATGATTCTATTATTCTTATAAGCATTGAGGACAGTTGTGAGTAATAAAGGACAGTACCAAATTTCTTCCTTCAGCCATTGATGTCTCATTCATTCTCAGCCAGCAGAGTATATTTGATGACATTCCATCATTTTGTGTCCTGTGGCCCTAAAGAGTGAAGCCAAGCCCAACAGACGTTTAAATAATCCATAATAGTATCAGAAGACATAGCCAAGCGAGCACCAGAGAAAAGAGCTGCTTAGAATAACAGCAACAGTTTGAATTCTGCTATTGGTCACGATGTAATTCCACTACTTCAAAGACGAACTGTGACCATCATATATAATGAAACAAAATCTTTCTAATTAAATCTGTGGCTATATTAGTTCTTTGTTCAAAAAATCTCTCTGTTCTCTATCTGAATGGGTCACAAGTATAAATACTAATTTTAAAAACTTCAAGTCTTCTATTCTATTAAAGGAGGTGGCAAGGAAGAGACTTTTCTACTGGAAAAGTGGATCAAAACAGCAGTTTATCTATTAAGAGCCATCTATCTTCCACTATAAAGCAACAGGAACCATTTCAGAAGATGGCTACTGGAGCAAATCTGTTAACAAAGGGTAAGAGAAAAAGCCCACACGAATCAGTAAAAGGAAGTCATTACTCAGTTCTCCCTACACCTTCCTGCTACATTCTGGAGTGGAGGAAGGGGTGGGAGAAGGAAGAGAATTGTTCTTGTTCTCATAGGAGTAGTAGTGAATACCGCAGAGGACACAATCAGAATTCAAAATGACCCTAACAGTTTGAAAAGCTGGCCAAAACTAACAAAATGAATTTTAACAGGGAGAAATATAGAATACAGTTGCCCCTCCACATTCGCGACTTTCACATTCGCGGTTTTGATTATTCACAGAAAGCTGCCTGCACCCACACACCCCCCGCTGCTCAACACCCCGTCCCTTCCCAAGGCAGCGAAGGGCTTATCCCGTTGTTGCCCTGGGAAGGCGGGTGGGAAGCAGCTGGTGCATTCACTCTCCACCCCCACTCCCTTCCCAAGGCAGCGAGGGGCTTCTCAGGAAGCCCGTTGCTGCCTTGGAAAGGCGGGGTGGGAAGCAGCTGGCGCCCTCCCGCTTCAACCCACTCTCTTCCCAAGGCAGCGAGGGGCTTCTCAGGAAGCTCACTGATGCTTGGGGAAGAGACTGGGGTGGAAAACCGCTCGCCCGCAGGCTCATTTCTTATTCGTGTTTTTTTCACATTTGCAGGGGTTGTCTGCCCCTAACCCCCACAAATGTGAAGGGATGACTGTACTATATTTAGGCAGAAAAAAATGAATACACAGCTATAGGCTGGGAGACACCTGGATTGACAACAATACATGTGAAAGGGATCTAGGAGTCTTAGTAGACCAGAAGCTGAACATTAGTGACAGCTAAAAAAGTCAATACGATTTTGGGCAGCATCAATAGGAATATAGTGTCTAGATCAAGGAATGTAATAGTATAACTTTATTCTCTCACCTCGAATACTGTGCCCAGTTCTGGGCACCACAAATCAAGAACGATATTGACAAGCTGAAACGTGTCCAGAGGAGGGTGCCCAAAATGGTGGGAGTTCTGGAAGCCATGTGCTATAAGGAGCAGCTTGAGGATCTGGGTATGTTTAGCCTGGAGAAGAGGTGACATGATAGCCATGTTCAAATACTTGAAAGGATGTCATATTGAAGAGAGAACAAGCTTGTTTTCTCCTACTCCAGAGACTAGGACATGGAGTAATGGAGTCAAACTACAGTAAAAGAGATTCTACCTTAAAATTAAGAATAATTTGTTTGGCATTCCTGTTAGGCAGTGGAATACATTGCCTTGGAGTATGACGGAGTCTCCTTCTATGGAGGTTTTTAAACAGAGGCTGGATGGCCATCTGTCGGGGGTGCTTCAGTCGTGTATTCTTGTATGGCAGGCGGTTGGATTGGTGGCCCTTTTGGTCTCTTCCAACTCTATGATTCTATGATTTTATTTATTTCTATCCTGCCATTTCCCCAGTCCTAGGACTCAAGGTAACTTACAAACATTAAGACTGGCATCCTGTTAGTGAATTATACTGAAGCAAATCTACATTACATCTGTGTAACTCACTTTTCTGGTTGTTGCAGAGGACCGAATCCTCTACCTCTACCTCCTTCAAACAGCAATGAGAACTCCCTGTAAATCTATCTTTTTAATTACTGCCTGCCTCTAACACAGCTACGTAGTGACCAGTTTAGAGCTAGGAACATCTGAGAAGCATCTGGGCATGTCCCCGTAGTGATATTATCCTTTAAAATCATACACTACATCTTTGTGATGCAGGATCTTGGCCTAAATATAGGTACAAGACTAAGTACCCAAAGAAATAGCTGAATTAGTCTGTTTCAATATAAAAGGGAAAGTGACACAGAGCAAGGAACCTAGTGTCACCTTTAAGACTGATTTATTTTAATATGACTCTTCTGGTCAAGAAGACGTATCTCATTAATGCGTCTGAAATACTGGACTGAAATCCATAAAACTCATCATAAAATAAATCATTAGTCTTAAAGATCATTAGATTCTCCCTTCCTTTCCTTTTTAAGATGAAGTGGTAGCACAGACAGAGATCCTGTGCAAGAGCCACCTTCCATTAGCCAAGGTGAGACATCTTCCTCAGAAAGTAGAGCGTGGTCATCTAACCCCATTCCCTCCAATGTAGGAAATTCATTACTGTGGCTTAGTCATGCTGTACAAGGACAATGGCTGCTACATAGAAGTTCCACAGAACTGGTTCAGAGGCAACTTTTCTAACTCAAGTGTAACAAGCTGTACTGACTGAAACTGCCTGTATTGCACATTTAGCCACAAGAAAGGAGCTCTCTATGTCTTGTTCCTCTATCTGGTTTTACGAGATATTTTCTCTTTCTGTCCAACTCCTTGCTTTCTCTCTCTTTTTCTCTCTGTCTCCTCTTCTTTAATAACTGAGCAAGCAGGAACAAGAAAAGATTCC
Source organism: Gambelia wislizenii (assembly GCA_030847615.1). NCBI lineage: Eukaryota > Metazoa > Chordata > Lepidosauria > Squamata > Crotaphytidae > Gambelia > Gambelia wislizenii. The sequence goes on from JAUMIR010000001.1 coordinate 372,916,944, forward strand.
AAGCAACTTTCACACATTTGAAAAGGAATTCTTCTTTGGGTGCTATGCTTCAAGATGATCACTAGCTCAAAACAGTACAGCCTCCATGCTTGGGAAGAGGGTGGTGATTTATGTTTCACCTATTTGTTGCCAATATGAAAGGTAGTATGATTGCACCAATAACCTTAAATCAGTCCACTTTTATAAACAGCTTATCAATTGCCATGAGATACTATTCAAACTTGTATAGATTTCTCCCATCTCCTTATCACATAATATTTATATATTTTTCAACAAAAAGCACGTTGCAACTAGGAGAGGAAAGAATGTCCATTTACACATCACACACACACAGAGTTGGTGACAAGGAAAAAAAAGTCACAGAAAAGACTGTACAAAGTACTGTATACAAAGTCTCAAGGGAAGGAACAAAAAGAAGGAAATATGTGACATTTCTTTTTATGATTTTGCAATGTCACAATACAATAAATGCCTATTAAGATTGGTAATCATTCCAAAACGGCATACACATTTCCTTTATATATAATTTATCCCAATGGAGAGGAAACATTTCAAATTCCTTGTTTTTGCATGAAAGAATGAAATAAATAAAAGAATGAATGAATAAATAAATAAATAAATAAATGAAGATATACATCCTTGCTGTGGTGTGGTGTTGGCCAGTGGATCCCAAGCCTGGAGAAAGGTGGGACATAAACAAAGGCAGTGAACCTTTCTTGATTTTACTTCCACTCTTCTTGCTCTAAGTTGAACACACAAGCTAGGAAAGGCTACAGTTTTAGACTGAGAATACTGGGAATGGCACGATTCTGCCCCTCTGAGTTAACTGAGTGCAAAGGATTATTGCACTTCGAACTCAGTTTGCAGTAACTGCAGTAAGCTAAGAACAAAGGGAGAATCTGGGAAGAGAAAGAAACTGGGACATTTTAAACGCAGCTGGAAAAGTGGGACAACAGAGGGTTGATTGGGACTGTCTCTGCCAAACTGGGACAATAGGGACTCAGTTAGACAGGAGGAAATACTGCACTGGGACATGCATTACCTGCAATTTGCAGCAGCAACCGTTTGTCTCCATGATTTGGGGGGGGGAGAGTTATCTGCAAAGTGATGTGCATTGACATGCACAAGGATCCCCCTCCTGTGAATCAAGATGGAAGCTTTGAATATGGGGCACTAATATTCCCCCCAACAATAACCTCTTTAACTTTAATTGGGAGGAAGGGAGATCTACCACTTGTAAAGGAGGAGGAGGAAGAGGAGGAGGAGGAGGTGTGTTTTTCTGCCTCAGCATGACAAAGAAGTGCACGGTCACTCCTTTAGAATGCCAAAATGGTGCTTCTGGACTCTGCAACAGGAAAGTCTGTCCCTGCTTGCACGACAGCCGAATCAGCTTTCAGCTTCCGCCTTTGCCCAGAATGCACAGAGCTGTGAATCAGTTGTTCACACTACCAGCAATGCTCATCTACCTGCAGTTTATCAAAAACTTCACGGAAAACCATGAAGTCTCTAAGGGCAGAGTTTATGGTGTTTTTTGCCCCTTTCCTTCCCAATATGGTGAATCTCCTGCACAACTCATTGGGACAACAGGTATTCTCAGCAAATTCTATGAGGAGTATTTTGACCAACTAGGCAAACCCTAGGAAGGTATTAAACTGTAGTACGGTTCTCTTCTACCATGTCTTTCTAAATAACCCTTACTCATGATTATAGCACAATGATCAATCTTAGCAGGCCCCAGCACATCATGAACCAGCCATTTTAAGTCCTTCTGGTAGAGGCTGTTCTGCTAAATCTAAAACACATTTCTTTTCAAATTGGGGAACTGTTCCCTTAAGTACAAAATAAACCTCTGTAGTGTAATTTACAAATCATGTCCATGGGGATAAATTGCAGTTATTCTCATGCATCATGCTGCTTTCAGTCATACCATTCATAACACATTAGGGCTGTATATCAATGATGATACAGAAGCACCTTGTATGATTGGAAAAGCAGTTTGCTTGGTGCAGGGTTTTGTCCTGATGAAATAAGAAACATATCTCCCAGAAATCTAGAAATATGAGTATTTTCCTGGACCATTTCTCAGCCCAAAGCAAATGGTGATACTGACCATATTCCATTTTTGGATTCATGCCTTGCTCACAGCTTCACTTCAGTTCTATTCATAAGCATTCTTCACATTACAGTTCCCAGAGCAGGGTACATAGATATCAACGTAACATATAAAACAACATAAAACCACTCTAAAGCTCAATTCATATCATAATCCAATTCACTAATTTAGATCACAGTTTAAGAAGCTAATACAATTACCGGTATGTCAAATTTTAAACCTTCACTCTCCTAACATCTGATTTTCCTGGACTGTTTATTTTAAAGGGGCTAGAGCTTTTCAGCTGTCCATTGTATCTATAACTTTAAGATTAGCTTTACTTGCAGTGATAATGCTAGCAAGAGATAACATTATCTCCACGGTATGGAAAGACGCTAATCTGTTGATTTTGAAGCACAACAGAGATAGAGAAGTATCGTTATAAGTATTTGGAGTTGTTTTGTTTTGGATCAGTTGGTAATCTATTTAAGTTATAAGACTTCAGCTCTCATACCACATTCTCCTGGATTTTTTAAAGGACTTCAGTTGTCTCACTTCGTGCCCAGATCTAGTACTTGAGTTGCTTACATTTTTATTAAAACTGGTTATTTACAGGTATTTGGATTTATCATATAAATAAGAAACATACAATTGTTATATGCACTTATACCCCCACCCCTACAATAATTCATTAATTGGCAATAATTCATAGATTGGCAATAACTGACAGTTCATGCCTTGGAGTGTGGTGGAGTCTCCTTCTTTGGAAGTTTTTAAACAGAGGCTGGATGGCCATCTGTTGGGAATGATTTGATTGTGTATTCCTGCATGGCAGTGAGTTGGACTGGATGGCCCTTGTGGTCTCTTCCAACTCTATGATTCTATGTAGGTCACAGTTGATCAGGACATCCACAAAAAGGGTTCATGCAAAGGTCACCAGAGACCTAAAAGAAGTAGTCTTAGAAATTCTTCAAAAACAGACACACCCAGGATTGGTTATGCAAAGCCCTCTTGGACAAGTTTTTAGGAGGAATTTGCTAATCAACTCTGGATGCATCTGGCCATGAACCATACTCTAAAACAAACAAGTGATAAGAACAACCATTATTCTGCAAAGGACTTCCTTTACACATCTGTCTACGCATAATATAAAGTTACCTCAGACCCATCAGTCTTAATGTTCCAACCATTAACAGCAATAAACCAAACCAGAGCTTCCATTGTTGAACTCTGGGAAATTCACTCCAACATTGTTCTCCACTTAAAACACCCCTTAAGGGTACAATATTGAGTATAAATATAATCCCAAAACATGTCCAAAATGTGAACAGTTTTCTACACACCATCACTCTGCCCATTTTCTGTGCTACCTCAGCATTAAGCCTGAGTATTCTTTACTGCACAAACCTCGGCTCTTTAGACAGGTAAAGTATAGCCCATCATCTCTGCAACCTATTACTTTATCCCAATAATTCCTACTGATTCTTCACTAACCTTGTGTGATTGCTTGAAATGTGAGTGTGTGTGTGAATGCTTCCATTATTATTTTCCAATAAAAACCATTTTTATTTTACTTCCTGGCATGGAGTCTCATCAGTTAGTACTGGAATACACAGGTGCATAGGTTCCACAGTTACCTGGCCTCTCACAGCCATATTTTGAGCTAATTAAAATTCTCCAAATTAATATTATAATTTGCATGACATGAGTGGATTCCACAGACCCCACACAATTTGGATAGCAAGTCATGCTTAAATAGCTAATCTATAAATAGTGGTTACAGTTGCTACTTTGCTGAAGGAAAGAGAGTAGGGCTTGGCAACTGTCACATTTGCTTGCTATCATTTGGCCTTTTAATATCCTCTATAAGGTAGGAAGAACAGTAATAAGGTAAAGATTACTGGCAATCATTAGATTGCTATTTCACAGAGTGCAAGAACTTTACAAAGTTCAAGAAGACACAAAAATAGCAGAATAAGAATGCTTAAACAAGAGAGCAAACTGGTTCTGGGACAAAGATAAATCAAATGAGAACAAAATAACCATGATTTTAATTGTTTAAGTTGTGCCTTTACTTTATTTCTGTTTTAACAGTTGATGTTGTTTGTGTTTTAAGGATATTCCTTCTTTGTTTAATGCTACTGGAAGCTACGATATATATCCAATAAATAAATAAATACACAAAAGTAATAGTGCAGCTGTTAAATTGTTCATGTTCAGGAACAGCTAAACAAAACCACAGAGTTTCCCTCTGTCATACACTTATTATATTATGAGAATGCAGGAGGGTATCCTTTCAGGTATAAATCAGGGATTGATCTTGGTTTGGTTCTCTGGTTTGTTGGGAAACAAACATTATTCGATAAACACAGAGCAAAAATGTGTTATTAACAGATACTTCTCAAGCAGCATGCACAAGCAATGTACATAGTCCTTGTTTCATGCAAATTTAACTGTTGAATCCTATATTCCTAATATCTGTGACACTCCAATATCAAGAATGCTTGTCTTAATGTTTCTCTTCATGCCCATACATTGCGGAAGGCTCCACCTACTGTACTCTTTAATCTTTCCTTTGCAATAGCCTGTTCTACATGGGGCTTATTCAGCCATTTATTCATGCGTAGGGCTAAAAGTGAGGATAGGCACATGGGTGTGCATGTAAACTCCATAACCAGATGTCATAGGCATGACCGAATTAAGGTTTTTGAAGGCCCTAGGCACTCTTGTATTCAACTCCCAGCCTTCTTGTTTTTAATTTTTGTGAATAAAAATATAAAATATCTTTATTTTGAAATTTTATTTTTCTTCCCAATTATTGTAATTTTTGTGTTACTCCTGATCTCGGAGGCCCAAAATTTTCATAGCACTTAAGCACTGTGCCTAAAATGCCTAATGGATAATGTGCCTTGGTCCAGAAGCAAGACATGCACATGTTGACCACAAAGGCTGGAAGAAGGATCTATAATTGGGTTGAACTGAATGCAGCTATAGAGATCTTTTGACTGGAACTCTGAGACACAACAGATCAGAGAACCAAACCAAGGTTGAGACTGGGTCCCCAGTCACAGGAATTCTAACTGAATTCAGATTAATAATAATAATAATAATAATAATTTATTTATATCCCGCCCCTCTACAAAATGCAATCGGGGTGGCTTACAACATTAAAATATACATCCAAAAACCTTCCATCCCACCCCTCTTAAAATACAATTAAATAATTCAAGAAATTTAAAACATACTTAAAAATACTAAAAATAAACAATAGACACTTACTGTAGCGGGGTCGGGATAAATTCCTGATGACAGGGTATCTATTCAGGAAAGGCCCGCCAGAAGAGATCTGTCTTAAGAGCTTTTTTAAAAGTTGTTTAGAGTTGTGATATGACGGATCTCATCCAGCAGGCTGTTTCATAATCTGGAAACAATAGCCGAAAAGGTCCTCTGGAAGGTTGAAAAAAGCCTAGTTTTTAAAGGTTGTAGTAAATTCCTCCCAGACGACCTGAGTGCACGGGGAGGATTATATGGAAGGAGGTGGTCCTGAAGATAGGTTGGACCCAAACCATTTAGGGCTTTAAAGGTGATAACCAGCACCTTGTACTGTAAAGTGGCTACACACTTTACTGGTCTGGCAAACCCAAAACCGAAAAACATCTTTCAGGAGTAGGCTTTATGATTAAAAACTCCATTGCCTCCAAACTCGAAACCTTGCCAACAGGACACTCTGATCGCATTATTTCCTTACGCCTCCCACATGTTGTTCTCTTTAGTATATATGCCCCAACTATGCAAGCCGACCCTGTAGAGAAAGACAAATTCTACACAGACCTACGCCAACTCATACAAAAAGTCCCTGTAGAAGATAAAATTATTACACTTGGTGACTTCAATGCCAGAGTAGGAAAGAACTCCGAAGCCTGGAAAGGTGTCTTAGGCAAGCATGGTGTTGGAAATTGCAATGATAACGGACGCCTCCTGCTAGAGTTCTGTGCAGAACAACAGCTGACTATTACAAACACAATCTTTCAGCAGAAAGATAGCTTGAAGACAACCTGGATGCATCCCCGATCCAAACATTGGCACCTCATTGACTACGTTCTAGTCTGTCAGAGAGACATTCGTGATGTCCGTCATACCCGAGTGATGCCCAGTGCAGAATGCCAAACAGATCATTGCCTCGTCAGATGTAAACTAAATCTTCATCTTAAGTTCAAACCTAAGAGGGGTGGCATCTTAAAGAAGAGACTCCAAGTCAACAATCTTCAACAAGCTACCAGGAGAGACAACTTCCAGGCAAATCTACAAACGAAACTTGAAGACCATCGTACAGATCCTTCTCCTACAGTGCTTTGGCAACATATCAAAAACAGTATCCTCCAGTCTGCAGAAGAATCCCTCGGGTTCTCCCACAAGAAAAATCAAGACTGGTTTGATGAAAACAACCAAGAGATCCAGGAGCTGTTGGCAAGGAAGAGAGCTGCTCACCAGGCATACCTCGCCCAGCCAACCTGTCATGTAAGAAAAGCAGCTTTCCACCTCACATGTAGCAAACTACAACAAAAACTCCGAGACATGCAGAACAAGTGGTGGATCAATATAGCAGAAAAGACACAACGCTGTGCAGATCTGGGTGATCATAGAGGATTTTATGAAGCTCTTAAAGCAGTGTTTGGACCTACTTATCAGGTCCAAAGCTCCTTATACAGTACAGATGGTCAAACATTAATTACTGATAAAGCCTCCATCCTAAATCGTTGGGCTGAACATTTTCAAAGTCTCTTTAGCACCAACCGAGTAGTCCAAGCCTCAGCTATCCAACATATGATACAAAAACCAATGAAAAATGAATTGGACATAGCTCCCACTTTGGAAGAGACCCTTAAGGCCATACAGCAGATGAAAAACGGCAAGGCAGCTGGGATTGATGGAATCCCACCTGAAGTTTAGAAACACGGAGGTCATGCACTCCACGAAAAATTCCACGAATTCCCTGTGAATTGCTGGGAAAAAGGGGAACTGCCATCAGACCTCTGAGATGCAGTCATCATCACCCTGTACAAGAAAAAAGGAGCAAAATCCGATTGCTCAAACTATTGAGGCATAACACTGCTCTCTATTGCTGGAAAAATCCTTGCAAGGATACTCCTGAACAGATTAGTTCCTGCTATTGCAGAAGAACTTCTCCCTGAAAGCCAATGTGGCTTCAGAGCCAATAGGAGTACTACAGACATGGTATTTGCACTTAGGCAACTGCAAGAAAAATGTAGGGAGCAGAACAAGGGTCTCTATGTAACATTTGTTGACCTCACCAAAGCCTTTGACACTGTAAGTAGAAAAGGTCTGTGGCAGATCCCGGAAAGACTAGGATGCCCCCCGCAAATTCCTTAAAATGATTATCTTGCTACACGAGGGCCAGCATGGTCAAGTCAGATATGGCGATGCTCTTTCAGAGCCCTTTTTAATAAGTAATGGAGTGAAGCAAGGTTGTGTTCTTGCACCAACTTTATTTACAATCTTCTTTAGCACGATGCTCCAAAGGGCTATGGCAGAGCTTGAAGAAGACGACGGCATCTATATACGCTATCGTACTGATGGTAGCTTGTTTAACTTAAGCCGTCTGAGGGCTCACACTAAGACTCTAAACTATCTAGTGCGTGAGCTGCTCTTCGCCGATGATGCTGCCCTTGTTGCCCACACAGAAGCAGCTCTGCAGCGCCTAACATCCTGCTTTGCAACAGCTGCAGAGCTGTTTGGGCTAGAAGTCAACCTGAAGAAAACAGAAGTTCTTTACCAGCCTGCACCACAGGACGAACACCACCATCCCCACATTGCCGTCGGCAAATCAGTGCTCAAGTCCGTTCAGCAGTTCTCCCACCTGGGAAGCATCATCTCCTCAGATGCCAAGATTGACAAAGAGATCAATCACAGATTAGCAAAGGCATATAGTGCATTTGGAAGACTTCACAAAAGAGTCTGGAGCAATAAACACCTGAGGCAAAGCACAAAAATCAGTGTGTATAGAGCCATCGTACTGTCTATCCTCCTTTATGGATCTGAAACATGGGTCACCTATCGCCACCACCTACGACTCCTCGAGCGCTTACATCAGTGCTGTCTACGCACAATCCTAAATATACACTGGACTGACTATGTGACGAATGTTGCTGTCCTTGAGCAAGCAGGGATCACCAGCATTGAGGCCATGATATTGAGAACACAGCTGCGCTGGGCAGGGCACGTTTCTAGGATGGAGGACCATCGCCTCCCAAAAATACTACTCTACGGTGAACTCGCCACGGGTCAGCGTAAGAGGGGCGCTCCAAAAAAGCGATACAAAGACTCCCTGAGACAACATCTCAGGCTTGGCCAAATTGATCACCAACAGTGGTCCGCCCTGGCCTCACATCGGGAGGCATGGAGACGCACTATGCACAATGCTGCAGCCTTATTTGAGAACTCACGACAAAGAAGTCTTGAAGAGAAACGACAATGCAGAAAGAATCACAACCCAATAACATCACCCAAGGAGACCTTCTGCTGTGCTTTTTGCAACCGGACTTGTTTATCTCGGATTGGCCTTTTTAGTCATCAGCGCGCTTGCAGAAAGCGCGGGATGAGTCCTTCCTGAATCTTCGTTTGCGAAGAAAAGCCAGAGAGAGTACTGGGCCCAGAAACTAATGGGAAGCCAGTGAAGTGAGCTTATGATCGGTGTTATATGGTCTCTTCCAGATGTACCTGAGACCAGCCTGGCTGCCACATTCTGTACTAGTTGAAGTTTCCAGACCAAGCATGAGGGTAGCCCCATGTAGAGTGCATTATAGAAATCATCCGGATATAAATACATTTATAGACCCCGTCATCAGACTTTTGAACGCAATGCATGAAGATTTTACCTTCAGATGCTAAGTAACATTTGAGGGTAACATTTAGCCCTACTTGTTATCAGGTGAATGTCTGAACAGGATTAACACCTATTGAAGCATGATACGTACCCAAAGGAACTGCACAGTTACATCAGATTTTGTCATTCCTGCAGAATACTAGGATCTCTAGTTTGATTATACAGTCGTCCCTTCACATTCGCGGGGGTTCCGTTCCGCGGACCCCCGCAAATATGAAAAAACCGCGAATAACGACACCCCTCCCCCCTCCCTCCCCAGGCCTTCGCGGGGCCTTCCTAGGCCCCGCGGAGGTCTCCAAGGCCGTCCCTCCCTCCCTCCCCAGGCCTTCGCGTCTCCGGAGGCCCCAGGATCGCCTCCCCAGCCCTCCCCACCCCGTCCCCAGGCCTTCCTGGGGCCTCAGGAGCGTCTCCGGAGGCCCCAGGATCGCCTCACCAGCCCTCCCCACCCCGTCCCCAGGCCTTCCTGGGGCCTCAGGAGCGTCTCCGGAGGCCCCAGGATCGCCTCCCCAGCCCTCCCCACCCCATCCCCAAGCCTTCCTGGGGCCTCCGGAGCGTCTCCGGAGGCCCCAGGATCGCCTCCCCAGCTCTCCCCACCCCTTCCCCAGGCCTTTCTGGGGCCTCCGGAGATGCTCCGGAGGCCCCAGGATCGCCTCCCCACCCCGTCCCCAGGCCTTCCTGGGGCCTCCGGAGCGTCTCCGGAGGCCCCAGGATCGCCTCCCCAACCCTCCCCAGGCCTTTCTGGGGCCTCCGGAGCGTCTCCGGAGGCCCCAGGATCGCCTCCCCAGCCCTCCCCACCACGTCCCCAGGCCTTTCTGGGGCCTCCGGAGCGTCTCCGGAGGCCCCAGGATCGCCTCCCCAGCCCTCCCCACCGCGTCCCCAGGCCTTCCTGGGGCCTCCGGAGCATCTCCGGAGGCCCCAGGATCGCCTCCCCAGCCCTCCCCACCCCGTCCCCAGGCCTTTCTGGGGCCTCCGGAGACGCTCCGGAGGCCCCAGGATCGCCTCCCAAGCCCTCCCCACCGCGTCCCCAGGCCTTCCTGGGGCCTCCGGAGCATCTCCAGAGGCCCCAGGATCGCCTCCCCAGCCCTCCCCACCCCGTCCCCAGGCCTTCCTGGGGCCTCCGGAACGTCTCCGGAGGCCCCAGGATCGCCTCCCCAGCCCTCCCCACTCCGTCCCCAGGCCGTTCTGGGGCCTACGGAGATGCTCCGGAGGCCCCAGGATCGCCTCACCAGCCCTCCCCACCCCGTCCCCAGGCCTTCCTGGGGCCTCAGGAGCGTCTCCGGAGGCCCCAGGATCGCCTCCCCAGCCCTCCCCACCCCGTCCCCAAGCCTCCCGGGGGCCTCCGGAGCGTCTCCGGAGGCCCCAGGATCGCCTCCCCAGCTCTCCCCACCCCGTCCCCAAGCCTTTCTGGGGCCTCCGGAGATGCTCCGGAGGCCCCAGGATCGCCTCCCCAACCCTCCCCAGGCCTTTCTGGGGCCTCCGGAGCGTCTCCGGAGGCCCCAGGATCGCCTCCCCAGCCCTCCCCACCACGTCCCCAGGCCTTCCTGGGGCCTCCGGAGCGTCTCCGGAGGCCCCAGGATCGCCTCCCCAGCCCTCCCCACCGCGTCCCCAGGCCTTCCTGGGGCCTCCGGAGCGTCTCCGGAGGCCCCAGGATCGCCTCCCCAGCCCTCCCCACCCCGTCCCCAGGCCTTTCTGGGGCCTCCGGAGACGCTCCGGAGGCCCCAGGATCGCCTCCCAAGCCCTCCCCACCGCGTCCCCAGGCCTTCCTGGGGCCTCCGGAGCATCTCCAGAGGCCCCAGGATCGCCTCCCCATCCCTCCCCACCCCGTCCCCAGGCCTTTCTGGGGCCTCCGGAGATGCTCCGGAGGCCCCAGGATCGCCTCCCCAGCCCTCCCCACCCCGTCCCCAGGCCTTCCTGGGGCCTCCGGAGCGTCTCCGGAGGCCCCAGGATCGCCTCCCCAGCCCTCCCCACCCCGTCCCCAGGCCTTCCTGGGGCCTCAGGAGCGTCTCCGGAGGCCCCAGGATCGCCTCCCCAGCCCTCCCCACCCCGTCCCCAAGCCTTCCTGGGGCCTCCGGAGCGTCTCCGGAGGCCCCAGGATCGCCTCCCCAGCTCTCGCCACCCCGTCCCCAGGCCTTTCTGGGGCCTCCGGAGATGCTCCGGAGGCCCCAGGATCGCCTCCCCACCCCGTCCCCAGGCCTTCCTGGGGCCTCCGGAGCGTCTCCGGAGGCCCCAGGATCGCCTCCCCAACCCTCCCCAGGATCGCCTCCCCAGCCCTCCCCACCACGTCCCCAGGCCTTCCTGGGGCCTCCGGAGCGTCTCCGGAGGCCCCAGGATCGCCTCCCCAGCCCTCCCCACCCCGTACCCAGGCCTTTCTGGGGCCTCCGGACACGCTCCGGAGGCCCCAGGATCGCCTCCCAAGCCCTCCCCACCGCGTCCCCAGGCCTTCCTGGGGCCTCCGGAGCGTCTCCGGAGGCCCCAGGATCGCCTCCCCATCCCTCCCCACCCCGTCCCCAGGCCTTTCTGGGGCCTCCGGAGATGCTCCGGAGGCCCCAGGATCGCCTCCCCAGCCCTCCCCACCCCGTCCCCAGGCCTTCCTGGGGCCTCCGGAGCGTCTCCGGAGGCCCCAGAATCGCCTCCCCAGCCCTCCCCACCGCGTCCCCAGGCCTTCCTGGGGCCTCCGGAGCGTCTCCGGAGGCCCCAGGATCGCCTCCCCAGCCCTCCCCACCCCGTCCCCAGGCCTTTCTGGGGCCTCCGGAGACGCTCCGGAGGCCCCAGGATCGCCTCCCAAGCCCTCCCCACCGCGTCCCCAGGCCATCCTGGGGCCTCCGGAGCGTCTCCGGAGGCCCCAGGATCGCCTCCCCATCCCTCCCCACCCCGTCCCCAGGCCTTTCTGGGGCCTCCGGAGATGCTCCGGAGGCCCCAGGATCGCCTCCCCAGCCCTCCCCACTCCGTCCCCAGGCCGTTCTGGGGCCTCCGGAGATGCTCCGGAGGCCCCAGGATCGCCTCACCAGCCCTCCCCACCCCGTCCCCAGGCCTTCCTGGGGCCTCAGGAGCGTCTCCGGAGGTCCCAGGATCGCCTCCCCAGCCCTCCCCACCCCGTCCCCAAGCCTTCCTGGGGCCTCCGGAGCGTCTCCGGAGGCCCCAGGATCGCCTCCCCAGCTCTCCCCACCCCGTCCCCAGGCCTTTCTGGGGCCTCCGGAGATGCTCCAGAGGCCCCAGGATCGCCTCACCAGCCCTCCCCACCCCGTCCCCAGGCCTTCCTGGGGCCTCCGGAGCGTCTCCGGAGGCCCCAGGATCGCCTCCCCAGCCCTCCCCACCACGTCCCCAGGCCTTCCTGGGTCCTCCGGAGCGTCTCCGGAGGCCCCAGGATCGCCTCCCCAGCCCTCCCCACCGCGTCCCCAGGCCTTCCTGGGGCCTCCGGAGCGTCTCCGGAGGCCCCAGGATCGCCTCCCCAGCCCTCCCCACCCCGTCCCCAGGCCTTTCTGGGGCCTCCGGAGACGCTCCGGAGGCCCCAGGATCGCCTCCCCAGCCCTCCCCACCGCGTCCCCAGGCCTTCCTGGGGCCTCCGGAGCGTCTCCGGAGGCCCCAGGATCGCCTCCCCAGCCCTCCCCACCGCGTCCCCAGGCCTTCCTGGGGCCTCCGGAGCGTCTCCGGAGGCCCCGTGGACGCCTCCCTGGGCCTCCCCGCTCCCTCTATGTCTTTCACGGGGCCTCTGGAGGCCCTGTGTCGCGGTTTTGGGGGGGCCCGGGGGGCCCCCCCCAAAACCGCGAATAACCGAAACCGCGAATGTCAAGTTCGCGAATGTGGAGGGACAACTGTATATGTTGAATCTGAAGGTATACTAGGGCTTATTAAAGTTTGGGGGGGTGTAAAAAAATGAGACATGGTTTGCTGAGATGTCCTATGGTTTGAAGGGCAAACTTCCTCCTCTATTCTTTAACAATAGTTACAGAGTTATAGTGCAAAAGGCATTTCACTGATTCACTTTAGCGTTGGAACTCTATTTTTTAAAATAAGAAACAAAAAATAAGAGATGGAGAAGTTTGTGCCAACATGTCTTGGAATTAAAAAAGACACACACACCTGTGGGGGGGTTAAACTTTTATAGTGGGGTGCCAGTATAAACTTTTATATAACTTTTATATAACTTTTTAAATAACTTTTATAAACTTTTATAGTGGGGTGCCAGTAATTGCCAAACACAGTCTGGGACAACAGAAACACAGGGCTTATCAACAAGGACTAAATACCCCAGCATGCCCCCATTCCAGAGCTCTGCAGTCCATATGACACAGGACTTTTGCCCCAATCTGCCCACAGGCAGATATGTATCTGGGATGGGGGCAAGCTGAGGTAGGGCACAATAAACTGTGATAAGAAAATGCAATGCTCAGCACTGCCAGGACAGAATGGATCAGGCCCCGCATATTTGCAGAAGCCCATCTTGGCATACTGTCGCTCATAGTTGCCTGGCTCTCCTAGAAGGTTGTTCACATGCAGGGTGCCTTCAGTCACATGTTGTGGTCCTCCTGCCTGGCTTCCAGCCAGCAGAAAAAAATGGCGGCAGCTGCAATGAAGGCCCAACGTTCTTATTTGGATGCCAGCCTGTTTTCTCTAGGTAATGGGGCAGTTCTGGAGTCAGATTATCATAACTGGTATAGATAAGCCTGGATATTAAAAAAATAAAAATCTGTTGACTGCAGCAGCAAATGCTGCAACTTCACAACACATTTGTCCCATTTGGAGCAGACCTGGGGTTCTTTCACATTAATTAATCACAGCACTATGATTTTACTTTAACTGCCATAGTAAAATCCCAAGGAATCATGGGATGTGCAATTTAGGGAGGGGTATATAGACTTCTCAGCCAGATTGTGCTTGACCAAAGCCATGGAAGTTAAAGTGGAATTACTGCACTATAATTGTATAATGTGAAAGGGCCCGATATAGCACTGTAGTGAAGATACATCTTCAGTGTTGACCTACACAAGTGCATGTATAGGTATCAATACTAAGATGCCTCTCCTTGTCAAACTTGAATATTTGCCTTGTAGTCTCCTCTGAGAGGAGACTAAAGCTTGAGCACACAATAAGAATTTTTAAAAGGCATCTATAATGTCTTCACAGAAGCAAAAGAGTGACAAAGTAAGGAAGGACAGTGTTTTATCAGAAATAGGTCTAAGAAAATTGGGACAGTTCCTAGTGAATAAAGACTGCTAGAGTACGTGAGTAGCAATTTAGAATGTTCCCCGCCCCCCAAAATATGCTTTTTATTTTATCCAGGAATTGTTTTGCAAACAAATAATTTCATGTGTTTCTGAACAAACTGCAGTGAAGACTGATACAAGTAAGAATTTTAGCAGCAGAAACAACTTCCTTTACTGTATTGTGATAGCGTTCTATACTCCAATTCCTCTTGTTCCCTCCTCCCTCTACCCCATTTTTAAGTTTGTCTCTGTAGAATTTCTATAATCTGTCATTCAAACTGACTAGACTTTTGAAGATGCTTGGGGAGACACAGAGAAGTAATAAAAAGGGGGAAGGAGAAAGGGAGATGGACAAAACAGAAGAGTAATGAAGTGTGTGTGTGTGTGTGTGTGTGAGAGAGAGAGAGAGAGAGAGAGAGAGAGAGAGAGAGAGAGAGACTTATTTCAGGAAGATTTGCTGGAACTACTGAGTACACTTTTCTGAATGCTCTGAAAATGTTGAAGAGTTCTGAAAAAGAACTACACTTCCAGAATACCTACATTTTCCTATGCTATAGCTGTTATGGCTGTTCAACAATCCCATGTCATATGTTCTATACATATTCCTAAAGGAATTTTCAAATCAATCTGGTAAACCATTCCATTCTTACAGACACAGAATTAGGAAAGTTAATGAAAAATTCCACTAGGGGCTTGACTATACCAAATCCAAACTCCAAATCCAACTCCAAATCCGCCCAATAATGGCACACGATGTGCAGCCTTTCCCCCAAATTTGGTGCTATTGTGACACATGCTGTATGTCATGTCCCTGGTGCCATATAGATATTTAGGAAGATTTGTTTGCAGTATTAGTTAGCTAGTTGTGTCAGGAGTTAGAGACTGAACTCCATTATGAAATGGCCAAACAACTGCAAAATCATGCTGAGTCATAATGGCTGACACCATGAACTAAAAGTCATGCCTAGTCAGGCCACTAGAGGGCAATGTCCTGTATATATATATATGTGTGTGTGTGTGTGTGTGTGTGTGTGAGAGAGAGAGAGAGAGAGAGAGAGCTAGTCCAAAGCTCACTCTCTTCTTGTGAATGCTGATGCCTGGTGAAGCAGTTTGTCCTTCAATTGTAAATATTTGTACATATTGCAACTGCTTGACTTTGAAGATAAAAGTGCCTCCTGCTTATTTGGACGTCAAACACTCTGTGTGTGATATTCTTGGGAATGGGTTGCTACTAAGTCTGCTGAGATAGATTTTTGGCTTCTGCCTGGGATTGAGTGTCGTATCATCCCCTGACAAGTTAGCATGCTTGGGCCTACTAGCAGTTGCACCAGAGACTTGACATGAGCAGAAGGCATGATGGGAGGCTGGGGGGAAGATTGATATGCGTTAGTGAAAGGCTGTACAGTGTGTCAAGGCTGTTTCTCCTGGGAATGTTTAAGGAGTATTGCATGGAGTTGATAGTACCAACTAACCAGGTGGTGGGTGGAGGGGAAACAAAAGCTAAGGAATGTATTATCGAAGGGCCTTTGGCCACCAATTTTCAGATCTGTCAATGCACTGTTACTGTTTGCATCTATATCCTGAGTTAATAAAGCATTTCAACTGATGCCTGTTGTTCTGATGAGTGGATGTTGACAGAGTTCATCACACTGTAGGGCCCTATTTGCACCAGGCTCAGGGAATACCTCCATAATCCTGGTTTTAGATTACCCATAGTTTTATCCCAAATTTGCTGGAAACTCCAGAGAAAACTGCTGTGTGAATGAGCCATCCATACCAGATCAGGAGGAGTGGGGAGAGGAAGGATAAGTGCTATCTGAAGTGCCACCATTTCCCCCTCCTCGGCACCACTTCTGATTCCAAATGCAGAGCCCCAGTGGTAGTAACTGTTTCTGAGGTTAGAACCCCCAGCAAGCCCTGCTATTGTGAGGCTAGCTGCCCATTTTGGCTTCAAACAGGCTGGAGCTTTGCTTTTCCATAGTGCACATGCTTTTCCATAGTGTACTGCTGGAGCTTTGCTTTTCCATAGTGCACATTCAACCCTCTGAGCTCTGGGAAAATCAATCCCCAGGGTTAGCTGCCTGGTCTGGCGTCAGAGAGGCTTCTACCACTGGAGTTTTGGTTCCCTGAAGCTCAGAAGGGCAATTGTAAATAAAGCACTGGTGGTAATCAGCCTCTCTGAAGCCAGTTTGGGCACCCACATCGCAAGTATGCTGCCTTTTGTGGCTTCAGAGAAGGCAATTACCATTGGGGCTTTGATTTTACCAGTGCACAATCACCCAGGAAATGCAAAGCACCAGTGGGAGTCACCCAGTCTGAAAGCAGAACAAGTGTCCACTCTGCCATTCTGAGTAAACCACTCGTTCTGGCTTCAGAGAAGGTGACAACTATAAGAGCTTTGATTTTCCCAGAGCTTAGAGTCAAGTGTGAGTAACAGGAAGCCAAGTAAAACCCCAATGCAAATTCAGGCTTTGGCAGCTGTGGCACTGAAATCCAGGCCAAAATAGTCCAAATGACATGCGCTGCAGCTCTGGGCCAAAGTAGTCCGAATCCCATCTGGATTTTACCTTCTCCCGTGTCATCAAGTCCTATATTAAGCTTATACTAAAAAGATTTTTTTAAAAAAAAAAATAAGGTGATTACAGTCTTGTTGAAAGGGAATGCTTACTACATTTATTGTAATTTAATTCTAAAATGATGTCTACATTTACCTTATATTATTACATGAAAAAAACCTCAATGGAAGGAAGTGAAAAATCTCACACATGATTTTTATCTTTCCCCTGCCCACCCTTGTCCCTGTTTTGAACTTAGAAGAGAAGGAAAACATGCATTTTTCACCCACCCATCCACTGAAAAGGAATGAGTGAGATTAAAATAAATCCATATACAAAGGAAAGACGCAAGAAACAAAGTGCTCCTACAGTGGTACAATTGCAATAAAGGGAGCAGGAGCAAGAACAGTTGATACCAAAACTGGGCTACACCCTGTCTCATACTCCAACCACCAAACAATGGATATAAACCAAAGAATGAAGAAATGTCAATCCAAGCACCAAGCAATCTTAAAAGTGATGCCTACAACATTTTAAACAACCAGCACTCCTCCCCCTACTTCCAGAAGCTCAATATGAGGGATTAATGGGAAGGTAACTATGGTTTGATTGAATAGGGAAAGGGTACACCCAAGTAGCACCAACAAGGTAAAGCATGGCAAGAAGAAAAATGGCAGGAGTTTTGATGTCCATCCATGGAGTTCATACAAGTGCAAGTGAATGTGTGAAATAAAAAAGGGGGGACTTTTCTGTTGTTATTTGCCATCAAGCTGACTTTGACTTATGGTGACCCTATGAATGAGAGACCTCCATGCTTCCCAGCAATCCAGGGCCGGTTTAAGGAATTTGGGGGCCCCCAGCAATGCTTTATTTTGAGGCCCCCATATGTTTATCACAGGTAAATGTAACCTAACATATTCACTGTACAGGATGTTCAGATTACAGTAGGACCCCCGTATCCATGGATTCATTATCCATGGGACACAAAACAGCACACCTACCATAGAGTCTTCCTAGAAAATGTGTCCTCCCTAGCCGTTTTCTAGGCCCTCCAAAGTTCTATGGTATTTTAAACCAGAAGGCCCATTATTTAAAATAGTGTTCACTATTATTCATGGTTTTCAGAATCCACGCCCCCCCCCCGAACCAATCCCCAGTGGATAAGAGGGGCCTACTGTATTACATAATTTGCCACCAATAATTTAGTTTAAAAACTATATTATAGGCACTAACATAATATTTTTTGTTTATTAGCAATTAACGTAATGGTGTAGATTTCCTCAAAGAAAAGAAAGAGTGGACTACAAGCTAAACATGAGTTAGCAGTGTGATGCAGCAGCAAAAAATGCCAATGCGATTCTAGGCTGCATTAATAGGAATAGTGTCTAGATCAAGGGAAGTAATAGTATCACTCCATTCTGCTTTGGTCAGACCTCACCTGGAATACTGTTTCCAGTTCTGGGCACAACAATTCAAGAAAGATACTGAGAAGTATGGCGGGAGGTCTGGAAGCCATTACGCCCTATGAGGAAAGGCTTAGGGAGCTGGGTATGCTTAGCCTGGAGAAGAGAAGGTTGAGAGGTGATGTGATAGCCATGTTTAAATATTTGAAGGGATGTCATACTGAGGAAGGAGCAAGCTTGTTTTCTGCTGCTCCAGAGATAAGGACATGGAACAATGGGTTCAAACAACAGGAAAAGAGATTCCACCTTTATATTAGGAAGAATCTCCTGACAGTAAAAGCAGTTTGGAAGTGGAAAATGCTGCTGCTCCCTTAGAGTGTGGTGGAATCTCCTTCTTTGGGTTTTTTTAACATAGGTTGAATGGCCATCTGTCAGGAATGTTTGGATTGTGTGTTCCTGCAGGGCAGAAGCCAATTGGATGGGATGGCTGTTGGGGTCCCTTCCAGCCCTATGATTCTAGGCTGCATTCAGAGTCTGGGAAAGTTACTCTTGGATTATACCTGCAATAATAATAATAATAATAATAATAATAATATAAAATTTATTTATACCCCGCCCCTCTGTTAAAAACAATTGGGGTGGCTTACAAAAATTAAAATACAAATACAGACTAAAATCCCTAAACACCAGCCACCCCCACCCTCCCCCATAAAAAGAAACTAAATCAATATAAATTAAAAACAACTAATCTAAAATCACATTTAAAAATAATAAATAAATAATAAATAGCCAGCAGATTAAAAAAGAGGCCAGGAGTTCCTGAGGCCGGGATCTGATTAGGAAAGGCCTGCCGAAATCCCCCTGCCAGCACCCTTCTCAAGGTCTGGTTGCATTGTTCCTTTTCCAGCATTCTCTAGCCCAGTGGTTCTTAACCTGGGGTCTGAAATGTCCTCACAACGGGTCCACAAAGGCTTGAAGGCTGCTTGGCCCACCTCCTCCCTGTAGTGGAGTAGCCACGTGACAGGAACCAAGGCAAAGGCTGGCTGGCTTGGCCTGCACATTGCCATTCAATCCACTCCAGCCACAAACATGCAGGAAGAAGCAAGAGTGCCTCTAAGGGAAAGTTTAATGGATGGTGTAATTATATTGTTGTTGTTAGCTATTATTATTCGGGTTTTAAATCTTGAGTTAAGTCTTGGGGCAACAAAAGATATTTAAAGGGGGGTTCCTGGTAAAGAAAAGGTTAAGGACCACTGCTCTAGGCCAATGCCTCTCACATAACACTAATGGGATACTGGTGTTTTAGTGACAACAATAAAACCATTGTTCCCAGTAATATTACTTCAAATTTTAAATTACAGTATATTCTTTATATTCTTCTGTTAAAAGAGCTAGAGTGTTGTAGAAGTTTCAGCATTGCACTATGAATATGGAGACCAGGGTTTGAAATCCTTACTCAGCCATGAATGCCCACTGGGTGACCTTGGGCAAGTCACACTCTCTCAGCCTCAAAGGGAACCAAAGGCACCCCCCCTTTGAACAAATCTTGCCTAGAAACCCCCATGGTAGGTTCACCTTAGTCAGAAATGACTTGAAGGCACATAGGCAAACACACACACATTCCTTTTGCAGGCTGAACTCAGTTGGCAGCAAGGGGAGGAAGCTGAAGAAGATCAAGGGGTGAAGGGAGGGGTAGAGAAAACAGGCATGTTAAGAGCAGGTAGAAAGACGGATGGAGGGGATCTGTGTGGAAGGGAAGGGAAGGGGAGGGGAGGGGAGGGGAGGAAGGAAGGAAGGAAGAAAGAAAGAAAGAAAGAAAGAAAGAAAGAAAGAAAGAAAGAAAGAAAGAAAGATGCCCTTTCTGAGGGAGACAACCCTCACATTCCCTGTCTCTCTCTCACACACACACACACACTCTCTACGACGTCAAACTCCCTCCAGCTTCTGCCATGGAGGGCTGCTGTTTCTTTCTCTTTCTCTTTAGTTTTGGAGAGGCTGTTTTGTTTGTTTTTTAAAAAGCCAGCAGGAGGTTTTCGGAGGAGGAGGGTAGGAGGGAGCTCCTACCAGCTGTCTCCTGGCTATCACCTTCATCAGATTAAGGAGGGCAGCACGGGGCTCACCCACTCCCTGCCAATGCTGATTTGGCAGACAAGTTAAACTGGCCCTGTAGCAATCAACTACCTTGCTCAGGTATTGCAGACTTAGGGCTATGGCTTCTTTCATTGAGTTTATCCATGAGCAGTGTGGTTTTCCTCTTTTCCTACTGCCTTATACCTTACCAAATATTATTGTCTTTTCTCGTGAGTCATGTCTTCTCACGATATGGCCAAAGTAGAAAAGTCTCAGCTTCGTCATCCTGGCGTCTAGGGAGAGTTCAGGCTTGATTTGTTCTAGGACTCATTTATTTTTTGTTTTTTAGCAGTCCACAATATCCATAGACCTATTCTACAGCACTACATTTCAAATGAGTTGATTTTTCCTCCTGTCAGCTTTCTTTACTGCCCAGTTTTTTTACAAACATACAGAGAAATCAGAAACACTATGGCCTGGATGATTTGGAATTTAACGATGACTTTGGTCATCATTAAATTTTAGGCTGCATCAATAGAAGTATAGTGTCTAGATCAAGGGAAGTAATAGTGCCACTCTATTCTGCCTTGGTCAGGCCTCACCTAGAATACTGTGTCCAGTTCTGGGCACCACAATTCAAAAAGGATATTGACAAATTGGAGTGTGTCCAGAGGAGGGCGACTAAAATGGTGAAAGGTCTGGAAACCATGCCTTATGAGGAAAGGCTTAGGGAGCTGGGTATGTTTAGCCTGGAAAAAAGACGGTTAAGGGGTGATATGATAGCCCTATTTAAGTATTTGAAGGGGTGTCACATTGAGGATGGAGCAAGCTTGTTTTCTGCTGCTCCAGAGACTAGAACACGAGCAATGGATGCAAGCACCAGGAACAGAGATTCCACCTCAACATTAGGAGGAACATTTTGACAGTAAGAGCTGTTCGACAGTGGAACACACTCCCTCAGAGCGTGGTGGGGTCTCCTTCCTTGGAGGTCTTTAAACAGAGGCTGGATGGCCATCTGTCAGGGATGCTTTGATCGAGATTTCCTGCATGGCAGGGGATTGGACTGGATGGCCCTTGTGTTCTCTTCCAACTCTACAATTCTATGATTCTATGATAGTTAAGGAAATGTCATTAGACTCAAGGATCTTATCTAGTTCTTTTTTATCACTTCTCTCACTGTGTTGTTTTTCCAGCTTCCCCTTGCCCGTTGTCTTTCTTTCCTGCCCGTGCCTCTGCACTATTGAACAGGACACTGAAGCCTTCCTCCTCTTGCCCCTACCACCTTCCATCCTGTTTGCATTGCTCCTTCTTGTGATTCACACTGCTTGCAACTGCCACTATGGACTCTAGCAAAGATGACATGGGAAGAAACAGGTGGTGTACAATTTAGTAAACATAAATGCTACCCCTCCCCCCAATATCATTTCCTGGAAAATGCCCTCAAAATTACATTCAGTTTTGTTGTGGAGGGATACTTCAAATCCTGGTGTATTTTTTAAAAAAACATAACTTAGCCTAATTAATATCAACACCTTCCTTCCACCCTCTTCAGATACCCTTAGCGTGGCGATGCAGACACATCTGCTAGTTTCTGCAGAGAATATCTCCTTTATTCACCAGGCACTTGTGGCTGCACAGACATTAGAAGAAGGTTCTGTTTCAGTTTGTCTGAACCACACACTTGCCTTGTTTTTTCCCCCCATATGTAAGCAAGTCTCCACATACTTCAGTAAAGTGCATAAAAGATAGATGTCTCAGTAAATAAGCCATAAGGCTGTAAAAGAACTGTTACTATTGCTGTCAATACACTAAGCTGCCCTTCTAGGACTCATTATTTGCACTCAGTTCCTTTTTGCAGTTTTTTTCCTTGATGTTTGGGATGTAAAGAATATTCACAGATTGACTGAAAAAAGTCTGTCTCCATCAGATTTTTACCACTGCATGAGAGTGAAAGCAATCTTGTTAGCAATTGTCATCATAATCACCATCGTTGTCATTAATTATGGAAAGCATTGCATTTTTGCTGTATTTTGTTCGACATACCTTTCACTGTTGCACAAAAATCCTCCATGAAATGTTTTATTAAACAAGTCCCATCATTTGAAAAAAATATTTTAGATGGGGAAGGGCAGGGTGTAACCCCACTCCCAAGGCACCCCACTTCTGGAATGTTAGCATTGGCTATAGGCCTCAGAAACTGGCCACGCTTGGTTCATTATTGTGGCGTTTTACAAGGGAAAAGACAGGATGGTCTCAGGAAAGGTCATTTCTGGTTTTTCCCTGGAAAGGAAGGCCTGGGGCTAAGAAGCCAAAAGACACATTCCACATAAATGGGAAGTTAATGGATGGGAGAAACCCTTTTGTACTTGCTGATTGTGAAATTTCCTCTTCTCAGCTCCCAACCTAAAAGAAGTTGCTCAAAGCTGTTAAAATTCAATCATTGGACATTAAGAAACACATTTAGCATCTTCCTCACCTTTTGTCAAGACCAGGAAACTCATTGTGCAATCCATGAAGGCTCATGGAATCCATTGTTTCAACCCATGAAACAACCAATCCCCTCAGGTGTATTTGGAGGTATAAAAGACCCCCCAAGATATGCCTCTTTGCGCACATCCAGTAACAGGGGGACACTCTGTTGCTATGTGTTGCCACATGCAGTTTCCTCCATCCACTCTGCTAGATTGACTACAGGACAGATCTGTATCACCTCAAGATCCTCTTGCTACCCCCTATCCAAGTTTTCCTACTGTTTCTTTCTATAGCCTTGAGTGAATGCTTCTTCTGGGTGAATGTGTGTGTGTTTGGTGTTATTTTTGAACTCCTTAATTAAAAAAAAACATACTTAATTTTAAATGTGTACTATGTATTCCATCCAGACTAGTACTGGTATAATTGGTTTAAAAAGATTCCATTGTTACCCCCTTTTGCATAGCTAAGTCGAGTTGCTGCTAATTTCCCCAACATATTAGAAACTTTATATTTTCTTGGAATTTTCCAAGGAGCATTTTGGGTAACAAGGGGGTGGAAATTCTGATCCTTGTCCAGTAAGGAGATCACTTTCATTCTCCCAGGAGATTTCTTCATGTATGGAGGATGTTTCTCAACGCAATGAGAATAAGACAAGAGATGATATGCTTGAGGATTCAATGCACTGGTAGTCTGGATGAATTATATATCAGAATTTCAAACTGGGAGTCATTAAAGTAGCATTGGTTCTAGGTACCCTGATAACAGTATGGTCTGGAGTGTTTATATTACCAGCTTCATCTGGTGGTCCAGCATGCGGCCACTGCTGGAAGACAGAGGTACTGCTGCACTCACTATGCTTTGATGACTACTTGAATAATTTATTGTGATGTGCTGTATCTGAGGCTACCTCTGAAGATGGATTGGGAATTTCAACTAGTTTAGAATATACCTGCCCAACTGATGTCAGGCATAGAACAGCTGCCTGGAAACATCATAATCAGTTACTACCTTAATGAGAAAAATATTCAGGGGTAGCCATATTGGCTGTGCAGCAAAATACAACAAAATCCAATAATCACAAACAGTAATACCTTTTTTTGGCCAACTCCAAAGAATAAAATTAATGCTGCAAGCTTTCAAAGCTTCACTAGCTTCTTCATCAGGCAAAGATGTTAAAAATCATACAGGAGGAAAATGGTGACAATGTTGATGACCAACCTTGAAATAATGAGGCCAGACCTAAAATCCATTTAATTGAATTAAGCCTGGGGAACCAAAATGGGGGGAGTAACCTGATATGGGTCCAGCTGTGGACCAGGAATCAACCTGTGACTAGCCTCCCCAGCACTTCCTTGGGCGAAACACCAGACCCCAAGAGCAATCCAACAATCATTGGTTGCTACTCAGACAGTAATTTACTGGAAGGCAAACCTAGGGGATCTCCCCCAAGTCACAGGACTTTACAAGAGAGAGTAGACCCCCAGGTCAGCCCCAAAGGCAGACTCCTTCTCAAACCTCCCAGGTCCAACGACCTGAAAAGGCAGTTCTACAACCCTATTCTTCACCAAAAGTGTGCCAATGTGAACACCGATTTCTTAATTTCTCCCCCTGTAACCTGCCACGGACAAGGGACAAGTATCTGCTTAGTCCCTTTCCCCCGCCAGACTAGCCAATATGGCTCTCATACTCTTTTGGAGATCCTCCAGAAATATCAAATTACCTGTCTCCAACAATTGAACGCCATTCGCCCTGTAGAGCTCTGGCTGTTGAAAACCTATTGCCATATGAAGGAGAAAGTGACCCAACCCTTGCTTCAGTGCATTACTGATTTCTCTGTTGACCTGCTTCCGTGTGCAGTCAAGACATCTGGGGTCCCCTTCACCATGTCATATCTGGTGGGGAAGAATAGAGGACCAAACAATACGTACCCAGGGCATTGATTCAAAATGTATCAAAAATCAAACAAGTCTTGCCGGATTAGGGCTTTACCCTTCAATAAACCAAGGTCATTCCCCCCAAGGTGAATGACTAACACTTCAGGAGGCAGCTCTTTGTGCTCCTCAAACAAAAGCGGTAACAAACCACTTCATCAGAGGCCGCTCCTACTAAGCCACTCCACAGTGGCCACATTGCAGAGACCTAGCTGAGAGCCAAAATGACAATTTTGGGCCTGTCAAGCTGCTGAGCCATTGTCAGTTAAGATGGTATTGAAAGATATAATGCTTGCAAAGGCTACTCCCCTTATGGGACATGTGAGGACTAGGGACAAAGAGCAATAAAAGAAAGGTAATAAAATTTAAATTCCCATTGGCAATAGAATCATAGAATCATAGAATCATAGAATTGTACACTTGGAAGAGACCACAAGAGCCATCCAGTCCAACCCCTTGCCACGCCAGAAATCTCGATGAAAGCATCCCTGACAGACGGCCATCCAGCCTCTGTTTAAAGACCTCCATGGAAGGAGACCCTACCAGTGCGTCTCCATGTCTCCCGATGTGAGGCCATTTTTAAATTTACGAGGGCGGACCATTGTTGGTGATCAATTTGGTAATGGCATGGTAAAATGGTGTCCCTTATATAAAATGGCAAAAACAAGGTTTGCTTTTTGGAGATATATATATATGCTGTGGATGGCTGAATCTGTGGATGCAGAATCTGTGGATACAGAGGGCCCACTATAACTGCAAATTGCTGCACATCAAAAGTGCTTATATTAGCAATAATAAACCATCAGCACACTAATCAGAAGATTGGAGGAATTTGTATCCAAGGGTGCATAGTCATCAGTGTTTTAAAATCCATAAATAATATTGATCCCTCTGATCACAAGAAAAATATTACTGATTTGGAAACATTTTGTTGTTTAAAAAGTTCAAATTTTGCCTGTGCATTACCCTTCATACTGTGGTCTGCTGAACCACAAAACATTTTGTAAACATCCATTGTAAGGGGAAGATTGAGTTGACTGCAGCTTTTAAAACTATTGAGCTCAAGCATCCTGCAGCTAAAGCAGTCATAAACATTTCTGATATCACCATTAATTACCCAGATTTATGCTTTGCAAGACACAAACCAATGAGTCTCCGGTTTATTTCACTTTCTCCTTCCTCTCATCATTTCCCTTCATATGAAAGGGAAAAGAAAGAAAAAAACCTGACAACCACACTGAAGTCAAATTAAACATCTGTTTGTAAAACAAACCAGAGTGCCTATGACAGCTGTGGTGGAATGGCAAATGTTCCACAGCTGCCAGACTCCTAAATTAACCATGATTTTCATTTACAAACAGCAAATAACTAGGAAATGATGGAGCCCTCTTTCCCACTCTGCCTTTCCACTGCTTGCAATGCAGATGAGTGAAGGATTCATTCAGGAGTGGATTGAAAAGGACAGAACTTTAAAGGCTGGAGCCTGTTCACATTAAAATCAACTTAAACACTCCCTTCAGTGAGATTCAGCTTATAAATCAGATCGTAGCACTAGATAATTCAGGGAATTTATCTTACTCTTTCACATTGACTCCCTGTGTTGTTTTCCTTCTGGATATTTTAAAGCCAATACAGGTAGAATTGTTCACTACTGGGGCTATTAAGTGGTTTTCTAAAAACATTAAAGGTTGTCAGTCTGCTGGAAAGAGAATGTAGGTGCCAGTCACAAAATAAACAATAAAAAAATGTGTTTCTACTTTCTTCCTATAGGCATACAAAGTTCATTTGGGTAACAGTTTATGTAATATGCAATTCCACAAACTTTCCACATTTATGGTACAATTGAGTGGGAAGATTTTCTGAGCAACCTTGAGTGAGGTGGACTGGTGGTGTGTAACTGTGTGATGGAGCACTTGAGCAACTCTGGGGACTTTATCAGATGCACCAAATATGGCATCATAATGACACCACATAAATGTGAAAGGATGCACACATCAGACAATGCTGCCCTTTCATGTTTATGTCATGGCCAAAACCTGTACCATTTTATTGACAGCTGAAGCCATTAATAGATCCCCCATGGCACTTTAGTGCCAGCATTGCTGGCACGTGAAACCTTGTGCCATTTAACTCATGTGAATGCAGCATCAATGACTGGTCCAGCCAGAACACTTCTTGGTGAGATTGCGGCATGCAGGTAGGTGACGCTCTTTTTATGACCCTTCCAGGTTACGAGGGATTTTTAAAGTGTGTTCCAGCTATTTTTAATTTTTAAAAAACTTTCTTTTCGTTTCTTTCTTTCTTTCTTTCTTTCTTTCTTTTTCTTTTTTTTGAATTTCCCACGTGAGCATCTTCTTACGAGAATCCATGGGATTTTGAGCAAGGAAGTGAACAGAGCTCCATTCACTTCCTCTTCATTACCAGGAGAGAAGGTAAGTATGTTGGGAGGCATTCTTTTGCTGGCATAAAAATTGATTATTTTATGCCAGCAAAAGAATGTTTTAAAGGGCTTGTCTGATAAAGTCCTCAGTCCTTTAAATGGCACAGGTAGAGGAGAATTTCATTTTAATATCAGAGGTTCATCATACTTCTAAATGTGCTTGGGGGCATTTAGATCAAGCATCTTGGGGCACTCCAGAAGTTGTTAGAGTACATCTCCCATCAGCCCTAGCCAACATAGCCAATGAAAAGAGATAATGTGAATTGCAGTCCAAAAGTATCTAGAGGACAATCTACTTCTCATTCCTGATTTAGGACATTAACTTAATAACATTTAGAATAATCATTTCCAAATGTTTCCTAAAGAGAAAATTGAGTAAATATTTCTCTGTTGGATTCTATTAGGAAAGCCCAACCATATGATCCAGATGTTATTGACACCCCTCACACATCCATTGCTCATCATATATTTGAAAATTATATATATATATATATATATATATATATGGCTTCTCTTCGCAAACGAAGATTCAGGAAGGACTCATCCCGCACTTACTGCAAGCACACTGATGACTAAAAAGGCCAATCTGTTAAAGACAAGTCCGGTTGCAGAGAGCACAGCAGAAGGTTTCCTTGGGTGATGTTTCCAGGTTGTGATTTTTTCTGCGTTGTCGTTTCTCTTCAAGACTTGTTCGGCGTGAGTTCTCAAATAAGGCTGCTGCATTGTGGATAGTGTGTCTCCATGCCTCCCGATGTGAGGCCAGGGCAGACCATTGTTGGTGAACAATTTGGGCGAGCCTGAGGTGTTGTTTCAGGGAGTCCTTGTATCGCTTTTTTGGAGCGCCCCTCTTATGCTGACCCGTGGCGAGTTCATCGTAGAGTACTATTTTGGGGAGGTGTGAAGACACACCCAACTAAAGGTGGTAGCAGGTTTGGGTGTGCAACGCCAGTACCCTGGTGAGATCAAACTCCTTTACCCAAAAAGGCTCTGATGCTGAATATCCAGTTCAAAAAAGGGGGAAGTTTATTTTTAAGAACAAAAGAAAAGGGCTTTCTCCTCCCCAATGAAAGGTACTTTACAGCTGGAGTTTCAGCTGTTTTCAGGGTGACATCTCTCTGGGTTTGATCTCCTCACTCAATGAAGCTGGTACAGGGTCTTTCAGCTCCTGATTCCTTTGTTATTGGCAACTAATTTGGCTGATGGTGTAAGAAATGCCCTTCCCGGATGTCTGGGCCTGTTTGCCACCAAAACTGCTCTCTGCAAGCTCACAGCAAAGACAGCCCAAAGGAACTAAAAAGCTTCTAGGTAAAACAGAGCTTGCTGGGAAGGAACAAACCAAAACCTAGAAAAATGCAGGGGAATTCTTAGCTCCTCCCACAAGTCTAATACAATGGAGTATTCCTATACTCATACATGCTAAGGCCTTGAAAAGAAAACAAAGGAAAATGCAGGGGAGATTTAAACAGTCCTGGCTGGACATCACAGGAGGCGGTGGTCCTCCATCCTAGAAACATGCCCTGCCCAGCGCAGCTGTGTTCTCAATATCATGGCCTCAATGCTGGTGATCCCTACTTGCTCAAGGACAGCAACATTTGTCACATAGTCAGTCCAGTGTATATTTAGGATTGTGCGTAAACAGCGCTGATGGAAGCGTTCGAGGAGTCGTAAGTGGTGGCGATAGGTGACCCATGTTTCAGACCCATAAAGGAGAATAGACAGTACAATGGCTCTATACACACTGATTTTTGTGTTTCGCCTCAGGTGTTTATTACTCCAGACTCTTTTCTAAAGTCTTCCAAATGCGCTATGTGCCTTTGCTAATCTGTGATTGATTTCTTTGTCAATCTTGAGGAGATGATGCTTCCCAGGTAGGTGAACTGCTGAACGGACTTAAGCACAGAGTTGCTGACGGCAATGTGGGGATGGTGGTATTCGTCCTGTGGTGCAGGCTCATAAAGAACTTCCGTTTTCTTCAGGTTGACTTCTAGCCCAAACAGCTCTGCAGCTGTTGCGAAGCAGGATGTTAGGCGCTGCAGAGCTGCTTCTGTGTGGGCAACAAGGGCAACATCATCAGCGAAAAGCAGGTCATGGACTAGATAGTTTAGAGTCTTAGTGCAAGTCCTCAGACTGCTTAAGTTAAACAAGATACCATCAGTACGGTAGCGTATATAGATGCCATCATCTTCTTCGAGCTTTGCCGTAGTCCTTTGGAGCATCATGCTGAAGAAGATTGTAAATAAAGTTGGCGCAAGAACACAACCTTCCTTCACTCCGTTAGTTATTAGAAAGGGCTCTGAAAGAGCATCGCCATATCTGACTTGACCACGCTGGCCCTCATGTAGCAAGATAATCATTTTAAGGAATTTGGGGGGACATCCTAGTCTTTCCAGGATCTGCCACAGACCTTTCCTACTCACGGTGTCGAAGGCTTTGGTGAGGTAAACAAATGTTACATAGAGACCCTTGTTCTGCTCTCTACATTTCTCTTGCAGTTGTCTAAGTGCAAATACCATATCTGTATATATATATATATATATATATATATATAAAACCTTTCTGGTACCAGAGTCTTTGTTCTGTCTTCAAATGCAGGTTATCAAACTTGCTTATAGTTTGCTTCTCTCTTGTCTTTCCACCACACAGTCAGGACTGAGTTCAAAATGAACCTCAAGAAATAAGAAACGTGGGAACCTAATCAGCTTGCTCAATAAGATATTCTCCCTTGGAATAATGGGAACATCAAAGAAGAATAAATTGAAAGCAAGCTGTGAGCAGCTTGTGAGATTTGGAAATGAGGGCCCAAGTTCAAATCTCTGTGTAGCTGTTGGCACTTTACTGTGAACTTCATGCCAGAAAATAAGTCATCTCACACAGTTCTACTTCAGCCTAGTTACAAGCATTAAAATCTACCAATCATTGGAGGGGAAAAAACAGTTTTTGGTTTGTTGGCAACCTGACATGCAGAGTCAAATTTATTATAGTGTGGCTTTTCTCCCTCAGTTCATTATAAAGAAGAGTTACAGTAGTTGCCTGGTTAAATTAAATGTACGCCAGTGAATCTAGCCAGTGAATCTCTCAAGCATTGGATAATAAATATATTCAGCGTGTAATCATGAGAAGTGGTTTATGAGGCATGTACTCCACCTGATTGACCTCCACTTGGAAAACAGTAAATAAAGTAAGAAAACTTTGCTTTTCTTGTTTTTAAAATGAGTGCTTGGCAACTAGGTCTTCTGTAAAGCACAGAAGAATTACAAAACAAAAGTAGGGTGGAATAAAAATGGTGCACTTTCAATAGCAACGTAAAAATGCTATGATGGTTAGTTACATAGTATTTTGAACTGGTCTTATTATCCTCAAGGAAGAGTGGCTACTCTCAAGTGTACTGGGTGTAATGAATATGAGTGTTTTTAAAGTTTTCTTTAACACATTTTGAGGTTTCCTTCCCTCTCCATACAAAATGAACCCACTTCCAGACATGGCTAGAATTCAAATTCTGCACTTGATTTTTTTTTAAAAAAAAATGTGTGGAAGATCTAGAAGATCTATGGTCCCAGTCTCCTTCCTTTGGGGATGTAGTTTTACCATTAGTTTTTGTTTTATACTAAAGGTTTCTTCTATTTAAAGAATGGATTGCCTGAATATGGTGATAACTTGATCAAGAATGCCTTTCCTTTTACCCAGAGATCATAACTTTCCAAACTTCAGAAGTGCCCTTTTGCAAAAATTCAGCAATAAGTAATTTTCAAAAATTGCATAGTTTTCAAATACTAACTGCAGTACAGGACTTGTGTGCAAAATCTGTGCAAAGCATTTTTGTGCAGAAAAAAAATGCTATTTACTATGCAGAAAATGCTGTGTTCTGTACAAAAGTGCCAACTGAAAATTTTGCACAGAATAGCAAAGATTCTCCTCAATCCAAGATTCTCCTCTCAGGCTTTCCCAACACTCCAGAAACAGGATGTGTGTGGTGGTGGTGAACTATTTTTCAAATATTTTTCAGTATTCTTTTTATCCCTAGTGGTATGTTTAGAAGTCTAATGAAACCTATACTAAAATTTTGCTATATTGTTCCTCACCCTGGGAAATAGATAACCACATTTCCTCCAGTTTTGAGACAATGGCAGTTGTTTGACATAAAGTTCTAACAGTCTAGCATATCAGGTGCTAGGGTACAGCTCTCATGTTTATTTGGGATGGTGGCAATTCAGACGGAAGGAGGTCCCATGAATGTTTAAAAGCTGCCAGAGTCCAAATTTAGATATCTAGTCTAAATTTCTTCTTTGGGGAAAGGGGTTAGAGCCCCACAACCTTAAATCTGGCTTTAAACCAGAAAGTTTTTCTCATTAAAGAATCCAAGACTGGAACTCACCTCTTATGTTCCCTTATGGTAGATGCTGCAGCACAAGAAGAATAAATCAATTTGCTCATGTTTTGAGTTAGTATGGGTGTGCATGTTGATCACTGGCCTGAATGTTCTTGTTTCTGGGAGACAGATCCTTTTGTTAATCTTTGTAATAAACTGACTGTGGGAGATAGCTTGAAACAACTCCCCCCACTTTTAACTAGTTTTCCCCTTTGGTGAATTTCCCTCCTTTTTGAAACAATGGAAGTCAGAGGAGTAAAACTGGGACAATGATAGGAACACAATAGCTTAGACTATTGTACACAGAAGACCTCTCCTGACTAGTTCTAGGTGGATCCTAAGGAAAATATACCCATTCAAAAATGAAAGGGTTAATTCATTTAACTCTGTTTCTTAATGCAAAAGATCTTACTTCAAGCTATTCCTCATAAGCAATCCCCCTTACAGAATGCTGGCGTACTGTTAAAGAGTCACCCAAATAAGATATCTGGAATTCTGATTCTGTTTTCTGAGTTATTAGCTACTCTTCCCAGTTTGATGTCATCTGAAATCTTGATGAGCATCCTTTATACCCCTTCTTCCAAATAATTTATAAACTTATTGAACATTGGGCCTGTTAACATAAGAAAAATAAGAAACCTCCACATAATTTCTCTCCAGTATGATGGATGAGCAGTTTTTGGGTATCATCCATCAATCAGCTATGAATCTACCTAAAAGTAGCATCATCTAGCTCTTATTTTACCAGCTTGTTAGCAAGAATATCATGGGAAACCTAGCTGAAAACCTTATTGAATTCAAGATACATCCAAAGCATTCATCTGATCCACCAAGCATATAACTCTTTAAAAAAAAAGTCTAGTGTGATTTGTTTTTGAGAAACCCATGTGGCTCTTAAATAATCACAGCATAGTAATCACAACATTTTTTTCTGCACACTCAGTGACTGTTTAGTGTTCTCTTCTAGAACCTTTCCTGGTATCATCATCAAGCTTACTGGTTACTGCATACCTAGGTCCTTTTTCCCCTTTGTGAAGATGGGGGCAAAATCTCTACAATCTTGGAGAGAATTCTCCATAATTCGCTCAGATTACAAAAGGTTCTAAAATTAGTATTCTTAGATGTAGTTCTTCTGGAAATGAACTCTGGAGACTGGGATTTATTTAAAGTAGCTAGGTGTTCCTATACCATCTCTTTACCTATCTTGGGCTGCAGATCTTCACTGAATCACTTCCTCTGTTTTCAGCAGGTTGATCACTACTATCATTTGGTGAGAAGAGTGGGCATAGTAGGGACATGTATTCCCTCCACAATATTCCCTCTCTTGTCCCCATTTTAAAGCCCTGCAGTCCTGAAGATGCAGGGTTTTTGCCCTGTTCTGCCACTGGGCAGTCCTCATGACACACAAGGAAAATACCTGCTTTAATCCATTCCTGCTGGGAAGAAACAGCTCAGGCCCCACATGACCACAGGAGTCCCAGCAAGCTGGCCCGTTGATGCAGCTGCCAGTGTGCCATTGCTCTGCCACAGCAGGAAGGAGTCCCACAGCATGTGACCAAGGCTGGTCATATGCAAGGGTCCTTGGTCACATGTTGTGGGGTGGATTCCCCTGGATGATGGAATAGAGGATATGCTTATCAAATTTGCAGATGACACCAAATTAGGAGGGCTAGCAAATACCCCAGACAACAGGATCAGAATTCAAAATGACCTTAACAGATTGGAGAGCTGGGCCAAAACTAACAAAATGTATTTCAACAGGGAGAAATGTAAGGTACTACATTTAGGCAGAAAAACATGGAATGCAGATATAGGATGTGTGACACCTGGTTTGACAACAGTACATGTTAAAAGGGATTTGGAGTCTTAGTAACTTACAAGCTGAACATGAGTGAACAGTGTGATGAGGAAGCTTTAAAAACCAATGCAATACTGGGCTGTATCAATAGGAATATAGTGTCTAGATTGAGGGATGTAATAGTACAACTCTATTCTGCCTTGGTTAAACTTCACCAGGAATATACTGTGTCCATTTCTGGGCATCACAGTTCAAGAAGGATATTGACAAGCTGGAATGTGTCCAGAGGAAGGGGACCAAAATAGGGAAAGGTCTAGAAGCCATGTCCTAAGAGGAGCAGATTAGGGAGGTGGGTATGTTTAACCTGGAGAAGAGAAGGTTAAGAGGTGACATGATAGCCATGTTTAAATAGTTGAAGGGATGTCATATTGAAGAGGGAGAAAGCTTATTTTCTGCTGCTCCAGAGACTAGGGCATGGAGCAATGGAGTCAAACTACAGGAAAAGAGATTCCACCTAAACATTAGGAAGAACATCTTAACTGTAAGAGCTGTTTGACAGTGGAATGTATTGTCTCGGAGCGTAGTGGAGTTTCCTTCTTTGGTGGTTTTTCAACAGAGGCTGGATGGCCATCTGTCAGGAGTGCTTTGAATGTGTATTCCTGCAAGGCAGGGGGTTGGACTGGATGGCCCTTGATCCCACACTATGATTCTATGATTCCTAGCTTCCAGGAGAGTGTGGGAGATTGTGGTTGCAGCAGCTGCAGCGATAGGCCAGTGTGACCTTCTGGACTCCAGCCTGCTTGGAGATGGTAAGGGGGCAGGAAGGGGCACCTGCATATCCTGGCCCATGTAGATGAATGCTAGCTGTTGAGCATTTCTGCCTTGTTACCCACTACCATTTTTCCATGCCTACCACATCCTTGTCTTTCCCCTCTCTTCAAATGCACCCGAATCTTCCTCTTCTGATTATTGATAAAAATCTGTTGCAAGCCTGAGCTGATTCTGAGGTTTAATACTCCTGATGTTCTCCCTACAAATATTGGCTACTATTGTATTGTATTGTACTCTTATTGTACTCTTCTTTGGTAAGTTGCCTATTCTTCCATTTCTTATACACACCCTTTTAAAATAGCTCAACCAACAGATCCCTATGCCCCCACTCTGGCTTCTTTAGATTCCTTCCACTTTTTTTCTTACTGGAATTGTCTGGAACAGTGCCTCCAATATTTGTCCTCTCGCAAAGGAGGCACTTTGTTTTGGTGCTCTGAAATTCAGATGCTAGTTTTCAACTGCATTCCATATTATGGAATTCTGGTAATTTAGGATCCTTAACAATGGCATAGCCAGTGGTTGACCTCACTCACCCACCAACTTCAGAGATATCAGGCAAGGATTAAAATTTGCATCCAAAGGCTTAACAGCACCAAGACAGCTTCTTCCTGCTCTGAATTTCAAACTAATAATTGACTACTAGTTGTGGGAACCTATGTTATAAATATTAGCACATGCTCTCTCTAAACAGATGGATACTTTAGTGTTCTAGTTGTAGCAATTAAAGCAGTAAAACATTTTATATAATCCATATACTATAAACAGTGAACCCTATTCTTTGAATGTTGAGAAACTAGAAAATTATGTTATAAAAATTATTGATGCTACCTTTCCCTGAAATAATAATTTCTAGCTTAATTTGTTAGTAACTCTCCTCCACAGATGAGCAATCCCTCTTGCGGGTACATAGTTCAATGTACTTGATATCTGTATTTTATCATACTGACATTCTCTTCTTTTTCAAGTAATATAATTTATGGTAATTTATTAGTTGAAAGTGTAGTACAAACAACAATAATTTGATCAAGGTGCCTCTTAACATAGTTTCCCACTAAGTTTATTCTTTGCTGAACACTGTAAACAGTTGTGTTTTGAAATTACAGCAACTTGTATGGTAAAGCATAACTACCTGAATGTTATTACAATGAAGTGCAGGATTTAAGGACAGAAGATCCACTGAGTGACATATTGAAGTGACTAAGACACCAAAAAGCTCTTTTATTGATGGACCACTACTTGGCATGGTTGACTTAAATAAAATACACAGTAAACTATCAAATGGAAACACAGATACCATTCAGGAACCTGAGTGAGAGTAACTTTACTTTTACAAGGTCACAGAGGAGTAAATGTGACATGTGAAACATTTGCAAAACCATTCAACTTGTGCACATCAGAATGTTAAGTCTCTCTGTGTGGTAGCCAAGTAATGAATAGTTTCCTTGTAATACAAAAAATGTAATAAATTTTATTGCAATTAAGTATATTATTATTATATTACCCATCATGGCACTATCTTTCTGTAGTGGTGTGATTGCGAGCTTCTGCAAGGCAAGAGGCTATGCTGATGGTAGAAATGCAGCTGGTAGGGTTTCCCATGTCAGACAGGCATTTGCTGAGGAACCAGACTAAATGTGCCAAACAACTACTGGGCAGCGGCAGTACTAAGGGGTGGTAGTAGCGGAGGATCTCTGAGAGACAACACCAGTAGCACCATAGCTAATGCTTGTTAGTAGTATTGTGCAGAGGAAGGCAATCGCAAACAACTTCTGAAGCCTTCTATCTTGATAACCCTATGATGAGATAGTTCAACGTGAAACAATAGATAGTACCAGAAGATGAGACTCCCAGGTTGGAAGACATTAACAAGCTACTGGGAAAGAGTCAGAGGACAAGTATGAGTAGCACTGTGGCTAATGACTCAACTGGACTCAAGCCAAAAGGATGTTCAGCTGTTGACATGCTCAGAGGTGAAAGGAAAGTCCAAAGCTGCACAGCACATATTATAGGAATATGTACTGTGAGAAGCATAATTCAGGGGAAGCTAGACAAGATTAAAAAAAATAGAACATATAAAATTGCAATACTTGGGGTAAGCGAGCTAAAGTGGACAGGAATGGGACATTTTGAGTCAGATAATTATACAGTGTTTTACTCAGGAAATGAAAATCTGAGAGAAAATAGGGTGGTTTTAATAGTGAGGAGAGATGTAGCAAAAGTATTCAAGGGATATAATGCAAAGTCTAAATGAATAATCTCAATATTACTTCAGGGAAAACTCATCAATATAACCATAATCCAAGTTTATGCTCCAACTACAGAAGCAGAAGAGGAAGATTCTACAGTGGATTCCAGGAGAAAACTAGGACATGTTAGTAATCATAGGTGATTGGAATGTAAAAGAGGGAAACAGAGCAGAACCAAAGATTGTAGGAGAATTTGGCATAGGATTGAGAAATGAAGCAGGAGAGCAACTGATTGCATTTTGTGAAGCCAACAGTTTGTTCATTGAAAACACATTCTTTGGGCAACCAATGAAGTGACTGCATACATGGACATCACCTGATGACCAATATAGAAATCAGGTAGACTACATAAATGGAAGCAGAAGATAGAGAAGATCAATTTTCTCTGCAAAAACAGGACCAGGACCCAACTGTGGCACAGCACAGCTAATGGGTAATATGAAAAAAAAAAATAGAATAAAGCTAAACAAGAACAACACATTAATCATTGTGCCAAAATACAACCTGAAGAACATCCCTGTATTTCTCCCTTTATTTTCAAATAGTACCTGAAAGAAGAGGACTAATTCATACTAGGTCTGCACTGCAAACGGTGTTGAATGTTCAGCCATTTGTGCAAGTATCCTCATCCTCATTCCTTCCCTCCCTATTTGCAGCTCCTTACATGAGGCAGCTGTAACTTAACTCTCAAGTGTGATATAAGTAGTATAGTTATCCTAGGGATGTTATTCTTGATGGAAGCAATGAGTAATTTTAGCAGTTTTCTTACTGCCGAGAGAAAGTCTTTGAAAATTAAAGTTTTCAAAGCCTATTTACAATTCAGAACTAATTCTGTGCAAAATTCGCACATGGTTGTTTCTAAACTAGGTGTGTGCTGCAGAAACAGCCTCTTTGTTGTTGTTGTGTGCCTTCAAGTCACTTCCATTTTATGGTGACTATAACACAAACCTATCATAGGGTTTTCCTGGCCAGCTTTGTTCAGAGTGGGCTTGCCCTTGCATTCCTCTGAAGGTGAGAGGATATGAATTGCTTGGTGGGTTTCCATGTTTGAGTGAGGACTTTCTTCCAGAGTCCTAGTCCAACATTCAAATCACTACATTATGCTGGCTCTCACTGAATTACACATTTCTTTAAGAGCAATAAAGAGCACATTGCTACCATGCCACTTTTTTTAATGTAGAAACTGGGAAAAGGCCAAATATCCCTCAAACCATTTGGGAAGCTAGAGAAGTGAATACTACTTGTTACAGAAAAAAAAAAAAAAACCTCTGAGGTTATTATTAGTTATGTTATTTAAAAAAAAAAGAAACATTGCTATATCCTTGTTAACCCTTCAAATTAACACACTGCAGGTTACATCACTACTTTTAACACATTACTTTCAAATCCTGACATAGTGTGATAGTCAATACATGAATGATACCATAGAATCTCGAATATGAAAAATCCCTGTGATTCTTTGATCTCCAGCTTATGCATCTTCTTAAGGGAAAGTCAGCTTTCCAATCAAGAAACATAATCTTTGTGAGCTGCATATCAAAGCAGGGATGCAAAGGTACTAAATCCTGAAGCCTGCATTATGTCTTAGAAGCATCACAACTAGTCTTCCATTGTTAAAAATTCCCAAATTCACATATCTTTTTTTAAAAAATAAAATAAAATAAATGTAAATGATGTCCTTTTTTCTTGCTTTATGTCTTGTTCAAGTTGCTCAGCTGTCTGGTGGCTATTCACATCCAAAAAGAGACATATAAATAAACCAGAAGAATGTTTTATGGTGAAAAAAATTTCCACACTTTGTTTTTAAAAAGAATAAAACATTTACTTGGTTAACTCAACATGAGCACTGTCTCTGTCACAAAAGCCCTCCCCACCCCTTGGTATTATCATAGCATTATTTTGACAGTTTCAGAAAATAAGTTACTGCTAGCTGATAAAGTATAATCCAGGTTTCATAATTGTGTGAGTAGCTGGGAATAACAAGTAAATAAAACATGTAAAAATGTAGTTAATTATACCATGAAAAAATCTGTTTAAACATCCCATCACTTTTAACCTCAAGACTAGTGAACTACTGATTTACGAATTCAACATAAAGACAATATAAAACACCAGGGGGTTGATTACATGGTAAAATAAATCCGGGAAGAATGGAACTTTTTCTAACTTTTTTGATAAAGTCGCGAAAATGCATACAATTGTGTGAACTACCGATGTGCAAAAGGCTGTGAGAACTACCAGCAATCTTTCCGAAATAGCCACAGCGGAGCTGAGCTGTGATTGGTTGGGCTGACTGCAGAGGGGGTGGACTTTCAAGAGATGCGAGGAACCTCAAATGAAAAGATTCAGCCAGCAGTCCCCTATTGGCTGGAGAAAGGAGCTCGGCCGCCTCCTGTCAAGGCAGCGACTGTCTCCTCGCCAAGGAATGAGGCAATGTTGACTGACCGACCCGACTCACCCCCTCACCCAGCTGCAGTGCTCTGTCAGAGACTCCTCTGAGCCCAGCCGCTCCCCTGGCAAAAGGAGGAGGGCGGAGGGATGGGAAGGGGGTGGGATGGCTGCCTCAGTGGCAGCTGCTCTCCCTGGCTCAGTAACAGCAGGCACGGCCACCTAGCCTCCCCTCCCTCCCTCCCTGCCCTTCTCGCCTTTGGAAGAAGAGGGGAGGAAAGGTGCCAGCACTCTCTCTCTCTCTCTTTCCTCCCTCCCTCTCAGCTTCGCAGTATCTTATCTCCCCTCAGATGTGCTTTGGAGGCCACACCTACCACCTTTGTCTGTGAATGAACTACAAAGCCAAAAACTCACCGGATCAACCAATTTCACACTAAATCATGTAAACTATGCTGCACTGGTGCAAAAATCTGCTAATGCGCAAACTATTGCAATAAAAACTGCCATGTAACTAAGTCCCAGAAAAAAATAATGAACTGAATACAACAGCAGGAAAAGCATAAAATTCCACATCCCATTTCACTTTTCAATAATAAAAAAGACAGATACCTTCCTCAAGAAATTCATTTGTTCAAAAATATATATACAAAGAACCATTGTTGTGAAGATATAAGAGTGTGTGCGTGTGCGTGTGCGTGTGTGTGCAAAAGAAGTCTTAAAGCAAGACAAAATAAAAAAATAACAGAGTTGATCAATTTCTTGGTGTGGTGTCTTGATGTGTTGAGATATCCTTTCTGGTTCAGGACAATAAAATTTCTAAGTAGTCTTTACATGGGAGTAAGACAACATGCCTGAGTAGGCACATAGAAGCTTGCAGTGTAAGTATTATGTTTGTGGCCACTAGTAAATACTAAGAGTTACAAAGGAAAAAGAGACAGTGAGCATTTCATAGAAATTTCAGCCAAATCTTCCTTCTTCTGATATTCATAGAATTTGTGAAGTTCACCTTTCT
Source organism: Gambelia wislizenii (assembly GCA_030847615.1). Taxonomy (NCBI): domain Eukaryota; kingdom Metazoa; phylum Chordata; class Lepidosauria; order Squamata; family Crotaphytidae; genus Gambelia; species Gambelia wislizenii. The sequence goes on from JAUMIR010000001.1 coordinate 372,956,656, forward strand.
TTCATCTGAGGGGTTGTCTAAATGAAAAAAAAAATACTCCTCATGGAATGCTAGGAGAAGATTACCTGTCTTAATGGCAATCTGTGTTGTTTCTCTGTAATGTGAAGGGGGAGGGGCAAAAATGGCAAAAAACTTCTCAGGAAAAGCCTTTGCAGATTTTCTGGGAGTCTTAAAAAAACTCTGAGGGAAATGCGAACCCCCAACCATTAAGACAAATGTGCAAATTGTTGCACAGTCTGGAGGGGGAAGAATGGACCTTCTGATTGGTTGGAGGTGTGCAGGTATGATCCTGCACTTTACCCTTTTCTTTTTGGCAGGGCAGAGGGCAGCTGGGATGGGGAAGAGGAGGAACTAGGGAAGGGAGGACATCTCTCTCCTCCTCTCCCACTCCTTGCGGGTGCCCTCCTTGCTGGTGCCATGGGATTGGGGAAGGAAGGGCGGCTCCCACCTGCTCTTCCCCCTCCCTGCAGCTGCTCTTGGTGCCAGTGCCATGGATATTGGGGAAGGCATAATGTCCTCCCTGCCACCACTGTTGCCACTGCGAAGCTTATGGGGGCCAAAACAAACAAACAAACAATTAAGACAAATTGCAGCTGCTGCAATTTGACATTACTGCAGAGATATCTGGTTTGGGGAGCACATATAGATGGGCCCTGATTTTGCTGATGTGACAACATTTAGGTTCTGATCAGAGCTTGGAAATGTTACTTTTTTGGAATACAGCTCCAAGAATCCCCCAGTTAGTATGACCATTACCTGTGGAGGTTGGTGTTTTATAGAGTTGTAGTTCAAAAATTCTTCCACACACACAAACACCCCAGCAAGCTCTGGACCCTTTGACACTACAAAAATATAGCACCATGCTTCCACTTTAAGGAGCCCTGGTGGCGCAGTGGTTAAATGCCTGTATTGTAGCCGCAATGTTGCAAGTTTGATCCCCAAGGGCTCCAAGGTTCACTCAGCCTTCCATCCTTTCATAGGTCAGTAAAATGAGTACCTGGCTTGTGGGGGCAATTAGCTAACACACATTGGAAACCACTTAGTGACTAGTGTGCTATAATGTGGTGTAGATGTGTAAAATGCTATTGCTTAACAACATGTAAGCTGAGCCTTTGTGGCTAAAGAGTGGGCATAAATACCTAAATAAATAAATAATGCCATGGCTGCATCCTATGGTGAAGCACTAGACATAGGTTGCTCACACAGAGAAGAAATAATGTGGTTTGACACCACTTTAACTATCCTAGCTCTATCCTACGGAATCCTGAGATTTGCAGTTTGTTGTGGCACCAGAGCTATCTGATAGAAAAGGCTAAATATCTCACCAAACCACAAATCCCAGAAATCTATAGCATGGAGCCATGGTGTTAAAGAGGAGTAAAATTGCATTATTTCTGCAAAATGTCATCAGCCTGAGTATTCTAATTACCCCTCTTTGAAATGCAAATCCTAGAATTCCACTGGATTCCATGGCAATTAAAATAGAATGATAGCACTATAATTGGGTAATATGTCAGACCCTCGTTCTGATACAAGAGTCCTACTGGGGATGCCTATAAATGATCATTCCTCTTGGTCAAAATCAGGAAATGGCTAGTCCTCTTGGCACAAGCACCTCTGCAGTAGTGGGTGCTAGTCAGGGCCACTAGAAGCTGCTTGTCCCCTACATTCCCTGCCATAGAAGCAGGAAAAGGGTACAATAAAGATGGCAGCAGTAGTGCCCTTGCATGCCATGAAAGACAGAGCTTGCTGCTGTCACCTTCCCTTCCCCTCTCTTCCAAGGCAGGAAGACTGCAGAGTTAGGGGAGTGTGTGGTTGCATGTGTATGTTTGTATATGTGTCTATGTACATCAAGAATTTGATCAGGAGGGCTTTAAACTGAGTCAAATGGGGGAGGGAGACAGTATTCTGGAAGGCAAAAGGGCTGGAGAAAATAGTCAAACTGTCATAGAGGGAACAAGGCAAACAGCGCAAGGACCCAACAGTGGGAGGCAAAAAAACTTGCACAGGGAGCAAGTAAAGGGAACACATGGTCTCAGATGTCTCTACACTAATGCACAGAGCATGGGAAATAAGCAAGATGAACTAGAACTCCTTGCACTACAAAACAAATATGATATAATAGGCGTTACTGAAACCTGGTGGGACGAGTCTCATGATTGGAATGTAGGAATAGAGGGGTATAACCTTTATAGGAGAAACAGGCCAAACAGGAAAGGAGGAGGAATAGCATTATATGTCAGGGATATTTACACCAGTGAAGTGATCCATGACATCAATACTGGAAGCCAGGTGGAGAGCATCTGGATAAAAATTAAAGGGGAGGGAAACAACGGGGATGTTATTGTGGGACTCTACTACAGACCCCCAAATCAGACGGAGGAATTGGATGTTGCCTTTCTAGAACAGATGAACATACATGCAGAAAGGAGAGATGTAGTAGTGATGGGTGACTTCAACTATCCTGATATTTGCTGGCAATCTAACTCAGCCAAAACTACAAGGTCTAGCAAATTCCTTACATGCCTGGAAGACAATTTCATGGTCCAAAAGGTGGAAGAGGCAACAAGGGGGTCAGCTATTTTAGATCTGATCCTAACCAACAGAGACGACCTTGTTAATGGGGTGCAAGTGGTGGGATCCTTAGGTGAGAGTGATCATGTTCTCCTGGAGTTTGTTATACAATGGAAAGGAGAAGCCAGGCATAGTCAGACACGCATTCTTGACTTTAGGAGAGCTGATTTCAATAAACTCAGGGAAATACTGGGGATGATCCCATGGTCAAGAATACTAAAAGAGAAGGGACCTCAAGACGGTTTTGACTTTCTCAAAAGGGAGATACTGAAGGCACAATTTCAAACAGTACCATTGAGGAAGAAAAATGGGAGGTGTCTCAAGAAACCAGGATGGATGACTAAAGAACTTTCAATGGAGCTAAGTTTTAAACGGAACATGTATAAGAAATGGAAAAGGGAGGAAATCACCAAAGAAGAATTCAAACAGATAGCGAACACGTGTAGGAGTAAAGTCAGAAAAGCTAAAGTGCAGAATGAGCTCAGGCTTGCTAGGGAGGTTAAGAACAATAAAAAGGGTTTTTTTGGGTATGTCCGCAGCAAAAGGAGGAAGCAGGAAATGATAGGGCCACTACGTGGAGAAGATGGCAAAATGCTAACAGGGGACAGAGAAAAGGCAGAATTACTCAACACCTTCTTTGCCTCAGTGTTTTCAGAAAAGGAAAAGGAGGACCAACCTGAGGAAAATGGAACAGAGGACACAATAGGGGAAATCCAGCTGAAAATAAGTAAAGAGGTGGTACAGGAATACCTTCTTAATCTAAATGAATTTAAATCTCCAGGACCAGATGAACTACATCCAAGAGTATTAAAAGAGCTGGCAAATATAATCTCAGAGCCATTGGCAATAATATTTGAGAACTCCTGGAGAACAGGAGAAGTCCCAGCAGACTGGAGGAGGGCAAACGTTGTTCCCATCTTCAAAAAGGGGAAAAAAGAGGATCCCAACAACTATCGTCCAGTTAGTCTGACATCAATACCAGGGAAGATTCTAGAACAGATCATTAAACAGAGAGTCTGTGAACATTTAGAAGGCAATGCCATAATCACAAAAAGTCAGCATGGGTTTCAGAGAAACAAGTCATGCCAGACTAATCTGATCTCTTTTTTTGATAAAGTTACCAGCTTGGTAGATGAAGGGAATGCTGTGGACATCGCATACCTTGATTTCAGTAAGGCCTTTGACAAGGTTCCCCATGACATTCTTGCAAACAAGCTTGTAGAATGTGGGCTAGACAAGTTAACTGTTCAATGGATTTGTAATTGGTTGACCGGCCGAACCCAAAGGGTGCTCAGCAGTGGCTCCTCTTCGTCTTGGAAAGATGTGACCAGTGGGGTGCCACAGGGTTCTGTCCTGGGCCCAGTGCTATTCAACATCTTTATCAATGACTTAGATGAGGGAATTAGGGGCATACTTATCAAATTTTCAGATGACACCAAATTGGGAGGAGTAGCTAATACCCTAGAGGACAGGATCAAAATTCAGAATGACCTGGATAGACTGGAGAGCTGGGCCAAAGCTAACAAAATGAAATTCAATACGGAGAAATGTAAAGTACTGCATTTAGGGCGGAAAAATGAAATGCATAAATATAGGATGGGAGAGACCTGGCTGAATGAGACTATGTGCGAAAGGGATCTAGGAGTCCTAGTAGACCACAAGTTGAACATGAGCCAACAGTGTGATGCGGCAGCTAAAAAGGCCAATGCAATTTTGGGCTGTATCAATAGAAGTATAGCGTCTAGATCAAGGGAAGTAATAGTGCCACTCTATTCTGCCTTGGTCAGACCTCACTTAGAATACTGTGTCCAGTTCTGGGCACCACAATTCAGAAAGGATATTGACAAATTGGAGCGTGTCCAGAGAAGGGCAACTAAAATGGTGAAAGGTCTGGAAACAATGCCTTATGAGGAGAGACTTAGGGAGCTGGGTATGTTTAGCCTGGAAAAAAGACGGTTTAGAGGCGATATGATAGCCCTGTTTAAGTATTTGAAGGGATGTCACGCTGAGGATGGAGCAGGCTTGTTTTCTGCTGCTCCAGAGACTGGAACACGGAGCAATGGGTGCAAGCTCCAGGAACAGAGATTCCACCTCAACATGAGGAGGAACTTTTTGACAGTCAGAGCTGTTCGGCAGTGGAACACACTCCCTCGGAGCGTGGTGGGGTCTCCTTCCTTGGAGGTCTTTAAACAGAGGCTGGATGGCCATCTGTCGGGGATGCTTTGATTGTGATTTCCTGCGTGGCAGGGGGTTGGACTGGATGGCCCTCGTGGTCTCTTCCAACTCTGCAATTCTATGATTCTATGATTCTATGATCTTCATTGGTGAGGGGCCCACTAGAACTGAATGCTGCTCTCATAAGGCAGTCACTCTTGGGGCAGTGGTGAAGGCAGCAGCAGAGAAAGGCACTTCTACTTTTTGCTTCTGGCTGGCCAGCCCTTAAGCTGCCCAATATTGCTACTGCCTAGTGGTGATTGCCAAAGAAAGCCATTTTCTCTTGGCTAATGTGAGTCAATGATAATCTCTGTTCAACTCTGTAGAATCCTAGGGACCATTAACACTGAACAGCAAGATGGGGAACCTTTGGATTGCCAGACATTTTTTGACCAAAAAGCCATAACTCCTTCTATTGGTCATACTGCCTGAGGCAGATGGAAGTTGTAGGCCTTTAAAAAATCTGGAGGGCCAAGGGTTCTCCACTCCAGACATACATATATACTTTAACTTTCTGGCTAGACATGTACTTTCTGACAGAACTGTCCCCATAGAGAGATAGAAAAGAACTCTAAATCAGGGGTGCTCAGGGCCCACCAGGGGTAAAAAAACAACAACAAACAATTAAAATAATTGTTTTCAAAGTTTATTTGCTCCCAAATACCTCCCAAACACCCTCATGGTGGCTTTTTGACATGGCCCCTGGCCACTTTAGGTTGAGGATAAACAATTTTAAAAATCAGGAAGTTATTTCTGGGTCACTTCCTGTTGTAAGAAAAGGCCTCTTCTGGGCCTAAAGTGGTGATGGACCACCCCAAAACAAGGAAGAAATTTCCCCAACACCATACAGATGGCAAACAATTGAATTGGGGGGCTGTAGGGAGGGATACAACCTCCAAATTCTCTTGTGGGTTAATGCACCCCCCTACTCTAAATGAAAACCTGTCTCACAATGAACCATATGCTTTTTGAAGTAATTCATGGTCTCAGATGCTCTTAAACATAACTAATGATGGCCAACATTTCCTTCTAAAAGCATAAGAACAGAAGAAAAATTCTGGAGGCCAGCCACTGGAAAGTAGGAGAATAGCATCCTCCTACTTGTATCCCTAGCAAGTGGTAGTCAGAGACAATGTCTCTAGTACTGAAGTATATATATATATATATATATATATATATAGAGAGAGAGAGAGAGAGAGAGAGAACCATCATGCTTAGTACAGTACGCTCACTGTATCTGCGAGCAAATGATCCACAGATTTAACCAACTACAGATTTAACAAAAATATTCAAATTTTATTTAAAAAATATATAGGAGATCTTATAAAGTGAGCACCCTTATATATGGAGTAAGAAGAAGGGAACCCAAATTGCCCTCACCCCATGACTCTCCCACTCACCTCCACAGCCTGGCTGACCTCCTGGTCAAAGCCCAACATGCACATGCAATGAAACCAGGCTGAGAAGTGGTCCCAGGGCAGCAGCAGAGGTGGTAGCAAGCCCCAGCCACCAGGCACATATTCTTTGTGCTCCTCCACCTCCAAGGAGCCTGCCAGCTGCCCACTTCTGCCTTTTGGATTGAAATAGCAGAAATGATGCAGCTGTCTCCTCAAAAGGTGCTTCTGCCCTAGTGGCCGGGGTAGTTCCTGAGAGCTTTATTCCCTAATTGCCTTCTAAATCTATTTCCTTTGCTGTCCTTCAGTATGGATAGTGAATTCCATAGTTTATGTTCTCCCTAGAGCTCCTCCAGTGTTTAAGGTAGTGTAGACCTTTCACACACAACTGCTTTCATAGCAAGATTTTTAAAAAATGTTTTGTTTCTCATGGTATCATTATAGCTTTTATAGATGCTACAACAATTGAGAAAATGGTGCCTGACATTTGTATGCATTTAAATGGGAGTGAAGTGGCAACAGGGAGAGGAAGCGGGGAGTGGGGAGGCGTATTGTAAACCCTGTAATTTCAACAAGCTCAGAGCTTTATATTTTGGGGGAGGAAATGTACATGGTGTTAACTTGGTGCCAAAAGCAAAATAATAATTGCTATGTACTGTGCTGCCCCCACACAACAACATGGTGCTGTATTATACTGCTAATCATTCTCTACAAAAAGAGATAATGAAGGTACCTGTTTGAATTTGATAGTCATTATTCTGTTCAATTACACACGTCAGGTTCTCTTCTGACTCAACAAAACATGGATATTTTATTATTTTTTCCATACATATTATATAGGATATCAGAAGGATTATCATGTTGCCAGTCTCTTTACTTTTAAGGAAATCTCTCCAGTGTTGTAATCCAAGCTTTGTTAAAGCTCTGTGGCAAGCAGTTGGCTATGTTTATGAAAGAAAATAACTTACTGCCCCATGAACTGGAACTCAAAGCAAATTCAGTGATTGTTCCCTGAAGCAAGTTATCCAAGAAAAACTTGCTCATGCTGTGTTTTCTGTACCCAGGACTTCTCATTTACAATTGGTTGGTTAGCCCACCAAAGATCCATGTTCTGAATAGCTGTTGTACTAGTATATCCACAGTATCATAAAGCACCACTAAGATTGCCAGGTCAGGACGATCTTAAGTCCTGAGATCTCAGGGCCAAAGGCTAAGACCTAGGGATGACCACTTCCCCACCATATAATGTCATGGGGGCTGGCCATAGCAATGTTATAGGTTTGACCTTACAAGGGGCAGTTCCTGGTAATATAATTAACCATGACACATGAAGCATCAACCACAATTACCCATAGTATACCATTCAAATAAAAACATCAAGTCTATGAACTGAATACTGAATACACACACACTTTAAGGTAGTAATTTCACCCTGAGATTCCTCCCCCTCCCCCTCCCCCTGAGAGCTGGAGAAGAAGAGGAACCTTAGCAAGATGGTATCATGAAATATAGCATATTCTGAAGGTTTTAACAATGCATTTGAGTCATAAATTTACTTACTTCAAAATTACACAGCCCGTGCCCAAAGAAGGTGCTGTCCAGAACACTTGAATGCGTGTCCTCCTTCTTGGTGTGCTCTCAGTCACAGCTACAGGGCAATTACTCATGAACTGTGTTTCTTCCTCGTCTATTATCTAAAGAAAGATGAAGAAGCAATATTTCATAAGATTTGTCAACTATAAATTCAGATAATATAGATCTAGACATATAGTACCTGAAAGGCCTGGGCACTACACAGAACTGCATCACAAGTATATATCAAGAAAATCATTTGAGTTATAAAATTATGGATAGTCAAATCAGCCCACCAAATTATGGATGCACTACTGTTCTGCTCTCACCAACAGAAATGGACTTTCTTTCCCCAAGAGGGCTTATCAGCTTGACCGGTGGCTATTTGTAGCCTGGCCAGCACCCTGCAGTCCATCAGCGGCAGCCCCCATGGCCACATGGCCCAGCATGGGGGCTGCCATCTTTGCCACCTTCTTCCCGGAGTGCTGTGGTGCTGGGAAGAGGGGCATAAAGTCTTCAGCTAATCAGGGCGAGACCAGCTTGCCCCGATTGGCTGCAGCCACGGAAGGGGTGGGACTTCTGGCCGTGTTTCCGGCGCAGCCGGATGACATGGGCTCTGCGTCAGAGGCCAGTATATAAGCCCGCCCCTGACGCAGACCCCACAGTTGCTCACAAGGAGCCGAAGACCTGCCCGCCCTTTGTGAAAGCTGGGTTGTTCAACTATGCACATTTCGTCACGATGTGCTGGGCGGATGGCATGGGCCCCAATCCAGGTAATTGGGGTAATAGGGGTCTCCATCAAGTCCAAGTTCAAGTTCACATAGACCCCACCCCTTAGTTATGGTTAACAACTTTGTTTCACAGGGGAGGAGAGAGTGTTGAGAGGGTGGCTTGGCCGAGGCTCTCTCCTCCAGAAGTGAGTCGGTAGTGACCAACAGAGGTCCATTGGCCAACACAGGGTTGGGCAATGAAGGGTTCCGGGCCCATGCAATAGTGCCAACCATTTGCAGCCATTAGCATGTTGCGGCCTTTTATTACCAACAAAATATATACTAGATACATGTTTATCATGTATCTAATACAATACATTAAGTCAACCTGGCGTGTATGTGTCTTCCTCGGGACTGGAGTGGGAACATCCAGTCTGGGTCCGCAATTAGATTATGATAGCACAACTGAAAAAGTTATTTGTAGACAATCCAGAAAATGGTAATGCTGCAAAGTTTGGATCCTTGGCATACTGAGTTATAGGCTTTCTGAGTAAAGTGCATTGGATTTACAGAAACTTTCACAGGTCTAGAATAATATGTATTTGCTGAGTCAAAGTCAGGCTTTGTGGAATAACTTCCCAGCCAACTTTAGCAAAAGTGAACCAACCTTATTTAGGTACACTATGTAAGCCACAGATACTGTGAATTATAGAATCATAGAGTCAGAAAGGGCCCTATGAGCCATCAGGTCCAACCCCCTGCTAGAAGCAGGATTTCCAGCTAGAGCATCCCCAGCAGGTAGCTGTCCATTCTCTTTTTGAAGACATCCAGAGAAAGAGACCCCACCACCTCTCTAGGCAATTGGTTCCATTGCCAAATCTCTCTTACTGTCAAAAAGTTCCTTCTAATGTTCAGTTTGAATCTACTCTCCTGTAAATTAAAACCCTTAGACCTAGTTCTACCCCTCTGAGGCAACAGAGAACAAGCCTGCACCCTCCTCTTTGTGGCTGTTTTTGAGGTTTTTAAAGAGTGCAGTCATGTCACCCCTCAATCTTCTTTTCACCAAGCTGAACATATCCAGCTCCTTTAACAACAACTTCTTCTTCTTCTTCTTCTTCTTCTTCTTCTTCTTCTTCTTCTTCTATTTATACCCCACCTTTCTCCTGATATAGGGACTCAAGGTGGCTAACAGTGAGTTTAAAAACAACACACTTATATGTTTTGTTCTCCATACCTCTTACCATCCTTCTTACCCTTCGCTGAACCTGATCCAACTTGTCTATATCCTTCTTAAAGTGAGGTGCCCAGAAATGAATGGAATACCTCAGATGAGGACTAACCAGCACAGAATATAGTGGGACTATTCCTGCCCTCTTCTTGGAAACTGTGCTTCTATTAATACAAGCTAAAATAATGTTCTTCTTCTTTGCTGCAGCATCACACTGCTGGCAAATGCCATCTTAGTCATTTCACACCTCTCCCCCTTTTTAAAGATTTGATGAAATTTGGTGACTATACCTGTTCTGAGCTGGAACTGGCTGCAACTGCAAGCCTCTCTTAGACTTTTATGCCACCTAGCAGCCAATAATACTTGGCCAGGATGTGAATAAGTATTCTAAATCCCATCTGCTTTGTGGCAAAGGGCCACATCCACTATAACAATGAAATGTTTTTTTCTTAAGCTCAAATAATAATATCATTAGTTTTTACTTTTCTTTTATAATGATTTATTTATTCACATCTTGGGTGATTTAAAAAATGCAATTAGGGAGAAAGAAAAAATTGAAATGAACTGCAGAAAAAAAGGGGCAATAAATTGTAAGTAAAGAAAGGTAATCTTTAATGCACTCAAGATTTAAGGTCAAGTTCACCTTTACTAATTACAAGGAGAAAATAACAAAGTGTATATCATTTCTCCTTTTTATGCTGCAAGAAAGGGGAGCTGTGGCAAGAACAGAACAAGGTCCAGTGTAATATTTCTTGAAACTGCACCATAAAATTCTACTAAATTCAAGGTCCTATCAAGCCACCAATAAGATATAAATCATAGTTTCATCAGGCTATGGCACTAGTGTCTTCCTGATACAAGTGTCTGGGTCAAGATATATAAATCCTCCTTCCTTCATATAGCTTTCACTGGTAAACAAAATGAAAGAAGGGAATGAAAAAGAGTGCTAGGTCACTGCTAGAGCCAAAACTGTCAACCTACAGTCACCGTGCATACAGGATACAGGAGAGTTTGCTTTTCTTCTTGTAAAATCCTTGGGACTATTTCTACTAATACAGTGGACCCTTGGTATCCACTGGGGTTTGGTTCCAGGACCAATGTGGATACCAAAATCCATGGATGCTCAAGTCCCATTATATACAATGGCACAGTAAAATGGTGTCCCTCATATAAAATGGCAAAATCAAGCTTTGCTTCTTGGACTTGGGGGGTGTGGTGTGGTGAGGAGAATATTTTCAACCTCTGGATAGTGGAATCTGTTGATGTCAAATCCATGGATACAGAGGGCTGACTGTATATTCAATATTATTGCCTAAATCTCATTGCCAATCCCAAATACAGCTGACTCATTAAATTATTGATAAAAGCTAAGTCAACACATCTGTAAATCCCTCTGATTCAACACATCTACTCCAATTAGTACTAGCAGTTGAATTTTTCTTCACAGTGCCTGTCACACTTGAAATTTAGTTAGATTTTCTTATTTACATAAACTTTTAGATTCCTATGTTTTCCAAGATAGTAGTGCTCTTGGTCAGCTGAAAGACAGCTCAAGGAATAGGAATTCGGCCTGTGCTGGCTGGGTTGCACTCCCTCTGCAATCTCAGGTTTGGAGTTTGGGCATATTCTTGTTTGAGCCCTGTGCCTGGGGGCCCATGTTTTGGCAGCGGCCAGAATTGTGTTTCCACAGTTAAAGCTAGTGCACCAGTTGTTTCCGTTACTGGAGATGTCAGATCTGGTTATGACAACACATGTCCTAATTACAGGTTGTGCGTGCATGCGCGCGCGCACACACACCATATCCATGAAATCATAGAATTGTAGAGTTGGAAGAGACTACAAGGACTATCCAGTCCAACCCCCTGCCACGCAGGAGATCACGATCAAAGCATCCCTGACAGATGGCCATCCAGCCTCTGTTTAAAGACCTCCAAGGAAGGAGACCCTACCACACTCTGAGGGAGTGTGTTCCACTGCAAATAGCTCTTAGTGTTAGAAAGTTCCTCCTAATGTTGAGGTGGAATCTCTGTTCCTGGAGCTTGCATCCATTGCTTCATGTTCTAGTCTCTGGAGCAGCAGCAAACAAGCTTGCTCCATCAATGTGACACCCCTTCAAATACTTAAACAGGGCTATCATATCGCCCCTTAACTGTCTTTTTTTCCAGGCTAAACATACCCAGCTCCCTAAGTCTCTCCTCATAAGGCATGGTTTCCAGACCTTTCACCATTTTAGTTGCCCTCCTCTGTACACACTCCAATTTGTCAATATCCTTTTTGAATTGTGTTGCCCAGAACACAGTATTCTAGGTGAGGCCTGACCAAGGCAGAACAGAGTGGCACTATTACTTCCCTTGATCTAGACAAATACTTCTATTGATGCAGCCCAAAATCGCATTGGCCTTTTTAGCTGCCATATCACACTGTTGACTCATGTTCAACTTGTGGTCTACTAGGACTCCTAGATCCCTTTCGCACGTAGTCTCTTTCAGCCAGGTCTCCCCCATCCTATATCTATGCATTTCGTTTTTCCACCCTAAGTGCAGTACCGTACATTTCTCCGTATTGAATTTAATTTTGTTAGCTTTGGCCCAGTGGTTTCAGTTATCCACAGCTGAAATAATAGGGACATATATTATAAAGTCATTCTGGGAAATGCCTAGGGAGGTTCCTCTCTAAGAAGTGCCATGTCCTCCAACGCAACCCTATGATATCTTTGTAGAGGAAATCCTTAATTTTAATATGGTTTCCTTAACTTATAAATGGTACAGGAATGTATTCCTTGCAGATACTGGGGTGTGTGTGTATGACCTGTACATCCTGTTTGGATTACTGTAAGACACTACATGAGGCTGCCTTTGGAAACTGTTTGGAAACTTCAGCATGTCCAAAGTGCTGCAACCAGACTGTGGGCTGGGGCTAGATATAGGGAACATATAATGGGATTTGAGAAAGAGAGAGTAAGATATGAAGGAGGTGTTGTTATTTTTAACTCAAGTAACCAGGGTGCAGAATGCATGCTCCACTTTTTAAAATTTGGAACTAGGAAAGGACTAGTGGGGTGCCACAGGGTTCTGTCCTGAGCCCAGTGCTATTCAACATCTTTATCAATGACAGAGGGTATGCTTATCAAGTTTGCAGATGACACCAAATTAGGAGGGGTATCTAATACCTCAGAGGACAGGATCAGAATTCAAAATGACATTAACAGATTAGGAAGCTGGGCCAAAACTAACAAAATGAATTTCAACAGGGAGCAATGTAGGATACTGCACTTGGGCAGTAAAAATGAAATGTACAGGTATAGGATGGGTGACACCTGGCTTGATGGCAATACATGCAAAAGGCATCACACAAGCTGAACATGCTGTGATGCAGCAGCTAAAAAAGCCAATGCAATTCTAGGCTGCATTAAAAGTGTCTAGACCAAGGGAAGTAATAGTGCCACTCTATTCTGCTTTGGTCAGACATCATGGAATACTGTGTCCAGTTCTGGGCACCACAATTTAAGAAGGATATTAAGAAGTTGAAACATGTCCAGAGGAGGGTGACCAGGATGGTGGGAGGTCTGAAAGCGATGCTCTATGAGGAGCAGCTTAACAAGCTAGGCATATTTAGTCTGGAGAAGAGTAGGTTGAGAAGTGACATGATAGCCATGTTTAAATATTTGAAGGGATGTCATACTGAGGATGGGGCAAGCTTGTTTTCTGCTGCTCCAGGGACTAGGACACAGAGCAATGGATTCAAACTACAGGAAAAGAGATTCCACCTCAACATTAAGAACTTACTGACAGTAAGAGCTGTTTGGAAGTGGAATACACTGCTTCGGAGTGTGGTGGAGTCTCCTTCTTTGGAGGTTTTTAAGCAGAGGCTGGATGGCTATCTGTTGGGAATGATTTGAGTGTGTATTCCTGCATGGCAGGGGGTTGGACTGGATGACCATTGTGGTCTCTTCCAACTCTATGATTCTATGACTTCAGATTAGGGCAGCCCAAAAGCAGAGCAGCCCAACAGCATGTTGGCAACAGTTTTACTTGAAGCTGTACTGGAGCATGTTTTGGTGCCTTGACACCCAGTGTGCCCAGCCACTTCCAGAAACCAGTGGGTGTGAAAGTGTGTGTTTGGGTTCCTTACATTGTCTTGGTTAGGGGACCAGTTAGGGTAGAAGCATAATAGCAGTTGGGTGAGTGGAAAAGTGCTTTGAGCAATTGGTGTGTGTATATCTGTGTGTTTATACATATATGTGAATTAGTGAGTTCCGTGTATATTCAGATGCAAAGAGTGTTGGGACTCTTCTCCCACTTCCTGCAATAGTAAATATATTAAATAAAATTAACCCTAATGAAGTGCATAAAAATGCAACATTACAGACTTTTCTATATGGTTAAATACTGTATTTGATTTTTCACCCTTCTGCTTCCCATTTCCTTTCTGTTCACAACCTGTTTTTTCCCCTTGAAGTTCAGTCTGAAGGTTCATTAAAAAAAAAATCAGCTATTGTGATGGCAGAGAGCATCCACCAATTCAGCATTTTCATTTTGCATGCATGTAAAACAATTACATTTTAAAGATGCTACAATCCTAAACATGCTTGCTGGGGATTGAACTCAATGGGACTTACTTCTGAGTAAACATGTTTAGTGTTGCACTGTAGAAGTGGTACTCAGCAGGATCATAAGCTACCATATAAAGTAATGCACATCATTTAAAGGCAGGAGCCATTTCTAATTGCTTGAGAAAGGGTCTGGCTGCCCCATTACTGCCATCACTATTTCGCTAGAATGGAGCTAATGGTATAGTACAGGGTTGGGAACTGCTTGGACCCTACAGTCTCCAACAGCTCTAGCCAGCAGATCCAATTATGAGGAAAGTTAGGATTTGCAGCCCAGCAACATCTGGAGGGCACATGATTCCCAGTATAGCCATTTGAACTGTATGCTCAGACATACAGTTTAGTCCGGAAATAATTGGACCCTGATCCAATTTTTCCTATTTCAGCTGTTTACCAAAATAAATCCAAGTTACCCTTAAATAATTATATGGGCTTAAAGTGCAGTCTCTCTGCTTTAATTTGAGGGTATTCACATCCAAATTGGAGAAAGGGTTTAGGAATTACAGCTCTTTAATATGTAGCTCCCTCTTTTTCAAGGGACCAAAAGTAATGGGACAATTGACTCAAAAGCTGTTTCATGGAGAGGTGTGGGCTACTCCTTTGTCAATTAAGCAGGTAAAAGGTCTGGAGTTGATTCCAGGTATGGCATTCACATTTGGAAGCTGTTGCTGTGAACCTACAACATGCAGTCAAAGGAGTTCTCCATGCAAGTGAAACAGGCCATCCTTAGGCTGCCAAAAAATAATAATCCATCAGGAATGGCCAAATCAACAGTGTGGTACATTATGATGAGGGGGGAAAGAACACACTGGTGAGCTTTGCAGCACAACAAGGCCCAGGTATCCATGGAAGACAACAGTGGTGGATGATCATAGTATCGTTTCTATGGTAAAGGCGTACTCCTTTAAAAAGCAGAAGAACAGGAACAAAATCTGGGAATGTTCAATCAGTTTGGGTGCACTTTAGTTAAAGGGGTCTTGCACTTAAGCAAATGTGCAGAGTAAGTTTGCATGTGTGTGCACGCATGTGGGAGCATGCACACAGACATTAAAATCAAACAAAAAATTACCACTTCTGATCAGTCTGTTTTAGATCCGAGAAGGATGAAGTTGATCACTAATAATACATATTGCTTAGAGTGATTATCGAGTAGAATTTTATACATAAATTAACAAAACATTTTGGCTCCTGCCTTCTGCAGTTGTTGTTGTTCAGTTATTAAAAATAAAAGTGAGCTTGATCTAAGGTGACAATTTAGAACACTACATATAGAGATAATGAGAGAAACAGAATACTAGCCCTTAGTGCCATGTATTTCCCCCCATGTTATAACTTACACGATAGAAGGGAATGTAGTTACACCAGTAGAAATGGTGTGGTAAGTGCAGGAAGGACAGGTTGCTTACCTGTAACTGTAGTTCTTCGAGTGGTCATCTGTGAATTCACACATAAAGGGTTAATCCTGCACCTGCGCAGTAGCATTCGGAAGTCGTTAGAGTCAATTAGCCATTAGATTGAGTTTTGGCAGTAATCCCGCCCACCATCCCCTCCAGGCTATATAGGCCCTCCTCGAGCCTGCCATTTTAGTTCCGAATAGCCGCAGTTGCAGCCCCACTTTTTTTTTTTTTTTTTTTTTTTTTGAGGAGGTAGCCAGGACACCCGAGGGGAGGATGGGTGGGATTGTGTGAATTCACAGATGACCACTCGAAGAACTACAGTTACAGGTAAGCAACCTGTCCTTCTTCTTCGTGGTCTCTGTGAATCCACACATAAAGGGTAGATTAGCAAGCTAATATTCAGGAGGAGGGTGTGTCCTATCTAAAACCCAAGGCCGAAGTAAAAGGAAGAGACACCACACGCCAGCCAATACAAGGCCAAAGGGGACCCTGTAGGGTCATTTATTTACTTATCAGAGGTAGCTGTGCTGTGATGTCCAAAGTCTATGGACTCCATCAAGTCCGTTGTGCAATGCAGGACATGAGGACCGCTCGACCCAAAGCCGCGTCCTCTCTCGAGGTAGAATCTATCTTGTAAACTTTGACGAAAGTCAGGGGTGTCGCCCATGTGGCTGCCCTGCAGATGTCCTGGATCGGGATCCCTTGTAGGAATGCCGTGGAGGTGGAGGTAGCTCTGGTTGAGTGGCTACGGATGCCTTCCGGCAGCCGTCTATTCATCACTTGGTATGCTAGCTTGATCGTCGTTGCTACCCACTTAGAGAATCTTTGTGAAGATACCGGCTTGCCCTTCCTTGGGCCTGCATAGCAGACGAAGAGTCTGTTGCACTTTCGCATCTGCGCGGTTCTGTCGATGTAGACAGTTAACGCCCTTCTGACGTCCAGGTATTGGAGCGACTGTTGGTCGCCATCCGACGTTTGGTCAGTGAAGGCCGGGAGTATTATGTCCTGGTTGAGGTGGAAGCAGGATACCACTTTAGGTAGGAAGGCAATGTCCGGCCGCAAGACCACCTTGTCAGAGTGAAAGCGTGTGTAGGGGGGGTCTACCCTTAACGCGCACAGTTCGCTGGCTCGTCTCGCCGATGTGATCGCTACCAGGAAAGCCGTCTTCATGGAGAGGAGGCGTAGATCGCATGTAGTTACTGGTTCAAAGGGGGCCTTAGCTAAGGCCGCTAATACTATCTCCAGACTCCAAGCAGGGGTAGGCCCCAGTGTTGGGGGGTGTAGGTTAGTGTAGCCCTTGATGAAGGCTTTTACCTTGGGGTCTCTAAAGCAGGATGGTTTACCTAGGCGTTGGAAATGCCAAGATACTGCTGCTACATAGCTCCTGATTGAAGAGACTGCGAAGTTATTGTCTGAGAAGGCGGCTAGAAAGTCCATCAGATTAGAGGAGTCCGCTAAGTGTAGTGGAATCCTCTTCTCTTCTAGGAAGGAGCAGAACCTTTTCCACTTGTAGTCGTAGGCCCTCGCCGTTGAAGGCCGATGTGCCGCTCTGATGATGTCCCTTGCTGCTTCTGAAAGAGGGGTCACGGCGTTATCAGCCATGCTGTTGGGTTGATCAGGTCGAGGTCTGGGTGGAGAATCTGGCCGTCTGCCATTGACAGAAGGTTCGGTTTCTGTGGGAGGCGGTGGTACCGTCCTCGTGCCATCCTGAGGAGGGGGGCAAACCAGTGTTGCCGGGGCCACCAGGGGGTTATTAGGATGCATCTGGCCCTGTCCTGGTGTAGTTTCGAAATCACTCTGGGGATGAGAGGAAAGGGGGGAAAGGCGTAAAGCAGGGGACCCTCCCACTGCCATAGGAACGCGTCCCCCAGGCTGTCCCGTGACCGGCGGCCCCTCGAGCAGAACAGCGGGAGCACTGCATTGTTCTTGGAGGCGAAGAGGTCGACTGTCGGGGTGCCCCATTGGGAGAAGAGGGAGGCGAGCGTCTGTCTGTCCATAGCCCATTCGTGGTTGCTGGTGGTTGATCTGCTGAGTGCATCCGCCAGGTCGTTGGTCCTGCCCGGGACATGTATGGCTAGGAGTGTGATGTCTCGTCTCACGCACCAGTGCCAGAGTTCCAGGGTGAGTCGCAGGAGCGTCGGTGAGTGCGTTCCTCCCTGTTTGTTTATGTAGAAGACCGTTGTGGTATTGTCTGATGCCACTTGGACTACTTGCCCGGTCAGGGAGGGTTCGAATGCCCTCACGGCTTTGAACACTGCTAGGAGTTCCAGGGCGTTTATGTGCAGTAATCTCTCTTCCCATGACCAACGTCCCCGGACAGACAGTCCTTCGGCGTGAGCCCCCCAACCTGATAGGGACGCATCCGTCGTGATGGTTCTTGTGGGGTTTAGCTGTTTGAAAGGCAGGCCCCGTTGGACCATCCGTGGGTTCGCCCACCAGAGGAGGGACTTTCTGAGTGGTCGGGGGATGGTCAGTCGTTTGCGTGGCCCGTGAACATACGGGTTGAACCTTGCGATGAACCAACTCTGGAGAGGTCTCATGTGTAGTCGTGCCAAGGGTGTGACTGCTGTAGTAGAGGCCATGTAGCCCAAAGTCTGCTGCACCTCTCTCACTGTGGATCTCCGTCGGTTTGCACACTTTAGTACTGCTGCTTGCAGTGTGTGGAACCGGTCGTCCGGTAGGAGCGCTCTCCCTACTCTGGAGTCTAGGGAGGCTCCTATAAACCTGACGCGCCGTGAGGGGCGAAGATGCGACTTCTCGTAGTTTATCATTAGACCCAGTCGCTCGAGCCAGTTGATGGTCATCTTGATGTCTCTGTCCAGTTTTTCGGCCGAATGGGCCGTAAAAAGCCAGTCGTCTAAGTATGGGAACACCACTACGCCTCTCTGTCTGAGCCAGGCCACTACCACTGCCATGCACTTTGTGAATACTCTTGGGGCTGTACAAAGGCCGAACGGTAAGACCTTGAACTGAAAGGCCACGCCGCCGACCGCGAAGGCGAGGAATCTCCTGTGTGGGGGCGCGATTGGGATATGAAAGTAAGCGTCCTTCAGGTCCAAGGTGGCAAACCAGTCTCCTGCCCTCAGGAAAGGTAGAATAGATGGGAGCGTAACCATACGGAATTTCTGTGGGCGGATGAATGAGTTCAAATCTCGCAGGTCTAGGATGGGGCGGCCGCCTCCGTCCTTCTTTTCTATGATGAAGTATCTGGAGAGGAAGAGGCCTCCCGTATACGAGCGGGGGACTCGTTCGATGGCGCCTTTTCGTAGGAGTGTGTTGACTTCTTCCACGATGAGCGGAGACGGTGGGGTTCCTCTGTGTGGGTTCGGGGGCGGAAGCTCTTCAAAGTTTATGTAGTATCCTCTCCTTATAATATTCAGGACCCAACGGTCTGAGGTAATGAGTTGCCATGAATGGAATGCCTCTGAGAGGCGGTCTGCGGGAGAGGGTGTAGTATGGGGTGGGGAGGCAGCGTTGGTGTCTGGTGGTGGTAGTGGCTCTTCGAAGTCAGGCGCGTTGTTTGGAAGACTCCTGTTTCCGTTTGGGAAACTGCGGCTTGGGCTTGAATGATTGGAATCTCCTGTGGGGCTGGTACGAGGAGGACTGTCGTGGTCTGGAGGTGGCGGGCTGTATCTTTTGCGGTATGTTGATCCCGTCCTGCGAAAGGGCAGGCGAGGTCTTGTCGGGTGGTGGCTGCTGGGCAGGCCGAATTTCTTGGCTGTCAACCTCATCTTCTCCGCGTGCTCTAGCTTCGAGTCTGTGTCTGCGTGGAATAGACCCAGCTCGTCGAAGGGAAGGTCCTCAATGATAGAGCGAGCGGTATGTGACAGCCCAGACGATCGCAACCATGCATGGCGGCGGACCGCAATGGAGTTGGCTACAATCTTGCCTGTGCATTCTGCAATGTGTTTAGCCACTTGCCGCTGGTACCCCGCTAGAGCCAAACCTTCCTCCCTGAAGGAGTTGACAATCCGTTGGTCCTGCTCAGACAACTTCGAGATGTGGACCGACAAGGCGTCCCATAGGAACTTCTGGTAAGCTCCCATGCAGGCCGCGTACGAAGTCATCTTAGTGAGGAGGCAGGCGGATGAGTAGAATTTACGGCCTATGGCGTCCAGCTTCTTGCCCTCCTTGTCTGACGGGGTGGAGTGTAGTCTCTGAGATGTCTTCATCTGAGCTGACTCGACCACCACCGAGTTGGGTTTTGGGTGGATTGAAAGCCATGGTGCAGAGTCTGTGCAGACTCGGTATAGATGGTCCAGTCGTTTGGATGTGGGCGGCGTGGAAGATGGTGTAGCCCAGGACGACTTCAATACCTGGAGTAGGTATGGTGAGATGGATAAGGAGGGAAGGGACGGTGCCCTCTGTTGCAGGTCTTCGAATATGGGGTCGTCCACCTCCTTTTCTGGCTGTGTGGTTTTGATCCCCAAGGTGCCTGCTAGTCGGTGCATAAAGTCGGCGAAAGCCTTCATATCATCCGAAGGCGACGGCGGGTCCGGTCGCGCCCCGCCCGGTACCGGGGACAGTCTCGGTGATAGGGAAGAGGATCTCGAGTCCGAGTCTGAAGAGTGGGCCGAGGGGGTTCTTGAGACCGGTCTTCTCGGTGGTGTCGGACGCCTGGGGGGCGCTGTCGCTCCGGATGGAGAGCCTCTAGGTGGGGGGCTATGTGGGAGTGGTCTCTCACGGGAAGGCGACCTTGACGGCGATCTCGATGGGGCCGGTCCCTTATTTTTGCCCAATCCACCCGGGGCTGTGCCGGTACCCGACTTGGGTGTAGATTCCGTTGGTGGCGTAGTGATGGGTTGGCGTTCTTTTTCTGGGGTGCGTGTTAGGGACCGTTGGCGGTCTCTGTGTCTTCGAGCCCTGTAGCGTGGCGAGGGGTCAAAGACGTCCTCGTAGTAGGGGTCCCAGTAGTGCCCGAACGGGTGGTACCGGTGGTACCTGTGAGGGCGTTCGTAATACCTACGGCCGTACCGCTCCCACAGCCACTCTTCCTCCGATGTTCCCACTTCGGAGATGTACGAGACCGATGACACAGATCGGGATCGTGGACGTCTCGGTGAGCGGGACCGGTGCCGGCGCCTCGGGGAGCGGGACTTGCGGCTCCGGCGTGGTGAGCGGGGTCTTCGCGGGGTACGGGATCGACGCGGTGATCCCTTCGGGGAACGGGACCGATGGGGTGTGTGTGATCCCCGTGGAGATCTTTCCGTAGAGTAGTGGCGATCCCAGGAGCGGGAGAGGGACCGACGTGGAGACCTTCGCGGGGTGGCAGGCTTGGTGAGCTGCAGTGAGCGGGACCGTGATTGGGAGGCCGACCTCGACGGGATCGTCTGGGGCGAGCGGGATCGATGTGATACCGAGGTGATCGATCTCGAGCGGGATCGGTGCCATCCCTCTCTTTCTATCGAGCTCGTCGATACTTCGACGATCTTCAGCTCCGGTTCCTGGAGTTCCCCTTCCGACAGCTCTCGTTCTCTGTTATCCCCCACTGACAACGGGGATGTATCCCTCGGCGGTGATCGAAGCTTGGAGAGGCTAACTCTGATGGGAGAGACTACCGGGGACTTGCGACCCGGAGAGTGGTCCGGTATCGGTGTCCGGCCTTTTTGAGTCCCACTCGAGAGGGAATCATCGGACCACCTCTTTTTCTTCTTTGGCGGTTCCTCCTGTGGGATGGCCTTTGGGGAGGTAAGCCTCACTGTCTTAGGCCTCTCTTTCTGTAGTGTAGTGGTACCGTGATCTCTCGGGACAGTACCGTCCGCTGTCTCGGAGTCGGACTTCCTCGATCTCGAGGAAGAACCCTTGGCCACCTCTTTCCCCCGGTCCCGGGATTTCGGTTTGGAGGGGTCCTTAGCGGGTTGCTTGTGCTGCTGCACTGAGCTGGACGTCGAGGGCCTTGGGGCCGTAGCCGTGGCCGAGCCCGAGAGCACATGCTCATAAAGTTGGGCCTTCAGCCTCTTCTCCCTGTTCCGCCTCGCCTGGGGGGTGAAGGCGCTGCAGTGGCAGCAGGACCGGACATCGTGTCTTTCTCCCAGACACATCAGGCAGTTGGAATGCCCGTCCGACTCAGGCACCTTAGCTCCGCAAGTCAAGCATGCTTTGAAAAAGCCCGTTGACGCCATTCTGCGCAATGTGGTCACTCACGGTTTCGAGGTCCAACGGTAAATTCGGGGTCGTACTGAGGAAGATCCATCTGTCGAGTTGAAGAGAATCCTATCCGGTGGGAAACCAGGGAAAGGGAGATCAAGGGGTGGGTGCAGAATCCAAGTCCGAAGGCTAAGACTCCAACAACGTTCCTCGTGCTGCTAACGCGGCGGAAAAAAAGGAACTAAAATGGCGGGCTCGAGGAGGGCCTATATAGCCTGGAGGGGATGGTGGGCGGGATTACCACCAAAACTCAATCTAATGGCTAATTGACTCTAACGACTTCCGAATGCTACTGCGCAGGCGCAGGATTAACCCTTTATGTGTGGATTCACAGAGACCACGAAGAAGAAACATTTATATTGAGCAGTCGAAGCAAAATACGTGAAGGCAGTATGAAGAGGAAAATATCAGGTCTACAATACTGTACTGACACTTTGAAATTGTGGTCTACAGAGGGTAGGTAGGCAGGCAGGCAGCAGCGTGAGGTGTGGCAGGTGGTGGGATGGTGGGATGGAATGGCTGTACTAGTTCATGTGCTCATGGCTAAGATAAGGCTTGCCGTTTACTCCTCTTCCTATTACTAAACACTACTACTCATAGGCTTTGAACATAGCTATCTTGCTGGCTGAAGTAGTACTATCAAGAGCTCACAATTTTAATGGTATAACCTGATGTTTTATTCCAAATAATGCTCCAGTCTCTTTGTTTCTTCTTCTTTGAACAGTGTTAAAGTTTTTTTTTTACAAAAATCTGTGATTAGTGAATATTCTAAAGTAGAATAGACCAATCACTGTACCTGATTCAAGTTTGTCCTGGATCCCAGAAGGATGTAGTCTGTCTGTCTGTCTATCCATCCATCCATACACACACACACACATTTTGAAGCAATTTATGAAAAGAAGTAAAAAATATATATAAAATGATCAAAACGTTTCAGCTTCTGCCTTCTTCCATTCCGGAAGATGAAACTCTCTCTCTCTCTCTCTCTCTCTCTATATATATATATATATATATATATATGTCACTTGCTATAAACTGAAAAGCTTAGAAAGTCTACTATGCAGAATGAGGATAAGGAATGGGCAGAACGCCATAAACAAGAATAAACTATAACCAAAAATGTAATAAAATTGGACATGCACACCCCCACAAAACCCTGGAAGATGAGCATGCAGCAACTATTTGCAATAAAAAATGAGCACTATTATGCTATTAATAGATGTTTAAGTGTTTAATGTGGGAATGGTGGTGTTCATCCTGTGGTGCAGGCTGGTAAAGAACTTCTGTTTTCTTCAGGTTGACTTCCAGCCCAAACAGCTCTGCAGCTGTTGCTCGCTATGGGTCAGCGTAAGAGGGGCGCTCCAAAAAAGCGATACAAGGACTCCCTGAAACAACATCTCAGGCTCGGCCAAATTGATCACCAACAATGGTCCGCCCTGACCTCACATCGGGAGGCATGGAGACACACTATCCACAATGCAGCAGCCTTATTTGAGAACTCACGCCGAACAAGTCTTGAAGAGAAATGACAACGCAGAAAGAATCACAACCCGGAAACATCACCCAAGGAAACCTTCTGCTGTGCTTTCTGCAACCGGACTTGTCTATCTCAGATTGGCCTTTTTAGTCATCATCGTGCTTGCAGAAAACGTGGGATGAGTCCTTCCTGAATCTTCGTTTGCGAAGAAAAGCCAGAGAGAGAAGTGTTTAATACATATGCCCAGAGAGTCCTTTGATCCTTCATACCAAAGAACATAATAAAATTAAACCAAATTGACTGAAATTGTCTGTTCCTGTTTTGAATAATCTCTCATTGTTGCCATCAGTCTCTACCAAATCAATAATTTCTTACTGTTGCTATCAGTATCTCTATCAAAGTTAGTGACAGAACTCTGCTGTACCAGAAATCAAAAGAAACTGAATTGGTTAGCATGTTTCCATTAGCTACTTCCATTCTGCAACAATTGGAAAGAAGGGAATTAGTTTTATTAATCCTGGAAAAGATGCTGAAGAGCACCACTTCAGGAATAAGATGAAGTGTCCCATTCAAAATCAGGCTAATAATGTACTATATTCCATCAGTTATTTACTTGGTCACTTTACATAGTAGTCCTCTTTCCATTTATCCCCACAACTCTGTAAGTTAGATACTGACTGGCCAAAGGTCGCCATGTCAGCATTGTGATTGGAGAGATCTGAATTTGGGACTCCATGTTCCAGGTCTAACGTTCTAACCATTACACTGTGCCAGCTTTTTCAGGTCAGTATTTACTACAGAAATAGTTCCAAGGCTGAAACATAGTGGTAGAGTGCAGCACACAGACAAGCCATGCCACAACTGGTGTGCAATTGGTATATTATGTAAATTTGCATTATCACACAAATTATTTTTTCATATTATACAAACAGACTGCAAAGATTTGGAGAACAGAACATAGCAATCCTAGTGGTTGTCTAGACAGTGAAAATACTCCTCAGAGAATTCAAGGAGAATACCTTTGGTCCCAATGAGATCCTGTGGTGATTTGCTTTATTTGGAAGGAGGGGGGCCAAGAATGCCAAAAACTACATGGGAAAAGCCTCTGTGGCTTTTTCCAATTTTTAAAAAATAATGTGTGGGAATGTGCATTACTGCTCATTTGGACAATTAATTCAAGACACTGCAAATTCTTGGAGAGGAGCGGACTGGTCAGATGGGCACAGGGGGCGGGCTTTCTAGCAAGGAAGCATCCAGAAGACATTTTGGAATTTCATGTTGCCAATTATGCACTTTTTTTCTGCTCCGAGGTGATCAAATACCTATTTTAAGCAAGGTCACACTTGTGTACCTTTGCTTTAAAGTTAAAAAAATACTGTGCAGTAGCGACAATGTTTGCAGAAAAATAATATGCTAATTTACTCTGCCACCATCTTGATTCAGAGGCGTGTGCACTTCAAACATGGATAGCATCAATTTTGCCAAAAGACTGTGGAGACAAATGAACACTGCTGCGAATTTGCAATAATGCACAGGAATCAGCATTATATCCTCTCATCTAGACAAGCCCCTAGATAAACTCCATTTATCACCTAGCAATGCATGAGCCAAGCATAGCTAAGGAGGCTTGGGAAGGCGATCTCTAATTTGGTGGCCACTACACAAAAGGCCCTTCTTCAATAGTCACGGGCTCATCTTAGAAGATTGGGAGAGCTCATAATTGTTTAATATTTTTTTATGGGGGAGGGTGGGGGGTGTTTGGGGATTTTATCTGTATTGTATTTTAATTTTTGTAAGCCGCCCCGATTGTTTTAACAGAGGGGTGGGGTATAAATAAATTTTATTATTATTTATTATTATCATAAAGATTTTGGCCATGAACTAGTCAGCCAGCATAATTACACCAGTGTAGGTGGCTGCGTCTGTGCAGTGGCAGGGGCCAAATGGTTGCAGGTGTCCTAGTGATGGGAGGGCAGAGACAATATAGGAAGTAATCTCTAGCAAGAGAGAAAGATACCTTGCCAGCTTCCCAGCCATTCAGAAGTTGACTACAGCTTTCTCTAGTCAATGAAAGTCTCTTTTATCCCCATTACTGCTATTGTGCAGTTTTCCAAAAAGTACCCTGCACTGGCACAATGCAGCATTACACCATTACCCTCCAATGTCCTGATTTGGCAGGGACAGCCCCTATTAATCTCCTCCCATCCTACTTTTGCAGCTGCTTTTGCAGCCCCCTTTGTCCACAGATTCCTTCCATTGCTTCAAACTGAATTCAAAGTGCAAACATAGTTTGCAGACGAGAGAAGGGGGAAGAATCTTGCCCTTCTGAGTAGAGTCAAGCAAAAGAAAATTGCTGGACAAGCCTAGCTTTTGTGTTCTTCCTCATTAATAATTTTTGCTATCTTGATTGCACCCTGATGTAGCTTGGCCATACATGTCCCGGTTTTCATCTTTGAAATTCTGGAGAGCATGCATTACACAGTATAAACCATGAAGAGAATTCCAACCTACCATGATGGAGTTCCCATCATCCTGCCTGCAGGGTGATGAACTCCCATCATTCTGCAATGACTACATTTTCCAATCTGCAAACAGTGATTGTCTGATCAGAATAACCATGTAAACTAAGGGTTAAGGTTTAAGACTAAGGTGGAGGTGGAGGTCACCTCCTGATATAGCATCATCATGACATCACATCACCAGACACTGGACTGGCCAATGAGAATTTAGGAATGGTAACTTGAAAGGTTTTATACTTTGCCTTGGCCATGAGGCAAGGGAGAGACAAAGAAAGCACTCTGAAGGGATGGGTGTATCCCAGAGAACAATGCTCTGAGTGAGCACATGGCTGGGGCCTGGCTTAGGATAAGCATGTGGTCCTGCCAAACCTGGACACCAGA
Organism: Gambelia wislizenii; assembly: GCA_030847615.1. Taxonomy (NCBI): domain Eukaryota; kingdom Metazoa; phylum Chordata; class Lepidosauria; order Squamata; family Crotaphytidae; genus Gambelia; species Gambelia wislizenii. The sequence continues at coordinate 372,982,878 of JAUMIR010000001.1, forward strand.
TTTAACCTTCATAGACTTCTGTAATGTAAGTAGTTTTTCTTTTGTGTAGTGAGTGGTTTAGTTAGCTTACATCAGGTTTACTTTTTATTTGTTCTCCTTGACTGAATGTATGCATGATTTGTATCTCTGTAACCTTAAGCTTTAACCTGAAGAAAAAAGTGCTTTCTTCATGAAGTGATTTACCTTTTGAACTTGTCTTAAACTTGCTTAAATAAACATAAGCTTTTCTGTTTTTTCCTACTAAGCCAAGCCTACACACGTCATGGCTACATTGCTAGTCTCCTCTACATCTGGACAGAAGGGAGGGGATTGATAAAATCTCAGCCAGTGGCTGAAAGGTCCTAAGCACCCACGGTCTCCTCTTGGACCATGAAAAAAGGGGGGTAGTCCAATCAAGAGGTGCTGGCAGTTTATCCAAAGAGAGACATAGTTCTGGGATTTCCTGGCTACAGGAATCCTGAGAGTGTGTCTCACAGGGAACAGATTGAGAGTTCTCAGGTTAGGAGTACTCCTGAGCTAGATCACAAAGGTAGCCTTGCTTCTCAGGTGTGTGCATGCTATGTGTGCGCACACGCACAGAGGCAAGGGCTATTTCACACAACCTTTAATGTCTTCATGTGGCAAAAGGCACTCTTTCCCAGCTTCTAGCCATTTAGAGCTTTAAGGGGTAGTATTATGAAAGCAAAAGGAATTGGCATTCCAAATGTGTTCCAAAGTTTGGCAGCAAGTATTTTTATCTCCATGCTGAGGATAATAACTCCTTTCCAGGAAGCTGGGATTCCATAAACTCACTATTATCCATAGCTCATACTAAACAGTAAATTAAAAAATATCTAAAATACTTAAAATGTAAAGTGAGAACTTATTTTCAGTTTTTCAGTCTGGTTTTAGAAGTTCAACACACACACCCCAACAACCACAAACCATAAAATACAAAAATACAACTCCAGAATAATATCTAAAATAGAACAAATAAGCAATAAAGTAATAACAAAGTAAGCCCAGCAGTGGATCTAAGAAATGATGGCATACCCTCTGTGCTACATGTGCATAGTATACAGTTTTTAGAAAGCATCATCTTTAAAACAAGAATAGCAGTTGTTGTATATCTCCTATTCATCAACAGCTGAGAAATGAGCCTGAGAGAAATGGAAACATAGGCCAGAACTATACACATTCTACAGTAGGACCCCCGTATCTGCTAGGGATTGGTTCAGGGCATAGGTGGATACTGAAAAACATGGATAGTAGTGAACACCATTGAAAATAACGGGACTTCTGGTTTAAAATACCATAGAGTGGCCTTGGAGGATCTAAAAAATGGCTAGAGAAGACATATTTTCTAGGAAGACTCTATGGCAGGTGTGCTGTTTTGAGTCTCATGGATAATGAATTAGTGGATACAGGGGTCCCATTGCACTTAGAAACTACCTTAGTTGCATAGCTAAGTAATATCTCCCAGCCCAACACCATGTCTCCACTCTACTACCAATGAGCAAGGGTGCAACAAGCAGAAGCAGGACCACTGTCATATTTCCTTGTTGCAGCCTCATCATCTAAGCAGGTGGGAGGTGGAAACATCATCCACCCATGCCACTGCCAGCAGAATGGACCTCCTTATCTCCATGTGGCCCAGGTCTGTAGACCTGGAGGCAGTTACAATTGTAGCAATAGTGCCATGATGATGACTATGTAGGGATCATGAATAGGGATCCACTATTGATACATAACTCCAGGTTATATACCTGTATGTCTGATCCTGAATTCTGGCCATAAAGCTGATAGTCATGTATTATTTAGGCCATGTTGCTTTGTTATTGTTGGTAGCTTCACCAATCCTTTTGTTGCTACATAGTTTACACAGAAAGGAACCACTCAATCTCAACATTTGTAGTGGTGGAAAAACAAAATCTGTGACTTGGCTGGATATTTGAGAGGCAAAAATCTGTAAGTACATGCATCAACTTGTTTTGGGGAAATACTATAATGTGACATCAGTATGTGTGTAAAAGATAGCAGCTCAAGAGACTGAAGTACAAACTAAGATGTTTCTCTTCCAAATGTATTTTGTATTCGTACTGCTTCCACTAGCCTTTTTATTTGGAATAGTCTTCCTTTATTCCCCGACTTTATGTGGGGATCTATACAACATTATGGCATTCTGGTGCTTTCTGGGTTCCACTTCTCAGTTTTCTTCAGAATAGAATTATGATAGACAGTCAGTGTGGTATAGTGGTTTGAGTGTTGGATTTGGACTTTGGGAGACCAGGGTTAGAATATCCACTAGGTCATGGAAACCCACTGGGGGAATGTGGGCAAATCACACCCTCTCAGCTTAAGAGGATGGCATGGCAAACTTCCTCTGAACAAATTTTGCAAGGAAAACTCCAAGAGGGGGCCACCTTAGGATTGTCATAAGTCAGAAATGACTTGAAAACACATGCAAAAAATAAATATATGGCAGTTATGTTGTTGTTGTAATTTCTGTAACAGCCTATCTGGAATAGAAAGACATCATTCCACTAAAGTTGTCTGGCTGGGGGAGTCACACTGAATTGCTCCTTAATTGCCAGCATATTTTGTCACCTCTTGTCATCTGCATTCAATTTATTCCATTAAGCTAAAATACCACATTTTTAAAATATAGGGGTGAAAAGAAAAAACAATAATTGAAAGGAATTAGCATTTTAATATTCTTCCCTTGCACTAAAGCTGACTAAATAAGATGTGTTAAGACACCATTCTGCACTAATTCCCAAGCCTCACTGATCAGGGAAGCAATAAAAGAGGCTAAACCTGCACACAGGAAGGAGGAGCATAGAAAGGACATGTGCTGAATGAAATGTGTGTGAATAAAAAACAAAGAGAGTGCTAATTAACACAGGCTGCTGCCACACTTCAGAAAAAAACCCAGTTTAACAGTGCTTTAACTATCATAGCTCCATCCTATGGGGGCACCAGAGCTCTCTGACAGAGAAGGCTGAATATCTCACAAATCTTACTACAAACCCTAGAATTGCATGGCATTGAGCCATGGCAGTTAAAGCAGTGTCAAACTGCATTATTTATGCAGTGGGGCAGCAGTGATAGTATCATATTCTGTATTATAGGGGATATTTGTATTATAGGGGATATTTAACTACATTTTTAAGTAATTGTGGAAATGCCTGAACAGTGCCAAAGAGCTTTAGAGTGGAAGCAACTTAGGTGGCATTCAGTAAATTAATCTCTTCCAGATCCAGTTTCTATGTACAGTATTTACAAAACTGGAATAATACTACTGATCTGCCTTGAAGAGATGTTGGAGTACTAAGCCCATTCATCAGATATTCCCAAATGCTATAAAGATGCAAAATATTATCACCGTATTTCCTATAGTTCATTACAACCCTGATGTTTGTGAATCAAATCACTTTCTTGGATTATGAACAAAACAAAGAAAAGTATGCATTTATTTATATATACGGTATGTTCATTCATTTATAGGCTGGCATTTGGAGCACAGCCCTCACAAAGTGGCTCACTGAATAATAAAAGAATGTGAAATAAAAAAAAATTCATTTAGAAAACATTATAAAATCAAAGACATAGGCCAGATAATGCGAGCATTACTAAAACAGCACCTTAAATTCCAATAAATAACTCATAATACAAAAACATTTTAAGAACAGCTCAGTACTTTAAGCTAGCAGCATTACAATACATTGAGAGAGAGCAACTCCGAACAAATAGGTTTTCAAAGCCCATTTAAAGGCTTGTAATGCTAGAGTGATATACTGCTCACTTGAGAGAAAGTTCCACAGCCTGGTAACCACAGAAAAGGCCCAATTTCAGGCCTGCCAACTATTCTTAAAGTCCATTTAGGATCTTAATAATTTTGTGGCCCTCAGCCACTCCAGATTGCTTCTTCTGGGATCCTCCATGGGCACAAATAAAGAGGCTGGTAGCCCACCCTGAACTGTTTAATATGGGGTGGGCAATTGTGTGGGTGTTAGGGGCCAATTCCCCCCAGGTTGTGCCTTTCTACACACACCTGTTTCCCTCTGCAGTCCTTTTCCAAATGGCAACAGGAAATGAAGTTTCTTTCTTCCAGTCATCATTTTGAGAATGACTGCAGAAGAAAACAGGTATTTAGTACAGAGTTGTGGGGTGCTGGTGGGAGTGGGTGTCATGCCCTGCTTCCAGAACATGGAAATGGACTCTGACTCAGAGAGTGAAGCAGTGGGCATGCCAGGACATGCTGAACCAGAGCAAGAGGATATTCCAGAGCCACAGGTCTCACATACAGACAATACTGTACAGTACCAACTCTGGCAGAGGACCCTTCTCCTTCAGATACAGAAGATAACTTACCTATACCTATCTTCTCAGCATGGAGATATCAAAAGGAGAGCTTGAGGTGGTCTCAGCATATTTATAGCAAGCCTCAATTAGTTAAGCAGCAGCTGCATTAGCTGCTGAGCTATAAATACATGGCCCTGACCTCCCAGCACTGTGGGAGATTATCTGACTTATCTGGTGATCTGTTTTGTTTTTGCTTGCTGTGTTTCTGGACTGTGTCTGTTACTCTGAACTCTGTTTGCCTCACTTGGATTCTACTGGATTATTCTGAACTCTGTTTGCTGGACCTACACCTTGTTATTTGGATTTTCCTTATGAACTCCTATTTGTATGCTACTAAAGTAAGTGTCTGACTTCACACTGCCTTGATTTCTTTGCCTGTAATTACCTTAACTGTGGCTGTGCTTCTGCTATCAGCTGTGTAACAACCAGCCTTTGGCTGGTTGCCTAAACAGTGGGGCTCTTTGCATGTTTTCATGTATGCGGTGGGTCTATGTGAGCAATTTTAGAGGAACAATACTGCATGGGCATCATGTCAAAGGTTGAGGGACTTTGTGGGACTGGGGGGGAGGATTCAGGGGCCATAAAAGTAGGGTTTATGGAGCACATGTGGCCTGGGGACAGCACTTTGTCCATGCTTGCTTAATATTAAAAATTATTCATTTTTCATACACATTTGACTTCCAGCCACTTCTTGTTTTATTCCCTTCCCTCCCCTGCTTTTTTTTTTTTTTTGCATTATTGGTAATAATGCAGTCCCCATAAGCTCTCAAAGGGAGAAAACTGGTCAGCAGACCCTTTGCAGTTGCCCACCCAAGACCAGAGTCACTATATCACCATACTTCATAAACCCAACCTGACACCACTGGAAGATGATGGGACAATCAGTGAATAGTACTGCAAGCTTCTAGAAATTAGAAAAAAATGATTGAGCTACAGTCCTCCAATCCATGTTTCCAATATTAGTGGTCCGTAAAGGTTACTGCGGATATTTATTTCCCAGTAGTGATGATAATGTTAAGGTTGGAATATGGATCAAAATTGATCTAAAGTATCTTCCCAGCCACCTGAAGTGAGAGGATACCACCCTTTCCAATACCTTCTCTTAAATAGCATGTTAGACCCAGGACAACAGTTATCAAACTTCTCAAGGGATCTGGTAACTACACCCTCCCCAAAGGCAGCATTAATGACCTCTGAAATCCAAGACTTCGAAAAGATACTTTTTATTACTGACAATAGAAAGAGATGTACTTTTCAGCATAACAGAGCACATGTTCATGCAGAAGATAACCCAAGAGATCATGTAACTGTTTATTCTGGTGGACACAGAAATACATGCTTAATTGCTATAAGGAGAGTTTCTTTGGAAAATCTAGTGAATTATATGCAAACATGTGCAGGATAAAAATGGCCACCTGTTCACATGAACAGCATAGTCTTTGAGTCTTACACATCAATTCTCTTTGAGTCTTACACATCAATGTTATGCCTCTGAAGTATCAACTGAATTTAAGTTAAAGACATTCCTGATAGTTTCTGTTGGGAAATGTGAGAGATTGTAGATACCTTCAGCAGATTAATCATATTGACAAAGCAGACGCTGAATAACAATGAGTCTCCCCCACACACACACACACACCTTGTCTAACAGACAAAGAAACAAGTTTTCTTAGGTTACTTATAGTACATTAAAAAGCAGCTTTATTTGCAAATACTTGCACAAAATCAAACCCATAGACAAGGGAGAGGGAAGAGAAAAGTTGCTAACAGTTGAATCAATTTTCCCTTATTGTGCCATGTGATCACTGATGACTTCCTAGCTTTCAGTTCTCAGCCAATTGTTTAAGAGAATAATGGCACTGCATTTTCCTCATTTTTGCCAAGACTGGATTTCTGCATCACAGGGGTTGTCTAAATGGTGAAAATGCTCCTCACGGAATGTGAGAAGAATCCTACTTGTCTTAATGGCATTCTACATTGTTCCACCATATTGTGAAGGAGGGGGACCAAAAACATCAAAAACTATGGTAAATAGGAAAAGTATTTGGGGCTTTCCCTGGAGTTTTTAAAAAACAGCATAGGGAATGCACATTCCCCTTAAATGGGACAAGTGATTTGATATTAATCACTTGCCCACACAAGAGGAAGTGCCAAGCTAATTGGCCAGATGAGCACAAGGGTATTAGTACGGGTGCTAACAGGAGCTATGATGTTGGATTTTTAATGATTGACGCATGAAATAACGAGACCAGACACAGAAGATTGGGTTGAAATACGGGCCACTTTATTGTTATCTTACCTATTTATTGTCTATTTCTTGGGGTATGCAAACCTGTAAGGGGTGATCCATTGCGGGGAATAGGCCCTGCCTGAGCCCAGCCCCTGTCTCCTCCTATCCAGGGCGTAGCTACGCCCTGGCCAAACCCTGTGCTCGTCTCCATGCCCATCATTAAAACACCTCCCCTGGATCTACCATTCTTTAAGATCCGGGGGGATGTCTGTTGCCTTAGCAACCGAGTGCTAAGGCGAGAAAAATGGGATGTTGTGTTTTTCTTTTTTTAATAGGTAAAAAATTGCTCTAGCACACAGTGGAAATAGTTTTTAAAAAAGTTTGGTGGCTTTCATACCAGGGTGGTGGTGGTAAATTAAGATAAGTAAATCACAGATAAATCACTTGTGGCTACCATCTTGACCAGCGGGCATGTGAAGCTTATGGTGGCAAAAAATAAAATAAAATAAAATAAAATAAAATAAAACAGTTGCAGCTGCTGCAAAATGCCATTACTACAGGGCACTCCTTCCCCACCCCCCTGACAGAGTCCCTGTGCAAAACCATCAAATAAATTTCTAAAGAGGTTTACAACTTCAAACTGGGTTAAATCCCAGTTGTCAGTTCCAACTAAAGTAAACCTATCAGCATATATAATAGCTAAGTTCTCATTGATTCAGTAGGATTACTCTAGTTGGGACTAACAATTGGATTTAGGCCACTATTTTCAGAACTCCCCAGATAATGAATCTTTCCCAAGATAAGTTTTCCTCCACAAGTTTTATTTCATCCTGGTCATATTTCCTGGTAACTATACTGAAAACCTATTTCATGTCAATCCCTTCCTTTCAATTGGGCATATAGTCCTCACACATAGGTAATTCTCCTTCTAGTGAAACACATATTCAACACGCTAACGCTATAGCTTTTCAAAATATTCTGTACCAAATAGAGCACACAGTTTTCTGCAGCACATTGTCCATATGTATTTACCTGTATGCTCATGTGAATGTGGATCACCCTTAATCACTATGTATTTCTTATACAGACAGTGTAAATATTACCAGAAATCCTATTTAACATGTCACCTGGATTTCCCCAGCAACAATATATTTTTGTGTATCCTTACCTAACAAACATTCTTTTGAAACAGAACATGCTCAAAGATTATTAATAATACAATTATTTTAGTATACAGTGGGTTCAATATTCTTATTGTCCAATCTTGCCACTAGAGTCACTTGTCTTTCCACAGCTATAGCAATATGGTACAGAAAGAGGAACCTAACACTAAGGAGATTTTCACATGGGGAAAGTAATCCCCGGGGAGATCAGGAGATAAACGGGGCTGTTCCAGTTGCAGAGCCCCATTTTGCACACCCCCATCCTTCTCCTGATCTCCTGTTGTCCTCCCTCCGTGCTGCTTCCATTTCCCTCCTGGTATGTTCCGCAATTTTTTTACTAATGAAGAACTTTCGTTAGTAAAAAATAGCGGGAGGGAAATGGAAGCAGGACGGAAGGAGGATGACGGGAGATCGGGAGAAGGAAGGGGGACATGCAAAATGGGCGCTGCAACAGAACAGCCCCATTCCTCTCCTGATCTCCCCGGGGATTACTTTCCCCGTATGAAAATCTCCTTCGAGAGTTAAGCAAGTCCAGTGTGTCCTGTGCCCACAAGAATACTCCCCCTAAACATGTCTAAATTTTGATTTGATATACCAGTTTAATACTAACTGTGAGTCCTTCTTCATATTTATTATTATTATTAATGGGTTTATTTAATTCAGAGAAGAGAGTATGTGGACTTTCAAGTTACCTATCAACTTATGGTGACTCCGTTAACTTTAAAGGGTTTCCTTAGGCAGGAAGCACACTCAGATGTGATTTGTCATTGCCTATCTCTGAAATGTAGGGCTTGGTTACACAAAGAAGTAAAGCACAATTGGAGCTGGATAGTCACATCTTTGGCTGGGGCTTATCACATGATATTCTGTCCCTCCTGTTGCTGATTTGCATTGTAATCATTGGTGAAGTGCAGCTTTTCACTGATGGTGAAATCCTGTTAATTTCTGCCAATAACGCTGCTATTCCAGCTCTCCTCTTGGCGGATAGGTCCCTTTCATTGCATTTCTGATACTGACAGTCACATGAATGACTGTGATTAACCCTCTCCTTCCCCCTCTCCTCCTCACTGTTCCCAATCAGGCTGAGGTAACTTTTAGTTGGTTGTTTTCTTTACTATTTTCTTTTCTTTTTAAAATGTTATTGTTTTGCCCTGCAACCAGAAGGACATACACAGGGAGAGAGGAGGGGCTATCAAAGCAATGAGGAAGGATGAGTGTGGGGCCATGGCTCACCAAAGAAGAATAATTGCAGTATTGCAGAGGAAGTGTGATAGGGAGTGTTTTCAAACTGGTAAGTTCCCATTTGCTTCCAGAATGTGATTACTCCAGCATCACACACTGGTGTGATAAAGTCCATAGTCTATAGCTCCTGGTATACCTTGGCAGTTCCCCATCCAAGTACTAACCAGGCCCAACACTGCTTGAGTTACAAGATCAAACAGTGCTCTGGTGAGTTCAGGGTATTTTAAATTTTTAAAATTCCAACTGGTAAATAAACAAACAGCCCCACAAGGAAACTACAGTCCATCCCCTGTATCCATGGATTTAGCATCCTTGGATTCACCACCCAGGGCTTGATATTATTCCAAAAAAGTTAAAAATAAATAAATACCAAGAAACAAACCTTGATTTTGCCATTTTATATAAAGAGACCATTTTACCACGCCATTGTGTATAAGGGGACTTGATCTTTCACAGATTTTGGTATCCACAGGGTGTCCTGGAACCAAACCCCAGCAGATACCAAGGGCCCACTGTATTGCAAGAAGGTATAGTGGAAGATTAAAGCAGCAGCCCTGTGCCCACTTATGTTGGAATAAGGCCCAGTCAAGATATGGGATCGTGTCCAACGGTGTCTATCTGTAAGGAGAATGGACACTGCAGGTGGACTGGATTTCACACCCAGCACACTCTTCAAATATGATCTAGAGATTTGGGGAGACCCTTAGGAACAGTTATGGAAAGGGTGCAGGGGTATGGATGGAGGAGGAAAAGAAGATCTTCCATTCCAGAAGTAGAAGCCTATGTGTCTGACATTCAGTGGTACTCACATATAGAAACGTGTGGTTAAGCAAACAATAATTTTTCTACAGTTTCTGAAATGTTATTTATTATCATTATTTATGTCTGCCTTGCAGGCCAGGATGTCCACTACATATCAAGCATACAAAACAGATCTTTTCCCCCAAAGGGACCACTTGCACAATTTATATTAATCAAGGCTATCGATGGACAACAGAACAGAAACGCACAGAATGCTAAAGGTTTAGATACAAATAAGGCATATAGATGAGTTTCAGAAGGGATACAAATAATGACTGAAATCACCTTGGGAACAGAATGAACTGGGGAAAGCTAGCTTGGAGAAGTGAGGTTTTAAAAAATCAGAGGAATATATTGTAACAGTGCTGAACATAACAATTTAATATAGTTTTCTTTTTTTCTCTTATGACAATAGACTTGCCTGGCTTGTTTAGTTTTGCAGATTGTAGCAGAAGACATCTTCTCGCAAGACTTATGTAGAGTTTCCTCATAGAGCTCTGACCTACAAGCTTACTGGTAGCTCTTGTAAAATAGTTAACAAATATTGAGGTTCCATCCCTAGTAGTTTGAATGATAGTCTGTATCATAATGCATTAAAGCTGAGTGAGATCAAGGTCAGGTACCATGTCACCATAATGCCTGTCTGATAACGGTTAGGTTGAGAGAACTTTTATTAGACTTCAAAATCTTGGCAGAAAGGACATAAAACATGCAGTTCAGAAAGGCCTCATTTTTCTCAGAGGAAGTGTTTGTTGAATTAAAAGAACTTTGTTCTACTGTTTAAGACATAATGGTGGGAAACATGCAGGGTGTTTTTTTAATGGTGCAGTGACATAGATTGATGGAATTATGCAAAGAGATTCCGATGGCTGTGTCCTGAAATAATTTGCATTTGGGAATAAGAACTGAGCATTCAGTGAACATCTGGAAAAATAAGTAGGTCAAGATGTCCATATTATTTCCTGTATATTATACGATCATTTTGTATTCTTGTCCAGTGCCTAGGTATCCACAAGGATGAAAGGCAGTTAACAATATTTGTAAAAACTATGCAAAAAGACTTATTTAACAGTGGATTTCATCCATCCCTACTGAAGGAATCAGATCAAATGATCTATGTAAACCATTTCTGAAAGTCTTAGTCTTAAATGTACCCAAACCCATCTTTTTTATATATTGAAACAGATTAGTATGGCTAGCACTTTGAAAAGTATTGGTACAATATCCCTGACCTTTTTTTTTTTTACACTACACAATTATAGCACTTTGACATATCTTCCAACATTTTACTGGTGATAATCTGAACACATGTGACCAAGCAACATCAGTGTGTGGTCAAAATGGCAGAAATTATTAATGAGAAAGAATATACAAACCAGGAGACACTTCAGCAGTTTGCTTTTGCCTGAGCTTACTAGGAAGTGTGAGATTCTGCCCACTCTTCTCCTCTTCCATCTGCTAAATTAACTGAATGCAAACAGCTTGTTGCACTTTAAACTTAGTTTGCATCACCTGAGATAAACTGAAGACCAAGGGGGAAATAGGAGGAGGAAGAAACTGGGAGATTTTTAAAGCAGCTAGAAAAGTGGGACAACAGGGGATTAACACACTCCTAACCAACCGTTATCTGAAAATGCCAGCCACAGATGCAGGAGAAACATCAGAAATAAACTCTTCCAGAACACGGCCTCACAGCCTGGAAAAAACCCAAGGAAAATCTATGGATGCCGGCCGTGAAAGCCTTCACCTTCCCACTGTGTAGGTTTCTTACATGTGCTTTCTCTGCAAAAATCCAATATTGTTGTACAAAAAGCAGTGTATTTTTATAAGGTACACATTTTCTGAACAAAAAAAAAACAACACTATTTCTTACACATACAAACCATGTGAATTTTGCACAATAGAATTTTCCCCAACATAGTCGCAAAGTATGAACACTTCTCAAAACCTGCAGAGAAATTATTTGTTCTTGCACGGGGGAACGAAATAAGTGATGTTTTACATCCCTGAGAGACCTGCAGTCAAATAGTTTTGGATGAATTACAAAGCCTGTAGGCAGTGATGTAGTACAGCCAAAGTTCACTGAATTAAAGTGGTCAGATATTCTGATTGGTAGAGATGATGGCATCGTCTCCCACCCCACCATTTCCTGTTACCTCTGAGTTCATCAAAATCCTCACAATAGCATGAGTGAAGAATATTTGCAGCTGTTACGCTAGCCCAGCCCAGTATTTGCGGGCTTCAGATGTGGGTCTGTTAGGAGTCTGTGGTGGATTGGGTATTTGGGTTGGATTCTGCTTAGCCAGCAACAGTTGAAGTTCTTTATCTTTCATTTGGAGTTCCACATCTTTCAGTTGTAGTTGGAAGTCTTTGGAGATTTTCACATGGGCTATATATCCCGTGGCTGGAATGGAACAGGGTTGGGAAAGGTTTTCCCTTTTGGATGACGTCCACCCTGTTCTGTTCCTATGTTATGCCTGTTCTGTTTTCTCTTTGTGATATAGTAATCATGGGGAGAAGTCATTAATAGGCACCCAGTTCCATTTCTGTTACGGAATCATGGGTGTGCAAATCGGATCCCGTCCCTGTTCTGGAATGACAGGGACTGGGAGAGGAGCTCCATGGCAGGCACTTCCTGCCACAATCTGGACAGGCAGGTAAGTGCCACCCTTCCCACCCCCCTTTCTGGATTACTTGTATTTTTAAAAAAAATGAATTTTTTTTCTTTCTTTTGACAGCTGGGGGGGGTTTAATTTGAATTTCCCTCCCGTACATTCTCTCACGAGAACGAGCGGGCGTTCCCCTGGCTGGTTGTAAAAGCAGCTTTACGACAGCTGAATTTACAGCCAGCCAGCAAGGAAGGAGGAGGACCGTTCCTGTTCCAGAATGGAGGTAAGTGTGCGAACATTTACCTCCATTCCGTTGCAGGAACGGGAGAGGAGGTGGTGGGACAAAATCAGGGCTTTTCGTCCCTGTGTGAAAATCTCATTTGTCCTTCTGTTGAAATTCAATTTCTCGCAGTTTTCGCTGTAGTTGGAACTCTTTGTCTTTCTGTTGAAGTTCCATTTCTTGCAATTTTAGCCTCTGCTGTTGTAGTTCCAACTGGTATTCTAACTCCTGATGAGTTATCTTGCCCACAGTAGTCCAGAAGTCATCCGGTATGTCCTTCAGGCTACTGTTAGGGCTTGGCAGAGGGGAATCAGCAAGGTTGCCGTTGCCACCAGCTCGCTCTGCTCCTTCTTCAGCTGCCAACATTTTTGCTTTCACTTTACCAGAACATAGAAGCACAAAGAATGCAAAAGCATGCAGAATTCCTAGCTACCTAGCAATTTTCTTTATGTGAGAACTAATTACAAAAAATTAAAAACCACTTTGACTGAATGAGCAGAAAAGGGAATAGTTCCTTTTGCCAGAAGAGGGCAGTATGTTTCAGTGTGTGTGGGATTACCCCCCCAGAAGACAAGGATAGGGGACAGAAAAAAAAGCTGCAGACAAGATTCCCCACAGCAGAGCTTCTTTCCCCCTTTCTCTTCTAAAAGCAGGAAAAGAAAAAATGTGAACTGACAAAAGCAACAATTGAAAGCAAAAGGGAAATGTATCCTCCTCTTCTGAGCCCCTCAGCCTGTCAGTGTAGTTGCCTACCAACAGCAGACAGTAAGAAAGCAAGCTCCAGTCCACATGGGAGGCAGTCCAGCCTCCCTAGCCCCTCCTCTTTTCCACTTCCCCACTCAACTCCGCCCCTCAGGCAAAAGCAGCTTGCAAGAGAAAAATGAGACAAAGGGACCACTTGCTTGCACAGGAGACAGAGCCAGTGCTTGCTGTTTTCCAGGTTCCAAAGTAAACTCTCAGTTCCTACCACTCCACAAATACTGAAGTTGCCTATTTCAGTGGATTGGGTCGTGCAAGAAAGAAAACATCAAAGAGACTTCCCTGCCCCTTTATTTTTTGTGACTCAAATCTCACAGCCCGGGGTTCCAGCAGCCCAAAAGCCAGAGGAAAGAAAGAAAAAAAAATCCTTAGTTCCATACAGCAAAACCCCAAAGAGAAGAGAAGAATCGGGATTTAAAATCAAGCTGCCTGTCCTCAGCCAGCAATGAAGAGGCAGGACCAACCCACACAGGGGTTCCCCCCTCCGGTCCCCCCGCTCCTCAAAACACAGAGCCATGGAGAGCAAGCAAGCAGCTTTTAACAACAGGTGACCAGCTTGGAGAACCCAGTCAGGGATTTCCCCTCCCTCCCAGTCACACACACACACACACACAAACAAACAAAGGCAGGGTGTGTTTCTCCAGAACCAGTTAGATGGGTGAATTCCTGCCCCTCCCCAGGTTCAGTCATGGGGATGCAAACTGGTCTCTACAACAGCAGAAGGAACAAACACACCTCCTTCCCTTTTGCAGGGCTCAGAGGAAAGTTGAATCCAAACAGGCACTAAGCAGGATTCCCTTCAACTCCCTCTCCCACACACTCCACTCCACCCCCAACAGAGAGGAGAAATAGCATGTGAGTCCCTAAGAGCCAGATCACTCCTTCCAGGGGGATTGACTCCTCCTCCTTGCAATTCTAGCAAGATAAATGCTTTCAAAATAGCCAAAAGCAAAGCTTTTCAGTCTCAAGATCCAACAGAAAGAAAACAGCTCTGGCTTGTACAATTCTAAAGCCAATACGACCCCTCAATCTCCTCTCCCCCTTCCCTCTCTAGAGACAGGCAGGACAAAGAGGCAGATAGATGCTGCTTCAGTCTAATTTCCCAAACTGATGCAGTTCATCATCTCACCACTGCCACCATATTACGCTAGCCCAGCCCCTCACTCTGTGCATGCATACCAGCACAGACTTGAGAAGCAAGGTTTGTGTGTCTGTTTACAATCATCTCAGGAATGCTTCCACTGAGAACTCCCATGCTGACCCTTCTGAGACACATTCCCCAGAGATCCCTGTAGCCTGGAAATCCCAGAAACTATGTCTCATTTTCAGTAGCTGCCACCACTCGCTGAATTGCCCCCCTTTTCACACACTGCAGCAAGAAGCTGTGCAGGGTCTCTGATTAACCAATGGAACTATTCACCACTGTAGAACTAACTAACTCCTCCCTCCTACCACCAGAAAGAGGGAAATGTAGCAGTGACCAAGAGATAAGGCATATGCAGCATCAGCTTATAGGAAGATTAGAAAAAGCTTATTTTATTCAAGCAAGTTCAAGGCATGCAAATCTCTCATGAGGGCAGGCACCTTCCATGCTCACAGGTACACTTTAGAATTACAGAAATAGTAAAAGTATTAAAATCAAGCATTCATTATATTCAGCTACATTCACCCAAGGTTTAAAAAAATAACACAAACATGTCCTGATGCAACATCTAATACAGTCCCTAAAAATTCTACTCACAACATGCAGTCTTCTGTTGGATTCAGATGGAAGGCTGGAGCCAGTAGATGTGCCAGCTGGCTCACAGCATCTTCCATTGTTAAGTCCTCTGTCCTCTCATCTTTTCAAGAGACATGAGGGGTTGTCCTAAGGTGTTCCTTTTGTGTCTCTCAAACCTCATGGTCTGACCCAGCCATGTGCTCACACAAAGCATTTATGCCTCATTTGGATTTGCCACTCTGGCATTCCTGATTTGTGAATTCTGCCTCTGGTTATCTGGACATCATGATGATGCTGAATCAGGAGATGCCCTTCACCTCCCACCTTTGGTTCCCTTAACCTTTAATCCTTTGTTTACCTAATGTCCTGCAGGCAAGACAATTGCTATTTGCAGATAATGGAACATGTGGTTTTTGCAGAATGATGAGAGTGCCATCACCTTTGCAGGATGATGGGTCTGCCTTCATGACAGCAGCAAAAATATTTTGTTGGGCATATGCATGCATGAACATGGATACGGACACATACAGAAATGAACACAACTGTTTGCATTTGGGGGCTCTCCTTGAATGTAGCTATGGCAACTGTCATGATGAGCGCCTGCACTTCAAGATTTACCATTACATCACTGCCTATAGGGCATTTACTGTTTCATTTGTCAAAGGGGGAAAGGCACTAACAAGATGAAAAAGGCACCTACCATATTACATTTATATATACATTGAATAGCTCTCTTCCTTTCTTGATCTTTAAAAAGCTCATAGAACATTAAGAACCATTGTTCTGATGCTTTCAAGACAAATATAGTGTACAAAGATTCATGAAAGCTAGGCAAATTAGGAAATGTACAAGCGTATCTGATAATCATAGAACAGACACTTCTTAAAAAATAGAGCGAGAGCTGCTGAGTGAAGTCACGCTAACATGTGGAGTAGGATGCTATCAATATGGCAGTGTCACCAAACTTTATTTCTCCTTTTCAACTGATCAAGGTCAGGCTAAATCAGTGCATGGGATCATGGAATGGACGAAAGGCAGGCTTGATCTACTCAAGAAAGTTGTGCTGCTAATGAGGCAGGTGATGTGTGAGGTGATATTTATCTGTTCTTGATAGGGTTGTGCTTCCCTAAAGGAACAGCCCCATGGTTTCAGCTGTGGTTTAGGGTTACCAATGGGTCCATGTTTCTTCCTGTCGCCTCATATGTTTCCACGGCATATACTACCTTTCCTGAACAGAGCTGGGTGCTCCAGATGTGATCCCCTTAGGGACAGAGATATCCAATTTACAGCTGGCATATCCAAAGTATGTCCTGATTCAGGCAAGTCCAAGGCAGAATGGACTCATATCCATGGTTCTTCTACTCATTTACTCTCATAAAAACTCTGTGAGTTAGGTTTGACATAGGGCATGTCTACACAAGCCTAATAAAATCTTTTGTGGCCTTCCTGGGGGCAATCTGTCCAGACAATAATGGGCCAAAACCCTGAATCTGGACTGAACTGTCCTCATGACATTTGGCCAGTTCAGTTCCCAAAATGGTTAAAAACTTCTCTTAAAACACTTTAAAAAAACCCTTATTTGCTCCAACTCTTAATAGGAAAATCTGGAGCACTCCACTCCAAGAACAGGCAGCTGTCCTCACATGCATCCTGCTGTATAATCCGGTGCTGCCACTGCTGCCAATCCAGGCACACATCATATTCTCTGAGGTCACAACAATACCCCCAGCATGCGATCAACACTGGGCACCTTGTTTCTGGCCTCAGAGAATACAACATGTGCCAGCAGCAGTGCTGGTGCTGGGCGATACAGCAGGACACATGTGAGGACAGCTGCCCATTCTCAGTGCTGAGTGCTCTGGTAACAAAGGAAATCTGGGGCAGTTCTGTGGCCAGAATACTCTTGGCTTCCCCCAGGTTATCTCACCTGGTGTAGATGAACCCTAAGATACAATAATTTACCTAAGGTCACACAGGAAACTACATAGTCATGTAAGGATTTGAAACTGGATCTTGGCAGTTTTAGTCCATGATGGTTTTCTGCCTGCAGATCAATTTCCAGACTTTTCTAATAAAGCAGTATATGCCTTGTTTCAAACCTGGACACATGTCTTCTGTATCAAATTCATCATCAGCCCATTCTTCAGGTACTCCAGCCTGCTGAAGCTGTCAAGGGGTTTTGTTCTTAAGTAGTGGTGCCCTGCTTTATGGAACATTCTTTACACAGAGGGTCACCTCTACTTAACCTTACATCTTCCACTTTTTCATTTTCCCAGGTGTTTAGAAGATTATCTAAATATGGTTTTCAATCAGCTCATAAGGATTTTTTTCTTTTTTAAAAAAATCTGTCCTGCTTTTTCTTCTATTATTTTAAAATTAATTCTGATTGATTTCTTTAAATTGATTTTATTGTCAGCCACCCTGCTCCATCGTACTTAAGGGCGGGATATATAGTTCTTTAAAGGGTATTAATCAAATTAAGCAAATTGTTCACAAATTGTACAGTAGGACCCCCTTATCCACTGGGGATTGGTTCTGGGGGTCCCCTTGGATACCAAAAACCATGGATAATAGTGAATGCCATTGAAAATAATGGGACTTCTCTTCCGGTCTCAGCTGGAGCGGGCTTTGGACGATCAAAGGAGAGCTCCATCTCCTTCGTTCCTCAACATGGCTGGCAAATTGAACATCTGAGCGGGTAGGTTTAAAAAAAACAAACCCTAAAAGGTCTCCCAGGCAAGGGAGACCTGAAAAATCGCCACTGAGCAATTCCCCAATTGCTCAACCTGCTGAAAAGTGAAAGGTGGTGAGGAGAGACAGCGGATGCGAAGGGCTGAATGCTGGCTTCCAGCTGCATTAAGATGAAAGTGGAGGCGAAAGGCAAATCCACAAACAGCCATTTAGCCATCAGACACCATGGATAAACAAACAACAGGAATAAAATAAGATTTGTGGAGCCTGTCCTTGGAAGGCAGTGAACTTTCCTCCATAGTTGGGGCATTTCTTTTATATCGCAGTAAGAAACCTCGATCGTTTACTCATCTGTTCCAACCCTCTAACAAGAGCAGAGAGGGAAAACTCTGGAGATATTTCTTTATCTTTTTTCTGTTTAATGTGGCAAATACCTCTTGGCTGAACAATAGTTTGTTTTTGTATCTTTTGTTAATTTTTGATGTGCATTTTTGGGGTTTTTTCTTTTTTTAGTATTTTGTTATCTTTCTCTTAAGCTTTATATAGCTTAAACTTTTTTCCCTTTCTAACAGTCTAATTTTTGTGTGCTCTTATATATTGGTTTATTGGCTTTTTATTTTTTCTCTTTATTTTTTTCTTCTTCTCTATCTGAGTTGTTGCTGCCAAAGGAAAGCTAAATCATAACTTGCCCTTGAAAAAGCTGGTGGCTAATCTGACCAACCACATGGTTGGAAAATTGCCAAGACATTTGACTTTAATAACATGTTGTTGAAATCTAAACGTGTTGCTGAATAGTGAACTGACTGAAGATGATGCTTTACTGAATATATTTTGTTGATCCAGCTTTCTATCTAAATATTTTGAAGAGGTCTTTGTACTTTGATTACTAACTTTCTTTTGAACAATATTTATTATTATTTTTTAATACCCTTTTGATTTTTCACATAGATTAAGTGCTTGTCTGACTTGCCTCCTAATTTTAGGACCCTACTTTGCTTCCCCCCCTTTTTTCTCGTTTTTTCTGGGTTTTTTCTTTCTACTTTTTTTAATTCCCATATTTTTTATTTTGATTTCATTTAGTTCCCATATTTTGATTTTTTATAAAGAATAAATTTTTGAGAACTTGGGACCCTCATATATATATATATATATATATATAATCCCTGTTCTTGTATTTTTTCTTTCTCTTCCTTTCTTTTTTATTATAAAGAAGAAGAGGGATAAAAAAAGATTAGAAGTGAAAGAGTGAAGAAGGAGGAGAGAAGAGAAAAGGGAAAAGAAGTAAGTAAGTTAAAGAAAGTAGAGGAAGGTGTGTATAAGTTAGAATAAGAGGAGATAAAGAGAACAAGAGGATAAGACAGGAGGAATAAGAGACAGGAGCAGTAGGAAGTAGGAGTCAAGAAGCAGACTGAGAGAATTTAAGGAAAGGGGAAGGATAAAATGGGGGAAAAAGTGCAGTGAAAGAAAGAAATAGGGATGAGGTTTGAAGGTCAAAGGTTAGTCAAAAGAAAGAGAAGACTGGGAGAAGTAAAGTTAAGGGGGAGAATAGATAAGATAAACAGGACAAAAAGAAAAGAGAAAGAAAGATAGTAGGGAAAAGGATTGGAAGAAGACAAGAGGTTAAAAGATAAGATATAGAGAAAGAGATGTAAGAAGTGATTGGAGTTGAAGTTAAAACAAAAGGAAGATAGAATTGAAGTTAAAATAGGGGGAAAAGAGATAGAGGACAAAGTGACGATTGGTTTTCCTGGTACTCAAGGTCAAGAAAGAAGAATATAAAGTAAAGGTGTTTGCAGACGACCTTGTGATTATTTTAGAAGATCCACTAAGTGGAGTAGAACAATTAATGGAGAAAATGGAAAGATTTGGTAAATTAGCAGGTTTTAAAATAAACAAAGACAAAACAAAAATAATGAAAAAAAAATTGGATAAAAAAAGAAAAAGAATTAGAATTAAGATCGAAATGTGAAATTGTCAAAAAGGTAAGATACTTAGGGATAAATTTATCAACTAACAGCCAGCAATTATTTCAAAATAATTATGACAAAGTTTGGAGAGAAATAAAGACAGATTTGAATAAGTGGCAGGGTCTAAGTTTATCACTGCTAGGGAGAATATCCACTATTAAAATGAATGTACTACTGAAATTAATATTTCTTTTTCAAACTATACCCATTATTATTTCAAACAATTTTTTTAGAATTTGGCAATCTGATTTATCAAAATTTCTATGGGCCGGAAGGAAACCAAGAATCAGACAGAAATTATTATCAGATGAAAACAAAAGAGGTGGGATGGGTCTACCAGACCTGAGACTATATTTTGAAGCAACTTGTCTATCTTGGTTGAAGCAATGGGTGCTACTGGAAAATAGAAAAGAGCTAGAATTAGAAGGCTTCAATTTAAAACTGGTTTGGCATGGCTATTTGGGATATAATAAGATGAAAATAAATAAAGATTTTAAGAATCATGTGGTAAGAAGAGCTCTGAGCAGAATTTGGGAGAAGTATATAAATAGATTGAGCCCTAAAATTCCAGGCTGGCTATCTCCACAGGAAGCCTTCTGTAAAAATGAATTGTGAGACGATAATTGGCTAATTTACAGAGATTTAATGGTGAGAAGGGGGAATGAATGGAAAGTCAAAGAATAGCAAGAATTAGTATTGGAAAGTCAACAGATACAATGGTTTACTTATTACCGGATCAGATCTAGAATTAAGGAAAATCTAAAAGAAAGACAATATGAGGGGGAAATCTCGGAATTTGAAAAGCTACTAAGAAATAATAACAAACACCTAATTAGTAGTTTATATAAACTGCTATTAAAATGGAATACAGAAGATGAGCAAGTGAAATATTGTATGGTAAAGTGGGGTATAGGGTATAATAAACAATTGGATCAATGGGAAAAGACTTGGAAAAAAGGAGTGAATTTTACAACCTGTTAAATTTCAAAGAAAATTTTTATAAATTAATGTATAGCTGGTATATAACCCAATCTAAATTAGCGAAAATGAAGAAAGGAAACTCCTTAAAATGTTGGAGATGTAAAGACCGAGTGGGTTCTTTCTACCATATGTGATGGGAACGTAACAAAGTGAGGAAATTTTGGCTCAAAATAAATAAAGAAATAGAAAAAATTATAGGAATTGAAATAAGCCTAAGACCAGAGTTATATTTACTAAATATGGTTGACCTAGAAAATAAAAAAGAGAAGGGACATAGATATCTGTTATATGATTATGGCAGCAAGGTTGGTGTTGGCAAAAAGATGGAGAATGGAAGATACCCCGACAAAATCAGATTGTCTAGAAAAAGTCATAAAATCGGTGCAATTAGATAAATTGACAAATTGGGTTAGAAAGAAAACAAAAAAAGATTATATGAAAACATGGGAAGTATTCATAAATTATATTAAGCAGAAAAAGAGGGAAATAAATATAGTTGGTTTCTATAGTTAAACAAATAGATAAGATAAGATAAGATAAGATAAGATAAGATGGTATTTGCATTGTAAGAATAATTATGGTTATATTAAATGATATTAAGAGGTTTAAGAGATTTAAGGTGGGAATGGTAAGATGTATGTAGTGTCTGGTTTTTTAGAATTTCTTAAGGAATGTTTGATGAAGTAAGTAATTAAAGATATATATAATCAATGAAGTATAGTGATTGAGGAAAGAAATGTAAAATATTTGGTCATAAATGAAAAAGTCATTTTATTAATAATATGTTAATGTACTATATAGGATGAAATCTGTAAATTAGAATATAGAATATTTCCTTACGCCTCCCACATGTTGTTCTCTTTAGTATATATGCCCCAACTATGCATGCCAACAAATTCTACACAGACCTACACCAACTTATACAAAAACTCCCTGTAGAAGATAAAATTATTATCCTTGGTGACTTCAGTGCCAGAGTAGGAAAGAACTCTGAAGCCTAGAAAGATGTCTTAGGCAAGCATGGTGTTGGAAATTGCTATAACAGATGCCCCTTGCTAGAGTTCTGTGCAGAACAACAGCTGACTATTACAAACACAAATCTTTCAGCAGAAAGATAGCTTGAAGACAACCTGGATGCATCCCCGATCCAAACATTGGCACCTCATTGACTATGTTCTAGTCCGCCAGAGAAACATTTGTGATGTCCATCATACTCGAGTGATGACCAGTGCAGAATGCCAAACAGATCATTGCCTCGTAAGATGTAAACTAAATCTTCATCTTAAGTTCAAACCTAAGAGGGGTGGCATCTTAAAGAAGAGACTCCAAGTCAACAGTCTTCAACAAGCTACCATAAGAGACAACTTCCAGGCAAATCTGCAGACAAAACTTGAAGACCATCCTACAGAACCTTCTCCTACAGTGCTTTGGCAACATATCAAAAACAGTATCCTCCAGTCTGCGGAAGAATCCCACGGGTTCTCCCACAAGAAAAATCAAGACTGGTTTGATGAAAACAACCAAGATATCCAGGAGCTGTTAGCAAAGAAGAGAACTGCTCACCAGGCATACCTCGCCCAGCCAACTTGCCATGTAAGAAAAGCAACTTTCTGTCTCACATGTAGTAAACTTCAACAAAAACTCAGAGACATGAAAAACAAGTGGTGGAACAATATAGCAGAAAAGACACAACACTGTGCTCATCTGGGTGATCTTAGAGGATTTTATGAAGCTCTTAAAGCAGTGTTTGGACCTACTTATCAGGTCCAAAGCTCCTTATACAGTACAGATAGTCAAACATTAATTACTAATAAAGCCTCCATCCTGAATCGATGGGTTGAACATTTTCAAAGACTCTTTAGTGCCAACCAAGTAGTTCAAAGCTAAGCTATCCAACATATGATACAAAAACCGATGAAAAATGAATTGGACATAGCTCCCACTTTGGAAGAGACCCTTAAGGCCATACAGCAGATGAAAAACACAAGGCAGCTGGAATTGATGGAATCCCACCTGAAGTTTGGAAACATGGAGGTCATGCAATCCACAATACATTCCAAGAACTCCTTATGAATTGCTGGGGAAAAGGGGAACTGCCATCAGATCTCTGAGATGCAGTCATCATCACACTGTACAAGAAAAAAGGAGCAAAATCTGATTGCTCACACTATCGAGGCATAACACTGCTCTCTATTGCTGGAAAAATCCTTGCAAGGATACTCCTGAACAGATTAGTTCCTGCCATTGCAGAAGAACTTCTTCCTGAAAGCCAATGTGGCTTCAGAGCCAATGGGAGTGCTACAAATATGGTATTTGCCCTTAAACAACTGCAAGAGAAATGTAGAGAGCAGGACAAGGGACTAAATGTAACATTTGTTGACCTCACCAAAGCCTTCGACACTGTGAGTAGAAAAGGCCTGTGGCAGATCCTGGAAAGACTAGGATGTCCCCCCAAATTCCTTAAAATGATTACCTTGCTACACGGGGCCAGCACGGTCAAGTCAGATATGGCAATGCTCTTTCAGAGCCCTTTCTAATAACTAATGGAGTGAAACAAGGTTGTGTTCTTGCTCCAACTTTATTAACAATCTTCTTCAGCATGATGCTCCAAAGGGCTATGGCAGAGCTTGAAGAAGAAGACAGCATCTATATACGTTACTGTACTGATCTCTGGCTTTTCTTCGCAAACGAAGATTCAGGAAGGACTCATCCCGCACTTTCTGCAAGCGCGCTGATGACTAAAAAGGCCAATCCGCTGGGCAGGGCACTTTTCTAGGAGGGAGGACCATCGCCTCCCAAAAATAGTACTCTACGGTGAACTCGCCATGGGCCAGCATAAGAGGGGTGCTCCAAAAAAAGCAATACAAGGACTCCCTGAAACAACATCTCAGGATCGGCCAAATTGATCACCAACAATGGTCTGCCCTGGCCTCACATCGGGATGCATGGAGACGCACTATCCACAATGTTACAGCCTTATTTGAGAACTGATGCCAAACAAGTCTTGAAGAGAAACGACAACGCAGAAAGAATCACAACCCAGAAACATCACCCAAGGAGATCTTCTGCTGTGCTTTCTGCAACTGGACATGTTTATCTCGGATTGGCCTTTTTAGTCATTGGTGTACTTGTAGAAAGTGCAGGATGAGTCCTTCCTGAATCTTCTTTTGTGAAGAAAAGCCAGAGAGAGAGAGAGAGAGAGAGGAGGAAATTTGTAAATTAGAATATAGAGCTGAAAAGAACAAGCGGGAAGTCTTTTAACTTATATGTTTTGTCTGTGTGTGTGTGTGTGTGTGTGTGTGGTTGTATATGTGTGTGTTAGTATTTGAGTCCTTGTAATATTTGAACAATGTTTTAAGTGTTACATGTATTATTGTCTGTTATTTAATAAAGTTGTATTTATTAAATTATATAAAGTTATATAAAGCTATATTGTCTGTTATTTAATCAAGTTATATTAAAAATAAAAAATAATGGGACTTCTGGTTTAAAATACCATAGAGTTGCCTTGGAGGACCTAGAAAATGGCTAGAGAGGACACATTTTCTAGGAAGATTCTATGGTAGTTGTGCTGTTTTGTGTCCCATGGATAACTGCAGCAGTGGATAATGAATCAGTGGATACAGGGGTCCTACTGTACATTTTAGCATTGCATGTTATGTAAGGCACAGATGTGAAAGTGAGGGGGGAAGGGGGTAGGATAAAATTTAAAATTTCCAACCAAAGCAGTTTCACTGTCTTGGATAAATATTAGCATACTACTCTGTACTAAAGTACAGAGGCTAAAGCACAGAGGCAGGCTAAGTATAGAACTTCCCACTCATGAACAAGGAAATAAGAAATCAACACTATACTATGTACTTATAATAAGCCACATGTGCAGACTTTCTTCTTCTTGCTCAGACCAATTTTAATATTTTTATTTCCTGAGATTTGGGGAAACTACCTACCACCACTTCAGAGATGAAACAGTGAATTAGGAAGAGGCATTTCACACCTTGGTTCAAGCTGCTATTAATGATGTAATACATCACAAATTTTGTTCTCAAAGAAAGCAACAAGCAATGTTAGCAATTTTAATCCTGCTGCAATAAAGATGTGTTGTTTTGCAGAGAAAACAGAATTTTCTGCACAGGGAACAGCTTTTCTGTGTGGAAAATATTTCCATGCAAAAATATCAATGCTGTTTTCTGTGCAGAAGATATTGTTTTCTCTGCAAAACAACCAATGCAACTTTTGTACATAATACATTCCAACCTGTGAAGATTCTTGTCAGTCCAGGATCCTTCTCATCAGGGCTGCCTGATACTCCAAAAACATGTTTTGGATCATTTTAAAAATATTTTTGACTATTCTTTTCATTCCTAGCATTATTCGCAATGCTAAACAATGGGCCCATTTGTTCAATCAGATTTGGAAAAGTTGGCAGTGGCATTCCAGTTCCAGGGACTTCTGGATGAGAAAGATTATCAAGAACTATTTCAATTTGACTTGAGACTTGCTTACAGGATAAAGATAAAGATAACTTTGATCACTTTTCTGGGTTATAAATGGTGAGAGCTCAACAGGAGGAGTGTGTCCCTGTTAGATCTGATGGAACTCTTAGAAGCTTTTAGTACAATCATGCTTGGAATCCTGAACCATCTCTTGAATGGGACTTGGAGGCACCATTTTCCATTTGTTCCAGTCTTACCTTGAAGAGCAAGTTGGGAAAATTGTGCTAGGAATTTTTTGCTTGATGCCATGGTGATTGCCCTCCTGGGGCCCTCAGAGTACTGTCTTATCTATCATTCCTTTAACAAAAAGCTGAAACTGTTGAGAAAGACTGTATCTAGATTTCTGGGGCTGGTGTGTGCTACCTGTATGCTGGTGCCCAACTCTAGTCCTTGTTTACATCTAAATTTAAGGAAGCTGTTTTAGTGGTGGCTTGGCATCACTAATGGACTGAACAAGAAAAAACAAGGTAAAGGCACTCCTGGTTTGTTCAGGTGAATGGTGACTAAAAGAAACAGGAATCCGACCTGTGCTGGATGGAATCACACCCCTCCCAATACTCAAATTTACAATGTGGGTATACCTCTGTATTTGGCCCTGACTCTAGAAGCTCTTCTCTTGCTACCCTCACCCTCATAAGTAACATGAGAGAGGGAATTCTCCAGTCATTGTGGTGCCTGCCAGAAGGCATACACTGTAGTAGCCAGTTGCTTTAGAACCAATGTCTATGGACCATTTGGCATCAAAGATTTAGGAGATTATCAGACGGGGACAAAAATAGCATCCCCATCTCGCTATCTCCTCTCCCACTCCACTCCCATTTCTGTAATGTTTTAAAAGATTTTTTTTTTCAGACATAACTTGATCCCACTGTAAAAAGTGCTCCCCTCCCCTCCCCTCCGGCAGTCCAGGAGTGAATGGAGATCTCACAGAGCTCCATTCACTTCCTGGAAACCAAATCTTGGCCGTTCTCGCAAGAGAACAATCATGTGGGAAATGCAAAAATTAAAAGGAAACTAAACATCAAAAAGAAAAACCAAGCTGCGAAACACATTTTAAAAAACCCTGAGTAATCTGGGCAGAGGGGGAAACTATGTCACTTACCTCAATGTTCCAATCTCAACTGGAAGTGTACAGCAGGGACCTCCTAGTGATGCTGGCATTGCGCTAGCATAATGGGGCACCTTCTCGCACACCTGTCATTCTGTTACAGAAATAGAATGATGGGTCAATTCATGGCTTAAGCCATGAATAAAAAGGAGTGAGGTGGGGGACAGAAGAGGCATGAGGCATAACGCCACAGGGACATTGTTGTCTGATATTCAAGCCCTTTAGCTGTGTCCTCTTGTCCCTGTGGTGGGATATTTAGCGTGTCTGGTAATCTCCATAGTCTTCCCACCTATTCTACAATGATACACTTATTCTATTCAGCCTTAACCATTACAGTGGCATGTGTTAACACAGGAAACTGCCTTATAATAAGCAAGGCCATGGGCCCATTTAACAGAAATTTATCTGCACTGACTGGCTCTCTAGAGTTTCAGAAAATAAACTTTCCCAGCCTAGTGAAGGTGCCAGAAATGTAACATTCTTCATAGAATCATAGAGTTGGAAGAGAGCACAAGGGCCATTCAGTCCACCCACCACCCCTGCATTGCAGGAATACACAATGAAAGCACTCCTGACAGATAGCCATCCAGATTCAGTTTTAAAACCTCCAAAGGAGACTCCACCATAATATCATACATAATGTGATATTCCACTGAGCTACAAGTTGTTCATAGTTACAGCCTTTCATCATGGTTCCCAGGAATGACATCACTGTATGTTTGTACAGTAATTTATAAACTGTAAAACAGTTATACCCTTCAAAATAGAGCATCCAAGTTATACATACACAGGGATGATGAAAATGTTGAAAGTTTTCCTAGCTTTCAGTGTATACAGCTACTGGTATTTCTTTTTTATCAATGCAAGTTTTTTAAAGGTTCTCAAATATACTCGCTCCAAAACTTTCCAGTCTTGACTGATTGGTAGTTTTACTCATGCTTCCACCAGAATGTCATGAACGTCTTCTGTGCCAATGTTACATGTCCAGTACAGAGGTACCAGTCATAAACTGTTAGAATAATAGAAAATCATAGAATTGTAGAGTTGGAAGAGACCACAAGGGCCATCTAGTCCAATCCCCTGCCACGCAGGAAATCATGATCAAAGCATCCCTGACAGATGGCCATCCAGCTTCTGTTTAAAGACCTCCAAGGAAGGAGACCCTACCATGCTCCGAGGGAGTGTGTTCCACTGCTGAACAGCTCTGACTGTCAGAAAGTTCCTCCTAATATTGAGGTGGAATATCTGTTCCTGGTTAGAATGCCATGGTTGCATTTCTGCTGTGTAAACTTTATTTTTTTCAGAATAAACCCATTATTTACATCATGAAAGAAAATACCGTTTCTTTTAATGCACCTTTTACATTTCAGAATTAGAGTATAGCAGCATTTTTCTAGTAAGTGCTTGTTACAATGTTTAAAGTTCACAGCTTTATAGGCACAAAGGAAAAAATAAACACCAATATCCTCTAAAAATGAAAATGCTTCAAGAAGTTACACTGTTGTGTGATATAGGAAAATAAATCTGACTGGGCACCATTGCTCTAAATATGTGTAACTGATACATACTCCCTGGATAACCCAATACTGTTGCTGCCTTTATAAATCATCAGGAAACACAAGTGACATATTGTGGAAGATAAGGCACATTTAGCCAAACTGTATTACCTCACCATTCCAGAGCCATAACTTTTGACACAAACCTTAGGCGAAACTAATCCAACTGCTTTAACATCCTTTGTTTTCTCTGCTTTACCCACATTCCCTCAGTTTTAATACCACAAGCTAATTACTCTGGGAAAATGAAAGCAAACTAAAGCCTAATGGATAGTAAAATCAGTTGACAAAGTCAATTTGCTAAGGGAAAGAAAAATGAAATGTCAATGGAGGCAAATATTAGAGAAAAGGAATGACACTAATGGCTTTGGTGCACAAAGAATAACTCATACTGTGGGTTATTCCTGCCCTCAGTTGTGCACAAAGACTAACAAGGTGGAAAATAAAACTTCTATCAGAAAACCCACAAGGAGGTCATGAGGGCCATTGCACTCACCCTCTTGTGTCCCCTTGTTGTAAACTGCCCTGAGTCAACCCTGACTCATGGTGACCCCGTGAATGAGATATCTCCAAGACCTCCTCTCCTTCACTGCCCTGCTCAGATCTTGCAGGTACAGACCCATGGCCACTCTGACTGAGTCTGTCCATCTGGTGTGTGGCCTTTCTTTCTTTTCTTTCTTTTTTCCTCCACCTTTCCTAGCATTATTGACATTTCCAGTGAGCCATGTCTTCTCATGGTGTGACCAAAGTACAACAGCCTCAATTGTTTTCCCTAACAACTGATATACAGATACATTTAGAGGTAATAAAGGTATACATCAGTCAACCCCTGTATTCATGGGGGATACATACCAAGAGCCCTCCATAGATACCTGAAACCATGGATAATAGGTAACCCTATTATTTTCAGTGAGACAAACACCAGAAGTTGACCATAGAACTGCATTGGAGGACCTAGAAATGCCTAGAAAGAACTTTTTTTGGATGTGGATAAATGAAACCATGGATACTGAATCCGTGGATACAGAGGTTGACCTGTACATGTGTTCCTAGACATGAATTCATTAACAGAAAAAATTGGTACCACAGGAAGAAATAACCTGGAAAAATGGTGATGAGTTCCTACATAACAGAAAAGAACAGGAGTTCAACATGTTCCTGCAAACTTTTTATTAAAAACTAACAATATGCACATGTGAAACAAAACAGCCACGTCAAATAAAGCCTGCACAAATAAACAAAAACATTTTGAACTTTCTAGAGACTACTTGAAATCTCCTTCTAAATGCCTGCTGGGACAGCTTTTTCTTTCACCAGCACCCACTTTTGTTATGATTTCTATTCTGGTACTTTTTAACATGCTGGGGGACAGCTGGTAAAGCAGACTTACCTACTTTTCCCTTTTCTCTCTGGATGCATTTGCACTGTAGAAATAATGTAGTTTGACACCACTTTAAGTGTTATAGCTCCCTCCTATGGGATCCTGGAATCTGTAGTTTACAAGGCCTTTAGCTTTCTCTGCCGGAATGTTGATGCCTCAGAAAACAACAAATCCTAGGATTCTGTAGGATGGAGCCATGGCAGTTAACATGGTGCCAAACTACGTTATTTCTACAGTGTAGATGAACCTCTGTTTGCTGTTCACACATGCTCAGTATGGGATTCTGGAGGCAGCTGCTGTTTACTTTGCCTGTTGTAGGCACACACACACAACAACACTAGAATTTGCTAAAGCAGAATCCCATTTTTGGCCAGGTTAATCTTTGTTTATTGCATTGTTCACTACAGAATGTTGGTTGCAAGCCAACACTGAAAGTGTGTGTTTCTACAGCTCTCCTTCACTATAGTTCTAATGCTGTTAGGGAAAAACCCTTGCAGCTAGACAAAGGACAAGAAGGCACATGGAGGCTGAGAGTATATAAAAATCTGTAATAGCAAGTAGCTTTGCTTGCAGAGGCTTTGTTAACTGAGGTATGCCTGTATATAGCTACCATGACTGGTAGCTATAAATATTCTTATCCTCCATGAATTTGTCTAATATCCTTTGAAAGCTATCCAAGTTGGTAGCCATCACTACATCTTGTGGTAGTAAATTCCATAATTTAATTATGTGCTGCATGAAGACATAAAGTCATCCTTCCACATTTGTGAGTTAAACATTCACAGATTTGATTATTCAGAGATTACTAAATATGTCATCTCTAGGTCCTCCAGTGCTTCTGCTGGAAGTTGACCCTAGAACCGGTCTGGAGGACTTAGAGATTCCTACAGAGAACACTTCTGCCAGACATTGACCATAGAATTACACTGGAGGACCTACAAATGCCTAGAAAAGTGTTTTTCACATAAAAAGTAGACCTATATTTGTGTTTTTTCCACTTTCACAAGGGTCCCTAACTCCCGTGAAAGTTGAGGGCCAACTTCTTTTTTCTATTCTGAATCTTCTACCAGGCAACTTCACTGAATGACTCTGGGGTTTCATATTATTTCTGTGCATGTGGGAGGGGAGGGAATCTTTTCCTATCTACTTTTCCCACATGATGCATAATTTTTATACCACATACAACTATTCAGCGAGTTCTGTGTGTACACATATGCATAACCTCATGGGCCTCCATATCTGAAAACAGACACATTACTAACTTTATTTGCATTTGAACACATGGTTATATTAAGTCCAATTTACTTCAATGGATCTATGCTAAGGATGTCTTAGTCTGGATCCAGTCTACAGCAATCTTTAGAGTTATGCCATTGATCATGGTATTTTACAAGACTGTTTTATTTTCATGCCCCTTTCTAACAATTCCAAAAATGAAAATGTCTATTTTCCCCCTCCACTCCAGTGGCATAACTTGCTCTGATGCTTTCATCTCAGTAATAGCAAAATAAAACCCTTTGTCCATTTCATCTCAAAATGTCTTTATAGAA
The DNA here is from genome assembly GCA_030847615.1 of Gambelia wislizenii. NCBI lineage: Eukaryota > Metazoa > Chordata > Lepidosauria > Squamata > Crotaphytidae > Gambelia > Gambelia wislizenii. Next base: position 373,013,756 of record JAUMIR010000001.1, read on the forward strand.
TACTTTTGGCTCCAGAATGCACCGGAACACCAAGCAATGGCCAAGAAAATGCTTAATTGTTAGATTAAAGTGTGTCAGAACATGTTATGGGTGACAGCAGCCACAATTTAATTGCAGTTGGGTAGTTCTGTTGGTGTCAGTATTAGGCTGCTGCTGAGAGCTTCACCATCTTGTCTAGAATGGCTTGTTCAATTAATTTCTCACTACAGCAAATCATTCGTTCTGCTCTGTGCTCACATTTGTATATAATCAATATCTTTTGAGCAGCCCATAAAAGACTTGAACTGGAGTGAATGAACCCCTGTAGATACAAAGAACAGGCTATAATCCTTGTTTGCACTGTATGGCACTCCTCGGATGGCGTGCTGTCTTTGCTTTTGTTGCATTTATGTGATTATTGCCAACACTTCAAGGCTATCCAATATCCAGGTGAGTACTTGTAGATCTAAGTTAAAACCATTTTGGGTGGCCTATTTGACATTTGAGGAGATGTACCACAAAGCCTGCCATCCTACATCCATTTAGGCATGTGAAAACCCTATTAACTTTACTGGAATCTACAGCCTATTCCCACAGGTCATTTGAGTGCATGGTAGCCTGTCTTTTTAAAGTCAAGGCAAGTTGACTCAGAAAGGTCCCTGCAACAGGTACTGCATGGAGAGCTCTTCAAAGGAGGGATGGTTACAGGTTAATGTATACAGGAAATCAGTGGTCTTAAATATGCTAATCTCTGGTGAACTGTGGACAAAGCATATGTCAAATCTGTGAACAGCCTCAAATGCAACATACTCAGTTCAGTGCTCTGCTAATACTGGCCTACTGTTCAGCAAAATAGCTGGTGCAGCAGGCCATTCATCCACCAGTGGCTGGTGGCTTCCAAGTCAGTGGGTTAGTGAATCCACTCTGAGTTTGAGTCCAGACTTTAAGGAATAACATATTTACATAACTATTGTATGATAGAAATACAGTTAAATCTACCATTTGTCCACTATTATTCTATCCAAACCAGGTCGAATTCTACACTATGGCATGGGGCCAGCAGCACAGGTTCATAGAATCATAGAATTGCAGAGTTGGAAGAGACCACGAGGGCCATCCAGTCCAACCCCCCTGCCACGCAGGAAATCACAATATAGAACTGGAAGAAAAGAACACAGCAGCCAAGCCATCAAAAAAGTAACAAGATATACCTTGGTGTCTTTTGATGGCATGGCTACTGTGTTCTTCTCCCCAGTGCCAACCTATAACCAACAGTCCTAGAAACGGATATCTCCTGCCTAACAGGGCATAGTTAATACTACATAATGAGAAGACAGACAGACAAACAAACAGGGAGATTTACCTACCACCATCTATGCCATATTGAGCAGGCGATACCTGTTTCAAGGGAAGGCAGATTTACATTCTGCACCCTGCATTGAAATCTATTCTCTCATCTTTGATCAGAGCAGTGTCCCCCTTCCTTGAGTATTGGTAAGCACAGTAGCTTGGAAAGAACCTAGGTTTACTTTAAAAGACCATTACTCTGCAAGCATACTAGGGTTGCAAGCTGTATAGTGCAATTCTGTGTATTTTTACTCAGAAGCCTCAATTTCCTCAATTACAAGTAAGTTCAAGTAAGTAACCTTAATCAATTGGATAAGCAGATTTAATGCTTATACTTGCTTGGGTGTCAGGGAGAGGTAGGGAATTTAAAACTCTTAAATAACTTTTTAATTGTTTAACCAATGGATCAATTAAAAGGGTAATATTTATGAATGATATATCTCTAGTTAGTTGCCTGTTCTCATCAAAACAATTCTTAACCAGTTTTATGGGTTGCTAGATGAAGTGGGCCTCCTTGGGAGATCTAAGCTTCTTTAAAGTGTAAGGTAAACTTTACTGCTTATACATCAAAAATCATAAAGATTTAAATAGCACATGTAGTTGTCTTGGCCAGAGGAAAAACCCCAAAGTCCATCTTTAGGTAATAAGTTGTGTCATGGCAACAAAAATGTCATTTATTTATTTATTTATTTAGGACAAGAATAAGGACTGTGTGAATTCAAACATTAAGTAGCATGGAGAATGACAAGAACCAATCAAGCTTTGAATCAGTCTTAAGTGGGATGGGAGCAAGAAGTCACTTGCAGGTGTGGAAACAGCTTTTAGTCATATAGTTAAATGGATTCTCCATATGAAAGGCCACTATACACCTAGGTGGAAGTTCCTGTGATCAAACAACAGAGAACAGCTGTCATCAAAATCACCTGGCTGGTCAATGGTGGAAACCCAATATGAAGTAGAGGAAAGATCACAGTTGTATGGAAGAACATACTTTGGATGCAGAAGGCCTCAGGTCCAGTTCTTGGTATCTCCTGTTAGAAAATGCTGGACTTCCACCATGAGTCAGTATAGATAATGCTGAGCTAGATGGACCAACAGCTTAACAAAATAAAACAACTTGATATTAAGTAGAAGATGGAGTTCCTAATCTAATACAGTGATTTGAGGCAATTCTTGTATTACTGTGCTTCAGAGTTTTTGTTCCTTCTTCTGGGCCTTAATTTTCTTTTTTACTACTGAAAATTAGGCTACAGATTCCAAACTCTGGATTTTTTTAAAAAAATCTACATTTTAATGATATCAGACTCTTGCTTGGTGGTAAATGCTTTGATGTAAAAATTGAAAAATAAAATAAATAATCCATGTAACATTTATCTTTCTCATCAAAGGCTTAGTTTGGAAAATTCACCACCCACTGGTGCAAGCAGATCCTTTTGACTTCTGTTGACTGTTTATAAAAACAGAAACAATTAATCCATGGCTAAAATCACCCTTGGGAAAGAAACTGCATTGAACTTGAATTACAGACTTTGTTTTGTTGAACTGAAAAGTTCATTTATCTCCTGAGAGGAACTCACAAATCTTCAGACTTACAGCTTGCATCAGCATCAGCTGCCAAGTTAGCAGTGAAAGGAGAGCTCAAGTCATTTCATAAATAAGTATGAGGATTGGAGGGGCTGCAGACTGAGAAGGATGGTAAACAATTGCCGCATACTCTGGCCTAGGAAAGCCTTCTAAGGTGAAGACAAAAGAAAAAAAAACTTATAGGGATGGAGAGAACAGTCAAAGGACATGCAGCACAACAGTCCATGTTTCTTCATAAATTCAATCTGCTAGATATACTAATGTACACAATCATTATAAGATTATATAGTATGACAAAAGCCAGGGGTGTAAATGCAGATTTGTTTATTCTTGCACAGTAAAGAAGAAAATTGTAAAACCAAACATTTGATTCAAGCCACCATGAATACTGGATTAATACTGGAGAAAATAGAGGCTTTTTGTGCATTTCTGTAAAACTTGCAGTAGTGGAAAACACAGTATGTAGGCTGGATGAGAGCTAATAAACAGAAGCTAACTCCTTTTAAGATGGAGGCTCTGCAGATTGGTGGTTGCCTAAATGGTCAAAATAATCCTCATGGAATTCACTTGGAAATCGATCTGCCCAATTGATGTGTCATATTCAGAAGGGGGCAGCTAAAAACACCAAACTGCACTTGGAGAGCCTTTGCAGCTTTTCTCGAAGTTTTTTTTTTTAAAAAAACTCCATAGAGAATGTGCATGTCCACTTATTAAGACAGTTGCATTCGTGTTGCTGCGCTTTTCCGTAAGAGAGGCAGTTCAAGCCGATTGGCTGGATAAGGTGGGGTTGCAAACAGGGGGAGCACCCACTGCCACCATGTTGGATTTTGGGCTTAGCAAGCAATCAGAAAGATGATAAAACAGCAACCTTTTCCTCTATTTTGTTTTTTTTCTTCTGTAAATGTGAAATGTCGCTTGTGCACACCATGGTAAACATTTTTTAAAAAATCAGCGGTGGCAGATTTTAAAACATGAGTAAATCACTTGTCACCACCATCTTGGCTAGGGGGCATGCAAAGTTTATGGGGGCTGTAAAACCTTTATGACAGTTTGGAGCTGTTGCACATTTCTGCTACTGTACAGCAATCTATTTTTCCCTCTCATATGGAGAGGCATTCCCCATGAAGTAGCAGGTGAGCTTGGAAGTACTTCTGAACCCACTTCAGTCATTGAACGACCAAGTAGATTCCATGACTCAGAGTACCTTGTCCAGGTTTGACTGGCCTGGCAGCTAAGGCCTTTCCTGGACAGGTCTATCTTTGACAAAATATTGGGTGAGAGCTGAATATAAATATAAATATTTTAATTAATAAATGAATAACTTTTAACTCATTGTAAAGGTAGCAAACCCTTTGGATGGGTAGTTTGTGTCCTTGCCATCCAGCAGCTTGCTTTGTTTTACATTCTATAGACTGCTTAAGCTCTTTTGAGTCACGTTTGTGAGTCACTAGGGGGTGGAGCTAGGAGCCTAGATCTATACAACTCCTTCCAGAGGCTTTCCAGGCCAGTTTCCTGCCTGGCAGAAGAAGGACAGCAGCTTCTGGCAGCCATTTTGAGTGGGTGAGTTTGAATTTTTTAAAAAAAACTCTTGGGAGAGTATGCTTGTTGCTGAAGGAGTGGAGCGAGTCACATCTGTGAGTCACTAGGGGGTGGAGCTAGGAGCCTAGGTCTATATAACTCCTTTCAGAGGTGCACACCTAACGCCGCGCAAATTTTATCAACAAAGCAAAAGTACAGAATAAGCAGCAGGGGAGCAACGAACTTGGTTTTAGAGGCTCTCCTTTACAGATTTTTTATTTAAAAAAAAACAACTTTTGAGGGTTCCTTGCTTAGAGGAAGTGAAGCAGTAACTTGCCTTCAGAACAAGCTTGCAGCCAGGAGATCTCTATAAAGTTATATTTCCAGTACAGTGAGCTCATTGGCAGAGATTGATGAATACCGGAGGATATTTTTGAGGAGGAAGCCCACAGTCCTGTTTCACTGATTACTTAAGACTTCTCAGCATGGACACTGAGGGAACTCCTGCAGTCACCTGCAACACTTGTGGGATGTTTGTCTTCTTGTCTACAGATGTGGGGAACTTCACATGCACCAAGGGCAAGTTGGTAGCTCTCTTGGAGGAGAAAGACCAGCTGCAGGAGACCCGGGTGGCTACACTTCTCCATATTTGTGAGCAAGAGGTTTTCCTGGACATAACAGAATGAACAGTCTTGGACGGGGACACACACAGAGGAAGTTGCTGGGGAGGAGAGGGTCACTTCACATACACAGGAGGAAGACAGCTGGAGGAATGTCACACAGAGAAGTAGAAAAATCAGGGATTGTTCTGGCAGCTTGCAGCTACAGAATCAATTCAAAGCCCTCTCCCTTATCAAGGACAACGAGTAAGAGCAGCATAGACAGACTTCAGGGGCAGAGTAGGGGGCCCTGAGAGTATTACCACAAGGAACAGCCGCTGCTAAGCCTCAGCAGAGGCATGTGGTGGTGGTGGGGAACTCTTTGCTGAGGGGTACAGAAGCAGTCATTTGTGGGCCTGACAAGATGTCTTGGGAGGGGTGTTGTCTCCCTGGGGCGAAGATCTGTGAAGTGACAGAGAGGCTGACAAGACTGGTCAAGCCTACTAATCATTACCCCTTCCTTTTGGTCCTTGTGGGAACAAATGATACTGCAAGGCACAGCTTTCTGAAGATCAGAAGAGATTATGAGGCTCTGGAGAGGAAGCTGAAAGAAATGGAGGCACAGGTTGTCATCTCATCTCTTCTGCCAGTTGAAGGGCATGCTCCAGGAAGGGAGAGGAAAATAGTCGATGTAAACAACTGGCTCCGTAGATGGTGTCACCGAGAATGATTTGGATGCTTGGATCATGGGCTGTGGTTCCATGAGGAGGGACTTCTGGCAAGGGATGGGGTGCATCTCACACCAGTTGGCAGAAACGTTTTTGCCAACAGTCTCAAGAATTTGAACAGGAGGGCTTTAAACTGAGTCAAATGGGGGAGGGAGACAGTATTCTGGAAGGCGAAAGGGCTGGAGAAAAGAGTCAAACTGTCATAGAGAAAACAAGGCAAACAGCGCAAGGACCCAACAGTGGGAGGCAAAAAAACTTGCACAGGGTGCAAGTAAAGGGAACACAGGGTCTTAGATGTCTCTACACTAATGCACAGAGCATGGGAAATAAGCAAGATGAACTTGAACTCCTCACACTACAAAACAAGTATGATATAATAGGCATTACTGAAACCTGGTGGGATGAGTCTCATGATTGGAATGTAGGAATAGAGGGGTATAACTTTTATAAGAGAAACAGGCCAAACAGGAAAGGAGGAGGAATAGCATTATATATCAGGGATATTTACACCAGTGAAGAGATCCATGACATCAGTATTGGAAGCCAGGTGGAGAGCATCTGGATAAAAATTAAAGGGGAGGGAAACAACAGGGATTTTATTCTGGGACTCTACTACAGACCCTCAAGTCAGATGGTGGAACTGGATGATGCCTTTCTAGAACAGATAACCACACAGGCAGAAAGGAGAGATGTAGTAGTGATGGGTGACTTCAACTATCCTGATATTTGCTGGAAATCTAACTCAACCAAAACTTCAAGGTCTAGCAAATTCCTTACTTGCCTGGAAGACAATTTCATTGTCCAAAAGGTGGAAGAGGTAACAAGGGGGTCAGCTATTTTAGATCTGATCCTAACCAACAGGGATGACCTGGTTAATGGGGTGCAAGTGATGGGATCCTTAGGTGAGAGTGATCATGTTCTCCTGGAGCTTGTTATACAATGGAAAGGAGAAGCCAGACATAGTCAAGACACACATTCTAGACTCTAGGAGAGCTGATTTCAATAAACTCAGGGAAATACTTGGGGTGATCCCATGGTCAGGGATACTAAAAGAGAAGAGACCTCAAGACGGATGGGACTTTCTCAAAAGGGAGATACTGAAGGCACAATTTCAAACAGTACTAATGAGGAAGAAAAATGGGAGGTGTCTCAAGAAACCAAGATGGATGACTGAAGAACTTTCGACAGAGCTAAGTTTTAAACGGAACATGTATAGGAAATGGAAAAGGGGGGAAATTACCAAAGAAGAATTCAGACAGATAGCGAACATGTGTTAGAGTAAAGTCATTAAAGCTAAGGCGCAGAATGAGCTCAGACTCGCTAGAGAGGTTAAGAACAATAAAAAGGGGTTTGGGGGGTATGTCCACAGCAAAAGGAAGAAGGAAATGGTAGGGCCACTACTTGGAGAAGATGGCAAAATGCTAACAGGGGAGAGAGAAAAGGCAGAATTACTCAACACCTTCTTTGCCTCAGTGTTTTCAGAAAAGAAAAAGGGTGATCAACCTGAGGATAACGGAACAGAGGACACAATAGGGGAAATCCAGCACAGAATAAGTAGAGGTAGTACAGGAATACCTTCTTAATCTAAATGGATTTAAAATCTCCAGGACCAGATGAACTACATCCAAGGGTATTAAAAGAGCTGGCAAATGTAATCTCAGAGCCATTGGCAATAATCTTTGGGAACTCCTGGAGAACAGGAGAAGTCCCAGTGGACTGGAGGAAGGCAAACATTGTCCCCATCTTCAAAAAGGGAAAAAAAGAGGATCCCAACAATTATCATCCAGTTAGTCTGACATCAATACCAGGGAAGAGTCTAGAGCAGATCATTAAACAGAGAGTCTGTGAACATTTAGAAGGCAATGCCATAATCACAAAAAGTCAACATGGGTTTCAGAGAAACAAGTCATGCCAGACTAATCTGATCTCTTTTTTTGATAAAATTACCAGCTTGGTAGATGAAGGGAATGTTGTGGATATCACATACCTTGATTTTAATAAGGCCTTTGACAAGGTTCCCCATGACATTCTTGCAAACAAGCTTGTAAAATGTGGGCTAGACAAGTTAACTGTTAAATGGATTTCTGTTGGTTGACCAGCTGAACTCAAAGGGTGCTCAGCAGTGGCTCCTCTTCATCTTGGAAAGATGTGACCAGTGCGGTGCCACAGGGTTCTGTCCTGGGCCCAGTGCTATTCAACATCTTTATCAATGACTTGGATGAGGGAATTAGGGGCATACTTATCAAATTTGCAGATGACACCAAATTAGGAGGGGTAGCTAAAACCCTAAGGACAGGATCAAAATTCAAAATGACCTGAATAGACTAGAAAGCTGGGCCGAAGCTAACAAAATGAAATTCAATACGGAGAAATGTAAGATACTGCGCTTAGGGCAGAAAAATGAAATGCATAGATATAGGATGGGGGAGATCTGGCGCTGAACGAGACTACATTCGAAAGGGATCTAGGAGTCCTAGTAGACCACAAGTTGAACATGAGTCAACAGTGTGATATGGCAGCTAAAATGGCCAATGCATTTTTGGGCTACATCAATAGAAGTATCGTGTCTAGATCAAGGGAAGTAATAGTGCCGCTCTATTCTTCCTTGGTCAGGCCTCACCTAGAATACTGTGTCCAGTTCTGGGCACCACAATTCAAAAAGGATATTGACAAATTGGGGTGTGTCCAGAGGAGGGCAACTAAAATGGTGAAAGGTCTGGAAACCATGCCTTATGAAGAAAGACTTAGGAAGCTGGGTATGTTTAGCCTGGAAAAAAGACAGTTAAGGGGCGATATGATAGCCCTGTTTAAATATTTGGAGGGGTTTCACATTGAGAATGGAGCAAGCTTGTTTTCTGCTGCTCCAGAGACTAGAACACAGAACAATGAATGCAAACTCCAGCAACAGAGATTCCACCTCAACATTAGGAGGAACTTTTTGACAGTAAGAGCTGTTCAGCAGTGGAACACACTGCCTCGGAGCGTGGTAGGATCTCCTTCCTTGGAGGTCTTTAAACAGAGGCTGGATGGCCATCTGTCAGGGATGCTTTGATCGAGAGTTCCTGCATGGCAGGGGGTTGGACTGGGTGGCCCTTGTGGTCTCTTCCAACTCTACAATTCTATGATTCTAAACTGTATTTCAGGGACAAGATGAAATTGTTAGCAGGAAAAAAGCACCAGATATGCCACTATTTTATTTGTCCTAGAAAGTCTAATTCAAAGGCTCTTTATAAATTTTAGAAAATTCAATATGGCAGCCATTATTAAAATGGCTACCTTTTTGATCACTCACAGGGGACTGTCATTGTAGTGGATAGCTGAATATCTGTAGAAAAGCACACAATGTGAGAGGGTCTTCTCAGTAGTTTCTCTTAATTCTCTGAAGTTCCTTCCCTGCTGTCCTTCCTATGAAAGCCACCTCTCTGACAGGCTTGCAGGAACTAACCTTTTTTTTAAAAGAAGAGACTTTAATAATGTGCTATACTGTGTTTGAAAAGTTTTTGAAACATGTTTTAAATGGATTTTAATGTTATTGATTGTTTAGTACATTTTAATAATAAACTTTATATGTTTTTATCTATGCTGTATTTGTTTAGCGTTATTAAGTCAACAGGAATCTAAATTCTGAGAGAAAAGTGGGATGTAACTAAAGTTGTCAGTGTTGTTCTTGATGGTGATAGTGGTGGCTGAGTGTGCTATTCCTTTTTACCTTACTTTAAACCTGAACAACTTTAAAAATCAACAGACCTTTGTTGTTGTTGTTTTATCTTGAAAAGTCCTCTGCCCCAATCGAACACTTTACTTAGAAGCAGTCCCAGAGGTTTAAAAAGTGTCCTATGGCGTTTAGGAGCAGCTAGAATCAGAGGTTTACAATACAATTTTAGTCATGCTCAATCAGGAATAAACTCCACTGAGTTCACTGAGACTTACTCTCAAGCCAGTACAGTAAGACTCCCGTATCCACTAGGGATTTGTTTGGTGTGTGTGTGTGTGGATACCGAAAACCATGGATAAAAGCATGCACCATTGAAAATAATGGGACTTCTGGCTTAAAATACCATATAGTTGCCTTGGAGGACCTAGAAAATGGCTACAGAGGACATATTTTCTAGGAAGACTCTATGGTAGGTGTGCTGTTTTGTGTCCCATGGATAATTGAATTAGTGGATAATGAATTGTGGATACAGAGGTCCTACTGTATGTTAAAACAATCGGTGAAATGATTCAGAGGAATAAAGTTGCAGAAATAAAGTTGCAGGCAGGGCCATTTCATGAAACTGTTACTTCTGAAACTGCAGGATCAATTTCCCTTTTTTAAAAATTGAAACAGTGTCTCCCCAGCTGGAATCAGATTCTCTCCAGCTGTAAGCTGAATCAGTCTTAACATAAGACTTCTTCCATACTCCTTAAAGATAAGTGATCACTGACAGTCAGATTCTCACACATTTGCAAATTCTGAAGAGTTCTGGAAGCACTCCACTACAAGCCTACTTTTAAAGAGATTGTGTAATAAAACCTGAAATATCTTTTCATATGAATCCATTAGCACAGTGATCTGTTCCTGACTTGTCTGGCAAAAGCACTTGTGTGCCTTGACACAGACATCTTCAGGATGGAAGCAGCTTGTTCTTTTAGGTGAAGGCTATACCACATAAGGTCTGTGGGCTGCCTGCAATCCTTCCCTGGCCATTTGCAGCCAGCCCCATGATCTTCAGTGGGAAGTTCAAAACACTCTTTTTCTGGAGACCATTCTGTCCCTCTCAAAGCAGAGCCTGTATCACGGAAGGTAGCAGAAAAAAAAGGGCAGCTAGCAGACAATGAAATGATAAAACAAAAATGGGTTACATTATGTATAAACTTAGCAATTAACATAACAACAAAGCAATACAATTAATGGATGTTTAATTTATAGGTAACCTAATTTATGTGACTCATACTATGCCTAAGATGTCTCATATGTGTAATTCTGTATATTTCTGTAAGAATAAAAGATTAAACATGGAGGGGGGGAATGGGCTACGTTTTCTGTAACCAAAGAACCATGTGGACTTCTTTAATTAGTAACAATGTACTTTAGAACCATTTGAGTTTGGCAGTCTTACTTTAGACAAAGGATAGAATCCAGTTGGTGGCTTATGCTGGTGTAGCCAGAAGTCACAGAACAATGTAATTACTTTTTGCAATATTATGGAAGCGTTCTTGGATGCCAGTCTTTTCTTGTGCAATGGTTTTGCCAGGCTGTGCAATGGCTGCCAGATACTGCCCAGCCACAGGTCTGCCCACCTGCCCCCTCTTGCCAATGCTCAGCTTGCCAGCTTCTCCCTCTCTCTTTGCTGGCCTCCTTACACTTTTGACCTCCCAGACTAGGACTTTATAGTCTGGCAGGTTTAACAAGGATCTCAGCCAGAGAAGCAAATTTAACTGTAGTATTGCTTTCTACGAAAGCATGAACTCTCTGCAGTCTTTAACACATGTACTTCAATATCAACTGTTTTTAAAACAGAGCAGGAATTCCACTTGTATGGTCCACCCACACCTACAACTTCAAAGAACAACTTTCCCATCTATTGTCTTAGAACAGTGGTAGACAAAAAGGGGTCCTCCAGATATTGGTGGCCTGCAAGCTCCTATTGGCCCTTGTCAGTGTAACCCTAGGTGAGGAATCCTGGGAAATAAATTCTAACAGCATCTAGAATGCCACCCTTTACCCACCCCTACATTAGAAGAGCCACCACACAGTATATTCATTCCTTTCTTTGGATTGCTTCCTCCCTCCACTGAAGTGAATGGCTCAAAGCAGGCTACAGATCTATGCACTCACCTGATCTACACAAATGGGTGGGAACAAGGGCTTAAAATCATATGGACTGTGAATGCACAGACTTTGCTATGGAAAGGGAAGAATCGGTAGTCACAGGGGAAAGAAAGATGCATCACCTCTCATGTGAATTTGGCTATTTCCCTTTATGTGGGTGTCTGTTTAATCACATTCCCTAGAATCTGAAAGTACTGTCCATGGTTTCCTATGGAAATGGAAATTTGTGGATATATCCCTTGAAATGGATTGTCAAGTGCTGCAGAGAACTTCCACCTAGGATTAGGGATATAAAAAAATTACATCATTAGTACAAATTTTGTTGTAATTAAATAAAACAACAAAATATAATGAGAAAGTGATGGAAAACCATTTGCTGCCTTGTTAGACTGCAGGCTTGCTGCCTGAGACAGCTGCTTTAGCTACCTGTCAGCCAAAACTGGAAAGCAAGGACATTATACTGGTATAGGTATGGAAAGATTCAGCCTACAGATACCCTCTCACCCCGTCACTGCACAAGATACCAGAAGGCCAGGACTAAGGAGATGCTCTGTCCAGTCCACCCAGTGTTATTTTGTGTAGCCATAAATAACATTGTGTCCCTCCACCAGAAGGAAAAATTAGGGCTTTCCTGGCTGTAACATATGTTAGGGGTTCATTGGATTTGCTAGTAGTGTGTGTAGGGGTGATTCCAATGCTCACCCCTACATCTGCTACAGCCAGAAAAGCTCTTTCACTTGCCTCCGGGCTGCAGCATAGGTGTGCAGTGCACAGCCATTCAAGATAATATATATTACAGGATGGGGGAGGGTTGTCTGTTTGTTTGTTTTTGCCAATTAGCCCTGGTACTAGCTCAAGAGCCCCAGTCCTGTGTAAATGAATGAAAGAAAGAATATTCTTCCTTTAGGACAGCTGAGAAGAATGAGTTCCCTGTCTAACTGAGGAGGTGAGAATCCACTCCCCTTATTATAACTGTGAGTTCTTTATGGTATACCAGAGATAATAAGCAACATCCTCACCAAGACACTGAGTGAAAACCTTAAAGTGTGATGACACTGTGGAGCGAACCAGAATTGTCAGAGTTTATGTAATTGTGACACTCATTACAAATCTGGTGATGAAAAGTAGTACTTACCAGGTGCAGTCAAAGCTGCAGCCCAGATACAAAAAAAAAAAAAAAAAAAAAAAAAAAGAGCTGGAGCCAAAGCAGCTAAATGTATCTTCATGTCTTGGCCAAAGACAGAGTGGGTCCAGTAATTGATCCCAATAATATGGCCCCGCCTATATGAGGGGAAAATATATGATCTCCTCCGAAGAAATAGCAATTTGCAGCACTGTGACCTGTCTTAATGGTTAATAGAGCCCCCCTAAACTTTGCATGACCCCTAGCCAAAATGGCATCCATGAGTGAATCACTCGAGGTTTTTTTTTTTTTTAAAAAAAAAACATTTACCACGGTGCGCACAAGCAACATTTCATATTTAGAAAAGAACAAAAGAGAGTAAAAGATCGCCATTTTTCTGACTTACCGACCTCTCGCATAGCCAAAAATCCAACATGGTGGCAGCAGGCACTTTCCCTGTTTGCAAGCCCTGCCCCCATGCTCATCTGACCTCAGCAAAGCAACACAAATGTGACTGTCTTAATGACTGAAGATTTGCATCCCCTATGAACCTTTTTAAAAACTCAGAGAAAAGCCTCAAAGGTTTCCCTGACAGAGTTTACGGTGGATTTGGCTGCCCCCCTTCTGAATAAGCCGTATTGGTGTGTACATCTGTTTAGACAGATCACCTTCCATTCAACTTCCATTAGGATTATTTTCACCATTTGGACAGGGCCTATATTAGCAAAATAAAGTTCTGAAGGCTGTAAGGTAACTGTAGCCATTTTAATCCTTTATTTCTTTATCATTTTCCTATCTGTGTTTTGAAATACTCATTCCTGTTTAATGTTCATATTGCCAACTGCTCAAACCCCATATCCTACTGCACATTTTATTTTCCTACTGCATAAAATGCATCCAGCTGCACATTTGAATAATGGCTGAGGTACAGTATATTGGAACTGGACATAGTGCTGCAGCTCTTGGCAACAGTCCCACTGACTGTTGTTATAGGCCAGAGGATATTCTGTTGCCAACTTCCCAGCCTGTTCATATAACTTTAAAGGACCGACTTTAACCTAATAAGAGCTAATACAGGCACCTTCGTGTATGAGTGTGTGTCAGTAGAACACTGGCTATAGAGTACAAGTCAGTCTGGGCAGATTTCCAGATGCTCTGGAATGTAAACAAGATTTAAAAATGCCTCCATGATTACACTCAACAGAGGAAACCAGACACTAGCCTGCTCCTCCTTAGAGGTGCATTACCTGGGGCAGGTAGGATAGTTACAACTTCCAGTGAACCTCAGGCAAAGGTAGTGGATGACTCTGGTATGGTTTATTTTGATTGGTTAACTGACAAGTTGAGTGGGTTCAGGAAGAAGATAAAAAGAAATCCAGATAGAGTTATTATCAGGCTACTTTTAACATGCCTCCAACCTAGAAGATACTGTTGATAAACAGTGAAGTTCCTGATAGTCCTGACATGATACTGTTTATGCTGGTACTGGTAAGATAGACATTTGGGCTTGGCTTGTTAGAGCTCAAACAGATGAGAATGTATTCTGTCATTGGCTAAGTTATATCATTAACAGGATTATTAATATACAAAGGACAGAGTTCTGTAGAAGTAAAAGCTCTTAGGCAATAGTGCTTTAGCAGACACTATGGGAAACTGAAATTATGAAAGAACATGATGATTTTATAATGATGATGTTTATGATGGATAAAAGACTATTTTAAATAGCTTAGAAGTATTATGTTTTACATGTGTTAATTATTACCAAGCTTGTTAAAGAGAACCAGAGATCAAGTACAATCCTTATAAAAGTTGCTAAGAAAGTATAACGTTTTGATGACCATACGATATGATGTAATGATATCTTACATGCAAGGTAATGTTATGTAATGAAGCTAAGAGCCCAAACATTGCTATGTCTGTGTTTCTCCATAGTAGAAATGTACGTGTATTTATATCTATGAAAACTTATAATAAATAGCCTACAAAAATACTAAAAGAGCATGATCAATTCCCATATAAATATTCTGGGTTTCCAATACATAAGGATGCTTAAGTGGAGTGTTAATATTGACTCTGGCTATCTGGTTCAACCACCATCATTAGTTGGGCATTCTGGTGACCAGAAGTTGATAGAGGTGAACCCAGGCAGAATCCAGACTTAGCTGACAAGTGGAAAGGACTCTTAATCCTTCATTTTAAGACATAGAGGCAAGAAAATCACACCTATTTCACTGAAACATTTCATGCTAAGCTACAAAAATATACTGTAAAATAGTCAAGACTAAAAAGAGTTATGGCTAGGTCATATCCCTGGGAACATCACTCATCTCATATTATCAAGCTGTGTAGGTCTTCAAGAGCATTTGTGAATACCACTTGAAACAGGCATTGTTTCCCACCCCTGCCTCTTATCTCTTACAGGGATTGAGGTTCTTTGCCATTTGGCACCTTATCAGCATTTATCTGGAGTTACTTCAAGTCATCTTCTGGCTACATGGCCATCCAACTTATGAACAATGGTATTGTCCAGCTAGGCAAATAAACATTAACACTCCCCTTAAGTATCTTTAAGGATTGGAATTACAGAAAATTTATAATGTCAGAAAAACATGTAGCTTTTTAATTTTTTCTATGCTGTTTATTAATCTACAAAGTAATAGTACACATTTCTACATTTCATGAGAGGATCATTAATATCACATGTCGTTGTGTGCCTTCAAGTTATTTCTGACTTATGGTGACCCTAGGGTGACCTTATAACAGAGTTTTCTTGGCAAGTTTTCGTCAGAGGGTGTTTGTCTTTGCCGTCCTCTGAGGCTGAGAGAATGTGACTTGCCCAAAGTCACTCAGTAGGTTTCCATGGCCAAGTGGATCCTGGTCTCCAGAGACAACATTACTTAGTCTAGGTACATTGGTTCTGTATACTCTTAATAAAAGTCTGTCACATCACATAAGACACGGGTTCCAGTCTACGCCCATACAGTCAGCCCTCTGTATCCATGGATTCCACCACGGAGGGAGTCCTTCTCCTTGGGACCTAACCAAGCAGTCCAGGTAGGGAGGGAAACTATTTACCATCTCTAACTACCTGTTGTAGCACCCGTCGGCCGAAGGCCGCATCAGCAGACGCATAGGCATCAATCCGATAATGTCTAGTAAAAGTTGAAGGAGACGACCATGTTGCCACTCTACAGATGTCGAGCACAGATTGGGATGTCCCTAGTGCCGCCAACGTGCCTGCACTCCGAGTTGAGTGAGCCTTCACTCTCGTAGGAACAGGCAGTCCCGAGCTCATATAGGCCTGTTCAATGCACTGCCGTAACCATCTCACTACAGTAGAAGATGACACCTTAGTACCTTTAACTCTACCTACATAAGCCACGAAGAGGGCATCTGATTTACGAAACTCCTCCGTTCTCCTCACATACATCCTCAAGGCCCTTCTTACATCCAACGTATGCCACAACCTCTCCAACTCTGTTCCCGGTTTGGGACAGAAGGAGGGTAAGACTATCTCCTGAGCTCTGTGAAAGACAGAATTCACTTTAGGAATGAATGACGGATCTAACCTGAGCGTAACCGACTCCTTCTGAAAAATACAGAGTTCCTCCCTAGTCGATAAGGCCACCAGCTCGGAAACCCATCTAGCCGAAGTGATAGCAATCAAAAATACCACCTTGAGTGTGAGTAGCCTTAGTTCAACTGAGTTGATAGGCTCAAAAGGGTGACTGGTGAGCACCTTGAGGACCACATTCAGCTTCCAGGATGGAAACCTGTGTACCACAGGAGGGCGAAGCGCTGCCACCCCTTTTAATAAACTGCACACATGAGGGTGAGACGCTAACGGTTTATTCCTACTTCCTTTTAGGATGGTGCCCAAGGCCGACACATGCCGTCTCAAGGTGTTCGTTGATAGGCCCTTCTTCAAACCTGATTTGAAGGTAAAAAGGCCAGTACGGATCCCACCGATGCTCTTGATGGGCGGATCCCCTTTCCCTTGCACCACCTGCAAAATGTCCTCCATGTGACCTCATACAATATGATCGTGGAAGGTCTCCTTGCTGCCAACATTGTATCTACCACCTCACTGTCATAGCCCTTATCTAACATCCTTTTCTGCTCAACCTCCAGGTGTGTAGCTTTAACCAGCCCGGGTTGGGTTGTAGAAGACCACTTTGTGACAGCAAGTCCGGCCACGGTGGCAGTGGCCAAGGTTCCTGTCTCTGTAACTGGATCAGATCTGGAAACCATGGTCTCCGAGGCCAGCGTGGTGCTACGAGTATCACCTCTGCCCTTTCCTGTCTGATCTTTCGAAGCACTCTTCCTAGTAGTGAGATCAGGGGAAAAGCATAACACAAGACCCGAGGCCACGGCATCGTTAGAGCATCGAAGGCTAATGCCTCCCTGGCCCAAAACCTGGATACAAACCTCGGTAACTTGCGATTTTCCGTTGAAGCAAAGAGGTCCACCCACAGCTCCCCGAACTGGAATACTATCATCTGGAACACCAGGCTGTTGAGGCTCCACTCGCCGTGGCCTAGGGTGTTCCGACTCAACCAGTCTGCCTGCACATTCAGTGTTCCCTGCAGGTATTCTCCCCTGATGGGTGTACTTCCGCCCAATAAAAGAGCAGTTCCGCTTCCTGCATGAGCGCCCTGGATCGGGTCCCCCCTTGTCTGTTTATGTGGGCCCTCAATACGTTGTCCGTTCGGACCAGTACATAACGCTCCACCAATTGCTGGAATTCGATCAATGCCAGCCTCACCGCCCGAAGCTCCAGCAGGTTGATACTGTATTTCTGCTCCTGCGGTGACCACAAACCTTGTGCCGGGCTCCCCCCACAGTGAGCACCCCATCCTGTCAAGGATGCATCTGTGGTGACCACGATCCTCCTTGGTTCTTGGATCTGCACTCTCTGTTGCAGCTTCTCCAACAGCCACCATTTTAACGAGCTCTTTATTTCTCCCGGCACCTTCAGGAACCTGCAGGTTCTCATCGCTATGTGGTCCTGGAAGGGAAGCAAGAACCACTGGAGTTTTCTGATGTGGAATCTTGCCCATGGTACTGCGCCTATGCACACTATCATTAATCCCAAAAGTCTGGCCAGCGACATCAAGGTTGACCTTGACTGCTCTATCATCGATCTCGCCAACTCCTGTAATTTGTGCTGCCTGTCCTCTGGCAGGTAGACTCTGTAAGCGATCGTATCCAGGATGTTCCCTAAATGTTGGATTCTCTGTGTCGGATTTCCCTGTTCACTAGGAAGCCATGGGTAAGCAGGCACTGGATCATTTTCTCCACATCCTGTATCGCCTTGGTCTGGGATGGTGCCCTGATCAGGATGTCGTCTAGGTATGGGTACAGATGAACCCCTTGTGCTCTCAGATGTGCAATCAATGCCACCAGGATCTTGGTGAAAACCCTGGGGGATGACGACAGGCCAAAAGGGAGATCCCTGTACTGCAAATGTCTCTCCTTGAATGCAAATCTCAGAAATCTCCTATGTGCAGGATGAATCAAAATGTGGAGATACGTGTCTTGCAAATCCAGAGATGCCAGGAAATCCCCCTCCTGTATCCCCTCCAGGATTGAGCGCAATGTTTCCATCCTGAACTTGTGTCTGGCCACCCATCTGTTGACCCCCCGCAAGTTCAGTACCGCTCTCTACGTCTTGTTCTTCTTGGGTACCAGGAACAGCAAGGAGTAGGTTCCCTTGAACCTCTCCTCCTCCGGCACCGGTTCTACTGCCTGCATGGTCTCTAACTGCGTAATGGCTATCCTCATCAGTTCCTGCCTTTCTTGGGACTGGGAGCGGCAGGATTGAACAAATTTGTGTGTGGGGGGGGGGCTTGGCTAGGAGATCTATGGTGTAGCCCTTTCTGACCATTCTGCAAACCCAGGCATCTGAGGAGATACTTTCTCACCTGTCTGCAAAGGCGGTCAGTCTGCCCCCCACTGAGAGGCCCCGGTAGTCAACCTGCCCGGGCTTCCCACCCTGTTTCGGCCCCTGAGAGGTCGATGGTTTGCCTGAGGGTCCAGCCTTGGGCCTTGGGAAGGACCTTGAGGCACCCCAGTTATTTTTATGTTGGTTGAACCCTCTAAAGTTGTCTGATCTATAGCCTCTGAAACCCTGGTCCTGATGGTGGAAAATTTTTTGCTCCTCCTTCTTCGGAAGAGAGGGCAGAGCCTTCTTTTTGTACTTGGTCTCAACCAGTACTTCCCCCAGGGCCTCCCCAAAGAGCTTGCCCCCTTTGAAGGTGCACACCGAAAGGTTTGCTTTAGCTTTGTTATCTGCCTGCCAATTTTTTAACCACAGCTGCTGCCTGGCTGCTACATTTGCACCTATTGCCTTGGAGGAAAAACGCATGGTGTCCAGGCTTGCATCCGCCATAAATGCAGATGCCTTGGCTACCTTATTTATCCCTTGGTGAACCTTAGTTTCATGTTCGGCTATTAGCTACAGGATTTCCCTAGTCCACCGCATAGTAGCTCTCGCAAATATGGATGTGGCCGCCGCCGCCCTGAAAGCTATTGCCGTACCCTCGTGAGACCTATGCAGAAAATTCTCAATTCTTTTGTCCTCTGGGGCCTTGAGGTTGTTGTCACCATGCCATGGGAAGAGGGATCCCGACACCAGGCCCATGACCGGAGTGTCCACAGAGGGCAGCTTGAGTAAGTCCATCACCTCGCCTGGCAAGGTGTATAGGGTCTTTACGTAGGAGGGGTTGACCCTGGGGGAACCAGGTTGGGCCCACTTGCTTAGCATCGACTCCTTAAAGAGCTCCGGGAATGGGAGAATATTGGCTGCCCCCTTACCTGATTTCCACAACTCAGGCACTCCCTGGGACTGCGCCCCTGATGGTAAGTCGGACACTTCTATACCCAGGGCCCTCCGAGCCTTCTTTAACAGCACTGAGAAGAAGGCCATCTCAAAAAGCTTGGGGGATGCCTGTTCGTCCTTGCTCTCCCCCTCCCCTTCTGAAGAGAGCTCCCCTTCCTCCTTAAGGGACGCTTCCTCCTCCTCATCCCCCTTGGGTGTTCCCTCCAAGTCCAGGGTTAACGTGTGCGTCTCCTTCCAAAGCTTTTTCCAGGGAGGGGCAGGGAAGCAGGAGGATCAGGCCTGGGGAGTTGACGGTCTGGGGTCCCTATCGGTCCTGATGGCACCCTTGTGTCTCCCTTGGCCCTTGCAACCACTGTGCCTGGCTGGGCTGGCTGCTTAAGCCCGAGGGTATCCCCCCCCACACCGGGCTGCCCCTCTTGTCGGTCCCCCTGGCCGCCACTGGCTGCCAGCACCTGCTTTGTGACCAGAGTCAGCCACTCTGCCAGCTGTGCTGGCAGCTCCTTCCCCCCCAAGATCAATGGTGGGAGGTCCTCCGCGTCCTCGGCCTCCTCACTGCCCTCTCTGCCGCACTTGGCTGCTGCCTTGGATGTGCCAGGAATGGGGTCCGGTAAGGCTGCGTGGTCCGCCTCCTCCTCACGCTCGTGGTCGCTCTGCTCCTCTGGAGCTGAGCTCAACGTGCGGCCCGTGTTGGGGGCACGAGCTCCTTGCCTTTCTGCTGGGCGTCCGCCCTTGGAAGGCCTGCTTCAGCTTCCTCCTCAGAGGAGGAGAGTTCACCTCCGCGCACATGTTTGGTGATGGGGGCCGCCATCTTGCTTCCCTTTGTTCTCCTCGCGATCACTGGAGCACAGCAAAGCCCTGACCTGCTTCATCACTAGGCAGAACGAAACTGGGGAGTGGGGGTGGCTCCTTCTCCGAGGGGGCTTGTCTTTGTCTTTTCTGATTTGTAGGTTGCCCTGCCTGTAATAGTTGGAGGCGGAGCCAGTACCCAAGGAGAAGGACTCCCTCCCCTCTCTGCTGGAAAACTTGATTTTGTCATTTTATATAAGGGACACCATTTTACTCCATTATATATAATGGCACTTGAGCATCTACAGATTTTGGTATCCATGTAGGGTCCTGGAGCCAAACCCCAGTGGATACCAAAAGCCCTCTGTATTTCTTATCATAAGCATTACATGGGCTAGGAATCTTGCTTAGATAGAATACACTCTAACTGTCATGATTTGGCAGGGACAGTCCCAGTTAATCCTCTGCTGTTCTATTTTATCAGCTGCTTTTAAATGTCCCAGTTTCTCTCTTACTCAATATCAAAACATGTATTCATCTATGGAGGACTGCAGACAGAGTCCTTCAAGGGAAGTGTGACCCCATCCAGGACTGGCTGACATAACTCCGTTCCCGGGTTCGGGTTTCCTATGACAAGTACCTCCATCTTACCTGGATTCAGCCTGCGTCAGTTTTCCCTCATCCAGTCCATGCTAGCATGGTCTCACAGACCATCTCAGTGGTGGCACTAGGGGGGTGCGGAGAGGCCAAACCACACCAGGTGACACCGTTGGGAAGGAGGGGTGACACTGGCCTTAGTAATGCCACAGGACCATCCTCTTCAGTACAGAGACTGGCCCCATTTTGTAGATTAATCTCTTTTATAGCACTTATAAGACTTTGTTTATACAGTATTATCTCTACCTGTCATCATATTGCACCTTTAAAGGGGAAATATCAGAGACTACTGTCTCATAAATTTTGGCTCCCAGCCTTTATGCATAACCAAGTTCTCTGCTGGGGGATTTTCCCCTTCTTTTTCTGGGCTCTTCTAGTGGGCTGTTAACAAGGTCACTGGATCTGGTTACATTATTTATTTACTATAGCTCTCAGCTGGACAGTTCTGCCTTGTTTCCATTATCATTTTTGTTTACCTTTTAGCCAGCTCATTAGTATTTCAGCCCACTCATTTTACTCTTTCATTCTCCGTCCACCCAAGCATGTATCTCTAGACGGCATTATTTCTTAACTAGTGTACAGTAAGTTTCATATTAACACTCTTATTCTCCACTTCACGTTCTGACATTGGCAAAACACGCACACAAAATATAGTATCCACCCATCATACATCCCCATTCTGAATTAATTAATTAATGTTAAGGATGGCAAAATTAAGGTTGAATTAATATTAAATGCTGAATTAAGGTTAACAAAGCATAACCATCTTTAAAGCTATGACTAGGGTTGCAGTCCTACACACACATACCTGAAAGTTCACTCAATGGAGCAGTCAACATACTGTCAAATAAGCATGTATAGGATCAACTACATGAAATCTAACACCTTAAAAGACCTTTGATTTTTCCAACATGTATACAAACCAAAACAAAAAAGCACTTCCTGCTCCATCACACTCCCTGCTTCATCTGCTATGTATGCATACAATGTTATGGTTTCAACCACCAAATCATCAGAAAAATGGCCCTTGAAGTATGACTCCTCTCATAAAGCCCATCAATTATTATAAAAAGCTTTGAATGCTGATAGACATTGAAGGGTCCTATAAAGTGCTAATAGCCATTAGGCTGCTTCCATTACATGTTTTAGACAATGAGAAGCTTATAAGTATATATTTGCCATTTGTGTCAAGTGATCTGTTTATCCTGCAATGATATAAAATGCTGCTGTCATGCACACATTTTGGAATAATGCAGTAAGATAGCTCCCACTGTTGAAAGCCTTGGTGTCTGAACCGAATATTAGCTTCACCTACGAGTGCTGTCAATCAAGCTCTTCGAGGAGATAATGACTTGGATAATTTCAGCCAAAAGGAGAAAAAGACAGAGAATAATAATTCCTACAGATGCAATTTTAATGAAAGCAAACAGAAATTAGACATGGCTAAGTAGAAAAATACAACAGATCACAGTCCTTGAGGAAACATCTGGTCCTTCTTATACTCCATTGCATTAAATAAATAAGCATTGATTGTACAAAAGGGGTTCCATTCACATAGCAGTTCAGGCTGCTTGTAAGGTTGTACATCAGCATATGGCCTTATAGCTACTGTCTTTATTAGCAAGCATATTAAGTGATAAAAATAATCAGTGCATATGGCTGTCAATTAAGCTGGAGACATTGGGGAAAAAGTCTCCTAAAACCATTTTGGGAGTCTGGGTCCTAGGATAGCTCACTGAAATGCCAGGTTAATAGATGTCTTGAGATAATATTGGTTAATTTAGTGACATGTTTTAATTTTCTTCAGTGGGAAAAATCTGGAGTGGATGAGATCCAATACAACTGTGAAAGGTTGCAATCAACCACTAGATTAGGTGCAACACTTGGGGGTTGTCTAGATGGTAAAAAATAATCCTAATAGAAATAGCAGAGAATACCTTTTGTCTCAGCATTATATCTTCTCATCTAGACAAGCCCCTAGTGAAATGGATACATGAAAGACCTGTGAGATGAATCAAATATCTGTGGGATTCCAATCCACGTGGCGATCTGCACAGCTGTAGTAGATTCCCCATTATCTTCTGTGTTGGAAAATATACAATAAGACATTCTCACCATCTGTATATATAGTATTAAGGCCCTGATCTATAGAAGAGAGGAAGATGATTTCTGGATGCATGACATTCTGTGACAGAGGTACCAAAACCACCAGATTGTATGCTGAACAACAAAGAAATGGGGCTGTTCTAGTATCACATTTCCTATGTTAGGAATTGAATGTAAATACTGGAAGAAACCTTGAAGCTCCTGATATCCCTGTGTAACCCCACCCACATTTTGTACAAAAGCATTATTTCCAGAAGCACACTTTTGGATAAAAAACATTTTTTTCACAAAAAAGTTATCTGTGCAAAAATGTGTTTTATATACAATAAACTAGGGGTTTTTGTACAACCCCCTTTCCATGTATTTCTCTGTGTAATAATTCCCAAAACACATTGGGATGTGTGAATACTGTGCAAAATTCTCACCTCTGTGTTATTTTTCAAGTAGGTTTTCATTATTCCCATTGTTCACCCTAGAAATGAATAACACTGAATAGTCTTTCAATGCATAGAAAAAAGTAGGCTCATGAAGAAGATTCATGAAAAAGGCTTTTTAATAAAGATGTGCAAAATTTACATGATTTGAACATATGCTGATTCATGCAGTGGACCTGCTGTAAAGGTGTGGTAGGTACTACACGGGCAGACAATTGGACAGTTCTGCTCTATAGTCATGGGCGAGAAGAGCATTGGATGAGGAAGGTCTACCAAATGGGCTACACCCATATAATGCTTCTAAAACACAGCAGAGCCATAGGACAAAAGCCACACACAGAAGCTACCATATAGTTATTGTTAAATATCAAGAGCTGCTCAAACTTGATGGCATGTTGAGTGGTCTTCAAACACATGACACAGCTGGGAATTTGGGGAAAGGGTTTGTGTTGAAATCTAGAAACCCTATCTGAAAATGGGACAAAAGCACTGTGGTCAGACTATCCTTTCCATGTGCCTTAAAAATCCTGAGATTGGATGTAGTGGGGGATAAGGTCAATCCTGTCTATGACTCTAGAAAAAATATTGCATTAAAGTGGTGGTGAGGGTGACTTCAGCCACTCATGGGGCCAATTTGCTCCCCTGGGAACCATTGCTTCCTGAAAATTCAATGGCAAATTCTGCCAGCATGTTTTGATGGCAAATCAGGAAAAGCTCTTAAAACATATAGGAAATACTAATGTTAAATGGGTTTTCCCAGTTTCCCACCAAATGTTGTTGTTGTTGTATGCCTTCAAGTCATTTCTGACTTATTGTGACCCTATCACAGAGTTTTCTTGGCAAGATTTGTTCAGAGGAGGTTTGCCATTTCCTTCTCTGAGGCTGAGAGAATGTAAATTGCCCAAGGCCACGTTTTCATGTCTATGTGAGGATTTGAACTCTGGTCCCCAGAGCCATAGTTCAATGCTCAAACCACCACACCATGCTGACTCTCACCAAATTTCAGCACCCTTTTAAGGCAAGCATCTTCGGTTTTGTTTTAAATGGCTTTTAGCAGTTTGCCACTGAATTTTGGAAACACAGTTTATTGAGAGAGCCAGTGAACTGCAAAAATGGCTTTATAGATTACCCATACTTGCTATAAATATATATGATCAATACACATAGCCTAACTAAAACTAAAACATTGTAAATGAGTAGTGTGGTTATGGCATATGAAAACTATATCACTGAATCTGCTTCTCTCTGGCAGAATCATCCATATTTAAATATGCCTAAAATAATTATGAGAAGCTTACATTTTCCAGTTGACCCTTTAGCTTACTCCCTCTGTTGAATTTCCTGAATGTTTCTGTCTTTTGACCTTGATCAATGTGTCCTTGCAATTAAACAAACTTAAGTAACTTTGAATAAACATGTAACAGTGCTAGAAGATATACAACAAACCCTTTTATTCTAAGCATAAATACAAAATATTCTGAGTTAAGGCATATATTTTTCCTTTGATGCTGATGAACTGTTTCTAGGAAGGGAGGACAGCTGTTGTTTTATTTTAATTGACACTGCCACAAAAGAATTCAGGGTATGCTACATTTGAAAATATGAATGTACAAAATTCTCAGATTGGCGGTTTTGGTACCTCTGTCACAGAGCGTTAAAAAATCATATGATTATGCATTTATGCAGAATACTAGCACTTTGATAGGATGGTATAAACTCCTTTCATTCTAATTTTGAAAATCACAGGTTTGTCAAACTTCTCCTGATCTCCACTGCTTGGGATCAGGTTTGCCTAGGATAGTTTACTGCATAAGGAAGTAACAATGGGCTTGTCTATATGGCAAAAATACCTCCTCATAGTATTCAAGGAGAATTCAATTTGTCTTAATGACATCACACATCAATCTGCCATATTCGGAGGAAGGAGGTCCAAAAATGCCAAAAAAAAATCAGGAAAAACCTTTGCGGCTTTCTCCAAAGTTTTAAAAATGCTACATGGGGAATACACATTCTCGCTTGTTGGGACAACCAATTCACTTTGGTGTGCATTCCTGATAACAGCTGAAATGGAAAGCTGATTGGTTGGATGTGTGCAGGGAGTGCTAACAAGACAAATGCCTGAAACTGCCATCTTGGATTTTCTCCATAGAAACTGTGCACTGAGGTGACAAAACAGCCTTTTCTCTTTTTTTCCTATTTATTTAAGAGGGATGTCATACTTCTGCACCTTGAATAAGCTTTTTAAAAATACTGTTTGGTGGGGGCAACTGGGGGCAATAAAAACGTGGGTAACTCACTCATGCCCACCATCTTGATTTGCAGGCATGCCTGTTTGAACAACAAATGTAGACAGCTTCACATGCCTGTGATCTTGCAAAAAAAAAAAAAATCATTACAACAAATGAAAGCTGCTGCAAATTGGCATTAGTGTACATCAATCCACATTTTATTGGGTATATAGTCTATACCATAGTGCCCTATGCTCCTCACTCACCTAAGTCAAGATCTCTCTCTCTCTGTCTTCTCGTCGCAAATGAAGATTCAGGAAGGACTCATCCCGCACTTTCCACAAGTGGGCTGATGTCTAAAAAAGCCAATCCGAGATAGACAAGTCCGGTTGCAGAAAGCACAGCAGAAGGTTTCCTTGGGTGATGTTTCTGGGTTGTGATTTTTTCTGCATTGACGTTTCTCTTCAAGACTTGTTCAGTTTGAGTTCTCAAATAAGGCTGCAGCATTGTGGATAGTGTGTCTCCATGCCTCCCAATGTGAGGCCAGGGCAGACCATTGTTGGTGATCAATTTGGCCGAGCCTGAGATGTTGTTTCAGGGAGTCCTTGTATTGCTTTTTTTGGAGCGCCCCTCTTATGCTGACCCATGGCGAGTTCACCGTAGAGTACTATTTTTGGGAGGCAATGGTCCTCCCTCCTAGAAAAGTGCCCTGCCCAGCACAGCTGTGTTCTCAATATCATGGCCTCAATGCTGGTGATCCCTGCTTGATCAAGGACAGCAACATAAGTCACATATTCAGTCTAGTGTATATTTAGGATTGCGCGTATACAGCGCTGATGAAAGCTTTTGAGGAATTGTAAGTGGTGGCAATAGGTAACCCATGTTTCAGACCCATAAAGGAGAATAGACAGTACAATGGCTCTATACACACTGATTTTTGTGCTTTGCTTCAGGTGTTTATTACTCCAGACTCTTTTGTAAAGACTTCCAAATGCGCTATATGCCTTTGCTAATCTGTGATCGATCTCTTTGTCAATCTTGGCATCTGAGGAGACGATGCTTCCCAGCTAGGTGAACTGCTGAACAGACTTAAGCACTGAGTTGCCGACGGCAATGTGGGGATGGTGGTGTTCGTCCTGTGGTGCAGGCTGGTAAAGAACTTCCATTTTCTTCAGGTTGACTTCCAGCCCAAACAGCTCTGCAGCTGTTGCGAAGCAGGATGTTAGGCGCTGCAGAACTGCTTCTGTGTGGGCAACAAGGGCAGCATCATCAGCAAACAGCAGCTCATGGACTAGATAGTTTAGAGTCTTAGTGCGCTTAAGTTAAACAAGCTACCATCAGTACGGTAATGTATATAGATGCCGTCATCTTCTTTGAGCTCTGCCGTAGCCCTCTGGAGCATCATGCTGAAGAAGATTGTTAATAAAGTTGGCGCAAGAACACAACCTTGCTTTACTCCATTAGTTATTAGAAAGGGCTCTGAAAGAGCATTGCCATATCTGACTTGACGACACTGGCCCTCGTGTAGCAAGATAATCATTTTAAGGAATTTGGGGGGACATCCTAGTCTTTCCAGGACTTGCCACAGACCTTTCCTACTCATGGTGTCGAAGGCTTTGGTGAGGTCAACAAATGTTACATAGAGACCCTTGTTCTGCTCTCTACATTTCTCTTGCAGTTGTCTATGGGCAAATACCATATCTGTAGTACTCCTATTGGCTCTGAAGCCACATTGGCTTTCAGGAAGAAGTTCTTCTGCAATGACATGAACTAATCTGTCCAGGAATATCCTTGCAAGGATTTTTCCAGCAATAGAGAGCAGTGTTATGCCTCGATAATTTGAGCAATCAGATTTTGCTGCTTTTTTCTTGTACAGGGTGATGATGACTGCATCTCGGAGATCTGATGGCAGTTCCCCCTTTTCCCAGCAATTCACAAGGAGTTCGTGGAAATTATCATGGAGTACATGACCTCCGTATTTCCAAACTTCAGGTTGGATTCCATCAATCCCAGCTGCCTTGCCATTTTTCAACTGCTGTATGGCCTTAAGGGTCTCTTCCAAAATGGGAGCTATGTCCAATTCATTTTTCATTGGTTTTTGTATCGTATGTTGGATAGCTGAGCCTTGGGCTACTCGGTTGGCACTAAAGAGATTTTGAAAGTGTTCAGCCCATCGATTCAGGATGGAGGCTTTATCAGTAATTAATGTTTGACCATCTGTACTGTATAGGGAGCTTTGGACCTGATAAGTAGGTCCAAACACTGCCTTAAGAGCTTCATAAATTCCTCTAGAATCCCCCAGATCTGCACAGTGTTGTGTCTTTTCTACTATATTGATCCATCACTTGTTTTGCATGTCTTGGAGTTTTTGTTGAAGTTTACTACATGTGAGGTGGAAAGCTGCTTTTCTTACATGGCAGGTTGGCTGGGCGAGGTATGCCTGATGAGCAGTTCTCTTCTTTGCCAACAGCTCTTGGATCTCTTGGTTGTTTTCATCAAACCAGTCTTAATTTTTCTTGTGGGAGAACCTGAGGGATTCTTCCGCAGACTGGAGGATACTGTTTTTGATATGTTTCCAAAGCACTGTAGGAGAAGGATCTATAGGATGGTCTTCAAGTTTTGTTTGTAGGTTTGCCTGGAAGTTGTCTCTCATGGTAGCTTGTTGAAGATTGTTGAATTGGAGTCTCTTCTTTAACATGCCACCCCTCTTAGGTTTGAACTTAAGATGAAGATTTAGTTTACATCTGACAAGGTGATGATCTGTCTGGCATTCTGCACTGGTCATCACTCGAGTATGGCAGACATCATGAATGTTTCTCTGGCGGACTAGAACACACTCAATGAGGTGCCAATGTTTGGATCGGGGATGCATCCAGGTTGTCTTCAAGCTATCTTTCTGCTGAAAGATAGTGTTTGTAATAGTCAGCTGTTGTTCTGCACAGAACTCTAGCAAGAGGCATCCGTTATCATTGCAATTTCCAACACCATGCTTGCCTAAGACACCTTTCCAGGCTTCGGAGTTCTTTCCTACTCTGACATTGAAGTCACCAAGGATAATAATTTTATCTTCTACAGGGACTTTTTGTATCAGGTGGCGTAGGTCTGTGTAGAATTTGTCTTTCTCTACAGGGTCGGCTTGCATAGTTGGGGCATATATACTAAAGAGAACAACATGTGGGAGGAGTAAGGAAATAATGCGATCAGAGTGTCCTGTTGACAAGGTTTTGAGTTTGGAGGCAATGGAGTTTTTAATCATAAAGCCTACTCCTGAAAGATGTTTTTCGGTTTTGGGTTTGCCAGACCAGTAAAGTGTGTAGCTGGCGCCATGTTCTTTAAGGCTGCCTTCCTCATGGAGATGAACTTTACTAAGAGCAGCGATGTCAATATTAAGTCGTGATAGTTCATGGGCTATTAGAGCAAAACGACGCTCAGGCCGTCCACTATATTCAGAGTCTCGCATGGTTCAGATGTTCCAGCATGCAAGCGTCTGTTTATTTACATCTTTGGAGGCCGGTGTGCACCTTTGTTTCTTTGCCTTGGTTTGACCGCATCAGAAGATTCCTGTTGGCCGCAGCTAGCCAACCAGGTAGTTGGGGATGAGCTTTCATTAGGCCACCTTTTCTAGGCCCCTCTCCATATGGAGCAAGCAGTGCTCTCCTTAAAAAAGGCTGCTTGTTTGTTCAGGATGCTGCCGAGCAAGACTGTCATCTCCCAGGGCAGCCTCAAGCAGCCAACGTCCTGAACCGCCTGCATGCAGGGTTGGGTCTGCGGCTTCCAGTGCATCTTTACACCTGCCATTTCTTCCCTTGCCTATCGCTACAGGGCTTTTTCTTTCTTTTTTCTTTTTTTGGGGGGAATTGGATTTGTCCTTTGATCCTGTGCAATGGATTTCTCTGGTGGAGCACAACGTGCACAGAACTGGCCTCACCCTTTAAACCAAAGGTTCATCTGCTGGCCTTGCAAGCATGGACGGTAGCAGTGAGGTCCTCGGGTCATAGGTTTGATTAGAGTTTCCTTCTCTTAGATGGTTGATCTTACAGGGTTGGATGAGCAC
Organism: Gambelia wislizenii; assembly: GCA_030847615.1. Lineage (NCBI taxonomy): Eukaryota > Metazoa > Chordata > Lepidosauria > Squamata > Crotaphytidae > Gambelia > Gambelia wislizenii. The sequence goes on from JAUMIR010000001.1 coordinate 373,043,555, forward strand.
CATCTGCCCAGGTTTGGGATTAGAGTTTTCCTTCTCCTAGGATGGTTGCCATAAGGCTTTGTCAAACCCTTCAGTTTTGACCTGTCTGGCATGGGAGACCCTACCGGTGGCTCTCCATTGACACCCTCTTGTCGTGGAAGAGAGGCTTGCATACCTTAATGATGTCTTGAGCTATGCTGGTGGTGGCACAATAGCCACCTAAGTCAAGATACGTAATATCCAAACCAAGCTATTTTCAAACTTGAGACAGAAAACCCCACAAACTCCTCTCCCCATCCCTGGCAATAAAAATTCAAGAATAGCAAATTAAATAACTAGTAGTTTGCTTTCAATCATACAATTTGTGTCACAACACCCAAAGTCTGCTGCTTGAGGCAGCCACCCCACTCTGCCTAATGAGAGAGCTTGAAGAAATAACGTACATGAACTCTGTGCTTCACTCTCTCACAGGAAAGACCTTGAAAACCTGATATCCAATTAGAACTGAGAATACTGAGTTAGGAAGCCCAAAACTCAATAGATATGCCAAGCTGATGTGTTCCTTGTACAATGCTCTAATAAAGTAAGATTTCATACTGACTTCCAGTAAACTCTTGGCTTCCTCACACACCTATCATGGGTTCCTTGGTCTGAAATATCAAAGAAATATCTGGCTGTTGTCAGGTGTCCAGGATATTTGTATTCTTCTATCAGAAAAAAGTGGCAACCATAATGATGATTCAGGAATGGGCACAGTATAGTGATTCTGTTTTATCCTTCAAGATGGAAGGTATATAAATATGATTCAGATAAAATTTGAAATAAAAACAACAAAAGGAATTGAATGTTATAGAAGACAAATTTTTAAAAAGATTTTTTTTTAAGTTCCCTGGTCTAAAGAGACTGGCCTTCTGTCTAACACAGAAACATTGGCTTCACTATACAAATTCTAATGCTGCTATCTCCCAACTGCAAAACACACTGAAAAAGAGGCTTGAGGGATCTAAACATAGTAATTTATATTGATCTTGGAAGGGCTGAAAAAGAGGCTTGAGGGATCTAAACATAGTAATTTATATTGATCTTGGAAGGGCTGATACAAATTGATGAACTTGAATGAAAATTCTTCAACTTTGCAGTTCTCTTGGCCTCCTCCTCCTCCTTCTCCTTCTCATGTGCCTTCAAGTCATTTCTGACTTATAGCAAACCTAGGAAAAACCTATCATGGAGTTTTCTTGGCAGAATTTGTTCAGAAGAGGTTTGTCCTTGCTTTCCTCCTGAGGTTGAGAGAATGTGACTTGCCCAAGGTCATCCAGTGGGTTTCCGTGGCTGAGTGAGGATTCAAACCCTGGTCTCCAGAGTCATAGTCGAACACTCAAACCACTATTCCATGCTGGTTCTCTCACTTGGACTAGCGAAGATACTTTCTTCTTCATAGGCTGCAATTTTATATTCATTTACCAAAGAGTATGTCTCATTCAAATCAATACAGATTATTTCTACACAGAAGTGGGTAGGATTGTACCATAAAAGGCTTGCAATTATGTTGCTTTTTTCCAAAGAAATGTATTGGAATCTTACAGGCAGAAATTAATTTTCCAAATTTACAAGCATTATTTGTTGGAATCAGTTGATTGCTTCCTTCTGTTACGCCCAGAGGGAGTTGTTAGAGTGAAAAGGAATGATGTGGAGGAGTTACTTCTTAACTTGTCCTATTCAGAAAACTATGTAGGAAATAAAAAGATAACATACATTCTTCTTCTAGTAATTTCATATCCATCAATGTCAAAATGATTTTTACAATGACTAAGATCAATATTTGATGTGTGAAACAAAAAAGCAAAAAAAAGGAAAGACTTCTAGCTCTGTGTTAGAGCACATATTTTTATGAAGAAGGTTGCAGGTTTAGTCCTAGGCCATCTTCTGTCAAGCCTGGAAAATACTCCTATCTTAAAACACTTGAAAGCTACTGTCGGTCAGTGAAGACTGTACCAAGCTACATAGATGATGTGGTAAAAGGAACTTTCCTATCTTCCCATGTTTTGGGGCGTGGGGAGATGGTTAAAGAATGTCTGAATAAGCCCGTTTTGACTAAATCTAGGAGGCGGATAAACTTGTTGATCCTTTTCATTATCTCCTATAGTCTCATGTTCCAATCGATTTGTTGTGTCAATTCCTCATAAGTAGTTCTTGTAATTAAGATTGATTGTTAATCTTATTAACATATTCTAAACCCAAAGAACTAAATAAAATTTACAAATCAACTTAACAAAGTATGGGACTTCTGTTATGAGCTGAGGTTACTCCACTTAAAACCAAAGAAATCTTTTAATCAATTCTGTACTGAAGCTGCCAAAGTGAATTTCTGTGTGTCTTATCTTTTGGAACTAGAGAGTCTAGATGAACTACAGTCCTTAAACAGCCATGATGCTTTTCAAAGAAATATGGCCTATTCTGTAACAGAGGTGATCTCTCTAGTGCAAGGTACTCCACTGTGTGGCCTAAATCCAACTGCTGTTCCTAACTAGAGTAGACCCATTGAATCAATGGGACTCACATATGCATTGGCTTACCATTCAGCAGTTGATTCAGTGGGTGTAGTTCAGACTAGCAGGTAGATTTAGGTCATTATCTCCCAAGGCAAGACTTGGATTCCTACTTCATTATAACCTGGCAAAATTATGTTAGATAGAGTCCAGTTCCTCAGTTACAAATGTAAATGGCAGTTGTTTGGGGAACAGGGCTATGACAACTACAACACCGAAAGATAAAATATCATACAGCACTTTATGCACAAGAAGTACAAAGAAAATAACCTATACTAACAAAACATTCTCTGTATATGTGTCAATGTGCTATGTCTCCAGCACAGACCCAAGACTGTGAAACCCAGTCACTTGAAATTTGACATAGATACTTAAGCAGAACTTGAGCGTATATGTTGTGAAATTATTTTGTTTATAAAACTGACTAACATATTTTAGTTAATTAAAAACTTAAAGTACCATTTGTAGGCACTCAAGACCCCCAATCTATTTTAGGTACATGGGTGGATGGAGGCCCAGAAGAATAATTTCTTCACAAGGCCTCTAAACAGCTCTATGTACAACAGGCCAAGAATTCTTCCAATAATTTGAAAATGATTAACTTTCTAAGGTGGGAGGGGGAGAATTCCTGTTGCCTAGAATATTTAAGGAGGAGAGGGAAAATAGGGAAAGTGGAGGGAGAGGCGTGCAAGAGCAGAGGAACAAAAAAAGCACAAGGTGTGGGAGGAGCTGAGGGATTTCTAACCCAGGCAGCTCAGTTACTTAATAATACTGTAAAGAGAAGGCTGCAGCCAGTTTCTTCCCTACATATCCCACAACTGCCCTGGGGCCCATTCACACCACACAATATAACACTTGGATTCCACATTAACTACCATGGCAACATCCTGAAGTTTGTAGTTTGACGTGGCAGTAGAGGCTGGAAATTCCAAAAAAACGAACAAAAAAAAAAGTCCCTCCTTAATTGCAAATGGCAGGTTTCCATGGCATGTTGCCATGGATTTTCCTGTGTACCTTCGAATCATTTGCAACTTATGGCAACCCTAAGGTATCCCTATCACAGGGTTTTCTGAGGGTTGATTTGAGAGTGTGTAACTTGCCCAAGATCAACCCTGGTCTCCCGAGTCATAGTCCAACACTCAAACCACTATACCACGCTGGCTCACAAGAGTGCTATAATTGTGTAGCAATAGCAATAACAATAGAAATAATATTTCTATACCACTTATCAGGGCACAGCACTCCCTAAGCAGTTTACAGTGTGTGTTAGCTAATTGCCCCCAACAAGCTGGGTACTCATTTTACCGACCTACAGAAGGATGTAAGGCTGAGTCAACCTTGGAGCCCTGTAGGATAGAACTCACAACATTGTGGCTGCAGTATTGGCATTTGACCATTGTGCCACCAAGGCTCCTTAGAGTACAGAGTCAGTGGGCCCCAGGTCTGGGCAGTTACACTTTGTTCTCTGCTCGCCACATTCTCAGTTGTTTTAAAAATGCCCCACTTATCCCCACTTATTGTATTTGTGCAAATTTGTGGAAATATACTTATTGTTGTGCAGGAAACATGCTTATTGGGGTCAGAAAAAATTGTTTTCTTTACAACAGCAGTAATTTTCTATAGTTAAGTCCCAAAAATACACGAGTCTGATATTCAAAGTACAGTATTGCTTCTTCCACAGAAAACATTCTCTCTCTCCAAAACACATTTTCTCTGCAGAAAAAGAAATATCTATATAGGTAAACAAGCTTGCCTGAATGAGGGCCCCAAAGTGTGAAGAATCTCATGGCTGTCCTTGCCTTTCTCAGCAGCGTCTCTTGAGTGCTGGAACTTCCTTTTCTTGTTGAGAATGTGAATATTAACTAGTATTCTTCACATTCCTGCTTCAGAGGACACCAATAGAACTGAGTCGTGCTTTCCATGTCTGAAAGCTGTTATCTAGGGTATTATTTTGAAGTTGGTATGCACAGAATTGAACAATGCTTTACATGCCTGGCAGTGGCTATGCTATGCTTTCTATGACTGATGAGAAAATGTACAAATCTGTAAAAATTACATTCCTTGTGTGTACTCGTGTGCTGATGAACATTGTGCCCCCATGTCCTCCAGCATAGCTGAAAGAGAGGAAAAAATGTTGGCACCCCTGCATACATCATCTTCTTTATGAATCAAAAGTATGCCCAAATCATGTCACAAAACAAAAAGAGATGCAGCATGGGTATACCTACAAAGTGGAGCAAAATGAGGATACAGTATTGCCCTCCAATAAGAATTCTTCCCCACAATGAAATTTATAGTATTACAGTAACTTAAAATTTCAGTTTAGGCATTTAAAAAAAACTGTGTGTGTGTGTGTGAGAGAGAGAGAGAGAGAGAGAGAAAGAGAGAGAGAAGAGCAGTCAAAGTTGCCAGGGGAATGTGAGGACAGCAATATAAGAATTCTTGGTATGAACCAGTTTCAATGGTCTCACTCTCTGCAGTACTAGAAATTTGGGGAAATTTGTTCTGTTTCTAATGGAAGAGAAACTGTTTGACTAGTAATAACCAGGGCTGCACTGGATTTTCATGCAGTTCATTTTGCAAAATAAAATATACTATGTCAGGAAAGGTAGACAAGATGCTGGGTTGCACAGATTCTGTGAACTGGGGACTTTAAAGTAGCTGTTGCCACCAATGGAGGCAATCCAGGGTGTGATCTATTCTTCTTCTGTCTTAAGCACTACTCTAATAATTAGAGGCTAATTAGAACTGTCCCTCTCTTAACAAAGCATTTGCAAAGAGATGGGGAGGATCATGTTACACACATTGCTCTGGGTGGCCTCCTTTTAAGTGGCTGTTGCAGCCACCTTTGCAGTTTCCCATCTGTTGAAATTTTATTAGCAAACCACTTGATTAAGTACAACAATAATGCACAGAAGACTATAAACATCCATATGAATAACTGCATCAATTAATTATTGAATCATAATACTTCAGGCTCACCTGTCCAAGAGACAATGCAACTTCAAAGAAAATAAACAATATCAATAAAAATAAAAGCAATTTTAAAGAATAATCTAGATGTATTTTAAATGGCTTCTACTGTATCCCGCTCTAAGATTTCACAATAGAGGACAGTATCATAAACAAGTGCCTCTTCCAAAAGTGAATTCTGTAACAGAAGTATCAAGAGAGCAAAGATCTCCACTCCGTAAGTCAGTGTCTTTTGTAAGAACTGGGATTTTGCATCTTTTGTGAAAAGCATCAACAGTAGGAGTGCTCATTTCCTGATGGATATGGAGAGAACTGGGAACATATTCTACCTGTTTTACAACATCTGACATCAGTTCATTTCCAGACAGAAACACTCTACTATTCTACTGAGTTAGGTAGCCACTTAGGTATATGTTGTGTATATTCCTTCTATCAGACAAGTTGTCTGTCAACTTGTAGTGACCCCATGAATTTCACTGGGTTTTCTTAGACAAAGAATACACAGAGATAATTTGCCATTGCCTTCCTCTGAAATATAGTGTATAGCACCTGGTATTCCTTGGTGTCACCATTCAAACCAGGCCTGAACCTCCTTAGTTTCCAAGATCAGATCAATCTGGTGCCTTCAGGAAATTTAGGCCAACTAAGCAGAAGTAAAAAAAGAAGACATAAGAAGAAACTAATTGCATAGGTCAATATATATATGTATGTATGTGTGTATATATATATATATATATATATATAATTTTAGAAAAGATGACAATCTAAACAGAAATATAAGACATCTTACAATAAGGAGAAAGTGGAGATACTCTTTTGGATTACAACTTCCAGAATTGGGAATTTGTCCAGGCTCTGGGATGAAAACTGACAAAGTTCCTATTTGTCCTATTTGTCAGTTCCTACAGCAATTTGTCAGACAAAGTTCCTAAAGATGACAATTTAAACAGAAAAATATAAGACATCTTACAATAAGGAGAAAGCGGAGATACTCTTTTGGACTACAACTTCCAGAATTGGGAATTTTTCCAGGCTCTGGGATGAAAACTGACAAAGTTCCTATTTACCTCCTCAGTCTGCTATGCAAATACTACCTCCTGAAGAGCAACACCTTAGCTCTTAATAGTTAGGTCTTAATATTTAATAGTTCTTAATATTTAAACTGGACTTGGAGTGGACAGCCCTTCAAACAGAAAATGTCTCCAAATAGAGGCTGTCCCCTAGTAAACAGAACAAAATGGCCAACCAGCTCCTAAGACCACCCTAGTTCTACAGCGTTGAAATGGGCCATGATAGAATATGTCCTTCAGAATTGCCTGAAGTTGCTTTGCATGTTCAACTAACTACCCTTAAAAAGAACAGATTCAAAATAGGCTGGGCTAAATAATTTTAATATAAGGAAGGTTTCTTCTAGAGTAGATGGATAATCTTTGTTCAGTGAAAAGGGACTCATTCTGGACTGACTATGTGACGAATGTTGCTGTCCTTGATCAAGCTGGAATCACCAGCATTGAGGCCATGGTATTGAGAACACAGCTGTGCTGGGCAGGGGACGTTTCTAGGATGGAGGACCATCACCTCCCAAAAATAGTACTCTACGGTGAACTCTCCAGGGTTCAGCATAAGAGGGGTGCTCCAAAAAAGTGATACAAGGACTCCCTGAAACAACATCTCAGGATCGGCCAAATTGATCACCAACAATGGTCTGCCCTGGCCTCACATCGGGAGGCATGGAGACGCACTATCCACAATGCTGCAGCCTTATTTGAGAACTCACGCCGAACAAGTCTTGAAGAGAAATGACAACGCAGGAAGAATCACAACCCGGAAACATCACCCAAGGATACCTTCTGCTGTGCTTTCTGCAACCGGACTTGTTTATCTTGGATTGGCCTTTTTAGTCATCAGCGCACTTGCAGAAAGTCCTTCCTGAATCTTCATTTGTGAAGAAAAGCCAGAGAGATATCTCATGCAGCAGACTACAATCAGGTATTCTGGACCAGTACAATCATGGATCTAAAAAAACAATGGTATCTGCCACAACTGCTTCAATGGCATCTTCAAAGGAAATAAGGCTGCACTATTCAACAAATTTTTATTTTCCATCAAGTCAGCTTCAACTTATTGTGTCCCTATGAATAAGAGACTCCAAGAGTCCTGGTCATGACCATATCTGCTCAGATTTTGCAAACTCAGGGCCATGACTTCCTTGATAGAATCTGTCCACCTGTGATGTGATTTTCCACCTTTTATACTGCCTTGCACTTTTCCGAGCATTATTGTTTTTTCTAATGAAACCCTTCCTAAGCCCCTCTCTTTAGCATATATGTCCTCTCTTATCAACTAGTACAGCTCAGCTGGAGGCAACTTACTTGATGCAATAGTGGGAGAGAATAATGATTTCTTCACAACCAACACAGCCATTTCTGAGACTTCATTAGATCACAGCCCAGCCCTGCCAACTCAGTTTGATTCAGCATGTGTGTTAAACCATTTGAGCTCTTAGTGTTTGAATATTAGGAAACTCAGGCACTTTGGGACAGAAAGAATGGACAACATGGAGTAATATCAATCTGGTCAACTAGTCATCCCATACTTTGACCAAAATATCAGCCTCTAGAATCTCCTCCATACCCCCCACCCACGAGCAAACCAGGTTTTAACTGACTCTATAGGTTACATCATTTCAATGGACCATCCACAGCCAATTTCCTACAATCAAACCATCATAATCCTGCCTGGTATAAATCTAGTAACAGAGATTAATAGTTTCTGGTGCCACTACCTTGATGTTGAAAGAATACAACAGACTTTCCTAAAAGCAGCAAAAAGTTGATTCGACATCTTCCACAAAATCACAACCCACAACTAAGGAGAAGTAGCAGAAATAGACATTGGGCTTGTCTGCATGAGCCAGGATACACCGGCTCCCTACCAGAGTATCTTGGTTGTGAATCAGTCCTGTTGTTCCCCCATTACCACCTCCAAATGGGCTGCAGTCCAGACAGGATCATTGGCTTGCCATTGCAGCCACAATCACCATCTCCCTCATCATCTTGGAAGGCAGGAAGACAGCCCACAACATGTGACCAAGGCCCCTTGTATGTGACCAGCCTTGGTCACATGTTGCAGGCCTGCTCCCTGCTTCAGAGAGAGCAAGGTAGACTGGTGGCTGGTCTGGCCTGCCAGGATGGGCTTCTGAAATCTCATGTGGCCCAATCTGTTTCCTCCTGGTGGAAATGGATGGAAAGAGGTTTTACAATGGAATGGAAATGGTGGAAAGAGGTTTTACAATGTTTTATTGGGCCCTACCCCACCTTCCCCCTGTCTCAGCCCTCTATCTGCCCTGGGGGTGGTGAGGAGTGCCCAGGGATAGAATGGGGCAAATGTTCTTTGTCATCAGGACTATGGGGATCTAAGACAGGGGCAAGATGGGGTATATTGCCCATTTAGACAAGCCCATTTTCTCTTATAAATATAGAAGACCATGTTTTTCATCTGAATGAGTCTAATTTTGTGTTTGGTTGGGAATAAGTAGCTGAGTTCAGTAGGATTTTGTCTTGCATAAATGTCCTAGAGGAGAAAAAGCCCTAGTATCTTTCATATGATATTGTCCTTAAGGGGTAAATTTCTTAGGACTATTTGAAAGACTATGCAGTGTTTTGTTTCTGTTTCATTTTGTTGATTCATTTTGTTGATTTTGTTGATAAGGAAAGTTTCATCTTTCACATAGCCACTACTTCACAAACCAATGGGTTAGTTTAAAGCCTTTTGCAACAACTGCTGAAATCTGTAAGAATAATCTGGTACTGTGTTTTTAGGCCAAGTTAATATCCAGACAACATCATGAAAACAGAATATAGATATTTCCCCTCCCCTTCTGTAATAATGATAGATGGCCTTTAGAAACAGTCCCCAGAGATCATCCGTTGAGATAGGTAGCCACTGCTATGAAAATAGCACACTTTTAAGTGCCATCAAATTCCAATATATTTACTAGGAGCATGGTCCTGGGTGGAAATTCATTGGTGAAAGTTACATTGACGTGAATAGGTCATGGGTTTCCAATTATTACAATGGGATTTAAGCACTAGGGAGCAGAGCTCCCATTTCCAGATATACAATTATTAACTCACATCTCCCAAAATAACTAAATAGAAATAAAAGCACCTTAATGGAAAGTGTTTGCCTGAGATCAGTGCCATTTTTGCCTGCTACAGACATTAGATTAGCAAGGTTAGGCAGATGGACAGGATTCCTACAAACTTTAACAGTAAATTCTTGAGCTTAAAAGATGTCTCATAATGTTTTCTCATTATGTGTACTAATATAGAACATAGTTTGCTGCAAGGACCATTTATAAGAGCCAATGTCTTACCCCAGAAATGTTCACTGAAATTGCCAAAAATAAAAAATAAAATAAAAAATCCCCTAAAGATCACTGAAGCTCCCCTAGATTTCAATATATTTTTCAAGTTACAGCAGTATGGTTCAGATAATACAGTTAAACTGGGCTCTTTGGTTAGAGGCTGAGATCTGATTCTCATGGTGTTGTCCATATAAGGCTATGGACACACAGGAAGGGATATAGTTCAAAGAAGCAGTACATGCTTCAGGTACAGAGCAGTATAACACTGCCAGTCAGAGAAACACAGGTCACTGCTTATACTGAGACAGATCATTGATCCATCTAGTCCAATACAATCAACTCTGACTGGCAATAGTTTTTCAAATCTGCAGGCAGAATTCTTTCCTAGCTCTACCTGGGGATCCCAGGTATCTCTAGTGCTTTCCCATCCAAGTACTAGCCAAGTCTTGGTGTGTTCAGGGTGAGAAAGACGTCAAAAGATATTGTTGTCTACAATAAATGTAGGTAATAATGAGCTAGATGAACCAAGGGTTTCACATGGTACACAGCAGCTTTCTGCCTTCCTATATGTATTTCTGCAATTTAAGAATGGATTTACCACTTCTTCCATTTCCACAATGCAAAACAGGTAGAAGCTTAGATCTGCATGAAATAAATTTTACGTAAAATCAGCCTTGAGTCAGACGACAGCATAAAATTAAGACTGCATTTTTATTCATTTCCCTCTCACTGATGAATATTTACCAGGAAGTAATCTCTTTAAATTCACCGGGATTTACTTCTGAGTAAACATGTTTAGGATTAGCTTTCTTTCTGCCTTCTTTAATTTATTTTTCTATGCATGTGCTGCAGACTTTTCTCTTTGCATATGCTCCTAAGTGATACAAAAGGCCAACCTATCTCTGAGATTAAATTTGGTGTGGTAGCAGCAGATGGTACATTCAAATAATATCCCTAGTGCCAAAAAACAAAAACAAAAACCCAACCCCACAACATACATGACATATCAGCCCTTTTATCTCAAACACACTTCTCTAAGTAGAATGGCTGGATCCTGGATTTAATAGCTATAGACAGTCAATTTAGATTGAGTTATCTCCTGCTGGTGGTGGAAACTGCTGATTGGTATGTTACTAAATGAAAATCCGCTTCCCTCTGATCTGGATACACTGTAACTTTCTTTGAATTCACAGAGCATCTGCTCCTCTTTGAAGATCATCTTCAAAATTGTGTGCCTTCTTTCCCTTCTGATAAATGTACATAAAAGTTAGAGAGGTGGCAACCATATGGACATTGGCTTTGAAAAACTTAACATATCTATTATCTTGCCAAACCTGCTGGAAAGACACTATAAATCTAGATCATAAAAATGGGGGCTACCTCCATACTCCATTATATTTTATATAAAACACTTCCCAAACTCTTCCAAAGGGATTTCACAGAATACCAGCCAGTATGAATACAGTCATAATGTTAGGGCACAAGGTAACAGAAATTATGTTCAACCAAGATACCTCTGTTTCAGTCAAAATGTCATCCAATGCTCCCATTTGTATGGTGATTCTGCCAAGACTGGATCCCTTGGCTCCTGTTCCTGTCATTTTCGCTTATTTTCCTGTGGCCTTGATGTATAATGGTCCTAGCAGTTTGTGCGGGGGGTGGGGTGGGGAGATGTATGTGTAACTGTTTGGATTTTGCCTGGGAAAAGACATAATAATGATGCAGTTGCAAGGAATGATTTTCTAAACCCTGGAAGAAGGTGGTTTAAGGAATGCTTGTGTCAGTGGATGTCAGTGGGTGATGGATGACCAATGATCTTGTAGCCCACCAGATTTTGGTGCTTATAAAATGCTTTTAATTTAGCATGTACTGTATATGTTAGGCTTCCATTCACAGCAACAACTTTGTATGGTATGCTTCCTGAATTTCTAGCAATACAGTTTTCTGATGGACTCTGAAACTTGCGTTGTATGAGTTTGGGAAAGCTGACACATTCAAATATCTATTCAGCTCATATATTTTCCTTAAGAAAACCAACTCCTCCTTGATGCCACCACACATTTCTTAAGACTTCAGTTTTGAGATAATAAGACAATTTTAGGAACAACATGCATATCCATGATAATTCTGTTCCCAATGTACAAGCTCCATAATAGTCATTATTGCTAAGTGCCTCGAACAAGGGTGGCTTCAAACACTGGACTAGGGTAGGGTGGATGGCAACTAGAAACAACATCAGTTGCATTACTAAACCAGTTGTGTTTGTAGTTTGCAACAATGAATAAAATCTAAATTTTACCACACAGAAATCTCTGTGTACTTCAAAGGGGAACCAATGGACACTGAAGTGAATTGCAGACAATAACATGCATGTTCAATAAAGTTTCAAAACTGTATTGTGAAATGGGAAATTGATAAGCTGAATTGTTTTCTCAATACAACTTGTCTTGGTAAACAGCCATATCTGTTGAAAAGCATAGAATATTTTTGTGTTTGCCTTCAAATCACCTGTTGACGTAGTATGGCAACCAAATGAATTCTATGGGGTTTTCTTAGGCAAGGAATACTCTGAAGTGGTTTTGCCAGTTCCTTCCTCTGAAATATAGGCTACAGCAGTGGCTCTTAGCCTTTTCTTTACGAGGGGCTTCCTTTAAATATCTTTTGTTGCCGCAGTATCCGAAGACTTAACTGATGATGATGATGATACAATTACACCATCCATTCTCAGAGGCACTGGAGGGGGAGGTAAGATTTTTCTTCTACTTCTTCCTGCAAGTTTGTGGCTGGAGCAGATTGAACGGCAATGCACAGGCCAAGCCAGCCAGCCTTTGTCTTGGCTCCTGTCATGTGGCCACTCCATTGCAGGGAGGAGATGGGCCAAGTAGCCTTTAAGCTTTTGTTGACCACCTGTGAGAACACTGTGGCTCCCTGGGTGTGTGTGGACCACAGGTTAAGAACCACTGGTTTACAGCATTATCCAAACTGGTATTTTTTAACAGTTTTCCATCCAAGAACTAACCAGGGTTGACCCTGCTTAGCTTCCAATATCAGACAGGATCTGGTGTCTTTACGGTATTTAGATATACCTTTTAAAAATATATGCATCAATTAACACAATCCTTAATGGCTTATTATTATAACACTGCCCATGTCTAGTTTTACACTAAAGTTTGTATAATGGTAGAGACTCAATTTTTCTTGTATAAAAAGATCTTTAAAGTTTATATATATATATAAAAACTAGGGATGTGTCACAAAACATGTTTAAGCAGTTATCTTTGGCTGATATCCAGCAAACATCTATATGAGTGTAGAAGGGATTGTCTATATACTGTACATCAAGTGAGCTTTGGAGTTTCTTATTCTCTGGAGCAGCTCCACTATATAATACTTTGCACACACAAAAAAAATCCCACACTTTAAATATCAGAGAGGGAATCTTCTTTTTAGCAGAGAGAAATATAAGCTTTCTTTTTGGTTTTCTATGGTTTCTTGTATTTTGTGTTCTACACTAAGTTGATAAAAAATAAATGTTTTTTTAGATCAGATTTGTAAAGGTTTAGATTGGATTTTTAAAAATAAAATCATATTGCAAAATTAGTTTTAAAAACAGCCTAGAGCAAAGATATTATCAGGAATACAAATTATACCAACTCTAATTGTGAGTATGTTAACAGCAGTTTATGAGGATGGGAGATAACATTATCAGTGCTGGTATACATGAAATGCATGCTCTTTTGGTCTCTAGATTTTGCCTCTTACTAAGTACAAAGACAGTGAAGGTCAATAAGCAAAGAGCTTAAAGATATGGGGTAGATCAGAAGAAGGAGAGGAATCTAGATAGAAATGCAAGGGATCCTTCCCCCTGTCTTTTCTTTTCTTTATGATGGATTGAAAATTAATCTGAAGAAAGTTCAGAATAATTGCTTCATGTGTACCTACCTTCTAATCAAACCTATATCTCTGATTAAGGTTATATTTAACCTTATATTAAGGTTATATTTAAATGATAATGTATTTCTACTAAAAATGATTATTAAAAAGCATCTTGCTCACTAGTGGTTTCAATTGTGATTTAAAATTGAACCCTTTGTTATTTAACTCAGTTTTGCTTAAATCAAAGGAACCCTACTTCTACAGGTAGGGGAATTATTAGGACAATGGTAGAATTTTGTTTTAAAGATCAGCAAAAAATCTGAAGTTCTATCACCGCAACATTATTTTCAAATGAAGAAAAAAGTGTTACCTAGCTAATCATTCCTAGTGTGCTAATAGTTAATTAACTACAGTCAGCCCTCCGTATCCATGGGTTCTGCATTCATGGATTTAACCAAGCATGGCTCAAAAATATTTTTGTGGGGGGGGGGGAAACTTTGCTGTTCATTATTTTATATAAGGGATGCCATTTTATTACTATGTCATTGTATTTAATGGGACTTGAGCATCCATGTATTTTGGTATCCATGCGGGGACTGAAACCAAACCTCAGTGGATACTGAGGGCCCACTATATACTTAATTATCTTTAAGGGGGAAAGTTCTGAGATAGTGGAATGCACAACCACTTCCTGTAGTAACTAAGCAGTCTTCAAGCACAGCACAGAATGTCCAACCTAGACATCACTAGTGAAAGTCTTTTATTCTCCAAATAGTGTTGTAGCTGGCATACCAGCCAAAGCTAGGAGGAAACATTCTTGGCTCCTGCCACCACTTGAGTTTCCTCAGTTAGTGTAGATCCAACAAAACACCCAAACAATGTACGTGGACCCTCAGCAGAACTGCAACCATATCTAAGTTATACATGAAGCCTTGTTGTACACATCCAGCAAGACTATCTGGTTTCCCTACTCTCAACACTCCTATCTTGTTCTAGATTAAGTCAGACTGCTTTTGTTCATCCATTCAAAGCCATCTGCAGGTACTGATTCAAGAGCCAAAGTGTTTAGAGTTACTATTTGTGCTACCTGATCTTATGTGAGATAGACCCACAGTTGACATGATGGCCATGGAATCCTGAGCTATTCCTGAAAAGGCAGTCCATCATGTATATTCACCCCTTAAAGGTCACAAGGCTTGAGATCCTCAATGCCATGCTCAAGACTGCTTCCATCAGCTTGACCAGCATGGCATTAAGTAGCAAGGTGGCTAGCAGATCAACAGAACCCCAGTCCTATCTTGAGTTCTCTGTATCAGATAACAGACTGTTGGACAAGGTTGGATAATAACTAGTAATACTGAATCCATATTGACCAAAGTTACCCCCTTCCCAACCCTCAAGTCAAGCCTGGTGCTGGACAAGATCGGATATATTACCAAACCAATCAAGTATATAAAATCATACAAACCAAAAGAGATCTTAGATTTTCATTGGTTTTTTTTCTGGGCTGTGAGGCCGTGTTCTGGAATAGTTTCTTTCTGACATTTCACCTGCATCTGTGGCTGGCATCCTCAGAGAATGGTTGGGTAGGTGTGTGTGTGGAATTTATATGCTGTGAACCCCTGTTGGGGAGTATATGTAATTTTATGTAACTGAATGGTTAGTTTCTGGGTATGACATGGCCTCACAGCCCGGAAAAAAAACCAAGGAAAATCTATGGATGCCAGCCATGAATGCCTTTGACTTCACAAAAGAGACCTGTCACTGCAGCATATGAGGCTTTTGTTGCTGTTGTTTTATAAAAATGGTGGCCATGAAATTCACCTAAGTATCAATATTATTAATGGACATATTTTTCAGATACCTTATGAATGTTCCCAAACTGGACCCAAGTGGGTGCAATTTGAGCCCATACAACTTGAGGTCTACCTGGTCTACCTTATTAGTACTTAGTGGAGGGCCCATCCAAATCTGGTAACAGTTCAGGTTGTAATTTGATTCAAAAGCAGTTGGGAAGGCCAAAAAATGTGTTGTTCAAATCATTTCACATTGTGGGAGAAGACACCTAAAATCTAGCTAATTGTAACCCATTTATGTATGTAGCATATAGAAAGCTCCCCCCCCCGCCCGCTAACATACTGCATATCTGAAAGACTTCAGAACTTTGCATTGAGATGGTATTATTCTGAAACAATTCAACAGCTAAAAATACAATCCTGTACATGTCTATGCAGAAATAAGCCCCACTGGGTCCAACAGGTATTCTTTTGTTTCAGTGGGTACAGGCTCAGGATTCCAACCTAAATTTATCAGGGAGTTGCAGCTACACCGAGTTTTCCTTGGTTTTTTTTCTGGGCTGTGAGGCTGTGTTCTGGAAAAGTTTCTTTCTGTCATTTTGCCTGCAACTGTGGTTGGCATCTTCAGAGAATGGTTAGGTAGGAGTGTGTGTTTACACTGAGTTTGCCATAAATAGACAGCAGCTTTGGCTTCCAGAGACACAGTTCTAATGTTAATTACTGTCAATCAGTGCCTCATTGTTGTGTTCAGGTGCAAATTACCATCGAATTGCCAAGCTTTTGTGAAAAAGTGATTTGCATGGTGTTGCTAAACACTGCAAATCAAAGAGATCTATCTGTATGCTTGAAAGCTGCAAAATCCTCCCTATAATATACAAGCTATGTATTCACTTGGAATCCAAGCTAATATATACAGGTATTGTGGCTTTCTTTTACATTAATATGGCCTTAGCTTCCATGCGTTGATGATCTCTACATGTTTTTCATTCTGTTCTGGGTGCCTATTCATGAGAGAAGGAAATAATCAACTATTGCAAAATAAGTGCACTTTCATCCTTGATCTCTCCTTTTCTTTCCTTTCACGCAAGGCAAATGTGGCTAGCATCGACCTATAATCAAGAAAGGGAATAGTAAGTACACAGGCAACTAAAGATTTGTTAGTTTAACTGAATGGTTTCCTAAGCTCCAGAATTAATACATAGCAGTGTAGCAACTAGAGTGAACAAAGAGCAGATTTATGAAAATTAAATTATTCCTAACTAATTAAGACAGCTGCTCAGTTCAGACACAACAATTAACCATGGTTTGTCTATACAAGAAAGAGCAATCATGAAAACTGGACTGACATGTTTCTTCTCTCCCTCTATCACTTTTTAAGCTATATGTCCTGCCTTTCTCCCAGACTGTGACCCTCTTTTTCTTACCCTTTCTTCTGCACATGAAGAAAGATAGGAACTTTTGCTTTTGGTTAATGGTTTACTGCCACATCTAAACATGGCAAACCATGATCTGCCCATACCACATTATCCTCACAAATGAGGCTCTCAAACTATTATTAGGTCTGTAGTCGAAGGCTTTCACGGCCGGCATCCATAGATTTTCCTTGGGTTTTTTCCAGGCTGTGAGGCCGTGTTCTGGAATAGTTTTTTTTTTCTGATGTTTCTCCTGAATCTGTAGCTGGCATCTTTAGAGAATCTTCTCTGAAGATGCCAGCCACAGATGCAGGCGAAACGTCAGAAAGAAACTATTCCAGAACACAGCCTCACAGCCCAGAAAAAACCCAAGGAAAATCTATTATTAGCCCCTTTGCAAATGAGCAAGCTGTAATTTGAACAGATTCCACTATGATTTGCTGCAAAGAAGTTGGAGAGCTAATCCCTTGTATATGGATGGGTGAAAGGGTGATGGGAACACAGAATCACAAGAATGTTAGTCTTTTACCTTACTATTCCCCATAATGTCAAACCATTATTTTATCCCACAAAATCAGATTAAAGCATCTATCACAAATAGAAGCTCTGAATGCAAATGGTGCTGCTGCCATATGGTGGGCCCTTGGTATCCACTGCTGTTTGGTTCCAGGACCCCCCCATGGATACCAAAATCAATGGATGCTCAAGTCCCATGATATGCAATGGCATAGTAAAATGATGTCCCTTATATAAAATGGCAAAATCGTGGTTTGCTTTTTGGATTTTTTAAAAAATATTTTCAAGTTGTGGATGGTAGAATCTGTGGATGCAGACTCTGTGGATATGGAGGGCTGACTCTATTTTCAACCCTCCATGTCAGAGACCAGTTCAGAAGATTCCCTGATCCACCATGTAACATTTTGGGTTACGCCTGGAAGATGATTAGGGAAAGGGTCAAGTCCATTTCCATGAACATCCTTCAGCTAGAATGGTACAAGATGTCATGCCATAGTTTTCTGTTACCTCTGAATAAGACAATGTTTTTAAAGAAAACATTCGATTTTCTATGTAAAGGAGATAACTATGAGTGTGACTGTTTCAAATATCTGAAGAGCCTCATACACTTCATCTTATATATACACCCCCACACATAGCAACAGGTGGGAGGCAGAAGTTGAGAGAATCATGGCTTGGTGGCCTAAAACCATAATCCACCCCCTTCCAAAATTATTCCCAATACATATGAGATACCAATTTTAAAAAATAAGAAAACCAAACCTTCTGTGAGTACCAATGGAGCCCCCTTTCCTATTTTAAACACAGGGATGAGGGAGGAAGACTCAGTGGTGGCTGACAGATTCCATGTCAGAAGTATGGTGAGTTTGGTCTCAGTTTAGATTCTATAATTCAAAGGAATGAAAATTTATTGCTGATGTTCTCAAAGGAACCAATAAGTAATTTTAGCATTTTTTTCTCCCATGGCAAGAAAGCCTTAAAAAAAAACCTGTGCAGTTTTCAAAGACTAATTGTAGTTTGGGGTTTATTCTGCAAAAAGAGAAAACAAAACAAAACAAAACAAAACAAAACAAAATAAAATGCATGTAGTATTTTTGCACAGAAAACTACATTTTCTGCACAGAAGTATTATTTTCTGTACAGAAAATGTTGTTTCCTGTGCAAAAAATGCTATAGCTGGGGATGTATTCTGTGCAAAGTTCACATACATTTTTGCACAGAAAACAGCATGTTCTGCACAACAAACTGCACCACAGGTAAATTTTGAAGAGAGTAAGTTCCAAACTACAGTCCAGAATTCACCTCATCTACATTACCCAACACTCACCAAATATATTTTAACCATTTTTTCAAATATTTGTGTATACAGTATTCTTTCCATCCCTACAAAGAAACTTTCCAAGGTACTGAATGAACCCTTTCCCCTAAATGAGTTCAGTACCTTGGATAGTTTCTTTGAAGTCTGAAATAAAACTCAAGGTTCACTGCACTCCAGATATAGAAGCCAGCGGCTGCCATTGAGAAAGCAAATCTCAGGAAAGAATGCTAGAGGAAGGTTTAACCTCTCTTTCTAATCTACAGTGGTCCTCATATTGATCAAGGCTTTCCATCTTTACTTCTGAGTAAAGGTAGAATGGCAGCTGTAGGTGCATACCATGTGGTTTGACTCCATTTTCAGTTTAGCAAAATGTCTAATTCCACATACACAAAAGTTGAAATGAGGCTGGCACAAGGTTATGGGGATTGTCTGTAGCTCAGCTGTAGTTCACATGTCCTGGAATAAATCCCCAGCCCTCTACTCTAGTTAAAGGATTTCAGAATGTATGTCTTCACAAAACTCCATAAGAAACAACAGGAATGAGTAAAATTGAACTGGAGTATCAAAGAATGTTTCAAAATACTCTCCTGCAAATCGGTTTTTACCTCAATGAAAAGGGGACATACAAAATGCTTGCATTGTTTACTATAGTACATGGAGTGGGAGCTTTTTCATTGAGGCATTGCCTGAACCTTCAGGTGATTTGGAATATTAGACTCTCTTGAAATTTGGCTGTAATTTGGGATCTCTGAAGCTTTCAAATTAATTCTGCCACTACCTTTTGCTTTTACACTGGATACTTATATTCAGTTTCATCCACATATTATCCCAATTTACAGAACACTAGGAGGTTTTGAAGTTTCTTCCTCTTCATTTCAATGCTATATTATGAACATATCACACATTTTTGTATCCATCTTATTACATATGGGTTGGCCTTCTGTATTGCAGTTACAGATGAACAGCCTAGAGTTACACATCCATTTTCACTATCACTACTGAGTCATGATTATGGCACTATTGCCATAATAGTAAATGTGCTTCCAAATCTATTTTACCAGGCACCAGCCTCACTGAGTGAAAGAGGTTTGTTCTACTGGTGATTAGGGCATGAAAGGATGACCTTTCTGTTCTCCTGCTGCCAGTGAGGGAGGCTGAGACCACCAAAAGCAGGACCACTGATTCAATTCCTTGTTGCAGCCATGCTCAGTGATGGGAGGGGGTGGGAACATCATTCATTGGTGCTCCAATTGCCAGCAGAACAATGCAGCTGATTCCTGATAAAGTAGTGGAGGGGGGGGTCATGCCAGGGGACATTACCTAGTTACATAAAATATTGTAAAGTATTATAGTCCATATTCTACATCATCTATTTTGTTGTTGTTGTTGTTGCTGCTGTGTACCTTCAAGTTATTTCCAGCTTATGGTGACCCTTAGGCGACCCTATCATAGGATTTTCTGAGGGGTGATAGTGTGTGACTTGCCCAAGGTCACCCGGGACATTTCCATGGCTGAGCAAGGATTTAAACCCTGGTCTCCAGTCATAGTCCAATGCTCAAACCACTATGCCATGCTGGCTCTCATCTACTTAGTTGCGGACGTATAAGTATGTAGACAGTGTAGAATATGAGCTATGATACTTTACAATATTTTATGTATATTTCCAAATTCTGTGTTTAACTTTTAATCTTTTATTATCTTGATTATTTGCTGAAATCTGGAAGAACAGTTGAATTCACTCTTCTGTTTTATCTTACTGGTCTTGCTGCAGACTCAGGATATGTCATCTTTGTATGTTCAAAGACTGGGAAAGATGGACACCATGGCACAACCAAAGAGTGGATGAGGAACTAACTAAAGGAAGAACATCAAAGACTTGTGTTAAAATGCAGTCTTAAAAACTGTATAAGAAGAGGCAGTGCAACTCATCAAAGAACAGACTTAGGACACATGCTAATCAATACTTCATTAGAAACACTGAAGAGTGAAATAACAGCATGCTGATAAAATCTACTGATTACATCAAGATAAGAAACATTGTTAATACTTGAGAGGATTAGGACACTTTGCAGGACAAACTGAGTAACTTCATGGTCTAAGCATAGCCTTCCCCAGTCCGGTGCTCTCCAAATGTTTTCTAGCTACAGCTCCCATCAGACACAGCCAGCATTGCCTATGGTCAAGGATGATCAGAATTATAGCTGAAAGCCTGTAGAGCACCAGTTGGAGAAGGAAAATAGGGACTGAAATGATGCAAAAAGTAATATATCTGGGGGACACATGCACACATACTAAATTAGTACTACCTGGAGTAAACCTATTGACAATGGAACTTCAGTTCACTGTGAGAAGTTCAAATCATTCATTCATAAGGTCTGCTCTAGGCAGATTATACTGTCATTGAAATTAGCCCTCCTTTCTCTGATATTATATGGTATCCTCTGGAGACTTGGGTGCCAAAAATGAGAGAAGGTGAAAGAGATACAAGACTTAGCTGGCCACATAGTGAACATGTGCCAGCAATATAATCGCTTGAGCATACCTGGACATCTTTTCCCATAAGAAACAGATATCCAGTGTGACCTGAGGGATCAATGGGATCTTTCTGCATGCCAGCAATATCCTTCCATTTAGTTTAACCAAGAGAGTGTTTTCTTAAATCCATATAATCCAACCGCTCCTTTCTAATAGTAGCCATTTGTAATGTCCAGTGCTCTGATAGTTTTAACAAACAGAATGAAAATCCTTCCTAATCCTAAATAAGATAGCTGTTATTTAGTAATCTATCCAAAGCTTTCCCTAAGGGTTTGGCACCACTGTATATTGTAAACAGACAGACAGACAAATAAATAAATAAATAAATAAATATTCCAACTCAGGTAAGCAGTACCTGAGTGGAGCAAACTCTGAGATTCTGGCTATAGTTTGAGGCTTCTTTAAAAGCTTGAGAGTTCTTCAATATATTGAGGAATTTAGGAATGAGGGATGCCTGTCATATCTTTTTCCTGAATCACACAATATGTACACATTTGTGGAGAATCATCATCTTTCAAAATGATCAGGTTATTTGCAAAACATGGAAGAGTTACTTGTTTGCCCTCCCAGTATGGTCACTTCCCACAGATATTTTAGGGAGACAGTAGTCTGTATTTCCAACTATCTTTGGGCATCAGTTTAAGCAAGGAGCCTTAATCCTTTTGCAGCAGCTAAAGCAGTTGTAAAAAAAATGAGAAAGCTAATGAAAAAGTAAACTTCTCTTTACAGCATCTGCATAGTCTACACAGATGCTTGGACAGCTGGGCTGTTAAAAGATCAAGACCTCCTTGATTTATGATTAATGATGTCTGACCAGATCTGCTGAATTAGAGAACATGTAAAAGCAAATCAGCAAGAAACAGGCCCTCAAGGGCTCAGATAGACTCTACAGACCAGGACCGAGCCAGTCATTTAACTCAGAAGTGGATATAAGCACTCCAGAAAGTGCTAAAACTCTTCCTTGATAGGGGCAATAATGAAGTTCCTAGAATATCAACACAATTATGTATTTAAAAAGTAATTAGATCTTTACTCTTGCTTATTCATTGTCATGTTCGCCTATGTCCCAGAGCCAAAAGTTCAGAACAAGACATTCATTAGAGTGCGTGTAACAATGTCCAAAATATCAGAGTGGGACATTAAGAGAATATCCCCATCACCACCTCAAATCATCCTCTTTTTCATTTTTGCTTCTCCGTGACACTGTTAAAACAACTGCTCAACATTCCTTCACTGACAACGGCCACTTCAAATACATCAGGAAAGCCCTGGTGGCGCGGTGGTTAAATGCCAGTACTGCAAGCTACCATGTTGCAAGTACAATTGTATTGTATTTTATGTTGTTTTAATTCTTCACTAGTTTAATTTAGTTTTAAGGGGTGGGAGGGTTAGGATTGGGAAGGATTGTTTTAACTTGCTGTTGTTTTAATCTTGTTGTACACCGCTCTGGTTGCTGAGCAGAGGGGTGGGTTAAAAATAAATTATTATTATTATTATTATTATTATTATTATTATTATAATATCCCAGAGGGCTCCGACATTCACTCAGCCTATCGTAGGTCAGTAAATGAGTACCTGGTTTGTGGGGGCAATTAGCTAACACACATTGGAAACCACTTAATGTCGTGTAGATGTGTAAATTGCTATTGCTTAAACAATTTTTGCAAGCCACTCTGGGAGCCTTTGTGGCTGAAGAGTGGGGTATAAATACCTAAATAAATAAATATAAATAAATAAATTAAGATGACAGAATAATGCAGATTATTTTAAGCAGTTTAATGGCTGTGTTTTTCTTCTGTTCTACCATCACCCAACAAGGATATTTCTTCTCACACACCCTCTCCTTTAAGCTATAGTACCTTTATACAACTACTACTTTACAAAAATAATTTCTTTCAGTTGCTGGCTGCTATGTTCTTCATCTGTGTATTATTAACTCACTATTTTGAAACAGCAATAATTTTCATTCTGGTGATCATGCCACTTGTAAGTCAGATTCTAAGCCACAATCAAAACAAGAACTGAGCTGCAACTGGAATGAATTTCATGGAAAACCCTTGTGAAATGCACATTCCATTTCACTGATAAGATGGGAGATACATAAAAAAAGAAAAAAATGGGAAATATTACTTAGTTATTTTGTGACAATGTCATGTGCACCATACAAGGGGGAACCTCTGTTTTGAGGGCTCAGTGTGGTCTGCAGGGAGTCCCAATCTGGGACATAAGAGGCCTGAGAAAGTTACAGTCAAGGCTCAACCCTCAGATCAAGAAGGAAAAGGGAGGTTGAAGACAGTGTTCTGTTATCTCCCAGCAGATATTAGAAATAAAAGTGAGGATCCTCCGTGCCATTTGCTTTCCCCCTGGAAGACCAATAACATGCAGGGAAATATCTGCTGTTATTGCCAGTTTCAGATAAGAGATAACAGCTGGGATCTTGGCCCATCCTCATCTATTACTGATGAGGGAAGTTATCTAGACCCAGGGCTCACTGCAGAAGTGTCCCTACAATCTGTGCTTAGGTCTTGGAAGCCCATCCCACATATATCCTCCCTATGGATGGAAAACATATGGTCATCCAGATTCCCACCAACCCCACCTCAGGCTGGCATCTTTGAGTCACCACTGCTCACCCAGCATGCACTTCCAATGGGGGGAAAGTGTAGACCAGGTGAAGCTCATCAATTGTGATAAACTCTGCCAGCACCCACTCACACACACAACAAGCTCATTGGTTTTAGCTTTATTGTCAGGACTTGGATGTGAATAGTAATACTGTAAAGACAGTTCTGATGCCTTGGCACCAAAGGGCCTCTGCTAATGCAAATTGTAAGTTTCGTTTCTACAAGCAGCACCTGGTTAATTGCTGTTATCAAAGCAATGCAAGCCTCCTTACATTTTTACAGAGGAACGACCTTGAGGTAGCTTTCCACCAGCGTAACAACCCTCCTCCCATCAAGCTCCACTCATGTCAGGTAACTGGAACGGATGCCAAGAGAGGCCTACTAATGCTAACTTAACTACATAACCCATGCTCTGAGGCACCAGGACATGACACCAAAATGCAAGAAAATGGCCAGCTGTGATTCCAGAGAGTGCAACTGACATAGGGATAGGGTTGCCAGTTTTTTATTTTTTTTATTTTTATTTATTTATTAGTTATTTATACCCTGCTCTTCAGCCACAAGGCTATCAGACCGGCTTACAAACTGTTTTAAGCAATTGCAATTTACACATCTACACTGCATTAAGCAGTTTCCAATGTGTGTTAGATAATTGCCCCCACAAGCTGGGTACTCATTTTACTGACCTACGAAAGGATGGAAGGCTGAGTGAACCTTGGAGTTCACAAGCATCCCAAGCCCTGAGTTTTCAGAGCCAAAACCTGAGACCTAGATATGACCTCTGGTCATGCCATTCGGTGTTAATGCATTAAGTACCAACTGCAGTTATTCACCTGCTTGAAAATATGAGATAAGGAACATTTAGTCTAGCCTACTGGTTTCAAGAGAGAAGGGGGCTTGCTACTTGCTGGTGGGCCTTTTTGTGGCCCGTCCAGCACCCCCGGAATGTCCTCCAACCCCCCCGTGCCCTGGCGGGGGGGACCGCATGGCCCCTGGCTGTTGGTCGCCATTTTCCCTCGCCTTCTTCCCAGCCGCCTTTGCAGTTGGAAAGGGTGGGAGGAACGGAGGCCAATCGGAATGGGCCTGCTTGGCCCTGATTGGCTGAGGCCACCAGGGCAGGGTGGGACATCCTGCCAGCTTCGGCGTGGCCGGATGACATCAGAGGGAGGGCGCCGGAGCTGTTAAATAGCAGCTCCATCGGACCAACGTCCTCTTTTGGCTCTGGAGAGCCAAAGATGGTGGTGGTTGGGGGGCAGCGGAGTGGGTGAAGCAGGGCAGTGAGCACTCCACCCCCCTCCCCTCCTCAGGAGGTGACATGTGCCCAGGCTAGGGTAAGCTGGGCAAAGATCAGCACACACAGAGGCACCACCACGGAGGCTGGGTGGAGGTGGGCTGCGGCAGAGCCGGCGGCCAGGTCCTCTTCCCTGGGCCGGCGAGCCCTGAAGGAGTGGGGCTATTGGCTGGGGGGCTGGGCGTCCCTCTTCCTCCATCCCCCCCCCACTGCTTTGCTTTGGGGGATGAGCAGAAACCCTCCCACGGGGAACTGCAAATGGGGGCATGGGGTGGGGGTGGAAGGCGGGATGCCTCCCCCCGGTGCTTCCCCCTCCCCTCATGCACAGGACACTTGCCTTTGACGGCAGGCGGGCGCTGTGGGCAGAAGCCCCCGGACGGACGAGCAGCCTGTGGTGGTGGCAGGGGAGGATTTTATGGTCCTTGAGGCCGGGCAGGCACGGCTGCTGGGGGGTGGAGCGGGCCGGCAGCGGCTGAGCCGGCAGGGAAAAGGGGGTTCGGGGGCACCCCCCTCCTCTGGAGGATGCAGTGTCTGGGTGTTGCCGGAGCCTCCCCCCTGAGCTTCCCTTGCAGCAAAAATAAAAATAAAAAGGTGATCATAACCAGTTGTTGGGATGGGGGATGGGGATGATGGTGGCATGCACGTGGCTGCACACCTCCTACTGGTTCTCCAGGTGGGTTCCAAAGGCCCGGAGGTTGATGGGAATGGAAGGGACCATCCTCTCCAACACTCCCCCTCCCAGGATCACCCATCCGGCCCAGTGGGTGCCTTGCAATGGATGTGATGACTCCCCACCTGGAGGTGCTGTGGGGGACTCTGCTCAGGCAGGCACAACGGGGCCATCCCCAATTTGCCAATTTTTATTGCAGGGTTTGGGCCACAGGGCGGTGGTCGGTGCTTAATAAAGTTTCTATCACGTATTGGCATTCAAGCCATTATTACAGAACAAGTACATAAGCACACACACATCGCCTGCCTAGGCCGGCAGCTGGGGCAATGGGATCCAAAAGGACAGCGAGAGCAGCAGCCTCTGGTGGATGAAGAGCACATGCTGGGGGGAGGGGGGCTGGGCAGCCAGTGCAAGAGCCTGGGCCCAGTGATGTGATGAATGCACCGCTGTCCCAACCCCAACCAGTGGAGACCCAACGTCTGCTGGTGGAGGCGTTTGTGGCACCAATGCCCACCATTGCAGATGTGATTGAGGTACTGCCCATCCTTCTTCAGAAGATGTACAAGAACAAGGAGCCTCCCCAGGTATGAAATGAGGTCCAGGCGCTGCCCAGGCCTGCCGCTGTGCCTGGGAGCGCAGAACCCAGCACATCCTCCAGTACGGGTACATCAAGCAGTAGCAGCCGGTCTAGATGATCCAGATCCAGGGTGAGAAGCAGTTCCAGGGACTTGAGACGTTCCGACTCACACGGGTCTTTATCACGGTGGTGCAGTGGGTCGAGAGGTAGGCGGAGTCCAAGGAAGAAGTGCAGGAGGTCGCGTTCCGGCTCCTCTTCGGGTGAGTCTTCTGACGAGGACAAGTTCAGGTACTGGGAAAAAGGGTCTTTCAAGCCAGGCTTACCAGGGTGGGCCCTAAAACTCAAGAAGGCCAGACAAAAAGACGGCGAGGAAAGGAGTGCTGGGGGCAGCAACTCGGGGGGTGAGGAGCTTAGGGAAGCCAAATCAAAAGAGGACCCGCCAGGTGGCCACTTGGACCATAAGGTGTGTTCCAAGAACTTGCAGGGTTATTACATTGACATCTTCTCATTGGTCCCCCCGTCCAGGGGAGGAGGCGAGGGTGCATTGGAGCGACAAGAAGGAGAATGACAAAACCAACTCTGAGACAGTGGAATGCACTTTTGCCAATTGGCTTAGTGGGTATGCAGTTTTCATGGGGGTGGTGGCCTTGGTCTTTCTTTAGCGGGCTTGGCAACTGATCAACCACCTGTGGCAGGTGAGCAAGGTTCGGTTGCAGGCTGGTGGTGCCAATGCCATCATGTATGACATTGAGTGCAGGAAGAAAGTGTCTAGATCCCCCATGCACAGATGGGAGACCATCGACTATTCTACTTGGCTGCAGGCCACAGGGCCTGGTAGGAGGGGGAAAGGGGAGCCCCCTAAGGCAGCATGAAAGAAGGAAAGGAAGAAGCCGATGTGCTGGGAGTATAACAGAGGTAAGTGCTCCCGGTACAAGTGCCACTTCAACCACTCTTGTGACAGCTGTGGGGGTAGCCACCCGAAGGTGAGCTGTTCTCGCCAGGGCAGCGGGGGGCAGTCCTTTTGGAACCGTTGCTCTGCCTTGGCTGGTGCCAGGAAGAAGGCAGGGTCCAGCAGCAGCACCAACAGCAGCTCAACAAAATGAGTTGACCCCTGGGAGTGTTGAGAGGGGTCGCATGGCATTCACACTGATGAAGTTGGAGGCCATGCGACCACTCTTGTCAGTCTACCCCAAGAGGGAGGCAGCAGCCTACCTGGCTGATGGCTTTGAATTTGGATTTCACATACCTTTCCAGGGTCCCTGGGAAGCCTCCATTTTAGGCAATCTAAAATCAGCAGCACAGCTGCCTGAGGTACTGGCTCACAAGATTGGGAAGGAGCTAGAAGCGGGTTGCATAGCCAGCCCGTTCGACCAGCCGCCCATGCCGAAGTTGCGCATTTCACCATTGGACATAGTACTAAAGACGGCACCTGGGGAATACTGTCTCATACACCACTTGTCATACCCAAAGGGGTCTCCATCAAGTGCAAGGTCAAGCACTAGTTCAAGTTCAAGTTCATGATCTACGGAGACCCCGCCCCTTTAGTTGTTAATCATTTGTTTACAGGGGAGGAGAGGGAGTCAAGCGGACGGCTTGGCCAGCATTTCTCTCCTCCAGGGAGTTGGAATTGACCGACAGGTGTTTTGACCCACATGGGTGGGATCAAGAAGTAGATCACGACCCGTACATTTCCGCCAACCATTTAGCTTGCAAGTTGCGGCCATTTATTGCCAAAAAACATGTATTTTATTAACCTGTATTTAATGTACGTTTTCTGAAGATGGAACCAAATATAATTGTTACCTAATACACTCTGTGTGAGTATCATTCAGGAGGGTGGAGGGGCTTACGGTCTAGGTCCTCAAGGTGGATGCAGAGCAAACTGGAGAGTAAGCCCTGGCAGCACAATAACTGGGAGGGAAGGGAGAAGTTAAGTAAGTAAATACCTAGACCCACAGTGCATCTTTACAACTCGCATCAGCAAATGAATTCAGCAGGGATGTAATTCTTCACTAAGTTTGTTCTCAAATGTCACAATGAATAATTTTGGAAATTTTCTTCCTGCTGTAAGTCTTTGAAAACTATGCAGTAGAAGTTTTCAAACTATGCAGTTTTCAAAGGCTATTTGCAATTCAGGACTTACTCTGCACAAAATTCGCATATGATTGTTTTGCATAGAAAACAGCATTTTCTCTGCAAGAACCAGCACTTTCTGCATGGAAAATGATATTTCCATGCAGAAATATTATTTTTCATGCAGAAAATGATGTTTTCTGCACAGACAATGCTGTTTATATGCAAATCAACAATGCACAAATTTTAAGCAGATCAAATCCCCGATCACGATGTGTGTGTGTGTGTGTGTGTGTGTGCTTTCCTGTGCAGAAAACAACATTTTCTGCATAGGAATTAGTATTTTTGCATTGAAATATTATTTTCCATGCATAAAATGCTTTTTTTCCTGTCCAAATGTGAATTTTGTACATGTGAATTTTGCACAGAATAAGTCCCAAACTGCAAAGATTCTCATCAGTCCAGGATTCTTGCCAGGGTTTATCAACACTTGAAAAATAGGTTTTTGACTATTTTTGAATATAATCAAATATTCTTTCCATCCCTAGAATGAAATCTCACAAATTATAGAAAGCTAGCTGAGCTGGAGATTTGCACTCAGCCCTTTCCTCTTTCCTGGAGCTGAGTCCACCAAAACTGGAGAATTTGCACCTTCAGCTCCTGCCCGAAGATAACCCATGAAAGCTGGAGACTCAGCACCAGGCCTTGAGAGCTGGCACCCCGACATGGTGGAGGCAAAACTTTAGGAAGCTCAAGGGGCACAAGGGACTCAGAAGGGATGGGGAGCTGCAGTGAGGCCCACACTGGTCAACCTCTAGCCTTCCCAATATTTCTTGTTGCAAAAACCACACTGAAAATATGCCCTTGAATTTTGCAGCTATGCTAACCAGGTGAAGACAAAGTAGGGCAAGTGCTCCAGCTGGTAGCCCTGGTAGCACAGTGGTTAAATGTCAGTACTGCAGCTGCAACATTGTAAGTTCAATCCTATAGGGCACCAAGGTTCACTCAGTCTTCCATCCTTCCATAGGTCAGTAAAGCTTATTGGGGGCAATTAGCTAACACGCTGTAAACTGCTTAGGGAGTGCTTTGGCACTGATAAGTAATATAGAAATAGAAGTGCTATTGCTAAATGCTATTGCTAAGTTGCCCCTTGCACCAGTGATGGAAGATGTCCCTCTGAGGCTGTATTTTCACTGCAGAAATAATCCAGTTTGACACCACTATAACTGCCATGGCTTGATGCTGTGGAATCCTGGGATTTGTAGTTTACTGTGGCACCAGAGCTCTCTGACAGAGAAGGCTAAATCTCTCACCAAACTACAAATCCCCAAATTCCGTAGCATTGAGCCTTGGCAGTTAAAGCAGTGTCAAACTGTGTTACTTCTGCAGTGCTTATACAGCCTCAGATGCTTATATCCATTGTGTATGGGTTTGCTCTACTTGCTATGTTCAGAAAGTCAGTAAGACCTCAGTGGCATACATCTCTGTTTGCATGGCTACATGTAAACATGGAGCAGGGGAGTCAGACTGCCAGTCATTATTTTTTAAACTTCTTGGCCAAAACCAATTGCAAAATAGTAGCATTGCATCATGATGTGAGACTTGACATAAGCCTTTTGCAGCATTTATACACTCTCATTTTTCATCTCACTAGTGGCACACAGGGCAACTGTAAAGCAAGGCTACAAATTAGTGAAGTTGGTACTTAAATTTTTAATGAATGCAGGCTTTACAGCCAGGTGTTAACTCTACAAAGAGCACTTAATAGAGTGTTTGCAGGTGGAAAGAGGAGTTCTGTTTTATGCCAAAAAATTATGAATTTTGCTACTGAAAAACTTTTGAAATATTCAACTACCAATTAAAATGCTGATTTCGGCTTCTAAGCAGTATAATAAAACTAATTAAAGAGCTTAATAATTATCCCTCCGCTGAGATCCATGAGGCGTTTGGAGATATTTAGAAAATTCCATTTTCTGCCAACTCTCATCCAAGTTCAAAATTCTTGCCTACTTATGCAAAGTAAAAAGAGCTTTTGACTTGTTGGTCTGATGCTGAAAACACAGTTAGGCCTGGAGTCCAGACTCTTGTAAAAATGTCCTTTTCTTGCCAGTGCTGGGAAGTTAATTGGATATTAGCCGCAATAGGACATTAATGGTGGGAATGCGCCCAACTGTGGAAAGAAGAAAATAACCCTTTTTTTATTGTAAGGGAGAAATTATAATTAAGTTACAGGAAATGAACCACACTAATTTGTACTTGCTAACATCTGTGTGACCAGTTACTTCAAAACTTTTGCTACTTTTGTAACTTCTACTCAAAACCAGAATATTCTCACCAGACTAAGTGTTCATTTCAGAGTGTTAAGAAATATTTCAAATGTTACCATTCCATGACATTTCAGATTTTACCATTTCATAACATCATCCTGTTGTTTTTCTGTCTTTTCTGTTTGTAATTTCACCTCTGTCCCTCCGGATTTTAAAAACGGTACTGCTTGAAGCTATGTACTTTGAAATTTAAGTTGTCATTACTACATATTTCCATCTGATGTAGTATTAAAGGAGAAAATAAAAATAACATTTGGATTTTATTCCTTTGTAATAGTGTAACAGGGAAAGGAAAAACCTTGAGTGAAGCTTCAAACCTGAAAGGATGGGATGTGCCTGCTTTCAGCTCTTCTAGATGGACGTGGTTTCCTACATGGAATTATACAGGCAGAATGACTCTCAGGGACCCCATTCTCATCTTGTCTGCCCATCCCTATATTATCCCTCTTCTCTCATTAACCCATTCTCTTCCAAAGAGCCAAAAGAAAACTATGGACTCTTCACATTCCCTCTGAGTCAATTCCATGGGGCAACAGTAATTTTCACTCTATCCGGAATTTATATTGACTGGGAGCCATTGATTCACCACTGCAGCTGGCATGAGGGGCAAGTCTTCCCTTTGTCCTACAACTGAGGTATCTCTCCTGGAAGTGAAGAATGCAAGGTTGACATAGTCATGCACACTCTGAAAAAATATGGAAAAGAAGATAGTATACAGTGGACCCTTGTTATCCGCTAGGGTTTGGTTCCAGGACCCCCGTGGATAGCAAAATCTGTGGCAAAATCAAGCTTTGTTTTTTCTGGAAAAAAAATTCTGGAATATCTTCAAGCCATGCATGGCTAAATCCGTGGATGCAGAATCCATAGATATGGAGGGCCAATTGTATAACGTAGCAGCCATTTTATGCAGGGTGGTTATGTTTTCTATTTCACAAAGGACAGTCCTCTCTGTGAAGAACTGTTTAGTTCATATCTCCTTTAAAGACAGAGAAGCATAAGAAGGAAGAGGAGGGGCCTTGAAATTCTCCATGAGACAGTTCACTGGCATGTACTGGCATTCAACCAATCACAGTCTTCCTCATTACATACAATGGGATGCCTTTTATTTCAAACTGAATCATAGTAATTGTTTTAAATGTGTATATATACATATGCATGAGCATGTGAAAATGTTATGCAAATTTAGACAATTATTATTATTAATTTATATCCCACCTTTCTCTCAATAATGAGACACAATAATAAAACAATACAGATTAAAACTATGCAAAACATTCAATATAAATATAAATATAAATATAAATATAAATATAAATACATAGATATAGATATAAGTTATTTTAAAACAATTAAACAATGTATAAAGTTAGAAATATTAAATTCATTAAAAGACTACATACAAACTTTAAAACAGCACCACGGCATTAAAAGCCCACTTCAGTCGCTTTCTAAAAGCCTGATGACATAAGCATGTTTTAACTTGCTGATGGAAGGGATGGGGCTTGGGGGTATTCCTCCTTAAGGAGGAGTTCCAAAGTCTGTGAGCAGCCCCTGAGAAGGCCCTCTCCCTTGCTCCTACCAAACAAACCTGAGAGGGTGGTGGGACAGAGAGAAGAGTCTCTCCAGATGATCTTAAGAGCTCTGATGGGCTCATAAAGACCCTGTATAGGGCTTTATAGGTCAAAACCAGCACTTTGAATTGGTCCCAGAAACAGCCAGTGGAGCTGTTGCAACAAGGGAGTGGTGTGCTCCCTGTAACCAGCCGCAGTTAACAATTTGGCTGCTGCTCTTTGGGCCAACTGAAGTTTCTGAGTACTGTTCAAAAGTAGACCCACCTACAGAGCAATGCAGTAACCCAAACAGCATGTAACGAAGGGATGTGTTACTGTGGCCAGATCCAACTTCTCCAGGAACAGGTGAAGTTGGAACATTAGCTTTAACTTTACAAATTCACTCTTGGTCACTGCTGAAACCTGGTCCAGGCTCAGGGTTGAATCTGGGAGTACCCCCAAACTGTGAACCTGCATTTTCAAGGAGTGTAACCCCATCTAACTTAGGCTGGATCCCTATTCCCAGATCTGACTTTCAACTGACCAGGTGCACCTCTGTCTTGTCTGTATTAAGTGTCAATTTGTTCATCGTCATCCAGTCCATTAAAGCTGCCAGGTAGCCAGGTAAAGCTGCCTACCACATGAACTACTTCCTTGGAATTAGGTAGAAAGAAGTAATAGAGCTGGGTATTATCAGCATGCTGGTGACACCTGACCCCAAAACTCCAGACATCTTCATGTATATCTTAAATATCATACAGAACAAAACAGAATGTGGGAGGGGGCTCCACAGACCAATGGCCAAGGTGTTGAACAGTGCCTTCAAGCACCATCACAGAAAGAGATCCAGAAGGATACCACGGCCAATAGTATCAAAAGCCACCAAAAAAGGACGCACTCCCTCTGTCCAGTTGCCAGCATAGGTCATACACCAAGGTGAATAAAGCTTTCTCCATCCCCTAACCAGGCTTGAGAGCAGACTGAGATGGGTCTAGAGAACCCACCTCATCCGGGAACCCCTAGAGCTGAGAAACCACGGCACACTCTAGTACCTTGCCTACGCATGGGATATTGGAGACTAACTCTCAGTAATCACACCATTCGTTATCAAGTACTCAAAGACCAACTATTTAATTATCTGTTCTAGAACCCTTCTTGGTATTGTCAGGCTAACTGGAGGATAATTGCCCATGTCCTCCCTTTTCTATTTTTGAAGTTGGGAATATTTGCCTAAGTCCAGTCTCCCATAAAATCACCAGTTCATTAAGAATTCTCAACAATTATAGACAGAGGTACTGAGATTATATCTCCTAGCTCTTTAGTACCCTTGGATTCGGTTCATCTGGCCCTTGAGACCTGAATTCATTTAAAGTAGCTAGGTGTTTCCATACCACCTCTTTACCTATCTTGGGATGCAGTCACCTCACTGCACCATTTATTCAATTTTCACCAAGTTGAACATTATTTTCATTTTAGGAGAAAGAGGAAAGTATATATTGAGCATTTTTCCATTTCCACACAGAGGGCCTACTTCTTCCTTATTTCACTTCTTGCTCTGAACACATCTTAAAAAAAACACCCTCTTTTTATTACTCTGACCTCTCTTGCAAGCCTCAGCTCATTATGAACTTTACCCTTCCTGATGTCCTTACAAATACTGGCTAGTTATTCATACTGTTCATTGTGATTTTCCCTTCCTTCTGTTTTCTATAATATGACCCTATAAATTGTAGCTCATCAGAAAAATCTGTTTGTAGTCACACCACTTTTTTAGATGTGCCCCATTTTTCTTTCTCACTGAAATTGTCTGTGATTGAGCCTTCATATTCTCAACTTTAAAAGACATCTGGCATCATGAAAAGGAGGAAGGGAGGTCGAGAAAAAAGGGAATGGGGGAGCCTTTAAGACTAACTGGTTTTTATTTTAGCATGACCTTTTGTGGAATTATACCCACTTCTTCAGAAACAGTACAGAGTGATATTAAAGCCTCAGGTTATAAAGCATATTGATACAGTCATGAGAGGTGGATAGAATGTAATACATCCAGAAAGATGTAAATTATGTCCCTTGCCCTAAAGTTTCAAAGGGCTACGTGAGGTGGATACAGGTCTTTCAGATCTTTAGAGTGGTCAGTTACTGTTGTGTGAAAGTAATAAATCTGCTTACAAAAAGTCAATTTCCCTGTGCTCAAAACTCTGAGAAAATTCCTTTTATTGTATGTGCAGTAGTGAGGATTCTTGTTCCAACCATGGGATTTCACTAAGTATCTAGCTTACTGAAGTTAGTTTTATTCAGCTCCAGTTGTTGTGTGGCTTCAAGTTGTTTCCAATTTATGGTGACCCTATCACGAAGTATTCTTGGCAGTATTTGTTCCAAGGGTGTTTGCCTGTGCCTTCCTCTGAGGCTGAAGGGAGTGTGACTTGCCCAACGTCACCCAGTGGGTTTCCATGACTGAGTGGGGTTTGGATCCAATACTTAAACCACTATACCATGCTGACTCTCTCCATTCAGCTCCAGCTGCACATCCAATTGTACTCATTTTCCCCTTTCCTCAATAGAATGAAGTATGGTCACTTCCACCCAAATTTCCCATTACTTCCAATCTTCCTGCTGTCTAATTCAAGTCTTCCCCGTCTCCCCCCCCCCACACACACAAAGAGATGAAAGTGACTGGGGTCCAGTCATGCTTCCCTTTGATGGATCTTCCTCACGTGAGGAACAGGACTTAACTCAAGATAAGGGTTTCTCCTTCTCTGAAGGATTAGATGGAGGGATCCAAGAGATAACCTGCCAGAAATCTGAAGAAGAACCAGAACCTTCCAGGCAGACCTGATCTGAATGACAGTTCAGTCAGAACAGGAGAGAAAATAACTGCCCAGGCTCCCTCCCCTAAAGACACAGCTTTTTTCTGCAATTAAAGATTCCTCAGAAGCAGGGGCTCTTCTGGGGGGGGACTGCTGTGAGAACTTTACCACCTACAGCTGGGAATGAGCCATAAACTACATCCATACACTGAATGTTGCTTGTGGGAAGGGGGGAACTAAAACAGGAACCAGCACCTATGGGCAGTTGTTTTTGACCAAAGACTAGCAAATCTCACCCCTCACCCCTATCTGACAGCTTTGACTATTTAATCAGAAAGGTTAATAACCATTCATAGTTTGTTCATGATCTTACCTATCATTATGCATATGCTGTACATATTTTCAACATCACACATATTCCAAAATATACTTTTTATTAATGTGTGCTTATTCCTGGATGGTGTGCTTGTGTGTGTAGAAGTGTGAAATTCCTGTGTATACAAGTGTCAAATTGCAGCCCCAATTGGAAAGTTACAATCCCTACTACAGCCTTGTAAAAATAAAGACTAAGATGGTTGCTATACAGTTGAATAAAGTGCACTAAGAATCCTTATACATAAGTCATCTAAGTACCATAGAATTAAAAAGAATATCAGTAACTTCACTGAATCAAGGCAGTAGAGAGAAACAAACTTCCTTGCTTTCTAGGAGCACAGAAACAAAAAAACTTCCTGGACCTGAATTATTATTTTTTTAGTTCATGGACCATTAGGAGACACATGACCCCATAATTTTCAGAATATTCAAGGGTTCAGGGCTATACTGGCCCAGACTGCAGTTCACTAAAATACATTTCAGTCAGGCAAAATCTGATATTGTATCCATACTTGGGAGTAAGTCCCAGTACACCAGTAGACATTTCTTCCAAGTAATATTGGTGGGATTGGAGCAGCATAGGAATTCAAGTGTCACCATGATAAAATGATTTTTGTTAGTCTGGAGAGGAATGAGCAGAAAAAGAAAAGAAAACAAGAAAAAGCTGCAAAAATATTGTACTCTTTTTATGAACAGCTGCATGTCAGGGCCAGCCCCTTGTACTCTGATTGACAATGTAGCTAACATTGCAACTGTACACATGCTTAAGTTAAAAGTGTGACCTGAGTGGGGTTTACTGATCTGAGTGGGGCTTACTTCTAAGTGAACATCCAAAGGACTGGGTTATACATATACAAGATTGTAGTGAAACTCCACTGTACTCCACATCCAATTGCAGTAGGGTTTATTCTAAGACTTTTTTCCCCCTACTGTACAAGAAGCCAGAAAACCATTGCCAAAGAGATGCTTCTCCCTGATCCGTCTGGACCCACATGTTATTTTGCATACCCTTGAAGTGCACTGTATAAAGTGACAGAGATAGCTTCACCAAGCTTCACCAAGACTAATGATACATTGGCACTTTTCCTGAGGCGCAATGGTATTGCGGACCAAATCAGATCTGACAACATTTATGTAATCGTCATTACAAAATCTGGTGATGAAGAGCATTACTTTCTAGGTGCCAGTGAACCCTGCAGCCATGGTGCAAAAGGAGTGCTGTGTGCCATTGACAATGCCCACAGCAACACAGCTGGATCCAAACCAATTATACAAATCTTCAAGCATATATCCTCCTTGGTCAGAGGTGGAAGAGCGAGTAGTTAGTTCCAATAATATACTATTAATATAAGGTTATTAAGGCAGAAAGATAAAATTAATTTTTTAAACATTCAATTTCTTTATCTTATTCTTTATCTTATTTAAGAAATAACCTATTTCTGATTAAAGTCCATATTCCCAAACACACAAGCACCCATTTCCTACTGTGCATTTCCTATTGCACAAAATATGTCCAGATGCACGTTAGTTAGAATAATCATAGAATCATAGAATCATAGAATCATAGAATTGCAGAGTTGGAAGAGACCACGAGGGCCACCCAGTCTGTGGTTCACACAGAAAGAACTTCCTATATAAACCTGATTAGAGCTGGAGCCATAAAGCTTCTACCATGATTTCAACTACAGAGATATCTAGATCTCTATGCAAAGAGATCTTGCTGTTTGTTGTATTTCGGCTACATTTGTACAACCTGTTTCCTGTCCAAGAACCAAATTGCTGTTTAGCCAGAATCATGAGAGGTCCCATTCAAGAAGCAGCTACTCACCTGAAAGGTTCCTGCATGGTC
This sequence comes from Gambelia wislizenii, assembly GCA_030847615.1. Classification (NCBI taxonomy): domain Eukaryota; kingdom Metazoa; phylum Chordata; class Lepidosauria; order Squamata; family Crotaphytidae; genus Gambelia; species Gambelia wislizenii. The sequence continues at coordinate 373,081,015 of JAUMIR010000001.1, forward strand.
TTCTTCTTTGTCTCCCTCCTTGCCTTCTTTCAAAGCAATCAGTGTGAATCCACGAAAATAAGCTGGAGTGGCAGCAGAAAGTGTTACTATGGGAGAAAGGGATAAAAAAAAAAGACTTTTGAAGTTGACATGTTTTACATAGCATTTTAAACTCAGTACATTGATCAGTGTACCTGGATTTCACCAGGATTTGAAGAGTCTTTGGGCATGACACTCCCTGTTTAGGGCCCCAGTGGGGGCTCCTAAACTGGAGGAGGTGGAATATGCAGGATGAGAACTCTATTTAGCTTCACATGATCTTGGGTTACCTATGCACATAGCACAAATGGTAGTGTTAGGATAGTGGACCTCTGCTGTGTTGGGGGCCCTGGAGAATGCTCAGCCTTGCCACCTGCTAGAGTCAGCCCTAACCTTAGTAAATACTGGGGTGAGTTTTCAACTAATGAACAAATTATTAATAGTGTATTCAGAAGAGTCTGAAAGCAAATACAGTCAGACCTCAGTATCCATGGGGATTTGGTTCATGGACTTACTGCAGATACTGAAAACAGCAGATAACAGTGAACACTATTGAAATAAAGGACTTCTGGTAAAAACATACCACAGAGTTGCATTGGAGAACTGAGCACATGCCTAGAGAGGTAGGCATTTTTCTGCGTGACTCTATGGTATGTGTCTCCTATTTTGTGTCCCACAGATAACTGAAAGCACAATCTTGGTTCTGTGGATATGGAGGTCAAAATGTAGTAACATTCTGCACGTATGCATCTACACAGGGAAAGGAAGCCCTTCAATCTTTCAGTGACAATGTCATGTAAATGGACTTCCATTCATTCAATGGAACATCCCATTCCTCCCTCTCCCTGCTTGACCAATCTGAACTTTTATAAATTTGCCCCAGAAACTGGATTACACTGCTTCACTTAGGTTCAGGACCACACACAAGTAAGTGTGTGGAGCATGAGCACATGCAGAATAATGAAAAGCCACTGTTGTTTATTCAAGATTCATTTCCTGCTCCTTGGAAAGCAGAGAAAGAAAGACAGGGGTCCGAAAAATTATTCCTATGCAGAATTTCTGGCCAGGGCTGCTTGGATTAGGCTGGCAAAGATAGACAAGCACACTGTTTGAGTGATGGGGTTGCAAGATCTCAGGGCCTGGATTTGAGTCTCCAGTTTTCATGTGTCACCTCCAAGTGGGAGGACACAAATACTCTAGTTTTGGTGCTCAGGGCAACGGGGAAGGGATGTGTGCACACCTCCAGCTCATGTAATAGAGGAGTACCTTACTACGGTTTTGCAAGGATTAATTGATTTGTTGCTACCACTTGCAAAGACTCTCTAGGGGGGGTCTATATATTTACGTAGACTGCATCTGCACTGCAGAAATAATCCATCTTGACACCACTTTAACTGTCATGGCTCAATGCTGTGGAATTCTGGGATTAGTAGTTTTGTGAGATATTTAGCCTTCTATGTCAGAGAGCTCTGGGGCCACAACAAGCTACAAATCTCAGGATTCTATAGAATGGAGCTACAGCACTTAAAGTGGTGTCAAACTGCATTATTTCTACAGTGTAGGCACACCCTTACTTAGCTTCCTCCTTCCCTCAGAGTCACTGTGGTAACACCGCTCAACCTCCTCTCTTCTCTGCTTCTACCTTCCACCAGAAGCAACTAGGTTAGATTAAATGTTCCTTATTCCATCTCCCCAAGTAAGTGAAAAGAAATAATCCTTTCATTTCTCCTTGATCTGGAAACTGGATCTTTAGCTAAGATTCCTGACTTAATTTTCAAACAGGAAAATATGTTCTCCTTATATGAGTGTATAATTTTTCAATGATAAGCTGTGAGCACCTGTAGTTGGTACTTAATGCACAGTGCTTAATGACATCACCAAGGGATGTCCCTAGGTCTTAGGTTTTGGTTCAGAAACATCATGGCCTGAACCATTCCTGAACTAGCAGCCCTGCCCTCACCTCATACTTCATGTTCAGAGGAATGGTGGTTGAGTCTTATTTAAATTCTAGCTATGGGATAGGATCCTCCACTCCACCTAAGGCAGAAAATTAGTTGAGGGGGCCCAGGACAGGTTGTGTGGCACATATAAGGTACCCTCAAGAAAGCTAGCATGTTGTGGTAGTTTGAGCATTGAACTATGACTCTGGATTCTAGGGTTCAAATCCCCACTCGGATATGGAAATCCACTGGTGACCTTGGGCAAGTCACACTTCCTCAGCCTCAGAGGAAGGCAATGACAAATCCTCTCTGAACAAATCTTGCCAAGAAAACCCCATGATGGGGTCACCTTAGGGTCACCATAAGTCAGAAACGACTTCAAGTCATACAACAACAACAAACTGTGGGGAACTGCTGGTGGTTTAGGACAGGGCTTCTTAAACTTTTTCCACTCGCGACCCTATTTTGCCTGAGAAAGTGTTGCGTGACCCTGGTTTTATAGGTATATAAAACAGGCATACATATCAAATTTACTGTTGCTAATTTTTTCACGGCCCCACATTCAGTTACGTGATCTCATATGGGGTTGCAGCCTGCAGTTTAAAGAAGCTTTGGTTTAGGAGACCTAGTGTTAGAGCTTCTGCTGTATCTCAGCAAATGCTGCCTGAAACAGTCATGTCACTCTCCCTAATGGTAAGGCTTCCCTGGGAGCCATCACACATTGGTGGAGAAGGCAGTTCTTACAAAATTAACACGAGAGGATTATTGCAGCCTCTGCTACCTATTAGTGGGAGTATTCAGAGCAGCCCTCATTCCTCTTGAAGCATTTTCCTGCACTCCAAGGAAAAGAGGTAAAGACCTCACCTGCTCCTCACTCCATCATCACTCTCTTCATATGGAAAGTGGCAAATGTGATGATGTGGAGACACATTGAGTGTAGACGCAGCAATAAGGAGACCAGACACAAATAAAGAGACCACACATATAGTTGGGATATAAAGGGCAACTTTTATTTACCTATAACCTATTTAACACATTCTGGGAGATCTGCAATGGGGGAGCAACCTAGTGTGGGAATTGTTGGGGCAGGAGGTTTACTCCAAGACCCATTCTCCAACTTCCCTTGGGCAAAAACACCTGAAACCCAAGGAGAACCCATAAACAGGGTTGCTCCCCAGTCAGTCCGCATCTAGAAGGCTTACCCAAAAGTCCTCCCCTCAATTTGCATAAATTAAAGGGAGGGGTTTAGCCCTCAGGCCAGCCCCAAAGGAGATCACTTTCTCTACCCCTCAGTTCACTGGAACTAAAGGGGCAGTTCCAGCTCCCCCCTTCACCTCCAAAAGGGGGAGTTACCAAGGTGCTCACCGAACTACTAAAATCTCCCCCTCTACCTGCCAAGTGACCACCTATTTAAGACACCACCCTAAGCCAATTGTCAAGTCTGCATCCACCGTGTGGGGTAGGCAAAAAGACCCCAGGTAAAAGAGCAAAAATTCCTACCCGGCCCCAAAGTGACCAATTAAATCATACTGATTCAGCGGTGGGAGGGTGGGCCGATCAAAGTGATGAAAAGGAGGAGGCAGGGGGGGTGAGCTTAAATCCCTTCTAGCCCCACCCTCTGCTCTCCTGGCAACAGCCCAGGGGCTGAGCCAAAGTTACAGGCCTCCATCCTGTGCTCCCTCAAAAGAGGTTCCTACAGCATAGTCGTGACCACGCTGGAAACCCTATTACGCAAGCAAGGATGCTGAGGACGCAGGGGGGGATTGAGCTTAAATCCCTTCTAGCCCTGCCCTCTGATCTCCTGGCAACAGCCCAGGGGTTGAGGCAAAGTTACAGACCTCCATCTTGTGCCCCCTCAAAAGAGGCTCCTATAGCATAATCATGACCACACTGGGAACACTTTTATGCAAGCAAGGACACTGGAAAATAAGGGTTCTTGTATATGTGCAGTCTCTTCATGACAACAGGAACTTCCCCTCATCAAACTTATTAACTACCATGTGAAGAAACAGATGGGGTGGGTCTAGGCCAGTGATGGCGAACCTATGACACGCGTGTCAGCACTGACATGTGTAGCCATTTGTGCTGACACGCGGCCATAGGCCTCCCCCCCTGCCCCCGCCTGCAACCTCACCACCCTCCCTAAAGTGGCAATCAGGGCTTCAAAGCCTCACTTTAGGGTGGCAGGCAGGGCTACAAAGCCCCGATCGCCAGTTTAGGGAGGTGGAGGTGGAGATTCCCCCCCCACCTGGCCACCACCACCCCTGAGGTCTGCTGTGCTTCACCGGAGCTCCCTCGGAAAGGCCGGGTAAAGTGGCCGGCAGGCGGGACTCTGCCGGGGAAGGTGATGGGTGAGCAGGAGGGTGGCCGCCCTGCCTCTCCCCAGCCTTTCCGAGGTGGCTCCGAAGCCTCGGAGCCGCCTCAGAAAGGCTGGGGAAGATGGCAGGCGAGCAGGAGGGTGGCCGCCCAGCCTCTCCCTGGCCTTCCCGAGGTGGCTCCAAAGCCTCGGAGCCACCTCAGAAAGGCTGGGGAAGATGGCGGGCGAGCAGGAGTGTGGCCGCCCGGCCTTCCAGAGGGGGCTCCATGGCTTTGAAGCCACAGAGCCACTTCGGGGAGGCCAGGGAAGGCAGTGGATGGGAGAGAAGGACTCTGGCCAGCCTGTTCCCGGCCTTACTGAGGGGGCTCCGAGGCTTCAAAGCCTCGAAGCCACCTCGGAAAGGCCAGGGAAGGCAGCGGGCAGATGGGCCTCTTGTTTGAGCCCAGGGCACCGTGCGCAGCTTCTCCAGTGGAGCCCTCCTAAATAGCTCTGCACAGGGGAGCTGCAAAAAGAGGGGGGCGAGAATGCACGTGTGCATGTGTGCATGCGCGTGTGTTGTGGGGAGGGGGAGTAAGTGCTGTGAAGGGAAGAAGCCGAGTGTCTGAGAGCTGAGGAGCTGCCCGCGTTATCACTCCTAGGCTAGCCAGCAACACATGTTCTGCTCCATGGCTAACTCAGGCTGTCTCCTTGTCTCCAACTCAACCTTGCTCCCACACTCACTACCATGCCCCCCAGTCTTCCTCTACCTCCAGCAGGTAAGTCCACCTCTTTTATAACTTTCCTTGCTTCACTCGTGGGTGAGGTATCCCCCCCAAAAAAATAAACCCATGGGTCAGAGGGAGGCTGGGGGAGTTGGGGGGAAAGTAGCGCCGGGGCTTCTGGAGGCCCTGTCACCACTTCCTGGAGGCCGGGGGAGGTGGGGGGAAATTAGTGACAGGGCCTCCGAAGGCCCCATCGCCACTTTTGGGAGGCCGGGGGGGGGCTGTTATTATTTGCTGATTTTTCACATTCACGGGGGTCTTCATAACCTAACCCCTACGAATGTGAAGGGACGACTGTACATTTTGATTACTCAGTTGTCACATGAGTTGTGACAACTCATTAATTATTAATAAATAATTAATAATATTGTTGATTAAACAATAAATATCACGAAATAATGTTTTTTTCCTCAAAGTGACACACCACCTGAGTTATGTTCAGTTTTTTGGCAACACTTGACACACCAAGCTCAAAAGGTTGCCCATCACTGGTCTAGGCCCTCCCCTCTTTGCACATTGAACCAAACCAGATAAATAACGCTTGAATAAGGCACATTTTTATCATGTGTCTCTGTTATCATTTGACACTGACTCAAAACTTACTCAGCTTACTGGCTGCTTTATGTTTCATTAGTTGTTCCATACAGACAGGGCCGGTTTAACCTGTCTGCCAAATCAGCATTGGCGGGGTCCCCGAGGTCAAGAGGGGGCCCCGAGGTCAAGAGAGGGCCCCGTGTTGGCCTCCTTAATCTGACGAAGGAGACAGCCGGGAGACAGCAGGGAGGAGCCCCCTCTTACCCTCCTCCTCCAAAAACCTCCTGCTGGCTTAAAAAAAAAATAAACAAAAAAAAAAACAGCCTCTCCAAAACTAAAGTGAAAGAGAAAAAGAAACAGCAGGCCTCCTTTGCAGAAGCTGAAGGGAGAGGCACGTCGGAGAGAGTGAGTGTGTGTGTGAGAGACAGACAGGAAATTTGAGGGTTGTCTCCCTCAGAAAGGGCTTCTTTCTTTCTTTCTTTCTTTCTTTCTTTCTTCCCTTTTCTTCCTTGCACATAGATCCCCTCCAGCCCATCTTTCCAGCTGCTTTTAACCTGTCTTGGTTCCTCTCCCCTCCCTTTCCCCCTTGGTCTTCTTCAGCTTCCTCCCCTTGCTGCCAACTGAGTTCAGCCTACAAAAGAAATTTGTGTGTGTTTGCCTATGTGCCTTCAAGTCATTTCTGAGTAAGGCCAACCTACCATGGGGTTTTCTAGGCAAGGTTTGTTCAAAGGGGGTCTGCCTTTGACTTCCTTTGAGGCTGAGAGAGTGTGACTTGCCCAAGGTCAGCCAGTGGGTATTCATGGCTGAGTAAGAATTCAAATCCTGGTCTCCACAGTCATAGGGCAATGCTGAAACTTCTACAACACTCTAGCTCTTTTAACAGAAGAATATAAAGAATATAAATTAAAATTTGGAGTAACATTACTGGGAACAATGGTTTTATTGTTGTCACTAAAACACCAGTATCCCATTAGTGTTATGTGAGAGGCATTGGTCTAGAGCAGTGGTTCTTAACCTTTTCTTTACCAGGGACCCCCTTTAAATATCTTTTGTTGCCCCAAGACTTAACTCAAGATTTAAAACCCTAATAATAATAGCTAATAAAAAATAGCTAACAACAACAACAATACAATTACACCATTCATTAAACTTTCCCTCAGAGGCACTCTTGCTTCTTCTTGCAATTTTGTGGCTCGAGTGGATTGAATGGCAATGTGCAGGCCAAGCCAGCCAGGCTTTGCCTTGGTTCCTGTAATGTGGCTGCTCCACTACAGGGAGGAGGTGGGCCAAGCAGTCTTCAAGCCTTTGAGGACCCCCTGTGAGGACATTGTGGACCCCAAGTTAAGAACCACTGGGCTAGAGAATGCTGGAAAAGGAACAATGCAACCAGACCTTGAGAAGGGTGCTGGCAAGAGGATTCTGGGAGGTGTAATCCAAGAGTAACTTTCCCAGGCTCTAAATGCAGCCTAGAATCATAGAATCATAGGGCTGGAAGGGACCCCAACAGCGATCCCATCCGATCGGCTTCTGCCCTGCAGGAACACACAATCTAAGCATTCCTGACAGATGGTCATCCAACCTATGTTTAAAAAAACCCACAGAAGGAGACTCCACCACACTCCAAGGCAGTGTGTTCTACTTCCAAACAGCTCTTATTGTTAGGAGGTTCTTCCCAATATTCAGGAGGAATCTCTTTTCCTGTAGTTTGAACCCATGGCTCCATGTCCTAGTCTCTGGAGCAGCAGAAAACAAGCTTGTTCCTTCCTCAGTATGACATCCCTTCAAATATTTAAACATGGCTATTTCATCACCTCTCAACCTTCTCTTCTCCAGGCTAAACATACCGAGCTCCCTAAGCCATTCGTCATAGGGCGTAATGGCTTCCAGACCTCTCAACATCCCTCTCGGTATCTTTCTTGAATTGTTGTGTCCAGAACTGGAAACGGTATTCCAGGTGAGGTCTGACCAAAGCAGAATGGAGTGATACTATTACTTCCCTTGATCTATACACTACTCCTCAATGCAGCCTAGAACACACTGGCATTTTTTGCTGCTGCATCACATTACTAACTCATGTTTAGCTTGTAGTCTACTCTTTATTTTCTTTGAGGAAATCTACACCATTACATTAATTGCTAATAAACAAAAAATATTATGTTAGTGCCTATAATATAGTTTTTAAACTAAATTATTGGTGGCAAATTATGTAATATAGTAGGCCCCTCTTTTCTACTGGGGATTGGTTGGGGAGGGCATGGATTCTGAAAACCATGAATAATAGTGAACGCCATTGAATATAATGGGACTTCTGATTTAAAATACCATAGAGTTGCCTTGGAGGGCCTAGAAAAAGGCTAGGGAAGACACATTTTCTAAGAAGACTCTATGGTAGGTGTGCTGTTTTGTGTCCCATGGATAATGAATCCATGGATAAGGGGGTCCTACTATAATCTGAACATCCTGTACGGTGAATAGGTTAGGTTACATTGACCTGAGATAAACATATGGGGGCCCCAAAATAAAGCATTGCAGGGGCCCCCAAAATTCCTTAAACCGGCCCTGCATACAGAAATAACCTTAATGCTGATAACTGTACATGGTATGTATGAAGATGAGATGCATCTACTCCGTTACTATTATAAATCTTGGAAACCCTAGCACGCAGCAAGGTCCAACGGTATAATAGTGATAGATCTGCAGTTTTTATAAATGGCAATTAAGAGAGATGAATATATTTTTTTCAACTGATAGAGAAAGCTAAATATTGAATCTAGAGCACAGTTCTGGAGATGGATCAAGTATCAGACTATCCAGAAGTACTTACAATGTTACCAGGCAAGTCAGAATCTTTCAATATGGCTTTGGCACACAATCACAACTTCTGTGCTCCATTACTGTCATGAGGAAGTCCTGTTCTTCAAGAGCCTATTCACTGGAGATGGAGAGATTGATTGATCCAATGGGGAGAGTCTGTCTCCTAGCACTCAACTCTAAACTAGGTTGCCATCCAATCTGTCAGTCAATGTGATATGGTGACGGCCTTTGAGCCAAACCACACTTAATGTTGATGCTTCCTTGATGTAGAACTGCCTCAACCCAATTGTTATCAGGGATGTTTTGAGATTTCCACAATCAATTAAAGTCATAATAAGCACATGTCAAGGAAATTGTATAGATTTCTGTGCAGGGAAATCTAAAAGCCATCTACATAATAAAAAGAGGCATCCAGTGAAAATGAATATGATTCTAGCAAAAGTAGAAAACACAAAGAATTTGTATATTATGCCAATGATTCTTTGGATCAATATCCATTTCCCTTATATAAACGCTTATGGCTAGAGTCTATTTTAGTCCCAATTAGAGCAGACCTACTGAAATCATCCCAAGTGATGATCAAGTCTCAGTAGGTCTAGTCTTGTTGAGACTAAAACTGGTTTTAGTCTGGTTTTAGTCTTTCTTATATTATGGAACACATACTTATTCCTCTTCAGATACATGTGATGGGATAGAAAACAGCATTTGCTGTGCACGAAACAGCACTTTCTGTATGGAAAATGATATTTCCATGCAGAAATATAATTTTTCATGTAGAAAATGCTGTTTTATGCATAGACAATGCTGTTTTTATGCAAATCAACAATACATGAATTTTATGCAGAACAAATCCCCTACCACAGTGAAAATGGCGAGTTTTGTTACTGCAACGGGGTGGGTGGCTGAGTGTTTGCATGTGCAGTGCCAGGTACACCCATTTCCCAGCAAGGTTGCATGTGTCACATCTGCTGAGGTCACCATGGGGTATGTGACTTGCCCAAGGTCATCCAGTGGGTTTTCATGGCCGAGCAAGGATTCAAACTCTCGTTTCTAGAGTCATAGTCCAAAGCTCAAACCACTACACCACAAAAGCTATAGCTTAAGCACCTTTTTAGTATTTTAAATTACTGTTTTTAATAAGATAGTTTGTTTTACAATTTTCTAACTTTTACAACTATTTTAAATGAATGTTGTTTTATCTTCTGTTGTGAGCTGCCTTGGGTCCCATAGAGGTAGGACTAAAATAAAATAAAATAAAATAAGATATAAATTTATAGTGGTAAATTGTTCATATGATATTCAGCCTTCTACTGGAAGGATCAGTAAAATATATTAATCTGGTTTAATTTTTGGTTAGTAAAGCAAAATTATCAATATGATTTTTTTCTGCTTGAAAGAATAATTTTAGGTGTGCTTGTATTAGTATTTTCTTTCATGAGTGAAATGAGCACCTGTCTCTCACGATACTAATACAAGCACACCTAAAATCTCCTGATTTTATCATCACATCATCTCATTGCAATTATTATTACTAAGAGGGTTTTTAATCTTGAAATTTGTAGTTTGGTGATGTACTTAGAATTTTCTGCTAGAGGGGTCAGCAACCCCATTCTCCTGAACTACAGCTCAAGACATATCTAGCAGAGCATTCTAAGTTATCTCACCAAACTACAAATCTCATGATTCCACAGAATGGAGCCATGGAAATTAAGCTGCAGTAATGCTGCAATGAAAACCTATTATTAGCTCAATGAGAGAAAATAAACAACCATGCAAGGCACAGTCCATAGAGTCTAGGGGGCCATTCACACTACACAATTACAGCACTATTATTCCAATTCACCCCATGGAATACTGGGATTTGTAGTTTGGTGAGACATGAGCGCTCTCTGGCTGAGAATTCTAAATACCCCTCCAAACGCAAATCTCTGGATCCCACAGGACAGAACCACAGCAGTTCAAGTGGAATAATAATATTATAATCCTTTGGTGTGAATAGGCTTTTAAAACTCAGGAGTCAGGCAGTGACACAGTGATGGTTGAATGCATTTTGGAATGCTTCATGACAGGTAAAACCTAAGCAGCTTTCTCTAGTGTAGGCATGCTTGACAATATAGAAACAATAAAGCACCACCCAAAGATGTCAGTGAAAGCCCTGCCTTAGCAAAAAAAAAAAAAGGTTCAGAATGGGATCACAAAAAATTCCATCTCCCATCTCCCACCAATTTCATCTCACCTAAGGAAAGCAAAGAAGTATGCCTGTGCAACTTGTGACCTACCAAGCTATGTACACCCCATCAGCATATAAAATGGCTTGCTTAGTACCTGAAATTGCTCCTGCTTTTCCTCGGGCAGGAGAGGTATCAAGCCCAATGGTGAAGCTACATAATTTTAGACCTTTACTGATTTTATGGGCTCCCATACATATACAGTATTATTCTGCAAGTGCAAAGCACACAACTAACATTTTTCTTTCTTCTACCAAATCACAAAATGGATCTTGCCTCTGTTTGAATGTGCTATAAATGCTGTGCTATATTTGTTTGTTGAGATTTTAGGTCTAGGGTAACCCGATAGATCCACTGCTGTGCAGGTGGCAAATTCACCCCTGATTTTATTGATGCTTTTCCTACTCATCCTTGACATGCTCCTGAGATGACAATCCCAGCAGGCAACATTCTACTGGTAAATCCCCTTGCCTAATTGTGGGCAATCCTCCATCCTGTTGCACTTTCTCCAGGACTTTCCTGACAGTTCCCCAACTTTCAGCAGAGAATTTGGGGAGTCACTAGGAACACTGGGATGGAAGGGGTGAGAAGGCTTATTTGTCCAAACAACCTTGCATTCATACAGCATTGGCTACAATCTATCACTATCTTAAGGCTACGTCAAGTGCTAGGGTAGCTGCTCCAAGTTGTACTCTGCTCGTGCTGAACCACTGAATAGCAATAGGAACAACAATAGCACTTGCATTTCTGTACCGCTTTATAGTGCTAAGCACTCTCTAAGCTGTTTACAATGTGTTAACTAATTGCCCCTAACAAGCTGGGTACTCATTTTACTGACCTATGAAAGGATGGAAGGCTGAGTCAACCTCAGAGCAGTGTTCAATCAAGAGTGAATTTGCCACCACATGGCAAGGGATGCACCAAGCACTCCTGAGTCCTATATCTATTGCATAACTGACATAAAGTCTACCCAACCCTCCAGATCATGAGTATTGCTTTATTTACTGTATCCATATCCTAGCCTTCCTTTACGCAAACTCAGATAGGCTGGCAGGAGACTCCCAGTCAAAAGAACATCTTGTTTAACTTCAAGAAAGGTAGGCCATATTTAGAACTAAGGGTTGGGCTCATATTAAAAGATCAAAATCAAACAGCAATATTCATCAAAGAAAGGGAAACAAGAACCAAAGAGACAATGAAACTATTCCTTTTATTAGGATCTGCATGAGTTCAAAATGTGTTTGGCTTGTTAAGTCTACAGAACATTAGACACATTTTAAATTGGAGGAAATACACCCTAGACCTAAAGTAGGGAATGTTTGGGCCTTCAGATGTTTCAGACTTTAACTTCCACAGTTCTTCACCATTGGCTATGCAGGTGAGATACCATGTATCAACCACCAGAACTTCTAGAGGGACAGACTTTCTTGACAAAGTGCAACTTGTTGTTATCAGAGCTTGGAAGTAATGAGTTACAAGCAGAACAGTTATCTGTAACAAGCAACTTTTACGGTGTAACCAGTCAGGATGATGTTCAACTTCTCCTTTTCTCTACATCACTTTGTTTCTCATTCTCATCCTCCTTTTCCTTCTATACTCACTTCCTCTAACTACTGTACTTTCATTATTGTTGTACTCCTTCCCACCTCCTGTTTCTAATTCTTTATCCTTTGCCCCCAACCCTCAAGAAAACCTCAAACCATGGCTGTGATTTGTTAGATTTTAAGTCTTATTTTGGTCAAGAGATCCTGATGTTCCTCAATGGACATGTATAGAATAGGTCGCCTTGTTGGTTTCTCATAATCACTTCCTCCATTCCAAAACATCTGGTGACTGTTGTTAATTGCTATCAAGTGAGCTTTGGCTTATGGTAGCCTTATGAATAAGAGACCTCCAAGACCCCCTGTTATTAACAGTCCTGCTAAGGTCTTGCAAACTCAGGCTATGTCTTCCTTTATTGAGCCTATTAACCTGTAATGCAGCCTTCCTATTTGCCCATCTCTTTCAAGCATTATCGTCTTTTCTAATGAGTCATACTCATATCTCATATGTCCAAAGAACAATAGCTGTAATGTAGTCATTTTGGCTCCTAGGGAGTGTTTAGTCTTGATCTGGAGAAGGGACATGATAGCCATGTTTAAATATTTGAAGGGATGTCATACTGAGGACGGAGCAAGCTTGTTTTCTGCTGCTCTGGAGACTAGGACACAGAGCAATGGGGTCAAACTACAGGAAAAGAGATTCCACCTAAACATTAGGAAGAACTTCCTGACAGTAAGAGCTGTTCGGAAGTAAAATACACTGCCTCATAGTGTGGTGGAATTTCCTTCTTTGGAGGTTTTTAAACAGAGGCTGGATGGCCATCTGTCGGGAATTATTTGATTGTGTATTCCTGCATGGCAGGGGGTTGGACTAGATGGCACTTGAGGTCCCTTTCAGCTATATGATTCTATGATTCTATGATCTCCTCTCAGACCTATTTGTTTGTCTTTTTAGCAGTCCATTAGCAGTCCATAGAACTATCCTCCAGCACCACATTTCGATTGAATTGATTCTCTTCCTGTCAACTTTCTTCACTGCTTTAACAACCATACATAAAATCAGAAATACTATGGCATGGATGATTCTTACTTTGGTATTCAAAGATATAGCTTGCATCTGAGGATCTTATTTAGTTCCTTTGTAACTGCTATTTTAAGTCTTTGTCTTCTTCTGATTTCTTGACTAGAGTCTCCATTTTAATTAATGACTGAATCAAGGTACAGAAAATCTTTAACTATTTTGATATCTTTATCATCCACTCCAAAGTTACATAAATCATCTGTGGCCCTTATGCTTGTTTTCTTAATAGTCAAGTGTAACCCTGACTTCACACATTTCTCCTTGAATTTCCTCAAGTCATTCCAAATTTTTGCTATTTTCTGCTAGCAATATGGTGTCATCTGCATAACTTAAATTACTGGTGTACTTTCCCCTAATTTTCAAGCCTACTTCCCCTGAGATCAATCCAGCTTTCTGTACATGTTCTACTCATAAACTAAGCAGATAAGGTACTAAATTGCTGCCTTCACTAAAGGTACTAAATTGCTGCAAAAATTGCCAACTGGAACCCATTCTGGTTCTCCATATTGAGTCCTGACAGTGGCCTCTTGTCCTGAGTATAGGCTATGTATCAGGACAATCAAGTGTTCTGGCAAGTCTATTTCTTTTCTTTTATTAATCTGGTGGTTGTTACTAGTGTTATTATGATGATTATTTGGGGTATGAGAGAAGATTCCAAAACCTGAGTTAAAAAATAAATATGCCCAGTAAGGGGCACTTGTTAGTAAGTAGTAGCAATCCATTGCAAACAGAAACTTTGTACTTGGAAAAGTTTCTTCAGTTGGAGCACTTCAGCTGTATTTTTTAATTATTATAAGCCACCTTGGATCCCATCTTGGGAGAAAGGTGGGATAGAAATCTAGTAAATAAATAAATAAATAAATACTTCTATGTGTTAAATTAAATGCATGGACAAGTGTTTAAAACATATTTAGGGAAAATCTATATTTTTCTGGAGCTTGGAAAAGCCCATTTAATAGGTGTTGTTAAAAATACTTCTTGGAATTGTGTTTGAAACAGAGTTGGGAGAAGTTTTAGTTATTTAGTAGTGGGTGCTTAATAACATCCACTGGGGCTTCTGCAAGTAACATTAACAAAGTCTGTCATCCCTGGCATGCTTTTCACATTCATTCATTCATTTTTTATGGCAACCCTAGCAGGCAATGTTCCACTGGCAAAAATTCCTGTCAAATTTTGGCAGTTTCTCAATTGTTTTGCACTCTCTGCATGATATTCCATGGCTTTCCTGACAGTCCATTAAGTTTCAGCAGAGGCCTTTGGGGAATTCCTGGGAGTTGGAATACTGGGGAGGAGGGGGGATTTGTTTGCCCGAACACTGCTGCATTGGATAAAGTATTGGATACAACCCATTATTATTTTCTTAAAGCTAGGCCATTTGCTAGCATTCCAAGAAGGCTTCTGGGATTGCACACAATTATTTTTTTAAAGGTATATTTATCTGTAATTTTTTGCTTATCCAAAATGGAAATTAATTCCACAAAAGGGTCAACAAGAGCCAAACTCAGTGGTTGTCTAGTGTTGTAACTTCTGGGGTGCCAAGTTGTGCTTACAGACCCTTCTACTGTCATCAAGGTCCCTGGCCCTCCCAATGGTTAATTTTAATTTTAATTTGTGAGGCTGGCACACTGCAAGGTGAAGCACTGACCTCCAATGCCACAGTTATTTCCAAGAATAGTCCCCAGAGGTATTCTTAGAAAACAAAAAATGATGTGTAGCTGCAGCCTAGAAGTTTCATTTGAAGTATATTCACCCACCCAGAAAAACTATAAAAAGGTCTGCTGGAAAGTGGCAGGGAACAGGAAAGAGGGAGGGAGGGAGGGAGGGAGGGAGGGAGAGAGAGATTGTATTTCTCTCATGAGGGATGTAATTTGTTGCTAATTTCATTCTGAAAGCAAGCAACAAGTAATTTTAGCAACTTTGTGTTGTGAGAAAATTTTAGAAAACTGAAGTTTTCAAAGTCTAGATTCGCACAAGATTCACAAGTCAGGGAGAGGTTCGTGCACACACACACACACACACACACACATATATACACACAGCATTTTCTATGGAGAAAATAGCATTTTGATCAGAAAATGCTACTGTACTTCCTCTGCAGAAAAAGCTGTCTTTGGTGGCTTACTCAGCACATGATTCCAAATGTGGCTTTAGAACATAGGAAATAGCATATTTTCCACAGAAAAGAATATTTTTGTGTAAATGGTGTTTCTGCACATAAAACACTGTTTTCTGCACAAAAGTCCCTCATGCAAATTTTGTGCAGAACAAATCCCAAACTTTTTCTCATGTGTCCAGCACTCTCCTTGTCAGGGTTTCTCAACATCCAAGAAATAATTTTTGAACATTTAAAAAAAAAAAGTTTTTGGCATATTCTTTCCCTCCCTCCTCTCACAAATTTAACTTCAGCAAAATGGATACTACCGGTATATGTATGTGTACTTTAAGGAAGAAAGCATGAGATAGCATGTGGTTTTAGTCTTCACCTATGCCTTATATTTAGTTTCTTGCCCAAGTTATTTGTTGCTGGGCATCATTAGTCTGTCTTCTGCAAAATGTGTGTTGGAGCAGAAAGCTGTGAGTACAAAAGAAGAGGGTTTTTTTTTTTCCTTTTAGGTCTTAGATCCTACCTCTTCTGCTTTGTACTTTAACTTTTAGGCAACTTAGGACTTGTCTATACAATCTAAAAAAACTCCATATTGCCCTGCAGAAAAAGCAAGTTGCAGCAGCTTCGACTTGTCTTGATGGTGGTTTTATCCCCAGCAGCCCCCATAAGCTTCACATCCCAGATGACAGCTGAGGAAGGGAAAAGAAGTTGAGAGAGCCCTCTTTCCCTTTCCTCAGTCCTGTGGGAGCGAGCTGAGAGAGCCCTCTTTCCCTTTCCTCGGTCCCATGGGAGTGAGCTGGCGGGCAGTGCAGAAACTGAGGAACGGGGAAGAGGCCTCTTTTTCCCTCTTCCCCCTTCCTTTGCCCCACGGGCAGGTGGCGGAGAAACTGGATGGGCAGCAGAGGCGGGACAGTGGGGAGGGAACTGGGGAAGGAAGAGGAGGAGGAGGAGAGAGCCCTTCTCCTTTCTCGCCCCTGGAGGTGGTAGCAGCAGTAGCGGGGGTGGTGGTAATGTCAGCTGCCTTCCCCATCCCTGATCGCTCTGGGGAACAAAATGGTGGCTGCAGACTGCTTGCCTTCTAGCAAGCCTCACCCACCCTGTGCTTGTCTGGACAATCAGATTTGCACTTCCTCTCATTTGGGCAAGCAAATCAGATCAACTTGCTTGTCCTAACAAGCAGGAGTTCACCCCATCTAATTGTTTTTTTTTTAAAGATGAGAAAAACTGTGAAGGCTTTTCTGGTGAGTTTTTTTGGCCTTTTTTGCCCCCCTCCTTCACAATAGGGCGAAATCATATGGAATGCCATTAGGACAAGTAGGATCCTCCTCACATTCCATGAGGATGTTTGGACAACCCCTTACTTTTTTAACTTCATCACTTTGCCTTCTGGGAAATGAGTGTTTTGTGAGTAGCCATACCTGCCACAGCAGCTGTTTGGCAAATAGGCACGTTCCCCTCCACCTATGGCCACATTTTTGTGAGAGTGCTCATGCATCCTTCCAAAATTCCACATGTGCCCACTGGTGTAAAAATGAAAAGTTGGGCAGCCCTGGGCTAGCTGTTTTGCCTCCTTCATATCTAATCACATCCATGTGGGAGCTGCTTCTCTGAGCTGCAACCCAGTAGAGCTGAGACTCTACCTTCAATGATGCAACTACATGATTGGGAATAATCACACAGCAGCCCATATTCACTTCTCCCCTCCAACATTCCCTGCTCCCCATCATTGTTCTGCCTGTGATAGCTGCCTCACTTTGCCTCCTGATGGAGCCAGCTCTTCATTATTCCTAAATCAGTATCATTCACATCTCACCTACAGCCTTGTTAGATGGAGACATGGTGCCCATAAGATTATGGCTGGGGGTCATGTAAACAATCTCAAGTGGTTCCAAATGTCTGCATGGGGAGAGAAAGGATGAAAAGTAATCCTCTCTTTTCCTAGTTTTAAACTTATTCATATTTGCAGAACTCCTATAGTATTCTGCTCCAATACGTACAACTAATTCCTTGTCCCTACTTTTTAATTTAACAACCCTGGCTTTGGACTATGATTCTGCAGACCAGAGCAGGTTTGAATCCTTGCTTAGCCATGAAAATCCACTGGATGACCTTGGGCAAGTCATACACTCTCAGCCTCAGGAAACTTTGTGATAGGTTTACTTATGGTCACCATAAGTCAGAAATGACTTGAAGGCACACAACCACAACAACATAAAAAAAGGACAAGAAAAGAAACTGCCTCCAAAAAACCCCCCCCCCAAAAATACCCCCCACACACACACAAGGAATTGTTTATATCATGCATGTATAATTTAGGATAATTTTAGTTAATCTGCAGTCATATTTTAATGCTTAATCTCTACAATCATAAAATCACAAATGTGTTTCCAAATGATTGCTTCAACATTTTAGCAGCTGGAGAGTTACGAAGACTCCCACACTCATGAAGCTGATGAAGGAAATCAAAAGAAGGTGACAGCTTAAAAAAAGAAGAAAGAACTGAGTGTGTGTCTCTCTACTTTGATTTCAGGAAGCAAGGAATAATGAACACCCAAACACAGCTCATATAGCACACTCCTATGCAGACATAAGTTCAGAGGTAGGTGCTCATGGCAGAGAATGTCCTTAGAAACTGAGAGAAAGAGACAACAAAGCTTACTTTCTACCCTTTTAGTTCAGTACTAGCCTTATTACACTGAGTGAGGTGGCAAGCCCACACACCAAATTTGGAGAATGCTATGAAAAGGCATATATTTTTTTCTTTTGGCCATGTTATGAAAAGATAATGAATTGTTAGCTATTTAATGTGTTATTATAGTATGTTTGCTGTTAGTATGGGTAGGGGACAAGCACTTATGGGATTCCCTGCCTCATGTGCCAAAACCAAGTCTAGTTTGCAGTACAGGCAGAGTCTCCCTTATCCAGAATTCTGAAACCGGAGATAATCCAGAATTCAAAATTGTCCACATGGGTGGCTGAGACAGTGACTCCTTTGCTTTCTGATGGTTCAATGTAAACAAACTTTATTTCCTGCACAAAATTATTAAAAATATAATGTATAAAATTAGCTTCAGGTGATGTGTATATGAAACATAAATGAATTAGACTTGGCTCCCATCTCCAAGATATTTCATTATGCAAGTATTCCAAAATCCAAAAAACAACTGAAATACAGAACACTTCTGATCCCAAGAATTTTGGATAAGGGATACTCAAACTGTACTATACATTTTGACTTTAGTGAACATGTTGGAGGGCACCAATTTACTGCTCTGCCTCAGACAGCAAAATGTCTTGGAGCAACCCTGTTTCATTTGTGAGAGTTGGAAATGCTTAGCCTGGAAGAAAGAAGATTAAAAGGTGATGTCCAGTCTTTTAATATCTAAAGGGAAGTCAGTGATATGGAAAAGTGGAATGAGCTTATTTCATGCTGTGCTAGAGGATAGGACCCAAACTAATAGATTCCAATTACAGGAAAGATTATGATTAAACATTAGCAAGAACTTCCCAATGGTAATAGCTGTCTGACAGTGGAACAGACTGCCTTGCAGAGTGGTAGACTTGCCTCTTGTAAACAGAGATCAGATGGTTACCTTTCAAGTGTGCTTTAGAGGTGGATTTCTACACAGGCAGGGGATTGGACTGGATAACTCTTGGGATCCCTTCCGACTCTATAATTTTTATGAACTCTTTTAGGCACATCTCATCTCTCTTTCTGCTTCTGAACAATACAATCACTACAAATATAGTCTGAGGCCATATGTGTACGACAGTTCTATACCAGTTTAAATGTCATGGCTTCCCAGTAGAGCTTTGTGCAAATGCCATCTCAAAATTCTCTACCCTATTTAGAAGCAGAAGAACTGGGAGAATTTCAACTGATTTCTGCAATGTGGGTAGGATATCAAATACTCCCAACCATTAGTAGTGGGAATCACCATTAGTAACGGATGTATCACAACCTCTTCCTTTCATAAGAGTTTGCTTTGCTGTCAGTGAGAAAAGGAAGAAGTGGGAAATGCAGCCTGGCTGCCCTTTTGTATTCTTCACAATGTCCCAGGTACTGCAGGACATAGCGGGAGGGGAGAGGCAGGTGAGAATGAAAGCTATTATTTTTTAAAAAACAGAGGAGAATATTGTGAGAATGGTGGAGCATATTCTGAGAAAACTAGCTATACCCGGTGTAACATACACCATTATCTATACATATAAAATGGCAGACACACACACACACACCACGCCGCCAGGCATGCATGCCCCCGCTGCCAAACTCGTCCCCCGCCAGACACAGCCACCATCGTAAAATTTGCACACCCGCCAGGTGTGGGCCCCCCACAGCCAAATGTGCCCCCTGTCATCAGGCACACCCACCACCACCAAACTCACGCCCCCCACCACAAAACTCACTGCCCACCAGGCGCGTGCCCCCACCACCAAATTTGCCCCCTGCAAAACTCACACCCCTGCCACCAAACTCACCCCCCATCACCAAACTTGCACCCCCTGCACACACACCCCTGCGCTCAGGCACACGCCATGCTACACACACACACCACATCCCCTCTGCCACCACCATGTTTAGAAAGAACTTAAACTTCCACATGGTCCGGCCCCCAGTGTGCTGATTGGCTGCCCAACAGAGCTTTGATTGGTTGGTCGGTATATTAAGCAGCCAGTCAGCACAATGGAAACAGCAACATACCCAAGAGTATTATATATTAAGATTCTACAAAGTGGCCTTCCTTTTCTAAGGGTGATTTAAAAGAAAAAAGAAACCTCTTTGGAAAACAAAACAAAACAAAAAAATCTCCTGAGAAGTTTCAGCTCGGCTCTGCTTCCCCCAAAATCTTGGAGAGTATAGTATGGTAAAATACGAAGAGTTCTTTGTTAGAGATTCCTGGTCCTATTCCAGTGCCCTCAGAAGGGAATGACTGTTAAACTCATTTAAATCTACAGTGTAGACATAATCACCACATTTGAAGAATATTGTCGTTGGAGTCATAAACAGGAAGGAATCTTTATTCAGCCTCTGAATGCTTTCAGTTCAGAGGGTGCCAAGGCCATCTCAGAACACAATAGATTTAGATGATTAACATTCCCACATTTGATAATTGTTATAATCAGCATGCAACAGAATCCACATGGAACCAGCTAGTGCATATTGAGCACCATGGCTCATCAATTCCCCAACACATGCTGATAAAGAGAGAAAAGGTGTGATGAACTTTTTCACACACAAACATATGCCTTATAATATCTGCCACATGGTAACTGGACAAACAGTCACCATGCTCTGGGAAAATGTGTTGTGTGAATGCACTGCTATGTTGCCAAAGAAATTGACCATGTGCAGATTCCTCTTTTTGCACAAGGGGAACACTAATCCTTTTTCTATTGTTGCCAATGGATAAAGCCAACCTGCTTGCCCAAAGATAAGAGGATGGACAAAATGTACCAAATGTACCAAAAAGATTGTATATGTGGTCAGGAACCCACCTGTTTGCTGTTCAGGTCCCCTTCTGCCTCAGGTCCCCTTCTGTTAATAACCCAGACAGTGAGAAAAACACTGTCTATGCTTCTCCCAGGATCTGGCACTAGTTGTTTTCCACAAAGGCTCTCAGTTCATGTTAATACTTTGTGGGGTGGAGTCAAGCTTTGGCCCTTGTGCAAAATATTTTTGCTTTCCTGGCACTTTGTAAGAAGCAAAACCTCAATTTGTCCTTAATTAACAAGCTTTTCTTCTGGCATTGATTTTGCATAAAGCTATTTTCTAGGGGAATCACTTTTTTTTTAGGGAGATTGGAAATCTGTTTCCAGACTTACGCTGATGTCATTTCATGTTACAAGAGAGAGACTTGTTAAACCCCTGTGGCAGTTAATAAAAAGAAAACAAAGTGACAACATTAAACTGCTGTAGGAAACATAAAGTTACACTTAACATTTTTCCCCCTCAAGTTCCTCTCATCTGGCTAAGTTTTAGGGGGTTTTGGAATGATTTAGCTTCGAAAGTCACAAGCAATTCTGATGTGTGCTAAATTTCTGATGTCACATTCTCTAATGAGCCAAGGAACAAGAATCTGAAAACTTTTACCACTTGTAATTATGTGAAAACTACTATTTAATTGCATTAGGTTGGCAAAAGCATTGTATTCCCCTTCACCCCAGCCGAAGTCTGTCCTGCAACTTTATGTGAAAGGCTATTTTCTTCTCCAGTTCCAAGCAAGAACCTTCTTGGCAACTAAAACCAATATCCAGTACAACTTTTCACAGAGCATAATTTTCAACCCTCTTTAAGAATATTTGCATCTCAGTATAACTGCCAAGAAATCCAAGATGCAGCTACTAAGCTGACCTGGCATATTAAATGTTGTAAACTCAAGATTTAGCTACTCAACTGTCCCATTAATGCCCCCCCACACACACACAACTTAACTTTATTTCTCTTAGTTAAGGTCTTTCCTGCCCAATGCAAAAAACAAAAAACAAAAACAAACCTACATATCCACAAGTAGTAAGTTTCCTTTCCCAAGAAAGAATTTTAGGCAAGAGTCTGTTTTAAAACCCCATATAAACCTGACTTTTGTCTTGAGGGAGAATATACGGTAGATGTTCTTTCACTTACATGCTAGCTAAAGGTTCAGAGTAGCAGAAAAAGTGCTATCTCTAAGAGTTCCTTTCACCTTTCCTGGAATCACAAGTTTGTTTGACACTTTTGGTCCAGGATACATTCAGGGTGTGCTTATTTTTCCTATGTATTTTTCTTTAAAAATGAAAGATTAAGTACCTAGAAAGGGAAGTCAGTTGTACTTCAGTACCAATCTGTAGTTCCAGCAAGGGGAAAGAAAGGAGGTGATTTGTGGGCATTCCACCTGTTTAAGAAACAATCTGTGCTGAGTGGGGGAAATGCCGCTCTGCTCATTTTGGGTCTTGAGCAAGAAGAAAGGTGGATATAAATTAAGCAAACAAACAAATAAACCAACCTGTGTATTATTTCCAGCTCAGAAGAACTCTAGACAGAAGCCAGGAACATTATCAGGGAGGAATGCAAAGAGAAACTATTTGTAGCCAAAAATAGAAGACTCAGTGGATGACAGATGAAACTCTTCAAGCAGTTAAGGACAGATGAAAAGCAAAACAAAAAGGTGACAGACTCAGAACCCTGAATGCAACTCTTCAGTGACTTCTGCTCAGGGACAAGAAGAACTACTATAATAATCAATGCAGAGAAACAGAAAGTGACAACAACAACAAAGGAAGAACGAGAGACTTCTTCCACAAGATCCAAGAAATCAAAAGAAAACTTAAACTAAGAGTGGAGATGCTCTCCCACCAGCAGAGGAACACATTATATGACTTCTCTCTCTGGCTTTTTTTCCCAAACAAAGATTCAGGAATGACTCATCCTGCACTTTCTGCAAGCGTGCTGATGACTAAAAAGGCCAATCTGGGATAAACAAGTCCGGTTGCAGAAAGCACAGCAGAAGGTCTCCTTGGGTGATGTTTCTGGGTTGTGATTCTTTCTGTGTTGTCGTTTCTCTTCAAGACTTGTTTGGTGTGAGTTCTCAAATAAGGCTGCAGCATTGTGGATAGTGCATCTCCATGCCTCCCGATGTGACCAAGTAGAAATAAAATATCAATGGAAACAATATATGGAATATATAAAAGAGATGAAAGGGTGACAGATTCATTCAGGGAAGAACCACATGAAGATAAACCTCCAATTTTAGAAAATGAAGTAAAAGCTGCACTCAGAACACTTGGAATAAATAAATCACCAGGAACAGATACCAAAAAAGCTGCTTCAAGCTAGAGACACAGAATCTTCTCTAGTTCTAACATCTTTCAACAAATAGAGAAAACAAAGCAACAGCCCACAGATGTGAAATGCTCAATCTACATTCTAATCCCCAAGAAAGAGGACACCAGGGATTACAGTAACATAGCAACCCAGGACCATTGTATTGATTTCCAATGTGAACAAAACCATGGTCAAAATTCTACAACAAAGACTTTTACCATATCTGGAGTAAGAAATCCCAGATGCCCAAGCTGGGTTCAGGAAAGGAAGAGACACTAGAGATCATACTACAGACACATGTTGGATAATGGAGAACACAAAAGAATTTCAGAAAGAAATTTAGCCTATGTTTTATAGATTATAGCAAAACCTTTCATTGTATAGATCATGAAAAACTATGGATTGCTCTTTTTAAAAAACTGGTGTCCCACAACATTTGATTGTCCTGATGTGTAACCTATACTCAGGACAAGAGGCTACAGTTAGGACAGAGTACAGAAAAACAGAATGGTTTCCAAATGGCAAGGGGGTCAGGCAAGGCTGTATTTTATCATCCTGTCTCTTTAACTTGTATGCTAAACAAACCGTATATAAAGTAGGATTCGACTCCAAGGAAGGAGGCGAACATCAACAAGTTAAGATATGCAGATTACACCATATGACTAGCATAAAATGGCAAAGACTTGGAATGGAAGGAATTCAAGTAAGAAAGTGCAAAGGCAGGTTTATAGATGAATAAATTTAAGTAGACAATGACGACACTGAAAGAGTTCAAGATTTTCCATACCAGATCGGAATGGAGATTTGAGTCAAGAAATAAGAAGATGATGACTAGGACTTGGAAGGACAGCAATGAGAGAACTAGAGAAGATCCTGAAGTGTAAAGATATATCATGGAATACTAACGTTAGGGATGTCCATGGCATGGTATTTCCCATTCTGTGTGAAAGCTGAACAGTGAAGAAAGCTGATAGGAAGAAACTCAACTCATTTGAAACGTGCTGGAGAAGAGCTTGACAGATACTGTGGACTGTTAAAATGACATATCAATGGGCCCTAGAGCAAATCAAGCCTGAATTCTCCCTAGAAGCCAAAATGACTAAACTGAGACTGTTGTACTTTGGCCATATTATGAAAAGACATGACTCACTAGAAAAAACTATCATGTTTGGTAAGGTAGAAGGCAGTAGGAAAAGAGGAAGACTGAATTCCAGATGGATGGATTCAATCAAGGAATCCACACCCCTGTTGAGGAGGGCTGTTGATGGTAGGGTGACTTGGAGGTCTCTTGTTCATGGGGTCCCTGTTCGAAGTTAACTAGATGGCAGTTGACAACAACATCCTTTCTCCTTGAACTTGCCATCTTCAGAGGTCCTTGGCTTCGTTTTCTTTCCTTGTACAGTACTTTCATCTCTTCTTGAACTATGTGCACTACTTAGGAGTGCGGTGGAGTCTCCATCTCTGGAGGTTTTTAAACAGAGCCTAGATGGCCATCTGTTGGGAATGCTTTGATTGGATACTCCTGCATAGGAGGGGGTTGGATTAGATGGTCCTTGTGGTCTCTTCCACCTCTATGATTCTATGAACTATCTCCTCAGTCCCCCTCACATAAACACATGTGGGGGAGTGATATTTGGGAGAGCAGAGTAACTTGAAACAACCTTCCTGAACTTCCAGAACGTGGTTTTCAACATTAAGGTTTATTCTAAGTGTTCCTGAGTATGTGCTGAGTATTTGGACTGGTGCCACTAATCATTCCAGGTGATTTCCAAGCAGTAAGAAAGCTGGTTTCCCTCATTTTAGAATACGGAGGGCGGGAAGGACAGGAAACCGGGGACCAGACTTCAGTGGGAAAATGTTAGAAACCTCGAGCCGCCTCCTTGGCCCCACATGCAAGCTATTCAGATCCGTATTTCATAAGCCGGAGAATTAACGACCCGCTGCCTCTCCCTTGGCCGAGCGCAGTAATTTCCACCCGGAGCTCTAAATTGACGGGGAAAGAGTGCGAGGGGCAAGTGAGGTTAAAAAAGAAAAGGAAAAAGATGGGGCCCGGCGCCTCAGGAAGAGGTCTCGGCTTACCCAATAAGCAGAAAAACGCGGGAGGGGGAGAGGAGCCCACACACACACACACCGCCTCAGAAATAAGATTTTTACCCCCCCCCCAGCGTTCCTCTCCGCTTCATGCCGAGACGGCTCCCCCTCAAGGAAACAACGCGCGTGTGAACAAGTTGCCGGGAGCGGCCAAACGGGGTCGTTCCGTGGCATTCGGTGGCTCCGCCGCCCACGGCGCTGGCTTGGCGCGGTCCTTCGAAAGTCGTTCCTCCCCCCCCTCTCCCTCACACACACACACCGACAGAGCCCCCACACCGCCCGCCTGGATGCCTCTTACCCCTGTAACTGTTTCCGGGCTTGTAGGATTCCGGGTCGCCTTCCACGCGGAGGCTGAATTCGTTATAGCCTTCCCGCCGGGTGCCCTGGGCTCGCAGGATCCGGCTGCAGTAGCCCTCGGACTTGGCGGCTCGCTCCAAGGTCTCGTCCGGGAACGACGACGACGACGACGCGAAGGCCACCGCCACCGCCACCGCGGCGGGGAAAGCCCACGCCAGTAGCCGCTGCACGGCTTGCCAGGAGCCGGCCCGAGAGCCGGGGAGCTCCATCCTGGGCGCCTCGGGATCCCCCCCGCGCCGCCTCCCACCCGGCAGCAACTTTCCAAGGGGCGCCGCGGCGGCTGAGGAAATAAGGCGGGGGGGGGCAGAGCGCGGGCTTCTCGGGCGGCCGCTTCAGCAGTGAGGCGGAGGAGGAGGAGAAGCAGGAGAAGAATTGGGAAGGAAAACAAGGCACCAGGACAGGTTGCGAGGCATGGCTGGGCGAAGACCCCCCCTTCCTCCTCCTCCTCCCTCCCCTCCCAAAAAAACTAACCAGCGCAGCCCTTGATTCTGTCGGAGAGCCCACGAAGGGTTTTTCCCCTCCCCTCCCCTCCGCCTGTGGGGAAGGTTGTGAAACTGAAAGAGAGCCAGAGAGAGAGAAAGGGAGGGAGGGAGGAAAGGGGGAGGCGAGGCGAGGCGCTGGGCTCGGGTGTGCGCCGACGGGGAGGGGGGGACCCGCTCGAGCTCCGAAGGGCCCGGGGAGCCGCCGCCGCCGCTGCGAAGGGAAGCGGGAGGGCGCTGCCCACGATCCGGAGCGAAGCGCGGCTTTGGCTTCCTGGCGCCCTTGTGAGTCGCAGCTCGGGGATGGGGTTGCCTTAGGCAGGCTGGATTCTCGTGGGGGGGGTCAGAGGTGGGGGGGGAGAGAAGACACCACGTTGTCGTCTCCAAGACTCTGTGTGTGTGTGTGTGTGTGTTTGAAGAGGGAAATGAAGCCTCGAAGGGAAAATGAGCCTTGGAATGAATCGCTTGGAATTCCTGACCAAAAGTCTATAGTAACTCTTCTGTTGTGGCGAAAGAGGGGCAGGCGAGAAGGTTCGGACTGAAACGCTCGCATTTCTTACACACACACACACACACACACACTCATTGAGACCAGACTTTGCAAACACTCATTGCGACCAGACTTTGCAAACTGGCCGATGGGAAGGAGGCATATCCCCAGCGGGCAATAGATGGAGATGACCCAGTGATAAACCTACAGTTATGAGACCCCCCCACTTCCACTTACACACACACACACACACACACACGCAGCTTCCCTGGGTGGAAGTTTCTGAAGAGCAAACTTGAGCAGCATAGAGAGAGGATCTGTAGGGAACCGCAGGCAGGAGATGCCTGGAGGGAGCAGCACTCCGAAGCTATACCTGTTTACTCGAAAGCTAGCCCCACGGCGCGATCGATGGGTTTTCAGCGGCAGAAAGGAATGACTTTAAAGTACTGAGATGGCACGCCATCCTTGGGTTCTCTGGGATACTTTATAAACACAATACTGTAGCTTCACTTTAAAAAAAACAACGGCAAGTTTAAATCGAAAACAACAACGGATTTTATAACCGAATGCAGCGCGCGCGCACACAAATGCACTAGTGCAAGACTTGCTTAAAGAAAAGTTCAGGAGATGAAAATCAGAAGTTCTGGAAGATGAAAATCCTTATACGCTGGCAACCTCATGATGTCATAGGGTTCTCTTAGGGAAAGAATTCTCAGAGGTGGTTTTGCAGGTTCCATCCTCTGAAATATAGCCTCCAGCACCTGGTATGCGTTGGGGGTCTCCCATCCCAGTACTAAACAGGGCTGACCTCTGCTTAGCTTCCAAGATCAGACAGGATCTGGTGCCTTTAGGGTAATTAAGCCAGGGCTGAAATCTTTACATCCTAAATAAATAAATAAATAAATACAAGATTGATTCAAATGCATGGAGAACTACAACAAATTTAGTCTTCTATTCACTCCCACATAAATTAAATGAAAATCCTATTACATAATTCAAAGTGGACATGGCATATTTCCTACTCCACAGCCATCTGGGGCTCCAATTTTCTTGGGTCCTCTTTTTTAAAAAAAAACTATATCTTACAAGTGCAACCTTCCTTAAGGTTTTCCCACACACTGGGTCAAACTAATAATTGAAAGGGGTTGCAAGACAACACTGATGCACAGGGGTGCAAAAGTTGTCACATGGCCTCACTAGGGTTTCTCAGTGTGTGGTTTCAAAAGGTCTGTGAGCATCAGAGCAGAGGGTGACTAGTGACTGGCTGGGGAGGAAATCTGAAGATTGTGTCAATATAAGAGTCAGACACCTGCAATTGGATTAAAACGGGCCATGATTTTAGTTGCATAACCATTACATAATCTGAAGGTGAGGAGAAGAGACCTGTGTCTGCAGAGCTGGTCCACCCACCCTTGTATGTGTATGTGTATTATATATGTGTGTGTGTGTGTGTGTGTGCCTTCAAGTTGTCTGTTGACTTATGGCAACCCCATGAATGCCATAGGGTTTTCATAAGCAAGGAGTTCTCAGAGGTGGTTTTCCAAGTCCCTTCCTCTGAAATATAGCCTACAGCCCCTAGTATTCATTGGTGGACTCCCATCTAAGTCCTAACCAAGGCTTTCACTGTTTAGCTTCCAAGAGCAGATGGAATCTGGTGCCTTTAGGGTATTTAGGCCCTTACATGTCCTCTGTGTGGTGGATCAGCCTGTCATCTGTCATCCAAGCCTTCTATTTCCTGTTTATGGGAGAAAGGGCTAGCCCCAACAGGCTGGCCCACATTGCCCAAATATGTAAACCAGCTCCAAAGGTCCTCCCCCTCCCCTGCCTATGTCTATATTCCAAAACATTTTAGTGTTCAGATATCCCCTTACTCACCTTACTCCCTGCCAATTGTAACAAAAGATATAACATCCAGAACATTGTTCAATTATATTTAATAACACTTATACTAATATGTCCTAACATTATCCCACAGGGAATACATTATCCCACATTAGCCCGCAGGGAAGACAAAAAACATTGTACAATGACCTGGAAAAAAATCCTTTCCAGCCCCCAAGGGCAACCAGCAATAGCCCAGGGATACTCAAATTGAAGCAGTGGGTGGGTGCGAGAAAGCCAGCTGCCCAAAGAGGTTGGGCCTAGCTGAACAGGCCAATATATAGCCTGCTCAAGTGAGACTAACCTGTCTTGCAAGATCACACCATTTCTGAAATCTCACAATGGCTGCATACTGCAGCCATTGCAATGTTTCCTCCCCCATATGTAGAGTGCCTGCCCAAGCCACCAACTACAGTGGACCCCCTTCTCTTGAGGTATGTAGAAGGGAGCAATTTGAGGAGGCCCAGGTAAATTATGTATGGGCTGGAAGATTTCATGGATCTGTGAAAGTTGTTGCATCTGGCAGTTTCTGATGTGTTGGGATGGGGCTGATTTGGTGGAACACTCCACAGCTCCTTCTGTGACACAAAATAGCTGATTAATTAAATTTCAATAGTTTATTTTCATTGTTTATTATGGTGTTCTATGGTGTCTGGAACCATTTTTGTACTGTTTTTAATACCTGTTTTTAATGTGAACCACTTAGAGATGTCATGATAGCAAATAATATACAGGGGGCCCTCGGTATCTGCTGGAGTTTGGTTCCAGAACCAAAATCTGTGGATGTTCGAGTCCCATTATACAATGGGCATAGTAAAGTGGTGTCTCTTATATAAACATGTAGGAGTAATGAGTCTAAAAATAAAAATGTATTAAAAATTCCAGGGATCTAGCCCTTTTTAAAAAGCAGTAAAATTATATCTTCTTTAAAAGGAGTTAAAAATCATTTACTTTCAAATTCATGCAGAGTGCCACTTAAGAATGCAGACTGACAAGCTCAATTAACATTTAAAAGTGTATTCAGAGGTCTGTGGGCTGTTCTGATCACCCATTGAATTAGACTCATTACAAAAACAAAGGAGTCAGTTTAAAATGCAAATCAAAAGTTTACTGAAGGTATATCAATCTCAATCTACATACTAAAACAAACATTTAAAAGAGTGTTCCTAACTAACTAGGAGGATTTAGGGTAGAAAGACTCACCCAGCCCTTTAGTGGTAAGAGGCTGTATGGTGAACATCATGGCATAGCCTCATAGCAGCAGCATGGCTAGGACATCATGGCAAGGACAAAGATGAAGATAAGATGGCAATGGGAAGATGGCTACAGCTGCATGGAGACTCTAACTTAAAAGAGTCTCCCAAAGAGCAATAAAATTTAAATTAGGTCATGTGTTGAATGACCCAGCACTCCAGTTGGCTAGAAGTGCCCAGTGAAATAAGAGAAAGGGAGTCTGGGAGAACAGAAGCATGCAGGGGAAAAAAACCCTAGACTTATCTTAGGATGTGAATGAGGTACACAAGATTGCTTTTACATTACAATTAATTATTTCCCCACATACTACAAAACTGTTGCCAGCCCAGTCATAGCCCAGTCAGCCCTGGAAGCCATGTCCTATGAGGAGCATCTTAGGGAGCTGGGCATGTTTAGTCTGGAGAAGAGAAGGTTGAGAAGTGACATGATAGCCATGTTTAAATATTTGAAGGGGTGTCATACTAAAGATGGAGTAAACTTGTTTTCTGCTGCTCCAGGGACTAGGACACGGAGCAATGGGTTCAAACTACAGGAAAAGAGATTCCACCTAAACATTAGGAAGAACTTCCTGACAGTAAGAGCTGTTCAGAAGTAGAATACACTGCCTCGTAGTGTGGTGGAGTCTCCTTCTTTGGAGGTTTATAAACAGAGGCTGGATGGCCATCTGTCGGGAATGATTTGATTTTGTATTCCTGCATGGCTGGGGGTAGACTAGATTACCCTTGTGGGATTCCAACACAGATTCCAACTCTGTGATTCTACAACCAATAGGAAAGCACCATCATGTCCTTTTCCTTGGGCAGTCAAATGTTTTTGCCCAGCCCTATAGTAGCCTGCTGTATTCATAGTTATGATGGTGAGACCTCCAAAAACCCAATTTTAACCATTTTAACCCCATTCTTTGAGTGCACACATGAGTGAAGTGGGGATTCAAGAGTATGAGAATGTGAGAGGAGCCAATCTGGTTCAGCATTCTGTTCACATAGTAGCCAACCAGTTGTCCATAGGAAGCCCATAAGCCAAATGTGAGTACAACAGTGCCAGTCTTGCAAATAATATACAGAGTTCCCTATTAACTAATATAGAAACACATAGGTCTCCTCCCCAATCCCGTATCTGCAGGGGATATGTTCCCAGACTTACCAAGGATATATGAAACCATGGATAAATGTGAACCCTATTTAAACTAATGACTTCTTGCCCAACATCTGGGGAAAGCATGCCATAGAAGTATGCTGGAGGATGTAGAAAACGCCTAAAGAAGATATTTTTTTTTTCCAGATCTGGATTCAATGAAACCATGGATAGCAGTCCTGTGGATATGGGGGTTGACCTGTACTGTCACTGCTACTGGTGGGACTATATGTTCATAATGACTAGTAAACACTGATGGCCACATCCACCATGAATTTGCCCAATTCCTTTGTCCAGATCAGTGGCCATTATCACTTATTAGAGGCATCAGTCCCACAGTTTAACTACCGTACTTGGCAAGTGTGCAGAATTTCTTGGCAGACTGGTTGATGCTGCAAGGGTTCCTTGAAAGTTCACAGTGTTGCAAACCTCTTTTCGTGGTTTTAATATAGTGTAATTAGGCCTAAATCCAGTTGTCAGTCACAATTTGGGTAGACCCACTGAATTAGCAGAATTTGCATAAGTGTTGACTAACCATTCAGCACTTGATTCATAGCAATTGATTCTATTAGTCTACTCTGGGTGGAGCTGGTCATTGGATTTAGGCCAAGGGAATTGTGTTCTTTGGCATTGTTTTGGTATCTGTTTCTGTGTATATGTACATGTAGTACAGTAAACCACTAATGACTGAGCAATGAACCAACATGTATTTAAGAAATAGGGAACTAATACAGAATCTAAAGAAAAAATATTTTAAAGCCATTTGCTTTACATATCAAAACAAATAATGTTTCAGAGCCAGCATAGTATAATGGTTTGAGCAGAACCAACAAAAGTTACATTTTTGGACTATACCTTCCAGAATGGGATTTTGAGAGTTGTAGTCCAAAAAGGAACTTTTCCAGCTGCTGGGTTAGAATGTTGGAATAGGAAGTTCCAAGTTCTACTCACCATTCAGTCATGGCACTAGCTGCCCTTGGGCCAGGTCTATTCTTGCAGCTTGGTTTTGTTGTGAAGATAAGCGGAGGTGGGGGAGAATCACATGCACAACCAGGAACGCATTGAAGAAAGAGTCAGGATATAATTAAATAGAACAATAAATAATAGTTTGGGTTCTGCCTATGAAGAGATTACTCTGAGTCTTGGAAATAAAATGAAAAATTAACTGGTCTGGGATTTGTTTATTATGGTCCAAACCCAGCAGGAAATCTGGGATCCTTTCACACTACTCAATTATAGCACTAGGATCCCATTTTAATTGGCATTACTGCATCCTATGGAATCCTAGGATTTGTAGTTTGGTGAGACACTAGAAGAGCAATGGCTAAGATGTCTAAATACCCTTCTCTAAAATGCAAATCACATGATTCTATAGGTTGCACCCATGGCAGGTAAAGTGACATACAGCATAGCACTATAAACGTGTAGTGTGACAGGGGCCTAGGTTGCTTTCCAACTAGCTGTTTTATTTAGAATAGACATAATTAGTTTTCTTAGTTTTTAGAGACTCTAGACAATGTTGTCACAAGTCTTTGTATTTCAATGTTATATTGCTGCTTTTCTGCAGACTTTATTTGTGGCTCATCATCATCACCTTGAAAGGAACTTTTTTTTTGCATGATAACTCACCTTGTGGTATCTGATGCTGAGGACTCAGACCAGGAAAAGCCTAGAGCTCCAGATTAGATTGTGCTCTCCAGAGCCAGAACAATAAAGAGCAGGCCAAGGCAAGGCAGCTATTTGGACA
This sequence comes from Gambelia wislizenii, assembly GCA_030847615.1. Classification (NCBI taxonomy): domain Eukaryota; kingdom Metazoa; phylum Chordata; class Lepidosauria; order Squamata; family Crotaphytidae; genus Gambelia; species Gambelia wislizenii. The sequence goes on from JAUMIR010000001.1 coordinate 373,113,584, forward strand.
ATGAGCCCTTACTTCAATCACAGCAGGTGGATGCTGAGAAGAGACCTCTTTGTACAACAATGGCAAGCCAAATAGGAGCAGAGGTCTATCCAACACCTTATGCACTAATTTAAATACCGGATACCAAGCAGTGACCTGGCTGTCAAGCTTAGGCATGGAAAGAATATTCTTTTTTAAAATGGTTGAAAGACATTGGTTTTTTTAAGTGTCAAGAGACCCTGATGAAAAGAATCCTGGACTGACAAGATTCTTCACAGTTTATTCAGTGCAAAATTCAGATGTGGTTGTTTTGTGTAGAAAACAATAGTAGATAGCCATGTTTAAATATTTGAAAGGATGGCATACTGAGGATGGAGCAAGCTTGTTTTCTGCTGCTCCAGAGACTAGGACACAGAGCAATGGTTTCAAACTACAGGAAAAGAGATTCCACCTAAACATTAGGAAGAACTTCCTGACAGTAAGAGCTGTTTGGAAGGGGAATACACTGCCTTGTAGTGTGGTTGAATCTTCTCCTTTGGAGGTTTTTAAGCAGAGACTGGATGGCCATCTGTCCGGAATGATTTGATTGTGTATTCCTGCATGGCAGGGGGTTGGATTTGATGGTCCTTGAGGTCTCTTCCAACTCTATGATTCTATGAGAACAGCACTTCCTGCACAGGAAAAGTATTTTCTATGATGAAAATGCTATTTCTACACAAAAATATTATTTCCTATGCAGAAAAAGCTGTTTAAAGCATTTTCTGCACTATTTTCTGCATGGAAAATGCTGTTTCCAATCACATGCAAATTTTGCACAGAATGAGTCCCAAGTTGCAAATAGTCGTTGAAAACTGTGGTTTTTGAAGACTTTCTCACAGTAGGGAGAAAAAGGATTTGCTAAAATTACTTACTGCTTCCTTTGAGAAGAAACTGAGTGAAGAATTATATCCCTAGTGAAGGTCAGGTCATTATAAATCTTCCAGCAGCAGAGGAGAATCTTTGTTGGAGACAACTGATTGACAACCTTGCATGTGTATGACTTTCTTGAATTCCTGACCCCTTTGACTACCTATATCAGTATACAATGTTTCTCTTCAGTTCCTTGGCTTTGTTCTTCCCAACTGTTTGTTTCTTGTCAGCAACTTTGGAACTTTAATGTACCTCTCCTCCTTCTGACTCTTCTGTGACTTCCTTGGCATTTACTGTTCTAAGCACAAGGTACAGCCGGTCCAGTATCAAAACACAACTGAAGGTTTTTTCAAACTGTGCCTATAATTAATGGCTTCTTTTGTGTCCTTTTTCTTTTCATGTGGCTTCTGTTTATAATTTGTCCTTGGTCAGTCATGTAACTTTGGCAGTCCTAAACTGACATTTAATGAGTGAGTTCCTGTTCCCTAGAGAGCAGTGACAGCTGGTTGCTTCCCTTCTGAAGGGGTAGTAATCTGGTCCAGGTTTAACTTTAAATTAAAAGGGCCTGTCCAAGGTGCTGGCACTAGTTTGGGGGATAGGAATCAGAACCTTGGATAGAACTTTTAACTTTAAGTCTCAATCCTGGAGCAAATCTGTTGCCCCACAGACATGGAAGCCATTGGCCAACATTGTTGGGGAAGCTTTAATCATGGTTTTCCATTTCCTAATTAAAGTTAACACTCTTTTTTTCTTTGTTATGAATCTTGGCTGACATTCTGTTAGTGACTTATGCAGGAGTATGTCCAACTCACACATGCCTAAGTATTTTTTTTAATTGTTGTGCAGGTTTGAATTCTCTACCAACCTCGCATAATGATTAAACTCATCCCCAAACCCTCTCCTTCATCCCCCCCAAACTTCTTCCCCCCAAACCCCCCTTTCAAGCTGCTCCAGCCCTCTTCCCAAAACAGGATCATTTACTAGCCAGTGGAGAGCAGGGGAGTGGCAGAGAAACATTCAACATCTTATAAACTGGCCACACAGCACTGGCATCATCCTCCAACACTTTTGGTGCTCTTCTGGGAGGTCCTGGACAATGCCTCATCACTGTCTATATAAGAAGAAATGTAGCCAGATGCTTCTCTGCCACTCTTCCACTCTCTCCCCAGCCAATATATTACCATCTTGGAAGGGGTGGCTATAGCAGCTAAAAAATGGGATTTTGAGATAAGAATTGAGACACTTCTACTTGCATGGAACTTTACAATCCACCTCTTGATCCAAGATGTTGGCCTACAACATGGAAAATCATACTTATTTAAAAAAATAATATATTTGCACAAAAAATAATCCAAGTGAGAGAAGGCTCAGGCCTGCTCTTGCAAGCTGAATTAGAAAGCAACATCAACAGTTAGGTGACCCCAGCAATCCTTTTTCTGTGTCATGGGATAGGGTAGGTTATGACACTAAAGCCTGTCTGGAAGAAATGGCTTTGAATACTCAATATCAAGACTGGGAAACTAGTGGCCTTCTCAATACTGTTGTACTGCAAGTCCTATCAGCCCTAATCAGCATAGACAATGCTGGTAGCTGAAATCCTGTAACATCTGGAATACCTAACAGATTCAGATTTTATTCTAAAATGCATACAATGTTACAATTAGGATGTATGGTAAAAGGTCTGGAGAGCATGCTCTATGAGGAGCTACTTATGGAGCGCAGTATGTTTAGCTTGGAGAACAGAAAGTTAAGATGTGCTATGACTGCCATATTTAAATATTTTAAAAGATGTCATATTGAAGATGGAGCAAGATTATTTTCTGCTGCTCCAGAGACTAGGACATGGCGCAATGGACTCACACTACAAGAAAAGAGATTCCATCTAAATATTAGGAAGTATTTTCTGATGGTAAGAGCTGATTAACAGTGGGATACACTGCCTCAGAGTGTGGTGGAGTCTCCTTCTTTGGAGGTATTTTAAGAGAGGCTGGATGGCTATCTGTCGGGAATGATTTGATTGTGTATTCCTGCATGGCAGGGGGTTGGACTGGGTGGCCCTTGTGGTCTCTTCCAACTCTATGATTCTATGATAGGATGGCCCTGAAGACTCAGCACTGATCACTTACCCTTATTGATCCACATAAGAAATGGTAGAATCAGGTGATTCTTTACTCCATGTCATGGAGCTTGCATTTTATGATGTGAATGTGATTTCAGAGCAATCTATACCTATATTAGTAATAGATCTCTGTACACACACAGCTCAATGACACCAACACCATAAGCATAGTGCAATGGGAATGGATAGGAAATGGACTGAGTGTGTGCAATAGCTGTATGATATTTCAGTATATGCATGTCTTATTGAAAAACCAACATGGTGTAGTGTCAGACTAGGTCTCCAGGAGATCAGGGTTCAAATGTCCACTTGGCCATTAAAACCCACTAAGTGATCTTGGGAAAGTCACACTCTCTCAGCCTGAGAGGAAAGCAATGGCAACACCCCTCTGAAGAAATATTTCCAAGAAAACCCTGTGGTAGGATCACCATATGTTGGAAACAAATTGAAGGCACACAACACACATACATGTGTCTGTTGTTTAGCCCATGGGGAAAACAGTGGTATAGTAAAGAGGTGGCTGAGTAATCACCTCAGTGGAGTTCCCTGATCTACCCCAAGGATCTGCATTTTAGGAACAGTGCTCTTTAGCTTATTTTTAAATTAACCAGAGTCAGGGATAAAGAACAAGATAAGCAAATGTGCAGGAGGGGGCAAGTGATCTGGGTCAGGAGGACTGAAATTCCCAAGTAGACTGCAAACAGTTTTAGAAGAAACTCTCCAAACTAGGTGACCAGGTAACAAAAGGGCCTTGTAAAGAAGTGTGAAATGACACACATTGTGGCAAAATGAGAATATAACTTTGTGTCTATGCTGAGGAATGAACTTTCTGTGATTATGTGCTAGGTAGTTCATCAAAATCATCAAATCAGTGTGTAGCCCCAAAGAAAAAAGGAAAGCGACTGAAAATAAAAATTGTTTGGATCACCATGCGTTTTGCAACACTTGGAAAAGTAACCTTTGGACTACATCTCCCAGAATCCTCTTGCACTCTGGGAGTTTAACTTCAGAAAAATAAACAGAAAGGGTCCCCTCCCCCAGCCAAATTATTCAACCCTCTTTTAATATGTGAATGGGTCATGTTGCTGTTTAAAACAAACACATGATATGCTCACAGGGAAAACAAAGTAACCACTCAAGACTTTGGAAGACAATGGCCAATTCTATTTGATTTTTGCCCCTTCTCCTGCTTCAGAATTGGACTCACATCCATGATACGGCTTGATAGACCAATCAGCGGTTTTGACCCTGATCCATAACTTCACAGTTGCACTGTCCATGGCAAGAACTTTGTGCTCGGCTTAGCAAATATTTGAAATGGCAGTGTTCTATCTCTGTGGTAATATGCATGTTCAATAAAAGGAACAAAACAAAACTAATTAAATGTGACTTAATTCACTATCATCCCCTCTCTCATCAGAAATGCATTAGTAGGTAGAATATAAAAATGCAGTTTCATTTATTTGAATGGCTTGAGGGATATCTGAACCTGGGACAAACAGGATCCTCATGTCTACCAGATGAGAGTGGCAAAGAGCTACTTGAGAACTCAGCAGTGACTGTGGATAACTTAAAGACTTAGATTAAAAAGTTTCAAGGGATGTCAATTATGCAGGTTCATCTTAATTTATTTCACTGTAAGTCTCACAGAATTCAATCTGATGTAGTTCTCATTCACACTGCAGAATGATGGCACTTTGATCCCTCTTTAACTGCCATGGTGTCCTCTTATGGAATCCTTGGATTTATAGTTTTGTGAGATGTTTGGAATTCTGGGCCAGAGCTCTCTAGTGCCTTACTAAAGTACAAATCCCAGTGATTCCGTAGGATGCAGCCATGGCAGTTAAAGAAGTATCAAAGTCCTTTAATTGTGTAGTGTGGATGACACTTTACTCATAAGTGCATGCACATAGAAGATTGTGACCTCATTGTATCCGCCTGTTTTGCTTCTTTGCATTGCTCTGACCTATTCCTTTTGCTGTTCCCATCATGCTCTCCCTTGTTTAAAAGCTGAACTGCAACAAATATTCCTGCACAGTACAGTATATCTTGTCAGAAGTGCACGCTTTAACTTAGCAATTGATACAAATAAATTAACTTGCATTGCCTGCAGCCACAAAATGAGTAATTTCTGTAGTAGAGACATTACAGAATACCAGCAATGTCATTAAGCGTGGGCATCCTTAGGGTTTTCTATTTGTTCTACCAATTAGAGTCTGTTTGCCTAAAGTGTCTGGTGTGATGCATCAGCCTAAGACAAATGCAAACTGATACATTCACCATGGATGGCTAGATTTAACAATGAAGGCTTGGCACCTTTCAGACTGTGGAACTGCTCTCCTCTTATCCATGTCTCATGAGGCTCCAAGTGTCACTGCTGCCGATCCTGGCAAGGATCAATAGTAGGGCAGGGGAAGTATGGAGTGTAGAAACGGGGGAATGAAGGCATTGTCCCTCCAAATAAAAATTGTGGCACCTCCAGGTGATTTTTTTTTTTCAGTCTCCAAATTTCTAGGATTGCACTTGAGCAGAAATACAGTTTAGGCTTCTAAAGAAAAAGATATGTTAGAATCCTGCAAAGCCCATTCACTACCAACAAACTTACTAAAAAGGCAGGCAGGCCTTTCCTAATTAGATCCCGGCCTCAGGGGATCCTGGCCTCTTTTGGTCCGCTGGCTATTTATTGTATTTATTTTTTTTAAGGTGATTTTAGACAGTTGCTTTTAATTTATATTTGTTTAATATTTTTTATGGGGGAGGGTGGGGGTGGGGGGTGTTTAGGGATTTTTATCTGTATTGTATTTCAATTTTTGTAAGCCGCCCCGATTGTTTTAACAGAGGGGTGGGGTATAAATAAATATCATCATCATCATCATCATCATCATCATCATCAATGTACCTATACAAGGAAGCTTTTCCCTGAATATCACTTTGCATGCAGTAGGACTCATCTTTGGCACATTGGCAGCAGTGAGTGAAAATTCATTTTTAGCTCTGACACATGTGATGACATCATAGAGCCATTCAGCACTTCATCAGAGAAAAGCAAAGGTAGTCATTGTGGCTTTTGAAAGTAACATATTTGAAGGTACTTCAAGTGGAGAGTTTTTCTGCAAGTTATCAGAGCAATGATGGCTCATTAGAATCATAGAATCATAGAGTTGGAAGAGACCTCAAGGGCCATCCAGTCCAACCCCCTGCCATGCAGGAATACACAATCAAATCATTCGTGACAGATGGACGTCCAGCCTCTGTTCAAAAACCTCCAAAGAAGGAGACTCCATCACACTACGAGGCAGTGTATTCCATTTCCAAACAGCTCTTACTGTCAGGATGTTCCTCCTAATGTTTAGGTGTGATCTCTTTTCCTGTAATTTGAACCCATTGCTCCGTGTCCTAGTCTCTGGAGCAGCAGAAAACAAGCTTGCCCCATCCTCAGTATGACATCCCTTCAAATATTTAAACAGGGCTATCATGTCCCCTCTCAACCTTCTCTTCTCCAGACTAAACATGCCAACTGCCTAAACCTCTCCTCATAGGGCATTGTTTCCAGACCACCCGCTATCCTTGTTGCCCTCCTCTGGACATGTTCCAGCTTCTCAATATCCTTCCTGAATTGTGGTGCCCAGAACTGGACACAGTATTCCAGGTGAGGACTGACCAAAGTAGAATACAGTGGCACTATTACTTCCCTTTGATCTAGACACTATACTCCTATTAATGCAACCTAGAATCACATTGGCTTTTTTAGCTGCTGCATCGCACTGCTGACTCATGTTCAGCTTGTGTTCCACTAACACTCCTAGACCCTTTTTGCATGTACTGCCCTCAAACCATTCGTCACCCATCCTATATCTGTGCCTTTCATTTTTAGTTCCCAAGTGTAGTATCCTATATTGTTCCCTGTTGAAATTCATTTTGTTAATATTGGCCCAGCTTTCTAATCTGTTGAGGTCATTTTGGATTCTGATCCTGTCCTCTGGGGTATTAGCTACCCCTCCTAATTTGGTGTCATCTGCATACTTGATAAGTATGCCCTCTATTCCCTCATCCAAGTCATCAATAAAGATGTTGAATAGCACTGGGCCCAGGATAGAACCCTGTGGCACCCCACTGGTCACTTCTCTCCAGGATGAAGAGGAGCCATTGGTGACTACCATTTGGGTTTGGTCAGTCAACCAATTACAAATCTACCTAACAGTTGCATTGTCTAGCCCACAGGTTACTTACTTGTTTGCAAGAATATCATAGGGGATCTTGTCAAAAGCCTTACTGAAATAAAGATACACTACATCCACAGTGTTCCCTTCATCTATCAAGTCTGTAAATCTGTTAAAAAAAAGAGATGAGATTAGTCTGGCACTACTTGTTTTTGAGAAATCCATGTTGACTTTTAGTGATCACGGCATTCCTTTCTAAGTGCTTACAGACTGTCTGTTTAATGATCTGCTCTAAAATATATCCTAGTATTGATGTCAGGCTGACTGGGTGGTAATTATTTGGCTCTTCTCCCCCCCCTTTTTTTTTAAAGATGGGGACATTTGCCTTCTTCCAGTCTGCTGGGACCTCTCCTGTTCTCCAGGAGTTCTCAAAGATTATTGACAGTGGTTCTGAGATTACTTCTGCCAGTTCTTTTAGTACCCTTGGATAAAGTTCATCTGGCCCTGGAGACTTGAACTCATTTATTCTGGCCAGGTATTCCTGAACTATCTCTTTACCATCTACCCCATGTTGAGCACTGTTCCCCCTTTGGGAGAAGACTGAAGCAAAGAAAGTGTTAAGTAGTTCTGGCTTTTCTCTGTCCCCTGTTAGCCTTTTGTCATCTTCTCTATGCAGTGACCCTACCATTTCCTTGTTCTTCTTTTTGCTATGGACATACCCCAAAAAGCCCTTTTCATTGTTTTTAACCTCTCTAGGAAGCCTGAGCTCCAGCTGACCTTTGGCTTTTCTGACTTTCCCCCTACATAAGCTGGCTATCTATATATATAATTCTCCTGGGTATGTTGCCATTTCCAATGTGCTGATTGGCTGCTTAGGGACCTTACCAACCAATTCCAGGTCTGTTGGGCAGCCAATCAGCACACTGGGGGTGTGACCATGTAGATCTCAAACATGGCTGGAGAGGGAGAGGGAATAGCATGGGGGGCAGGACAAGCAGCATGGGAGGGGACAGGACGAGTGGGGGAGCACGACAAGCAGGGGGCAGGATGAGTGGGGGGGATGAGCTGTGTGGGAGGGAGCAGGACAAGCTCTGTGGGAGGGGGCAGGAAGAGAGGGGGGAGGACAAGCTGCATGGGAGGGGGCAGGATGAGCTGCGTGGGGGGCAGGATGAGCGGGGGTCAAGACAGTCAAGTTGTGTGGGAGGGGGCAGGATGAGCAGGGGGTGGGGTGGGGGGCAGGATGAGCAGCGCATGGGGGGGTTACTTAAACCCACCAGCCTACCTCAAAGGGTTGTCATGAGTTCTCCTGGGCATTTTGGGGGGAGTGTTTTAATGGCGTATGGTACACTGGGTCCAGCTAGTTTGTTTGAATTCTTCTTTGGTGATTTCCCCCTTTTTCCATTTCTTGTACATGTCTTTTTTTTATGTTTTAGCTCAGTTGAGAGCTCTTTCGACATCCATCCTGGCTTCTTTAGACACCTCCCCTTTTTGCTCCTCATTGGAACTGTTTGAAGTTGTGCCTTCAATATCTCACTTTTTAAAAACTCCCATCCTTTGTGATCTCCTTTATCTTTTAGAATTCCTGACCATGGGATCACCCCCAGTAATTCCCTCTGAAATCAGCTTTCTTAAAGTCTAGAAGGCATGTCTGACTATGCTTGGCTTCCCCTTTCCTCTGTATAACAAACTCCAGGAGAACATGGTCACTCCCCCCTAGGGATCCTGCCACTTCCACACCATTAACCAATTGGTCCACACCATTAACCAATAATAGACTTTATTAATAGTTCAGATCATTATAGCAGGATGACTTGTTCAATATGCATTTACTTCCTAGTCACTGTTATTTAGTTTACACCACTTTGCATGTTGAAAATATTGTTATTTTAAATTTGGAGTTATTTTTTGAAGCTTCACAACATATTTCCAAATTAAAATGTATTAATCAGGGGTTATTTTGTCATTAACTATGAACCCTTCCCCAATAGACACCTCTTTTAGAGTGATTGATGCCCAAACCCTGCTGGCACCCAGAAGTGTTTTGTGAAAATTGTCTTGTTAGACCCCTGACCATTATTCTTAAGACTAAAAAAAGTGAATTGACTTTCATGAAGGGACATGGGAGCAGCAACTCACATTGTAAATGGGGTGCAGCCCCATTTACACTATTTAACATCAAACAAAACCTTTTTTTCCAAACTAAAAGGGGACTCTCAATTTTTTGTTTTTATTTTGGCAATTTTGGCAGTCCATGCAGGAAACTGACCCCCAGACCTCCCACAGTTGCCCACCCTGATCTATGAGGAAAGGTGTGTGCTTCCATGGGACAAATGTCATTATGGTGCTAACCTTTTTATTCTCTTTGATTCAGTTTCCTTAATGTCAGCCTGCAGAAACATATGAGATGCAGTTTTTCTGGGCAGAGCATTAATCTGTTACATTTCTGTTCATTTTCCGAGAAGAAGCTGTGTTAGTCGGTTTTGGTATATAAAGAAGGAGTTTTGTGTCACCTTCAAACCAAATTTGTTTTATCTTAAGCTTTCATGGGCTGCACTTGAAGAGCTTATGCTAAAATAAATTAGTGAGTCTTCACAACACTCCTCCTTTTTGATATGTAAAGTTTATAGATACAGAAATTAGACATTCCGGAGACAAATGAAAACATGCATACCATCTAGTTGTCAACAACAACAACAACAACAACAAGAAGAAGTTTATTCATACAGTCCAGAGACCCATCAAACATTAAACACATTATACTTTATTACATAAAACCAAGTTGGCATCCACATGCACAAAAATTAATAAAATTAGCATGCTTATTGGTAGACTTTTTGGAGGTTAGGCCAGCTTTTTATCTTTTAACTTTTAACTTCCCTCTTGCTGGTCTTAATGACCACAGATAAGAAATGAGCAACTGACAAGGTAACATTTGGATATCTATCCTTGAATAAGAATTTAACATAAAATGCCTCTGAATGGCCAGTTTAACAAAGGAAAAATTAGTTGTTTACAGCTCTGAGAATGAAGACTGCAGGATAGTAGAATATGAGACATGGTTTCCACCTCCTGCGACCATGGACAAAGGCTTCATGGAAAAGGCAGCATATCTTCAGAGATGCCACAGCCTGTAAAAAACCCAAGGAAAATCTATGGATGCCAGCTGGGAAAGCCTTCGACTTCACATTACATCTAGCCTTTGTAAATAATATGCAATAGATTGGCACAGTCAAATTCTTTATGTAAGCAGCCAGAGAAAATTATCCTAAGTATTGTATATGCAATGCACTAGGTGAACATGACAGAAAGGATTTAGCCCGCAAATTGCAAAAAGCAATGTTCTGAAGTCTTTGTTTAACAGTTTTTAAGGCTTTCATAACTCAGGTTAAAGAGAAAGGATGGTAAGAGACTAATTGTGGTTGCTTTTTGGGCACTGTACTTGGGCCATCTGCTTGCATAATTGCCGATTGCAAGGTGGCTAAGTAGACCCTTTCCATGCCTGAAGAGTATAGCTCTAAGTCTAGTTGTCCCAAATTGGCAGGAACAGTCCTAAATGATGCTCTGCTGTCCCACTTTTTTAATTGCTCCTACTTTGTTCAAAGTGCAAAAGGACAGTTTGCCCTCAATTAACCAAAGAGGACAGGAGATGCAGGGTGGAGTACCCTCTTCCTAGTAGGATCAGGCAAAAGCAAACTGCTGTAGCCTCTCCTAGATTGTGTGTTCTTCCTCACTAATAACTTTTGCTATCTGAACCTACACCGTGATGTTGCTTGGCCACATGTGTCCAAGTTTTCACTTGTGAAATGCTGTAGGGTGTGGACGTGATAATCATCACCACTGTGCTTCTCTATTATAAGATCAACAAAACAAATCAGCATCTGAGGTCAGTTCACATATTGTTTACTGGCTTGGTTAGAGAAATGGTTTGTGTATTTATACTGAATGTAGTTCTGTGCTTCTTATAAAATGCATTTGATGGTCCAACGAATCTCTTATTTCCCAGTATAAGTGATTGTATTGTCTGGGATATATTTCTTTCCCTGGCAAGAATTTGATCTGCCAATCCTTTACTTCAAAAGAAAATACTTGCTCTTTTCCTCCTGATATCAAGCGAGGGGAAAATAATGTTGTAAAGTGCTGATGAAAGGGAGGAATGGCTGCTTCTTTTACTGGCCTTGCTCTTATGCTTTTTACAGCAGTGGGGCCTTTAAAAATTACATAAGTGAAGCTTTTCCAAGCATTTTCTCTTCATGGCAGGAAAAGCTCCAGCTGCTACACTTCTGCATGTCAAAGCATTTGTGGATTTTAGAAGCCACAGAAGGGGTAGAGTTCCATTATGTGCTTGGCACACATTTTTATAAACAATGAAAAGTCCTTCCCTCAGGAACTTGGAACCCCATGAAGTTTTGAATCATGCCTGTAGGTTGCAGGCTTTAATAAATTTGTTCCAGGAAATATGGAGTTGAAACAACGGCCTGACATAACCAAGCTTTCTATTTCTTCTAATGGCTATGGAGGAACAATGGGTAAGAAAACTTAGAAAGTTGGAGTAACCAGTTGAAATCTCCATCCTGGTGCCTGTCTGGCATTTCCTTATTTACTCTCATATTCAAATGGCAAATATTATGCTTGCAATGAAGTTAACCTGAGCTTGTAATGTATATTATTGCACGTTTGATTTGTGATACAATGAAAACTGCCTCATGCCTTTAAAGAACATGGAGAAATAAATAAATGGTGTGACTACTCTCTGGGTGTAGCATAGAGGGAACTGAATCTGGCAGCTTTAGGACATTCACTGGAATCTGAAGTATCAAAGAAACAATGATATGATGGCAAAAAACTTCCCAGTGATCCTACATAACAACAATAACAACAACAACAATAATAATATTTATTTCTATCCTGACCCTCTGCAATGCAATCAGGGCAGCTTACAGTATAAAAATTCCATAATTACATCAGTACCCTAACCCACCCACCCACCCACCCCTTAAAACAGTATTAAATTAGAAAGGATCAAAAACATAGAATAATTAAAAGGAGAGAAAAAATGGAGTGATTCAAAGGCAGGTCAAGGGGAAAAGACAGCCGAATCTTTGGGCCGGGATAGCTATTCAGGAAAGGCCTGCTGGAAAAGATCTGTCTTGACAGCTTTTTTGAAGTTGTCTAAAGTGGTAATAAGACAGATCTCGTCTCGCAGGCCATTCCATAATCTGGGAGCAATAGCAGAGAAGACCCTCTGGGAGGGCACCGACAGCCTTGTTTTCATAGGCTGTAACAGATTCCTCCCAGAGGACCAAAGTGCACGGGGAGAATCGTACGGGAGGAGGCGGTCCCGGAGGTAAGTTGGACCCAAACCATGTAGAGCTTTAAAGGTCATAACCAACACCTTGTAGTGGTGCCCGGAAACTAATAGGCAGCCAGTGGAGAGCTTTTAGCATAGGTGTTACATGCTCTCTTCTGGAAACGCCAGAAATCAACCTGGCTGCCATGTTCTGAACTAGTTGAAGTTTCCGAGTCAAGCACAAGGGTAGCCCCATGTAGAGAGCATTACAGAAGTCAAGATGGGAGGTTACTAGCGCATGTACCACAGTTTTGAGGTCCCTGATTTGCAGGAAAGGGTGCAGCTGGTGTATCAGCTGAAGTTGATAACAGGCACTCCTGACCATTGCATTTACCTGATTAGACATCTGGAGCAACGGGTCCAGGAGCACCCCCAGAATGCGGACACAGTCCTTGGAGGAGAGTGTGATTCCATCGAGGATTGGAAGTTGTATTCCCAGGCCTGATTTTGGGCCTGTAACTATTAGTACTTCCGTTTTGTCTGGATTCAGTCTCAATTTGTTTTTCCTCATCCAGTCCATTACTGCCCTAAGACAGTCATTGAGAGGAGAGACACCATCTGAAGTCAAAGCTGACGACTGAGACATGGAGAAATATATTTGCACAGCTCCATCTGCACAGCTCCATATACAGCACTCCATGCCTCCGAATGATCTCTTCCAGCGGCTTTATATAGATGTTAAAATAGCATCGGGGACAGGATGGCACCCTGAGGGATGCCACAATTAAGCTCTATTCTAGTAGAGCAACTGTCCCCAAGCCTCACCATCTGGGATCTGCCCGAGAGGAAGGAACGGAACCACTGCAAGGCAGTGCCTCCAATTCCTAACCCTCTCAGGCGATCCAAGAGGATGGAATGAATGATCGATTGTATCAAAGGCTGCTGAGAGCTCCAGGAGCACCAACAGGGTCACACTACAGACTTTTTCGGACGAAGAAAAATAACGCAAGCAGCCTCTCCAGCTTGCGAGGCTGCTGCGCTGCAAAGCGCCCCTTTCGTATGACGCTTGCCCCTGCCGGTACTGTTGCGGTACCGCAGGGATAGCTGAGCGTCATATTTTGTTGATTTTTACTCACGATCAACTTTTGTGAGTAAAAAATCAATGAAATATAACGCTCAGCTCTCCCTGCGGTACCGCAACAGTACCGGCAGGGGCGAGCGTCATACGCTTTGCAGCGCAGCAGCCTCGCAAGCTGGAGAGGCTGCTTGCATTATTTTTCTTCGTCCGAAAAAGTCCTGCCCCTGTCGATCCATAGACACTAGATTCAAGAAGTTTCTGAATGACTCGTTAAGAAATTAAGCTGTGAGAGAAATTTGTCTTCTTTCAGTTTTTTTTTTTAAGCTTAGAAGAGGGGTGTGAAATTTGCATCCATCCAGACACTGTTGGACTTCAATGCTCATCAGCCCTAGGGTTCAAGGAAATTCAGTTGGGGGACTTCTTAGAACAAAAATGGTATCTGGTGTAACTCATTGGGAAATTGCGGTAGAGACTTCAAAATCCCACAGACTGTTTGTGTTATTACTATTATTATTCATGCCCAGGTTGCAGTGGCCAGTTTCAGGTTTCAGGTCCAAGCTGGTGGTGGCAGTACTTCTTAAAAGCAAAAAGGGGGGCTGACAGAAGCCATCAGGACATAATTTTTAAAGGTGCTAAAAACAGGAGACAGCTCAGTGAGGCACTGCTGCTAAGATTCCTGAGGTTTAAAAAAAAAACAAGCAGAAAAATAGGAGAGGGCTCTCTAAGGTTCTGCTGCTAAGAATATTTTTGAGGCATTTGGTGTGGATCCAGACAGTGTTGGGTATACTTTAAGTAGTATAAAATAAAGTAGTGAAATGAGTCTGAGACTCACATGGAGATGAAATTTTTAAAAAAGGAACTAAAAGAAAGAAGGGAAATCTAGGTAATCTAGATTTATTTAAAGCTGTTCATATGTTTTAAAAATCTGGCACAGGAAAAAGCTAACTCTGTGTAAAGATCAAAAGGAAAAGTTCTGATTAGGCCAGAGTAGAATCATCCAAAATAAGTAACAAAGATTCATCAGAGCTGTGGAAAGAGCTTTGAGGAAGACTGAGCACAGGAAAATGTAGCTTCTCATAAAATTATTGGGAAAAAAAAAATGTAAACCTAAAAGCAAAACTCCCTTCTGTTTGTGTTTTAGAAAAGAGAGAGTTTTAGCATACTGCACATGCATACCTTTGGAGTGGGAGGAGTGGGAGGTGGGGGACTCTTCTATATGCAAAAAGAAGAGACTGTGAAGTCAACCCATCCATAGATTTTCCTAGTTTTTTTTCTGAGGCTGTGTTCTGGAAGAGTTTACTTCTAACATTTCATCTGCATCTGTGGCTGGCATCTTTAGAGAATGGTTACACACACACTCCTACCCAACCATTCTCTGAAGATGCCAGCCACAGATGCAGATGAAATGTTAGAAGTAAACTCTTCCAAAACACAGCCTCACAGCCTGGAAAAAACCCAAGGAGATTCTAAAAAAGAGACTGTTCAAAGGAAAGGCAAATCACTGGTTGAAGTGGGATGCAGGGGCTTCATTGTACTGTCTCAATCATGGCTTGCCCATGGATCAAGCCCAGAGAAGAAAAACTGGGCTTTCTCTGCCTGGCAATGTTCTAGAACCTCTCCTGGCTCTCTGGTTCCTTCTATTTTCCTGATTAACATTTGTTTCTGTGTTGGTATTTAGGTGGTAAATCAGAGGGTTAAGTTGATTACATCATATTTTTATTGACCAGACATGTCATTTCTTTGCCTTAGGGCACTAACATGATCCTAGTGTTTTTAACAGATCACATTTGGGACATAAGCCATTGAACAGATCCACCTCTGCAGCCCATCCTTACTGATCCATTGTTATGTATCTTCATCAAGGCATGATCAACAGGGCAACCATTTATCTGTCTTTTCCCTTATCCCAGAATCCATAAATCCAGATCATATAAGAACTTTGCCCTTTCTTCCAACATTCAGCATCATTCACTATCTGGATAGGCAGAAATTATGAGAGAGAGGTAGAAGGAAAACAGTCAGTGCCAGAGCTTGGAAATAACAAGTTCTAGCAATGCAGTCACTTTAACTAGTTACTTTTCATGAGATAACAAGGGTGTAACAAAACCACATCTCAAAAGTAATGTAATAAGTAACAGCAAAGCTATTTTATTCTTCTAATGAATGGTGGTTTTCTAGTTACTTTCAAATATTTCTGCTAATGGGCATTTTATAGACATTTTTAAATGAATTCTAGTTTTATGCTATTCTTTTATTAATTCTCAAAGAAGTAATAGAGGTAATGAGAAAGTAATGAGTTGTACAAAAAATAACATTAAAAAAGTAACTCATTTTCATTATGGTAATAAATGACAACAAAAAGTTAAATTTTAAACACTATAATGACTAATGGAACAGATTAGTTTTTGAAGTAACTTTCCAAGCTTTACTCAGTGTACAGGTTATCTTGTATTCTTCAGTGTGCATTGTGTAGGTATGTGCATAAGAGAAATTGTTTATTGTGCAGTTAGGTAATTTTAGACTCTAAACCTTATGGTCTTATGGGGCACCTGGTAAATCATAATGTGTGTTATTGTCACTTACTTCAAAAGCCAGCACTGATGTTTTTGGGACCCTGTGTCTATGTTTGCTGAGTGGGATTGTTGACTTCTTCCCCAATAGTCCTGCTGTTAACCTCTTTCCCTGGAGCAAGGTGGGAGAAAGAGAGAATTGTGAACTGCTATTTTTGAAAGTAATTCCCAGAATAAAAGAAGGATTGGTTTCCCAGGGACAAGAAAGGAAGGAGAGCTAGAATAATCTGGAAAATTGACACTATTTAATAAAAATAACTTTGGGAAATAGAACAATTTGTTTATGATTAAATTATATCAAGTGGTCACTTTATTGAGAAAACTGGTGTAAAAACATAACTTTGTGTCAGTCTATGTCAGTTTTATGTCAATGGTTTCTTCTAGACTAAATATTCTGAATTGACAAATAGATTTCCACTTTGTAGTCCCAATTCTCCTATTATACTCAAGGTAAATTGAATAAGTAGAGGTTCTTTCCCCCTTAAACTTCAGTAATGAGGTTTTCTCTATGGCTCTCCATGGCATCCCATTGTCTTCCTATTACACTGCATGCAACACTATTGTTTTGAGTCATTTATCACAGGTACAACTACTGGAAATTTAAGAAATAGCTCTGTACAAAGTAGAATATAGTCATCAGTTCACTTGCTCCTAGCTGTGATGTAGTTCTAAAATATTTTTGTTTATATAAAAAAATGAAAGGTATGTGTCTCTGTAGATTTACCAAAAAAAATATGTCTGTATAAAAAATGTATTGTTTTCCTTTATGAAACTGACGTGCTATTTGGGTTTTTGTTTGTTTGCTTGTTTGGAAAACCTTTGCTGAAAAACAAGTCCATATTTCATTGGTTATCAGATGCTGTCATCTGGCCAAGACCAAGAAAACACCACCTCAGACCTGCATTAAATGAACAGAGTTGTCACTGCTTATGCCAGTAAAGCCACAATTGGAATAGATAGTGAAAAAATATAAATAGACTATGAAGGAAAAGTTGTCAGTATCCCACCAGGTTTTTAAGATGTTACCTTGGGGTGAATGTAGTAGATGGTTTTGGAAAATCTACTGTCTTCTGAGCATTGATGTCCTCTGGCAATATTTGTATAGAAATATTGGCCTATTGTAAAGCTTTGGAGACTTCTTCCCTTCATAGATATTTTGCATTATGTGTTGCATAATCCCATTTATTTTGGTCAAACATGAATAAAGCCCTTCAGATAACCCAGTAAGACTAATGAGTGTTGCCATATTTTGATGTCTTGCATCTTCATCAACAGGAACGGCAGTTCATACGATGAAAAGGTTCAACTTTTATAGCATAAGCTTTTGTAGACTTAGTCGTAGACTCCAGCATATGAGGAAATAGACTAAGTCTACGAAAGCTTATGCTACAAGATCCCCTTGCTTACTGATATTCCAGATTAACACAAATATGTCTTTGAATTGTATTAAATAACAGACAAGGGGCACAAATACAAAAATGAACAATAAATAACAAGGTACAATCAATGTGACTATATACTGTAGATCATATTGAAATATTTTTATATGAAAGCTACAGAGAGTCTTCTAAAGTTGTTATTTACTTTATCCAAAATGCATTGGTCCAAGTGTTTCCATGGGTTGCGGGAGCTTGCTAACTAATAAAAGGAAACCAAGTTTCTATGAAATTGTCCATGTCTGTTTCTTCATTCAACAGAGCCAGAGTGGCCTAGTGGTGTGAGTGTTGGACTAGGATTTTGGGAGATCAGGGTTAAAATCCCTGATCATTGACACACATTGGGTGACCTTGGCCTAGTCATATTCTCTTAGAGGATGGCAATGGGAAAACCTCCTCTGAATAAATCTTGCCAAGAAAGACAGGGATGCCATAGGTCAGAGCCCACATCAAGGCAGATAATAACAAATGTCTTCGTTTAGTCCTTTAATTTTTTTGTGTTTAGTTCACACTGTGACTTCTTAATTGTTTGCCCAAAATCATAGGTACACTTCTGTTTCCTTTTCAAAATCTACTGAAGGAGTAGCTTTATGTAAAACAGTTTGAATAACAGATATACTGCACTTATCAATATGAGTCACATGTATCTAGATTACCAACTTTCTGCCTGTCTCCATGGGCATTTAACCTATAGTGTATCTAGTGTATTTGACACTTGGGGCAGATCATTTTTTAACACTCCCAAGGGATGAGAGAACCCGTCTCTCAGTCAGTGTCCCCTGAAGACCTGTAGGTTGTGCTAATCTCATTAATATTTTGGAAACATGAGTATTGAGCTCCATAGACCCATCATTCACCATGTGTTGGGCCACTCCCACCATAGTTTCTTTCTCTCCACTATTAACTATTAGCTTCTCTACCTTTCCCAAGGTAGAAAGTCCAAAGAAAACAGACACACACACAAACCAAGCCATCATTGACTGCTGGGGGGCAGTGCAACGTTAGCCCAATTATTTATAGTTATAGGCCCAATTATTTATAGTTATAGGCTGATCATGTTTATTCCTCCTTCTCTTCCTGAATGCACAGTGTGCAATCTTCATAGCTAAAACTTTACAAATTACATTTAAAGGTACATTCAAACATATATACTTGCAGTGCCTAAGTCCTGGCTAACTACATGAAGGTTGCAAGGAGAGGAGCAGCTCAGCAGAGCCTGCACTCACCACACCATCTTGAATGAGAGAGGAAGAAAGGGATGAGTCTTATATGTGCTTGCATAACACCTGGAAGGTTTTCTGGTAACATGATGGAACCCCACAATGGGTGACTGAGCAAATGGGAAAAGTTCTAGAGGCAGCATGCATAGGGTAGAGGCATTCTCTAATAGCAAATGGGTCAAGGGAGTTAAAGAGAATGTTTGGTTGGGAAGCATTTTCCAAAAAGCACCAATGGGACTGTGTTGATGAATTAAGATGGTTATGATAAAGTGCAAAACTGCCCATGGGCAATTATCTTCCTTTCCTTTCCTTTCCTTTCCTTTCCTTTCCTTTCCTTTCCTTTCCTTTCCTTTCCTTTCCTTTCCTTTTCTTTTCTTTTTTACACTAAAGCTGTCATCAGTGAACAGGGATCAGCCTGTACATTTAAAGAAATAAATTTAAAGAGATCACCAAGCCTCCAAAAGATTTTACATTCAGATCCTAGCTTTCCTTCCAAAATGGAGTTTGGGAAATGAAATGAAAGGATTAATCCACAGGTGCTTTAAGGTGGGGAGGGGAAGAGAAAAGGGAGGTGGGTTGCCAATTTACCCCAGTGCTCCTTAATTAGGGCTGCCCAGACAGCAAAGGGTTTGTTGTGTGTGTGCACATATGCAGCCATGTGCTTTGAGTAAGCAAATTAACTCTCTCTCTCTCCTGCTCCTCTGTTGTAGCCCTAGCTCCATGCACAACCACACAGCAGCAACAGTTTGGTAACACATCTTGGCTGTTGTAGCTGGAGTATCTGGAACTGAGTATGTTCTGTGAGCTGGTGAGCAGAGGGGCCATTCAAGCAGTGACACACCTAACTGCACCCCCTTATTGCTTCACCCAGGGTAGACAGCACCCACAGCACTATGTTGGTATGCCAGTGCCTTTAACACAAACCTGGAATGCAGAAATTAAGCTGGTATAATTTTCTGTCAACATGTGAAGTCGAAGGCTTTCACGGCCGGCATCCATAGATTTTCCCTGGTTTTTTTCAGAAAACGGCCTCACAGCCTGGAAAAAACCAAAGGAAAATTTATTTCTGTCAACAGTTTTCTCCACGATAAGACAAGATTCTCCAGCTAAACTGTGCATCAGAGTACTGCGGCAGTATACATTGCAGAATAATTAACAGTGTTAACCAAAAACCAGAGCTGAAAAGTTTGTCACATGCTTCAGCATCCTTTCATAAAAACTGATGAAAAGATATGTGTCTGCTATTTTTATCTATTTGTCTGCTATTTACTGTTGATGTAAAATAGATCCTTTGCAGGAACACTGCACTGTGACTTCTGAATTCAATGTAATTTTTGCATAAAGTGATAGTAAATAAAATGTCTTTTTTTTTGGTGATTAGGACCAAATGTTCCAGACATGTTTTTGCAATATACAGCTAACTCTGCCCAAATATGTCAGTCTTTCCTTGAAAACAAAACATTTTGGATTTAAAAAAATGAAATAATTAAGGATCAGTGTGCCAAAAGGAGTATTACATAATGGTACATTTCAGCCCTGAAGAAAATGACTTAAAAAAATAATGCGCTTCAACACGAAGCCCTCTCTTAGTCAAAACTCCCACTGAAGTAAAAGGGCAAAGCAGGATTACATATTAGTCATTAAAAATTAAATATTCAGGAAGTGAGGGAAGGAGAAAAAAATGAAAGATTCAGCCATCTGTGTGGCTTGGAACAACAACAGACAGTCAAGAAATGAGTGGGGGAAAGGTGTAAAAAAAGGAGAAAATGATGCCATTGGTGAATATGTTGATGTGTCTGCTTCAGAGTCTAGGAAAATTATTTTTTGGGTGACAACTCCCAGAATCCTTCTCCAGCAAAGCCAATGTTTCTTGAGCAGATGTACACATTCTCTTGAGTCTTCTTGTAGAGAAATTTCAGCCTAAGTGCTAATACAGAGACTCATATATTTTAAACTGCACATATATAAGCAACTATTCCTCTTGAAAAATGGAAAAAAGGGTTTTCATTATGACCCAATACATTGCCTGTTGTAGGTCTCATTGCTCCATATACAGTATCATTAGAGGAATTTCTCCTTTAAGAGTAAGATAATAGCATCTCGTAACAGCTATAGTACAGTTTAGGGACTGTAATCAAATTATCATTAGAAACCCCTTACTTTGGGAGAGAACGAAAAAAATTATATTTTGTATTGTATTGATCTAATACAATATCTTAACAGGGAAACCAGGACCCAATCCTTTTTGCTCATCTGGCATAATATGACCAAGATCACCATTATATTAAAAAAAAATAATCAATACCGTCCCTCTGAAAAATTATACTAATGTCCATGAGTAGATTCATACTAATCAGTTTGTGTAATATATGAGTAAATCTATACTACACTACACACTCATAGGAATATTGGTTTCTGTGGTTTGGTGATATCCGTAGAATTTACTGCTACAGAGCTCTAATCCTGTGGTTCAGGTCAGTGAACTAGAGCTTTCCAGAACAGAATTCTAAGTATTGCACAAAACTACAAATCTCAGGATTCCATAAGATAGATCCATGGCAGTTTAAATCTTATTGAACTGCTATAATTGTGTAGACTAAATACATTATGTACATTTACTTAATATTTTTTTAAAAAAATTGAAACAGCTGTCCAATCAGATTCCTTGCTAGTGTACAAAAGACATAAAATTATCCAAATAACATGTAAAATAATAAAAAAGCAGCCTTCATATTCAGAGAGGCAGAACACTAAAAGGAAAACTGAATTAACATAAAAGTTAATATTTAATATAATCCTTAATTTTTTTATAATTTGTGCAAAACAAATATTTAAAAGTGCATTATACAGCAAAAGAATGAGGAAAACAGGTGTTTTGTGTGGTCTTGGTGGAAGAGAGAATAAGGTATGCTTCTGTATTTTGGGTAAAAGTTGGTTGCTTGGGTGAGCTATTTAGAGAGTTTCTAAAAACCAAAGCTCAGAATGAGCTCAGGTTTGGCCTATGTTCAGAGCAAGGAAATGGTAGGGCCACTGAATGGGAAAAAAAAGATGGTGAAATGCCAATAAGGGACAGAAAAAAGCCAGAACTGCTCAAAACTTACTTTGCCTCAGTCTTCTCTCCAAAGAATAACAGTACCCAACCTGATGCAAATAGAACAATTTAGATTTAGTAAGAGGGCTGCAGCTCAGAATAGGTAAAGAGGTAATTCAGGAATACCTAGTTACTCTAAATAAATTCAAGTCTCTAGGGCCAGTTGAGCTGACTCTAAGGGCACTAAAGAAATTCACAGACATCATCTCAGAGCCCCTGTCAATAACCTTCAAAACTTCTTGGAGCACAGGAGAGGACACAGAAGAATGGATGAGGGCAAATATTGTCCTCATCTTCAAGAAGGGGGGAGATTTAGGGGTCTTAGTAGACTACAAGTTAAACATGAGTCAACAGCAACATGGTGCACAATAATGTCAATGCAATTATAGGCTGCATCAACAAGGGTATAGTGTCCACATCAAGGGAAGTAACAGCACAACTCTATTCTACTTTGGTCAGCCTAATCTGGAATACTGTGTCCAGTACTGGGCACCATAGTCCAAGAAGGATATTGATAACTTGGAACATGTCCACAGGAGGGCAACATGAGGAGAATACATTTTGTTTTAATGAGATCCTACATCAATCTGCTGTATCCGGAAGTAGGGAGGCCAAAACAACAAAAACTCTGCAGGAAAAGACTTCACGGCTTTGCCAGTATTTTAAAAAAAGCTCCACAGGGAATGCACATTCCTGCTTGTTGGACCAACCCATTCACTTTGCTGTGCATTCCCAACAAGATCAGAGAGCTGATTGGTTGGATGTGCACAGGAGGTGGAGCTTGCTAACAAGGCAAGCACCTGAAAGTGCCATGCTGGATTTTCACCATAGCGATTGTGCCCTGAGGTGATGAAAAAGCCTTTTTTCTCTTTTTTTCCTATTTATTTAAGAGGAAGATCTCACTTCCGCACCTTAGATATGCTTTAAAAAAATACTGCTCAGCAGAAGCAAGTGGCAACAATCAAAACTTGAGTAATTAACTCGCACCCACCATCTTGATTTGCAGGCATCCCTGTTTGAACAACAAATACGGATAGCTTCGCATGCCTGCAATTTTGCCAAAAAATCATTGAGACAAATGAAAGCTAGCATTAGTGCTCATCAATCCACATTTTATTACCTCATATAGACAAGCCCCAAGATGGTAAAAGGTCTGGAAACCAAGCCATCTGAGGAATGGCATAGAGAGCTGCATAAGTTTAGTTTAGAGAAGGGAATTTTGAGAAGTGATATGATAGCTACCCTTAAATATCATTTCCCTTCATGTGGAGGATGGGCTATCTTGTTTTGGTTTTTGGTTTTGCTGCTCCAGAGACTAGGACACAAAGCAATGAATTC
Source organism: Gambelia wislizenii (assembly GCA_030847615.1). Classification (NCBI taxonomy): domain Eukaryota; kingdom Metazoa; phylum Chordata; class Lepidosauria; order Squamata; family Crotaphytidae; genus Gambelia; species Gambelia wislizenii. The sequence goes on from JAUMIR010000001.1 coordinate 373,136,771, forward strand.
AAATTACAAGAAAATAGATAACAACCAAACATTGCAAAGAACTTCCTGACAGTAAGAGCTGTCTGACAGTGGAATATACTTACTTAGAGGGTGGTGAGCTCACCTTCATTGGAGGTCTTTAAACAGGAGTTGGAGTTGGATGGCTTTAGCTGTGTATTTCTGCATGGCTGAGGGCTGGAGTAGACAATCCTTGTGTTCTGTACCAACTCTATGCTTCTATGAGTCTATCATAGAATCATAGAATTGCAGAGTTGGAAGAGACCACGAGGGCCATCCAGTCCAACCCCCTGCCATGCAGGAAATCACGATCAAAGCATCCCTGACAGATGGCCATCCAGCCTCTGTTTAAAGACCTCCAAGGAAGGAGACCCCACCATGCTCCGAGGGAGTGCGTTCCACTGCCGAACAGCTCTTACTGTCAAAAAGTTCCTCCTAATGTTGAGGTGGAATCTCTGTTCCTGGAGCTTGCATCCATTCCTCCGTGCTCCAGTCTCTGGAGCAGCAGAAAACAAACTTGCTCCATCCTCAATGTGACACCCCTTCAAAGACTTAAACAGGGCTATCATATTGCCCCTTAACCGTCTTTTTTCCAGGCTAAACATACCCAGCTCCCTAAGTCTCTCCTCATAAGGCATCGTTTCCAGACCTTTCACCATTTTAGTCGCCCTTCTCTGGACACACTCCAATTTGTCCATATCCTTTTTGAATGGTGATGCCCAGAACTGGACACAGTATTCTAGGTGAGGTCTGACCAAGGCAGAATAGAGCGGCACTATTACTTCCCTTGATCTGGACACTATACTTCTATTGATGCAGCCCAAAATCGCATTGGCCTTTTTAGCTGCCGCATCACACTGTTGACTCATGTTCAACTTGTGGTCTACTAGGACTCCTAGATCCCTTTCGCACGTAGTCTCATTCAGCCAGGTCCCCCCCTCATCCTATATCTATGCATTTTATTTTTTCGCCCTAAGTGCAGTACCTTACATTTTTTTCCGTATTGAATGTTAGCTTTGGCCCAGCTCTCCAGTTTATCCAGGTCATCTTGAATTTTGATCCTGTCCTCCAGTGTATTAGCTACTCCTCCTAATTTGGTGTCATCTACAAATTTGGTAAGTATGCCCCTAATTCCCTCATCCAAGTCATTGATAAAGATGTTGAATAGCACTGGGCCCAGGACAGAACCCTGTGGCACCCCACTGGTCACATCTTTCCAAGATGAAGAGGAGCTATTGCTGAGCACCCTTTGGGTTCGGCCGGTCAACCAATTACAAATCCATTGAACTGTTAACTTGTCTAGCCCACATTTTACAAGCTTGTTTGCAAGAATGTCATGGGGAACCTTGTCAAAGGCCTTACTGAAATCAAGGTATGCGATGTCCACAGTGTTCCCTTCATCTACCAAGCTGGTAATTTTATCAAAAAAAGAGATCAGATTAGTCTGGCATGACTTGTTACTCTGAAACCCATGTTGACTTTTTGTGATTATGGCATTGCCTTCTAAATGTTCACAGACTCTCTGTTTAATGATCTGCTCTAGAATCTTCCCTGGTATTGATGTCAGACTAACTGGACGATAATTGTTGGGATCCTCTTTTTTCCCCTTTTTGAAGATGGGGACAATGTTTGCCCTCCTCCAGTCTGCTGGGACTTCTCCTGTTCTCCAGGAGTTCTCAAAGATTATTGCCAATGGCTCTGAGATTATATTTGCCAGCTCTTTTAATACTCTTGGATGTAGTTCATCTGGTCCTGGAGATTTAAATTCATTTAGATTAAGAAGGTGTTCCTGTACTACCTCTTTGCTTATTCTGTGCTGGATTTTTCCTGTTGTGTCTTCTGTACCTTTATCCTCAGGTTGGTCCCCCTTTACCTTTTCTGAAAACACTGAGGCAAAGAAGGTGTTGAGTAATTCTGCCTTTTCTCTGTCCCCTGTTAGCATTTTGCCATCTTCTCCGCATAGTGGCCCTACCATTTCCTTCTTCCTCCTTTTGCTGAGGACATACCCAAAAAAACCCTTTTTATTGTTCTTAACCTCCCTAGCAAGCCTGAGCTCATTCTGTGCTTTAGCTTTTCTGACTTTACTCCTACATGTGTTCGCTATCTGTTTGAATTCTTCTTTGGTGATTCCCCCCCTTTTCCATTTCCTATACATGTGCCGTTTAAAACTTAGCTCCACTGAAAGTTCATTAGTTATCCTTCCTGGTTTCTTGAGACACCTCCCATTTTTCTTCGTTGATGGTACTGTTTGAAATTGTGCCTTCAGTATCTCCCTTTTGAGAAAGTCCCATCCGTCTTGAGGTCTCTTCTCTGTTAGTATTCCTGACCATGGGATCACCCCCAGTATTTCCCTGAGTTTATTGAAATCAGCTCTCCTAAAGTCAAGAATGTGTGTCTGACTATGCCTGGCTTCTCCTTTCCATTGTATAACAAACTCCAGGAGAACATGATCACTCTCACCTAAGGATCCCACCACTTGCATCCCATTAACCAGGTCATCCCTGTTGGTTAGGATCAGATCTAAAATAGCTGACCACCTTGTTGCCTCTTCCACCTTTTGGACCATGAAATTGTCTTCCAGGCAAGTAAGAAATTTGCTAGACCTTGAGTTAGATTGCCAGCAAATATCAGGATAGTTGAAGTCACCCATCACATCTCTCCTTTCTGCGTGTGTGTTCATCTGTTCTAGAAAGGCATCATCCAATTCCTCTGTCTGACTTGGGGGTCTGTAGTAGAGTCCCACAATAACATCCGTGTTGTTTCCCTCCCCTTTAATTTTTATCCAGATGCTCTCCACCTGGCTTCCAGTATTGATGTCATGGATCTCTTCACTGGTGTAAATATCCTTGACATATAATGCTGTTCCTCCTCCTTTCCTGTTTGGCCTGTTTCTCTTAAAAAGGTTATACCCCTCTATTCCTACATTCCAATCATGAGACTCGTCCCACCAGGTTTCAGTAATTCCTATTATATTTGTTTTGTAGTGCTAGGAGTTCAAGTTCACCTTGCTTATTTCCCATGTTCTATGAAGTATAATAAACATAACCATCATAATGGGTTGTATCTATCCTTGCCAATTTCCCAGCAGAGGAGGGTAGGCTCCCTACTTCATATATTTGCTCTTCAACTCAAGGAGGGCTACAAATGAGGGAAAGCAAATATGGTGGAGAGAGAAGAATTTGCCAGCATATCCCCATATTTCCTCATTGTAATAATAATAATAATAATAATAATAATAGTAATTTTTTATTTTTAACCCGCCCCTCTGCTCGGCAACCAGGGCGGCATACAGCAAGATTAAAACAACATCAAGTTAAAACAATCCTTCCCCAACCTAAGCCTCCCACCCCTTAAAACTAAATTAAACTAATAGAGAGTTAAAACAAAGATAAAATACAATAAATAAATAAATAAATAAATAAAGGCAACGATGGCAAGGGGGTGGGTAGCAATCGGTCCACTTGAACTGGGAAGTTATTCCGGGAAGGCCTGCTGGAAGAGATCTGTCTTTAGTGCTGTCTTGAAGCTATCAAGAGTAGTGATAAGACGGATCTCATCTGGCAGGCCATTCCAAAGTCTTGGAGCCGTAGAAGAGAAGGTCCTCTGGGAGGTCTGTGACAGCCTAGTTTTCATAGGCTGCAGCAGGTTCCTCCAAGAGGACCGAAGTTCACGGGGGGGGGGGATCATATGGGATGAGGCGGTCCCGGAGATAAGATGGACCCAAGCCATGTATGGCTTTAAAGGTTAAACCCAACACCTTGTACTGTGCCCGGAAACTAATTGTATGGGGAAAGAGGATGCCTTTTAAGTTAAAGCTGCAAATAAGTTGCATATAATTTTCAGTATTTGTAGGTGTGATTGCCCACTTTCTGATTCCCATATTTGCACAGACATCAGCTCTCCAGCCTTCAGTAAAACCCATTTAGTACTTAGAAAAATGGATTTGTTGTGGACAAGAGAGAGGTTAGCCAAAATGAATGCTTCAACAGTTTGTTCTGTGGCTGGGATGAACATTCTTTAAAACAGTACTACTGCTTTGACTGGCAGGGCTGTAGGAGCTAATTTTCAAATCATTCCAAACACGTACTGGCTCATACCTCCCTTATAGAAATTTAAGCCTGCTAATTTGATTCACAATGCAATTTAAGCTATTGTATTTATATGTGTACATTGAAACTGAGTGGGGAATATGTGCAAGATAAATATGCAGAAAGTGTCATTTTCTCAGTAATTTAAGCCACCTAGAAATTGGCTGTTTTGTTTTGGAGGGATGAGTTGAAATGCTTTTGCGTGGAGGGGGGAACAATAGGAGTAGTTGGCATTTTCTTTTTCTGAGAGAGTCCTGTTCTGAGGTGCTTTTAGGGTTTTCAGAATTCAGTAGTGAAACAGCTTTTTTTTAAAAAAAAATCTCCCTCCTTTGCTACTCATTGGGGGGTTGTGGGATTGCATTATAGTGGGGAGCAACTGAATATCTTCAGAAAAATGAGTACTTCAACAGAGTGGATGGATCACTCCTCTAGCAGCTCTTTATTCATCAGGTGAAGTGTTAAATACCACTGTAAAGAAAAAGTAGTGATGGGAGGAGGCTAGTTAAAAATATAGTCACAGCATGCCAGTCCATATAATCCTATTTTTAAACTTGGCCAGGAAAAAAACACTGTTTTTTAAAAACTTTGGGTTTTTCTTTTTAAGAATGCTTCACAAAAATCCAAAGATGCTTTATTGAAAGCAGATGCAAATGTTACGATGGTAGCCCATGCCAATGTGGAGAAATTGAGTCAGGGAGGGAAGCACTGGATGAAATTGTGTGAAGTTCTGATTGCATAATGGTTTTTCCCCAGCCTTAATATAGACTCATCTCTCTCTTGGGGACTGTCATAAGATGTCAGGGGGGAATGGATGAATCCATCAAACAAGATAGCCAAATGGATGAATATTATCACCTAAAGAGAAAGACTATGATTTCCAAACTTTCCCTCATTGATTCAAAGGAAAATCAAATCAACTGAGAAATATTGTAATAATTTACATGTTGTTGGAGATTTCACATGAGCAGCATTTTGTATCTTTATAATTCTATGATTATGCATTCCTTTGCTATTGAGAGGTTTTTAATTGTTTTAACTTCGTATTTTAATAGAACAATTTGGTTTGTTTTTAATATGTATAATTTATTGTGTTTTTGTGGGTAATTGATTTTAAAATTATAGTGGAAGCCATCTTGCATCCCAACCACTTCAGTAAATAAAAGTTCTTGGTAAAGGTATAATTACTTGCATTATTATTGTTACTTAATGAGGAATTATGTGTTACACAGACTTCTTTGTAAATATTATAATTTTGATGTGTGTGGACACTGTAAAAAATGGGGGAGGAATATCACCTGGTTCAAGTCCTGGCTTATACACTGCCTAGCGCTCCATTGTGGGTGCTGTTGTGATGAGAAGATTGATAGGAAGAGAATTTGTTTTCTACCATATGCCAATGGTTTGCAGCATTCACAGGTCTTTGTAAAAGATCACCAAAAGTAACTATTCTAGTTAGTTTGGAAAACAGGAACACAAAATTCGTTGTAACAATTAAAACTATAGCCAAACCCTGGATTAATTCTGAAACTGGATTATTTGCCATGTCTCCTTCCTATTGAATCCTGGGATTTGTAGTTTTACAAGGTCTTTAGCCTTCTCTGCCAAAGAGTGCTGGTGCCTCACTAAACTACAAATCCCATAATTCCATAGGAAGCAGCCATGGCAAATAATCCAGTTTGAAACTGGATTATTTGTGTAGTATGGATTTGGCCAATGATAGTAACTAACTACATCTGTTGTCCTCAGAGCTTCCCTTTCATATTCTTTCAGGGCAACTGTCTAATTGTGCCAGTTCTAGTACAATAAATTACCACTTTGTTTCTTACTTTTACAGATCTTTGACAACTGTTCAGAAATATGTTGATTTGTCTGAGACAATAAACACATCCATAACTGTGAATATGCAATTTTACTTTAGGGAATGGAAATCACAAAATTTTCTGCATTCTAACATGTGGGTGTCTAGACACACTGCTTACTGTACCACTATGAAGAACTCAACACTAAAACTTTCTGGGGATGTTCATGTGTTCCATTCATCCCCACCCCCATCTTCAAGTGCCTTTTGGGGGGGGGCAAAGGGGCACAAATCCAGTTTGTATGTGTAGGAAATAACTGGATAACTTGGTATAAAGATCTTCAAGGGATTTTGAGGGTTTATCTACAGTGAACAATTATGCACTCTGATACTTCCTGGAAAGCCACGGCTTCAGTTTACAATTCCTTGCCAAACAGCTTTAATGCTATAGTTCAAGGGAGAAAATTACTAGAAAACTCTAAGTACATCATAAACTACTAACTCAAGATTCTATAGTATGAAGCTATGGCAGTTAAAGTGTTATCAAAGTCCTATAATTATGTAGTGTGGATACACCCAGTAAAAACTTGTGAGATCATACAGTTGTTTTGAAGTTGAAATCTTAAAAACTAAGATCCCCCCCCCCTTTTATACATGGCTCATGTTTTAACTGGTTTTATTTGATTTGATTTGATGTAGTGTAATAACCTTTTAACATCTGTATTTTGTGGATTTTAACTATGTGGTTTTTATCTGTTATGGGCCACCTTGAATCTTAAACTGGGAAAAGTTTGGGATATACAGAAGAAAGAGGAGGAGAAGGAGGAAAAAGACAGACAGACAGACAGACGGGTGGACAGGCTAATATTTATTTAATAAGGAATCTGTATCCCATTTTTTATTGTAGGATTTCCAGTGGCATTCAGATAAAACAACAATTTAACAATTCCAAATTAAAACATTAAGACAGTTTAAACAGGATAAAAGCATATTAAATGTGACAAAATATTAGAACAGTTTAAAAGGCTACAACCATAAAAACCATGGGCAGGTACATTTAAAGCAGTGGTGTCCAACCTTTGGCCTTTCAGGTGTTTTGGACTCCAGCTCCCAGAAGCTTGGGCCAGCTGGTCCAATGGTCAGGAATTCTTGGAGCTGTAGTCCAAAATACCTGGTGGTCCAAAGGTTGGGCACCACTGATTTAAAGTAAGTTCAGCACAAAAGGCTTTAATTAAAAAAAAATGTTTGAATTTGAAGTCAAAATGTTGGCCCCAGTTGAACTACCAAGGAAAGAGTCCTCCCCAACTGGGATGCAATATCTAAAAGGTTATTCTCCCTTGTTGCCCACATCATATTGCCCCCACTGGTGCCCACCTAAAGAAGGCGTGTGGTTGGCCCCCAATGAATTATAGGGAAGGCCCATTGCTGCTGCATTAAAAATTGGAGCCCCTACTAGCCCTGGCATGAATGTCTGATTCATTAGGTAGGGAGACATGAGTGATAAACCCATGCCGCCCATTTGAAGTCCCGGGTACCTGTATGCCAATGGCTGCATTCCCAATAATTGTGTTAGAACTGTGTGAGTTACCCATAACAAGCTCATTATTGTGATCAGCCTGCCTCCACAGCCAAGCATATGTGTTATTGGCACTGAAATGTGGCAAAGACTCACTCTGAGGAGATTTTCAGACAGGCAAAAATCGCCCCTTGCCGCGCGAGCAGCCTCCCGAAACTGCTGCGCGGCAAGGGTCTTTTTCGGACGACGCTGTGCCTCTAGCGAAGCCGTCCGTGTCACTTCCGTGAAGCTTGGGACGGCTCCGCGCCATATTTCAATCACGGGCAGCTTCCGTGCTTGAAATATGGCGCGGAGCCGTCCGAAGCTTCACGGAAGTGACACGGACGGCTTCGCTAGAGGCACAGCGTCGTCCGAAAAAGACCCTTGCCGCGCAGCAGTTTCGGGAGGCTGCTCGCGCGGCAAGGGGCGATTTTTGCCTGTCTGAAAATCTCCTGAGTCACATGATCACTCCGTTGCCCTGAGCCACAGGCTTCCTCACCATGAGGTTCCTCATCTTCCAATACAGTGTTGCTCTTAGCTGATTCTTCTTGCTGCTCTAATGCCTATATCAGGCAAGAATTTGATTAGCCATATCAGGTGTTAGACCCCCCCCCCCGATTTCTCCTTAGTGGGCCTTTTGGTTGGCTTTGGTTGCCGTGCATCCTCCAGTGCCTGCAAGCAGTCCAAAATCAGTTGTGTAATACATCCTCATTTCCTGCATCAGGTACCTGAGGTGAAGGGCACTTCCTTCTAGTTTTTGGTGCAGGGCCCTTACCTTTTGCCCCTGCATTCCCTTTTTTAGGTGCCATGAGAGCACTGCTACAGTGAGGTATACCCCATCAAAAATATAGTTGGTCCCAAGTCCCTTCAGCTATGCAGTAACCCCCTTATGTGAGTCTAAGCACTATAAATCTTGTGATACCCCTGTATGACTCTTAAAATTAATGTGTTGACTGCTAAATTTAACCTTTTGAACCACCCTATTCCATATATTACACACCACCTGGTATTGTCAAGCCTGTCCTGCCACTAAGTGATGGCCAAGCTTAGCTTCTAAGATCAAACAGAAACCAATTAATGCTGGGTCTGGACTCCCCTCCAAAAACTAACCAGAACTGGCCCGGCTTAGCTTCCAAGATCAAACAGGAACTTATTAATCCTGGAGCTGGACTCCCCTTCAAAAACTAACCAGTGTTGGCCCCACTTAGCTTCCAAGCTCAAACAGGAACTGATTAATTATGAAGATGACCTCTTACCCAAAAAACCAATCAGTGCCGACTCTGCTCAGCTTCCAAGTTCAACAGGAACTGATTAATCTAGCGGATGGGCTCCCACCCAAAAATAACTGTTAATGGGACCCACTTAACTTCTTAACTCAGCTGCAGTGTACTACACCAAGCCAATATCAAGCCTAATCAGGGTAAAAGTCATGCAAAGTCCCAGCAAATGTTGATCCTAATTAGCTTTATAATCCCACCATGTGCAGTTCACCAAGTGCCTGCATTGCAGGTTACTGCGTATAAACCTGACCCTGCTTAGCACTATATCACCATAGTACATAACAGAGAGTGGCTTTCCCAAGGTCACACTGAGGGGTGATTTGAACCCTGGGAGATTTTCACACGCCGAAAATATTGCCTCCAGAAACCGGGACAGAAATATTTCTGTCCCGGAAGCAGCGCCACGGTTCGCACGCTCACCTCCCTCTTCCATTTTTCCGTCGTCCTCGCTTTGGGTTTTTCCCTCCCTCTTCTGGAATATTTTACTAACGGGAGTTTGCCGTTAATAAAATATTCCGGAAGAGAGAGGAAGAGGAAGAGGGAGGTGAGCGTGCGAACCGCGGCGCTGCTTCCGGGACAGAAATATTTCTGTCCCGGTTTCTGGAGGCAATATTTTCGGCGTGTGAAAATCTCCATAGTCTCCTGGGTCGTAATCCAATGCTCAACCTCTTAGACCATGTGCTCTATCACACCCAACTGCCTGCACAGTGTATTTAAAGCGAACCGCTTAATAGCCGGGGGGGGGGGAAGTGGGAGGAAATCCCTCTTTAGACATTTATTTACGTATGTTTTTTTTTTTTTAATAAGCAGCCACGCTGCGCTCAAAACACAGCTATGCCAGGAAGAATTAAAAGGATGCTTCCCTGTAGCTTCCCTTGGCAGCCTCTTCCTTGTAACAGCTGACAAAGCCATGACCAGGCAGTAAAATTAATAGGGGGGTGGGTGCTTGCAATGGTAGAGGTGGGCAGAGCAGGGATGGGGCTGGCATGAAAATTCAAAAGGGGGCCAAGTGGAGAAAGGCCGTTTGCTGATCCAGGAGGCCAAGGGCAGTAGCAGTTGCTCAGCCGGCCTCGAGGGAGGAAGTGGAACTCGAGGCAAGCAAAAAAGCAATTCAAAACAAGGAGTAGGGAACTCGGAATGGAGAAAGGCTGTTCAAGAAACTCAGCAAGGATGCAGGTGGCGCATGCCAGAAGGCAGACGGGACCCAATCCTGGACCCCGCAGAAAACTGCCCAGCCACTCAGGTGAAGGGAGGCAGCTCAAAATGAGGCAGGAACAACCCCGAACAAAGGCGTGTTGATCTGGCTGGGGGTGGGTGGGCAAAGGGAGCTCCCTCGCGGTAGGCGATCAAGTTAAAAAACAGCCAGGCTTCTAAAAGCAGCAAATGGGCCCAAACACAAAGCCCATCCGATCTTTTGGACAAGACAAGAAACCATCTTGCCTTAAGTGATACACATGCTTTAAGAGGATCATTTGCTTTGTATGCAAATACCACTTTATATTTAGGAATATTTCCTGTTCCACAGGGGAAAAAATCCCCCCCAAGTGCTGTGAATGTTATCATAAGTATATGTTCTATTAGCAGGAAAAACCAAATCAGCCTTTTCAGTATATCATCTGTATTTTGAGCCTCAGGATGTATATTTCCCTAGGAGAGATGTGAAGCATGACCATTATTATTCCTAAGCATTGGTGGATAATTATTTGCAAATAGAACTCAAATTCAGCTGAAGAAACAAAAAATCAAAAACAGATGTGATTTTACTGAGCCAAGTTTTTCTTGCTCCTGTTGGTCTGTGAACTAGAGAAATGATTGTTTCTAGGCTTGAACTGGTGCCACAAATGCTTGTTTTTGCTCAGAACTGTCCTGGAATCAAAATGCTGTAACCTGAGGAAATGATTCAGTTACAGAAGCCTAAGGAAATTTGCACTCAAGGTTTAATTGACTTTTAGACAGCACAAGGGAGCTTCCTGTAGCCTAATGACTTGAATCAACCACATGTTTCTTGCCCTTGTGTGGCTCTGTAGACACGAAACAGGAAAAAGGCCATGCCAGATATTCACAATTTCACAGTTGCAAGGGGAGTTGTATACCACTTAAAAGCTGCTTTGTGGTTTGTAGGAACAACAACAATGGCAATGAACAAAGGAAAAATATAGAACTGAGTGTTGTACAGTCCGCAAGTTATCTATGATTACTCCATCACCCCCACTCCATGCAGGAGAATGGCTTGGGATGGGGGTAGATATCAGACACATGGGGATTAGGAGGCTCTAATGAGCTAAATTACCACACTTCCTTGATCATATTAGATCCACTGCCATGTATTTTATGTGATCATGTGTGCGTTTTGAGTTGGAAATCACCAAATGGACATTTCCTTCCCACTCCCCTCATCATTCCTCATTTTACAACAGTTTCTTTGCTCCTAGTGTTTTAGAGAGGAAAAGAAGTAAAAGGAAGAAAACAAATCCACAACACAAAATGCAAAACACTTTGCTTACAGTGATTTTTTAAAAAGAAGAAATACTTTGAGTAAGCACATTTTAATCTCAGTTCATCTCAATGATGACTACAGAGATTATTTCTTTATTTTATATTTCACTCCCCCCCCCCAGCACTGGGACTCAAAGTGGCTTACAAAAGTTAAAAGAGATACAGCTAAAAGCACACACCATATAAAGTTAAAATATAATAGCCGGAATCCTGTATGGGAGATATATGTGGGGAAACATTATAGTTATGGTGCTACACAATAAATCCTGGCCCGCCCACCCCTATCCCCACTTACCAGGAAGCAGCCACTGTGATTGATGGGGGCCTGTTCCCCATGTCACCTAGGAAACAGCTAACTGCTGTTTCTACGGACTCCCAGGTCCCCAGTGCAACAAGCAGAAGCACGGTCCTCTTGTGCCAGTGATTGCTCACGGGAGTGGTGTGTGGGAACATCAGTCAGCTGCTTTACAAATGACAGGGGAACAGAACCCCATTGATCACAGAACTGCCTGGTAAATAGGGATTGGCAGACTTTCACAGTCCCTACATACCCTTTAAACTAGGGGCTATGTAGGGATCATGAATACATAACAGTCATGAATGTGTAACTTTAGGTTATGCATTAGTAACTGCTATAGAGGATTCCAACCAATTAGACCATCAGTAGAATTAAAAGGATGGCCATTAACATGGAAAAACAAGAAATACAACAATACAGCACATTATTAAAAGTCCTTTCTCTGTCAGCAACCAGTCTTTGAAGGCCTGCTGAAACAAACTAACTTGCCTACAGAAGGATAGCAAGGAGGGAGCCTGTCTAGCTCCAATAGTAAGTGAGTCCCAGAACCTGGGAGCAGCCATTGAGAAGGCCCTGTCCACCAGATTTACCCGTGAAGGTAGTGGAACAGAGAGAAGGTCCTCCTTAGAAGATTTCAGAACACAGGCAGGCTCATATGGGAGAATACGCTCCTTCAAATAACCTGGACTCAAAACATATAGGGCTTTATAGGTCATAACCAACACTTTGAATTATGCCCGAAAATGGGCTGACTGACAGTGGGGCTGTTTAAACACAAAAAAAGGAAGCTTGTTTCTGCTGTTCTGAAGCAAAATGAAGAAACAAACCAAAAACAAAAAACCACAAGCTTTTGTCCAGACCTTTTTGGCACTGCCCTATCATCTGCTATTTTGCCTGGTCATCTAAGCTCTCCTCCAAACTCTGGGACTCTGGATATTGGCCCCACAGTTAAACCCAGCTGCACCACTCAGTACTTTCCACATATTGCCTCTGGATGGAGGGACAAAGCTCTAGAAAAGATCACACCCTCCCCTTTTATCTCTACATTGTCTCTGTAAGAGTAACAGGCAGCCAACCCTATCAATATGATCTTTTTTCCTTCCACAGTGTTTTCATCCATTGCATTTGCTGTCACACTGCAGAAAACAGAATAAATATGCTATCGCCTCTGCAAAATGAATAGCTTTTAATTTTCATCCTCAAAACTTCACTGGAAATTAGTCTTCCACTAATATAATAGGATAGAGTTGTAGCATGCTCTGGAACTGAGGCTGGAAATTAACGTAAAGCTACCACTACACATGAATAATCAATATCCCCCAACATAATAACTTTTAGAACTAAATTAAAATTTGCATATTTGAATTAGTAACTGCAAAAAGTGCCTTTGTACTTGATTAAAGCTCTTCAGATTTACACATTTAAAATACATAATATATTTTGATCACATTCATTTTCTGTGTTGCTAAATATTGGGCCAATGGGCTTTTCTTTTTCCTGATAAATGCCCAGTTTCTTATAATTACTTCAGCCTCAATATTAAGCTATCTTTTGAAATGAGAATACTGTATTTCCTTGTTATTAAAGGTCTTGTTATGAACAACAAGATTAGAATCATCAAGACTATATTTTTACACAAGACATTCATCAATAAATTAGTCTCAAAATGGCACTCATCAATTCTATCATGTTAAGTCTTTTTTTTTAAGAAAGAAAAAAAGACACAATGTTTGACTGCTTTTAAACTATTCTTCAGGTCTTAGGAGTAGTAATTAGTGTTAAATATTGTGTTCTCAGCAAGATGTTAAATCAATCAGTTGATTATAGCTGCAATCCTATATAGTGTATACACATTTACTTGGACTTAAATCAATAGGACTTACTTGTGAGTTGACTCGTGAGTATTACATATTCCTTACTTACTCCTAATTCTGAACACATAGGACCCTTCCACACTAAACAATGATATTGCTGTGATTCCACTTTAATTGTCATAGCAACATCCTATGGAATTCTGGGATTTTAGACTTTAGGGAGAGATGCATAGATTTCTCAGCCAGAGAACTCTAGTGCCATGCCAAACTACAATCCCAAGACTCTATAAAATGCAGCCATAGCACTTGAAGTGGAATCATAGTGCTATATAAATGTATAGTGTGCAATGTCAGCCCTCTGTATCCATGGATTTGGGATCCATAGACTCAACCACCTACTGTGTGAAAATATTTTTTTTAAAAAATAAATTCCAAAAAGCAAACTTTGATTGTGCCATTTTATATAAGGGACATCATTTTACTATGCAGTTGTACATAATGGGACTTGAGCATCCTCTCTATCTCTGGCTTTTCTTCGCAAACAAAGATTCAGGAAAGACTCATCCCGCGCTTTCTGCAAGCGCGGTGATGACTAAAAAGGGCAATCTGACATAAACAAGTCCGGTTGCAGAAAGCACAGCAGAAGGTCTCCTTGGGTGATGTTTCCGGGTTGCGATTCTTTCTGTGTTGTCATTTCTTTTCAAGACTTGTTCGGTGTGAGCTCTCAAATAAGGCTGCAGCATTGTGGATAGTGCGTCTCCATGCCTCCCGATGTGAGGCCAGGGCAGACCATTGTTGGTGATCAATTTGGCCAAGCCTGAGATGTTGTTTCACGGAGTCCTTGTATCATTTTTTTGGAGCGCCCCTCTTATGCTGACCCGTGGCGAGTTCACCGTAGAGTACTACTACTACTACTACTAATAATAATAATAAAATTTATTTTTATCCCGCTCCTCTGTTAAAACAATTGGGGCAGCTTACAAAAATTAAAATACCAATATAAATTAAAATCCCCAAACACCACCCACTCCTGCCCTCCCCCATAAAAAGACATTAAACCAAATTCATTAAAACAACTGATATAAAATCACATTAAAATAATAAATCATAAATAATAAACAGCCAGGAGACTAAAAAAGGCCAGGAGCTCCTGAGGCCAGGAACTAATTAGGAAAGGCCTGCCGAAAGAGATCCGTCTTTAGTGCTTTTTTAAAGCTACTCAGGCTTGTCATCTGATGGATCTCATTCGGCAGGCCATTCAACAATTTGAGGGTGATTAGTGAAAAGGCCCTCTGGGAGGTTGCAGACAGCCTAGATTTTTGTGGCTGAAGCAAATTCCTCCCAGAGGACCCGACTGCATGGGGAGGATTGTATGGGAGGAGTCGGTTCTGAAGATAAGTTGGACCCAAGCCATTTAGGGCTTTAAAGGTAATAACCAACACCTTATACTGGGCCCGGAAACTGATAGGCAGCCAGTGGAGAGATTTTAATACTGGAGTTATATGGTCTCTCCGAGATGTTCCCGAGACCACTCTGGCTGCCATATTTTGTACCAACTGAAGTTTCTGGACCAAGCATGAGGATAGCCCCATGTAGAGCGCATTGCAGAAATCTAGACGAGAGGTTACCAGTGCATGCACCACAGTCTCGAGGTCCTTACTTCCAGGAAAGGGCACAGCTGGCGTATCAGCCAAAGCTGATAATAGGCTCTCTTGACCGTCACATTCACCTGACTAGTCATCTGAAGCGATGAATCAAGGAGCACCCCTGGACTGTGAACACAGTCCTTAACGGAGAGCGTGACCCCATCCAGGACTGGAGGTTGCAACCCAACTCCTGGTTTTGGGGCCGCTACTGTGAGCACCTCTGTTTTGTCTGGATTTAATCTAAATCTGTTTTTCCTCATCCAGCCCATTACTATTTTGGGGAGGCGATTGTCCTCCATCCTATAAACGTGCCCTGCCCAGTGCAGCTGTGTTCTCAATATCATGGCCTCAATGCTGGTGATCCCTGCTTGCTCAAGGACAGCAACATTCGTCACATAGTCAGTCCAGTGTATATTTAGGATTGTGCGTAGACAGAGCTGATTTTGGTATCCAAAGGGGGCAGGAACCAAACCCCAGCAGATACCAAGGGCCCACTGTACAACACAAACAAAAGCTTATCTCTTGTAATTAGCATTAACAACATGAAAAGTTGTGGTTTCATTATAGTTAATACTTTAAAAGTTATAGGTCATGCTTTTTGGAGAATGAATGTTATACACGTAGAAATAATGTTGGCCAAAAGTACTAGCATCTAGATGCTTCCTGTCACTTCAGTAGTAGCACCAAACCTAGCCACCAGATTCTTTCCAAGTAGATCTCATATCTTCAGATGTCAAGCCACCTCACTTCATCCACATTGTCATATATGGGCAGTGCAATCCTAACTCAAAGATGCACTAGCTGCAGGGGTTTAGGGTTAGGTGCAAGCTTCTTCTGCTAGCAGAAATCCTCTTCTGCCACGACTCTCTTTTCGTGACTGATCTCTGAATTGCTCTGTTGGTTAAGATCTGCTGGTAAAAATACAGGGAACAGGTAGAAAGGGATGGGTGGGTAAGGGAGAAACTATGTTACATTGGGTCCAAAGACATTATCAGACTAGTGTCTAAAGCCGCTATAATTCCATGAATGATGATAGCAGAAACATTGTGGCATTATTACACTTATTATCGCACATTATTATAATTGCATGAAAGAACCACCACAGAATTATCGCACAGCAACCACTAGCACTTTCAGAGTGGGAGTTTACTTCCTTGATTCAGCATGGGCAAGATTTCATCAGTTCTTGTGAGAAGATGCGAGCACACTTAAAACTCCAAAAACACCTTAATTAACAAAGTAAATGAATACACAAGCACTGAAACAAACATAAAAACGTACAAACTTCACAGGACAGTTCATAAAAAGAGCGTTCTGTGCTTTGTTTTCACATTCCCACCTGGATGTTTACTCAGTGAGGACTGCCCAGTTACATTGTAATCTCGCAATTACAATGGAACGTGGTTTGGCACACCATCAATATCATGAAAAAAGTGATATTGAAGATCTCTTCATGGCTTGTCTTGTGAATTAGAAGAAATACCTTTTTCGTGGCTGGAGCACGCTGTAACCATGCAAAGACTACAATGTTGTGTGATAGCGGGACCCATTCATGCTACTGTGGCCATGAATAAGGCATCCTTTTCAATTGACGGGGAGGTCCCATCAATGAAAAGCAACACCTTACAACTACAGCACAGAAGCCCCATGTGACAATGACGACATCATTTGAAACCAGGACCCGTTTGCAGGATGGTAACATCATCCTTGTGTGTTGCTCTTGGACTTTTTGCTGCATCTAATAATCTCCTTTGTTTCAATAGGCTCTTTAACCCTTTCTCCCATCTTCTACATTACTGATAATATGTTAAAATAGGAAATATATTCATTTCTACTTGTACTTGATTTGGTGAAGTTTCTTTGTTGTTGTCGTTTTTGCAACTTATGGCAATCCTAAGGTGAACCTATCGCGGGGTTTTCTCAGCAACATTTTGTTCAGAGGGGGTTGCCTTTGTCTTCCTCTGAGGCTGAGATAGTGTGATTTGCCCAAGGTCACTCAGTAGGTTCCCATGGCTAAGTGGGGATTTGAACCCTGTTCTCAAGAGTCCGAGTCCAATGCACAAACCACTGCGCCACACTGGTTCACAGTGAAAGTTTCTAATTAATTATGTAAACCATGTGGAACTAAATAGGATTGTAATGAGAATTACATCCCCACATGGAAGAAAGTGTTGAGGCACAACTGGAGACACCATTTTAACTAAGTAGGTCTAAGATCTACAATGAGACATCAAACTCTGTAGGAATGGACCAAGGCAGGGGACACAATGGGACTTCCTTTGTGCATTATAGGTGAGCACATACCGTAATGCAAGCTGAATGTCTCCAGCTTGCTTCTGGCTGCCAGCCACCATTCAGGTAAGAAAGGCTGCCATGCTCCAGATCCCAACAAAGCCTCCAGACTCTGAAAGTGTGTCATGCACAGTCCTCAAAGGGGGTGCTTTCCCCATTCCCACCTCTGGGTCTCACAGCTCAAAGAACAGGTCTAGTGAGTCCTCTTTCAATTAAGTGGCAGTGGAATGCACTGCCTTGGAGTGTGGTTGAGTCTCCTTCTTTGGAGGTTTTTAAACAGAGGTTGGACGGCCATCTGTCGGGAATGTTTTGATTGTTTATTCGTGCATGGCAGGGAGGTTGGACTAGATGACCCTTGTGGTCTCTTCCAACTATATGATTCTATGATTCTAAGAGATGCCCTGGGATGCCACTGAGGACTAGGCACTGCTCTTTGGCCTTCACTATTCTACTATTGTGACTGACCTGTTTAAAAATAGTACTGCCCCTTGCAGTCTCTCACACTTTCCCAGTCCAAATCAGGGCAAAGTACTCCTTTTGCCACCAAACACCACTCAACTGACAGATCAAAAGAACACTTACATGGCTCATAAATGACCAGTTCGGCCTATACTGACTGCTCCCCTCTCCAAGCCTCAAACATCCAGTGGTTGGGAAGAGAGCCTTTTATACCCAGTTCCCAGCCCTATGTTAGAGGCCACAACATGTGCTCAACAGGGAGGACTTTCTCCACCTCTTCCACAGATGTAAGCAAAACAATCACTGTAACCCAAGCACTTGGATTGCTCTCTGACTGAGGAGTGTAGATTCTTCAGATCATTGTGTACAGGCAGTAATGAATCCCACAAATAAAGCTGGATAAATTGACCACCGCCTACATTTGGAAGAAAGATGCCAAATTCTTTCCTGTTCTGGGATAAATCTCTCTGATGCTTTAATTAGATTCACCTGCAGTTAATAAAGGAAGAGACAGTGTTTGTCTCTAGAGTGTTTGTGGCATCCAAAACTCACAGCATTCTTCTTCAAACCTTGTAAAAGATGCACTTGGCTTATTCAATCAATATTTATCAACCCTTTATTTCACAAATGGGGACACCTGCAATTAGACAGCTGGACCACTACAAATATAATAACTGGCAGGCATTCAGCACTTAGAAGGATGCATTTAGTACAGTGGCTCTTAACCTTTTCTTTACTAGGGACACCCTTTATCCCTATGAAAAGCAGCTTAGGGATCTGGCTATGTTTAGTCTGGAGAAGAGAAGGTTAAGAGGTGACATGATAGCCATGTTTAAATAGTTGAAGGGACGTCATACTGAGGATGGAGCAAGTTTGTTTCCTATTGCTCCAGAAACTAGGACATGGAGCAATGGGTTCAAACTACAGGAAAAGAGATTCCACCTAAACATTAGAAAGAACCTTCTGACAGTAAGAGCTGTTCGGAAGTGGAATGCACTGCTTCATAGTGTGGCAGAGTCTCCTGGGATGTCCCTGGACTACAGGTTAAGAACCACTGATTTAGTACTATAAATAATTTGCAGTATTGAATTGTGGAGGCTGGTTGACTCAGGAAACAATATGGCTACAATGGCCTAAAGAATTCCTGGAGACAGCCCAGTTTTGAAAAAAAAAAGGAGGGGTGATGAAACTGCTGCATTACCAGATTTATGTGGAAATGGCTTCCCCCATTGACCACTCATTATGAGTATTGTATCTGGAATAATACATTTGGATCTGCTAAGAACAGTGAGGTTTTCATGCTGTAATAGAGTGTTTCTTTCTCACCCAGTGAAGACAGTACTGATGTATTTCTGTTCATACTTTCAGTCCCACTGAGATTTGGTAGGTGCATCAAAGGATATTGTTCACTTTGCCTACAAGATGCATCATTAACTTGTATAGCTGTGAAGGGCAATTTGGATAATTTCCTTAGAAATAAATTTTTACATCCACCCTAATTCTCCATATTGTCAGTCATTTAATTCACTTACATTCATAGCAGAATCAACTTATAAAGATTTACAAAGTTATACAAAGCTCTTTTTTGGGGGGGCATTGTTTTCAAAGATGGGGAAACTTTACATTCTTATGCTTTTCTGCATTCTCCATCTTACTACTTCTTTAAATCCATTATGGAAGCAAGCTATAAAGATTCATTATGCTGTTCAGCTCAACAAAAAGCATGTCTTTCTTTAAATTCTTTAATAACTCCCAGAACAATCTTCTGAAAACTCTGCCACAAAAAGTGCTTATGTAGGTTAAGGAATTTTAAGATCATACTTAAAAACATTGTACAAAATTACATGTTCATAAGGAACTAGCAAAACCACCTCTATGTATTCCTTGCCTAAGAAAATCCTGTGAAATGTATGGGGTTACCATAAATCAACTGGTGATGTGAAGGCACATACACACACAATTGCCACTGCTGGTTTTCAACTGGCTCTTGCTCTGTGTGGGTGTATCTAGGTTGTCATTGTTGTATCGTATTGCTGCCTGCTAGGTAGTAAATGCAAAGAAAGGGATGGGGAATGTTCCATTTCTCCACTTCTCCCTGCAAATACCCTGAGGACAGACTTTTAAAACAAACTCTTCATAGCTATAACAATTAGAGAAAGCAAATGTCTTTTGCAGGCTATTATTACACTTCCCAATCTGTGAAAAAAATTACATCAATTAAGAAATTAGTGACAGTGTGAAGTCAAAGGCTTTCACGGCCGGCATCCATAGATTTTCCTTGTTTTTTTTCCCAGGCTGTGAGGCCGTGTTCTGGAAGAGTTTATTTCTGACGTTTCGCCTGCATCTGTGGCTGGCATCTTCT
Organism: Gambelia wislizenii; assembly: GCA_030847615.1. Taxonomy (NCBI): domain Eukaryota; kingdom Metazoa; phylum Chordata; class Lepidosauria; order Squamata; family Crotaphytidae; genus Gambelia; species Gambelia wislizenii. The sequence continues at coordinate 373,156,856 of JAUMIR010000001.1, forward strand.
CTGGCTTCACAGCCCAGAAAAAAACCAAGGAAAATCAATTAGTGACAGAATTGCTTGCATTTATGGAAACGTACTCCTCAGTCCTGCTATTTAACCCTGACCACCACAAACTGGACTGGTTTAAGGAATTTTGGGCCCCACTACAATGCTTTATTTTGGAGGGCCCATATGTTTATCTCAGGTCAATGTAACCTAACTCAACCTAAACTATTCACAATACAGGATATTCAGATTATTACTAATAATGTTTTTGCAGGAGGAGGGTTACTATGGGGGCCCCACAATGATGGGGCCCCCTTGCAGATGCTGACACCGCTGGTGCCTTAAACCAGCCCTGACCACAAACTGCCTTTTTATTCTGTAATTATGTATTTCATTCTTTTAGCATTGACCAGGGCCTTGCAATTTACCCCAGGGCCTTGCAATTTACCCTAGCTCCCCCCCCCCGTGTTGGAGCCCTGAAGTCCAAATGATGCATGGCTCTTGCCCCAACTTGCCCCCAGACAGTCCTGAAGGTGTCCAAGGCAAAGCCAGGGGGAGACTGGGGGAAAACCCCTTTAAAAAATTTCAAAATAACCCCCAGGAAAACCTGGATTATATGAGGAAACTCAGATGGATCCGGCACGAGAAAGCAATATTCTGTACTTGCACACCAAGCTGTATTGCCAGCCGCTGCTGCTGGTGTTGCTCTGAAGCTGAGAAGAAGGCCCCCAGCACATGATCAAGTCTCCAGCATGTGACCAGCCTTGATCACGTGCTGAGGGCCTCCTTCCCTGGTTCAGAGAGTGCAATGCACAACAGCAGTGGAGGCACCTGTCAATACCAGCCGGCATGTCCGTACAGACTTCAGGGGGAACCAGGTCAACTCTGAGGCTAGAATACTCTGGCTGGAAGGTGGAGTATTCTGGCCAGTGTAGACAAGCCCCATGATACCATTGATTTTTGGGGTAGGTACATCTGAGACAGAATCTGAATTCCTCCTGCTCTTAATGTCCAAATGGGCTGTAAAGAGAGTTTCTTTGCCTTAAAATGTTTCCTCTCTTCAGAATCTAAATGGAGAATATGATAAGCTTGTATGCTGATTTTATGCGCGCCTGATTGGCATTCATCATACTAAGCCATAACCACTGTTGGCACATGTTTCTGAGTGGAATGTGTACTAACTCCTTATTCTCTATAACCCTTACTCTCTATAACCCTGCAGCTGATTTATTGTTCAAAACTGAGATGTATTTTTTTTTTTTTTTTTGCTCCAGTGTTTAGCAACCCATTGGCTTAGGAAGTGTCATGAAGAGCTGAGGTGAAATTTTGTCAGAGGATAATTTTGTGAGAACATTTCTGAGATTGTTTGTATCCTCACCCCTCCTTTGAATGAAATACCACTTTCAGTTCTTTCTCCAATACTGTCCAGCACCCCTTCCTGCCCTGTGTCCCAGTATGATTCTAGGTCTGGTACACTGCAGAAAATGTAAAATGGCGACCAGGCTGACAATTGTCAGGGGATGATAGGACACTCAATCCCCAGTAGAAGCCAAAAACTATCTCAGCAGACTTAGTGGCAACCCGTTCCCAAGAATACTTACACACAGAGTGTTTGATGTCCAAATAAGCAGGAGGCACTTTTATCTTCAAAGTCAAACAGTTGCAATATATATACAAATATTTAAAATTGAAGGAGGAACTGCTTCACCAGGCATTAACATTCACAAGAAGAGAGTGAGCTTTGGACTAGCTCTCTCTCTCTCTCTCTCTCTCTCTCTCACACACACACACACACACATATATATATATGACATTGCCTTCTAGTGGCCTGACTAGGCAAGACTTGGTAGTTCATGTAGTCAGCCATTATGACTCATCATGATTGTTCAGTTGTTCAGCCATTTTATAATGGAGTTCAGTCTCTAACGCCTGACAATCCCCTCCAAAATGGTCAAACTACTGCGCAGACACATGTTATCATCACAACCTAACATTATTAACATACATTGTTGGGCATCAATCGTCTGTCGGTTGACCTTCCCTTTTGACACCTTTCACTTTACACACTAGTGACAAGGCCCAGCCTCTTTGCCATCTCCTCATGGCTTCCTGTTGGAAGGGCTTTTGTAAGCAGGTCTGCAACATTGTCCTCAGATGGACAGTACCTAGGACACAAGACACCTTCTTGTATTAACTGCCTCACATTTTGATAGTGTACCACAATGTACTTTGCCCTGCATTTCAGTTTTTCTGCTTCTGCCATAGCTATGCAGGCTTGTGAGTCTTCATACACATCAACAGGCATTTTGCATTGTATGTAAGCACCTGCCTTACCCACTGTACCTCACTTGGCATCTCAGACAAGACTGCAAATTCAGCTTCAGTTGTACTTATGGCCACACAGTTCAGTTTCCTTGATCTCCACACTATGGGGCTCTCTGCATACCTGACCAACAACCCAGTCACTGACTTCCTGTCTGAAGTCTCAGCAGCAAAAGAGCTGTCCCCATAGCACTCCAGAATCACCTGACTTCCTGTCATCTTCAAGCTCATGTCTCTGGTTCCCTTGAGAAACCTAACTACTCTCTTCAGGGCTTCCCAATCCACCCTCCTTGGCTTGGAGACTCTTCTGCTGAGCACCCCAACTGCAAAACTGTTGTCAAGCCTTGTGTTGTTTGCAATAAACAACAGACTGCCTACCACTGAGTGGTACAGATCTGGCCTTTCAAAATCCTGTTCTGCCTCTAGTTCACAAAATCAATGGTCATTGGTGTCCTGACCACTTTTGCCTCACTAAGCCCACACTTTGCCACAAGACTGTCAATTTTCTTAGGAAAATTCTCCAAGACCGGTTCTTTCTACCTCTACTCCTAGATAACATCTCAGGCTACCTAAGTCCTTTAACTTGAACCAGCTTTAAGACTCCACCTGCATTTTCTTGACATCACTGGCACTCTTTGCTGCCACATAAAGGTCGTCCACATAGATAACTAGCATGACAGCACCATCACCTGCCCCCTTGGTGTACACACAGGTGTCTGTGATGCTCCTTGTGTAACCTAGTGACACCAAAACGTGGTGTATGCACTGGTTCCAGCAACGTGTGCTTTGTTTCAAGATGAAGAGTGCTTTGCTTAACAAGTACACCTTGCTCTCACCTGCACTGTCACACCCTGGGGCCTGTTCCATGAACATTGTCTCTTCAAGATCAGCATTCAGGTATGCTGTTTCAAAGTCAAAGTATTGCACAACCATCTGCCTCTTGGCTGCTACAGCTAACACTAACGTAAGACTTTCTAGCTTTGCTGTGGGCAAAAAGGTTTTGTCAAAATTGGGTAGTGCTCCTGCGAAAAGCCTTTTGCAACTAAGTGTGCCTTACACTTTTTTTGTCCCATCAGGCATGTCCTTAAGCATGTACACCCACCTGCAACCAACAACCTTTTGGTCTTTGGGTCTCTCTACTACCTGGAACACTTTCCTCTCAACTAGTGACTCAAACTCAGAGTCCATGGCTGAATTCCACTGCTCCTGCTCTTCCTGGAGAAGTTTTAGGAGATCCTGAAAACTTGCAGGCTCCTCTGCCATGACACTGTTGCTTCCTGAACAACAAACATGACATTGTTGGTTCCTGAACAACAAACCTGTCAGGAACCTTTCTAATCCCCTTTGACCTTCTGGGAATGAGCACCCTAATTCGGCCTGACTCATCTTTGCTTGCACTGCTGCTATCTCTCCCTGTGTCAGGCTCAATGCTTGTTTGTGGTGGTGTGTGTGTTGGAGTGGCATGGGAAGTGTCAAGCTTTTCTTCCTCTGCCTCCCCTTCATCATCATCAGACTCAATCACCCCTCCATTTTTGGGACTTTTGGAAGTTGTTGGCACATCCCTCCCCAAGGGAACAAACATCTCCTGATTGCAGTGGAATCTATCCCACTCTGAGTTCATTTCAACATTTGCACTCCTGGTGAACACCACCTTTCCGGGAAGAAGAGGAAAACATGTACTTATAACCCTCATAGCCTAGGAAATGCAGCCCCCTGATTTTAGGCTTCCCAGGCTTCCTTAGGCATGAATGAATCAGTACATTTGCATGCTGTCCAAAAATCCTCAGGTGCTTGAGGTTTGGTACTCTACCATAGAATAGACAGTATGGGGTCTGGTTGACACTAGACGTCCACAGTCTATTTAAATGGTAAGCAGCAGTCTTCACTGCTTCCCTCCACAGCCCAGCTGGGGCTTGTGCATCTTCCATCACACACACTACATCATGCACTTCAACATCCTAATTTTCCTTTCTGCAAGTCCATCCTCCCCTGGAGATGCTGGGTTTGTGGTCTTGTGTCTAATGCCCCTCCTACGCATACAGGTCTGGAGACTATTGGATAAGAATTCCCCTCCCCTATCTGTCACTAGACTGGAAACCTTATGAGAAGGAAATTCGCATTCCACCACATTCGCCCAGTCATGGAACCTATCCGCAGCCTGACTTTTCTCCTTCAGTAAGTATATGTAGGTGTACCTAGTGTGTCTGTCCACAATTACAAATAAATAGCAGTTACCCCCTTCAGTGGGCTTATAGGGGCCTGCCAAATCAGCATGGACAACTTCAAAGGGTCTCTTGGTGACACACTGGGTCTTTTTGGCAATAGGGAAAGCCTTCACTTTTACTTTCCTGCACACAGCACATTCTAAGAATCTTGGGCAGTGTTTCATGCTTAGACCAGGGCAAACTTTTACTAGCTCCTTTAACCCTTTGTAACTAGCATGGCCCATTAGCCTGTGGTAGTAATGAAAAGGGGCACATGTCTGCAGGATTCACATTTGCTACCTTCCCTTTAGGCAACATGTAACACAACCCATGTTTCTTTATCCCTTTTGCATAGACATTATTCATGTTATACTTTTCTGTTATTGTACATTCTTCCCCCTCAAATATCACTTTATAACCATTAGTAGTCATACGCGACATACTCAATATACAATTCTCCAGTTTGCTAACACATAACACATTTTCAAAATGTTTTCCAAAAGATGGCCCATATGCAGTACCCATTTTCTGCACCTTGCTGGGAGCACCATCTGCAAGGGTAATATTGGTTATGGAAGCATTTTTAACATTGCTTAACAACTTTAAGTCATTCACCATGTTGTGTATCACCCCTCAGTACTATCAGTAACCAGATTCCTCCCTCAGTACTATCAGGATGGTGCTTTGCTACAAAGGCATGGTTTGCAGCCTGAGAGGATGCACCCCTCCTTTGCCCTGTAGCTGCGTCACCCCTCCTATCCAGTGCAGGCATCTTACAGTCCTTCTGAAAATGACCAGGCTTTTTGCATCTGAAACAGTGTTTCAGGTAGCTGCAGGCTTCCTCCTCCACATCAGATGCCTCTGGGTGTGTTTCAGTGCTCTCCTGATTGCGTCTGGTAATTTGTGGCTGTTTATTCCCTTCCATCTAGGAAACAAATTGCTTGCGTTAGACCTCTTCCAGAATACGCCCAGCTACCAGGTCTACAGACAAATCACGCTCCCTGGTGGTCTGAAAACTGTACATTAGGAAATCCCATTCCTTTGGCAAACTGCCCAATAAAATAAAACACTTATGGTCTTCTGGAATGTCCACCCCTCTACTGGCCACCTCTTGATAAAGCTGCCTCATTTCCTCCAAAGGGTTTTTCACGCAGCCTCCAATAGACAGCTTTGTGTTATAAAGTCTCTTAGTCCATATCATCTTTGAGAGGCAAGATGAATTCTGATGAACCATTTTCAAAGCTGTCCAAAGCTGAAAGGCTGTCTTTGCTGGGGCCGCATGTATTAACTGGGAGGGTCTGAGCAATAAGAGAATTGCAGCTCTAGCCTTCTGGTCTGCTAGTCTGAACACTGCTATTTCATCTTCTGAACCCTCTGGGATCACACTTTCATTTTCCAAAATGTGCCCCAAATTGTCCTTAATTAATAAAGCTTCCATATATAAACTCCAGGCTGGATAATTTCCATCAGCCAATTTCTCAAAACAAATGTGGCTAGTATCTGCCATTGTGCTGTCTGAATTTTTTTTAAAAAAAATCTCCAGCTTTGAAACACAAACAGCTGGCAACTGGCAGCTCTTCAAGGTTGCTTGAAGATAGCTCTAACACAGAGACTGGATGAAACCTAACTGTTTCACAGCCAACTAGCCCAAAGCACTCAAAACAAAAAAGATTCTGGGAACTTTTCTGGGTGCACCTTATCTAATCTGAGATCAATTAGCTGGGCCCATAACTACTGTCAGGGGATGATAGGACACTCAATCCCCAGCAGAAGCCAAAAACTGTCTCAGCAGACTTAGTAGCAACCTGTTCCCTAGAATACTCACACACAGAGTGTTTGACATCCAAATAAGCAGGAAGCTCTTTTATGTTCAAAGTCAAACAGTTGCAATATATATACAAATATTTACAATTGAAGGAGAAACTGCTTCACCAGGCATCAGCATTCACAAGAAGAGAGTGAGCTTTGGAGTAGCTCATACACACACACACACACACACACACACAGAGGACATTGCCCTCTAGTGGCCTGACTAAGCATGACTTAGTAGTTCATGTAGTCATTATGACTCAGCATGATTCTTCAGTTGTTCGGCCATTTTATAATGGAGTTCAGTCTCTAACACCTGACACAATATAGATGTTGCAGTTATCATTAGCAGCAGCAAACAAACACACAAGCAAAAAACAAACAAACCTGGTTGAAGGGGGTTGTGAACTGTGCTATGGCTACTGCCACTGGGTCTTTGTTGGAGAGGAATTTTTCTTCCTCTTGAAGAAATTTTGTGAAATGCTTGTCCCTCCACCCCACATCTGTTGCCACAAACATGATGGAGAATGTTAAAATGCCATTCACACACAACTCACTTTCCAAGTTGAAAAATGTCAGGTACTCCCATGTACATATATTATGCATATTTACAGGATAATCCTTAGGTCCCTGAGAAGTGTTGTTAACAGCAGAGTAACAGTCTCTTCCTCTAAACTAAGCAGGATCCCTCAACTAGCCAAAGTCCCCTGTTAGAAGTGGGGAATGAGGTGATAAATTTAAGCTATTTACTGCCCCCCCCCATTTTTATGCCTTTCTTTTGTGATTGCTTGCCTGCTTTCTTTGTGTGCCCATGGTAAGTGGCATCAGGAGTTTGGTGCTTTGTGAGGAATGAATGATCATTGCACATGCATTTGCCTAAGTAAAAGCACTGTCTTTCTCTTATGTCACACTGCTTTTCCCAAATGGCAATGTGAGAACAAACATATCCCCTAGAATACAAAAAAAACTTTGAGCTGAGAAAAAAAAAACTCTTGAAAATAGCTGGTGTAATGAGGGGAAGGGGGATTAAGTACAGTACTTATTTTTTAAAACAATAACAACAACAGCAAATTACCATTATAATTATTTATAAAGAAAGCAGGTTACATTTTTCAAGCATTTGAATGGACAATGACATTCAAAAAATTTCTTTGGATTCTAACTCAAGTTGAGCAGTTCCAACATCAGCACTCTCCTTCCTTCTGTCATTCATTTGCTTTTATAAAATGAGCCCCCCACTTTATTTGCTTCCGCCCTTCCCAAGACGGATATGCCTACAGTCAAATTTTAAGTTGTGTGCTGTGGTTGAATACCTTCACTCATCAACTGATGAATATTGAGAGAGGGGGTGTCATTACTTCTCTAAATAATTGATGGTGTTATTGTTACTCAGGTGAGACAGCACCTCACTGCATCACTCATTACATTGACACCAAATATAACTAATTCCATTGTTGTTAAGTGACTCATTTTGTTGCCATTATTGACCTGGGTGTGTATGCTTCTCTTAGCAGATTGCCTTCCAATATTAAGTGGGTGAGGTGGCTTGGATGTGTTTTAACCTATTCTTTAGTTTTAAAAAAGACTCCTGCACCACTTGGATAAGTGCACAATCCTTTCCCCCTCCCCTTGCATGTATTCTCTCCACTAGTGCTTTAGAGTGATGTTTTGGAATACAGTAGTGAATGTTTATCCAGTTGCCCGCCTTGTCATGCATACCCCTGCAACATTTTGAACCAGGGGGGAACAGAGAGAAGCAGTTTTTTATACTGATCTAGGGATGTTAATCTTCATAAATTCCCCTCTATTTTTCTTCTTTAAAAGTTTATTCACAGCTTGGGACTTACTTGGTGCAAAAAAATGTGTTTTTTTACTCAAAACCCAACATTGTCTGCATAGAAATTGGCATTTTCTATGCCATTTTGATCATTGACCACTCAGTTGCCTAAGTAAAAGCTCAAGGGAAGTAATAATGCCACTCTGTTCTGCTTTAGTCAGACCTCACCTGGAATGCTGTGTCCAATTCTGGGCACCACAATTCAAGAAGGATATTGATAAGCTGGAACGTGTCTAGAGGAGGGTGACCAAAATGGTAGGAGGTCTGAAAGCCATGCCCTATGAGGAGCGGCTTAGGGAGCTGGCCATATTTAGTCTGGAGAAGAAAGGGTTGAGAGGTGACATGATAGCCATGTTTAAATATTTGAAAGAATGTCACAGTGAGGATGGAACAAGCTTGTTTTCTGCTGCTCCAAAGAAAATGAATGCAACAATGGACTCAAACTACAGGAAAAGACATTCCACCTAAACATTAGGAGGAACTTCCTGACAGTAAGCTGTTTGGCAGTGGAATGTGCTGCCTCAAAGTGTGGTGGAGTCTCCTTTTTTGGAGGTTTTTAAGAAGAGGCTGAATGGCCATCTGTCAGGAGTGCCTTGATTGGGTATTCTCGCATGGCACAGGGTTGGCTTAGATGGCCTTTGTGGTCTCTTCCAACTCTTTGATTCTATAATATTGCACATGCATATGAATAATCCATATTTGTTTCTATAGTTGTCCATCAATGTGAAGGTTCCAGAATTCAGACTTCACCCAGCACCTGGGGATCTTTAACACTACCTAAGTCTCTCTCTGGCTTTTCTTCACAAATGAAGATTCAGGAAGGACTCATCCTGTGCTTTTTGCAAGCGCGCTGATGACTAAAAAGGCCAATCCGAGATAAACAAGTCTGATTGCAGAAAGCACAGCAGAAGGTCTCCTTGGGTGATGTTTCCGGGTTGTGATTCTTTCTGCATTGTTGTTTCTCTTCAAGACTCGCTCAGCGTGAGTTCTCAAATAAGGCTGCAGCATTGTGGATAGTGTGTCTGCATGCCTCCCGATGTGAGGCCAGGGCGGACCATTGTTGGTGATCAATATGGCTGAGCCTGAGATGTTGCTTCAGGGAGTCCTTGTATTGCTTTTTTGGAGCACCCCTCTTATGCTAACCTGTGGCAAGTGCACCTTAGAGTACTAGCATTATGATTCTACAGTTGTCCCTTCATATTCACTGGGGTTTGGTTCCACGACCCCCCGTGCATACCAAAATCTGTGAATACTCAAGTCCCATTATATGTAATGGCATAGCAAAATGGTGTCCTTTATATAAGATGGCAAAACAAAGGTTTGCTTTTTGGATTATTATTTTTTAAAGAATATTTTCAAGCTGTGAATACTTAAATCCGTCAATACGAAATCAGTGGATACGGAGGGACAACTGTACTTTAACTTTCATGTCTGCATCTGATGCAGTCCTGGGGTTTGTAGTTTGGCAAGCCACAAGAGGAGATCTCTGTCTGAAAATTCTAATTGGCATTTTGTAATTGCAACTCCCAGGATCCCATTGGATGGAACCATGGCAATTGAAGTGGAATCATAATTGTGTAGTGTGTACTCCAGGAACTAAGAGGTAAGGCTGGTAAACCTTGTAGTGAACAAATCCTGATTCCTCTCTCATCTCTGGTCAAGACAGAGAACACTAGAATAAATAGACAAATAGTATGACCTATTAAGTTCACCCTCTCATACTGAAAAACTATACTTTGTTTTAAATAGATAGTGCCATGCCTTACTGATAAAACAAAACTAGAATTGGTCACAGCACAAATCAACAAAATACAATACAAAGGTCCCTTGCTTACAAATCTAGGCTGAAGGTCATGATAGGCTGTTGTGGCAAATAGATGGAGATATATTCTGATTCCTGTATAATGTCTGTGATTAAAATTATTTGGAAAGCATATGAAATCATGATATGTTTTTTAAAAAGCAACATCTCTCTCAACAGGGCACCACTGGAAATACAAATGTTGCTCAGTGTACAGGATTGTGTATGAAATTATTCTAAATTACAGCCTAGTCATGCAGTAAACTCCTGAAAGTGTTCTGTAGCTGCCACTGATTGTGAGAAGAAGTCATGATCATGTAGCCTATTTGCAATCTAATTAATATTATGCAAGGTATAGTAGGGTACATAGGTAAGACAGACCATGGAATCAGAATTATTCATATATATCCTAGCCAGGGAGAAATGCAAGCAGGAATTTCCCAGTACAAGAATCCCAAATTAGCTCATCAGTTTCTTAAGAAATAGCTAATGACCGTGGATAACATTTCTACATCTTCTCATGCAAATTATCTCTTCAATAAACAAAAAATAATCTCTTCTATACTAGTGAATATTTTTTCCAGTACACACTTTTTGGTATGCCTCAGTGATTTGGGAATTAGAGGCCTACATACATGTGCAGATGTGGTTTATTTCACTGTAATGTTTTCTTACTAGAAACAGATGGCATACTAATAGAGCTGTTTCAACCTATAGAGACATAAATCCAAATTATAATAAAAATCTGCCAAAAAATATGGAAAACAAAACAATGGCCCTCATAATTCCCAAGAAAGAGGATAGCAGGGAGTGTAGTAAGCATAGGATATTGCATTGATCTCTCATGCAAGCAAAACAATATTCAAGATTTTACAACAAAGACATTTACCATATCTGGAGCAAGAAATGCCAGTCATTCAAGCTGGGTTTAGAAAAGGGTGAGGCACTACACACTTTATTTCAAACATATGCTGGATCATGGAACGAACCAAAGAATTGCAGAAGAAAATAATTTTTTGCTTTATAGATTATTGCAAAACTTTCGATTGTGTAGATTTTGAGTGATTATGATTCACTCTAAAACAATAGGTACACCACAACATATGACTGTCCTTATACATAACTTATACTCTAGGTAAGAGGCCACTGTCAGGAAACAATATGGAACAACAAAATGGTTTCCATTTGGCATTTTATAATTTGAGCCAATTTTACCACCCCATGTATTTAATTTATATGCAGAACATATCATATGGAAGGTGAGATTAGACTCAGAGGAAGGAGGCTTGAAAATGGGTAAAGAAATATAACCAATTTAATGGTACCTATGACAACACATTACTAGCAGAAAATAGCAAAGATTTAGAATGGCTACTTATGAAAATTAACAAAGAAAGTACAAAATCATGGTTACAACTGAATATTAGAAAAACAAAAATAATGTCAGGAAATGACATGGATGTGACCACAAGATGGAACTGTAAGCTTAGAAATGAAAGTAATTAAGCTCCAGTGGCAGGTATGTGTGTGAGTTAGCATTTGAGAGTATGCACATCTGAGATGTCTGATGTAACAGGCATTGTTTAACTGCCTATAAAAAGGAGATGGGAATTATCTCCAGTGTGGGTTTGTTGTGGATGGTGGTTGGCAAAGCAGTTTGTTGGTTTAAGAGAGATTGTTCTGTACTCTGTATATTTATTGTAAATATACTGCAAACAAAGATTAAAGCCCTCAAGTTGAGTGAAGGCTGGCCTTGTTGCTGTCTTTATTTGGCAAGCCAGAGCTCAAGGCAGTGTGCAGGGGTGAAGGAATTTTTCCTTCTCAGCCTGAAGTCTTTTGCAGAAGTCTCTCCAGAAACCTTCTCCTTGGGGTCCTGTCGACGTGGAAAAACTCTGCAGGTGGTTGTGGTGGACACAGCGTGTCTTTCTATGCCCCAACAAATAATGCCACTGATTATTTACATAATTTTAAAAGTGATGAAGATATTGGAATAGTTAAAAGATTTTCTATACCTTGGTTTCAGTCATTAGTCAAAGTGGAGACTGTAGTCAAGAACTAAGAAGAATAAGTCTGGGAAAGACAGCTATGAAAGAACTACATAAGACACTCAATTATATGAAATGGCATATTTAAAGATATCTCATGAAATACCAAATTCAGAATCATCCATGTCATAGTAGTCCCAATTTCTTTGTATGGTTGTGAACAGTGATCAGTGAAGAAAACTGACAAGAAGACATACAAATAATTTTAAATGTGTTGCTGGAGGAGAGTTCTGTGGATACCATGGACTGTCAAAACGACAAATAAATGGGTCCTAGAGTGAATCAACCCTGAATTCTCACTAGAAACTATAATTACTTAAACTGAGGCTATTGTACTTTTGATATACTATGAAACAATATGCCTCATTGGAAAAGACAATAAGTTGAATGTAGTAGGACAAGAAGAAGGCCACATTACTGATGGATTGATTCAATAAAGGAAGCCACTGCCCTGAGTATTGAAGACCTAAACAGGGCTGTTTTGGACCAGAGCTCACTGAGGTCTTTCATTGATCAGATCTCCACACACTAAAACCAGCTTCATGGTAAGTAACAACAAAATGTTTCTTCTGTTTAGTTCCCTCACTTCCCTCTTTTTCTTACTTCCATTTAAATTGTTCATGCCAATGCTGGTAACAGAGAAACAAACTATTCACAACTGTCAATCATAAACAATTGACACAGACTACCCCCTTCTCTCTTGCATTCATTCCCACAGCCAGAACCCTTTTACATTTTTCCTATGAGTCATATTCTGATAGTTTTTAACTTTAAAAAAATGGACAGGGACAGATCACACATACTGTTTCTTGTCTATCCAAATGCCTCTGGACTTGGGGGCCGGTTACACGGCACTATTTTCTCTGCAATGTATCGCAATATCGCACTTTCGATTTAGCGTCGAATAGTGTACACGATTTTTGTTTACTTTTTGTAGTACTCTGCAAACAGAGTTCACATGATGTACTTCTGTGCAATTAAATAAGTTACGAATTTTTCGATTTCGGTTTTTTTTTAGTTCCCACAGTATCGACATTTCACATTTTAGCTATTACCGTAGCTGTCAATCAGCGGCATACGTCACTACTTAAAGCTTAACTTCCTTTTTGTGCTCCCATCACTCTTAATCCTATTGGTTGACAGCTTCTATTAAACTTTCCCGCTCCGAGAAATCTGATTGGGCACACCTATACCTGCTGCACCTCATCGTTCGCCCACCATCGATAGGTTATCCCTAGCTAATCTATTTAAAGATTGAGACTCTTGCAACTATTTCTTGCTGTTTCTTGTTGATGTTCAGGATCATAGCCACAATTTCTGCATTTCAGGATGCATGCAGGTTTTTTCGATGCAGAAGGTTTATTAGAAGAAGGAATAGATGTAGGCAGCTGCGATCCTTCATAGAACAAGAATGATATTTCTATGACATGTTCTAAGCTGTTCTTGTACTTTTTCTTCCCCCCAAAGATCCAGCAAATCAACAGTCTCTGCATGGCTCCATGCAATGCCCCTTCTACCCTTCTTTGTTCTCTGCTCCGCCATTACAAAAAGAGATAAAGCAATCTTTACAGATGTTTTTGTTTGGTGGGAGGGATGCTATAGTGGGCCACTCCCAGGATCCGCCTAATTTCCGGTTGTTGAAAAAGTAGCGAAAGTAGATGTCGGATAGTTCACAACATCGATAATGCGCAATACTGCGGAACTTTTTAAAAAAGAGCAGTAAATCAGCGCTGTCAAAAGTTGCGCCACTTACGGGTTTTTTTCACCCCCTCCTTCTGAAAAGGGCGATACTGTGTCGAAACACGTGGGAACTATCAGGAGTCTTGCCGAATTATTACACGACTTATTTTGCCATGTAAACGGGGCCTTGGTTTCTCTGAGTATACACTGATTTAGATAACTGCAAATGTGCAATATAGACTGCATGATTCCCCAGTCATTGGCGTACTCTCCACTCCTTTATGTAGCAAAGGCCTGGCGAGGCCATCAGGGTCATGGATGATGAGAATCTAATTCCAAGGGATGAGATCCAATTCTACATTTAGGAGCCTTGCTGAATGCCAATGGCCCTTTCACATTATTGATATGGGTCTGGTACCAGCTGTGAAGTTGCTTCATGGTGGTGCTAAAACAAAATCTGTGCATGAATCTTGTCCTTCTGTATTGTGTTTTAGCCTCCTGCAATTAATCAGAGCCATTTTATAATTGGTTTGCTGGCAGGATTGTAATCTGTCTCATGTTTGGAGGGCTATGTGAAGAATATGGGCACAGGGACTTCACTTTGACTATAGTATCCTTACTGCTAGGTCTAATTGTCTACACCCTCAGAGGAATATCATTCTTAATGTGTATGCTTACTGATGAGGCCATCCATGCACTGTGAGTACAAATTGCTTTTCTGTGAGAAACTTAGCAGCAGGGTGCTGGCAGACAAGTGGAAGAAAAATATAAGCTAAAATGCTGCTTTCCTGATGGTGGTTATTAATGTCAGAAGGCTATCATTTGGACAAAAAGAAGGAAACACCCCAATGGTGTGTTTCATCAGATTATTCTTGGCATTTCCCCATTCATAGGGTGGGGGACACGCTTGTTTTGCCAGCACTTCTAAAATGTCAGAATTGGACCCCATTTGTTTACAACATACTTACACGCCCATGGACTAAAGATGACTCACGAACATCACAGGATTACTCAATGCGGCAAAATCCTCAGTGCTCTTTCTTTGATTGTCTGAACTGAAGTCACTTTTTCATGTCAAAAAGTACTTTGCTGCCGGGAATCCATCAGTTAAAAAGTCAAATTTTTCACATTTTTTTTCTGATGAGGAAAACAGAAGCAAGATTGATTAACAGGAAAGTATAAAGGAATATTGATTTCCCTATTACATAACCATAAAAGTGTAATGCAAATTCTTAGTCACCCTGCACATTTGTTATGTTAATTCGGATGCTTTAGTTTCAATGGAACATCCAAGTAAGGTGTTCAGAATATGTTAGGTAACCTATGTTAGGTAACTCTGGTATGTATTACACCACTTGCTGATGAATCTTGCTCACTCTGAGCCCTTAATTAATGATAAAAATCCATAATTCAATTCAGATTACTTATAATAGCCCTGGCAAAACAATAGGACAATTATTATAACAATTACCTTTAAAATGAGTTTATGTTTGGAATAAGAAAATAGAATTTATTATGGATTCTATGGAAATGTTCATACATTAATGTATGAACCATGCCTTATGAGGAGAGACTTAGGGAGCTGGGTATGTTTAGCCTGGAAAAAAGACGGTTAAGAGGAGATATGATAGCCCTGTTTAAGTATTTGAAGGGGTGTCATGTTGAGGATGGAGCAGGCTTGTTTTCTGCTGCTCCAGAGACTGGAACACGAAGCAATGGATGCAAGCTCCAGGAACAGAAATTGCACTTTAACATTAGAAGGAACTTTTTGACAGTAAGAGCTGTTCAGCAGTGGAACGCTCTCCCTCAGAGTGTGGTGGGATCTCCTTCCTTGGAGGTCTTTAAACAGAGGCTGGATGGCCATCTGTCGGGGATGCTTTGATCGTGATTTCCTGCGTGGCAGGGAGTTGGACTGGATGGCCCTTGTGGTCTCTTCCAACTCTACAATTCTATGATTCTATGAATGGATAAGCTTAGAATGTTGGAGTAAGAAGAAAGGAACAATTCTTTATTGAAAATCAAGACCCAAAATTCTGCAATCTGGAAAGCAAGCTTCTACAAATTCATAATTAGCAGAATTGATTATTCAAGTCATCTAAATTAATAAAACATTACTTGGTCTAGTAAGTCAAGAAAATGTGATTTTTCAGCCTTCTCCCAGACGTTGTCACTTGGTGTGGTTCAGCCTCTCTGCACCCCCTAGTGCCACCACTAGTTTCAGCATCAACTGAAATTCTTCTGATATACATTTGTCTAGAACATCTTTTACTGTGTGCTGCATTTTCTGTGCTACTATAAGAGGGATATCAGAGGTTCTCCTACCCTATACCCAACAGGTCTGATATCTCCTTCCAGGATTTATTCTAACATCAGATTCTGGAGTTCTGAGGGAAAAAATGAGTGATATCCCCCCCTCCCCCCTCCCAGGAATGGGTGAATCTGTCAAAGTCTGGTTTTACTTTGGTTCTTGGTTTGTTTGTTTGCTTGTTTGTTTTCATTTTAAAATTCAGTTGGTGTCTATACCAGATTGCGAATGCTTTTTTATGGGTCTGAAAATTAGTACAGATTTTTGTGTGGATTTTTTTTAAAAAAACCACAGTTCTTCAAATGTATTGTTAAAATGTGTGCTTTTGCAAATGTGGGCATTATTTCATCTTTCCCCCATGTTTTTCATATTTTCATTCTTAAATATATTTTTAAAATTACATGCATTTGAAATGACATGCATAGTGTACACTTGTTTCAAATGTGTAGAATGTCTACATGTGTCTCTCTGTGAACTACATGGCAAAAAAACCCCTTTAAAAATAACAGATTTCAAGCAAAATTGTATTTCAGTTTGGGAAATTAATTTTGGAAAATTCACTTTAAAATACTAACTCAACAAATCTCTGACTCTGACTCATCCTAATCCTTCTCAGCAAACCTTCTAGAAGAAAGAAGGGGAAAAAAAACACTTTGTGTTCAGTGGACAAAAACAAACATTTCAAAAGATGATCAACTGGAGAGCATCAACGGAATCATGTATACACTTTATGTACTACATAGCACCATAACTATGGTGCTATGTAGTGGATTCCAGCCAGACCTCCCCTCCCAACATCACTTACTAGTAAGCAGCCGCTGGGATTGATGTGGGGTCGATTCCCCTATGAATCAAGAAGCAGCTGCACCTCATGGATGATCTCTAGCACTACAAGTAAATAAAGGATCCCTGTCACAAATCCCCAGGGAGTGTGTGGGAACACCAGCCAACTGCTTCTTGAATAACAGAGGAATGGACCTCTGTCAATCCCAGTGGCTGCTTACCTAAAGTAGGGACTACATAGGGACTGTAAATAAGTAGCAGTTACAGATGAGTAACTGTAGGTTATGTATTCATAACTGCCCAACAGGATTCCAGCTGATGTTGCAATCTGGAGAACTAAATGTGTTCAATATCCCTCTGAACAAATTTATCTGTGTTGTATCTGTGAAGGACTATGAATTGCTTACCCCATGATTCCACGTCCTAATATGATTCTTACCCCCTTAAAAGATCTGAAAGACCAAGGAATGTATAGTTACTTCACCAGCGTAGTCTATTATATGAAAGGAACTTTATACAGAGCTCAGGAATAACTCACAAATTTTCATATCTTTAAACATATCAAGATATCCCATCCAGAAAATGGGCAATGGTTGTAAGACTTTCTCTTTTATTTCAGGACTCTTAAAACACACACACACACACACACACATTAATTTATACGTAAGTTTGCAGGGGTTTTTTGTTTGCATAAAGCTCTTCATTTTGTGCATGAGTGTGCACAAATAAACTAGATTTGTTTTCCCTAGAAAGACATTTTGTATAGACAAGAGCATTTTTCATAAAACACAGTGCTTTTTACTTTTTTGGATTTTTGGCAAAAAAACAAAAAAAACAAAACAAAAAACCTTCCCAAGGGTCCTCCCCCTTCAAACAAATACATTAGGGGAAAAAAGGCTAGAAGTGTAAAATAGGAGTATGGTTTCTAGATCAAGGGAAATAATAGTGCCATTCTATTCTGCTTTAGTCAGACATCACCTGAAATACTGTGTTCAATTCTAGGCAATAGAACTGAATTCAAGAAGGATATTGAGAAGCTGGAACATGTCCAGAGGAGGGCAGCCAAAATGGTAGGAGATATGGAAGCCATGTCTTATGAGGAGCAGCTTAGGGAGCTGGGTATGTTTAGCCTGGGGAAAAGAAGGTTAAGAGGGGACATGATAGCCATATTTAAATATCTGAAGGGATGTCATACTGAGGATGGAACAAGCTTGTTTTCTGAGGCTCCAGAGACTAGGGCACGGAGCAATGGACTCAAACTACAAGAAAAGGGATTCCATCTAAACATTAGGAAGAACTTCCTGGCAGTAAGAGCTGTTCAGCAGTGTAATGCACTGTCTCGGAGTGTGGTGGACTCTCCTTTTTTGGAGGTTTTTAACAGAGGCTGGATGGCCATCTGTTGGGAATGCTTTTATTGTTTATTCATGCATGGCAGGGGGTTGGACTGGATGGCCCTTGTGGTCTCTTCCAACTCTATGATTCTATGAAAATGTAATTGGAAAATGTTGAAAAAATTTTAATCTTGCCCAGTGGGGAGAAAATGTTTGAAATTATTTACTGTTAATGCACAAATGATATAAGTAAAGATAACATCTGTATTAGTTACAAATAAGGAGTTGCTTATAATCAGTTCATTTTTCCAATGACAAAGGTATGACTTCATGCATTACATTACAATTATAACACAAGAAGGGATAAAATAACTCCTTTTCTGGTGTAAATTTAGCTTATTAGTTACTGTTATAGGTACAGAGTGTGTGGATTTCTTAATGTTAGATGTTCAAATATTTGCTTGTACTGTGCTTAATGGGTATTGCTGCAGCAACAAAAACATGGTCATTTATGCTGCAGGCCATCATATTTTTGCTTTCAGATCTGCATTGTTTTAAGACTTTATCAAACTAGCATGTTGAAACACCATTTTAATGCTAGTAAGGAAGGCGGGAATTTTGTGCTATAAGCACTGCAATGATCAAATGACCCACTCTTACATAATATAACTGGGATGCAGGGTCATGCCACAGTAACCCCTTTCTTTCCACTGCCTCCTAATTACAGCATATTAACACTCCATACTGGCCTTTTAAGAGGAACGTCAACTTACTTTCTGGTTAGTCGAGGCACAAGATCTCGTTGGTTTTCGTAAGAAGATGCGAGTTCAATTAAACACACAAAAAACACTTAAAATACATAACAAAACATACAGATAAGCTCAGAAACAAACATAAAAACTTAACACAGGACATTTAATAAAAAGAACATCCTGCCGCTCATTTTCACATTGCCACCTGGAAGTTTTCTGCCTGGCAACAGAAAAGAATAGCCAATTTACACTGTGTTTTCAGCAGCACCATGGGACACAGTTACAGACGTTCTTAATATCATTTTAAAAATAAGATTAAAAATCATTTGATGCCTGAAACTAACAATTAAAAGGGATGCCTTATTTGTAGCTGCCTCACACATTCTAGATGGGACAAGGACAACATCGTCTGATCATTTTGTCCCATTACTGTTGTTATGACGTGATTTTTTTACTTGTTTGATAAAGTCCTTAGTAACTAAAAAGGTAACTATTTCCATTTCTTTTGAAGAGCAATAAAGAGTTACTTGCAGAAGTAACCACTGTTTAACAGTAACTATCTAATAGAACTATAATTATAACCAATGACTCCAAAAAATAACTTCTAATTTTTTTAAAAAAAATACACAACAAAATTTAACAATAGGATTCCTCTGCTGCAGTCTAATTGACAGATTCTAGACTATAGGGCAGATGGGGGCATCTGCATGGGGACCATGGGCCATTCCCACCCTGCAACAACTATGGTTTGCACTCCTGCACAGCAAGCCCAAATGCCCTCTCAAAGTGGCAACAAAAAGTGATGCTGGGTCACTTCATGCCACCATTTTGAGAAGGACTGTAGGGGAAAATGGAAGTAATTGGGGGTAGCAGGGGGCTCTAGGGTACTTGGGGGCATGGAATTTGGATTTTTTTCCTGTATATTTTCATGAATTGGAGGGGCTTTCTACATGGTATTGGTATTGGGGCAAAGACTGCCCAAAATTATGGTGATTTTTTTTAAAATGGGGGGTAGAGACTTTGGAGGACTGGTGGAGGCTTTAAGAGCATGAAAATGAGGGCCAGGCTTTGCACATAGCTCTCAGGCTATACTATGCCCACCTCTGCTCTAGAGTTACCATCTTGTTCTGTTAACTGCCTAGAACAGCTCTTGATCTAACTGAAAATACTAGACAGGGACAATTTAGTTGGCTCATTTCTAGCATCTTCCCAGGGCTAACAAAGAAAGTGAAAGGATGAAGAATATGTTACTCAAACTCTTGGATTCATTCCAAATGTGCAAGCGAAGGCCTGTGGCGCAGACTGCTCACATATTACGGGACATCCATTTGTCTTCATCTCTTCTTTATCGTCATTATCCTATGTCTTTACACTGTCAGCATTATCTCAAAGACAACTGAATTATGTCATTCTTGAATAAAATTATAACCATGCAATCCTGCAAGCAGGATAATCCTGCAAGCATGATTTCACAGCTCCAACATGCTTTGATTCCACACTGAGAAGGAAAAAATGGCATCTTACTGGTTAATAAAACCCTAACACGTCAGTTCTTTGTAATTTTTCAGAAATAATTTTTGGGATGCACATCATGATGGGTATGAGAAACTATGTTTGCCAAACAGCTATAAAAATTGTTCAAAACAAAACCTTGGAAAAGAACAGTATTATAGACACCTTTGATTTAAAATTAGACTTGGAACAATACAGTAAGGTAAGCTGTAATATTGTCTAATGTTGAGAGATACTGATTTCAGGTCCCCTCCCCCCCATTCACAGAATATGATCCTTAGAAACTAGTTACACTGACATTTTGTTTTCCCTTTTGTTGTAAAAAAGCAGGCTCTTGACCTCAATGACTTTAAATATTTACAAAGTATCATAGAAAATAAACATTTTAATGGATATAATCAATTACAGTTGCTTTGACATTTCAGTGTATTTTTAAGTAGATGTAAGAGCCTCATGATATTTACTGACCTATGCATCAGAGATCATTGTCTAGTGCTCAAATGTTTTGCTTATGAACAACAATGAGATGCAAACCTTAGATGAATCCACTGGCCTCCATACGTCATATGCTAACAAAATTATTTTTTCTCAATTTGCAGGAATGCACATGACCACAAATTTACCCAAGGTTCTGTAAAGACACTTTCTCTGCAACAGTATAAAAGAAAGTCTAGCCTCTTTCATCAGCATTGCAATCCTCCTAGTTAGCATCTCTTATGCAGCCAACCTAATTAGAGGGGTGGGGGGAGCAACAAAACCCCACAGCGCTCATAAAACAGTTTATATTGTTTTTCAGGCAACCTTTTGTTTCTCTGGCTGCTGTTGGGAGACATAATTTTTCTTCCTTGCTCTCATTTCCCTTAGCTTGTTATAATCATACTGTTTGTGTTGACACATATTTTTTTGTTTACTTATGACATCATCACCTGAATTATAGTGTCATGACATCAGCTGGTTTTCATTAATGCAGTTACAAATGCAGGACCTACAGTTAGGGCCAGTTTAAGGAATTTGCCCCCCCCCCCGCAATGCATTATATTGTGGGCCCCATATGTTTATCTCTAGTCAATCTAACCTAACCTAACCTATTGACAATATGGGATATTCAGATTATTACTTGCAATGTTTACGCAGGAGGAGGGTTACACAGCCCCCCCCCCAAATGATGGGCTCTCCTGCAGTTTGCAGGGGCTGCGGGGCCTGTAAACTGGCTCTGACCAGGTGGGCACAGGTGGTGGAGGGAGGGAGGGAGGGAGGCACTGGCAATGGCCCTATGGCCACCAGGGCCATGAGCAGCAGCAGGGGGGCGGGCAAGGCGCTGGCAGGAGGGGCTGCCCAGTACCCTCCAGTGGAGGGGAGCCTCTCTCGCGGTGTCAAAGGGAGAGCGGGGGAGGGGGCTGCCTGGGTCCCAAACTGGAGGACTCTGCAGAGGAGGGAAGGGCCAGGACCAGGGCCAGGACCAGGGATGGACGGGAGAGCCAGGAAGTGGTGGCATCCTTCCTCCCCCCACCGTTACTGGAAGGTGCCAAGTCTTTCTGCTGCTGGGCCTCCCTCCCTCTCTCCCCCCTCCAGAGGCAACTCCGAGGCAGGCCTTGGGCATGGGGCTGCGTCAGAGTCCCAGCCAGCGGGAGAAGCTGTGGATGGGTCACCTGGCCCAGGCCCTCTGCTGCTACCTGCTGGTCCTGAAGGAACCCCACCTCATCACCCCCAAAGTGGGGCACCAAAGTCTGAACTCCTGTGGGCCTGGAGCCAGTGCCGCTTCCCAGGCGCTGTGACTCAGCATGGCCATGTCCCCCTTGGCAGGCCTCCCTGGTGCCTCCACCTCTGGCTGGCTGGCTGGCTGGCTGCTCCGGGGTGCTGCTGCAGCTGCTGCAAGGAGGGGGAGGTGAGAAGGGGGAGAAGGGGGAGGAGGGGGAGATGGTAGCCACCGTGCCATGCAGGGATCCGCGTCCAGAGGCAGCAGCTGGGAAGGAGTGCTGTCAGGGCACGCGGGCAGGCCTGCGGGGCTGGAGGGGCAGCTCCACGGGTGGGCGAGACCAGCCAGGCTGGGGCCCCTGCTGTGGCTGGGGCCCCCGCCAATGCGGATTTGGTGGTAATGGTTAAACCGGCCCTGCCTACAGTTATACATTCATAGAATAATAGAATCATAGAGTTGGAAGAGGCCACAAGGGCCATTGAGTCCAGCCCCCTGCCTTGCAGGAATACACAATCAAAGCACTCCTAACAGATAGCCACCAAAGAGGGAGACTCCACTATACTCTGCAACAGTGTACAGTTGTCCCTTCATATTCTCTGGGGTTTGGTTCCAGAACCCACCGTGGATACCAAAATCCATGAATACTCAAGTCCCATTATATGCAATGGCATAGCAAAATGGTGCCCCTTATATAAAATGGCAAAATTAAGGTTTCCTTTTTGGATTATTATTTTTTAAGAGTATTTTCAAGCTGTGAATACTTAAATCCATGGATATGGAGGAGCAACTGTATTCCACTGTCCATGACTAGTTCATATTCATAATCCACACATGTTAACTGGTTTAGCAGATATGTAGGGATCATGATTTTGGGCTGTATCAATAGAAGTATAGTGTCTAGATCAAGGGAAGTAATAGTGCCACTCTATTCTGCCTTGGTCAGACCTCACTTAGAATACTGTGTCCAGTTCTGGGCACCACAATTCAGAAAGGATATTGACAAATTGGAGCGTGTCCAGAGAAGGGCAACTAAAATGGTGAAAGGTCTGGAAACCATGCCTTATGAGGAGAGACTTAGAGAGCTGGGTATGTTTAACCTGGAAAAAAGACGGTAAAGGGGTGATATGATAGCCCTGTTTAAGTATTTGAAGGGATGTCACGCTGAGGATGGAGCAAGCTTGTTTTCTGCTGCTCCAGAGACTGGAACACGGAGCAATGGGTGCAAGCTCCAGGAACAGAGATTCCACCTCAACATGAGGAGGAACTTTTTGACAGTAAGAGCTGTTCGGCAGTGGAACACACTCCCTCAGAGCATGGTGGGGTCTCCTTCCTTGGAGGTCTTTAAACAGAGGCTGGATGGCCATCTGTCGGGGATGCTTTGATCAAGATTTCCTGCGTGGCAGGGGGGTTGGACTGGATGGCCCTTGTGGTCTCTTCCAACTCTGCAATTCTATGATTCTATGATTCTATGAACATCTCCTAGTCCTCACTTACTGGGTAGCAGGCATTGTGAGAGAAAGGAGTCTCTTCCCCTGCTGATTGGGAAGCATCTGACCAATGTATCCATCCATTCTCCTGCAAGCAGTCTCAAACCACTGTTGCTTGCAGTGACCATTGCCCAGTAAGTAAGAATTAGGGAGGGAGACACTACTTAGCTATGTAACTAAGGTTGTTATGTAGCTAAGTAGGTGATAAGAGAAGATGTTGTGGTTTACAACAACAAATTAAATTATAGAGCAGTAGAGATATGTGAAAGGGATCAGTTGTGAGGGCATGCATAAAGAAAAAAGGAACTCCACAGCAACAACAAGTAGGAGGGGGAAAAGATCCCCCCCCCAAGATAAAGAGCATCAACCCCAACACACATACCTACAGGAACAATGACTGTTCTAAAAAACAAGGAAATGCTTAAAGATCAAAGTGGTGCTAGTGCAGGAATGGGCAACAGCCAAGGTTAGGGGACTGCATTGACCACTTGCAGGATCTTAGATGGCCATAGCCCTGACATACCCTATATTTTGTGCCATCATCTTTTTAAAAAATATTTTAAAAGATTTCCCAACATTCTTTTTTTCTAAATACATATGAGGAAGCACCTTTATCATGTTCTTGAGGGCTACTCTGGCCTCTGTTAGGCCTAGGAGAGGCTTTTCTTTAACTATACAATTATAGTGCTATGATTACACTGTAATTGCTGCCATCCTGTACAAGGGAATCTTAGGGTTTGAGGTATAGGAAAGGGTGTTTACAATTCCCAGCCAGAGACCTCCAGCCTCCCCCACCCCCAGGATTCCATGGTGGTTAAATTACAAGCTTCAGGTTCCCATGGCAGTTACAGTGGAATCATAGTGCTATAATTATGGAGTGTAAAATGGCCCCAGGAAGAAAACCAAGTTGACTTCCAGTTAAAATAGTCAGGGGGGAACATGGAAAAATGGGGGGGGGGCTAGAAGCCCCCAGGGGCCTTGGCACCCATAGCTCACAGGCACCTACAGCTCCCCAATCCTGTGCTAGACCCAATTGTTCAATCCTTGTTCTGTATTTTCTAATGAAGCTGAAGGACTTATATAATTTTTTCATTCTGCTAGGGGAGAGAGGGGTGGGGGCGGGGGGAAGAAAGAGCACAGCATTTTGACCCACTAGTATAATTCCAACTGTTATCAAATCCTGAAATGTGATAGAACTAAATGGATAATCTGGAAGAAAAGAGGATTTTGCTCTATTTCTATTTCTATATGATATATTAATGCTAACTATAGGCTCAATTTGGTATGCAAACTATTCTTTCTACATGACTAAGGTTTCTAGAATGTATCCTATTGTTCTGAGAAATAAGGGAGGGAGAGGGAGGGCTTATCTACAATAGCCAGTGTATGCTGGCTCCCTGCTGGTGTATCCTGGCTCTGGGTCTGGCCTGCCCCCCTCCCCCAATTATCTGAAGAAAATGGACCAGCATCCAAACAGAATGCTGGTCTATTGCTGCATCCACTGCCATTTGCTCTGCTGACACAGAAGCTAGGAAGGAAGCCTGCAACCTGTGACTGCAGGCTGCCTGCATGTGACCACCCACAGTCACATGCTGAAGGACCCCTGCCTGTGGGGGAGCCAGGGAGCTGGCAGTGGCAGCGAGGTAGTGTGGTCTGGGATAGGATCCCACAGACATGCAGGGCCTGATCCGGGGATACCAGATTAAACCATATATCATCTTACATCACTGTAAAGGGCCATATCCCAGTTTGACCCCCTTCTAGCCCCATATCTGTCCTGGGGATTGTTTTGGACTGCCTGGAGGCAGATTGGGGTAAATACCCTGTGTTGTTTAGACTGCAGGGCTCTGGAACAGGGGTAAGCTAGGGTATTTGGCACATGTAGACATTTTCTTTCTTTATTACAATTGACAGATCAGATAAGGCCCATGTAGATTGGCCCAGTGAGCGAAAGAGAGCTTAATGACAGGGTTTCAACAAAAGGTTTGCATACCTATCTTTGTGGCCATAGTAATAAAGCACCTATGCATTCATTTCTGAGAATGTACAAAGGGATTCATTGTATTAACTTCTGGCATCAACTGAAGCAATTGTCACCTGCTTTTTGTGATTCCAAGAAGCTTTTACATCATTGGCTTACTGTTGATGAGAAAATGCTTATTTACAGGGAGCAGTCTGAAAGCTGCAAATCATCACCGTATCGACATTCTGTCTAATGCTAAATACTGTAACACAAGTGTAGTCATCTCTTATTGCAACCAACCTCCTTGTAGAGACAGTGGCTTCCAGCTGTCAGAATAAGTGCTAAACAGTCTGCTAATTTGAGGATCATGCCAGGCAGAACAGAACAGCAGTCAGTGCTTTTTAATCACTGTGGTTGAGCTCTGTTTCTGCCACCTAACATATGCTTGTCTCATCCACCTATCCATGCCATGTGTGTGTGTGTGTGTACATGAAATAATAATCACATCCAACTTTTAGAGAGGAAAGTCATTTTTCTCTAAGCTAGTTTGCGAAGAAAAGCCAGAGAGAGAGAGAGAGAGAGAGAGAGTTTCCTGATGTCCTCACTTAGAGGCTGCCTTTTACATGCAAGATTTTATATGCAAGTTCAGCTTTCCCCCCATCAGTTCAAGACTTTAATGTGGGTTGAATGTATACTACACATGCTGAAGCACACATGGGAATGATTGCTTTACTGTGTAAACAAGACACCATTTTGCCCCCAGCATCTACTGGCACTTTGGACACATGCAGTTGCCTTGTATTCAGTCGAGTTGTCTATAGACCAGTACTATCTAGTTTGTTAGAAGCTTCCAGAGCCAGTCCTATTATTAGGGAAGGGAAAGTACCCTCGTGAGACAGATTTTGGGTGTCACTGAAGCACAACAAGTTGTTAACAAGTATTTGATTTGTTGTTATTGTACTTTTTTCTTGACAGTGAGAGGTGCTTGTAGGAATTGCTGCTTCACATGTCAGAATAAGTTAGCTGGCTATGGGTACTATGCAGCCTGACTTGGTTGTATGTTTGTGTGGAGATTACTTTAGACAGCAGACCAGCCTTGACAGCTTTCCAAGTCCTCAGCCTGAGATCTTTTCCAGTCCAGTTACCTTTGGTGTTGGCCCTTCTGTTAAGTAGAGTGAAACACCCATTTTAGGTAGCAGATACAAGGGGGCAGAGAAATAGCAGCTCTTCTCCAGGTGATCACATCCTCCCCAGATCTCAGTGGCAATACCTAAATGTGATTGACCCATCCTGGCTTACTGTCTTGCCTTCTTCCAATGTGTTGACTGAGGCAATCAGTCCATACTAAACACCCCAGTGGTCATCCCAAGTAGTTCTGCTGCTATGACACTCACATTACGTACATTGAAGTAACTGTTTCATAGGAGCATTTCTTTGAGGAGGCATTGGAACAGGAATAGTTTGAATGGGTATTGAACAGGTGGCAGGCAGGGTAACTGTGTCAAGAATTTGACAAATGAAGGGGAAGGTGTCTTTCCAGATTTTTTTTTTAAAAAACCCACGATTCTGGTATTTTCCATTATGTACAGTTATAGTAAAACTAAATGAAAAATAAAAAACAAAATGCTACACCAAGAGTTTCCATAAAATGATTTGTAAAACTTGTGTGGCCTAGTTTAGCTGAGCAGGAGGATTGCAGAAAAGAGGGGTGGAATGCCATTCCAACAATTTTAGGACTAAGGCTTAGGGTTAACATCCAGGTGTTTGAGTTTTCAGTGCACTGATTTAGGAGATCTCTGCATAGTGTCCTGTTCTGCTCTTGGCATCAGCTCAGACTCCCTGTGAGAGAGCTCAAAATCCCAGGGAGAGGCAGAGAGTCAGCCAAGCTCACCAAAACAATGTGTAGATGCAATCCAGCCTGCTCCAAAGTTGTGCATGGGTGGGCATGTAGTCCAGGAGGAAATCCAGAAGCACAGTCAAAAGATGAAAGTTGAGTCCAAGGCGACAGACAAACAATCATGGAGCATGACAACAACATACCTTCTACCAAAAAGGATGGTTGTCAGCTATGCTGTTCTGGGAGAGGTGCTGGGTTATTTATGGCCCAGCCAAGTCTTGCTGGTGTGTCCTAACTGCAGCATGTTTTGTATAAAAAGGCTCTGACTGATTGCAGGCTTCCTTTTCCTGACGACATTTGGCTGGGGTGAAGATAGGTAAGTCTGTACTTTCCTCAGAGGGTTGTGGCTGCTGGACACTCATTTCTTCTGGCTCTGGCCCTGGCATGCTCTCTGGGCTTTCAGGATCTTCACTTCCAGAATCACAGTCCATCCCAGGGTCTGGGAGGCACAGCATGACACCTGGCATTGGTTGGTGAGGAGGGAGGGAGGGATAGGGGATTCCATCCCCAATTTTTTGGAGTTAACATATTGACTTTAATATCCCATTATTAGTACACTGATTTGGGAAACCTCTGCCTTGTATAGACCAGCCTGGAGGAGGAGTGGGACGAGGAGGTGGGGGAAGAAGAGGGGATTTTCTTCCAAATATTTTAGGGTTAACAGATTAGGATAAACATCTAGATGTTAGGGCTTTTAGTACAGATTTGGGATACTTCTGCATGGATGGACTAGCTTGGAGGAGAAGGAGTTGGAGAGATGATGTTAGCTTGGTTCCAGGCATTTTAATTTTGTTAGTCTCATTGGCCTCAATAAATCCTGCAGATCTCTGAGCCACTCCTGTCCTCTTTTTTTTTCTCCTCTTCCCCAATTATCCTTCTTGTACCTGTTCTGGGAAAACATGTGTAAGAAAAGGAGGAGGAGGGAGGAGAAAGAGGAGGAGAGGAGTGACATAGAAAACGACAATACTCTTGCTATTGAGATGTATTGAGATCAATGGAACTCAAAAAAATTGAAATGCTGAGAAT
Organism: Gambelia wislizenii; assembly: GCA_030847615.1. Lineage (NCBI taxonomy): Eukaryota > Metazoa > Chordata > Lepidosauria > Squamata > Crotaphytidae > Gambelia > Gambelia wislizenii. The sequence goes on from JAUMIR010000001.1 coordinate 373,185,288, forward strand.
AAAGCTAACTTCACTCACCCCCCTCGCACTCCTCAGGTTGGAATTAACATCACACTATTAGTACTCTGATTTGGAAGGCCTCTGCCTAGCATGGAATAGTCTGGAGGAAAGGGGGGGGAGGGGGCAGAAGAAGTATGGATTGTAACCCCCTCCTGCCAAAGATTTTAGGATTAACACAGATTGGGATAAACATCCTGACGTTAGGGTTTTCGATACACTGATCTGGGATACTTTATTGAGGATTTATCAATTTATCAATAGACTTTTGTACCCAACACACTAAACTCCAACTTATGTCTGCACATGCAAGACATTTTGGGGCTGGGCTTATGTGCAGGGTCATGTCTCCATGCCCATTTTAACCCTCTACACATTCAGATATATGCCTTATCAGAATTATGACATATGTATCCAAACAGGTCACTCCAGGGAAAGTTTGTACATGCATGCCATAGGCTGTAAGGTGTCATGAAGCAGGAGTATAGCTGGTGTTCGATCCCTAGGAAGCAGAGTGAATGAGAAAAGTTGCCAGGAAATGATTATCTCATCTGGTCAGAGCTCAGTTTATGCTCAGTATTAAGACAAACAGAGTTGTCCAGGTATCTCATTGGAGGACCACTTACTATGAGGTCTGTCTATTAAATAATGAGACTGATACAATAACCCATCTTTACATGTTTTACAATTCTAATGATTGTCCCCTTCAAAATACTCCCCGCTCACATTCACACACTGATGCAGTCTTATTTTCCACTGGTCGAAGGCGTGGAGCAGATCACTTTCTGTCAGCTATTTCAACACATCATCCATTTTCTTCTTTACTGCATCAATTGACTCAAATGTGTTCCTTTAAGCACTAGTTTCACTTTAGGGAAAAGAAAAGAGTTGCATGGTGCCAAATCTGGCAAATATGGAGGATGTTCAAGTGTAGTAATGCATTTATCAGCCAAAAATTGCTTCACATAAAGTGCTGTGTGAACAGATGCATTGTCTGGATGAAGAATGAAACAATTTTCCCACAGTTCTGGCCCTTTTTTTTCTGACTCTTTTTTTTTTCCCATCTTTGTCAAAACTTCCTTATAATAATGCTGGTTCACTGTTCTGCCTACTGGAGCCAAAATTACACCCTTGGTGTCAAAACAATAACAACAACAATGAGCATGGTTTTGCTTTGACATTCCCCCCCCCCCATTCTTGGTAATGATGGTGTTTTCCAGTGCATTGACTGTTGTTTTGTCACAGGATCATACTGAAAGATCTTGGTTTCATCACAAGTGATGATTTTTTGAAAAAGGTTTGGGTCTGCCTCAACTTGCTGCAGAATGACAGTGCAAATTTCCTTGTGGTACTCTTTTTGCTCTGGTGTGAGAACCCCAGGAACCATCTTGGCACAAACTTTTCTTATGTTGAGATCTTCATGCAAAATTTTCCATGCAGCATCTTTGTCAATGTTCATGGCTTCAGCTATCATTCGGACACTGTGTTGGTGGTCTGAAACAATCTGGCTGATTTTTTCCACAATTTCTTTGGTTCTTGAAATGGAAGGTCATCCAGGGCGTTCATCATCTTCCACATTCTCCCGTCCTTCTCTGAAACTTTTGTGCCATTCAAACACATGTGCATGAGATATGTAGACTTCCCCATAGGCCTCTTTTAGCATTTGAAAAGATTCTGTTGGTGTTTTGTTCAATTTTACTAAAAATTTCAAATTGACACGTTGCTCTACTTTTAAACTTAGCATTTTTCCAGCACACAACAGACAACACAGCTGCTTTAAACGATGACTGACAATCAACTGAACAGCTGAGTGTTGATGTTTGTCATGTTCAGACATGTTCAAGGTCACCACTCAAGTGTTCAAAATCGATTCTCCCTGATTTGTCTGAAAAGTAGAAACACAGTGTCATTATTTAATAGATAGACCTAGGACAGTTTATGCTGTGGATGCAGAGCCAGCTATGTGAGCTCCAAAATCTGGAGGCAGGAACAGCAAGCAGAAAAATTCAAGACAAAAACTCACTCCTCAAAATTCTAGTAGTAGTAGCTGCTTATTGTACTTTAATGAACTTTATGAACTACATTTGTTATACAGGAGCAATCTAAAAGTAAGTAAAGATACGAATCTGTGCTCAAGTCCATTCAGCAGTTCACCTACCTGGGAAGCATAATCTCAGATGCCAAGATTGACAAAGAGATTGATCACAGATTAGCAAAGGCATATAGCACATTTGGAAGACTTTAGAAAAGAGTCTGGAGTAATAAACACCTGAGGCGAAGCACAAAAATCAGTGTGTATAGAGCCATTGTACTGTCTATTCTCCTTTATGGGTCTGAAACGTGGGTCACCTATTGCCACCACTTACGACTCGTCGAACGCTTTCATCAACACTGTATACGCACAATCCTAAATATACACTGGACTGACTTATGTAATGAATGTTGCTGTCCTTGAGCAAGCAGGGATCACCAGCATTGAGGCCATGATATTGAGAACACAGCTGCACTGGGCAGGGCATGTTTCTAGGATGGAGGACCATTGCTTCCCAAAAATAGTACTCTGCGGTGAACTCGCCACAGGTCAGCATAAGAGGGGTCTAAAAAAGCAATACCAGGACTCGCTGAAACAACATTTCAGGCTCGGCCAAATTGATCACCGACAATGGTCCGCCCTGGCCTCACATCGGGAGGCATGGAGACGCACTGTCCACAGTGCTGCAGCCTTATTTGGGAACTCATGCCGAACAAGTCTTGAAGAGAAACCACAACACAGAAAGAACAACAACCTGGAAACATCACCCAAGGAGACCTTCTGCTGTGCTTTCTGTAACCGGACTTGTTTATCTTGGATTGGCCTTTTTAGTCATCAGCACACTTGCCAAAAGCGCGGGATGAGTCCTTCCTGAATCTTCATTTGCAAAGAAAAGCCAGAGAGAGAGAGTTCTTGAAATGACTGCTCTTACTTAAAATAAATGGGTGTACACTCTCACTATGGGATTCTCTGTGGCTCCATAGAAATTGTAAAGCTTTACATCATGGCTGTGGATAGTGCAGGTTGCAGGTTACATGCAGTCCCAGACCCCACTTTTGTGGTCCCCAGAATCCCTGTCAGTCTCCAAAAGACTGTCAAACTCATTTTTATTTGTTTGTGTGTCATTCCCCCCCCCCCCACAAAAAAAAGCCTGCACCAAAACAACAGCAGGTATCAAAGGAAATTTTCAGATGGAGGGAAAAAACCCACGGAGATCGGGAGAGAAACGGGCTGTTCCGCTTCCAGCGCTCTGTTTCACACGCCCCCATCCTTCTCCCGACCTCCATTTGTTCTCCCCCCATCCTGCTTTCATTTTCCTTCTGCTATGTTTCTGTTAGTAAAAAATAGCAGAAAATAGAGGAAGAAAAATGAAAGCAGGATGGAGGGAGAACAAATGGAGGTCAGAAGAAGGACAGGGGTGTGTGCAATGGAGTGCTGGAAGCAGAACAGCCCCGTTTTTCTCCCGACCTCCACAGGTTTTTTCCCCCCCATCTGAAAATCTCCAAAAACTCAACACCAATTATTATTTAGCCACAGTAAGAACATGCAGGATCCAACCCTGATAACCATTATTTAAATTCCATGTCTCAGGAATAAGAGTGTCCACAAATATCAAAGATTTTTCCAATACAAAATTGCTGGCTGAGATCCTGCATTGGATGATGCATGTCTGACACAGAGTTACATCTCCATAGCTATGTCTCCTGTTGCTAATCCCCCCATCCACTTTTTATGTGATACAGCCTCCCAACATGGACTTATCCATGTAATTTGACATGAAAATGTCTGGATGTATCTCCCGTGATCCTCCCACTCTCCAATGACAATGATGGAAATGGCCATGTTGGGGACTTCATTGCTTACAAGGTGTGTTTGGGAATGATTTTAGTCATTTGTGGATCAGCAAAGAATCCTGACCTCTGAAATGACTAAATAAGTAGGTTGCAATAGCACAAGTTGAACTTGCTAACAGGTTGCCAGCCAATGTGTTGTTTTGGCTGTAAAAACTAAAAAAACAATAAAAAAAACCTAAATAATTCTTATCTATTATTTGTAAGTCATGACCCTCAATACATTGCACACAACTGACCATATTGAGTAGTTTCTTTGCACAGTACAAAATTGCCCACAATTTCCTGATTTCTGCACAAAGCCTCTGTTCTTTGGATTCTGCTGTAAGAATATCTACAGTATTAGGAGTCTCTGAAACAGCAGTGGAGAAGACTACCTCAAAATTAAGATGAGCTCCTTTTTATCTCTTGTAATCATATACAGTACAAGATAACAGGATAGATCTCACTTTACATCATATTAATAAATATTATGTAGCAGAATCAATTAATATTGGCACTTTGGCATTAATTTGATTATATCTCTGAAAGTTTTAATCACCTTTAATCCCTTTTACATGTACAAAATATAATATCTGTATGCTAAGTACCTAAACCAGTCCCTTGGCATCCTTCTAGCAATTATGTTTGTGTAACTATTCCCATTAAATGTGGCGATATTACTTCTCAAAGAAACTCATAAATATGAGTACTTTTCAAAAACCATTTAATTAAGGACTTTATCAGACACAAAACACATTAATGTTCCTGTCCCACTATTGGCAAACCTGTTCCTGTCCTGGCACAATAATCCAAAATATCAGACTTACCTCTGGCAGCATTAAAAAGCAGCCCAGGCATGAACAGAGCACTAACGGAGCTCTGTTCAGTTCCTGCTTAGAGATCTTGCCAATTTTCGCAAGAAGACGTGAGCATGGCAAATTCCAAAAATAAAGAAAAATAAAATCAGAAAAAGTTTACACAAGCACAGAAACACACCTTAAAAGTACAAGTAACCTGGGTAGGTTAATAAAAAGAGCATCACCTACCTGGTTTTCACAATCCCATGTTGGCATATCCTGGCTGCGGAGGTGGCCTGCTCTGCCGCTCTTACCTGGAGGAAATGGGCCAGAGTCCAAACAAAATGCTGGCTTGTCACTGCAGCCACTGCTGTTACCAGCCCTGACATCTCCCATCCCCCTTTCATATAATAATTGACAATATTTAATAATTTGGTTAACTGTGTGGCCTTCCACAAGAGTGGCCAGTTAACCAGGAACTCACAAAACCCAGGAATCTGAAAGACTAAAGCTGAGACTAAGTCATGTACACACTAGGGAGAATCCATTACTAATTTCAATGAAAGGTAACATGAAAAGCAACTTGTTGCCGGAACGTTTGGCTAATCCAATCAAGCATAGCTGAGGTACTCAGTTTGTAAAGAGTTGTTTCTCCTCTCCCCTCACTGCAAGCAAAGAAGGCTGCTTGCTTCATTCAGTTTCAAAGTGTTATCTCATTAAGGGTCATTCATGTACATTGTACATTGTTAATGTAAATGTCCATTGTCTTAGCCTGGGAACCTCTGAGAAGCATTGACTTTCACCTTAAATCCCATACCCTGAAGGGAAATAATAGGCATAAAAACCCCTTCAAAACAATCAAACATACACAATTCCTCCTCCTCCATCCACACTGCCAGTTTTCTGTGTGCCCTCAGAATACAACTGTGAGACCTCGTTGCTTTGGGAATTTCTACTCTACAGGACAGGTATCGTATCATCCCAAAACTCCCCTCACTCTATTCCTTTATCCAAATACTTCCTACTTACTTCATTAGCCTTGCGTGAGTGCTTGAAGCCTTAATGTGTGTGTGAATGTTGTTATTATTATTTCCTTAATAAAGATCAATTAATTGTACTATCTAGCTTAAAGTCTCCTCCTTAGTACTAGTATACATAGGTCTCAAGGTCCTGCTCATTGCCCGCCTCTTGTATTGCAAAGTGGAGTATATTATTTCCTCAAATTAATATTGATATTTCAGAGCGTCCAATGGACCCAAACATTTTAGGTAACACCACCATGATTTTCCTCACTCTGCTGTGTCCAGGGGAAGCTGGCTGCACCATGTAACAAGCCCCCTGCATGTGACCAGCCTTGGTCTCATGCTTTGGGACTGCTGCTCAGACCCAAAAGAGTAAGGGCAACCAGCAACAGTAGCAAGGGTTACATTGGCCACTTAGTTACATATATGTAACTAAGTAATGCCTCCTGGTCTGATCTCCTCTCCAGTCCACCTTAACTGCAAGCAGCCAGATCGGAAAAAGGAGGTCTGGTCAGCAGCTGATCTGGGTATAAGAAGGATAACATCCTTGTTGCAGCATTGCTTATTTGTGGGAGTAGTTTGTAAATGTCATCCTCCTTGTGCCCAGATCAGCAGCTGAACAATCTTCTTTGCCTGATCCAGCTGCTGGCTATTAAGGTGGGCTGTGAAGGCACTTATGTAGTTTTACAGTAATACTGCGTATGAGGTTTGTCTGTTAAATAACGAGACTGTGTTTCTACTTTTCAGACAGATCAGGGAGAACTGATTATTCACACTGAGTGGTGACCTTGAACATGTCTGAACATGCATGACAAACATCAACACTCTCAGCCATTCAGTTAATTATCAGTCATTGTTTAAGCAGCTGTGTTGTCTGTTGTATGCTGGAAAAATGCTAAGTTTAAAAGTAGAGCAATGTGTCAATTTAAATTTTTTAGTAAAATTGAACAAAACACCAATGGAATCTTTTCAAATGTGTACAGAGGCCTATGGGGAAGACTGCATCTCTCGTGCACATGTGTCTGAGTAGCACAAAAGATTCAGAGAAGGACATGATAATGTGAAAGATGATGAATGCCCTGGATGACCTTCCACTTCAAGAACTGAAGAAATTATGGAGAAAAATCATCCAGATTGTTCGAGGAGATCACTGACTCAGTGTCCGAATGATAGCTGAAGCCATGAACATTGACAAAGATGCTGCATGGAAAAATTTGCATGAGAATCTCAACATGAGAAAAATTTGTGCCAGGATAGTCCCAAGGATTTGAGCAAAAAGAGTGCTGCAAGGAAATTTGCACTGACATCCTGCAGCAAGTTGAGGCAGACCCACACCTTTTTCAAAAAATCATCACTTGTGATGAAACCTAATTCCTCCAGTATGATCCTGAGACAAGACAGCAGTCAGTGCACTGGAAAACACCATCATCACCAAGAAGGAAAAAAACACATAAAAGCAAGTCTACATTCAAAGCCATGATCATTGGTGTTTTTTTTTTTTTTTTTTTTTTACATCAAGGGCATTTTTCCAGAATGGGTTCCAGTAGGCAGAACCTCTCTCTCTCTCTCTCTCTCTACAAAAGCCTGAGGCAGAACAGTGAACCAGCATTATTATAAGGAAGTTTTGACAAAGCTGAAAGAGTCAGAAACAAAGGGCCAGAACTGTGGACCAATGGTTTTATTCTTTATCAAACAATGTACCTGCTCACACAGCACTTCATGTAAAGCAGTTTTTGTCTGATAAATACATTGCTACACTTGAACATCCTCCATATTCACCAGATTTGGCACCATGTGATTTTTTTTTCTTTTCTCTAAAGTGAAATTGATGCTTAAAGGAATAAGTTTTGAGTGAATTGATGAAGAAAATGGCAGATGTGTTGAAACAGCTGACAGAAACTGATCTGCTCCACACCTTCGACCAGTAGAAAACAAGACTGACTTGGGAGATTATCAGACGCACTAAATATGCTGTGATAACAATGCCAGAAAATCACAAAAATCGCTTGATTTTCAGACATCGTGCCTGGGTCATCATGCTTCTGTGCTGGTCCCGTTCTGCCATCATTCTATTTTATTCATGGGTTAAGCCATGAATAGATTGCCTGTTCTGTTTCTGTAACGGAATGACAGGTGTCTGAAACTGTGCCCCGTTATGCTGGCACCATGCCAGCTTTAGTGGGAGGCCTGTGCCAAACACTTCCAGGTGCAATCAGGAGATCCAGGTAAGTGACACACTTTTTTGTACCCTCCCCAGGTTACTTGGCTTTTTAAAAGTATGTTTAAGTGCTTGGTTTAAGTTTTTAAAGTGTATTTTTCCTTTAAAGTTTGAATTTCCTGCACACTCATCCTCTTGCGAGAATGGCCCAGGATTTCAAACCGGGAAGTGAATGCAGTTCCGTGAGAGCTGCATTTACTCCTAGGCTGCTGAGGGGAGGGGAGGGGAGGATTGTGCTATAAGGTAAGTGTGAATGTTTTCATTTGTGTGCCGGGACAGGGATGTGAGGGGGCAGTAGAGAAGATAGTGAGATGGGGATGCTATTTTTATCCCTGTCTAAAAATCTCCTTGGTGTGTGAGTGTGAGTTATTTAATAGACAGACCTCATTTCATAAGACTGAGGCTGTTGACACAATGCAGAAATAAAGTCTGTCAGAAATTAACTGCCATGGCTCAATGCTATGGGATCCTGGGATGTGTAGTTTTGTGCCTTCTCTGTCAGAGAGCTCTGATGCCACAACAAACTACAATTCCCATGATTCCATAGGATGTAGCCATGATAGTTAAAGTGGTGTCCTCATAGAGTGCAGTTAGGGATCTGTAACTCTAGATTATGAATCTATAGCTGTAATACTGAATGCCAGCCAATGTTTTTCAAATGAAGAACTGACTTGTTAAGTTTAGAGAATGATGACATTTGAACGATGACTGCATTTTTACACAAATATTAGTCAAGGACGAAGAGATAATGTAAGTTCATGTAAGAATTTGTGGAGAATGAATCATTAAAACATCCTTGTTCCTGCATCCCTGAGCTTCATCAAACTTGAATTATGTTTCATCAAACTTAAATTATGTTGGTCCAATCTAGCATAATCTTAACTTGTCTAACAATCCTATATGCTTTGTTGCATGGGCAGCAAAAATGTCAGGCCACTAGTGTCTACTGTCCATTGTGCAAAGAATGTTACCCAATGGGACCCTGTCTATTGTATATAATTGTACATGCCACAATGCCACAGGATGCCCGCACTACAAGTCTTGTTCTGTGTAGATTCTGTAACAAAATGTGACTGTGAAACAAAAAGATCCCATTTTAGTGTGAGAGCAAATTGGCAGTTTGTGCAAGTGAAAGTACTGCACTATAGAAATTGGCAAATTGCATGAACTTACTGCAGTCAAAACTTCATATAACTAGAACAGTAAAAAAAAAAAAATGTTTCAAACGTCCTGCTAACTGAAGTCAGTTAAGTTTAGTTACACTTTTGGAATTCATTTTTACCTCCAGGAAGCATGTTCAGATCACAGATAAAACTGTAGCGGCATCAAAGCAGGGAAGTTAGATTAAGGTAAAATCTTTCAATGCAGTATTAAAGCATGTTTACTCAGAGACGAGTCTCACTGGGTTCAGGAGAATTTCCTCTGAAGTAAATGTACTTGGAAACACAACCTTAGCTGTGAAGTGTGCAGATTTGATTCACCACTGAAAAATAAAGAGCTTGGAAAAGTTCTTCTTATAGACTAAAGCTCTCAGAATCCCCCCACACCCCCAGAGAGCATGGATAATAGATGCTTGGAGTGGTAGTCTTAAAAGCATCCTACCCCCCACAAGCTCTGGAAAAAAATAAATAAGGGGCTGAGTCCAAATTAAGGCTGCATCTGCACTGCAGAAATAAACCAGTTTGACACCGCTTTAACTGCCATGGCTCAGTGCTATGAAATTCTGGCATCTGTAGTTTTGTGAGATATTTAGCCTTCTCTGTCAGAGAGTTGTGTTGCCTCGACAAACTACAAATCCCAGGATTCCATAGCATTGAGCCATGGCAGTTAAAGTGGTCTCAAATTGGGTTATTTCTGAAGTACAGATGCAACCTAAGTTAGTTGAATGTAGGCCCCCATGCAAATCAACAGGGCAAAGTAGTCGTGCATTATTTCCCATTAATTTCAGTGGGAACTAAGTTCAATTATTTTTGTCTAGAAGAGCCTCCCCAAGATCCTGATTTTATTACATAACAGAAAAAGCCCACCTTTTTTTCTTTGCAAACAGAGAGACAAACATGGAATTTGACCCAATAGTAGGTTCCTATCATAACATTCTTTTCATTAATGGCCTTACTCTTCAAGGATTGTTCTGAGGAAAAAATGTGCTGTTTCCAAAGCCTGAATTGCAAGCAGGAAGGTTAAGTTCTTGGAAAATTTACATTTTTGGACTATAACTCCCAGGAATCCTCAGGGAGAATGGCCACTTGGGCTGTGCTTGAGTGCACACCCCAGTGACGAGGAACCCATGCCTGAACATAACTATCATTCTGTGGTAGCTCATGGATAGAGCAAGGGAAACTCCTCCCACCCAGAACCACTGACCTATGAGCTCCCCTTGCATTGGCATGCCCCATATATAACGTTCCATGCAATGACTGCTAGTGCCTGCATTTTTTAATGGCTAATGGCCATTGAAGCATCCTTCCGTCCCCACCACCAGGTAATTCTAATAGTCATTAAGATTTCTTTGGGGATAATTAACATTTCTCTCCAGCCAGTAATGAAATTCAGAAATTCTTCATTGGACATTCAGAGTGAGGATGAATTTAATACCTCACTAAGACGGCTTCAGCAGGATTGTCAGTGGGAATTCAGTAACTGGGTTAGAAAATATTAATGAAGCATGAAAACAGCAGCTTTTAAGCAATTGGCGCTGGCGTTCAAATGGATTTTCTTACTGCAGGTTAAATAAAGAGACCATTTAGAAGCATGAAAATTGCCCTATTTAGATATTTTATTAATTTTCTTGCACAGAAAAACCACCTAATGTGGTAGATGTTATTGATATGTCTGTTGCTGTGTTTCATCTCAGCCAACTCACTATCTTCCCATCTCTCTAAACAGTGGTCATTTACTCCCATAGCAATCCACAAACAACTTAAGGCAGCTTAATCTCAGTGAAGTAAATAACTTCATTTGTTGTTCTCATTTTCAAAATAAATAAATAAATAAAATTATTCTGGCTTTTTGCACTGCTTCCTTCTCAGTCAGTGAACATACATGAAGGGATAAATTTGCAAAGCTTGATGCATTCATGCCGATACAAATGAAAACACCTATGCTAATATATTTAAAGTTACCCAGTGTACAGTCGTCTTGTAGTAATTTTTCAGGAGCTTTACCTCACGTATCTGGGGAGGGGGGAGAGAAGGTTTTAAAGCTACTCTCCTTCATGCACCTCCCTTTTGTGACTAATGGTGACTGCGAATGCATCTAGAATTTTCCAAATAATAATCTGTCTCCTTCAATTCCCTGGTGAAAAGTGAGGCAAAGCAGACGGCATTGAAGACTCTATTTTTGTGCTGCTGGTGATGATGGCATTAGCAGAATACCTAGATCAGCTCCATCTGAGACTGGTCAGATTTTTGAAGCATGTTGGCCATATGGCATTTTCACTTGTTAATAGGTATACCTAAGATTCTGAGGAAATTTTCAGACACCCCTTATTGCACTAGCAGCCTTTGGACGACGCCGTCCCTCTCTCGGTGTCATCCGTGACTGCCCGTGACTATTCCGGCAAGCACTGAAGGCGGCCACGCTATTTTTTACGCATGGACTACTTCAGTGAGTAAAAAATAGCACCGCCACCTTCAGTGCTTGCCGGAACTGTCACGGGCAGTCACGGACGCCGCCGAGAGAGGGATGGCGTCATCCAAAAAGGATCCCCTGCCATGTGGCAGCCTCGTTACTGCTCCGGAGGCTTCTAGTATGGTAAGGGGCATCTGAAAATGTCCTGAAAATGAAACAGAAAGAAGGGTGGGCATGCAGGTGGTTGCTCTAATATTAATAATAATAATAATAATAATAATAATAATAAATTTATTTCTATCCTGCTCCTCTGCAACACAATCAGGGTTGCTTACAATATAAAAACTCGCTAGCCCACACACCCCTTAAAATAATATTAAATTAGAAGAAATTAAAAACATACAATATTTAAAAATATATTAAATTAGAAAAAATTAAAAACATACAATAATTTTAAAAAAATTCCAATGGCAGCTCAAAAGGAAAGGACAGCCGAATCTACAGGCCAGGATAGTTATTCAGGAAAGGCCTGCTGGAAAAGATCCGTCTTGACAGCTTTTTAAAAGCTGTCTAAGGAGGTAATAAGACAGATCTCATCCAGCAGGCCATTCCATAAATGAAGGAATAAGACAGGTACTGGAGACTCTTCCAAGACTCTTCCCCTTGCAAGTGCAGTGTGCAGTGTGCAGAAGCATGGCTACTTATTTATTATATTTTAAAGTATTTATTCTGAACTCCATTCAGAGAGAAAGCAAAAAGACTGAAAATGAGCCCTTCTAAAATTCCTCTGAAGTGGGGAGCCAAGTATGTACAAAATGTCCAAATTTGAAATGCCTGGTCAAGTTTGCATAAGCATTTCATGTGAAAAGAAACTTGCCGCTACTCCACTTTTAGACCCATTTGAGCCATATACCATTTCTTTGCAGGTGCTGTGTTACAAGGGTAGTTCTGTTTCTCTATTGAGAAACAAAGGAGATATGTCAACAGGGCTGAGGGAGTCTCAAGGTTTGCAGAAACACAAAAATCTTTATGGGGTGGAAGAAAAGCCTGAGGAGGTAAATCTCTAACCTCAAAAAGGGGGGTAGGACTAAGGATGTTCTGTGGCACTGGCCACAAAATATTAAGTGTATGTTGCTATAGGGAAATGGAATGGAATATTCTGAAAGAGAGCATGGCTGGCTGCCACTCTAAACAGCAGCATTCCACAATGAAACATATTGATTTATACAATATTTATTTCTGAATATTTATAAACTGCCTAGATCTAAAGAGTTCAAAGTATTTTATTTATTTATTTATTTATTTATACCCCACTCTTCAGCCACAAGGCTATCAGAGTGGCTTACAAATTGTTTTAAGCAATAGCTATTTACACATCTACACTGCATTAAACAGTTTCCAATGTGTGTTAGTTAATTGCCCCCCACAAGCTGGGTACTCAAGTAGTGCTCTACAGCAACCATACAATATATAATACAAAACATAAAACCAACATATGATCTCTTTGATATCTACAATAATATGAGTAACATGGTAGGCTCATTTACGCTAAGAAGGTTGGAAAAATAGGTATATCTTCAATAGCTTACTAAAAATAAGAATTGTTTGAGTATGGAGATTATCAGACAATCCTGTTTAAAACATTCTTTTGCTGGCATAACCCCCCCCCCATTTTTATGATGGCAAAATAATGCTCCCACGCACTTACCTTCCTCTCTTGGCAAAGGCAGCCCCAGCAATAAAGAGGAAGTGAACGGAGCCCGGTTCACTTCCTCATTTGAAATCCCACGAGACTTCACCACACAGGGATTTAAAAATAAAAACAAAATAAGCACATTAAAAGTTTACACAAGCACACTTTAAAGGTCCCAAGTAACCCAGGTAGGGTCATAAAAAGAGCGAAACATAGCTGGATGTCCCAATCCCACACTGAAGTATTCATGCCGGACTGGCCATTTTTGCTGCAGTGATGAGATTTAAATGGCCTAAGGTTTTGCACACCTGCAATGCCAACACAAAAGCATCATGGGGGATCTATTGACGGCTTCAGCCATCAATAAAAAGGTATGTTAGCATAATGCCCGTGGAACAAAAAAGGACAACATCATCTGATATTGGTATCTTTTTGCATTCTACTGGTGTTATTATCACACCACATTTGCATCAGGGGGAAGATAGAATAATAGAATCATAGAGTTGGAAGAGACCACAAGGTCATCTACTCCAACCCCCTGCCATGCAGGAACACACAATCAAAGCACTCCCGACAGATGGCCATCCAGCCTCTGTTTAAAAACCTCCAAATAAAGAGACTTCATCACACTCCGAAGCAGCAGTGTATTCCACTGCTGAACAGCTCTTACTGTCAGGAGGTTCCTCCTAATGTTTAGGTGGAATCTCTTTTCCTGTAGTTTGAACCTATTGTTCTGTGTCCCAGTCTCTGGAGCCAGGGCCGGTTTAAGGAATTTTGGGGGCCCCTGCAATGCTTTATTTTGGGGCCCCCATATGTTTATCTCAGGTCAATGTAACCTAACCTATTCACTGTACAGGATGTTCAGATTATAGTAGGACCCCCTTATCCATGGATTCATTATCCATGGGACAAAAAACAGCATACCTACCATAGAATCTTCCTAGAAAATGTGTCTTCCCTAGCCCTTTTCTAGGCCCTCCAAGGCAACTCTATGGTATTTTAAACCAGAAGTCCCATTATTTTCAATGGCATTCACTATTATTCATGGTTTTCAGAATCCACCCCCCCCACCCGAACCAATCCCCAGTGGATAAGAGGGGCCTACTATATTACATAATTAGCCACCAATAATTTAGTTTAAAAACTATATTATAGGTACAAACATACTATTTTTTTTATTAGCAATTAATGTAATGGTGTAGATTTCCTCAAAGAAAATAAAGAGTAGACTATAAGCTAAACATGAGTTAGCAGTGTAATGCAGCAGCAAAAAATGCCAGTGCGTTCTAGGTTGCATTAATAGGAGTAGTGTCTAGATCAAGGGAAGTAATAGTATCACTCCATTCTGCTTTGGTCAGACCTCACCTGGAATACTGTTTCCAATTCTGGGCACAACAATTCAAGAAAGATACTGAGAAGGATGGTGGGAGGTCTGGAAGCCATTACACCCTATGAAGAACGGCTTAGGGAGCTGGGTATGTTTAGCCTGGAGAAGAGACGGTTGAGAGGTGATGTGATAGCCATGTTTAAATATTTGAAGGGATATCATACTGAGGAAGGAGCAAGCTTGTTTTCTGCTGCTCCAGAGACTAGGGAAATTTTCACACGGGGCCAAAATGCCTCGTTACTGCCCCGCTACCTCCTCTCCCGTTCCTGCCATGGAATAACATATATCTTTCAGAAGCTCACCTTAATTCCGCAGCAGGAACAGGCTCCCCCTTCCCTTGCTGGCTGGCCGTAAATGCAGCCGTCATAAGGCTGCTTTTACGACCGGCCATCTGAAACGTTATCACGTGATAACGCCGGACGGTAAATTTAACAAATAAAACTCCCCAAACATAAAATCAGTTCACCAAGCACAAAAACACTCTTTAAATCACATAATCAAAACAGTGAGAGTAAAATAAAGGGTGCCACTTACCTGGATGTCCAGATTGTACCAGGAAGTGCTTGGAATGGACCTCCCCTCCGTGGCTGTAATTTCGGAACAGGAACGGAGCTCCTGTTCGCACACCCGTGATTGCATGATAGTGATGGAATGGGAGGTCTATTCACAATGAAAAATCGTGATTACATTGTTCTGGAACAGTCACGGGAGTAGGATGGATGCAGGACAGAATGGGATCAACGTCGTCCGAAAGGGAAAACCTTTCCTGACCCTGTTCTGTTCCTGCCACGGGATATATAGTCCATGTGAAAATCTCCTAGGACACAGAGCCATGGGTTCAAACTACAGGAAAAGAGATTCCACCTGAATATTGGGAAGAACCTCCTGACAATAAGAGCTGTTTGGAAGTGGAACACACTGCCTTGGAGTGTGGTGGAGTCTCCTTCTGTGGATTTTTTTAAACATAGGTTGGATGACCATCTGTCAGGAATGCTTGGATTGTGTGTTCCTGCAGGGCAGAAACCGATCGGATGGGATCGCTGTTGGGGTCCCTTCCAGCCCTATGATTCTATGATTCTAGGCTGCATTTAGAGCCTAGGAAAGTTACTCTTGGATTACACCTCCCAGAATCCTCCTGCCAGCACCCTTCTCAAGGTCTGGTTGCATTGTTCCTTTTTCAGCATTCTCTAGCCCAGTGGAAGTTAACTTGGGGTCCACAATGTCCTCACAGGGGGTCCTCAAAGGCTTGAAGACTGCTTGGCCCACCTCCTCCCTGTAGTGGAGCAGCCACATTACAGGAACCAAGGCAAAGGCTGGCTGGCTTGGCCTGCACATTGCCATTCAATCCATTCCAGCCACAAACTTGCAGGAAGAAGCAAGAGTGCCTCTGAGGGAAAGTTTAATGAATGGTGTAATTGTATTGTTGTTGTTAGCTATTATTATTAGGGTTTTAAATCTTGAGTTAAGTCTTGGGGCAACAAAAGATATTTAAAGGGGGTCCCTGGTAAAGAAAGGGTTAAGAACCACTGCTCTAGGCCAATGCCTCTCACATAACACTAATGGGATACTGGTGTTTTAGTGACAACAATAAAACCATTGTTCCCAGTAATGTTACTCCAAATTTTAATTTATATTATTTATATTCTTCTGTTAAAAGAGCTAGAGTGTTGTAGAAGTTTCAGCATTGCACTATGACTGTGGAGACCAGGGTTTGAATCCTTACTCAGCCATGAATACCCACTGGCTGACCTTGGGTAAGTCACACTCTCTCAGCCTCAAAGGAAGTCAAAGGCAGACCCCCTTTGAACAAACCTTCCCTAGAAAACCCCATGGTAGGTTGGCCTTACTCAGAAATGGCTTGAAGGCACATAGGCAAACACACACAAATTTCTTTTGCAGGCTGAACTCAGTTGGCAGCAAGGGGAGGAAGCTGACGAAGACCAAGGGGGAAAGGGAGGGGAGAGGAACCAAGACATGTTAAAAGCAGCTGGAAAGATGGGCTGGAGGGGATCTATGTGCAAGGAAGGAAAGGGAAGAAAGAAAGAAAGAAAGAAAGAAAGAAAGGAAGAAAGAAGCCCTTTCTGAGGGAGACAACCCTCAAATTCCCTGTTTCTCTCACACATACACACTCACCCTCTCTGACGTGCCTCTCCCTCCAGCTTCTGCCACGGAGGGCTGCTGTTTCTTTTTCTCTTTCTCTTTAGTTTTGGAGAGGCTGGTTGTTGTTGTTGTTGTTTTTAAAAAGCCAGCAGGAGATTTTGGGAGGAGGAGGGTAAGAGGGGGCTCCTCCCTGCTGTCTCCCGGCTGTCTCCTTTGTCAGATTAAGGAGGCCAACACGGGGCCCTCTCTTGACCTCGGGCCCCCCTGCTAATGCTGATTTGGCAGACAGGTTAAACAGGCCCTGTCTGGAGCAGCAGAAAACAAGCTTGTTCCAACCTCAATATGACATCCCTTCAAATATTTAAATATGGCTATCATATCACCTCTTAACCTTCTCTTCTCCAGGCTAAACATACGCAACTCCTTAAGTCACTCCTCATGGGGCATAGCTTTCAGATCTCCCACCATTTTGCTCACCCCTCGCTGGACAAATTCCAGCTTGTCAATTCCAGTCCTTCCTGAACTGCAGTGCCCAGAACTGGACACAGTATTCCAAGTGAGGTCTGATGAAAGCAGAATACAGTGGCACTATTACTTCCATCTAGACACTATACTCCTATTGATGCAACCTAGAATTGCTTTGCTTTTTAGTTGCTGCATCACACTGCTGACTCATGTTCAGCTTGTGGTCCACAAAGACTCCTGGATCCCTTTCTCTTACACTGCTATCAAACCAGGTGTCACCCATCCTATATCTGTGCATTTTTTTTTTACCGCTCAAGTGTAGTCTCCTACATTTCTCCCTGTTGAAATTCATTTTAGTTTTGGGCCAGTTTTCTAATTTGTCAAGGTCATTTTTAATTCTTATTCTCTCCTCTGGGATATTAGCTACCCATCCTAATTTGGTGTCATCTGCAAATTTATGCAAAGTGAACTTGCAGCACCTTTGAGATTAACTGAAGGCTCAATCAGACAGGAGAATTAATTGCGGAAAATAGCGCATTACCTGACTATCGCAGCAGTGTTCATTTGTCCCCATGATTCATTTGCAAGATCGCTGGCATGGTAAGCTATCTGAGTTTTAGTTCACACAGAGCATGCCCGCAAGAAAAGTAGTGGCTGCGAATGAATTACCTACCTTATTATTTCCCAAAAATCTCCCTCCATTTCCCCCACTCTTCCCCCCCCCCCACTTAAATGAGAGATGCGGAAAAGCGATCTTCTGTATAAAAACAGTTTTTTGCTCTGTTGCTCAAAAATAGCACTTGATTGTGTCCCCCAAAAACAACAATGGTGGCTCTGGCCACTTTGTCACCAGCAAGCCTGGCCCTGCGCACATTCGACCAATCATGTTTTGACTTCCTGGATGTGCCCCAATTCAAATTGGTTGTTCAGATAGGCTTTTATGTGCATTTTGCGTACTTTTAAAAAAAGATTGCGAGAAACAGCAAAAGCTGTAAATGCAAACTGCTTGGAGTTTTCAGCCCCCCGCCTTCCCAATATGATGAATACTGGCAGGCACTCATCTAGACAAAAAGACAAAAACCTGCCTGCATTCTTTGAGGACTTTTTTGTTGTCTTAACAACCCCTGAGAGAAAGACGTTGGTAGCATAAGCTTTCATAGATTTAAGTCTATTTCATCAGATGTATCTGATAAACTAGACTTAAGTCTACAAAATCTCATGCTACCAACTACTTTTGTCTCAGTTAGTCTCAATGGTGGTACAAGACCCCTTTGCATATTGATCCAGACTAACATGGGTATGTCTTTGAATTCTACCATCAGGGGAAAGAGTATTCCCCATAGTGGGTGCTAGAACATCCTGGCCCTGGTCAGAATGCCTGCATATTGGACTTTTGGAGTGTGTGGAATCACTAGGACAGGTTCTCCAGTTAGCCTCAGTCACCAAATAGGTCCCAAGCTGGGCTTTATTTACACACACGCACACACACGCACACACACAAATACACACACAGAGCAAACATGGAATGTTTTTATACTGCATAGTTAAAGCAGTTTGATTCCACTTACAGAATCTTGGGATTTCTAGTTGGTGAGATACTTTGAATTCTGTGTCAGAGAGCTTCTAGTCAAGTAGTCTGGATCAAAGTAGAGAATTCTAAGTGTGTCACCAAACTAAACATCCCAGGATACCATAGGATGTTGCCACTACAGCGGTGTAGCGTAGACATATTCCTGGACTGGTAGCAAATAGTTAGCCAATGCAATTCTTTCAGTAATGGCTTTATGTCCTGCAGGTAGGTCAACTCACTCAGAAACATAGCTGAAGCATTCTGCAATAGCTATTGCTTCTGGATCAGCCTTGAGGACAGCCACATGCAAGGCTACAGAAATCTCGACCACTGCAGCCAAGCTGTTCCAATTCAAGAACGGCTACAGCTGGTATACCAGCTAAAATGGTAACAGGACTCCAAACCATTGAGGCTACTGGCACATTTTGTGATTAGTCTCACTTGTTGCCCTTGGTTAGTAGGTAGGACTCTCTCCATCTGACATAATATTTCAGATCATATTCATTTTTTTCAAGAGTACTTCACACTGTGTGTTGTTGTTTTTATTTTTTATTTTTTAAAAAATCTCTGGCTTTTCTTCGCAAACGAAGATTCAGGAAGGACTCATCCCGCGCTTTCTGCAAGCGCGCTGATGACTAAAAAGGCCAATCCGAGATAAGCAAGTCCGGTTGCAAAAAGCACAGCAGAAGGTCTCCTTGGGTGATGTTTTTGGGTTGTGATTCTTTCTGCGTTGTCGTTTCTCTTCAAGACTTGTTCGTCGTGAGTTCTCAAATAAGGCTGCAGCATTGTGGATAGTGCGTCTCCATGCCTCCCGATGTGAGGCCAGGGCGGACCACTGTTGGTGATCAATTTGGCCAAGCCTGAGATGTTGTTTCAGGGAGTCTTTGTATCGCTTTTTTGGAGCGCCCCTCTTACGCTGACCCGTGGCGAGTTCACCGTAGAGTAGTATTTTTGGGAGGCGATGGTCCTCCATCCTAGAAACGTGCCCTGCCCAGCGCAGCTGTGTTCTCAATATCATGGCCTCAATGCTGGTGATCCCTGCTTGCTCAAGGACAGCAACATTCGTCACATAGTCAGTCCAGTGTATATTTAGGATTGTGCGTAGGTATATGCAAAATAGTGATGGCAGATCTTAAAATGCACTGGATGTGTGTGGGTGTGTAATTTAATCTGGGTTATATTCATATTTGAATCTTGTGATGATTCTCTCTCTTTTACACACACACCCTTACACAAACACACCACTTTCTGCCACCAAACATCAATATACATTCAATGGCAAACTTATGGTGACCCCATGCATTTCACAGGTTTTTCTTAGGCAACGAACACTCAGAGCTGGTTTTACCAGTTCAGTACTAGATGACTATAGCACGATGATTCCACTTTAACTGCCATTTCCATTTCTGTTCAATGGAAACGTGGGCCTTGTAGTTTGGGAAGATAATAGAGGCTCTCTTTGCTAAGGATTCTAAATATCACTTCCTAACCTGTAGATGCTAGGATTGTACAGCACAGATGGCATCATGGCAGCTAAAATGGAATCATTAATCTATCTGTATAATCTATCTATCTATCTATCTATCTATCTAATCATTGCTCTTAGATATGTTGCTGTTTCCAGTGTGCTGATTGGCTGCTTAGGGAACTGAGCTCTCTTGGGCAGCCAATTCACATTGGGTTGGGACCATGTGGAAGTTGAAATCCTTTGTAAACATGGTGAAGGCAGAGGGGGTGTGAGTAGCATGGGTGTCTGTGGCATGGTGTGTGCATGTGAAGAACGTACAGGGTGCAGAGAGGGTGGTGTGAGCACGGGGAGGGTGGTACAGATCGCAGGGAAGGCAGCATGGGGTGCGGGGAGGGCAGTGCAGAGAGGGTGTCATGGGGCACGGGGAGGGCAGCACAAGCACGGGGAAGGCAGTACAGGGCAGTGCAGGTGTGGGAGGGTGGCATGGAGCATGGGAAGGGCAGTGTGGATGCAGGGAGGGCAGCATGGGGCACAGAAAGGGCAGCACGGGGTTGCAGGAGGGTGGCACGAGCACAGAGAGGACAGCACGGGGCGACACGGGGAGGGCAGTGTGAGCACAGTGTGTACCATGGGGGGTGTAGCGCACGGGGGGTATGGTGCATGTTGCACCAGGTATAGCTAGTAGTGGTATAAATGTGTAGTGTGAAAGGGCTCCCAGCCCATTGCTAAGGAATCATTAGAACAGTTTATATGCTGGCATTCAAGAACAAACCAGACTCTATCCGATAATGTGCTTAGAGCAATCTTCTTGTGCAACAGTCCCTATAAATTCATAATTTTGGCTATCCAGGTGACATTTGCACCATTACAGATTTATTAAAATCCTGCATACTTCTCCCCCCACCTTTCATTTTCTTACCATGCCATTCTCCTAAAACACACTTCTTCAGCTCTGGTGGGCTGGCTTTATCATTCATACTTGCATCCTTCTCGGGACCACTGTGTTGCTTATTCTATATTGGGAATGCTTTTTTGCTCAGCCATGCCAACTTTTATCCAACCAGCTGTGTGCTCCTCATAGATAATGTTGCGTTCTCTGTATGCCAAGTTTTAAGAAAAGATGGAGGATCTTTTAAAAGGCAGCTCTCTAAAGGGATTATGAATTTGGCAGGCCTGTGGAGAGGAGGTTAGGGGATGGAGATAAGTTTTAATAAACCTTGTTTGTCTAGATCAGGAGACGCACACCATACATTCAATCACATTACTCAAAAAAGAAAAAAAGGAAAATATTATTGTCCACATCTGACACATCTTCTATTTTAATTCCCTTAAGCCGTGCCTATTTTCAGATTCATTGTGTGCAATGTAGCATAGTTCAGCATAGAGTTTAAAAAAATACTCTTGCCTCTTCTTGTGTCTAACTTCCTCAGCTTTTCTTCTCCTGTATGATTTTTAACATCTTTGCCTGATGATGAAGCCAGTGAAGCTTTGAAAGCTTGCATGATGTAGATATTCCTTAGTTTTTTTCTGGGCTGGCAGATAATGCTGGCAGATAATGGGCCATCAACCAACCATTAGCCAAATAGACACTAATCATCCTTGCATTTCTATACCCAGAAACTAACCATTCAATTACACAAATTTACATATACTCCCCAAACAGGGGTTTACAATATATAAACTCCACACACACTCCTACCCAACCATTCTCTGAAGATGCCAGCCACAGATGCAGGTGAAACATCAGAAAAAAACCATTCCAGAACACTGCCTCACAGCTCAGAAAAAAATCCAAGGAAAATCTATTGATGCCAGCTGTGAAATCCTTTGACTTCACAGAATGTGTAACTATAGCTCAGCAGACCTTACTTGGAAATGGGAACTGAAAAGCTCAGGTTGCCAACTGATCAAAGAACAAAAGCACAGTCTGCTCCAGTACTTTGAACAGTGGTTTGGTATGCAAAAATTAACAGGTGAAACTTTAATAGTATGAAGCCAGATTAATACCATGAAACAAAATTCACTGCTGCATTTCAAGCTTCTACTAATGATCAACTGATGTCAGCTCAAAGTTGGCAACTCTACAAGAAAATGGAGAGCCACCTTTTGTTGTTGTGAGCTGCCTTGGGTCCCATTCTGGGAGAAAGGCGGCATATAAATTAATGAAAAATAAATAAATAAAATAAATAAATAGTAATCTCCCCATTCCTCACTTCCTGAGTGCAAATAACCAGTGGTGCCTGGTGGCTCCTATGTTAGTGGGATGGTGAATCCACTCCATGATTTAGTGCAAACTTTAAAGGAGCTATCCTAAGTACTTGGAACCTATTTAGGGGGATAGGATTCAGTGCCTTGGATAGCTCCATTGATATTGGAGCCACTAGGGTAAAAAACATCTAATGATTTTTTTCCTTTCAGAGAACACCCAATGCTTCCTTATCTCAGAACTGTCTATTTTACGCTTTGTGGGAGGTGAGGGAAGCTAACTGAGGAGAGTAGTTAGGAGCAAGGAAAGAGTGGCTGAAAAATTGGCCAAAGGTTCTCTTCCTATTGGAAATCCAAATTCCCCTTTCCTGAAATTGTTTCCCCCCTATTTCCATCCAAAATTTACAAAGCTTGGTTTCTTGTAGCCATGCAGTTACTATTGGACTGTATCTCCCCTGATCCCTCAGCACTGGCTATATTGACTAGGGCTTATGGAAGCTGTAGTCCAACGACATCTGGAGAGGAAAAAATTGCCCAGCCAGCACATATAGTTTCCCTCTATGTTCATTGGAGTCAAAAGCTAGTAGCTATAGTGATTAGGATATTGAACAGTTTCTGGAGTTCCATTTAGCCATTGGGTAATCTTGGGTTAGCCAGTCTTCATAGCATATTTTCCAGGAGAATAGATGACGATAGAGGGAGTAGAAAATGGGCAATTTTTCTTCCTCTTCCATGCCACCAACCAAATTGTTCCTCAGGATCAAAAGCTTACAACAGTTGGAAGGATCTCTGTAGTCTCCTTGGGGACTTCAGGAGCCAACCCACTGTTTTCCATGTACTACTCAAGACACAGAGGTCAGAGCCATCACCCCATAGGCTGAATTGCACTTCTATTTAAATTCTAACTTTTGGTGCATGTATTAATGTTCTACAAATCAGCAGTTGTAAACTCTATGCACATTTGAGTTTGATTTTGATTATTCAAAGCCCCCCCCTCTCTTTTTTCTTCTTCTTTTTTTGAAGGGGGTGGCAATGAAAGTGCGACCACCCTATTTATTTACCAGAAAATCTCTTTTATCTCCAAAGCCCATCTTATTTTTTTATTTTTTTTATTTTTATTGAGTTTCCATAAAAGACATAACATCCGTTGCACATCTGATGCACTTAAACTCATAAACAACATTACACACTTCCATCTCTTACACTCGTACTCAAATTATAGCTACAGCACTTTATCTAACTTTAACAAAAAATTCTTAATATAAAATAACACCTCTTACACCATTCCACATTGACTTCCTTGTTTCCGGACCTCCGGACTTACTAGTACAAACCTCTATTCCTGTATTTCTAAATATTCTTGTTCTGCTCGGCCTTAATTGCTTTCTTTGATTTATTATATTGGCTAACTTGCTGAATACACTTTTACCGCCTTTTATTTCCTTCTGATCTTTTAGTCTTCCTCCGGATTTTCCTTTAGAATAACTATCTCTTTCCAACCCTCTAGATCATCCCATGTTCTTTTATCATCTATCATTATGGACAACCTTTCCATTTCATAAAATTCCTTCATCTTCCTTAGCCACTCATTAATTGATGGGAGTTCTTTTCCTTTCCATTTTTGGGCAAATATTAGTCTTGCCGCCGTTACAGCATATAATAATACCTTCCAATATTTCCTACGTATACACGGATGCAGCCTATGGAGCATATTTAATAGATACAATTCCGGGTCAAATGGAATATCTATATCTAACGTCTTCACTATTATATCATGTAATCTCTTCCAAATTTTTTTTGTTTGTTTACATGACCACCAAATATTCATATAAGTACCCTTAGCTTGACTGCATTTCCAACAAATATTGGGCATATTCTTATATATCTTGGCCATTCTCACAGGGGTAAGGTGCCACATGTTTAACATTTTATAAAAATTTTCCCTCAGCCTATAACATCTTGTAAACCGGATACTATCATTCCACGTCCTTTCCCACTCATCTAACTTTATTTCTTGGCCTATTTGTTGCGCCCATTTGATCATATAACTTTTCACCATTTCTGGTTCCATATTAATTTTCAATATCAAATTGTAAATTTTCCTAATTAATTTAGTTCTTTCTCCATATAATATCTTATCGAACTCTCCCTCCACCAATTCAATCCCTTCCATTTTGATATCAAATTTGAATTTTTCATATAGTTGATGATGCAGAAACCTATGACATGGAACTCCTTCATCTCTCAATTCTTCCTGGGTTTTCATCTGAAATTCCCCCCTTGATTTTTTCAAAATTGTCTTGTACGTCAATCAATTCCCCTTGTACGGCTTTTCCTTTTTATAAAAGGCCTCGTGATTAGAAACCCAAAGGGGCAGTCTTAAATATAACTTTCTCTTATATATCTGCTAAACTCTCAGTAGCGCACGTCTTGCATAATGGTGGGTGAAATCTTTGTGTACTGTAGATTTATTATGCCATAAATAGGCATGCCACCCAAATCTGAGATTGAAGCCTTCTAATTGCAACAGCTGATCGTCTTCTAGTTTCATCCAATCCATGGTCCACATCAGTACACATGCATGATAATATAATCTCAGATCTGGGAGGCCTATTCCGCCCCTCTCTTTCGTGTCCCATAATATCTTTCTCTTGATTCTGGGTTTTTTTCCTGCCCATATGAATGCTGCTATGTCCTTATTCCAAGATGTGAAGGGTATATCTGACATTAAAATCAGGAGATTCTGAAAAAAAACCATCATCTTAGGAAGCACCACCATTTTTATCGCGGCAATCCTTCCTAAAAAAGAGAGGTTTAAAGTTTTCCACCTTTGCAGGTCCTTTTTTATATTTTTCCAAATTTTCCTGTAATTATTTTCATAAAGGTCTGCATTACTGTTTGTGATTACTACCCCTAAGTACCTTGCTTTTTTGACTAATATTAACTTTGATTTATCAACCAATTCTTTTTCTTCTATCTTGCTTAAGTTCTTAGTTATAATAGATGTTTTTTCTCTGTTTATCTTTAGGCCTGCTAATTGGCCAAATTCTTCAATATTATATAATAGTTTTTGTATACTTTCCTTCGGATTATCAAAAAAGAAAGCAAGATCATCAGCAAACGCCTTCTGTTTAAACTCTTTACATTGAACTTTTGGGCCGTGTATCTCTGGGTCAGAATTTCTTTTCCTCATCAACACCTCTATTGTTGTTATAAAAAGTAAAGGGGAGAGGGGGCAGCCTTGTCTTGTGCCCCTCCAAAGCCCATCTTGAGTAAGCTCACCTCAGTTATTTTCTAGGCTTCCCAAACTAGAGATAATGTGTATTGGAACTCAGTGTGACAGAGTTTAAAAAAAAAAAACTGTTTCAGCAGCAGCAAAGGTATTCCTGCAATATTTACAAACCCATACAAGAGAATGATGGTGGAGAGCTTTGCATTCTTACTCAGCAGCATTCTATTCACTCCTGCTGTAGATTCCATGGAATCACAGCTGTGAATACCAACAGCACTGATTCAGTCCTTTATCTTTCTGAGAGAGGTAAATTGAGTACCATGCAGCTCCCTGTGTCTTTTAGATAAGGCCTTAAAATCAAAGGTTCTGTCTGCTGTTGATGGTTATTAAGGACCTTCCGCTCTCTACATGAGTCTAGGGATGTACACTGCTCCAACGCCTTTGCCAAAATTCCATCCAACAATGTATTTGTAGGTTGGATGCCAACCTTTTCTCAAGAGATGGCTGTGAATCAGAATTCATCCACTGGGCCTCTGGATGTAATCCGTCCTTCTATGCAGAGGTTCATTAATATTGATCAAGAATGATATTGCATGCTTATGTGATACAACTATGCCAAAGGCTTACAAAATATCAACCCAATACAGCTATGGAAAGACATATGAAACACATTCTGTGAAATGCAGGGACTTGAGTTTCACATTGTATTCAAATGTGTGTGGGGTGGGGTGGGGTTGATAGAAAAGAGTTATCATAGATATGCAGGTTTCCCGCATCACCCCCAAAAGGTAAGAGACTCCACACAAGATTCAGAATTCCACTTCTGAGCTTGCAAGAAGCGAGCAAGTCTGGATCTTTACATGAATGCATTTTTGTTCCTTATTTTTACATAGCTACTCAAAAGCAAATAAAACTCTGCTGGATCAATCTGAACTATATTAAACATGTGTATATGTGTGTGTGTACATTTAATATACCTCACATTCACATTCCTTTGTCATAATGCTTCTGTAACAATGGGTTTTTAATCCAAGCTATAGTAAGCATACACACACACACACTCACACACACACACACGTTTCTACCACATTACACTATTTTATCCAAGATTAGTTTTGCATTATTTGTATTTATAAGAGTTGAGCTTTTTTTTTTTTTTCCCCAGAAGATATTCTTTTTCTGGGAACATTTCTGAGGGTTTTTTTAAAACCTCTTTCTAACCCAACTTTTCAGACCAAAACCGTGCATTTCAGCACAGAATAATTTTCTGAAACTCTTTGAGATGTGTGAATACTGTACACAAACTGTGCAAAATCCTTGCATTTGTGTTATTTGTTTTGGCAGGGAGATGGATAACATATTATATACTTTCTACCTTGGTCTTGGAGAAATTTGTTGCGATGGCTGCTTGCCACTCCAGTTTCTACATCCACAAATATAGTGGAGAATTTTGAGGTGCAAATTGTTAGCAATGCTTCAGCATTTTCTTTGTTTCTTTTGAACATATGTTTAAACATCTAACTCACTTTCCTATTCCTTCTGTAGAAGCTGCTTTCCAGATTCTTCTCAGGGAGAAGATTCTCTCTCTCTCTCTCTCTCTCTCTCTGGCTTTTCTTCGCAAACGAAGATTCAGGAAGGACTCATCCCGCACTTTCTGCAAGCACGCTGATGACTAAAAAGGCCAATCCGAGATAAACAAGTCCGGTTGCAAAAAGCACAGCAGAAGGTCTCCTTGGGTGATGTTTTTGGGTTGTGATTCTTTCTGCGTTGTTGTTTCTCTTCCAGACTTGTTCGTCATGAGTTCTCAAATAAGGCTGCAGCATTGTGGATAGTGCGTCTCCATGCCTCCTGATGTGAGGCCAGGGCGGACCACTGTTGGTGATCAATTTGGCCGAGCCTGAGATGTTGTTTCAGGGAGTCTTTGTATCGCTTTTTTGGAGCGCCCCTCTTACGCTGACCCGTGGCGAGTTCACCGTAGAGTAGTATTTTTGGGAGGCAATGGTCCTCCATCCTAGAAACGTGCCCTGCCCAGCGCAGCTGTGTTCTCAATATCATGGCCTCAATGCTGGTGATCCCTGCTTGCTCAAAGACAGCAACATTCGTCACATAGTCAGTCCAGTGTATATTTAGGATTGTGCGTAGACAGCGCTGATGAAAGCGCTCGAGGAGTCGTAGGTGGTGGCGATAGGTGACCCATGTTTCAGATCCATAAAGGAGGATAGACAGTATGATGGCTCTATACACACTGATTTTTGTGCTTTGCCTCAGGTGTTTATTGCTCCAGACTCTTTTGTGAAGTCTTCCAAATGCACTATATGCCTTTGCTAATCTGTGATCGATCTCTTTGTCAATCTTGGCATCTGAGGAGATGATGCTTCCCAGGTAGGTGAACTGCTGAACGGACTTGAGCACAGATTTGCCGACGGCAATGTGGGGATGGTGGTGTTCGTCCTGTGGTGCAGGCTGGTAAAGAACTTCTGTTTTCTTCAGGTTGACTTCTAGCCCAAACAGCTCTGCAGCTGTTGCAAAGCAGGATGTTAGGCGCTGCAGAGCTGCTTCTGTGTGGGCAACAAGGACAGCATCATCGGCAAAGAGCAGCTCATGGACTAGATAGTTTAGAGTCTTAGTGTGAGCCCTCAGACGGCTTAAGTTAAACAAGCTACCATCAGTACGGTAACGTATATAGATGCCGTCGTCTTCTTCAAGCTCTGCCATAGCCCTTTGGAGCATCGTGCTAAAGAAGATTGTAAATAAATTTGGTGCAAGAACACAACCTTGCTTCACTCCATTAGTTATTAGAAACGGCTCTGAAAGAGCATCGCCATATCTGACTTGACCACGCTGGCCCTCGTGTAGCAAGATAATCATTTTAAGGAATTTGGGGGGACATCCTAGTCTTTCCAGGTTCTGCCACAGACCTTTTCTACTTACAGTGTCAAAGGCTTTGGTGAGGTCGACAAATGTTACATAGAGACCCTTGTTCTGCTCCCTACATTTTTCTTGCAGTTGCCTAAGGGCAAATACCATGTCTGTGGTACTCCTATTGGCTCTGAAGCCACATTGGCTTTCAGGGAGAAGTTCTTCTGCAATAGAAGGAACTAATCTGTTCAGGAGTATCCTTGCAAAGATTTTTCCAGCAATAGAGAGCAGTGTTATGCCTCGATAGTTTGAGCAGTCGGATTTTGCTCCTTTTTTCTTGTACAGGGTGATGATGACTGCATCTCGGAGGTCTGAAGGCAGTTCCCCTTTTCCCCAGCAATTCAAAAGGAATTCATGGAATTTTTCGTGGAGTGCATGACCTCCGTGTTTTAAGAATATTTTAAAAAACGAGATAAGAGCTGTGTTAGGTGAATCCAAAGGCCTATCATTTTGTTCACGGTGGCCAACTAGATCCCTATAGGAAGTCAACAAGTAGGACATGAATGCAAGTATTCCCACCATCGTCTAGTCTCCAGAAACTGATATACTGAGATGTACTGCCTCTGGTACTGAAGGTGATGTGTAACCATTCTGAGTAGTAGCTATTGATGGCTCTCCTCTCCATGAATGTACCCAATTCCCCTTTAAAGCCAAGTTAGCAGTGATAAATACATCATGTGGCAGTAAATTCTACAGTTTCAATATGCTTTATGTGAAATGATTTCACAATCAATTGTTTTTTTTTTCTCTATTATTGGCTCATTCTGTTTTGTTTTGCTTAAATTGGCACCTTTTGTTTTGCCTAGAATACCAACGTAGGTTCTTTTTCTGACCAGCAGTGAATGGGTTTTAAACTTCAAAATAATTTTCAAAGTGGTGGCTCTAGTAACTTATTCCAGCATATCATCTTGTAGCACCTTTAAGACTAACAGATTTAATCTATGAAAAGTCATGCCCAAATAAACCTATATCAGCCTTAAAGGTGGCACACGATTCTTAGTTGATCAACTTTTTAATATTTACTCTTGTATTTTATATTCACTTTTTTAAAAAAGTCTACAATGTTTTGATTTGACACTAGGTGTTGCTGTACTTATTTATTTCCAAACTTTGCTCCATGAGTGTTCAGCTTAGCCATTTTCCAGTGCAACATGCATAAAGACTCTAGAAATGCAGCCATAACTGAGAGTCAAAGAAAAAACTTTTTTAAAAAAGAAAACTTCATAAAAGAGCTTGCAGAAATAACAAACCAGATAAAATAATATCAATTGTCAGGAAATTGTAAACAAAGCTAGATGTCACAAAAGAATAATAACAGACTTATATTTACTTGGCAACAAAGTAGCGGACTAAGAAGGAAGGACATTTCTTAAAGAGAGCACCACCATGAAAAAGGCCTTTCCCTTACTGCAAACAGTCTCATCCTCAAATTGCAGGGGCACCTAGACATGGGTCTCAAGTGCTAATCTTAATACCTGGACAGATTCATGTGGAATAAATTACTTTTAAGAAACCTATACCACAAGTTGTAATTGGCTGTACAATTTATTATGTTGAATTGTTCCTCAGGCTGTACTAGAAAGTTACTGAAACTCTTGTGGCATGGCAAGGTAGGTACCTATTGCTAATGGTGTTTAGTGCCTAATCATTGTGTTGTCAACAAAATGAAGTTTTCAAGTGGTCTTAAAAGGTAATACCACATGTTCTACCTTGTACTTGGCACACAGACAGCAATTCATGTCTTCTGACCTCTGTTGTTGTTGTATGTTTTCAAATTGTTTTCAGCTTCTGAGAACCCTAGGGTGAACCTATCACAGGGTGATTAGCAAGACTTCTTCAGAGGGGGGTTGTCATTGCCTTCCTCTGAGGCTAAGGGAGTGTGACTTGTCCAAGGTTACCCAATGGGTTTCCATGGCTGAGTGAAGATTTGAACCCGGTTTCCTATACCTTGATGGCTCTCCTTCCCACCTCTGCCTAGGAAGAATTGCAACTGGGGCAACAGCCTGAGAAGAAGATAGAAAGGGCCATCCAAAAACTCAGTGAGCCCATTGAAAAGGGGAGTGAATAGAAAGCCTTAATTCCATGCCAGACTCCCTCTTAGCTCTTCAGCTTGCCATTTGTCTGCCCACGAAGGATTATCCAATGCATGTAGACCTGCTTATCCATTACCAGGACCACCAGGGAATATTTTAGAATTCTGGCTAAACAAAGACATCTTGCCTAACAATTGACTTTCTTTTGTTTCTTTTTTTTGGTTGCATGTCCCTTAGAAATTACCAGGAGGTATCAGCATCTGGTATAATAGGATATAATCTATAGCATTGGTAGAAAACATGCAGCAGATTAAAATGTACTCTAAGAGCTTCTCAGGCCATCTGATATGGAGCACTGACATTTTCCCCCCTGATGTGCCAGAGACGAGGACCATCATTGTACCCACTGACTACAACTGTTTGCAGAAACTTGTTGTTGTCAGGGAGCTGATGGCTCATGGATGTGAACCAGCTAACAGACCATCACTTTACGTAGCACTGCTCCAAGGAATGGAGACAGAGTTCTTAACAGGGTGTGGTGTCTTGCTCTATGCAAGAAACAAAGTCCAATCAAACAACTGCCAGGGATTGATAAAAACATGTGGCAAAATTCATTCAGATAGCTGAAAGTCATGTAGTTCATGTTCTATTTCATCCAACTTTATCTTGTGAACAAAACGGAAACTTTTCCCCAAAGTATATATTTGATATTGTTCATTACTGTTGCCTTTTTAATGTTCTGACTTCATTGTACTTCTACACTCCATTGTGGTTTCTTGATATTTGTCAATAAATATTTGTTGTGTTTTATTTTTATTTTTTCAATTTATGGTAATCCTAAAACAACCCTATCACTGAGTTTTCTTGGCAAGATTTATTCAGAGGTGGCTTCCTATTGTCCTTCTCTGAGGCTGAGAGAGTAGGGCTTGTGTAAGGTCACCCACTGGATTTCCCTGGCTGAGTGGGTACTCAAACCTGATTTCCTGAAATCCTCGTTCAACACTCAAACTACTACACCATGCTGTCTCTTTATTAATTAATTCATAATGCAAAAAAACCCATTGGCCTTGGCATTAGAGCACTGCACACAATGCACTGACCTGAAGGAAATGTTTCCTGAAGAACAGCTGTCATAGGTGGGTAGGTAGTCCAAGTTCAAGAAGAAGATGACTAAAACAAATTTGGTGACTATCCTAAAGCATCTTTTAAGGTGAAGGGAGTCTTTCAGGAGCCTGCCAGCTAAAAGCTATGAGACTATATAAACTTCCATTTGAGGATTACCAGACTCACCCACACAAAGTGATATGGGCCAGATACACTCCTTGGCACATCAGTAGGGGAACTGTGGGATGTCCTGGACAGAAGAAAGAGTAAGCATAGACTTGAACCAAGGTAGCTCACCCAGAAAAAGCTAAGTGACAAAGATAAAAGGTATTCTTCCTCAGATAGGGAACCCAAGCTGAAAGACAGAAATTAAATTAAGACACTAACCAATAGCAGTTCCCATAGGAGTTTTTTAACTGTTTAAAATGCGACCATATGAGCCACATCTCATTATTTTGAGGCTGTGGATGCAAAAGCCCCCAGAATACCCCACCCCCAATCCAATATTTCTTTTAGCTGTAAGGAAGAAGCTATTTCACTTCTATGGGGACTTAAAAGCCATAATGGATCATTCAAATGGGAAGACCTTCAGCAAAGAAATAATATTCTGCAAATCATGGTAAGAAAAGAATGAAACAGCCCTATTAATATGTTATCCATCTCCTTGTCCTCTGTCAATACTAAACCAATATTGCCACTTACTGAAATGAATTGAATAACATGCTCAGAAAAGGAGCATGTGGCTGGATTTCCCTGCATTCCAATATCAGTATAGATCAGTTTGACTTGAGCTGCATGTTGTAATGAAGTCTCATACACCATGGGCAGATAAAATCAAGAGATAGGTATTAACTAGTTTTTTTAAAGCATGCTTCCTTTCAAAAACTGAAACCATAGCTTTCATTTATTTATATACAGTTTAACAAGGTAAAGCCAGAACTTTGCCAAAAGTCCTAGTGTGCCTTCCCATTAATTGACTGTCACACCAACAATCAGTTCATGCGAAGGCATACTAGAACTTTTGGTGAAGTTCTGACTGAGGCAGAACTTGTTAGGGCAACTGCATCAGTTATGATTAAAAGTGTGAGTAAGCTGGACTCTCATGGGATTTAGTCAGTACATGGTGGTGCTTGTATCTAATCTAATCTATCCCCAGCCCCAAATAATCTCTGACTCTTAAGTGGCTGTTTAACCCTCTCCATTGAAAAAACAACAACCAAACCAAGACATGCTGCATACATTTTCATGTCCATATGTAGGGTTTAGCTTACTAGTAAAAGGGTTTCCAAAAGAACAAAAGTAACATCACTTAAATCCTGTCAAGGCATATCACAATGTCATATTTATTAACATATTGAAAAAACAGATATTCCAAAGAATACAAAGCAACAGTTGCTTCAATAGATAGTTCTGACCCAAGTCTTTTGGCAAAATGTACAAAACATTCAAATAAACCAATGACTTAGACTTCGAAAGTGTATTTGGTTTTGGATAAATAAGTTATCACACCATATCTAAATTATGGATGACTGGACCTTACATGACTATGGTTTCAAGTGTTAGTCCAATTAGTGTATCCCCACTGAATCATTGGGAACTTGGTTATATATTATATTTATTCAATGGGTCTACTCTGTTTTAGGATTAACAACGGGAGTTAGACCAATCTGATTTTGATCTAAATCCATAATGATGGGGTTGTAGTACTTGAAAAGCAGAGATTTGAAGATGCAGAATTCTTTACAACTAATAACCAGTCCCCCGCTGAGATGTTGCTGTTTATTGTCCTGACTTGCTTCTGAATGGGAGGACAAGTCTACTTTGACAACCTTCCCCCAAGCACAGCAGCAGACTGGCAAACAGGGATTTGGAATAGGAAGCCAGGATTGCCTGGGACATCTGCCTAAGAGTAGTGGGTGCCATCATGGCTTCCCCAACCTTAGTGCAAACCACCAGAGCCACAGTAATGTTTAAAAACAGTAGAGATGTCAGTGTTGCCACCAAAGGGGTAAATCAAGTTTTCTTAAAAAAAATAATAACTTAGAATTCAAATGTTAGTCCCACCTAGATGAGGCCTATTGAGTTAATAGAGCTTACCTAAGTGTTGACTTACTAAAAACTCATAGATTTTTGGGGTCACTTTCCCCACTTGACGTGAGGACAAAGGCCCACCCCTTAGACTGGAGTCTTGGGGATGGTTCTAAACTCTAAACTGTTTTGTGTGCTTTTTAAAAATATAGGAAACAGTGCTACAGCCAGATGTCTTCAGTTAAGTTACTTATATGTCCTGGAACACAGGGCAACATCTGACTTTTATGAAATATAACAACTTAACAACTTCTAGTGGTGGTGCAGGCTTCAACTGCTTCTCCTAGATTTTACCCAAATATGGTTAATGTTTTGGCCAACTACTACTGAGAATTTCTTCATTTGCCTCCTTCAGAGACAGTACACAACAGTGTTGTTTGCATGTCATCTCAATGCAAGGAGAAGGGCAGTGATACAGCATTGTGAGCTGGGAAAAGTAACAACTAGCCTCATAGCTGTTGCTCGAATCTGGTCACTCCGCTAGTTCTTAGAGGGCAGTGTGGTGGCTGCTGGTTCTGATACCAAGTTTTCATTCAGATATTAATGGAGCTGGCCAAAGTGCTGAATGTATTTGGGATCTAGGGTTCTAGCACTTTGGATAGCCCTTTTAAAGCATGGACACATTATCTGTGCTACTTACACCAGAGCTGTCTGCCACCACTGATGGGGCACAGTTAACAGAAAAGGGATGAGGCCAGGTTAATGAGGCCACCACATTGTGAAGCTAGGCTGGTGACTATACATGGCAGGACTTTCTATTTAGTAGCATATTGACTGTGGAACTCCCTCTTGAGAGAGGTCAAGCTGGCTCCATCCCTTCTGAGCTTCTGGAGGGCAGTGAAGACTATGCTATTTTACCTGGCCTTTGATTCTTAAAATTACAGGTGTTTGTTCTGGCTATTGTTAAAACTGTTTTTAATGTCTAGTTTTAGAATGATTTTTAAAGAGGAGCCTGGAGTGATTTTTATTGGCTTTAATTATGCATTTAATGTTTTAAAAGTGTTTTTATCCACTGTACATCACCTTGGGAGTGCTGGTGGGTCAAGAGAGGATAAACAAGTACATACATAGATACATACATAACGCAAGAGATCTTTGATTCTGCTGGATCCAAAGCCCCTGCATTTCTTTAGAAGGATAAATCTATAGATAATAAATGATACATTATAGCAATGCCATAGGATCTATACTTGGGCAGGTATCACCTATACTACTTCTGTGCATTTCATTTTCTGCCTAAGTGTAGTACCTTACATTTCTTCCTAATGGCATTCATTTTGTTGGTTTTGGCCTGGCTCTCTAATCTGTTAAGGTCATTTTGAATTCTGATCCTGTCCTCTGGGGTATTAGCTACCCCTCTAAGTTGGTGTCATCTGCAAACTTGATAAGCATGCCTTCTACTTCATCATCCAAGTCATTGATAAAGATGTTGAATAGCACTGGGCCCAGGAAAGAACCCTGTGGCACCCTACTAGTCACTTCTCTCCAGGATGAAGAGGAATCATTGGTGAGCACCCTTTGGATTCAGTCGGTCAACCAATTACAAATCCACCTAACAGTTACATTGTTTAGCCTACATTTTATTAACTTCTTTGCAAGAATGTCATGGGGGACCTTGTCAAAGGCCTTTCTAAAATTAAGATATGCTACAACCACAGCATTCTTTTCATCTACCAAGCTTGTAACTCTACCAAAACAAAAAACAAGAGATGAGAGAGAGAGAGAGAGGATTTGTCTGGCATGACTCGTTTTTGAGAAACCCATGTTGACTTCTAGTGATCACAGCATTCCTTTCTAAGTGTTTACATACTGTCTGTCCCTGATAAGGGAGAGAGCTCTGAATCTATTCTGTAGCTCTAAACTCAGAAAATGATCCCTAATCCTTCTACTTCTATCTGTCACATTCCTCCAAATGTATACCTCCTGTGTTTGGGAACTGACCTCCTCCTCAGAGACATCCCCTCTGAGTTCCTCATCCAGGACAGTCTGTTCCACTTTATCCATGAAAACCTCATGCTCCCTAATATGCTGAAGAGTAGATACATGGGCCTAAAGGTGCTGGACCTTCTCTTCCAACAGAGCAACCAACTTGTACTTGCTACAGGTGTAGCTACCCACTCCCCCAGCAAGAACACAAACATCCCATAGCTGTTGCAATTGACTGGATCAGCTCCCTCACCATCCATACTCAGAAGTCTTAAGTATGCACTGAAACAGAACTCCAGGACTTCCCCTCAAAACACCTTCACTAAATACCCCTGCAAAGCCCTTTACACCAAGCTCCAGGAACTGGGGCTGCAGCTATATACAGGCTGCTAGCTCCTTTCTCAACCAAATCTCTCACTTCCTCTCAGAAGATGCCCCACCCCCCCTGAGACCATGTGCTCAGACATACAACTAGAGCCTACACACACACACACACACACAAAAACCCCAATAGAACACAAGCAAGCCTCTACTCAGCTCAAAAATCTATCAGCCTTACACCAACAGACACAACAACCTTAACCCAACAAACTTTCCCCAAATATTCTCTGCAGTTGGGCAGGTTTAACCCAACAGACATAAGCTCACTTTATGCTGTCTCTTCCACCATGCCCATTTTTTGTGTGTGTGTGTTTTTTTAAACCTGTTATCCAAGCTTCTGTTCATCAAGCTACAGGAACTGGAGCTGCAGCTCTATGGTGAGCTAGTGCTTGAAAATTGTTAGGATGGCTTGAAATGTAAGGATGGACAATTTGAAGTATTTGTTTTAATCCAAAACATTATTCTGCTAATGTATCATTGGATCAAGAATATCAACTCTCCTTCTTTTGGGCCCATGAGTGTTTTAGACTGTGCTGAGGTTCCCTATAAGTCTGTGCCGATATTTGAAGAGAACAATGGACTATTAGTAGCAGAACAGTGTACATAATGAGGGAAGGTGCGGGATTGATTGCACGTTGCTATGGCAGTGAAGCAGTCATTCTGAGTATTGTGCTGATTTGCTCACTTATTTTCTCTCACACACTTTCTAGATTATTATGGTAACATTGATGCACATGAACCTACTGTAGCACAGCATCAAATAGAAGCCACAAAAAAAGACTGCCCCAAACGAAGAACTACCAATTTACCAAGAACTTGCTTTTCACTCCACAGCTTCTGCTGGTATTTTGAAACACAGTTCTTCAGTACCTTCCTCCTTTTGCTTTGCTAAGTTAGTATGAAAAGAAGAGGAAGGAACAGTGATCAAAAGAACAGATTTAAAGAAAACATACATACAAAACACTCAATAGCACCAATGACCAATCGACCTATTTTGACAGAGCTGAAGAATCAAATTGCTACAATCTTGAAGTATTTCAGATATAAAATGACTCAATCACAATATGCTTCTCTCCATCTGTACTATAATTTAAAGCATTTGGCTATCTATTATGCTGTACAAGTCTACATGCAGAGGTCCCCAAACTTGGTGTGTTATCCATCAATTACTTCAAGTACCTTGAGATTTCTGCTTTTTTTCACATTTTGTTGCTGTGGATACCCAAGACTTAACTCAAGATTTAAAACCCTAACAACAACAACAATAACTAATAATAATAATAATAATAATAATAGCAGCAATTACACCATCCATTAAACCTTCCCTCAGAGACACTGGAGGGAAGACTTTTCTTCTGCTTCTTCCTGCAAGTTTGTGGCTGGAGTGGATTGAATGTCAATGCGCAGGCCCAGCCAGCCAGCCAGCCTTTGCTTTGGCTCCTGTCATCTGGCCACTCCACTGCAAGGAGGAGTTGGGTCAAGCAGCCTCCAAGCCTCCACAGGCCCCCTGTGGGGATCATACTTCTGTGTGTGTTAAATATGGTTTGTGGGTGTCTAGAGACATTTGTGTTTTTTCCACTTTTATGGGGGGCCTGCAACCCTAAAAACAGTAAATGTAGAGGGTCAACTGTACTCCCGTTCACATTGACACGACACAATTCAGACTACATACTTCATACTACATTCTTTTGCACTACACAGTTATAGCAGCAAATTTTACTTTAATTGCCATGGCAACTTCCCATGAAATCCTGGGATTTGAAGTTTAGGGAGGGGCATTTAGAAATCTCAGCAAGAAGAGCTGTAAGTGCTTCACCAAACTATACACCCCAGGATTCCACAAGATGTTTCCCTGGCTGTTAAAGTGGAATATAGAGCTATATTTGTGTAGAACCCCCGTTGGCACTAACCAACAAAATTCCAGCTAATGCACAATAGTAAAGCTCTTGGCAGATCCAAGAGAGGGATAATTCAGATCATGATTGCCACTTCATTAGGCATGATACTACTACTGCTACAAGTGCTGTGGAGGGGAGGCGCCATCCTAGGGTTTCAACATTGGGAACTCTGAGCTTTGAATTTAACAAAACTGCATTTCCCCAACTGGATTTCCAACTTGCTTTTACAGCTACTCATGACTGATGTGCTAGGACTAATATCCACACTTTTATGTGAGGAGGTTTAAGCACTGTTGGTTTGTCAACTTTCATCTTCACTGAAACTCAAAGCCACTTATGAAACAGTCTCCCGAAAGCTAATGCTTCATGCAAAGAAAAGTCCAGATATTTTTTATAAAAAAAAGTTATACTATTTAATAGTAATATTGCCATGAATTCTAAGCAGTGTCATGCAATGTACAACACCAAAGGACAATAATTGTCTGGGGCTTTGATTCAAACATACAGGACTGTGCAGGAGGAAATTTTCCAAAAGGCGGACTTTTGATGTTTCTAGAACCCAACCTGACTCTTATAGTAGAAACATTAGATGGTGTTCCAGAGTGCTATTTAAATGCAAAAGTTTCTAACTATAGTTGTCCCTCCGTATCCACAGGTTTGATATCTATGGATTTAAGAATTCACAGTTTGAAAATATTCTTAAAAAATAATAATCCAAAAAGCAAACCTTAATTTTGCCATCTTATATAAGGGACACCATTTTGTTATGCCATTGCATATAATGGGACTTGAGTATTCACGGATGTTGGTATCCACGGGGGGTCCTGGAACCAAACCCCCGTGGATACCAAGGGCCCACAGTACTACTACCATCACCACTACTACCATTGTTGTTGTTGTTGTTTGTGTATAATGAGCTTTAAGAGTTTTTCCTAACTGTTAGATAACATAATTTCTACCAATAATTAAGACTCCCCCCACTCAGTCTCTCTCTTAAACCATTTTCAGTTTTTGTTTTCCTTTCCCTGTACTTTTGATAGCAGTGACATGCCCCGGCTGAGGTGACTGTTTAGGTTTGAACTGTTTGACTCACTCCAAACTGTCAGATTTTAAATTCAGATTTAATATTTAAAACTTCATTAGTATCTCTGGGGTATGGCGGTTCTCACTAGAGGAAAGCACAAACAATTGGGTCTGGCTCCTGTGACTGAGGATGTTGCAGCAGTTATCAAGGCACATAATCAAAATAACTGACTTTTTCTGTTCAAATTCTGAGAAGCAAACAGACCTAGAAATTAAGACCAGGGCATATGATGAGGAGATTATGGACTGATCACTAGGTCATTACTGTTTAATGAAGACCTTGGAAGGGGAGAGTTGAAAGGATGACAGATGTAGTCTGGATGCCAAGCGGGCCTCTGTAGGAGAT
Organism: Gambelia wislizenii; assembly: GCA_030847615.1. Taxonomy (NCBI): domain Eukaryota; kingdom Metazoa; phylum Chordata; class Lepidosauria; order Squamata; family Crotaphytidae; genus Gambelia; species Gambelia wislizenii. The sequence goes on from JAUMIR010000001.1 coordinate 373,224,654, forward strand.
GTTCCTGCAGTATTTAAATATCAGATCAACTATCCTGAAAGTCCCCAAGGAAGCCCAGATGATTTCAATATGCTGTCTACCTCAAGTGGCTTTGAAGGTGCAAACTGTGAGTCTCTGACCCTGCAAGCAACAACCTTCCTATTTTCTGTTGAGGACAAAGACCCAGACCTACACCCTGACCCATAATTGGTAACAAACTTGATAAGTAGTCAACATGAGTTGATTAGGGGCCTGTTCACTGGCTGGTCAGAGGATATCTCCCTGCTGAAGAAGTTCCTATCTGAATGCAAGGGACATCTAAACAATCTAACTAATCTCATGCTGGTTAAATCACAAGGGGGTGACAATATGTCTCCAAGGAACATTGGTAACAATGATATCAGAACAAAATTTAAACCTCATCTTCTTGTAAAATCAGCAAGAGAGTCTCCTGTTCAAGTAAACTTGGAAAGTAAAAATAGCAAAACTTCCTCCAGTAAACAAAAAGGTAAAACTGTTACAAGCCCTATCAGTAGGAGCTCTAAAAATAAAAAAACACCAAGGTTTGTACTAAAAAGAAATCCAAAAAACAACAACAACAACAACAACTATATCTAGTAGCAAACCTGTTTCCAAAATGAAATTTGATAGTTTATTTAAAATATTGGAAGAAAGGGAGAAGAATGCTAGGGTGTGTTCCCCAAGACTTAATAACAAAGCAAATTTGAAAAACCATGAAATAGCAAACACAATACTAGAGGCAATATCTCCACCTCATCAATCCATCTCTGAAGGAGTAACCATAGCTGTAATTCAGGAACTTACACTGTATTTACAGCTCCCTAGCAAGCAAATTCTTCTCCCTTTGAACTCTCATTGCATGAAACTGAATTGAACCATTCCCAGATAGTTAAATCCCCAAACCTACAGCTATTGAAACTGAATTTGGTGTTTATTAACTACCCAAAGCCAAAGAGCATGCTATTGCCACTGGAGCATAAAGCATGTTTCTTGGAGTTTTTAGTATCTCTTAGTAAAGTACCAGTAAAACTGGCATCTATATAAAAGGCAGAGTAATCTTTTAAAAAAGTTACATCACTGCAAGAGCTATTATTATGTTTGTATCATCTGACATTGCTGCTGGAACCTATAGAGTTAAAGAGAAATTTTACAGGCTGGGCATGAGTATTAGTAGGCACATTAGGGATATCTTGCCAGCTGCCTCCTTGGGCATCATAAGTAGACAGAAAGGATATTATCAAGGAACTCCCTTTAAGGACCACCAGTTGGGACTTGATAGATTTAAGTACCTCTAGTGATTATGTTACCACTCTTCCTCATCTTCTATCTAAAAAATTATGTAATAAATCCTTTTCCTCGGTAATTCTGCCGAATGCTAATTATGCCATCCTTGCCCAGACTGATAGTAGCAATGATACCCTCAGGGACTTTCTACCAGAAGAACTAAAGTTTATAGACAGTGGAGATTTTCAGACAGGCAAAAATCGCTCTTTGCCGCGCGAGCAGCCTCCCGAAACTGCTGCGCGGCAAGGGTCTTCTTCGGACGACGCTGTGCCTCTGGCGAAACCGTCCGTGTCACTTCCGTGAAGCTTGGGACGGCTCCGCGTCATATTTCAAGCACGGAGGCTGCCCGTGATTGAAATATGACGCGGAGCCGTCCCAAGCTTCACGGAAGTGACACGGATGGTTTCGCCAGAGGCACAGCGTCGTCCGAAGAAGACCCTTGCCGCGCAGCAGTTTCGGGAGGCTGCTCGCGCGGCAAAGAGCGATTTTTGCCTGTCTGAAAATCTCCAGTGTTGATGCTCTCCTAAAGCAGGACCAACAGAAAGATCTACTAATGCTATTTTCCCCAGTTGAATTCTTAAAAAATAAATAGCACCAGGGCTTCATGATTCCATCAGCCAAAAATTGTTAAAGTTTCCCTCCACTCCCCAAATGAAGGGAACCATTGCTGACTGAGGAAGATATCATCAATGTAGGGGAATCATTTCTTGCAGATAACCAGCATCCTTCCAATCCCATGGGAGGCTTGGCACTAAGCCCCAAGTCTGTGATAGCACATCCACCTACACCATGCCAAAACACTGCCTTTTTTAAATTTTGGGGAGCATGGTCACATCCTACACTCTTCAGGTCTGGCCAAATGTTATTCTAAACTATTAAATATCTATTCAGCAAAGCATAAAAATCCAAGTTTTAAAAGTCTTGCTCTAACAGCTCAGTATCATTTGGACTTATGTAAGACAGGGTTAGAAAACCCACATAATTCAGGTGGGCCAGCCCCAGGCTCATTGAACCATCAAGTGCAATTACCCAATTGCTTTGTTTTGGGAAACCCTTGGGGCAGTAGGGATGCAATATCTGAGTTAGACTGACTACATTCAGTTGTACCACCTTCCTAAAAAAATCTTTCCTGGAATGAAGCTGATTGGATCTCTAAATGTTAAGATCAAGGTTTTATTGATTACTTGAATAAGTTTGACATAGTTTTCCTTCAAGAAGCTTGGTGCTGCAATCATATTTACATTAATGGATTTGTCTCTTGCTGTCTCCCTGCACTTCCCCATAGTGGTAAGGGTACGACTAGCCAGGGCCTATGTTTTCTGGTCTCCTCCCCTCTTGATGCTAGAATAATTCAGTTACCAAACTACGAGTCTTTTATATTGACCCTGGTCTTACAATTATTGGCATCTACATGAATCACAGAGCTGGAAGAGACCACAAGGGCCATCCAGTCCAACCCCCTGCCATGCAGGAATCGTGTGCCCACAACAACTTCGTAGCCATCACGGGCTTGTACGGCCACCCAACTATTCTCATTCCTAAGGTGCCCCATGACCAGTGCCCACCTTCCGAGGGCCTCCAGTCCCTCCCGATCCCTCCCGCCTTTTCCCCTCAGGTGCCTCAGAAGCCCAGTCCACCCCCTGTCCCTCAAGCCAGAGGAGCTGCTCCCTTCTGACCCCCGTCCATCCCCTCCTCATTTCCCTCCTTTCTTCTTACCCCTCTTCCTCACCCCTTACCTTTCCCTCCCTGGTTCCTCACATCACCACCACTACCACCGCGGCTCATCCCAGGGAAGCTTGACAGCCTTCCTCACCTGTTGCACCCACCGCCACCGCGTCTCCTGCCTCGCTTCCCTTCCGCCACTCAAGGCATTTATAAACATTTATTCCATGTTTATTTTGCTCCAATGGCTTGGAGGGATGATGCTATGTCAATTTGGCTTAAGAATGAATACTATTACTCAGCACAGATGGCCAAATTCCCTTGTATCTTCCCTATTATTGTGGGTGATTTTAATGCAAGGATAGGAACATACCTGATGGTTCTCTCATCCCACTGTGACCATCAAAAAATAAACAAGGAACAACTTAAAGCCTACTCACACCATTGATAGTTCAAACAATCCTGCAGGAATAGGTCTGCTTCAGTTTGTTTCAAAAATGATTTGTATATTCTGAATGGCTCTAGTCCTGATGGCATATGCGGAGGATTTACATTTGTTTTCTCCAGGGGGGGGTCAAGTGTCATTGATTATATTTTAATCCATAAATATATGAAAATATTGGGGTTTAGAGTAGCAAAGCATCCTGACAGTGGCCATCTGCCCTTGCAATGTTCTCTGGCATTGCTAAAGCTGGATTTGCAGCACTGCTCACCTTCTTGCTTAAATTTTGCCACAAATCCAATAATGACAATTGAAGGTCAATTGAAACAGGGGCTTTAACAGGCTCACCCACTCACACATCATTATAAATTACATCAGCAAAATTAAGGCTGATACCAGACCTGAGGATGGTATACTGGCTTATGAGAAGTTTATACAGTATATGTACTATTCCCTACAGGATGGTACTGACACTATGAAATGCCCCAAAGCCCATATCAATAAGCAGTTTGAAAGGTTTGACAGGGAGTATGCCAATCTTAGGAGGAAAATCCAAACAGTTTACTTTTACTTACCAAGCAACTAATGAGTGCCAGCTACCTCACTCATATTATGTGCTAAGAAAACAATATAAGAGACTTTTATCTTGGGTGGGGGGAGTGAAACTATCAGAGAAACTTGGCAAATGCTAATAGTTGCATCTATTATACACAGTAGTAGAACTTTTTGGCATATAATGTCAGGCACTCTAAGTAACTGCAATGGAAGCCCAGACTGTTATATCCCAGCTAGTGTATGGGGAAATCATTTTCATGTTGTTTTTAATGCGTCTAAATTTAAAACAATTCCTTCTTTATTTCTGGATATCCCAGAATGGCCTACTGTGAAAAACAGCCAGAAACAAAGTACACTATCAAAAGTTTATATAAATCAATCTTTTACCCTCACTACTATTAGCTACCAAACTATTTATTTATTTATTTATTTATAGCACTTGTTTATCACCTCACAACTTGTTAGAATCCCTGAAGTTATATACAATGATAACAATATTTGGAACATTAAGATACATGTTGAAAAACAATTAAAATTAAACTAAAATCCATTGTTAAAAACTGCCCTAAACCACAGATAGTTTTAAAAAAGCAGTCGAAAACAACTAAAAGAGCTGGAGCAGCAATCTTAAGAACCAAAGACAAAGCAAAATAGTACAGGGTTTGCTGTCTGCCAGAAACTCAGAAGTGATGGAGCCAGCCTTAGCTCCCTTAGAAAGGAGTTCAACAGCTAGGCTGCTGCACAAAGAAAGCCCTGTCATGCATAGTCACCATCCTAGCCTTTTGAGGTGGTGAGGCATGCAGTAGGGCCTCTACTAAAGAACTTAGATTTTTGGCAGGCTCATATGGGTGAAGGTGGTCTTTCAGATATCCTGTCTTCAAGCCACTTAGGGCTTTATAGATAAAGACTAGGAGCTTGAACTGAGGTGGAAAGCAAACTGGAAGCCAGTTCAGTTCTTGTAAGATTGGTGTTGCATGGTCTCTAAAATGCATACCTGACAGTCTGGATGCTGCATTTTGTGCTTAGCTGTAGCTTGCAAACTCTTCAAAGGCAGACCCATATACAGCATGTTATAAAAGTCTAATGAGGAGGTCATTAAGGAATGCACTACTGTGGTCAGATTTGCCCTCCATAGCAAAGGGCACAGATGGCACACCGATTAAAACTGTGCAAAAGTACCCCTGGCCACAGCAACCACATAGCTCAAAGAACATGTCCCAGCTATCTTCCAAAGACAGTGCAACGCATTCAGATCAGGCTGTGATCCCAACCCCAGTAAGATTTCTACTACCCACTGCCTCAGAATATCTCCGTTCGGATGTTATCGTGTAATTGCCAGGGGTAATCTACTCCATAGAGGATTTTCTTTTCTTTTCTTTTCTTTTCTTTTCTTTTCTTTTCTTTTTTTTGGTGGGAGAGGACAGTCTAACTCTTATTTGGTCATACATGCCCCTTTCCCCCAGCAAATCTCCTGTATGCTGGTGGAGGGATATCAGAATTTGTGGATTAGAGTTGCCCTTTAAATGCTATTGAGTTCAAAGGGATTCCCTTCCAGATATCTGGGTACAGGATTGACATTTTAGATTATCATCAGTTTGGTGCAAGCAGCAAAAATTGAGGTAGCTTGTTGCAGAAGTCCAAAACAAGATTTGTTACTTTATTTCTTTAAATTTCAAAGATTTTTTAATGCAACGTTCTTTTGTAATCAGGATGCATATGGGATGATGCAGGATGGTGAAAAGCAAAAACAAACAAGGTCAGAATTAGGATCTGGAAATAAATGTCCATAAAGTAGATTAAGCTTCCATAAAAGCTTAATGAAAATCAGTGTTCACAGAGAGAAAATGCATTATTGTTCTGATTTTCATTATGTAGTTCAGCAATGCAAATAATTAAGGAACCCAAGGATGAAAGATATAGTCACACTGTTCTAATATGTGTTCAGTCCTTGGGTTTAGTTTGGCCTTCAGGGACTTTTGTATAATGGCAATCCAAGTCTTAAACTTTTGGTTCATTGTTCTTGAAAATGACAGTTTGGGATAATACCATTCAAGAGCTGATACATGAACAGACACAGCTTTTATCATAGCTTATGGTCTTTTAACAATCTTAGCATTTCAGAAAATAGGTGGAACAGCCATAGTGGATGCAGTACAGCCATACAACATGATGGTTTTAATCCAAGATGCTCTACCAGACAACCTCATTCAGTATCAGTCATTCCATTGTCTCCACTTATCAAATTAGGTCCTGCTTCACTTGGCATTTGCTTATGCAATATGAATTCCTGTCATTAAAAGTCTAGTCCTTGCAGCTATGTCATGTGAAGCTATAAAACAGTCTGTCTCTTTCTGAAATTGAGGATATGGTCCAGCTATCTTTTTATACATTACCTGCCCTATGGTGTTGAGAGGGGCCTGTACTTGCTCTCCCCATCACTTCTGCCAGGTGTCTCTCTGACCTCCATGTGCTGCCAACTGGCTTCACCTCTTTGACCTTCAAGCCTGTAGATATGACTGGATAAATACAGCTCAGACCTTTGCCATATGCACAAAGGTCAAGGGATATAAATGTCAAGATTTAGGATTGTGGGAGGCAAGGATGGTGTTGTGTGCAATTCTGGGATACAGCAAGTAGGGAGTGTCCTGCCCTTCCTACACCTTTCCTATCCTACAATGTGATGTTGTCATAAACCCATCAATTTCTATTTCTCAGCCATCAACAGCAATCAGCAGGGTTTTGGTTTCCTTTGTTTAAATGGTGGGAAACCCATCTAAGCCCAAACACCCCTTCAGAACATGAAATACAGTATAAATATTAGTCCTCAAACAATAGCAAGGTGTGCCACTGTAGATGACACCCTGCCAATCTCTCTGTCAGCATACCCCCGATCAGTGCTACCCTTAGACTTCTGTCTGAATTCTTTTCTGCTCTTCAGGACTGCTAATTATTGCCCTATGTCCTGAATCTATTCTTCTATCCAACCTTTCTGCCTTAAACTCTTCATTAGCCTTATATGGTTCTTGTGAGCATGTTTTGCATGTGTGAGTGCTTTTCATGTTATTTTCCAATATAAAACATTTTATTTCATTTTAACTGGAGTCCTCTGCAGTCAGTACTGGTATACATAGGTGCTAAAGTCCCAAAGTTGCCTGGACTCTCGCATACTTCCATTTGAGCTATAATAATTCCCCTGGCTAATAATTGATCATGGGTGGGCTCCCTATGGACCCCCACCTCTTCAGGTAACAAGATCACCTCCATACGTGTCTTTAAAATAAAGAGGAGAGAAATGTTTGTAAATAATGCTCAAACACTCTAGTCCCCTTCTTGAACATAAGCACAGGAGATGCCCTATTTAAGTGTGAAAGTTAAGTATTAAAGTTTTTTTTTAAAAAAATGGAAAGCAGAAGATCATGTGTATGTTCCAATTCATTTGACAGAAGCATCTAGGAAACCTCTGTTCATGAAACCTTCACTGGAACCCACCAGCCTAAATTGTTATCAACCAGGTTCTTACCTTACCCTTTTGAAGTAAGGTTTCATGAAAAGTGGTGTCAGCACAACTCCAGACTTTCCTAGATGAAACTGATTACTTGGATCCCTTGCCATCTGGGTTCTTGATTCGGGCACAGAAACAGCTTTGGTAGTCTTGGTGGATGACTTGTGCTGAAATATGGATGGGAAAGTACATTCCTGTAGATTTTGCTGAACCTCTCAGTGGCATTTGATAGCATTAACCATAGTATCCCTCTGGGCCATTGGACTGAAATAGGATTTGGGGCACTGTTTTGAGGAGATTCTCATCCTATTGCACTGAACACTCTCTGTTCCACAGGGGTCAGTAATGTCTGATATGCTTTTTAACATCTATATGAAGACACTGAAGAAAGTGATCCAGAATTTGAGCTTGTGTCTCACTACTATGATGATGAGCATAGAGCACTACCTCTACCTCTCTTTCTCAATCTATGGCAAGATAAAGTTCTCTGGAACTGTGAATTTTAAACTATTTTAATATGTACTGGTTTTATTTGTACTTTTAAATTGATATTTGTATGTTTTTTATGTATTTATGCATTTTGTATGTATTTGTAACCAAGATGTATTTTTAACTGATATTAATTGTTTTGTGTGGACGTATTGTTCCCTGCCTTGATTCATGGGGATGGGTGGGTAATAAATAAATAAATAAATAAATCTAAATGATTTGGATCTCAGTGATCTGAAAGACTTCAGCCTCTCATATGAACCTATCTAGATCTGATCAACAGTGCTGTTTGACAGTGGAATAAGCTGCCTCAGAGTGTGGTGAAGTCTTCTGCTTTGGAGGTTTTTAAACAGGCTGGATGGCCATCTGTTGGGAATGATCTGATTGTGTATTCCTGCATGGCTGGGGGTTGGACTGGATGGCCCTTGTGGTCTCTTCCAACTCTATGATTCTATGAGCATGTGAAGTCCTCAGCAAAGACTGTGTTAACCTGTTCCACCACCCCAAGGGTCTGAGGTGGTGAGTACCATGAAACAGGGCTTTCCCTGTAGCAGCACCCTGATTGTGGAACTCTCATCAAAGGGTAGTCAGATTGGCTCTACCTTTATTGGGCTTCTGGCAACTGCATTTCTTTTCATGGTTTTTGGTCTTTAAAACCAGTATTAGGTATATTACTCTGTCCCTAAAGATTTTTATCCCACCCACCCCACACAAACCCCATCTAAAAATGATTTTGCTTTGTTTTTAAAGAATATTGGCTGGCTATATACTGAAAATCCATCAGAAGTGGTCAAGGCATGCAACTTTGTAGATGTGTACCTTCATATTTTATATCCTGGATTTCCTAAAACAACTTTCCTGATTGTTTGATGCACTTCCTAAGCCCTTTCTCCTATTTTTATTGCTTTCAGATGAATTCATGACCCTGACTTCTTGTTTTACACTAATGCGAACAAATACTGGGAAATGGCAAATAAATAATTTTAATGAACACATATTAAATGTAAATTAAATTAAATTCATTTTTGGACAAAAATATCTAATACTGGTAGCTCAGTTTCTGTTCTTTACTCTCAGATTTAAAAGAGTGAGGATTTATTCCCTTAAAAAATAATCTCTCTGGAAAGAATGCTATCGGCAGTAAAGTACCAGTCTGATAAGTTCTAACAGATTATAAAAAGAATACAAGATGAGGCTTTTCACAGGGATAAAATGTCACTGTAACTACTAGCATATAAATCAATCAAGCTTAACAGGATAAGATTTCAAGATTTAAAGTATTGCTTTCAGAATAAATGTAGATTGTCATTCCCAAGTTACAAGGCAGCATTTAAAAACAAAAACAAAAACAAAAAACCAGAAAATAATATAAATGGCCTGACTGATACACATTCAGCTTTAGTTAAAAGAAATGCAATCTCACACCTAACAGGTGTGGCCCAAGGTAACAATTTTATTTCATTCCATACTAACATGCATGTGGCACAATATTCACAACATGCAAAAACATTTTGAAAAGAGCTGAATAACAAGCCAGAGAAATGTGTCTTCAGTAGTAGCTTAAGAGTTGCTTTTTAAGGAGTTTATTAAATGAGAAGCTGTGGTGGATGGAAGGTGAGGACAAACAAAATAGACAATCACCATTAGGAAATAAGATTAAATTTATGACTCAGGGTTGTTCAAATCTCTAAGATAAGATAGGATGAAACTAGACATCAGACAAGACCCCATAGCATTGTGGTGGAGCATAAATGTCCACCAGCATACTTAACTTAGTCATTAGGGCCAGAGGCTGTTCCTTGCTTTCCAGCTCCTTGCCTAGGCACACACCAGCAACCACATTCCCTTGGCTGCAGCTCCCACCCCCTAGCCATCAATCAATTATCAGGGTGAATTTGAGGGGCATTCTGTCTGTGCTTGCACACCTGGAAAAGAAGGAAAAGCACACAATTAACTTCTATGGAAAGTCTAGGGAAATATACAATCCCCTGCTATTGGTTGACATAAGAGGAATTGTCTTCTCGGAAGCTTGAAATGCCACTTGATCTTGGGTCTCTACTAGATGACTTTGTCAGTCCCTGTTAGAAGCCACCTCTTAGGAGATTATCAGACACAGTGAAAGGTGGCAAAAAAAAAAAAATCCCCAAACTGTGTCAGAAGAATGCGATGGGAACAGAAAGGGTGACATTATCAGACACTCACATCCTCAGCCGTTCCCGGGGCTTAGTGTTGGCGCAGATGATGCTTCACTTTTGTATTGATGGGACTAAGCTGCCAATACAAAGGGACACCTTATTCATGCCTGCACTACACCCTTGGAAGGCTGAAGGATGTAGTTGTCTAATAATTTCACCCTTTTCTGTTCTTGTTGTGATCTTCTGACATGGTTTTTGCTCCGTCTGATAATCTTGTAAATTTACTCTTGGAGCTAAATGATGTCTCTTTAGGATTGAGGGTCAATGTGGAGTAGTCTTCTGCTCATTTTGTGGATCACATAGGAGGCCAGGAAGTTTTCCTTTGTTGGTTCTGGGAAGCATACAATATGTGAAGCCATAGGGTCTTCTACCTTGGTCTGCCATAAAGCAGAATATTCTGCAGACTTTCAAGATTTTTGAGTTGGAGGGATAAAAGCTGGAGTATCCCATCAGGTTAAATCTTTGATCCCAGGGCCTGGCCCCTCTTCTCTGTGCCCTGAAAAGGAATGATCCCCCCCCACTTCTGTGTGCTGCTGGCCTCCATTGCTGCAGTCTGTTCTGAAGAACCTCTGTAATGTTTCCAGAAATTGCCTCCCCCCCCTCAACATCTCATTTGCCAGATTTTGTGATTTGTTTCTATTTTATTTGAATGACATTCTCTTAGCCACAGTGACCAAAACTTAATGACAATATTAAAGACATGACCAGGTCCTGCCCCCCTGGAACATCACAAGGGGTAATCTCTATGTCTCAGGTTTTGGCTATGAAACCATAGAGCATGGGATACCCTGGGAAATATCAGGTAGCACTATTTTGTTTATCCTGTGTGGAAGTATATGAAGTAATGAACTTTGCATCATTTGTGCATTTCTTTATGATGTCATAGAATCCATGTGATAGAATCACTCATACTTTCTTAATATATTTATTTTATTTTATTTTAGAAGATCTTACCTTTATCTGTTGAAGTAACAGGAAGCTTAAGAAGATTATAATAAAGCCAGACTACTCAGTACGTATTCCCCACAGATATGTATGTTTTGTTTACATCATCTTAATTTTCTGACATTTTCCTACCCAGTATAAAAACACCTGTTTGGCAGCTGCTCTCAATCCTCCTCCCCAACCTCCTTTCTTTCTCTCTTTCTCCCTTTACCCAAAATCTCTTGGATCCCAGCTTCCTCAGTTCTCTAATCTGTGTATAAGAAATACTAATCACTAGAGATGAGAAAAGATCACCACTGGTATACCAAAGAAAACATTGGTCAATTAAGTAGTGTGTTAAAGAGGGAATAAATAGTTTTGTTAATATAGCCCGGAAAAAAACCAAGGAAAATCTATTTCCAGGGTTTAATTTTATGGTACTGCAAAAACTACTAGGTAGCCTATTGGAGACAAATCACATGCATTCCCACACAATTAGTACAGAAACAGAATAATTGCATACTTATTTGTGCCCTGTAAACAAAGCCATAAAGTAAAGAGAGTTTCCATCCTATATGACACAGAGGAATAATATTGGTACTTAGAAATAATCCTCTTTGCTGAAGGCCTCTGGTGGCGGGGGGGGGGACATATTCTCTGTGGGTTCCTTAATATATGGTTTTCACTGGGAGAAAAGGAAACAGAGGTTAGAATAACATTTTGAAGTGCCCAAAATTAAAGTGCCAAAAATGAGATGTGCTTTCCCCCACCACCCCTTCTATATCTCTTAGTTTCACACTGTAATCACAATTTTTTTTGTGATAGAACGACAGACTCTTAATGCTGTAGGGTTCATTCTCACTGAAAGATTCTATCTTGTTTTCATCTCTTCAAGCCCTGAATGGCGTGTGAGGCTTTTCATATCCCCCCATTTTTTTCTAAAGAAGAAGATTGCAGTCTTTTAAAAAGGTGACCCTCATTATCTTCCTGACCTCTTGCACATCACAGAGTGCTGAGCATTTGCCTATGGCAGCAAAAGTGGCAATATTAGCAGGCCTGATTCAAAACAATTGCTCATAGTCTCTTGACAACACAGAACACAAGCTTCTCTCATTGCTTATGAATATTTACTATGTATAAGATGGTTCATCCCATTTCATAGCACCAGCCACATTTTGTAGATAACACATTTGAAACATATTGTAAATAATGCTAAAACTGTTTATGTTTATCCACTGTAGAAACTGCTGGAACTATTTTATTTCAGATCTAGATTTCATTTAACTCAGAACTTTTTCCAGCTTCTCCTGGTACCTGTTTGCTTCTATGTGCCATTTAAATAGTGGAAACTGGTGAGTCTCATGTCAGTGGGTTATTCACCTAAACTTTAAAGGAACTGTCCAAGGTGCTGAAGATAGTTTGGGAACAGTGTTCAGTGCCTTGGATAACACATTTAAAATTTAAACTAAATATGGAGCAGATTTACCACCCCACTGACATGAAAACCACCAGATGCCACTGCATTTAAAATGCTCCTTTTGGCATTTGAAATCATAAACAGTCCTGGTTAAGTTACCTCATAACAGGTTATTCAGTTTCTCCCAATAACAAAGTTATAATTTATTTTTCCCCAATAATGAAGTAATCATTTAGCAATGGGAATAATTTGGCTCTCCAGATGCTGTTGGATTGTAATTACCAGCATTCTTCTCCCTTTGAGATTCTGGTTAGGGCAGCTGGGACTTATGTTCTAACAACATCTGGATGGCCACATGACTCTGACTCCTGTTATAACTACACGACATTGTGACTGTAACTTAACAAGAGACAGTGACACTGATTTTGTGGTTTAACTATAGTGGGCTCAGTGACTTTTATAGTGTAGCCTCACTAAATGATGGGGGAGGAATAGCACATGGTCGAAGTGCTGACTCGCTATGTGCCTTCTGCTGCTATATTCGAACAAACAATCATTTTACAGAAGTTACATTTGCCTACTTTAATCAACAAGAAAATAAATAGTTACTTTTAAAAATGTGCAAGTATAACAACACCTGTTCAAGGAATTTTTCCAGCTCTGGCCTAGATGTCCAATCTGACTTCTGAGGTTCTGCTGTCTTTGTGGCCACTATAAGTGAATGAACATGAGAAGGGGACAGGGCTTCTTGGGTGTGATGCCAAGTTTCTGGAATGACTCTCTTTGGAGAAGCACATGAGTTTGGAGATTATTCGACCCAACAAAAATGTCAGAAGATCATGATGAGAACAGGAACGAGGGATATTATCAGATAATATCATCCTTCAGCCTCCCGGGAGCATAGTGCAGGTGTCAATAAGGTGTTCCTTTTTTATTGTCCTCATCAATGAAAAAGTGAAGCCTTGTCTGTGCCACCACTACACCCTGGGAATGGCTGAGGGCATGGGCATCTGATAAATGTCGCCCTTTCTGTTCTCCCATTCTTTTGACATGGTTTGGGACACAGTTTTTTTGCTGTGTTCCACAGTATTCTTTGTCTTTTATGGCCTTCAAACAGAAACTGTAAAGTGTTTATTCTAACAAGTTTTTAACATTTGGCTTTGTTGTTTTTAATTATTTTTAGGAAGTGCCATTTTTATTGACTTCTTTTTGTAATAATTTCTGTATATATAACGAGTGTGGCTCTACATTGTAAAGGGCAGTTATGTTGTTGTTGTTGTTGTTGTTGATGTTTTCTGACGTTTTCCCCAGATTCAGGAGATTATCAGATGAGCTTCCAAAAATGTTTTCCCCCCCATATATTTTAAAGTGTAAGTATCCTTATCCTGGCATAATAACACTTCTTATCACATGTTGCTGTAATAATGAGAAAGAGCCACCCCAACATTATCGGAGCTGACCACTAGTGCTGTTTACTTCTGCATTCATGGGTGTGTGTGATCTCAGCAGTTCTCGCAAGAAGACGCGAGTGTGCTTAAAAGTCTAAAAACACCTAAATAAACAAGCAAAATGAATACACAAGCACTGAAATGAACGTAAAAACTTACCAGCAAAGCAGGGAGGTTCATAAAAAGAGCATCCCATACCTAGTTTTTGCATTCTCACCAGGAAGTCTTCTTGTGGGGACCACCCATTGACACTGAAATCATGCCAGCAGAATGGGACACGGTTTCGCACACTAGTAGTACTGTGAAAAAATGCCACGAGAGATCAATTTGTCGCTTTCAACTGTCTATAAAAAAAGAATGCCTTCTTCATGACAGCAGAACATGAGAGGATGATGTCATGTAGATTCACAGTTTCCTGATGTCGTTATAATGCCGTATTTGCCACATCTGATAAGCTGCTGGGATTCACGGCAATTTACAATAGTTAAAAGAACTATAACTGTACCAAATACAGAAGTTAACAATATAATTAAACTGTCCATAAAACCAGTTTAAAAAGCACAACTATTAAAAACAGCAAATAAACAAAACACAGATAGACAATATAGTGCAATTCTGCAAGGCCCTTTTGGACAGTCAGTTTTCAAAGGCTTGCTGAGAGAGAGAGAGAGAGAGAGAGAGAGAGAGAGAGAGAGAGAGAAACCTTCATAGAATCATAGAATTGTAGAGTTGGAAGAGACCACAAGGGCCATCCAGTCCAACCCCCTGCTATGCAGGAATCATGATCAAAGCATTCCTGACAGATGGCCATCTAGCCTCTGTTTAAAGACCTCCAAGGAAGGAGACCTCATTACGCTCCACGGAGTGTGTTCCACTGCCAAACAGCTCTTACTGTCAGAAAGTTCCTCCTAAGGTTGAGGTGGAATCTCTGGTCCTGGAGCTTGCATCCATTGCTCCATGTTCTAGTCTATGGAACAGCAGAAAACAAGCCTGCTCCATCCTCAATGTGACACCTCTTCAAATACTTAAAACAGGGCTATCATATCGTCCCTTAACCGTCTTTTTTCCAGGTTAAACATACCCAGTTCCCTAAGTCTTTCCTCATAAGGCATGGTTTCTAGACCTTTCACCATTTTAGTTGCCCTCCTCAGGACACGCTCCAATTTGTCAATATCCTTTTTGAACTGTGGTGCCCAGAACTGGACACAGTATTCTAGGTGAGGTCTGACCAAGGCAGAATAGAGTGGCACTATTACTTCCCTTGATCTAGACACTATACTTCTATTGATACAGCCCAAAATCGCATTGGCCTTTTTAGCTGCCGCATCACACTGTTGGCTCATGTTCAACTTGTGGTCTACTAGGACTCCTAGATCCCTTTCGCATGTAGTCTCATTCAGCCAGGTCTCTCCCATCCTATATTTATGCATTTCATTTTTCCGCCCTAAATGCAGCACCTTACATTTTTCCGTATTGAATTTCCTTTTGTTAGCTTTGGCCCAGCTCTCCAGTCTATCCAGGTCATTCTGAATTTTGATCCTGTCCTCTAGGGTATTAGCTACTCCTCCTAATTTGGTGTCATCTGCAAATTTGATAAGTATGCCCCTAATTCCCTCATTCAAGTCATTGATAAAGATGTTGAATAGCACTGGGCCCAGGACAGAACCCTGTGGCACCCCACTGGTCACATCTTTCCAAGAGGAAGAGGAGCCACCGCTAAGCACCCTTTGGGTTCGGCCGGTCAACCAATTACAAATCCATTTAACAGTTAATTTGTCTAGCCCACATTTTACAAGCTTGTTTGCAAGAATGTCACGGGGAATCTTGTCAAAGGCTTTACTGAAATCAAGGTAGGCGATATCCACAGCATTCCCGTCATCTACCAAGCTGATCATTTTATCAAAAAAAGAGGTCAGATTAGTCTGGCATGACTTGTTTCTCTGAAACCCATGTTGACTTTTTGTGATTATGGCATTACCTTCTAAATGTTTGCAGGCTCTCTGTTTAATGATCTGCTCTAGAATCTTCCCTGGTATTGATGTCAAACTAACTGGACAATACTTGTTGGGATCCTGTTTTTTCCCCTTTTTGAAGATGGGGACAATATTTGCCCTCCTCCAGTCTGCTGGGACTTCTCCTGTTCTCCAGGTGTTCTCAAAGATTATTGTCAATGGCTCTGAGATTACATTTGCCAGCTCTTTTAATACCCTTGGATGTAGTTCATCTGGTCCTGGAGATTTAAATTCATTTAGATTAAGAAGGTATTCCTGTACTACGTCGTTACTTATTCTTGTTCCTGTACTACCTCTTTACTTATTCTTAATCTGCCTGTGGAAATATAGCAAGGAAGGTGGCAGTCTTCCCTCCTTCGGAAGGAAGTTCCAGAGCCTGGGAGCAGCCACCATATGGCCATGTTCCATGTTCCCATCAGATGTACCTGCAAGAGTGGTGAGACAGAGAGAAGGACCTTTGCAGAAGATCTCAAAACACAGGCAGGACTGGGCAGGCTCTGTTATCTCCTATGCCCCGCCATCTTTGTAAGCCTCTTTGGGGATCATCAGTGAGCAAAAATCTAGGATACAAATATTACATAACAATGCCAATAAAATAGTCTCTTTTTTTAACAACCTGGCATGAGTCCTAAGGATGTAATAGGGTTGCCACTTACTCATAACTCTCCCCTAAAGAGAAAAAAAAGAGGACAATGATTTATACAAATTGTATATGCTAATTTATAGGCATAATTAGACATTGGCTCATATCCCACTGTCTTGGCCCCATCTTTGTCTCAAGGGTCATGAGGACTGCCTGGAGGCAAAAGCCCTCTAAGATGGGGGCAAGATGGGATATATTGCCCATGTAAATAAGCCCCTTGTGAAGAATTACTAATCTTGAGAAGTACATGTCTTATATAATTTCAAAACATAACAATAGAAGGCCAGTTAAGTCTTTATAGCACAAACCTTGACTTTGGCTAGCCAAACCAGTCAGCACAACCCATTCATCATCATCATCATCATCATCATCATCATATTTATGTATACCCCACCCCTCTGCTAAAAACAATCAGGGTGGCTTTCACCCACCAGTTCAGGGTTATTCTCAGGATAAATTGTTCACCTGATTGGGGGCTGGGAAATACATAGAACATAGACTCGTAGAGTTTGAGGGGGTCCCATAGGCCATTGAGTCCAACTTCCCACTCAGAGCAGGTACTCCAAGTAGGGCATCCCCAGCAGGTAGTTGTCCAAACTCTTTTTGAAGATGTCCAGAGAAAGATACCCCACCAACATTCTGGGGAATTGGTCCCATTGCCCAACCACTCTTACTGTCAAGAAGTTCCTTCTAATGTTCAATTGAAATGGAGCAATGCACTCAACCTTCAGGAAAAGAGATTCCACCTAAACATTAGGAAGGACTTCCTGACAGTAAGAGCTGTTCGGCAGTGGAAGGTACTGCCTTGGAGTGTGGTGGAGTCTCCTTTGGAGGTTCTTAAACAGAGGCTGGATGGCCATCTGTCAGGAGTGCTTTGATTGGGTATTCCCGCATGGCAGGGGACTGGACTACAGTTGTCCCTCCGTATTCACAGATTTGGTATCCACGGATTTAAGTATTCATGGCTTGAAAATATTCTTTAAAAAATAATAACCCCAAAAAGCAAACCTTGATTTTGCCATCTTATATAAGGGGCACCATTTTGCTATGGCATTGCATATAATAGGACTTAAGTATTCATGGATTTTGGTATCCACAGGGGGTCCTGGAACCAAACCCCAGCAAATATGAAGGGACAACTGTAGTCTTCCCTTGTGGTCTCTTCCAAATCTATGATCAACTTAAAACCATTAAACCTATTCCTTATTTTTCATGTCTTCATTAATGGACAAGACTGACCATTGGCTTTCACTTTATTTCAAAATATTTCCAAAATAGCCTGTCATGTATAAAATAATCAGGGAGTGCACAACAGTTCCCTGGTATACTATCATAATGGCTTGAATATAATTTTAGTTCACAACTTGGAAAGACAGAACGGAGGACACTATCCTCTCTTTTTTTCTACTAAGTTGTGATATCAGATTATATGCAGCCACCTAAGGTAGTTAAGAGATCCAGTGTGAAGTAGTGGTTTGAGTGCTGAACTAGGACTCTATCCGCCCAGAATTTGAATCTTCACTTAGCCAAGGCAATGCACTGGGTTATCTTGGGCAAGTCATACTCTCTCAGCCTTTAGAGGAAGGCAGTGGCAAAACTCTTCTGAATAAATCTTGCCAAGAAACCCTATGATTGAGTCCCAATTATCTGGAGTCAAATTTAAGGCACGAAAATTACAAGACGACAGTAAGAATTTGGGCCAGTAGAAGCTGAAGCTAGACCACTGACTCCTCAGAGAGCCAAAAGTATCATAGAAAGCCAGATTCCGAGTCCTTCTGAGTTGTGTCAAATACTCCTTAGCATACAATAACTACCTGAAAGGCCTAGAGGGGCCACTGACTATTTTGATTAAACAGGCAATTGGAATTGGGCAGCTTGTCAATCTAGGTACAAATTAGGAAAGAAGAAAGACCAAATCTTTATAGGAAGAATTCATCCTAGCCATCTGAAAATAAAATCTAAATAAAAATCCAAATAACATACTGGCACAGCCCTTGAGAAAGCCATTAAACACATTAAGACAACCCAAATAATACAGTGAATAAAGAGCTTGGTACTGTGTACTTATTTTTAAAATTTTCATTGTGTGTGTGTGTGTTGTAGAGCAGGGGAATGATCACACAGTGAGGGGGATTTAGGAAATTATCAAACACGGCAAAAACTGTGTCAGATGATCACTAGGAGAACAAGAAGGGGCGACATTATCAGACAATGTCATCCTCCAGCATTCCGGGGGCACAGTGTGGGCATAAGGCTTCCCTTTTTATTGGCGGCTTGTCCCCGTCAATGAAAAAGAGATGCCTTGTCCATTGTAGTGCTACGTCCTGGGAACAGCTGAAGGACATGTGCATCTGATAATGTTGCCCTTTCTGTTCTCCTAGCAATCTTCTAACATAGTTGGGAACTCTCTTTTTTTGGTACTTTCCGCCACGTCTGATAATCTCCTTAACCTGTTCTTTGTGCAACATGAGTTTTACTGAAAAAAACTCACAAGTGCTTAGTAATAGCTTCACAGGGCAATTTCCTTAAAAACTTGGACTGGTGGCATGAAGAGAAAGAGTTACTACCTTCACTTGTCAGGGGATGATAGGACACTCAATCCCTGGCAGAAGCCAAAAACTATATCAGCAGACTTACTAGCAACCCATTCCCAAGAATACTCACACACAGAGTGTTTGACATCCAAATAAGCAGGAGGCACTTTTATCTTGAAAGTCAAACAGTTGGAATATATATACAAATATTTAGAATTGAAGGAGAAACTGCTTCACCAGGCATCAGCATTCACAAGAAGAAGAGGAGTGAGCTCTGTTGTGAGCTCTCATACGTACACAGTTACAGGGCATTGGCTTGCTCAATCACATGATCTTACACACCAATGTAGTTGTAGCTGTGGCCTGACTAGGCAATTCATGGAGTCAGTCATTATGACTCAGCATGACTGAAGTTGTTTGGCCTTTTTATAATGGAGTTCAGTCTCTAACCCCTGACAATCTCCTCCAAAATGGTCAAACACAAGCACAGGACACATGTTATCATAACAACATAACATTATCAACATACATTGTTAGACATCATTCGTCTGTCAGTTGACCTTTCCCTTTTGACACCTTTCCCTTTACACACTAGTGACAAGGCCCAGCCTCTTTGCCAACTCCTCATGGCTTCCTTCTGGAAGGGCTTTTGTAAGCAGGTCTGCAACATTGTCCTCAGATGGAAAGTACCTCAGACACAAGACACCTTCTTGTATTAACTGCCTCACATTTTGGTAGCCTACCTCAATGTACTTGGTCCTACATTTCAGGTTTTCTGCTTCTGCCATAGCTATGCAGGCTTGTGAGTCCTCATGCACTTCAACAAGCATTTGGCACAGCTCCCCAAGGTCTGCAAGGATCTGCCTTACCCATTGTATCTCACTTGCCATCTCTGACAAGGCTGCGAATTCAGCATCAGTGGTACTAATGGCCACACAGTTCTGCTTTCTTGATCTCCACACTATGGGGCTCTCTGCATATCTGACCACCAACCCGCTCATTGACTTCTTCTCTGAAGTCTCCGCTGCAAAAGATCTATCCACATAGCACTCCAGGATCACCTGACTTCCTGACAGCTTCAAACGCATGTCCCTGGTTCCCTTGAGAAACCTAACTACTCTCTTCAGGGCTTTCCAATCCGCCCTCCTTGGCTTGGAGACTCTTCTGCTGAGCACCCCAACTGCAAAACTGATGTCAGGCCTTGTGTTGTTTACAATAAACAACAGACTGTCTACCACTGAGTTGTACAGATCTGGCCTCTCAAACTCCTGTTCTGCCTCTAAGGTCATAAAGTCAGTCATCATTGGTGTCCTGACCACTTTAGCCTCACTTAGCCCACACTTGGCCACAAGACTGTCAATTTTCTTCTTCTGACTTAAGAAAAATTCTCCAAGACCGATTCTTTCTACTTCTACTCCTAGATAACATCTCAGGCTGCCTAAGTCCTTCAACTTGAACCGGCTTTCTAACTCCACCTGCATTTTCTTGACATCACTGGCACTCTTTGCTGCCACACAAAGGTCGTCCACATAGATAACTAGCATGACACCATTGTCACCTGCCCCCTTGGTGTACACAAAGGTGTCTGTGATGCTCCTTGTATAACCTAGTGACACCAAAACCTGGTGTATGCACTTGTTCCAGCAACATGCACTTTGTTTCAAAACGTAGAGTGCTTTGCGCAATAAGTAGACCTTGCTCTCACCTGCACTTTAACATCCCAATTTTCCTTTCTGCAAGACCATCCTCCCCTGGAGACTCTGGGTTTGTGGTCTTGTGTCTAATGCACCTCCTACACAACCAGGTCTGCAGACTATTGGATAAGAATTCCCGCCCCCTATCTGTCACCAGACTGGAAACCTTATGAAATGGAAATTCGCATTCCACTAAGTTCACCCACTCACGGAACCTGTCTGCAGCCTGACTTTTCTCCTTTAGTAAGTATACATAGGTGTACCTAGTGTGTCTGCCCACTATCAGAAATAAATAGCAGTTACCCCCTTCATTGGGCTTATAGGGACCTGCTAATTCAGCATGGACAACTTCAAAGGGTCTCTTGCTGACAAAGTGGGTCTATTTTGGCAATAGGGAGAGCCTTTACCTTTACATTCCTGCACACAGCACATTCTAAGAATCTTGGGCAGTGTTTCATGCTTAAACCAGGGCACACTTTTGCTAGCTTCTTTAACCATATGTAAATAGCATGGCCCATTAGCCTGTGGTAGTAATGAACACACTTATCATGTAGGGGCACATTGTCTGCAGGGTTAACATTTGCCATCTTCCCTTTGGGCAACATGTAATACAACCCATGTTTCTTTATCCCTTTTGCACAGACATTATTCATGTTACACCTTTCTGTTATTGTACATTGTTCCCCCCCAAATATCACTTTATAACCATCTGTATTCATTTGGGACACACTCAATATACAATTCTCCAGTTCGCTAACACATAACACATTTTCAAAAACTTTACCAAAAGATGGCACATATGCAGTGCCCATTTTCTGCACCTTGCTGGGAGCACAATCTGCAAGGGTAATATTAGTTATGGAAGCCTTTTTAACATTGCTTAGCAGCTTTAAATCATTCACCATGTTGTGTGTTGACCCACTATCTAGTAACCAAATTCTTCCCTCAGTACCATCAGGATGGTGCTTTGCTGTCAAGGCATGGCTTGCATCCTGAGAGGATGCATTCCTTCTTTGACCTGTAGCTGTGCCACCCCTCCTATCCAGTGCAGGCATCTTACAGTCCTTCTGAAAATGACTAGGCTTTTTGCATCTGAAACAGTGTTTCAAGTAGCTGCAGGCTCCCTCCTCTACATCAGATGCCTCTGGGTGTGTTTCAGTGCTCTCCTGATTGGGTCTGGTAATTTGTGGCTGTTTATTCCCCTCTGTTTGGGAATCAAATTGCTTGTGTTGGACCTCTTCCAGAATAAGCACAGCTGCCAGACAAATCATGCTCCTTGGTGGTCTGCAGACTGTACATTAGGAAATCCCATTCCTTTGGCAAATTGCCCAATAAAATAAAACACTTATGGTCTTCTGGAATGTCCACCCCTCTATTGGCCACCTCTTGAAAAAGCTGCCTCATTTCTTCCAAATGGGCTTTCACGCAGCCTCCAGTAGACAGCTTTGTGTTATAAAGTCTCTTAGTCCATATCATCTTTGAGAGGCAAGATGGATTCTGATGAACCATTTTCAAAGCTGTCCAAAGCTGAAAGGCTGTCTTTGCTGGGATCGTGTATATTAACTGCGAGGGTCTTAGCAATAAGAGAATTGCAGCTCTAGCCTTTTGGTCTGCTAGCCTGAACACTACTATTTCATCTTCTGAACCCTCTGGGATTACACTTTCATTTTCCCAAACGTGCCACAAATTGTCCTTAATTAATAAAGCCTCCATATATAAACTCCAGGCTGGATAATTTCCATCAGCCAATTTCTCAAAACGAACGTGGCTAGTATCTGTCATTGTGCTGTCTGAATAAAATAAATAAATCTCCAGCTATGAAACACAAACAGCTGGCAGCTGGCAGCTCTTCAAGGCTGCTTGAAGATAGCCCCAACACAGAGATTGGTGAAACTTAACTGTATCACAGCCAACTAGCCCAAAGCACTCAAAACAGATTCTGGGAACTTTTCAGGGTGCACTTTATCTAATCTGAGATCAATTAGCTGGGCCCATAACCACTGTTAGGGGATGATAGGACACTCAATCCCTGGCAGAAGCCAAAAACTATCTCAGCAGACTTAGTAGCAACCCATTCCCAAGTATACTCACACACAGAGCGTTTGACATCCAAATAAGCAGGAGGCACTTTCTTCTTCAAAGTCAAGCAGTTTCAATATGTACAAATATTTACACTTGAAGGAGAAACTGCTTCACCAGGCATCAGCATTCACAAGAAGAAGAGGAGTGAGCTCTGTTATGAGCCCTCTTACATACACAGTTACAGGGCATTGGCTTACTCAATCACATGATCTTACACACCAATAAGCACCCTCCTTCTGTAGCTGTGGCCTGACTAGGCAGTTCATGGAGTCAGTCATTATGACTCAGCATGACTCTGCAGTTGTTTGGCCATTTTATAATGGAGTTCAGTCTCTAACTCCTGACAACATTCCAGTTTGTGACATGTTTGCTGTCAGACCCTCTGAACCCTGCTATTTTCAGGACTCATCTACATGGGCCAGAATACGCCAACTCCCCACCTATGTATTGTGGTCATGAGTCTGGCCTCTTCCTCCCCTGTTACCTGAATGAAATGGGATGGAGTCCAGACTGCCACACCACCCTGTCTCTGCAGCTGCTACCGCTTGTCTGCGGCCCTCTCTCTAAAGCTAGGAAGCTGGTCTACAGCATGTGATCAAGACCTCCTGCATGTGACCAGCCTTGGTCACATGTTGCAGGACGCCTTCCTGGCTTTGGAAGGAGCAATGTGAATGGCTGCTGCAGCAATGGGCCAGTATGTCAGTATGGGCTCCTATAGTCACACAGGGCCCAATCAATTTTTTCTCAGCTGAGGCAGTTTCTTCCCAGGGTTTTACTAAAATGGTTTATCAGGCTTTACCCCTTCTTTCCTTGTTGTTCACCCTTCTTGGCTCCAGGGGTTGTGAGGACTGCCCAGGGGCTAAATGGGCTAAAACCCTGCATTGTTAGGAATGCAGGGCTTCAAGATGAGGTAAATAGCTCATCTTGACAAGGCCTCAGTCTAAATATCAAGCATGTTGAATTCAATGTGTGGTTTAGCTCTGTTCTACTCTTCTGCAATAGTTAGGGAAAGTAAAACATGAAAGATGGCCAGAGGAGGAATTCCTGAAACTAAGGAGAAGGAGAAGATCTATATAGAATAGATCTTTCTATATCTATAAATATAGAAAGAAAAGCCATACTGCAGACCATAAGATTCAGGAAAAGAAACATACCCCAATGTCAGGATCAGTCCTGGACATGACTTTTTCCTGCCAAGTTCAGTTCTATTCTATCTTTTTGTGGCTAATTGTGTTTGCATTCTTTTGTAGTTGCTAATAAATACGTAGTCTTACTGGGAAATGGAAGTATGTGCTCTGTGTACATGACCATTTGATAAAACTAGAACCTGGCCTCAGCTATGAGCTGTGCTCAGATCTAGTGGGAACAGAGTGTGGGGATGATGAATAACCAATGACTGTATAGCCCACAAGATTTTGTAGATTATAAAATGCTTTTAGTTTACTGGTTGTTAGTTAGATTTCATTCTGAGCAACAATCTTGTAGGATTAGCTCTTTGGATTACTGTGTAAATAGAGTTTCCTGTATTTAGCTCTGAAACTGCTTATCACCGAGTCTGAAGAAGCCAATACATGACACCCAAAGAGAATTCCACCCACCCACCTTTGAGTGCTAGAGAAAGCACCACCAGAAGTGAAATGAACATGCTTGATATTTGTTTTTGGTAACTTTTGCAATCCCTCAGTCTAACTGTTGTTCATTCTTGCTTTTCTTCATTACATCTATGCAAGGGCTGTTCAATCTGCCTAACATGGCTGCTGAGAGATATACATTATACCCAATCATGTGTCAGCTTCAGTCCTGGTCTCTGTCAGGAGATTATCAGGTGTGGCTAATGTGGCACCAGAATAGAGACATTGGAATGCAAAAGGATGCTAATATCACACAACACCATCCTTTTGCATTCCACTGTCATTATTCTGGTGTTTCTTTTTATTGATGGGCCGAGCCGGGAATAGATCACCTGTCCCATTTTGGTGCTGGCATTGCTGGCATCTGAAACCTCACACCATTGTACTGCCATGAATACAGTGTCAATGGGCGGTCCTGCCAGAACACTTCTGGGTGGGATCATGAAAACAAGGTAGGCTACCCTCTTTTTATGAACCTCCCCAGGTTACTTTTTTTTTTAGTGTATTTATGTGTTTTTTAAAAACTTTTTCTTGTTATTTTTCTTTTTCTTTTTGAATTTCCCATGTTCATATCTTCTCATGAGAACAGGTGGGATTTCAATCTAGGAAGTGAATGGAGCTCTGTTAGAGCTCCATTCATTCATGGGCTGCCTGTTGATAGAAGATAAGGTAAGTGTGATGGGGAGGGTTATTGTGCCAGAACAGGAACAGGATTGGAGATTGTGGGACATGAACACTTTTTGTGTTCCTGTTTGATAATCTCCTCAGTCTCTGCCACATTTTTTCTTCCCATTTGTGAATTCACCTGAACCAGTGGCTTAAACTTGCACCTGGGGTGTACAAAAGAGTGAAAGAGCCAGGGGAAGGGAAAGCATTGATGGTATGTGCCTTTAAGTCAACTCCAACTTATGGCAGGTTTTCTTGGCAAGAATCATTTACAGGAGGATTGACAATGCCTATCTCTAAGGCTGAGAGAGTGTAACTTGCCAAGGTCATCCAGTGAGCAGGGATTCAAACCTTGATCTCCCAGAGTCCTAGTACAACACCCAAACCATTATAGCATGCTGGCTCTCTATTAAGAAAAGCATACTAAACTCTAAAATGGATGCAGTGATGTAATGGACATGCCAAGTTTTGTATCGGGAAACCTGAGTTCAAACACCTGCTTAGCCATTAAACACCCTACATTCCTTATATCAGAGGTGGGCAACTGTGGAGGAGGTGGCAGTACTTTCTTTCATTGCACTTCCACAGTAGTTTCTCTCACAGCCTTTTCAGAGTGCAGGAATGGCTAGAAACATGGCTGATTTTCAGGGTTTTTTTAATCATTATTTGAGGGATTTAGTGGAGCGCACAAAAATCTGAGTGTATATAGAGCTATTGCACTGTCTATTCTCCTTTTTATGGATCTGAAACATGGGTCACCTATCGCCACCACCTATGACTCCTCGAACGCTTTCATCAGCGCTGTAGATGCACAGTCCTAAATATACACTGGAATGACTATGTGACAAATGTTGCTGTCCTTGAGCAAGCAGAGATCACCAGCATTGAGGCCATGATATTGAGAAAACAGCTGCGCTGGGCAGGGCACATTTCTAGGATGGAGGACCATCGGCCCCCTAAAATAGTACTCTACGGTGAACTCACCCCGGGTCAGCGTAAGAGGGGCACTCCAAAAAAGTGATACAAGGACTCCCTGAAACAACATCTCAGGCTTGGCCAAATTGATCACCAACAATGGTCCACCCTGGCCTCACATCGGGAGGCATGGAGACACACTATCCACAATGCTGCAGCCTTATTTGCGAACTCACGCCGAACAAGTCTTGAAGAGAAACGACAACACAGAAAGAATCACAACCCAGAAACATCACCCAAGGAGACCTTCTGCTGTGCTTTCTGCAACCGGACTTGTTTATTTGGATTGGCCTTTTTGGTCATCAGCCATCTTGCAGAAAGCACGGGATGAGTCCTTCCTGAATCTTCATTTGTGAAGAAAAGCCAGAGAGAGGGGGGGGGGGAGTCAAACTGTCATGTTTTTGTGGCAGTATGAGAAAGGTTTTTAACATTTTACTACCGATTTTTTTAAGAGATCAATTTTACTTGGTCTTATTTTGTATCAATTTTATAAAAATCTTCAGAAGAGATTATCCAACATCATTATCCCATGTGCATTCAGAGCCCAAAATGACTGCAATCTATGTAGTTTAAAAACTCATCAATTGATAAAAAAATAAGCCCAGCTAAGATCAATGGAACTTGCTCATGTGTAGAACTGCAGCTTGAGTGAGTCAGCTTCACCAATTCTACATGGCTTTTGAGAAGATGCAGTTAGGGTTGCTTAAGGAATTGGATCGTCATGAATTCTAATACAAGTTGACCTGATCTGCTTCTCCTGAACTAATGTGTAGATGGAAATTTACTTGTCTAATGGCTGTTACACTCATGGAAAATTCTGAAGTAGTTTCTGACTCCCCAAAATATCAAAATGCATTCAAAAATCTCTTCCAAGACACCAGCACTATTCAAATGCAATTGAGTTTCTTGGAGTGTGGCTGGCGGGCAACAGAATTAAAATGCAATCCTTATCTTAGTACATATCATCAGTCGAGTGCTATCACTTTTTCTGTGGTCTGGGTTGTTCTCTTTTCTGCTGCTTTTATTGAAGAAGTATTGGTTTCTCTTCCTGAAATCAATTTTATAAACATTTTCAGAAGTGATTATCCAACAGCATTATCCGAAGTGCATTCAGAGCCAAAAATGACTGCTCTTTATGTTGTTTAGAAACTGAATAAATATGTAAAATTGGTTCTAGAGAAATGTTTATTTTGAAAACCACTTTGCTATTATTCCACATATAAATGTTTCTACACACTTTTGCCTTAGCCTTCTGAAAGAGAATACTTGGGAATATACCCAAGGTCAAATATCAAGGGTTGTTGGGGAGAGGAGAGAAAAAGGAGAATAAAAGTATGTGTACAATTTCTTCCGCTGGACAAATATTTTTCCCTATTAAGAACCATAGCCTTTGTAAAGAAGAATTCCTGGATTACTGAACTTC
Source organism: Gambelia wislizenii (assembly GCA_030847615.1). Taxonomy (NCBI): domain Eukaryota; kingdom Metazoa; phylum Chordata; class Lepidosauria; order Squamata; family Crotaphytidae; genus Gambelia; species Gambelia wislizenii. The sequence goes on from JAUMIR010000001.1 coordinate 373,252,232, forward strand.
AAAATAATTTGGCAGGCACCATGTTTGTTGTCACTGGGTGGCTGTTTTCTTGATCATACCTTCTCTTAATGGTATAACAGTGAAAAATGATTGCTTGTTTGAATGTCATTTGATAGTCCCTATATAGATAGACCTATGGCTTGACTACATACAGGATAAAAATCCAGATGGGATTCGGACTGCTTTAACCCAAAGCTGTGGCACATGAAATTCAGACTGTTCTGACCTGGGTTTCAGTGCCATACCTGCCAATGCCTGGATCTGTATTTGGTTTTTACTTGCCTTCCTGTTATGTACACTTGACTCTGAGCTCTGGGAAAATTAAAGCCTCAGTTGTAGTCACCTTCTCTGAAGCCAGAATGGGTGGCTTTACTTGTGATGGTGGGGCTTGTTCTTCCTCCAGACCGAGTGAGTCCTGCTGCACTTTGCCTTTCCTGGGTGATTGTATGGGACTCACCAGGTCTGAAGGCAGAACAAGTGGCTTATTCAGACTGGGTTGGGCCCTCTGGCACTTTGCTTTTCTGGTACACAATCACATGGGCAAAGCAAAGTGCCAGTGGGACTCACCTGGTCTGAAGGCAGAATGAGTGGTTTACTCATGATGGTGGGGCAGGTATCATTCTGCCTTCATTTCAGGAAAGTCCAGCTGGCACTTTGCTTTTCCAGCACACAATCACCCATGAAAAGCAAAGCACCAGCAGGAGTTGCCTCCCTGAAGCCAGATTGGGTGGCTACCATGGGGGCTTTGCTATTCCAGGAGCTCAGAGGGTTATGGTGCTCTGGGAAAAGCAGAGTGCAAGGGATAGTCATTCCTCTGAAGCCAGAATGGACAGCTAGTCTTGCAATGGTGGGGCTTGCTGGGGCTTCTGACTTCAGAGACAGTGACTACCACTGAGGATTTGCTTTGGACCAAGAAGTGGCATTGAGAAAGGGGGAAATGGTATGGTGGCACCTTATGCAGTGGTTGTCCTTCCTCTCCTCCCCACTTCCTACCTCCAAATCCACTGCAGTTGGATTGTTCACATGGCAGTGTTCTCCGGGATTTCCAGAAAACTCCAGTGAAAATTGCGAGTTTTCTAAAACCCAGATTAAGGAGGTATTCCCCAAGTCTTGTGTGAATAGGTCCCTACAGCATGTGTCACTATCGCAACAGATTCAGGGAAAAGGCTGCACATCATATGGCATTACTGGGCCAGATTCACGGGAGTCTTCAGGGTTTGTGACCAGTGGAGTCAAGACTATGGTCTGCTGGGGGCCCCTCCTTTATTTCCCAACAGTGAGGCCAATACAATATGTGAGGACATCACAGGGGGCCTTCTCAGCTGTGGCACCCCAGTTGTGGAATATCCTTCCCTTGCTGGTTTCATTTAGGCACTATGTAAAAACATGGCTGCTTACTAATGTTTGGGATGAATTTATTTACGTTAAAATGCTCATGCACATGGTCTGAACCTGTTTTAACTTTAAACATTTTAAATGTGCTTAACATCATGTTTGTCTATTTAAATTATTTATATTGTTTTAAATTTGTTTTAACCTGTTTATATCGATTTTACTTGTACCTGAGATCTCAGGCTACAGGTTGAGATAGAAGTAACAAACAAACAAATATTCTACTCATTTGGTGCCCAAACCCACAAATACTTCTGAAATAAATGCGACTTAAAATTATTGCTAATGATTCAAGCAAAAATGCAATTTCAGAAGTTTCAAAGGAGCTACAATTGAAGAAGCAAAACTGATTTACTCTTCTTTTCATTCATAGAGTTGATATGTATTTTCTCCTTATGTGATAAGTCTTCATGTTCAGAAATTAAGAGGAGAAGAAGCACAAGTCAAATTTCACTTTCTTCTCACTTACTGGTGTAGAGAAACTAGGGCTCAAATTGTGGAACTTTTTTCAGTAGTAAGGATGCTGTTAGGGTCTACCACTCCTTCTTCCCTTTGACCCTGGGTATAGCTGCAATCCACACAGGATGGGAAGGGGCTGTATTTAGTCAGCAACAATATGTTATCATGAGTTATCCCTACTGTAACTGAGTAGGCCAAAGTTTTTAGGGGTAGCTTAGACTTGAATTGATCTTTTTAACTCATTAGTTTACAAAATACCTGCTCCTGGCTCTGATGAAGGCTGATAGAACTGGTTGTCTGATATGGATTGATGTGGGTTCCTGTATCTTTGGACTCTCTTTCATGGTCTGGCTATGGGGATTGTCATGATGAGTGATTGTGGTTTAATTTTTTCCCACTTCTCAACTTCTCTCATGGCTTCTCTGAAACATCTGAAAGGGGGAGGATACAGTAGGCTCTAGAAGCCCATTGGTTTCATTCCATTGGGAACTGGAATTTTGGGGAAAGGTATAGCTCTGGCATAGGGAGAATCAATAGCAATTGAAAAAGTCAAAATGAAATAAGAAAGATATTCATATGGTTTTAAAAAGGAGTGGCCATGTACTCTACTCTTTTTGAAGAATGGGAAAAACTAGGTATCCCACAGATGGAAATGGGGGAAAAAAGCAAAAGTATTCCTGTTTGGTGAGATTGTCTTGTGCCCAAATATAACATTTTTGGAGAACTCAAAACATTTGTTCTTGAAACAATTTTAAAAACTTGGCCTCAAGATAAAACAATAGAGGTTTGCCTGAGACCCATCAGTTTTAATGGTTCAACCCTTAGAAATTGTTAACACATCTAGAGAATCTATTGTCAAATCCTGGGAAACTCCGACATTGTATTCCACTAAAACTCACCCCTTCAGGGGAAAAATTGAATATAAATATCACCCCAAGACACAGTCAAAGTGTGCACAGATTCCTTTCCTCCCATCACTCCATCAGCCTGTATCACCAAGGTTGCAGCTTCTAAATGAATCTCTGCTAGTCAGATAGGCATAGTATAATCCATCATCCCGAACTCTGTTCCTCTATCCCAGTACTTCCTACTTTCTTTGATAGCCTTGTGTGAATGCTTGAAGCTTGTGTGTGTGTGTGTGTGTTCCCTTAATTATTTTTCAATAAAAAAAAATGTATTTCATCCCCTGGCTTGTAGTCTCCTTTGTTATTTCCGATATACATAGGTCAAAAGATCCCACAGTAGCCAAACCCTTCGCTGACATCTTGAGCTAATTAAAATTTCCCATATTAGAATTCGGACACTAGCGGGATCCCAACAGACCCCTCACAATTTGGGTAACAGAAGCTACACAGTATCCAGGGTTAAATCCACACAACCCAGCAAACTCTGGATCTTCTAACCAATAGATGGGGTCAGAGTGCATGTTCCATCAATTCTGAAATGGCAGGAACTTGGCACTTGCAGGAAGTGTATATGTAAATGGATCCCTCATACAGAAATATTGGGCTGTTGGCAAATTAGAAACATAGGGCTTGTCCACACGGGCAATATACCCTGTCTTTCCCCTTTCTCAGAGCCCTGCAGTTCTGACAATGCTGGGCATTTGCCTCATTCTGCCCCTGGGCAGTCCTCACTACCCCCCCGAGGAAGATACGGGACCGAGATGGTGGGGAAGGTGGAGAAGGGCCCAGTACAACATTTTAGCATAATAGCTGTTTTACTCCATTTCTGCCAGGAGGAAACGGATCAGGCCCTGCATGTCTGCAGGAGCCTGTCCCAGCAGGCTGGCTCTCACTGGTGCTGTCATCTCACTCGCTCTCTTAGAAGGTAGGAAGGAGTTCTGCAGCATGTGAAGTAGGCTGGTCACATGCAGGGGACCTTGGTTACATGTTGTGGGCCCACTTCTTGCCTTCTGAGACAGTGAGGGAAATGGTGGTGGTGGTGGATGCAATGATAGACCAGCATGTCCATCAGGACTTCCTTCCATTCCATGGAGGGAATGGGGGGACAATGGCCCTGATTCATGGTCAGGATACATTAGCAGAGTGCTGGTGTATCCTGACTTGTGTAGATTAGTCCATAAAGTTTACCCAGCATCTGGAGGAAGATTTCTATGAATACAGTCATGAGAGTTTTTCCACTGTGGCTCATCACTAGATACACACGGATGTTTGGCTTCAGTGGCAGAGCATACAGTGCAGCTGGTCAAAGCGTTTCATTATTTTACATGCCTGTACAAGTGTGTATTATAGAGTGTTATTATTGCAAAGTATATTATAAACTAGTAAAAGTTAAATGGAAATAAGGTGTGAGAGAAGGGTCGAGTGACTGAGTAATTGTGGTAGAATGTTGGAATGTACTGGATGCTGATTGGCTGGACAGAGAAAATGTGCCAGTTGAAAAGTGAGATAAGAAGTGACAGAGTGAGGTGGGTCTCATGAGTAAGAGTAGAGTAGAGGCTAGAGTAGCCAGAGATTTAGATTAGGAGCATCTCAGATAGTCTGTTGGCACACGACCTGAAGTAATCTGTTCATTTATCGTAGACTAGGACCCCCGTATCCACTGATTCATTATCCACTGATTCAATTATCCACAGGACACAAAACAACACACCTGTCATACAGTCTTCCTAGAAAATGTGTCCTCTCTAGCCATTTTCTAGTTCCTCCAAGGCAATTCTATGTTATTTTAAACTGGAAGTCCCATTATTTTCAATGGCATTTGCTATTATCCATGGTTTTCGGTAACCACAGGGGCCCCCAGAACCAATCCCCAGTGGATATGGGGGTCCTACTGTATATAAATAATAAGAAACAATCTCTGGCTTTTCTTCGCAAACAAAGATTCAGGAAGGACTCATCCTGCACTTACTGCAAGCGCGCTGATGACTAAAAAGGCCAATCCGAGATAAACAAGTCCGGTTGCAGAAAGCACAGCAGAAGGTCTCCTTGGGTGATGTTTCCGGGTTGTGATTCTTTCTGCGTTGTCGTTTTTCTTCAAGACTTGTTCGCCGTGAGTTCTCAAATAAGGCTGCAGCATTGTGGATAGTGTGTCTCTATGCCTACCGATGCCTACCGATGTGAGGCCAGGGCGGACCATTGTTGGTGATTAATTTGGCCAAGCCCTGAGATATTGTTTCAGGGAGTCCTTGTATCACTTTTTTGGAGCACCCCTCTTACGCTGACCCGTGGCAAGTTCACCGTAGAGTACTCTATGGTGAACTTGCCAATAAGAAACAATAATCAGGATCATGCTTTTAATCATCTTGTTTATTTTACATGATTCTTTAATAAAATGTGTTTCTACAACATGGCCTGTTTGTCAAGGACTTTGTCAAAGCAGCAAAGGAAAATATATTTTGTGGCAGATTACCATAAGAGGTAGAAAGGTAAACTGTGTTATTTTTGAAAGTATCCTTTTGCTCCTGAGGACCAAACTCTGGTGGAGAGAGTACAAAGCAAAACTTGTCCTCTCTCTCTTCCTGTAAGTGCACTTCCTGTTTTATGCAGAATGAAGAGGTCACAAACTCAACAGGACAAGCTGAGTTACTAGCTCCCTGAAAAATGAAGGGCAAATTCTTTAATTGAAATCCTGTCTTTGAAGAAAAGAAATCCAGATAGCTCTGTTTTTCTGCTACCACTTTGTTTTTCAGAGGTTGGCTCCAGTGATTACCTCCTTGATGTGGGGCATTTCCTAGGGATTAATGACAAGATAAAATTAACACCCTGAGGTATAGCCCCAGGCTAGAAGATTCTCTTATCTCACCCCCAATGCCCCACATTGTTATATCTGCTGTTTAATTAGACCTCTAATGCTGCTGCAAGAAAGATCTTAGGCAAGATGAGTTAGTGCAAGGAAGCAGATATTGTGTTCCCAGGCTGATGATGGATTGCTGGCATTCCAAATTAAATAAACAACACCCCTCCCCCGGCACAGATATTTTCTAATGGGATTGTAGTGATTATTTTTTAAATGAGAAGTATGCGAAAATGTGATATGTTCCAAAGCACATTCTATGGGCAGGTGGCCATTGTGCCCATTGAACAAATAAGGAGCTGATTTCCCTTGATAGAAGTTACGTGGAAATGTGCTGTCTTTATACTGAAGAATAGAATTGGGTCCAAAAGAGATATGCCAGAAATTCTTTTCAGCATGTATGAAGTCTTATTAATATCTTACCAGGCCACTGTTACACATCACTGGAAAACCAATATTTCATCATCATCATCATCATCATCATCATCAAGTTTATTTGCTATGGCACAACGTCCATTACAAAATACTACAAAAACACACCAGAAAAGTATATACAAAATACAAGGAAAATACAGGAATAAAATAAATTAAAATTACAGGGAAAAATGCTGTGGCAAAAATAGGGCTAAAACCATTGGTCTCCTTCGCAGTCCACTGTTGATGTTTTTAGATATTTGCAGTGGATCTTTTGGGCTGCTACCGCTGCAAAGGTGGCCACCTTAAGTGTAATAGATTTGGAGTGGTCTGCCAACAGATCACAAATAATATCATGCAGTGTCCAACCTGCCCTCTCTTTCAAAAGGGCTCCCAGGAAATGATTCCTGGGGGTCGTTTACATGGGCAAATATTCCTCTAAATATACCACTAAGATAGCTCATTATTCCCATGGATCGCTCCACAGCATCGCCTCATTCAGAAGGGGGGAAGGTAAAACACCCAAATATAGCGTGGCAAGGGATGTCGCTACTTTTGCTGGTATATTTGCAATGTAGCGCATTATTGGCAGTGTAAACAACCATTCCACTAAGGGCTGCAGCAGAGCTGCACTGTGATTGGTTGCTATGATGAAGGGATGGGCTTAAAAGAGGGGGAGTGAGGGAGGGAGAGTCAGTAGCGATTAGAGGAAACTTTGAAAAATTCTCTCTGCTATTTTGCAAGCCAGTTTGCAAACAAAAAGGATTCCCAACAATTTTCAGTCAGGGAGCATTCCTTCTCCTCCTCTCTGCTGTTTTGCAAGTGTGTATGTAAACCTCTGTTCGACAGCTGTGATCCTGTGCTTGGGGGAGGGAAACCATTTCACTAAGGGCTGCAGCAGAGCTGCACTGCTATTTTGACAGTCTGTTTATTTGCCTATAAAATGCTGTTAAGCAAGGAGAAAAAAACCTTCCATTTGATTTGTGGGCAGGGAGCTGGGGGGGAAGAGTGACTGCCTCTTAGCTGTTAAGCACACGGAGTTGGGGCAAGGGCAGACATTCCTATGGCATTCCTTTGTCTCCTCTCCAGTGCTTGGCCATGCCATCAGCACATTTGGCTGTGTGAATCTCAAAGCGGAAAAAATCAAAGAGCCACAAAATATAGCTGTGTAAACATATACCGTGTAAATTACCCATCACTGATGCGGGAAAGCGCTAAAGTGCAACTTAACGCAATAAAATCTGCCGTGTAAATGAGCCCCTGGAGTCCCTATACATTGGGCAGTGTAAAAGATAATGCACTAGGTCTTCCATCTCCCCAGAGCCACAAATACAAAGACATGTGAAAAACCAATATCAGAAGTTTACATCTCTGCTTAGGGCCAGTTCACACATGCATTTGCATAACTTGAAGTCTCACCGTATAATCATTCAGCACTGGATGGCAGGCAACTGGTATGTGAGCTAACTTCTCTGAAGAGCCTTGAGTAGGCAGATGCTGGGCTGCTGTAGACGTTCTGCCTGTGGTTGCTGATCTAATGGTGGGGTCATTTTTACATGGAAAAAACCACTGGATGCTGCACTGCTATCACCATCAAATGATAACTAAAGATATGCGAACCAACTCAACTCATTGTTTATCTGTATGTTAGCTGAAACTCTGGTCCTACAGTCACATGTTAAGCATGGCTTACACCCCACTTCCAGAGACCCCACTTCTAGAATTTTGGTTCATCAATGTGACCTTCTGCAAGGGCAAAAGCACATTGGTCTTGAGAGAAGACAGCTGAATGCTATGCTTTGCGCCTAAGGCTAAAAGCCAAAAAGGACACATTTCCCAGGAAAGGGAAACAATGGATGAAATGAAACCTTTGTATTTGCCGATTTTGAAACTTGCTTTCCTCAATCCCAAACAGGTTGCTCAAGCTGTTAAGACACAGGTTGCTCAAGCTTTTAAAATCCAGTCACTGGACATTAAGAAACAAACACATTTAGAATTTTCCACACCTTTTGTGAAGACCAGGACACTCATTGTGCAATCCATGAAGGCTCAGGAAATCTATTGTTTCAACCCATGAAACATCCAATCCCCTCATGTGTATTTGGAGGTATGAATGACCCCTAAAAAATCTGCTCATGGCGCACAGGCTTCAGTTCCAGGGAACCCTCTGTCCCTCTGTGTAGCCATCCAAATTCGTTCATCCACTCTGCTGGATTGACTGCAGACAGGTTGTATCACCCCAAAAAATCCTCTTGCTACCCTCCAAGTTTTTCCTACTGCTTTTTCTATAGCCTTGTGTGAATGCTTTTTCTGGGTGAATGTGTGTGTGTGTGTGGTGTTATTTTTGAACTCCTTAATAAAAACCATACTTAATTTTACATGTGTGTGTATTCCATCCAGACTAGCACTGGTAGACACAGGTTTCAAAGTCCCCGTGTTACCCCCTTTCACATAGTTAAAGTCAAACTGCTGCTAATTTCCCCAGCATACTAGAAACTCAATATTTTCTTGGAATTTTCCAAGGAGCATTTTGGGTAACACACAGGTGAGCATAGGAATTCCAATGTGGATAGGCAGTTCTCCTGCCATTTGAAGAGAAATTCATTTTAAACGGGCAGCTCCATGTGTAGGACTGCACGCAACTGCCCCTCAAAGATGGAAATGAAGATGCGTGCTTGTGTTTGAGCTCTGTAGAGTTCTAGAAACTCTGGAAACACAGATCCAGAGCTTATAGACCCTAGGAGGCTTGGCTATATAACAACCCAAAATATACACAGAGATTGTTTGAATCAGGTGATAACGTGGCAACCTTTACCATTAGGCTAAATGAGGGGATCATCTCCGGCAGAAAAAGCTAGAAGGCAGCCATTGAAGGAGAGAACTGTGTCCTAAGTGGCTAATGCTCCTTAAGCTAACCTGTTCCTTTCAGATGTGGTGGAGGTTGCTGTCCCATCACCAGTACAGAATAACAATTCAACTTGCTAGTCCATTTGGCTTTTGTACATGGAGTAGAAGGGAGACCATCTTGTTCTTTGCCCCAAAATGTTTTGGGGCAGCCCAGATCCTAAATGATGTAAATAAAATTGTTTTGAACTCCCATGATGTTTTGGGATAAATTGTTACATTTACCTTTTCCCTCTTTCACAGTTATTATTCCATCCTTTAATTTAGATCTCATCCAAATTTCTGTAATAACAGTGGTTGCCTTAAAATGCAACATTGTCTGAAATGGGCCCCTGGCTATATCATGCAATACTCATGCCGAGCACTTTTATGACTTGTTTTCTAGCAGTGAGTGCTTCCAAGTGATGGCTTGATGTTGATCAGGCAGAAGGCAGGGACAACTAACAGTTGTTTTCTTTCTAAGCTATTAGTTTTAATTTATTTCAGGTTCTTGGCCCTTTCTCTTATTATAATTTTAGAAGTAGAAAAGCAACACAACAGATATTTATAAAGAAAGCATAGTTCACAGGAGCCCTGGTGGCACAGTGGTTAAATGTCATTACTGCAAGTCACCACATTGCAAGTTCAATTCCAGAGGACTGCAAGATTCACTCAGCCTTCCATCCTTTCATAGGTCGGTAAAATGAATACCCGGCTTGTGGGGGGCAATTAACTAACACACATTGGAAACTGCTTAATGCAGTGTAGATGTGTAAATTGCTTTTGCTTAAAACAATTTGTAAGCCACTCTGATAGCCTTGTGGCTGAAGAGTGGGGTATAAATAAATAAATAAATAAATAAATAATAAAAATAGTTGTTACATCATCCTGAATAAAGGGTTTTTAAGTGTCTACCCTCTTTATTCAACATTTGAATATTGTTGACTTTCTCACTATAGACAGATAAATTCTTCCTACCCTGGCAACGTCTCCCAACTGTAACTACTCTGCACTAATGGTCTGTTTTAATAGTCTGTTTTATGACCCCGATATGCCAGACAACAAATTGTTCTCGAGCGATGGTAGCTAGAGAATAACAACAGTAGGCATATTATTTTGAGAACCGAGACATATCTCAGTGGAAGTTCAAATCAGACATTTTATGTGAAGGCTTACCTTAACAGAGCTCACAGGTGTTAACCCCAGGAATTGCAGTTCATAATTTTCATATTGTGAAGAATGACAAGAGACATGCAGTATTTTCTCATCTCTTATGCACACTCATTAACGTCAATGTTAGATGTAGATAACATTCCCTCAAATAACTTTTCTCCTGATGTCCCTCTTTCTCTCAGTCTCTCTCTCCAGATATGTTACCCACTATTTCCTACTATATATACTTAAGATATTTTATTCTTTGTCCCTTCATTTGTGCATTAGTCTCTCCATAGTCATTTGGAACATAGCATTCACTATGTGGAACTGCTATTAGACATGATCCAACAAGTGTTAATTTACAAATGTGTTGAATTTGTACTAATTTTTGTAAGACTTTCTGATGTGGTTCAGTCTACCATGTATTTTACTCTTATTTATTTATTTATTTATTTATTACCATGCTTTTCTCCCATACGGGACCCAAAGCAACTTACACTGTGTGTTAAAAACAAGCTAGCTAAAACATCCTGTAATACAAACATTAAAAAAAGCATTAAACAACAATCTGCTTTAATACATTAATTTAGAATCGTTAAAAACACATTAAAACCTATTACATATCAAGAGCCAGCATGGCTGTTGCGCTACCCCAACCAGTTAAAAGTTGAGGACTTCATTAAAAAGGAAGGTGGAGGTAAGACCAAAGATCTTAAAACTCAAATAGGCTCATATAGGGAGATATGGTCTTTCAGAAGGTCTGCACTAAAGACATATAGAGCATTATATGTCATAACCAGCAGTTTGAATTCTGCCCAGAAATGGACCAGTAGCCAGTGAAGCTGTTTCACCGTATGCTCACTATAACCAACCTCAATCAGCAGTCTAGCTGCAGTGTTTTTGGATCTGCTGAAGTTTCTGAATAGTTTCCAAAGGCAGCCCCATGTAGAATGCGTTATACTAATCCAAATGAAATGTAATCAAGACATGTGCTACCATGGCCAGATCTGACATTATTTTGTTAGGCATAATGTAGCTATTGCATACAGTGGGCCCTCCATATCCACAGGTTCAATATCTGTGGATTTGAGCATCCATGGATTGTCACTGCATACCTAAAATGGGAGTGCCCATGCCTACAATGGTGCCACCACGTAACTAAAATGGCAGCAGGAATATCTAAAATGGCATCACCAGTCTCCAAAATGGCAGTGCCAATACTTATGATGGCCATCCCATAGATTAATCTGGGACTCCACCATCTGTATTTTTTTTAAGATGATGATGATGATGATGATGATGCTATCCCCAGGGGTTTCAGAACTCTGTGGATACGGAGGGGTCACTGTATGTTCTATACGTTTTATTATTGTTCTCTAACCCATAAAATCTTTAGCTATTAAGTGGATTAATACTTCATCATATACTGTAACTCCATTACTGAAATAGCTCCACTGGTTGTTCACCTATTTCCAGGAGTATTGAGGTCACTGTTATGCTGAATGGTCCCATTTTATCTGACCTTAGGAATAAAAGCTTGGGGGGAAATTGTGAGGTTATGGAAGGTTATCATCAAATTGCAGATCTCCTAAAACCACATCTAATCCAGTCAGATCCTGCCAAAATCACTACATTTCATAACACAATATGGTTTGATGCTGAATGCAGGAATACAAAAAAATAAAAAAATAAAAATAATAATAAAAAATAAAAAATCATAGAATCATATAATTGTAGAGTTGGAAGAGACCACAAAAGGAGACCCCACCACTCTCCGAGGGAGTGCATTCCACTGCCGAACAGCTCTTACTGTCAAAAAGTTCCTCCTCATGTTGAGGTGGAATCTCTGTTCCTGGAGCTTGCACCCATTGCTCCGTGTTCCAGTCTCTGGAGCAGCAGAAAACAAGCCTGCTCCATCCTCAGCGTAACATCCCTTCAAATACTTAAACAGGGCTATCATATCGCCTCTTAACCGTCTTTTTTCCAGGCTAAACATACCCAGCTCCCTAAGTCTCTCCTGATAAGGCATCGTTTCCAGACCTTTCACCATTTCAGTTGCCCTTCTCTGGACACGCTCCAATTTGTCAATATCCTTTCTGAATTGTGGTGCCCAGAACTGGACACAGTATTCTAAGTGAGGTCTGACCAAGGCAGAATAGAGTGGCACTATTACTTCCCTTGATCTAGACACTATACTTCTATTGATACAGCCCAAAATCGCATTGGCCTTTTTAGCTGCCGCATCACACTGTTGGCTCATGTTCAACTTGTGGTCTACTAGGACTCCTAGATCCCTTTTGCACGTAGTCTCATTCAGCCAGGTCTCTCCCATCCTATATTTATGCATTTCATTTTTCCGCCCTAAATGCAGTACTTTACATTTCTCCGTATTGAATTTCATTTTGTTAGCTTTGGCCCAGCTCTCCAGTCTATCCAGGTCATTCTGAATTTTGATCCTGTCCTCTAGGGTATTAGCTACTCCTCCAAATTTGGTGTCATCTGCAAATTTGATAAGTATGCCCCTAATTCCCTCATCTAAGTCATTGATGAAGATGTTGAATAGCACTGGGCCCAGGACAGAACCCTGTGACACCCCACTGGTCATATCTTTCCAAGACGAAGAGGAGCCACTGCTGAGCACCCTTTGGGTTCGGCCGGTCAACCAATTACAAATCCATTGAACAGTTAACTTGTCTAGCCCACATTCTACAAGCTTGTTTGCAAGAATGTCATGGGGAACCTTGTCAAAGGCCTTACTGAAATCAAGGTATGTGATGTCCACAGCATTCCCTTCATCTACCAAGCTGGTAACTTTATCAAAAAAAGAGATCCGATTAGTCTGGCATGACTTGTTTCTCTGAAACCAATGTTGAATTTTATGGCATTGCCTTCTAAATGTTCACAGACTCTCTGTTTAATGATCTGCTCTAGAATCTTCCCTGGTATTGATGTCAGACTAACTGGACGATAATTGTTGGGATCCTCTTTTTTCCCCTTTTTGAAGATGGGAACTACGTTTGCCCTCCTCCAGTCTGCTGGGACTTCTCCTGTTCTCCAGGAGTTCTCAAAGATTATTGCCAATGGCTCTGAGATTATATTTGCCAGCTCTTTTAATACTCTTGGATGTAGTTCATCTGGTCCTGGAGATTTAAATTCATTTAGATTAAGAAGGTATTCCTTTACTACCTCTTTACTTATTTTGAGCTGGATTTCCCCTATTGTGTCCTCTGTTCCATTCTCCTCAGGTTGGTCCTCCTTTTCCTTTTCTGAAAACACTGAGGCAAAGAAGGTGTTGAGTAATTCTGCCTTTTCTCTGTCCCCTGTTAGCATTTTGCCATCTTCTCCACGTAGCGGCCCTATCATTTCCTTCTTCCTCCTTTTGCTGCGGACATACCCCAAAAAACCCTTTTTATTGTTCTTAACCTCCCTAGCAAGCCTGAGCTCATTCTGCGCTTTAGCTTTTCTGACTTTACTCCTACACGTGTTCGCTATCTGTTTGAATTCTTCTTTGGTGATTTCCCCCCTTTTCCATTTCCTATACATGTTCCGTTTAAAACTTAGCTCCATTGAAAGTTCTTTAGTCATCCATCCTGGTTTCTTGAGACACCTCCCATTTTTCTTCCTCAATGGTACTGTTTGAAATTGTGCCTTCAGTATCTCCCTTTTGAGAAAGTCCCATCCGTCTTGAGGTCCCTTCTCTTTTAGTATTCCTGACCATGGGATCATCCCCAGTATTTCCCTGAGTTTATTGAAATCAGCTCTCCTAAAGTCAAGAATGCGTGTCTGACTATGCCTGGCTTCTCCTTTCCATTGTATAACAAATTCCAGGAGAACATGATCACTCTCACCTAAGGATCCCACCACTTGCACCCCATTAACCAGGTCATCTCTGTTGGTTAGGATCAGATCTAAAATAGCTGACCCCCTTGTTGCCTCTTCCACCTTTTGGACCATGAAATTGTCTTCCAGGCATGTAAGGAATTTGCTAGACCTTGTAGTTTTGGCTGAGTTAGATTGCCAGCAAATATCAGGATAGTTGAAGTCACCCATCACTACTACATCTCTCCTTTTCTGCATGTATGTTCATCTGTTCTAGAAAGGCAACATCCAATTCCTCCGTCTGATTTGGGGGTCTGTAGTAGAGTCCCACAATAACATCCCCGTTGTTTCCCTCCCCTTTAATTTTTATCCAGATGCTCTCCACCTGGCTTCCAGTATTGATGTCGTGGATCACTTCACTGGTGTAAATATCCCTGACATATAATGCTATTCCTCCTCCTTTCCTGTTTGGCCTGTTTCTCCTATAAAGGTTATACCCCTCTATTCCTACATTCCAATCATGAGACTCGTCCCACCAGGTTTCAGTAATGCCTATTATATCGTATTTGTTTTGTAGTGCAAGGAGTTCAAGTTCATCTTGCTTATTTCCCATGCTCTGTGCATTAGTGTAGAGACATCTGAGACCATGTGTTCCCTTTACTTGCTCCCTGTGCAAGTTTTTTTGCCTCCCACTGTTGGGTCCTTGCGCTGTTTGCCTTGTTCCCTCTATGACAGTTTGATTATTTTCTCCAGCCCTTTTGCCTTCCAGAATACTGTCTCCCTCCCCCATTTGACTCAGTTTAAAGCCCTCCTGATCAAATTCTTGAGACTGTTGGCAAAAATGTTTCTTCCAACTGTTGTAAGATGCACCCCATCTCTTGCCAGAAGTCCCCCCGCATGGAAGTGCAGTCCATGATCCAAGAATCCAATTTGTTCTCGGCGACACCATCTACGGAGCCAGTTGTTTACGTCAGCTATTTTCCTCTCCCTTCTTGGACCATGCCCTTCAACTGGCAGAAGAGACGAGATGACCACCTGTGCGTTCATTTCTTTCAGCTTCCTCCCCAGGGCCTCATAATCTCTTCTGATCTTGGGAAAGCTGTGCCTTGCAGTATCATTGGTTCCCACATGGACCAAAAGGAAGGGGTAATGATCCGTAGGCTTGACGAGTCTTGTCAGCCTCTCGGTCACATCACAGATCTTTGCCCCAGGGAGACAACACACCTCACGAGTCATCTTGTCAGGCCCACATACCACTGCTTCTGTACCCCGCAGCAAGGAGTCCCCCACCACCACCACACGCCTCCGCTGAGGCTTCGCAGCTGCTGTTCCTTGCGGTGGTCCTCTCAAGGTCCCCTGCTCTACCCCTGAAGTATGTCCATGCTGTTCTTCCTCGTTGTCCTTGATAAGGGAAAGGGCTTCGAATCGATTCTGTAGCTGCAAGCTGCTGGAAGAATCCCTGGATTTTCTTGTTCTGTGTGTGACATTCCTCCAGCTGTCTACTTCCTGTGTCTGTGAAGTGACCCTCTCCTCCACAGCCACTTCCTCTGTGCGGTCCCCATCCAAGACTGTTCGTTCTGTTCTGTCCAGGAAAACCTCTTGCTCTGGCAGGAAACTGGCCTGGAAAGCCTCTGCAAGGAGTTATATAGAGCTAGGCTCCCAGCTCCACCCCCTAGTGACTCACAGGTGTGACTCACAGGAAGGCTCTTGAGGGTAAAAGGGCAAGGTCAGAAGTTCAAGCCCCTCAGCAACAAGCAGCCTCTCCCAACAGTTTTTTTAAAAAATTCAATCTCCCCAGTCAGAATGGCTGTCCAGAAGTTGCTCTCCTTCTTCTCCCTGGCAGGAAACTGGCCTGGAAACTGGCAGGAAACTTGCTGTCCAGAAGCTGCTCTCCTTCTCTCTGGCAGGAAACAGTCATCCAGTCCAACCCCCTGCCATGCAGGAATTCAGTATCTCCCTTTTGAGAAAGTCCCATCTGTTTTGAAGTCCCTTCTCTTTTAATATTCCTGACCATGGTATCACCCACAATATTTCCCTGAGTTTATTGAAATCAGCTCTCCTAAAGTCTAGGATGCGTGTCTGACTATGCCTGGCTTCTCCTTTCCATTCTATAACAAATTCCAGGAGAACATGATCACTCTCACCTAAGGATCCCACCACTTGCACCCCATTAACCAGGTCATCCCTGTTGGTTAGGATCAGATCTAAAATAGCTGACCCCCTTGTTGCCTCTTTCACCTTTTGGACCATGAAATTGTCTTCCAGGCAAGTAAGGAATTTGCTAGACCTTGAAGTTTTGGTTGAGTTATATTTCCAGCAAATATTAGGATAGTTGAAGTCACCCATCACTATTACATCTCTCCTTTCTGCATATGTGATCATCTGTTCTAGAAAGGAATAATCCAATTCCTCCGTCTGACTTGGGGGTCTGTAGTACAGTCCCATAATAACATCCCTGTTGTATGTTTTTATCCCCTTTAATTTTTATCCAGATGCTCTCCACCTGGCTTCCAGTATTGATGTCATGGATCTCTTCACTGGTGTAAATATCTCTGATATATAATGCTATTCCTTCTCCTTTCCTGTTTGGTCTGTTTCTCTTATAAAGGTTTTATCCCTCTATACCTACATTCCAATCATGAGAATCCCACCAGGTTTCAGTAATGCCTATTATATCATATTTGTTTTGTTGTGCTAGGAGTTCAAGTTCATCTTGCTTATTTCCCATGCTCTGTGCATTAGGATAGAGACATCTAAGACCATGTGTACTTTACTTTGCTGCCTGTGCTGCCTGTGCAAGTTTTTTTGCCTCCCACTGTTGGGTCCTTGCACTGTTTACCTTGTTCCCTCTATGACAATTTGACTATTTTCTCCAGCCATTTTGCCTTCCAGAATACTGTCTCACTCCCCCATATGACTCAGTTTAAAGCCCTCCTGATCAAATTCTTGAGACTGTTGACAAAAACGTTTCTGCCAACTGTCGTGAGATGCACCCCTTGCCAGATGTCCCCCCCCCATGGAACCACAGTGCATGATCCAAGAATCCAAATCATTCTTGGTGACACCATCTATGGAGCCAGTTGTTTACATCGGCTATTTTTCTCTCCCTTCCTGGACCATGCCCTTCAACTGGCAGAAGAGACAAGATGACAACCTGTGCATTCATTTCTTTCAGCTTCCTCCCCAGAGCCTCATAATCTCTTCTGATCTTCGGAAAGCTGTGCCTTGCAGCATCATTGGTTCCCATGTGGACCAAAAGGAAGGGGTAATGATCAGTAGGCTTGACCAGTCTTGTCAGCCTCTCCGTCACATCATGGGTCTTTGCCCCAGGGAGACAGCACACCTCCCGAGACATCTTGTCAGGCCCACAAACCACTGATTCTTTACCCCTCAGCAAGGAGTCTCCCACCACCACCACATGCCTCCACTGTTCAGGCAGGTGATGTCAGAATGCGGTGTTGGTACAATAAACGATGAGATGGCAGAGCAACTCGCGGCTGCCATCTGGCTAGGGGGTCATGCAGAGTTTGGAGGAGGCTCTTTTGGCTCTGTAGGCAGGCCATAAACTGCCAATACCCTCATCTAACAGCTCAAGAGTTGGGCTGCACTCTTGAGATTCCTTTAGGCTGGGAATCGTAACCTGCCCTACAGCCTCACTGTTGAAAGTTAGGGCTTGAGCAGTGTTTGAGCCTCTAAGATTCTTCATCCTAATTACATCTGTTTGAGTCTGACTTTTCCCTGTGAGGGGGATTTAAGTTTCCATCCTGGGTTTTGCAAGTTGTTAGTACAGAATCCTGTCAAAGGAGGTCTGGAAGACTGTTTAAAATACATAGTAATCCATATTCCCTCTCTGTCTAGGAGTGGTCTGCCTTTTAATAGATACTATTAAAAGTATCTATTAAAGTGGCTATGACTGCAAATTGGACTACTACTCTTGTAATTGAATTTGTAGCAGGGAGAAACTTAGTTCCTACATCAAAAAAGTTATGCTGAGTGAAACGAATTTCTCCCAAGAGATATAGAAAATGGCCAATGTTGTTTTCTTTTGGGGAATGTATCCAAATCTTGGGGAAATTAGAAAAAAAAACCTAGACATTTTGTCATTAAGATTAAAAAGGACTGTTTACTTTCTTGGGATGAGGACCTTTTGTTGCCAAGTGCATGCTTGTCAGCTAAAGCTAGTTCTATCGGGTCTGTCTGGGAACTACTGTCCTGCATGATTTTGGCATGTGGATGAAGAGCCTTATCACATTATACAGCTATAGTGCTATTATTCCACTTTAACTGCTATGGCTGCCTCCTGTGGAATTCTGGGATTGTAGTTTAGTGGGTCCTAAGAGTTCTCTGGCTGAGAATGCAAAATGCCCCTCCCTAAACTGCAAATCCCAGGATTTCACAGCAGGCAACCATAGCAGTTAAAGTGGAATAACAGTTCTGCAACAGAGTAGTGCAATAAGGCTCTAAGAGAAGGTGTTTATTTTCTATTTGCTTTTATGGTCTTTAACCTGTCTATCCATCTTTCTCCTCCTTTTAGGCTCCTGTTCCTTTTTATGAACAGTAAAAAGGGATTTGAAATTTATTCCTTTGACTTTCTTGTTTGTATTTACTTGATTGTCTGACAATTTCCTGGGACTTTTTCAGATGGGGTAAAAAGCCCCTGCAGAGGTCAGGAGGAGGATGGTGCTGTCCCACTGCCAGCAATTGGTTTCGGATGCTGCCGTCCTCCTCCCATCCTTCATTCATTCTCCCTCCATGCTGGAGGGTCAAGAAAGGCACCACTTTTTATTGATGGAAATTTCCGTTGATAAAAAGCGGTGGAGGGAAAACGAACAAAGGACAGAGGGAGAATGAACAAAGGATAGGAGGAGGATGTTGTCATCCAAAACTGGTCACTGGAAGCAGGACAGTGCCGTTCTCCTTCCAACCTCTGCAGGGATTTTTTTTACCACATCTGAAAAAGTCCCTGGCCTCTGCCCCAAAAGTTTTCATAAACTTAGTTCTGCCTTCTGTTTTTCCCCTTCCCTTTTAAGTGTCCCCTTCTAGTACCTGTCCTCTTCTTTG
The DNA here is from genome assembly GCA_030847615.1 of Gambelia wislizenii. Lineage (NCBI taxonomy): Eukaryota > Metazoa > Chordata > Lepidosauria > Squamata > Crotaphytidae > Gambelia > Gambelia wislizenii. The sequence goes on from JAUMIR010000001.1 coordinate 373,271,174, forward strand.
GAGACTTCTTATGATTATAATTTAGATTATGAACATCTATGGTATATTCCTTAGTGTCTAACAATCTGGCTTCCTTAACTAGAGAGCTCAAATGAGGTACCAGTGAGTAATCTCATGCAGATGTGCAGATGGTTTTTCTGTTTCATGCTCTAAAGTAGTGATATTATCTGCTGGTTCTAGAGATGTCAGGTCAATCTCTAAAATTCTCCAAGAGATCCATTATTTGAAGCAGTCAGTCACAGACCTCAAGGCAGAGTTTTGGCTGGAGGCTGAACTGATTAATTGAGGAATTTTAGTTGCAAATAAAGATTTGACATCTCTAGAACCAGCAGATAACATCACTATTTTAGAGCTTAAAACCTTTCTCTGCTCTCCTTCCCCCACTTGGAATGGTGTGCAGTATATCCTATACAAGGTCCACTTATCATTGCAGAAAGTGCACAGAAATTGACCAGCCATGCAGTTAAGCCCACCACAATGTCTGCCTGCCAATCCACAAGTAGTATTCTGTGCACATACAATGTGATTAAACTCATCTCATTGTTTGCCTGCCAAACCACAAGTGGTAGGGTATTCCATACACATAGCGCAGTGAACATACTGTTTCCTCCATGGGGACTCTGGCAAATCATGAAAACCCTTCTCATCTTATTCAGACCCCTTCCTTCAACTCAGCCCTGTCAAATAATGCATTACATAATTTTAGCTTCATTAGAATGATATAACATAATACGCAAAATAGTACAATACTTTATACAAACTCACTTGCTTCTGTTTTACAGTCAATGGAATAAGCCAGTTTGTATCCCACATCTTACTTTGCCAAGTAAACCAATTCTTTGGTAAGATCTTTCTTGTTTTCCCTGTGTTTCAAAATTATGGTTATATGATTCTGGTCTACAAAGGAAAGACATATTTTCACTGATATATGCTACAATAAAGTCCATATACTTGGAACATTGTTATTCCTTTAAAGTCCTTTTACTGTTCAGCTTAGTTCAAGTGGTTTTTGCTCCTTTGTTTTTGTTTTTTCTACTCAGACCTATCTGCTGTCCAAACTGACAAAAAATACATATTTTTGGCAAGTGTTTTATTATATTCAGTCTGCAAAGCCAACAAATCTTTGAGAAAAGAAGTTTAATTCTTTCTGGGTGTTATCAAGACATTCTCTTAATACATTTTCCTTCACCTACATCTCAAGTGAAGTCAAAGTATTTGTTTTAAGTACTCTCAAGGGCATAATTTATCTTATACCTTTCACAGAAGTAATGTTGAACAAAACTAAATCCACCCTGACTCTTCTGCACCAGGCTTCATTCACTGTGCCTTTTATTTAGCAAATACACTTTTCATATGGGAGCAATTTAAATCCAATAAATGTGGAATCCAATAATGCCTATCCTACAGAATAGATTGTAATCCTTTAAGGTATTTTCATTTAATGATACAGAACAAAGTATTATGCAAAAATCTTAGGAATGACAAAGAACATGAACGTAAGAGCTTCTGTAAAACATTTCACTGGCATGTTCCCTGAGGACTAGAGACTATTAGACCATGAACTGTCAAGAGTGGTCCATCAGCAATAGCCTTTTCATGAGATACTTTCATTACATGGCAGGAATTTCATCATGCAATATATTCTTTTTGCAATTTCTAGATTTCTCTCACATTGATATTACGTGCCTTGTATTTTAGCAATTCAATATTGTCATGCTCATAATGTTCCAATAGTTGTTTACTAAAAAAATGTCAAGTCAAGAACAAAATTAGAATTTAAATCTAAACTATACATATGGTTGGGGAAAAGCCCCACATTGGATTCTTGCTGCTGGCATGATCTCATTGCTTCATATTTACGTAATATCTTGAAATCCAGCAAAATGCCAGTTTATTGCTTGAACCTCAATGATTTCCCCTCACTTACAACCCAAATATTACCTAACTGCATAGAATAAATAATATGTGATGTTGGAAAAATCAACCCTATGGTTACCTACCCTGACACTCCGTGCCCCATATCTATAATAAATTGGCAGTACTTAATAATTAGGTAAAATGTGCCCTTCCCCACAGTGTGGCCATTAAACCTGGGAAATTCCACAACTAAGAATCCCAGAGACAAAAAATGCTCAGTCAGGAATGTACTTAAGGAGGGGCTGCCCAAATTCCAAATAAACGTTAATTTTCAAGGCAACTAAGGGTCTGAACACCTGGCTAATCTTATCAGCTAAAATTGGGATACTCAAACCTGTAAATGATCCTCTGGCCTTTACCCTTCCACAAACAAAGAAGGTTGCTTCCTCCATTCAGTTACAAAGCATCCACACATTAAAAACAATAAGCATATCTGGAGTGTTAATAATCTTTCCCTAAGCAACTCCAAGAAACATTGCCTTTCACTCTAAATCCCATCCCCTGAAGGCAGCTATTTACTATAAAAAAAAACCCTCCCAAACCCCACTCAAGTGCACACAGTTCACCTTCCTACCTTGTCCATGTCAGACTGTGTCACCGTTATGGCTTCGGGACCCTGATTCTCCTGGTTTGTTCTGCAACCTCATCTCCTCAGATCACTACAGTATTACCCAAAAACAAATTCCCTTCTCTATTCCTCTGTCCCAATATTTCCTACTTTATTCACTAGCCTTGTGCAAATGCTTGAAGCCTCTGAACATGTGTGTGAGAATTGTTATTATTGCTTTCTCAAATAAAGACCAATTTAATGTACTATCTAGCTTAATGTCTTCTCCTGAGTACCAGTAAACATAGCTTAAAAGATCCTGCAATCTGTTTCCCCTCTCACACAGCCAAGCTGAGTATATTAATTTCCCAAATTAATATCGATATTTGGAGGGTCCTTAAGACCCCCAAGTGTTTAGGGTAACACTATATTGCCTTTCTATGTCTCAATAACAATGTGTGTGAAAGGATTTTACTTAATAACTGGCTTTGAGCTGCATGGCTGACAATCCATATGTCCTACTAGAGCCCGTGATTCCATGGCATGAATAATATAATAATAATAATAATAATAATAATAATAATAATTTTTTATTTTTAACCCGCCCCTCTGCTCAGCAACCGGGGCGGCTTACAGCAAGATTAAAACAACATCAAGCTAAAACAATCCTTCCCCATCTTACCCTCCCACCCCTTAAAACTAAATAAAACTAATTGAACCTATCAGGACCTATCAGGGACCTTATGTATATGACTGATCTAGCACATCCACATTAAATTCAAAACAACTGAAAGTAATCCCTATTGACTGTAAATAAACTCAAGAAGCCTTTGTCACATATCCTGTACAATGTCAGCTGCCTATATGGGCATTCACCTGCTCACACGTAGGGCTCAACTGGAGGCAGTGAGCTGGGCATTTGCCTAAGCAAACCCTGAACATTACTACATACTTGCCAGCTTCCTAGCATTTCACAAGGATCAGTGTGAAGGCCTTTATGGGATTCTGCAAATGTGTTCAACTAAATGTTCTGTCCATAAAGTACTGCTCTTGTTCTGTTCCATTCTGATAGTACAGGTCCCCTCAAGCAGCAAAATCAAATTGGCAAATCAGAAGGTGTATGACAGCCACAAACACATACATACACACCCCACTGAGTCTAACAGAGAAACTAAATTGGCTCAGTCTTCTTGTAACACACATAAACATAGGTTTGGTTTTATTTGTTTGTTTGTTTGTTTAAGTTATATCCCACCTTTCTCTTTGGGCAGGATCCAAGGTGGCTTACAGGCAATTAAGAATTGGGTACAGCTAAAATAAAGAGTACAAAAGTTAAAAAGCAATTAAACAACAGTTTAGTTAAAAACACAAAGTTAAAAGCAATATAAAACATCTCAAGGGATGGGTGCAGCTGGCCCACTACTTCTAACTGCAAATGCACCCTGGCCACCAACAAAACCTGGGCAGCCAGGCTCAAATCTGTGTCCAGGAGTCCAGCTCTACTTGTGCATAATCAAAAACATGGTCTAATAAGGGGCAGAGAGGGGGAAATGGCTGCAGCTTAAAGTGGGCGATTGAAGAGAGTGTTGTAAAACAAACAGGAATCCTGCAAACATGCAAACTGAGAGTGAGTATAGACATGCAGAGGTTGCTAATGTTCCCATTCTCAGAGCATAAAGATTAGGGTTCCTGTCAGTCACACGATGGCATTTGGGGTGGGGTTTATTTATTTTTTTAATTATTTTATTTATTGATTTTAAAATTAAACAACATACAATTTATACATACAACTTAGCAAACACATATAACAGTGATTCCCTCCACCGAGGGACTTCCCTTTACATTCATCCCTCTTTCCAAAATACCATTGTTTCCAACTCAGTTTTGCTTCCTCTCCTCTTTATTAATACAAATTCTAAAAAATTTACTCCATTTTTCACCAAAAACATTCTTATTTAACCCTCCTTTTTTTTCTTTAAGCATATTTGTTAATTTCTCATTTATAGCTATATTCCATACTTCATTATACCATTCTTCTATTTGGTATTCACCTTGTGTATTCCATTTCTTTGCTATTATTAACCTTACTGCTGTCAGCAGATTGGTTAATAAATCCTTAACAATTTGAGATTCTTGTATTTTTTCACAATATGATAATAATGCTATTTCAGGGCATAAAGGTATATTTATCTCCAGTATCTCACTTATTTCCTTCATTACTATTTTCCAAAATTTCTGCACATATTTACAATTCTACCACATATGAATATACGTTCCCAATTCTTGGCATCCCCTCCAACACTGTGCTGAGTACTTTTTATCTATTTGATTTAATCTTACTGGGGTTAAATACCATCTCCATATAATCTTATAGTAATTTTCTTTTATTCTTACTGATAATGTTTTCAAATGTTTCATATTCCATATTTTTTCCCACTTGGATTTGTCTATTACAGTTGCTACATCTGTTTCCCAAATATCTTTAAGATAATCTTGTACTTCTCCATTATCCATTAACATTTTATATATTTTATTTGTAATACCTTTTATATTAATTTTCTCTCGAGTAGCTTTTATAATCAATTCCTCAAATTTTGTATTTTTTCTACAGCTTCCCTCCTTTAACCATTTTTTTGTCCATCGTCCTAACTGTATCAATTTAAACCATGTGAACCCTTGCTCTTTTAATATTTTTTCCATATAATTCTTATTTTTCATTTTCCCCATCCATTCCTTCAACCTTATTATTTCTTATCCTCCTAATTTTGCTTCCACTTCATTTCTTAAATTTGCTGGGAAACCCTCCAACAATATTACTGGGGTTAATGGAGATATTTCTGGAACTAATACTTTTTTGTATTTAATCCATATATCTAGTATATTTTTTTAAGGAGACAGACTGTATTATTTCCCTAAATTTCTTTTTTGGTTTACAAAAAATATATATTTCTTAATTTTTACTCTATCTCTTGTTTATTTATTTCCATCCATTCCATTTCTTTTACTTCCGCAACACTATCAATAATATATCTCAATTGATTTGCTACATCTCTCTCTCTCTCTGGCTTTTCTTTGCAAACGAAGATTCAGGAAGGACTCTTCCCGCGCTGTCTGCAAGCACGCTGATGACTAAAAAGGCCAATCAGAGATAAACAAGTCCGGTTGCAAAAAGCACAGTAGAAGATCTCCTTGGGTGATGTTTTTGGGTTGTGATTCTTTCTGCGTTGTCGTTTCTCTTCAAGACTTGTTCGGCGTGAGTTCTCAAATAAGGCTGCAGCATTGTGGATAGTACGTCTCCATGCCTCCCAATGTGAGGCCAGGGCAGACCACTGTTGGTGATCAATTTGAGATGTTGTTTCAGGGAGTCTTTGTATCGCTTTTTTATAGCTTCAAATTGGGTAGGCCTAGACCTCCTTTTGGGGGGGATTTATACCATCTATTTTTATTAATTCTTGATCTTTGGCCTCCATTACAATAATTATTTATCATATTTTGCCACTTTTTAAATTCCATCTCTGATACTTTAATAGGTAGAATTCTAAATAAAAAAATATTTTTGGTAATATTTTAATTTTAACAAGCGCTGTTCTTCCAAATCATGAACATTTAATTTTCCCATATTTCTCTACTTTTTTCTCCTTACCTTTCCTTAATATAGTAAAAAAAATCCTCTAGTTTTTTTCAATTCTGCCACATTATTTATTCCTAAATATTTTATTTGCTCTTTTATTTTAATATATTTCTTTTTACTCTTCGTATTTTTTGCTCTGCCTCTGTATAATTAAATATCATCATTTCTGATTTATTCCAATTTACTTGTAAACCTGTCATTTTCCCAAACATTTCCAAATGTTTCTCTATCTCTTGCATTTTTTTCCCAATGGGTCTTGTATTGTTATTAAAGTATCATCTGCAAACATATTCAGCTTAATCTCTTCAATATTTCCTATCCTTTTAATACCTTCATATTTTCTAATTACATTAGCTAATATTTCTATTGCCATAGCAAATATTATTGGGGAAAGTGGGCAACCTTGTCTTGTTCCCCTAGTTAAATTTATTTGTTCTGTCTTACCATCATTTACTATTTCTGTAGCTTTATTTTTTTTTATACAGTTGGTCAATCACACCCCTAAATTTTTCTCCAAATCCAAATGTTTTCATTATATTTTTTAATGCCGGCCATTCCACACAATCAAAGGCTTTAAATATATCTATGGCTATAAGCCCTGCTTTAATTTTCTTTCTTCTAATTGTATCTTTATATTTATTACTCTTCCAGTTAAATTAGCCATCTGTCTTCCTGCTATAAATCCACATTGGTCTTTTTGTATATATTTGTGCATAAATTTATTCATCCTTTTCGCCAATATTGATGTTAATATTTTTGCATCTTGATTTATTAATGATATTGGTCTATATGATTCTGGATCCATCAGATCTTTACCTGGTTTTGGAATTAATATAATAAAAGATTGTTTCCACGATGGTGGGTTCTCATTTCCTTTTAAAACGTTCTTATATAATTCCTTCATTCTAGATATTAATATAGATTTCAAATGTTTTGTAATATTCAGCTCCCAAACCATATTCTCCTGGGACCTTCCCCAGTTTCAATTTTTAAATAATATCTTCTATTTCCTCTTCTATTATAGGTTGTTCCATCAATTCCTTCTCCTCCTCACTAATTATATCTTTACAATTTTCCTGTATATATTTCTCTAAATCTTTCGGTGGATCACCTGCTGAATATAATTTTTGATAATATTCTAGAAATATCTTTAATTTATCTTTCATCAAATTACTTTTTTCCCCTTTTTCATTTTTAATAATTCCAATCAAACTTTAGGTTTCTTTGCTTGTGTGGCCCTTGCTAGCATTCTAGAATTTTTATTACTATATTAAAAAAAAAAACTCTTTTCATAAATAGCAGATTTCTTTTTACTATTTCTATATCTTCCTTTTCTAACTCTTTTCTCTTTGGTTGTATTAATGCATGGATCTGTTTATCTCTGTTTCTAAAATATTATTTTTCTAAACCTTTAATTTCCTCTTCTAGTTTCCTCTTACTGTTTTCCTGTTTTTTCCATAATGTATGTACTTTCCTAATAAATATTCCCCTTGCTACAGCTTTCATTGAATCCCACAATAATGCTTGACTGCTTTGTCCTACTCTATTAATTTCCCATATTTCTTTTAATTCTACCTGTATTTTTTCTACTATGTTTTTATAATCTAATATTTTTGTATCCAATCTCCATCTTTTTGCTTGTTTATAATCTTTTGTAATCTTTATATCTGCTGTAACTGCTGCATGATCTGTATTTTTGTAATTCCTATATCTGTGTTTACAATTTGTGGGACCAGATTTTTGATATAAAAATGTAATCTACTCTAGAATAGGTTTTGTGTGTTGGTGAATAATAAGTGTATCTCCTTTCTTCTCCTTTCCATTCTCTCCACACATCTCACAATCTATTTCTATTTATAATTTTGTTCAAACCAGTTTCATACATTTTCTTGTCCTCTTTAGTAGGATTATATTTATCTTTCAGCTTATCCATTGTCATATTAAAATCTCCTGCCATTATTATAGATGCCTCACTTATTTCATTTGTTGCTTTAATAACTTCTTCATAAAATTCTATTTGACCTTCATTTGGGGCATATAGATTAACCAAAGTGAATTGTTCCTTACCCCTAATTCCTTGCATAATTATATATCTTCCTTTTAAATCTTTTTTAATTTTCTTAACAATAAAACCTCATCCTTTTGACAAAATAGTTGCTACTCCTTTTGATTTTGATGTTCCAAAAGCTTTTTCATATGTAGTTGCCCATTTCAACTTCAATTCATTCACTCCATCTTTATTTTGGCGTGTTTCTTGAAGGAATATTATATCTGCTTTAGATTTATTTAATAAAGATTCTATTCTTTTTCTTTTGATTATGTTTCCTAACCCTTTTACATTTAAGGTCAATATTCTCAATCTGCCTTCCATATTATGTATAATAAATTTCTACTTCTTAGTCCCCCATAGTGCACAACTATTACGATACTCAAATAAACAACAACAATTCCCCCCTGCACCATCCTCCACCTTCTCCCCCTTTCCCCCTCCTCCCTACCCCTCCCACATACACATTTCCTCACCCCCTCCTAATCCCAGGGATTACTATCCCTGCCATAGCTACAAAACTTTGAGGGGGGGAGGTCGTGTCACCCATCATCGATGCCACCTTTGATCTCATCTCTCTCAGTTTTTTTTCAGTCCTTTGTCTTTATATCTTCAGTCCTCCTTTCCTCCTGTTGCTCCTTTCAGCTCCACTTGGTCTTTTGCTGCTTCTTGCTCTTCCTCTCTCAATCCCAGCATTATCAGCAGTTGTAATCCTTCTTCCAGTAATTTTATTTTGTAGAATTTCCCTGCATACTTGAATTTCAAAAATATTGGTTATCCCCAATTGTAGTTAATATTGTTTTTTTTTCCAGTATAGCTATAATGGGTTTGATACCTCTCCTCCATTCCAGTGTTTTTGCGCACAAATCATTGAAGATCATCACTGGTGTTGATTCAAAGAGTATTTGATCACCCAGTTTCCTGATTTCTTTCATAAATGTCTCTTTTTTTGTAGTAATTGGCCACTTTCACCAATACATCGCTGGGAATTGTTTTCCTGAATCCAGTTCTATGAATTCTCTCAAAATCTTCTTGCACCCACTGTAACTGGGGTGTCAGTTGCTGGAACCTGTTTATTATTTAATTCTCAGCTGGGATGCAGTTTCTCTTTCAAAGTATGGAACATTTTGAATTCTTATATTTGTTCTTCTATCCCTGTCCTCCTGGGCAATAATCTGTGTTTGCATCTCAAAAATCACTGCTTCATGCCTCTGAAGCCCATCTTTGTTATCATTTGCAATCTTTTCCACTTTTTAAATTTCTTTACACATTCCTGCCATTTCCTGATTAATTTGCTGCATGGCACTTTGTAGTTGTTTAGAAACTTCCTGTATTGTTTTTTGTTTCAAAGTCTGAATTTCATTTTGTAGCTCAAGTGTATGAGCTTTAAAACTTTGAAGTAATTTTTCATTATTCTGTGCCAGCAAAGATTGTAAATCCTCTTGCCCTGACAGGTTTTTTTTTAAAACTTTTTGTTACATCCCTTGGAGCTTTCTGCCCATTCTTTTCTCCCCCTGCTCCAGTCACCATTTTTTTAATGCTTCAGTCTGTGCTTCTCCCTTCACCTCTTTTGAGCTTTTAATCTTTTCAGTCGCTGTTAAACTCTCAGCTGAAAAATCTCTTTCAAGTCTTGAGATTGTTTTATCAGAGGGTTTATTTTTAGATCTTGTCCATAAGGGAGTTTGCAAGTTTTTTTCTTTTCTTTATCTCCCCTTCCTCCTTTCGACATTGGCTTCCCTCATAAATCCCCAAGCTCCGAGCAATCAGTTTTTAGATAAGGCAGAATTTACTCACAGCATTCCAACACAGGAGAATGGTTTCTTTACTTTAATTAATTGCTTCAACAAGGTATTTTCTTTGTTTCAAAGATATCACATCGGAGAGAGCTGGATTCTACGGCCACATCCGGTGGTGTGTGACTCCACCACCCTGGGGTGGGGTTTATATGAGTGCCCATCTCCTTGCTCTCAATTTAGCCATATATGGAAGCTGGTTAATACCTGCATTAGCGTAGTGTGTGGGCTGAGTTTGGCCATTTATTGATTATCTCTTCTGAATGTCCAAATCTTGCTCCTGCAGTGTGCATGGATATTTTACTGCATTTAATGATCAACTTCAAAATGTTGACAGTGGTGTAACATTCTGTTTGGTAATGCTTTGAAAATGGATTTTCATTAGCAGTGAAATAGGTCTTTATCACATGAGGCTTCTGTTGTGGGACTAGAGCAGGATAGTAGTGTTATTGGAGAGTATTTACTGTACAGCATCATCTTTATCCTTTTGGTGGTGTGTGCGTCAGTCATTTCTGAAGTGCACCTTCTCATTGACAGGGAAAACCCACCAATGGCTCCAAATAATGCTGCTATCCTGATAGTCCCCCTCATGCAGTAATCTCTTCCATTTCAGAAATGGAAGAGACAGCTGTCATGTGGCACAAGGGTTCCCCTGCTCTTCCCCTCTCTTCCTCCTCCCCCATGCTGTTGTCAAGCGAGCCAGCAATGGCTTCCTTTTTAAAACTGTTTTTGCTGCTCTGATTTGCCAGCCCAAACTCTCTTCTCCTGCTCTCCCCATCCAGATCTCTCACTTCCACCCCCACCCCATCTCTTTTCTCCTGTCCTCCCCATCCAGATCTCTCACCCCTCCCCACCCTGATCTCTCTTCTCCTGTTCTCCCCATCCTGATCTATCAACCCCCATCCCCACCCAATCTCTCTTCTCCTGTCCTCCCCATCCTGATCCTTCACCTCCTCCCCAGCCTGATCTTGGTTCTCCTGCCCTCACTGTCCTGATCACTCTTGTCCTTCACACAACTGATCTGCTTCTCCCGCTCTCCCCATCTTGTAGGGCTATAACAGTGAGGAAGTGGGCCGTGCAGAAGGAACGTACAGTACCATACCGATACTGGAGTGGAGGTGTGATAATTATTGTTCACCTACCACTATGTTTCCACTTGCTTCCCAAATGGGATTGCTGCAAGATGACTACCTTGTGTGATAAAAGTCCATAATCATACGGCTACTTAAGTGAGGCCCATGCATGTTCATGTATCTTATGGATGGTCCTCATCTATATTAGGATCACAGTGCAGCACAAGCATTGATTTCCCTCTGCCTTTATACCAGGGCCCTAACCTCAGTCGTGGTATGTGTTTACTCTAGAATAAAATGGGGAAAATAATGGTTAGCTAGGTCTTTAAAGTAGTGTCTGATTTGGTCCCTAACTGAAACTGAAATCTGCCTTTCCGCATGCAAAAGAAGGGATATGTACTGAAATGATGCATGGTATGAAGGTATGGAAAGTGAAGGAAGGGGCTGTTATTGAGATGTTGTAGTGAATAAGTATGTATGACAGACCATACCTACAGTGATTCATCATGCTTATGATACACAGATTCTAGCTCAGCAATATAAGCAGACACATTCCTGCAAAGTTATAGAAGGGCTGGTATAGAGAGAGCTATGATATATTCAAAAGTAAAAAGTGCTCCTCAACTTGCACATCATTGAAATAACATATTGAAATGTTAACTGAAATATGTCTTGAGTCTAGCGTACCTGTTCCTGAAAAACGTTCAGTGTTGTTTTATAGCCTTTAAAAGTATGCATATGAAAATTCAAAAATATTCAATCTAATGTTTATCTGCAGGTAAATACTTAATCGTATAATCAACACGATTACAGTGATTCTAAATTGTTTTGCTGATGAAGCCAAGGTGCTAAGTTTTTGAAGGCCTTTTCATTTTCATTTTCATTTTATTTTTTTGGTCTATGTTAAAAAAAATAAAATCCACACCTGTGCATTTGGTACAATGACAATGTATCACAGCAATTCTTTTTTCTGCCAAAGTTGCCATAGCTTCTTCTCTCCAAAAAATAAAAATATTCTGACATGCCTTCAATCTTTTTAATGATCTCCATAAGCTAAAAATTCATTTGGAAATTATTCTTTCACTTGGAAGTGTATATGTTCCTCTAAGCTGCAAGATAAAATATGATGTTCCCAATGAGCGTTCTATAGCAAAACAAATAGATTTAGCAAATTACCTTAAGGTAAACATATTTCAGGTTTTTTTCCTCACAATTATGAATTTTCTAAAAATAACTTTACAGAAGAGAGAATGCTAAAATATATGTGAGTCACATCTCTTTTAGCTCCCGCAGCTGCTAGCACATTCCAGAATCCAATTTTGATCATAAGGGTTTACCATTAACTAACTCATTGACAAAGTACAGGATGGTTATTGATCCCAGCCAAGGGACAATATTGCCACTTCTCCTAAGAAGGGGCTGACATGAAAATGAGATCACCTATGCTTGTCTGACTATAGCAATTGCCTTGGAATTGTAAGGTTGAGCTGTGATCCTGGCATGTGTCTGGTCATAGATTATCACACCAGCCTCTTTCTCACAACAATGGCACTAGCGTAGCAAATGGGAACATACCTGTTTGATGAAATCATTCATTGGAGATTTTCAGACAACACTGCTTTAGTGTTACTATTCCACTTTATTTGCTATGGCTGCCTCCTGTGGAATCCTGGGATTTGCAGTTTAGGGAGAGGCATTTACAACTCTCAGCCAGAGAGATCTTAGGCCTCACTAAACTACAAACCCCAGAATTCCACAGGAGGAAGCCAGAGCAGTTAAAGTGGAATAGTAACACTATAACAGTGTAGTCTGAAAATCTCCATTATCACACTGTCTCTTCAATTGCATGAGTATGCTGCAGTGATTGTGCTTTGCCAATCATCTGTCCTTCTGCAGCAGCTCCATAACCCTTCCTTCAGTGCATTTGTGTCTTTCTTTTTTTAAAAAAAAAATCTCTACAATTGCACATTTATGGGGAAATGATTTTTTAAAAATTTTATAGTATCCCCATAACTGCACAATCACCACAAAAAGAAAAAGAAAAAAGGTATGAAAAAAACAATCTTGCTTCGCATAGGCATAGCAAGGGGAAGGAGAGAGAGAGGAGAAGGAGAGGAGGAGAATTGCACCCCCTCGTGCCATGTGACTTCAGTCATACTGCTATTGCCATGGAAGGGACATCACAGAAATGGGAAGACTGGCATGGCAGCAGTATTGAGAGCCATTGACAGGTTTTCCCCATAAATGAAGAGGTGAACTACAGAAACACCTGGAATGCAAACCAGCAACAGGATAGAGACAATGTTGTATGAGAAGTACTGGCCAAATTCATAAATACCATCATGTAATTCCAGAATGAATCATCATGTGGAAATCTCCATAGCTTCTGATGATTTTTATTGATTTTATTGATATTTCTAGCAAGTTTGAGATTTTGTATATAAAATGAAATGTAGCATCTTTAATAATAACAGAAAGACTGCGAAAGTGTGTGTCAGTAAGAGCTTGAGACTGATAGAGACAAGAGACAGGGTGCCTATGTATGAAGAATGAACAAGGTTGTGATCCTATACAGTGGGAATATATCCATTCAACTTAATGAAGTGTTCTGAATAGACACATGTAGGATTACTCTATATGAACCACTCAACAGACCATTCATTGGGATGGACAATTGATCCCATTATTAAATGATAATTTACTGCAGTGTCTGTTCAAATTTCCCTCTGCTCCAGCATCTCACCTTGGCTGGAGTAGCTTTGTGCCCTGGTGGTGCAGTGGTTAAATGCCAGTACTGCAAGTCACCATGTTGCAAGTTCAATTTCAGCAGGCTCCAAGGTTCACTCAGCCTTCCATCCTTTCGTAGGTCGGTAAAATGAGTACCCAGCTTGTGGGGGCAATTAGCTAGCACACATTGGAAACTGCTTAATGCAGTGTAGATGTGTAAATTGCTATTGCTTAAAACAATTTGTAAGCCACTCTGATAGCTTTGTGGCTGAAGAGCGGGGTATAAATAAATAAATAAATAAAATAAATTTGTAGTTTGTCTCATACAGTAAATGTAATGGGAATTCTACTACATACCAGGCAGAGGCATGTTTGGTAAAATGATGTTCTTCTGTATTCCTCTGTTTTGCCTTGACCAGTGGTTACCACAAACAACTATATAGTTGGTCAGAAATCTAGGGACCTAAGAAAGGTAAAATCTGGTAGTCAGATCTAAGAAGCTCAGAGTCTGATTTCAGTATTTACCATTTTGAATGTAGACCTGTATCTAACGCCATACTGGCATCTGGCTGTCAGAAAATTTAAACTTTCTTCCACTCTCACATCCACAGGTTTGGCAGACTGAGAACTGGAGAGAATTTCTGTATTTTGAACAGTTGTGAGGAAAGGGGAATTTAAGCAGGTATTTCTTGTTAAGCAATATGTGCTGAAATTCCCTCTTCTACACAACCATTAATGATACACAAGGCCTCTCCACTTTTCAATCTGGCAACCCTAGATCCACTGAACCCCCACCCCCAGCCCCCAGCCCCCAGCCCCCACACATTGCCTGAAAACCAGCTGCAGTGGAGAGAAGGCAACTGTTCTGTAAACAAAAAAAATCTTCTTAGTATATATACTGGTGATAGCACAGGTATACAATGTTTATTGTGCCTATATCCCAGATCAAGATCACAACACAATGTCTGTTCATAGTCAGCCTAGGGCAAGGGTAGTCCTACATAATTTTCTTCATCCCTCGGTGCGGAGGGGTTTTGGACTCAGCAACTGATCTAGTGTCAGGTGCAGCTGGCTCTTGGCCATCTTGACTAGTTAGCTTTAGGACTTTATCAAATGTGGCAAATACGGAGTCATAAGGATGCCTAATGATCATGAAAAGGTGTGCATTCCAGATGACATCATCCTTTCATGATCATGTATTGAGAAAAACCTGTTCCTTCTTATTGATTGGCCAAGCCATCAATTGATCTGTTGTGGTGATTTGTTGCCAGCATTGCTGGCGTTTGAATCCTCATGCCATTTAACTCACATGAATACAGCATCAATGGGCAAATGCTTTGAGGTAAGATTGCAACAGCCAGGTAGGGGACACTCTTTTTATGACTCCCCCCATGTACATGGGACTTTTAAAGTGTGCTTTTGTGCTTGTGTTTACTTTTATGTCTTTATTTTACTTTTTTTTTAATTTGCTGCCCTTGTGTCTTCTCATGAGAACCCATGAGCTTTTAAACCAGGAAGTGAGCAGAGCTCCATTGACTCTCCATTAGTACCTGGGCTGCCTCTTTAACATGAGCAAGATCAGGTTTGGTGGTGGTGGTGGGGTGCCTTTTTGCCAGCATAAAAATGCTTCAAAATATGCCAGCAAAAGAACTTTTGAGGAAGGTGGTCTGATAAAGTCCTTACTCTCTAAGGCAACAGTATGGAACTGCATAAGGGACTATTTGGCCACACTACACAACCATGTTGTTTCTGGCCACCACTCTTGCCCTTTTTTGGCAAAAATGGGGAGGGGGTTAGGTGTTCTATGGATGAAGGATAGCCAACTTGAATCCTATTTTGGGAAAAAGGCGGGATATAAATCTAATAAATAAATAAATAAAAACTTTGGGGGCTCTTGGATGACTTGGGGGTGAAAAAAATGATCCCAGATCAGCATAATTTTTAAAGCAAGTTGGGTGGTTTTGGAGGTCACCAGTGCACTTTGGGGGATGCAAAAGTGGAATTGGAAAGCTGCATGTGCCCTGTTGGTCACACTTTTCCCACCCCTGCTTTTAAGATAGTGTCATATAAAGCTAACCTGCCTTTCATGTTATGAGTATAATGTCAACACTCTTCCTTATTTTTATTTAATTTATATCCATCTTTCCCCTGGCACAGAACCCTTCCTTATCTGCCAGTGTGTGGCTAGCATGTATGGTTTCTACATGTGGCAGAAAAATAAATTCAAACACTTTAAAAAAATGCTTTCTGTACTTTGGTGGTGTTTGACAGAAAGGTTATTGGGACTACTGGCTGAGCTCTAATGATCAGATTCATTTAAGAAGCATCAGTAAAGAAGCATCAGTAAAGCACAAGCTTCCTCAGTGGCTCATCTCTGACATGACTGGAGAGTATGCACAGCAAGTGAGCCCACATCCGGTGTTCCAGATGTACCCGGGGTCACCTTAATGGTATTGTGTTGCTCATTCTTATGCATGTGTTCTCTCAGCTCACGAGGTCTTCTTAGCCTTATAAATCTGTGGCAGAAACATCTGAGATTCACAGCTGGATGTCAAGGCCAATCCATATATTCTGATCTTTAAAAGTCTTCTGCAGACCATCGATCAGACACCCTCAAAGGTCTTCTGCCTTGAAAAAGGAACATTCATAGGATAACTAAAAACCAAATAGCAAAGGAACATCTAGTTATTATGAGGCAGAAAATCTCCCTCCAGGCTGATTTGGGTATAAGTGAAGCAAATTGAGTTTTGTTGACTGTTGGTTTCTAAATGAAAACCACTGGATGAATTCTGAGCCATGCTTGGGATCCCAGAATGGCTGTGATGACATCACTTTGGAGAGCAGCAGAGTTGGAACCTCTTTTGCAAAAGCCCCCTATTCTTCCCACATGCACCAGTCACTCCTCCAGCTTCCTCGCTTGGCTGCAGCAATGGAATCATCAGTGGTGGGCAGCTGCTACTTTGGCAGTGTCTCTTTTCCCTCTTGTGCTCTCTCATGGGAAAGTCAGAATGGTGCTATGGTAACTCCTTAGGATCCTGGGATATATATACAGTACTTTGCCCAGATATGCAAAGAAACCTATGTTTTTTAGCATCCCAAACTGTGCTCCCATTAGGAAGTGCGAACCTGTTGTTTCAGGTTACAGAGGCTAAGGACTGCAGCAGTCACAGGAGCTTTGACCTACCTGAGCTTCCCTTACCCATGGACCTAGCCCACCACCTTCCATTGCAGTGGAGAAGGAGCTCAAGCAATGGTCCAGCTGGCTTTTGTATATGTATTTGTTAGGCACTGTACAACTGTCCAGCTGGGTTTTGCATATAGAATAGGAGAACGTGCCATCTGGTTCTTTGTCTCAGCCAGCAAAATATCATTGACTGGTCCTGATAGCACCTTTCATGGCTGGGAAACTGGCATAGCTATGCTTCAAATGTTGTGTGTGTGTGTGTGGGGGGGGTGATGGCTCACTACAGAATACTGGTATGCTTTTTATCATACCAAATCTGTACTCCAAAGTTTGTTATACAACATTTGGTAACACACTTGATGTTGTACCATCAAAAACCCTTCTCAGGAACTTCATTTCAAGTTTTCAAGAACTGTCTCTCCACATAGCCTTAAGAATATGCTGTATGGATTTCTAGTGCATTTTTTTAAACTTCATGGCTAACTTGTTTCTATTATGTAGAGTTGTTTGATCTAGGAGCCCCTCAATAGTTCCAGCTTACTAACTAGTGCAGTGCTTTGCTCTCAATATCACTGGACTGATCTTTGAAAGACTGGTACCATTTGCCAGCAAGGTATTTGTAAACTGTACTGCTATTTCAAGTCCACAATATGACAGATGATGTTCTGTACCAGGCCTGCTCTTGGCTCTGACATCTCAGCTATTCCCCACCTCTAGATGTTTCCATTTATTTCAAATAAAAATTATCTACACTATGTTGGAAATACAAAACCTGAGTAAATGGACCTCTGGCCTGGATCCTATTGGTAGTCTCAACTAGAACAGACATGCTAAATCAGTTGTTGAGGAGCAGTGAAACCAATAAGGCAAAAGAAAACCCATAAGGTAACAGATGAGCCAAATGGCTGCCTAAGGAGACAAGTGTTCACTTGCCAAGTGGGACATAGCTAAAATGGAAGATAAATTAACCCAGCCAGCCTTATACTTTGGGTGCCAGTGGGCCCATTTAGAATTTGAAGTTCATAGATGCTAGTACCAAATGGCTACCATACTTCATGTGGTGAGTTAAAAGCAGAAACAGGAAAAAAAATTCCACCCATTTCCCATAAAACAACCCCACCCCACTCCTAACCTTCCAGGATGCCACCCACATTCCCAGTTTAACAGTTTTGTTTCTGTTTTTCCATTTTGGAGGGAAAAAAATATAACACTTGGCTGAATCTTTTCAACTAAATGATCCCCTTTCCTTCAAGGCCACCCTGTAGGAACATATGCTCACATTCCTATCTACCCCGCAAGCTGAGTTATATAAATTTATTCAACCCTTACTTCAGGGATGTAGTGCTTAAATTTGACCGGACAGAAAAACATTTAGCCAGGGCACACTTATTTTTTCCAGTCCTGGACTCTGTTTTGGTTTAAAGCAACAAGAGCTCTTGCAACATAGCTCCTCAGGTTTGGTACAGTACTGCTGGTTGTTGTCTCTTATGCATCCATTTGTTCTCTGGATTAAAGATGGGGGAAAGGAGCTTCTTTATTGCACTGGAAGAAAACCAGAGGCAAAAGCTCCCTTGGGACATTTTTTACAATCAATTTTTGAATTTTTTTAAAAAAAACTAAGAACTACAGCTAGAAGTACTGAAAACTCCCATAACATTTGCCTCATCTTGAATAACCTCTTTTCTTTATAGAATGAAATTATAAAAGGGTTTTAACAATGCATTGAGTAGGAGGGACTAATTTTGACATCTGGTTTTTATTAATAGCTGGATTTACATGGAAAAACCTGTCCAAAGAGGCTTTTCTGGGATTTGTTGTTGACATAGATTTTGTGTCTCTCTAATATGGGAGTTGTTCTCTGTGTGTGTGTGTGTGTGTGTGTGTATGTGCATGCTTGTGCACATAGGCAAGATCAGCAGGAATTGGACAGTTTCCTCAAGGGTGCCACATTTTTACAGTGCAACTTTTTACACACAGTGCTGTAGTCAGAGTGAGGAGGTAAGAAAGCCTGGCTTCCCCAAATATCCTTCTGGGCCTGCCTTCTTCAAGTTTTTGTCCAAACTTTACAAGTGCTCTCCAAGACACCAAACCCCAGCTGCCAAATACATTCAGCACCTTGGATAGCTAATTTAAAATTCAGATTAAAAACCCGTGGCACATTCACCACCCACTGATGTAAAAGTCACTAGGCACCACTGGGCTGACTGTTCACTGAGCTATTCTTGAACTGCCTGTGCACTTGTTTACTTCCTCATATATCTTACATTGATTGGACACAACATACTCCCAAGTATCACAATTTATATAATGCAGACATTTTTCCACATTTGCAGATTAAGTGTTTGTGGAATTGATTATTCATGGATTGCATGAATAATCATGGTTTATGTGATTATAGTCAACTTGGAAGATGTTGATAGAATTGCACTGGAAGACCTAGAAATGCCTAGAGAAGTGTTCTCTCAGGTTAAAAAAATTGCATTTTCAATTATACATGAATATCGATATACGCAAAGGATCATTGCAGATCCCTCATATAATACACAGGCCTATATTTGTGGTTTTTCCACTTTCAATATGATCCTGCACCTCTAACCCCCCATGAAAGTTGAGGGCTGACTGTATTCCTTTAATTGTGTTGTCCATTCTATTTATTCTCAATTCAATTTCTGCCTATGGGCCAGTGTTAAGGTTTATACTGAAGAGTTGCAGGGGGCAGGAGAAATCAGAAAAAATCACATGGAGTGATTTGGTGACTGGGAATGCTCTATGAGCTGAGCCAAATTCACAGGATGCCTGGATCTAACATTCACACAGATATTGGGTCATTTCACAACACACAATTCTACCATTATGATCCCACTTTAACTGCTATGGCTGCATCCTATGGTATCCCGGTGTTTGGAGTTTGGTGAGTCACCAGAGCTCTCTGGATGAGAATTCTAGATGCCCCTCCCTAAAGTACAAATCGCAGGATTTTATAGAATGCATACATGGCAGTTAAAGCAGAATTATAGTGTGAAAGGACTAGTTGTCTAAAACAGGGCTTGTTTCTGAAAGACTCCTGCAGTAGGAATCTTTCTAGAACATTCTGACAACATCCTGTTATCTGCATTTTTTTCTTTTAAAGGGGCATAACAATTAATAAGAAATCATTTTCTCTAATGTACAACTGTATCACGTATCTCAGACTAATGATGGCATTGTTTTTTTCACACCTGTGCTATATTATACCAGTATATTAATTTTAATTTTGTAGCCCTCAGCCTTTTATCTGAATGTCAAAAGAGCACTCAATTGCACAGAAAATTAGATTCATCAGTTCTGAGTGATGATGTTATTCTAATGACATGCTGTGTGATCTTCCTTAGCTGGAGAATTAATCTGAGAATCTTTAGCTTTATCAAACAAATATAAATGATTAACCAGTCCCCTTCATATCTACTAATCTAACACATCTTCTCTGATGCCATGGAAAAATTGTGACTTATTCTGGTTCACAATTTAAAATGTACTATTTGAGAGACCACCATTTGAAATTTTGTTTGTTTGGGTTGGTTTCATCATCAGTTGGTAATTTGTTGGGGTGGTTCAAGAAGTCCTGGAACTAAGTCTGAACCTGGCCAAAATTGGATCAGCTATAATGGTGGAGTGATGGCAGAATTAGCTCTTTCTACATGAACATGATTGTGTTTTTCTCATTCATGGATCCCTACACTTAAGGAAATAACTACACAGCTAAATTGGGTGGTGGTGGAATTTGAGTCCCTGGAGATGGTACTGCAATCCCAACAGTCACGCCCCCTCCAAACAATTTCAATTACCATTTTACTAGTAATTCATAGTCTTTCTCATACAGTGGCCCCTTGGTATCTGCTGGGGTTTGGGTATAGAACCCACAGTGCATATCAAAATCCATGGATACTCAAGTCCCTTGATATACCATGGCATCATAAGATGTTGTCCTTTATATGAAATGGCAAAAACAAGGTTTGCTTTTTGGATTTTAAAAAATATATATTTTGAATCCATGGATGGTGGAATCTATGGGTGCAGAATCTATGGATACAGAGGCTGGCTGTATTTTGTTTGTTTTAAGAAAAAAAAATCCATCTGAAAAATATATTTTTTTGTACTTTTTGATTAAAATTTGGAAAAAATACAACTTAAAATGTCCCTCCAAAATAACAAGAAAAGGTAACAAAAATGTTTCCCCATCATGATAAGGAGAAAAGTCACTTTGTTGGTATTAGGGTATTTGGGAAAAGGACATCATTAAGTCTTTGTTACCACCACAGTAAGAGGTGACAAGTAACATCATTATACAGTTTCCCTTCACATTCGCGGGGGTTCCGTTCCGCGGACCCCCGCGAATGTGAAAAAACCGCGAATAACGACACCCCTCCCCCCTCCCTCCCCAGGCCTTCGCGGGGCCTTCCTAGGTCCCGCGAAGGTCTCCCCGGCCCTCCCTCCCTCCCTCCCCAAGCCTTCGCGGGGCCTTCCTAGGCCCCGCGGAGGCCTCCCCGGCCCTCCCTCCCTCCCTCCCCAGGCCTTTGCGGGGCCTTGCTAGGCCCCGCGGAGGTCTCCCCGGCCCTGCCTCCCGCCCTCCCCAGGCCTTCCTGGGGCCTCCGGAGCGTCTCCGGAGGCCCCAGGATCGCCTCCCCAGCCCTCCCCAGGCCTTCCTGGGGCCTCCGGAGCGTCTCCGGAGGCCCCAGGATCGCCTCCCCAGCCCTCCCCACCCCGTCCCCAGGCTTTCTGGGGCCTCCGGAGATGCTCCGGAGGCCCCAGGATCGCCTCCCCAGCCCTCCCCAGGCCTTCCTGGGGCCTCCGGAACGTCTCCGGAGGCCCCAGGATCGCCTCCCCAGCCCTCCCCACCGCGTCCCCAGGCCTTCCTGGGGCCTCCGGAGCATCTCCGGAGGCCCCAGGATCGCCTCCCCAGCCCTCCCCACCCCGTCCCCAGGCCTTCCTGGGGCCTCCGGAGCGTCTCCGGAGGCCCCAGGATCGCCTCCCCAGCCCTCCCCACCCCGTCCCCAGGCCTTTCTGGGGCCTCCGGAGATGCTCCGGAGGCCCCAGGATCGCCTCCCCAGCCCTCCCCACCCCGTCCCCAGGCCTTCCTGGGGCCTCCGGAGCGTCTCCTGAGGCCCCAGGATCGCCTCCCCAGCCCTCCCCACCGCATCCCCAGGCCTTCCTGGGGCCTCCGGAGCATCTCCGGAGGCCCCAGGATCGCCTCCCCAGCCCTCCCCACCCCGTCCCCAGGCCTTTCTGGGGCCTCCGGAGATGCTCCGGAGGCCCCAGGATCGCCTCCCCAGCCCTCCCCACCGCGTCCCTGGGCTTCCCCGCTCCCTCTATGTCTTTCACGGGGCCTCTGGAGGCCCCGTGTCGCGGTTTTGGGGGGCCCCGGGGGGGCCCTCCCAAAACCGCGAATAACCGAAACCGCGAATGTCAAGTTCGCGAATGTGGAGGGACAACTGTATGTAGCATCTTATTTACAAGCTGTTGCTCTGAAACAATTGATGCAATTCTTTGGTAGAGTGTGATGTGTGTTTTCTTATGGGCCATTTCCTTTCTGAAACTGTAATTCTCTGTCACTACAGACATTGCTGAGAAAGGTGAGCCCTGTGTCGTCATTAAGGCTGGTGCCACTCCTCTTCCCGATGGTTTTGATTGGTGTGGTTTGGCCTCTCTGTACCTAGTGCCACCACTGGGGGAACTATGCCTTCCAACTGTCCTCATTTGATAGGGACAGTTCCAATTAATCATTCATGTTCACACTTTTTCAGCTGCTTTTAAAATGTCCTAGTTTCTCATACCTCCTCACCTTTTGTCCTCAGTTTATTTCAAACTCAGTTCAAAGTGCAAAAGTAGTTTGCACTCAATAATTCAACAGGGGGATATGAGAGGAAGGGGCAGAATCTTCCCCTTCCCTGTAGTCTCAGGCAAAAGCAAAGTGCTGCAGCCTCTCCTAGCTTGTCTGTTCTTCCTCATTAATAACTTTTGCCATCTTGATCACACTCTGATGGTGATTGGCCATGTGTGCCCCTGTACACATTTGTGAAATATTGGAGACTATGGTGAACCAATGATCTGGCTTGGCATCTTCCTATATTCTATGTTCCAAAGTAACAGGGAAAACTTTGTCCCTCCAGATATTTTGGACTACCTTTCCCATAATCTTTTACCACTGGCTATACCAGGTGGGGCTAATTGAGGTATAGGCCAAAATGCCTCCAGGCCCAAAACTTTTCACTTCCAACAACATAGTTCTATAGCATACATGAAAATTTGCCTCTTCACTACTCAGATCAGACGTAAATAGCTTCTCTGATCCAGAACCCGGAAGAGTTGTGCTTGGATTGTCACTCCCAGAACCCCCCAGCAATCATGGCCAGTACCACATTATATATATTTAGTTATGTATATAATAATACAGCAGGGATCACCAGCATTGAGGCCATGATATTGAGAAAACAGCTGCGTTGGGCAGGGCACGTTTCTAGGATGGAGGACCATCGCCTCCCCAAAATAATACTCCACAGTGAACTTGCCATGGGTCAGCGTAAGAGGGGCGCTCCAAAAAAAGTGATACATGGACTCCCTGAAACAACATCTCAGGCTCGGCCAAATTGATCACCAACAATGGTCCACCCTGGCCTCACATTGGGAGGCATGGAGACACACTATTCACAATGCTGCAGCCTTATTTGAGAACTCATGCCAAACAAGTCTTGAAGAGAAACAACAACGCAGAAAGAATCACAACCCAGAAACATCACCCAAGGAGACCTTCTGCTGTGCTTTCTGCAACCGGACTTGTTTATCTCGGATTGGTCTTTTTAGTCATCAGCGCACTGGCAGAAAGCGCAGGATGAATCCTTCCTGAATCTTTGTGAAGAAAAGCCAGAGAGATGATGATGATTATGATGATGATGATTTATATCTCACCCCTCTACAAAATGCCCTTGAATCCTTGAATGGCAGTTATTTCCTGATGGCGATCCTATGCATTTAACAACCCTTAACATACACCGTATGATAGAACCTAAGGCTTTTCACTCAGGAATGTATCATGGAACTGAAAGTGACAGCAAGTTGAAAAATTGAGCTGTTTCTAACAAGATGATTTACCTGTCATTTTCAAGAACATCAGACATGCTATGCTACCAGTGGTGATGGGCAATTTGCAATCCTTCTATATTTTTTATTCAGAATTATTATCCTTTGCAAATATTCATTTTCCTCTATGGATGTCAGTCTCATACAAACATGGTATGAAAGGAAGGACAGGATGGAATCTTGCAGGACCCCATAGAGATTATCCTCTGGGAGAAGACAGGCAGTTGCAGGATGCAATGGGCTATTGCTTATACAGTTTCTTCTGGGCTCCATTCTGTCTTCTCTCCTGTACAACATTTGTATGAGACAGCTGCAGGGAGAAATGTTTTAGTGCCATAATGATGCCATCATATTTTCAGGAATACCTTTGAGATCATGAGGGCTAGAAACCTCTTATTTTTAATATAAACCCTCAATTCTCAGCCATACAATATGGTGCTGGGCAAAATTTATTTGGGCATTGCAGATATAACGTGCAAATCATACAGGAGAAACAGCCTAGACTTCAAAGCACCTGTGGCAGTGAGTATGTATAGCTCAAATTAATGAACTGGACTAGAGGTGATAGATCAGTTTAGGAACAGAAGCTTGCCTTAATCAAAATCATTCCCTTTTTTTTTTCTTGGACCCAATGTTGGATATGATTTGCAAGCTTCATACTGACTTTTATAAGGCAAAATATGAAGTGACAAGAGAGCACCAAGTACAGGAAATTTTCCTCTCTGCAAAACCAAATTTCTGTTTTCTTCACTTCATGTTACATTTCTGAAGGCATAATGTGTACACTTTAATGAGAACAGCCCCAAATAATAATAAAAATAATAATGTGTGCATGCAGCTTCTGAATTTTTCAAAACCAGTCTAGGTTTAAATACAATAACAATAAGTTTCCTGCCAACCCTTTCCATTCTAGATTACTTTCAAAAAGATTAAAAATGCATAGATATACATTTCTAAAGAATGTGTATAGAAAATGTAAATAAAATGTAGAAACAGATAATTTTTAAAGAATCATAAGGTGGTATACAATATTGGTGGAAAAAAACACTATATATGTTAATGTTCTTTCCTATTTACATGATGTGTTATATCCAGAGGACACATTCAGACGGCATTGCTGATATCTGCATTTTTGCACGTTTCCTTTTGCAGAGGTTAGAGATCAAATTGGAAATGTAAGAGTTCTCAGGGTGTTTGATGTTTGATTTTACAATTCCTAATCAACAAACAGATCATCTACAGATTCTTTCAAGGTTCCGAAGCATTTGAAATGAAACTGCCTGGTTCAAGAACAGACACCATAGGAATACATTAAACCTTTCAATAGTTTAACCACTCTTTTAATAATTGGAACTTTTGTACAATTTTAGCAGACTATGGACTGAATCCAATTTTGGTCCTGCTTAGAGTAGAACCACTGAAATCAATGGGACTTGTTAACCAAAACTAAATTAAATCCCTTTGATGTCAACCAGTCTATTCTATGTAGGACAAGCATTGGTTTAGCCAAAACTGGGAATTGTGAGGCCTTGTGGAATTACTCTTCTGTGGTGGTGGGATTGTGTGCTTCTGTGAGGCAAGAGGCTGTTCTGATGGCAGTAGGATCTCCCATGTCAAACAGGCTTTTGCTGAGGACCAGACTAAATGTGTCAAATAGCTACTGGGCAGCAGCAGTAGTGGGGTGTGTGTGTGTGACAAGGATGGAGGATTTCTTGGAGACAAGAGCAGTGGCACCAAAGCTAGCACTTGTTAGTCCTGCACAGTAAACTCCTTTTGAATGTAGTTACCACAAAAACCATATGATAAGACAATCCAAAATGAAACAAGAGATAATGCCAAAAAGATAGAACTTCCAGGTCAGATGGCACTCAACAGGCTACTGGGGTACAGAAAATAACAAATACAAATAGCACTATGGCTAATGACTCAACTGGACTCAAACTGAAAGGATGTTCATCTGTTGACATGCTCAGAGGTAAAAGGAAAGTCTGAAGCTGCATAACATGTATTATGGGAACAAGGAATGTGAGAAGCATGACTCAGGGGATGCTTGATGTAGAAAAACAAGAAATGGAAGGTTTAAACATTTCAACACTTGGGGTGAGCGAGTGAAAACGGACAGGAATGGGACATTTTGAATCAGATAATTACAGTGTTTTACTCAGGAAATGAAAATCTATGAGGAAATGCAGAGGCATTAATAGTGAGGAGAGATGTAGTAGCAAAAGCAGTCAAAGCATATAAT
The DNA here is from genome assembly GCA_030847615.1 of Gambelia wislizenii. Classification (NCBI taxonomy): domain Eukaryota; kingdom Metazoa; phylum Chordata; class Lepidosauria; order Squamata; family Crotaphytidae; genus Gambelia; species Gambelia wislizenii. The sequence goes on from JAUMIR010000001.1 coordinate 373,297,451, forward strand.
GCAAACTCTGACTAAATCATATCAATATAACTTCAGGGAAAGCCCATCGATTTAACCATGATCCAACTTTATGATCCAACTGCAGAAGCAGCAACAGAGAAAGAATAAGAAGAAGAGGAAGAAATTGAAAGATCCTGTGCTGAAGTCCATGAGCAAATTGAACATAGGACCAAAACTAGACTTTTTTCTTAATCATAGGCAATTGGAATACAAAAGTAAGAAACAGAGCAGAATCAAAGACTGTAGGAAAATTTGGCCTAGGATCAAGAAATGAAGCAGGAGACCAAGTGATTGAATTTTGTGAGCCCCAAAAGTTTGTTCATCACAAACACATTCTTTAAGTAACCAAAGAGGCAACTATATACATGGATATCACCTGGTAGCCAATATAGCAATCAAATGAGCTATAGAATTGCCTGCAGAAGATGGAGAAGCTCCATTCTTTCTGCAAAGTCAAGGCCAGGAGCAGATTGTGGCACAGACCATGAACCACTCATATAAAAAATTAGAGTAAAGCTAAAGAAGACATTCTAGATCAAACATCATGCCAAAATGCAACCTGAAAAATAAGATGCTTCAGTGTAGAATAAGGGAAATTATCAGACCACCCACCTAAACCCGTTGCATTGCTGGCATAACTTCTATCATTTTTATGCTGGTAAAAGAATTCTCCATGCCACACTTACCTCCTAGCCACACTAAAGGCTTCCCTGGCAATGAATGAGGATGGAATGGAGCTCTGTTCACTTCCTCTATTAAAATTCCATGGGTTCTCATGAGAATACATAGCACAGGAAATTAAAAATTAAAAACAAAAATAGCAAAGTAAAAGTTCACAAAAGTACATTAAAACTTACTATAAAAGCCCCAGGTAAACTGGGGAGAGTCATAAAAAGTGTGTCATCTACCTGGATGTTGCAATCTCACCCAAAAGTGTTCTTGCTGGACTGGCCATTGATCCTGCATTCACGTGAGTACAATAGTGTGCAGATTCAAATGCCAGCAATGCTGGCACAAAAAATCATGTGGATCAACTGATGGCTTGGGCCATCAATAAAATAGGACAGGTTTTGGACTGCACATGATTGTGAAAGTGCAATGTCATCTGCTACGTGCACCCTTTTGCGGTCATTAGGCATCCTTATGTCACTGTATTTGGATGGTCTGACAAAGTCCAAGGTCTACAGTGTCACTAAGGCTGCTGTCACCCCTTCCCCTGAAGGTGTCACCTGGTGCAGTTCAGCTTCTCTGCACCCCCATGGTGCTGCCACTGCATAACGTAAAAATAGATTTGTACTATTAAGCCTAAGTGAATGGGAGCCAGAAGAACTCTGGACTGAAGTCAGGGACATTGTCAGGGAGGAGTGCAGAAAGACACTATCTGCAGCCCAAAACAAAGAGAAACCTTGGTGGACGACAAATGAAACTCTTCAGCTCTTCAATTAAGAACAGACGAGAAGCAAAAGTAAATGTTGAAAAACATACAGTCTCAACCCTGAACGCAACTGTTCAGTAACTTGTGCTTGGGGACAAGGAGTATGACTATAATCAATGCAGAGAAACTAACAATTACAGTTGTCCCTCCACATTCACGGATTTGACATTCACGGATTTGAGTATTCACGGCTTGAAAATATTCTTAAAAAAATAATAATCCTAATAGCAAACCTTGATTTTGCCATCTTATATAAGGGACCCCATTTTGCTATGCCATTGCATATAATGGGACTTGAGTATTTGCGGATTTGGGTATTCACGGGGGGTCCTGGAACCAAACCCCAGCGAATGTGAAGGGACAACTGTACAACAAAAAAGGAAGAACAAGATATCTCTTTCACAGATCTGAGAAATCAATGGGAAATTTAAACCAAGAGTGGGGATGCTCTACGACCAGCAGGGCAACACATTACATAACCAAGTACAAATAAAAAGATGTTGGAAACAACACTGAAGAAATATATAAAAGAGATGAAGGGATAACATATTCATTTGAGGAAGAGCCATTTGAAGATGAAACTATAGTTTTCAAGAGTGAAATGGAAGCTTCTCTCAGAGCACTTGGAAGACATAAATGACCAGGAACAGATGGCATACAAATAGAGCAGCTTCAAGCTACAGAGACAGAATCTACTCTAGTTCTCACTGTCAACAAATATGAAAAACAAAAAAATGTCCCACAAATTGGAAACACTCAATATACTTTCAAATCCTCAAGAAAGGGTTGCAGTAAGCCAGTAACCCAGTGCCATTGTATCAATTTCCCATGCAAACAAAGCGATGCTTAAAATTCCACAACAAAGACTTTTACCATATATGGAGCAATAAATGCCAGATGTCCAAACTGGGTTCAGGAAAGGAAGCGGCACTAGGCATCACATTGCAAACATACATTGGATAATGGAGTGCATTCAAGAATTTCAGAAGAAAATCTGCCTGTGCTTTATAGATTATAGCAAAGCTTTAATTGTGTAGTAGATCATAACATTTTTGGTGTGCTCTTAAAGAAATGGGTGTGCCACAACATTTGTTTGTCTTGATGCATATCCCATACTCAGGACAAGAAGCTACCTTCAGAACAGAATACGGAGAAATGGAATGGTTTTCAATTGACAAGGCAGTCAGAGTGCATTTTATCACTCTGTTTAGGTTGTATACTGAAGATATAATATGTAAGCAGGATTAGGATGTTTTTGGATGGTGATTTGTAACACAAGCAGCCTCGTCCCCATTGCGAGGCTGCTGCGCTGCAGGGGGGCCATTTTGGATGACGCTGTGCCCGCGCCGATACTGTTGCGGAACAGCTGGGAGGCTGCAGTGCCATATTTGGTGATTTCCTAATCACAGTCAACTTTCGTGATTAGGAAATGGCCAAATATGGTGCTGCAGCCTCTTCCACAACAGTATCAGCGCGGGCACAGCATCATCTGAAACGGCCCCCCTGCAGCACAGCAGCCTCGCAACAGGGACGAGGCTGCTTGCGTTACAAATCACCATCCGAAAAAGTCCATAGACTCAAGGGAAGAAGATGTGAAAACTGGAGGAAGGAACATCAACAATTTAAGATAAGCCAATGGCACGATATGACACTATATGACTAGCAGAAAACAGCAAAAACTTTGAACAATTACTGAAGAAAGTCAAGGAAAAATGTGCAAACGGTTGAACATTAAGAAAACAAAAATAATGACCACAGGTGATTTACATAACTTTAAAGTAGACTGAAGACATTTAAATAGATTTTCTGTACTTGGCTTAGTCATTAATCAGAATGGAGACTGCAGTTAAGAATTCAGAAGAAGAATGGGACTTGGAAGGGCAGCTATGAAGGAACTAGACAAGATACTGAAATGTAAAGATATATCACTGAAGTACATTAAGATTGTCCATGCCATGGTATTTCCAGTTTCTATATACAGTTGTGAAAGCTGGGCAGTGAAGATAGCTGATAGGAAGAAAATAAACTCATTTGAAATGTGGTGCTGGAGAAGAGTTTTACTGATACCACAGACTGCTAAAAAGACCAATAAATCAGTGCTAGATCAAATAAAGCCTGAACCCTCCCTAGAAGCTACACTTATACCCATATCATGCTACATTCTTATAGTGCTATTATTCCACTTTAACTGCTACGGCTGCCTCCTGTGAAATTCTGGGGTTTGTAGTTTAGTGAGGCCTAAAGAGCTCTCTGGTTGAGAGTTCTAAATGTCCCTCTCTAAACTGCAAATCCCAGGATTCTACAGGAGACAGCCATAGCAGTTAAAGTGGAATAATAGCACTATAAGACTGTCATGTGATAATCTAAGGCACTGAGACTGTCATACTTTGTCTGTATCATGAGAATACATGGTTCAGTAGGAAAGACAATAAAGCTTGGTAAGGTAGAAAGCAGTAGGAAATGAGGAAGACTGCATTACAATTGAATAAACTCAATCAAGGAAGCCACAGCTCTGAGTCTGCAAGAGACAAGCAGGGCTGCTGAAGATAGGGGGACTTGGAGATCTCTAATTTATGGGGTTGTCATAAGTCGAGGTCATGTTGACAACAGTGAACAACAAATAGATATTATTCAACTTTAGCTCCCAGCACTCCTCATAGCTGGCAATGCTGGCTGGTGCTGCTGGAAATTGAAATCCAATAGCACCTGGAGGGGTCTATGCTTCCTGCCCCAGATTTCATAGAATCATAGAATCATAGAGTTGGAAGAGACCACAAGGGCCATCCAGTCCAAAACCCTGCCATGCAGGAACACACACTCAAATCATTACTGACAGATGGCCATCCATCCTCTGTTTAAAAACCTCCAAAGAAGGAGACTCCACCACACTCTGAGGCAGTGTATTCCACTGCTGAACAGCTCTTACTGTCAGGAAGCTCTTCCTAATGTTTAGATGGAATCTCTGTTTTCCTGTAGTTTGAACCCATTGCTCCGTGTCCTAGTCTCTGGAGCAGCAGAAAACAAGCCTGCCCCATCCTCAGTATGACATCCCTTCAAATATTTAAACATGGCTATCATGTCCCCTCTCAACCTTCTCTTCTCCAGACTAAACATGCCAACTCCCTAAGCCACTCCTCATAGGGCATGGCTTCCAGACCTCCCACCACCCTGGTCACCCTCCTTTGGACACATTCCAGCTTCTCAATATCTTTCCTGAATTTTGGTGACCAGAACTGGACACAGTATTCCAGGTGAGTCTGACTAAAGCAGAATAGAGTGGCACTATTACTTCCCTTGATCTATACTCCTATTAATGCAGCCTAGAATCACATCGGCTTTTTTAGCTGCTGCATCACACTGCTGACTCATGTTCAGCTTGTGGTCCCCACAAGCTATTATCACATGTGCATAGCTTTATGATTTACCTTTAGATTTACCTTTATGATTTACCTTTCAGTCTGAAATTACCTCTAATTATCTTTCCTGGTTTTAAAACACACATAGGGAACCTTCCACCCTCCAAATGTTTTAGTCTAGAACTTCCATCAGCCTCACTCAGCAGGGAGAATAGAAAGTTGCTGTGGAAATTGTAGTCCAAAACTTGCAAAAGACAAAGTTCCCATTCTCATAAAAGGCAGTTGAAAAGAAGGGATAGATGCCTCTTAGTAGCCAATAAATTTGTTTCTGTTTCCATGCCCATTTTATAACAAGTGGGTCCACCCCCACCCCCACTCAAAAAAAAAAAAAAAGGGACTTGAAGCAGCAGCTCAGACTGTGAGGGCTAAAAGGAAGACATGAGAAGTCACAATTTGGGAAGCAAAGAGTTTTTTTTTAAAAAAAGCCATGGGATATCTTAGATTTTGAATTCAAGTATCTAGAAACTCTTGTTAATCAAAACCATTTGGAATAGACATTTGAGTGACAGTTTGTTGCTTCTGATTCATTTTGTGGTTTTGGAGCCTTTGGATGAAAACCGATACCAGATGAAACTTGAAGTTTAGAGTGCATAATTATCATTGGCTTTCTTCACAGTCTTCCCTGTATGGAATAATACATTCCTGCTTGAAGATAAGTCTGTATGGTGCTACACTCTAAGTAAAAACTGACTGGATAGTAAGATGTATAGATATATATGGCAGTCACTATGAATATGATAGGTGATTATAAGGATTAGAACTCTGATTAGATGGTTCTGAGTCACCAACTCTAGTGCTTGGTTGAGATTATCTTAATCAGATATTCCTTTTTAAAAGCCAAAGAAGCCTTTGTATATTCTTTTATAATAAATCTGGCATGGAGAGGTTTGTTCCTTGCCAATGGAAAAAATCAGTATTAGTCCAGACCAAGGGTGGGCAAAAGTACTGCCCTTGAGTAGGGTTGTCAGATCGGGTGCATCCGAGGTCCTGAGATTTTGCAGCCAAAGCCTGAGAGTAGAGACAACCTCTTGTGACATGCCAGAAGGCAGGACCTGGTGATGTCATCACGCATATTTATTACGTTCCTGAGCATGTCATTCAAATAAAAAAGAAACAAATCACAGAGTCTACCAAATGAGACAAAGGTGGCAGTGAAGAAGATTTCTGAAGACTCTCTAGAGGTTCTCCAATGCAGACAGTAGGAGTGGAGGCCAGGGTGGGTGCCTGGGTGGGTTCATGTCTTTTTAGGGCAGTGTTCTTGCTGTAAGATTCCTTTCTCTACCCAGTGTCCCAGACAAGAAGGGCTGCGCGCTAAGAACTAGGAACTCTACCCTAGAGTCATATGTAGGCCCCAAGGCTTTTGCAGCCCCTTGCCTTCCAAATTCCACCCAACTACCCTTTTTTGATCAGAGAAAAGAATCAGTTGCCTCCCCTGAAAGCCTCCGGTAGTGGCAATCCCCCCTTTAAATATGTTGCAGGGCCTCTATGCGCATGTGCTAATGGGCAACACGGGCAAGAAGTGTGGGCTCTGCTCCAACTAAACATAGGGTAAATGGTATGATGACTCAAGTTACATTTACTAGGGCCAGCATCACAATCATGAGACAATCAACCAATGGGGATCATAGAATCATAGAATTGTAGAGTTGGAAGAGACCACGAGGGCCATCCAGTCCAACCCCCTGCCATGCAGGAAATCACGATCACAGCATTCCCAACAGATGGCCATTCAGCCTCTGTTTAAAGACCTCCAAGGAAGGAGATGTCACCACTCTCCGAGGGAGTGTGTTCCACTGACAAACAGCTTTTACTGTCAAAAAGTTCCTCCTCATGTTGAGGTGGAATCTCTGTTCCTGAAGCTTGCACCCATTACTCCGTGTTCCAGTCTCTGGTGCAGCAGAAAGCAAGCCTGCTCCATCCTCAACGTGACACTCCTTCAAATACTTAAACAGGGCTATCATATCGCCTCTTAACCGTCTTTTTTCCATACTAAACATACCAAGCTCCCCAAGTCTCTCCTCATAAGGCATGGTTTCCAGACCTTTCACCATTTTAGTTGCCCTTCTCTGGACATGCTCCAATATCCTTTTTGAATTGTGGTGCCCAGAACTGGACAAAGTATTCTAGGTGAGGTCTTACCAAGGCAGAATAGAGCGGCACTATTAATTCCCTTGATCTAGACACTATACTTCTATTGATACAGCCCAAAATCACATTGGCCTATTTAGCTGCTGCATCACACTGTTGACTCATGTTCAATTTGTGATCTACTAGGACTCCTAGATCCCTTTTGCACATAGTCTCATTCAGCCAGGTCTCCCCCCTCCTATATCTATGCATTTCATTTTTCCGCCCTAAGTGCAGTACCTCACATTTCTCCATATTAAATTTCATTTTGTTAGCTTTGGCCCAGCTCTCCAGTCTATCCAGGTCATTTTGAATTTTGATCCTGTCCTCCAACGTATTAGCTACTCCTAATTTGGTGACATCTGAAAATTTGATAAGTATGCCCCTAATTCCCTCATCCAAATCATTGATAAAGATGTTGAATAGCACTGGGCCCAGGACAGAACCCTGTGGCACCCCACTGGTCACATTTTTCCAAGAGGAAGAGGAGCCACTGCTGAGCACCCTTTGGGTTCAGCCAGTCAACCAATCACAAATCCATTTAACATTAACAAGCTGGGATGACCAGCTTGTAGAGGTGTGAAAGCTCTCTGACACTTCAGAGATGAGAGAATATAAATCTCTGTGCTATGAAGTGCAAAGTGAACTGTTGGGAGACTGTGAGGGATGTTTGGAACTGATGGAGAAGTGCTGCCTGCCTCGCTGACCCTAGGGAAGCTTTGCTGTATGCTCTACAACAAGGTCCAGGCCCCCATCTTACCACGAGCATCCAAAGACCCTAAACACCAACACTTTCATGAATAGAAAAGGAATGTCTTACTTGGGAGATTATTAGACATGGTGGAACATGGCAAAACAACAACAACAACAAAACAACATTTCAAACCACACCAGAAGAATGGGAAGAGAACAGGAAGGGTGACATTATCAGATGCCAAATCCTTTTCCTGTCCGGGGGGTGTAGAACTGCCTCGGATGAGGCTTCCCTTTCTTATTGATGGGGATAAGCCATAAATAAAAGGGGATGCCTTACTCACGGCTGCACTATGCCCCCGGGACACTGGAGGACAACGTAATCTGATAATCTTGGCTGTTCCTAGTCTCATCGCAATCTTCTGACACCATATTTGCCATGTCTGATAATCTCCTTAGTTACATTAGAGTTTATGTTTTCTTTCTTACCATGGCTGAATATGATTTAAGACTGTTTTTGTAACTTTGTAACTACACATAAGTAATGCCTGAAGGAAGGTGTCTCCTGTATGTGTTACATTTGCTAATGTGAGATTTACTTGCTTAGTATAAAAGCTTTCATTTTTTTAAAAAATCCCCTTCCTTTCCACTCCATCTCTCCATGTGCCTTCACTTGGTGTGTGCATGAATGTGTGCCTAGCAGCCCTCATCTCCTGTGGGAAGAAAAGGGGGAGTCTCTGCAAAGCCAGAGGTGGAAAAAGGACAAAGTATCTCCTCTCCTGCCCCACTCCTGTCCCTGTACTGTTTGGTTTTTTTTTAAAAAAAAAAAAATTCAGACCTACCTTAATCGCAGAATAAAAATTGCTCCCCTCCCCTCCGGCAGCCCAGGAGTGAATGCAGCTCTCACAGAATTCACTTCCTGGAAAAGAAATCCTGGCCATTCTTGTGAGAGGACAATTGCACGGGAAAGTCAAAAAGAAAAAGAAAAGGTAAGAAGTGACAGCAAGCACAAAAACACACTAAAAAAAGTAACCCAGGGAGGGTTTTAAAAAAGTGTGTCGCTTACCTCCTTGTCCTGATTGCCCCTGGAAGTGTTCAGAATGGACCTCCCAGTGATGCTGGCATCGCGCCAGCATCACGGGGCACCTTTTTGCTCACCCATCATTCCATGACAGAAATAGAATGACGGGTCAATTCACAGCTTAGCCTGTGAATAAATAGGAGCATCAGGGGAACGCAGGGGGCACTGGAGCATAATGACACAGGGACAATGTCATCTGAAAGGGAAGCCCTTTCACGAACTCCTGTTGTCCCTGTGATGGATTAATTTAGTCATCTGATATTCTCCTAAATCACTGAATTTTGGGGAGCTATTTTGTGGTGGCAACTAGTAAAGAACAGGAAATGCGGAAAAAACCTTTAACAGCATATTACATTAAAATATATCTGTTTTTCAAAACCAGAGGTGGATGTCAGGATGTTTCTAATTGGGGTTTTTGCTTTGTTTTAAGGCAGTCCATGGGCCTGTAGAGGGTCACAAGGGCTGAAAATTTTCCCCCAGCTGCCCATACTTGGTTTAGTTATTGTGATTTCCTCTGTAGCAGCTTCATTGCCTCCCATTTTCTGATCTGATTCAACAACCTGAAATTGTCATTGAACCAAAGGCTCCCAAAAAAGTAGCACACAATGTGCCTTTTTTTGCTTTCCATTTATTTCTGACATAGTTCTAATTATTTCAAACATCTCCCAAAAGTTGTCACCCATCTACACCAGTTCCATTATGATTTCTTTTCTGACAAGCTTGAGTTATTCAGCTTCCAATCTCTTTAGTAACAGGCCTTTTATTTTCATCGCCTGTGTGATTCTCTTTTGAGCTTCAGCTGGGCAGAATGTTACACTAAAAAGAGAAGCTCAACAACAACATCTATTATAGCAGTCAAGGGGACTGTTAGAACGTAAAAAGTACTAAGAGGAGTGAAGCTCTTATTGCTTTATCTCCTGAAAATGTTAGTGCTTCTACATGGAAATATAATCAATGGCCAGACAGTGAAATTCATGGTGGTCAGGGATTTGAACTCAGGTCATCTGTACCAAAGTCTAACATTGAATTCATGTAACTCACCTAACTTTTCAATGGGCATCATATAAACTAATAGCAAATTCAATCTCTAGGGGTCAATTTTTAAGCAGCCAAAACAGAACCATCAATGCTGAAGATGTGTCAACACACTTGAAAGAAGCCCATAATTTGCAGGGGTTACCAAACAGCCCAATGAATATTAAGAATGATCAGTTGCTGAGGAGTGCTAGGTAAGTACTGGGGAGGGGAGGCAATTGAAATGGAACATAGTATTCTGGAAGAGGGCATTAGTGGCTTTTCAGCAGCTCTGAACAGAGGCATGCTACATGGCAACAACTTTGCTGCAGCCACACTGTAGAAATAATGCAGTTTGACACTACTTTAACTATCATGACTCTATCCTATGGGATCCTGGGATTCATAGTTTATTGTGGCACCTGAAGTGCTCTGATACAGAAGGCTAAATAGCTCACAAATCTATAAATCTCAGGATTCCATAGCATTGAACCATGGCAACTAAAGCAGTGTCAAACTACATTATTTCTGCAGTGTGGCAGCAGCCCTTGTTACAAGTCCTACATCTAGATACTTTATAATAACAGAGTAAAACAGAGAATAATACCCTTGCACTATGGAATAATTATCTGTTTTATGAGTTATTTAAATTTGCTTCACATCAAAGATAAATCTGCATGCACCTTTACATTCTAGGATGAAAACTGGTAGTATTCCAATGAGGTGTGTTTGGTACACAGTTGTTTTTAGTATTTTGTTGTTGTTGCTCTACTTCTAGAATTTTTAACATCAAGGAAAATCACAGTTTTTCCTGTTGCCAAAGCCTGTCTCCTGAACAGGAGAGCACTGTGTACTTCAAATGATGCACTGGAAGAAGGCCTGCACAACTTGTAGTCCATCACAGCCTGAAATCCAGGGGAAAGGTGATTGGAGGCACAATAAAACTCCCTCATGTTGTTGTCTGCCAGAGACTTCAGAACAAGAGACAGGCTGGGGTAAGTACCTGGCAGATCACAATACAGAGCTGGTGAGCTATATTTGGATTGGCAGGACAAATTGTACAACCTGACTGAACAACTCCATGTGTTTGTGTGTTCCTTCCTGTTGGCCTATTTATATCTGTTGCATGACAATGGTGATGTATACATTTACTACTGACTGAGCTATATCATCAAAAATAGCTTTGTTCAGCTGCTGCTCTGTGGATGTAGTCCAAGTCTGTGGAACCAGTAGTCAAGATTGTTGTGTGGGAAAGTCTTAGAAGTTACACAGTGTGAGTGAAAAAGAGGTGGTTAACCATATTTTAAAGGATACTCAAGCCTCTAGAAGCCTTCAGGAAGTAGGACTCTCTTTTTTAATGAAAATATGCAAACACACACACACCTTTATATGTAAAAATGTGATTATTTTTTACCATCACCATCAGGAGAGGTCACAACCCCCACAGGTTTTGGGAAAGGAGAACAAAGTAGATTATGGCTCATGGCACGACTCAGTATAAAACATTAATAACCACCAGGTTGGGGGGGGGCACCACCTGCGTGACTCTTCAAGCCTGGGAAAGCTTTTTAAAAGCAGTTGGCCCCATGTTATAACCTAGACATGTTTGTACTATTGTTTTGTTCACATACTGTTCAACACTGCATCATGGCCAGTTGGTTTACAATTAAGGCATTAATGTAAAATGTATGATTGTGTTGCATAAAAAGATCAGAGAACTTGTTACCCTAAGAGATAGGGGGTGCTTTACAGCCCCACCCATAATGCCAAAATCTCCTTTAATGTGTGGAGGAATAATTAGCTTGAAAGGAGGCCTGTGAGAGGAGGGTAACTTCAAGGACCTTTTCACCTATGTATACCAGTACTAACTGTAGAAGGTATTCCTTTAAAGTTAAATAAAGTATTTTATTGGAATAACACAAAGTAAATGAACATACATAGCACACATCCTTAAGAACCATGCAAGGCTATAGCATAGTGAAACAAAAAGGTTGGATAGAGGGAAAGAGAGGTCTAGGAATATAGTGTGATAGTTACCAGTCTTGAAGATGAGAGTTCTGTGTAGCAAAGATACTCAGACAGGTGTTTAAAGGTGGCACAGTAGGTTCTGATCTGGGGCATGCCAAGAAAGAGAGTGGCTGTTTTCATTCACTGTGGCACACTTTACTATTGTTATGGGTCTAATATTTACACCCTGTTCCGTGCTTTGGAGGGGTGAATTTGGTAATAACAAAGCTTGGATGACTCTCCCACAGAAGAGACAAAGAAAACTGAAACTCAACGTATTGCTTTAATTGCTGAGAGATAGACCATTGATGGTTTTGTGATAACCTCGTAAGGTTGTACTGGAGAGAGTATGAGAGATGTCTGTAGGTTACAGGTTAAGGAATGATCACTTAATTACTTGATTGAATTATTGCTCAGAACACCCAAGATTGTAAGAAATATAGTAATAATAATAATAATAATAATAATAATAATAATTTGCATCCCGCCCCTCTACAAAATGCAATCGGGGTGGCTTACAGCATTAAAATATACATACAAACCCCTCCATCCCACCAACCCCTTAAAATATAATTAAACATTTAAAACATACTTAATAATTACTAAAAATACTAAAAACAACACAATAAAAAGCTGGATGGGATTGGACTAATAAGATTTTTTCTTTTTGACGGCCGGGTATCTATTCAGGAAAGGCCTGCCAGAAGAGATCTGTCTTAAGAGCTTTTTAAAAGCTATTTAAGGTGGTAATTGTCACGGTCAGCCAGGACTCTGAGAACTCAGAAGGCGAGGAGGCTGAGCCAGTAGCAGAAGAGCTAGCTGAGTCTGAGTCTAGCCCTGAAGAACCCAGAACTCAGCAGCCTAGCCCTCCCCCAGCACAGGGTCCAAGCCTGGGAGACATAGTAGAGCAAGAGCAAGCGGTAGAAGAGCAGGTACCTACCTTTAGCCAAAGGAGAACAGAGAGGGCCTGGCTGCGTCGTTCCCGGAGATTAAGAGAGAGAAGCTCATCAATCACCCCGCAGCTGGGAGTGGGAGCTGGGCCAACATAAGCAGCTGAGGGACGCTGAGTTCCTTGTTTCAGGTAGTCTGCGTTTCCTGGAGGAAGCCTCTGCCTGTGACTCTCCTGCTTCTTGGAACCTTGCTATCTTGAGACTTTGGATATCTTGAGCTTGGACTGCCTTCATTGACCCACCTGCCGGAATCCTTTTGACCTCGGACTGCCTCTTCGTTCCTCTCTCTCTCTCTCTCTCTCTCTCTCTCTCTCTGTACTTCTGACCCTATAGGACTGCTACTGACAACACCAGGTACTGTGCTTTTCAACTGAGTTGTTGCTGAGCCGGGCGATCTTATCAGCTATTTAAGTTGGCTTCTCGACAGAAATGTGATGGATCTCATTTGGCAGGCTATTCCATAATATGGGAGCAATAGCCAAAAAGGTCCTCTGGGAGGTTGACGAGAGCCTAGTTTTTAGGGGTTGCAGCAGATTCCTCCCAGAGGACCCCCAAAGTATCCAATAGAAAGAATTAGCACATACCACTCAAATGACTGCATTGTTAGCATAAACTAATTACGGGAGCTTCTTGCTCAATCCTAATATGGGTTTTTTCATCATTATATTTCCAGACACATATCAGGTCATTGTGACCTCCAACAGACCTCTGGTCTGCCTAAGCCAACCTGACTCCCCGAAGTATCCAATATTTCCAATTATGAGATACCATGGGGAGGGATAGTAGGGCATACTAACAAACTGAAGCCTGGACCAGTGGTGAAGATTTTTTAATGATTTCAAGGGTATTCAGGGAATGAAGTACATTCCACAGGGAAAATTTCATAATGTTAAATTAGAATTAGAAAATAATAAATATAATTTCTTATTCATTTGTTTAACAAGGAAGTGAAGTAATGCCCAGTTTATATTCTGGCTGTTCCCTAGTCTTATGGTGTTTCTGACAAAAGAGCCAGATCAAACTTTTATTTGCTTTAGAATTTGTTCTCAGCTCAAACTTCAGGAGATTGTTCCCTTCAAGTTTACAACTCCGAGAAACTTTATAATTGAAGTGATCAGTAAAAAAAAGTCATGGGGGTTTGTTGTCACATATATTGCAGACAGACTACTCCAAAAGCTAATTACTTTAAAGAGTGTATATTTATGTGCAGATGTGAAAACTTTAATGAAGTGAAATTTACAACCGGCCAGTAGCCAAGGTGTTGTAAAATTTGCCTTACAATAAGAAACACATGGAAAGATGTCAGGCTTTGTTTTCCAATTTACTGTCATCAGCTTGTATGGAACAGACCAACGGCCCTCCAGCTGCCTTTCTAAAATTAATGTTGGTTTAAGGAAGATCGATGATTCCTCAGCCATCAGCATATCTTTTCATTATTATTTCCATCTTGCTGGTTTATTTGTCAAAGGGAAGAGACAGCATGCATTTGAATTGTCTAGGTGCATCAATAAACCACAGAGCCAGTGAGAAAACTGGAGTGGGAATTACTAAAAAGGGCTGATTTGTTTCTTCTGACTTTTATGGGACTCTTTGTTGCCCCCCCCCTCTCTGTGTGTGCGTGCACGTGTGCCTGTCAACTTATGGCGGCCCCATCAATTTCATAGGGTTTTCTTAGGCAAGGAATACTCAAAGATGATTTTGCCAGTTCTGTCCTCAGAAATATTAGCTTACAGCACACAACAACATAATTCAAAGTACCATTAATGTCTTCATTCAATATTCCTCCTTAGGGTATCATTTCTGACCAATTCAACTCTCTACCCCCAGGTTGGCTGACACTGACTCTGTTACCACAAAGTTGGGTTGCACTCCCTTTCTCTCTCATTTATCACAAACACTGAATATAAAATGGTTCCAGAAAGCAAGCAATTTAAACCTTTCAGTGGGATTAACTAGCTATTTTTGTGGCCTTGACAATCTCCATTAATGAGACGAATAAGAGAAACTGTACCATAAAGATCTACTGGACTTTCTATGGTCATTAATACAGATGATTATTAAGGTGTTGAAATTATGGAAGTCCAGGTACTGTTTTCAGAACTGCTCCTGAATGGTTTCCCCCATCCCTAGAATGCAGATCCCAGAGATAGGTGACGGCCATTAGAAAGCATTGGTGCTTCTGTAACAATGGGCTCTCCCATTATCTGGGCAACACAGCCAAGCAGGTAAACAATGGGTTAAGGATGTACCAGGTTAAGTTACAGTTTGGGGGGGGGTCAGCTAGTCAGGAGCTGACCAATGAGATGACCACCTGGAAGGAGCTTCAAAAGGCTTTTGTAAAAATGTGATAAATACTGCCTGGGGCCATGAGGTAGAGAGAAGTACAAAGAGAGACCTTTACCAGGGGGACTCTTGTCCCTGCTAATGGGGGAGCTTGATAGAGGCTGGGCTAAAATGCCTAGACTCCCAACCCCAATGAACATCCAGCAAACTCATGGACTGCAGTCCTCATGAGTAGATTAGAGAATTGTTTAGCTTAATCACATCAGGGTTTATGTTTATTTTATAAACTTGGTTGGAATAACTAGACTTACCTGTAACTTTGTAACTCCAAAGTCTGCCTGAAAGGAAGGTGCCTTTCATAAAAGTGTTATCATCATTACGCTATGAAGCCTGCTTCGAATAAACTTCCTTTAAAAATCTCCTTTCTCAGCACTCTATCTTCACATGCCTTGCTTGGCTCTCTTCCCATAGGGGTGGCAGGCAGGTGAATCTGCAGAGTCAGAGTGGAAAGTACAAGTTGAACCCTGTAACTTCCCAATGGGTTATGTTGAAGGGGGAAATTGAAGTCAATGGGTGGTGGCAGCAGATTCTAGATTAACTCTGGAGTTCTCAGTGAGTGTGTGCATGCACAGAGGAGACCTCCAGATTCATGCTGCAGGCTGATTGAAAGGGATAAATCTCCTGGTTATTAAGGAAGGGTGTTACTTGATTAAGAAGCAAAGACTACAGAGTGTAACAGGGAGATAAACTTTATTACATGAATTCCATTTGGAAATCGGAAGATAAGCTAGGAATGTTACTTCTATATTGCTTTGAAAAAAGAGAAGGTGGGACATAGGACTTTATCAGACGCACTAAATACGGCATCATAACGACACCACATAAACATGAAAGGGCGTGTGTACCACATGACATTGCCCTTTTGCATTTATGTCCCTGCCAAAACCCATACTTTTTAATTGATGGCTGAAGCCATCAATACATCAGCCATGATGTTTTAGTGCCGTTATTGCCAGCATTTGAAACCTCGTGCCATTGTTAATGCAGTGAAAATGGCCGGTCCGGCACAAACACTTCTGGGTGAGATCGTGACATGCAGGTAAGTGACACACTTTTTATGACCCTCCCAGGTTACTTGGGACTTTTAAACTGTGTATATGTGCTTTGTGTAACTTTTCCTATGTTTATTTTGTTTTGTTATTTGAATTTCCCACGCGGTGAAGTCTCATGAGAATCTGCAGGATTTTGAATAAGGAAGTGAATGGAGCTCTGTTCACTTCCTCTTTCATTGCTTGGGAAGCGTTTGCAGGGAGTAGAGGTAAGTGTGGTGGGGAGTGTTCTTTTGCTGCCATAAAAATTGAGTTTTTATGCCAGGAAAAAAGTTTTAAGGTGCTCATCTGATAAAGCCCTTAGCAGGAAGGAAATGAAGTCTTCCCCGAGAATATCAGTCTAGGAAGAAAAGGAGATGAAGCAAGATAAAGATAGGAATACACAGGCAAACCCCTCTGTCTTCATCACTAATGTCCCCTATAGACTGTTGTTCCACTTTGCTCACAATAAGATAGAAATGGGAAAGCACCAATATTGATTGTATCAGACTCCAAATCATTGCCTTGCTACAGTGCCCTCCAGCAGTCTCTCATAAAGACTGTGGAAGAGGAAGAAGGACATGGAATCCTGCAGTACCCCCATAAGGAGCATCCTATGGGAGAAGGCATGCAATTTCAACCTCCTCACCCCCAACCTGATATTGCTTAGGGGTTCCTGTAGAGCTTCATTTTGTTTTCTCTCTTGTACAACATTTATATGATACAGATATAGCCAGAAAAGTTTCTGTGCCACGATGACACTCCCCCCCCTCTAAATTTCTCCCTATCTCGATCTTTCTATTTGTTAACCCAAGGCATGAAATATCGATGCTTTCCCAGTATCCAGTATGGGTGGGAAGGAGATCTCAGTGAGCAGACTGAACATGGAGAAAGGTGAGATTAAAGCCATGATAAACAGTGGACACTGCAAATTGGGACAGGAAATTTCTGATGAATGCTCTGGCTTTGACCATATGCTTGGATTTTTGAGCTAGCATGGCTAGCTAAGAATGCTTTCAGACTTAACGCTCATGATCCATACTTGCAAGTCTAAGATCAGACTGCTGGATGCAACCAACATTGGACTGCCCTAGATGATAGTTTGGAATCTTCAGTGTGTAAAAGTGAAGAAAATATAGAGACAAAGTAAACAATTTCTTTTTCATGTTTAGTAATTCTCACACTACATTTTTAGTTTTCAGTATACATCTAAAATTACAAGTGTAAATGGGGTGAATGCATGTTTTCAAACATGAATATTGAAGACAACGGCATCTATATACGTTACTGTACTGATGGTAGCTTGTTTAACTTAAGCCGGCTCACACTAAGACTCTGAACTATCTAGTCTGAGAGCTGCTCTTCACCGATGATGCTGCCCTTGTGGCCCACACAGAAGCAGCTCTGCAGTGCCTAACATCCTGCTTTGCAACAGCTGCAGAGCTGTTTGGGCTGGAAGTCAACCTGAAGAAAACAGAAGTTCTTTACCAGCCTGCACCACAGGACGAACACCACCATCCCCACATTGCCGTCGGCAAATCTGTGCTCAAGTCCATTCAGCAGTTCACCTACCTGGGAAGCATCATCTCCTCAGATGCCAAGATTGACAAAGAGATCGATCAGAGATTAGCAAAGGCATATAGCGCATATGGAAGACTTCACAAAAGAGTCTGGAGTAATAAACACCTGAGGCAAAGCACAAAAATCAGTGTGTATAGAGCCATTGTACTGTCTATCCTCCTTTATGGATCTGAAACATGGGTCACCTATCACCACCACCTACAACTCCTCGAGCGCTTTCATCAGTGCTGTCTACACACAATCCTAAATATACACTGGACTGACTATGTGACAAATGTTGCTGTCCTTGAGCAAGCAGGGATCACCAGTATTGAGGCCATGATATTGAGAACAAAGCTGTGCTGGGCAGGGCACGTTTCTAGGATGAAGGACCATTGCCTCCCCAAAATACTACTCTACGGTGAACTCGCCACGGGTCAGCGCAAGAGGGGCGCTCCAAAAAAGCAATACAAAGACTCCCTGAAACAACATCTCAGGCTCTGCCAAATTGACCACCAACAGTGGTCCGCCCTGGCCTCACATCGGGAGGCATGGAGACGCACTATCCACAATGCTGCAGCCTTATTTGAGAACTCACACCGAACAAGTCTTGAAGAGAAACGACAACGCAGAAAGAATCACAACCCAAAAACATCACCCAAGGAGACCTTCTGCTGTGCTTTTTGTAACTGGACTTGTTTATCTCGGATTGGCCTTTTTAGTCATCAGCGCACTTGCAGAAAGCGCGGGATGTGTCCTTCCTGAATCTTCGTTTGCGATGAAAAGCCAGAGAGAGAGAGAGAGAGAGAAACTGCCATTCCACCAAGGGTTACAGCAGAGCTGCATTGTGATTGGTTGATGATGCAGGGGTGGGCTTAAAAGAGGGGCAGGGAGGGAGGGAAGGACAGTAGCGATTAGAGGAAACTTTGAAAAATCGTCTCTGCTATTTTGCAAGCCAGTTTGCAAGCAAAAAGGATTCCCAACAATTTTCATTCAGGGAGCATTCCTTCTCATCCTCTCTGCTGTTTTGAAAGAATGTAAAAGCTCAGTTCCTCAGCTGTGATCCTGTGCATGCGGGAGGGAGAGAAACCATTTCACGAAGGGCTGTAGCAGAGCTCTCTCTCTCTCTCTCTCTCTCTCTCTCTCTCTCTCTCTCTCTCTCTCTCTCTCCGGCTTTCCTCTATTTGGCAGAAAATGCTGTTTTAAGCAAGGAGGAAAACCTTCCGTTTGATTTGTGGGAAGGGAGTGGGGGGGGACTGCCTCTAAAAGCTGTTAAGCACCGAGTTCGGGCCAGGGCAGACATTCCTATGGCATTCCTTTCCCTCTCCAATGCTTGGCCATGCCCCCAGCACTTTTGGCTGTGTGAACCTCAAAGCGGAAAAAATAAAAGAGCCACAAAATATAGCTGTGTAAACATATACCGTGTAAACTACCCACCACTGATGTGGGAAAGCGCTAAAGCGCAACTTAATGCAATATAACCTGCCGTGTAAACCAGCCCCAGCTTTCACCGTCACACCCATGCTTTGTGAGGTGGTGTCTCACATGGATTCTGTAATCTCTGGAAGGCATTTCCATGCCTGGAATGAGACTTGGAGTCAACTTTCTTCCCTGAGCACAGCTGTACTTCCATCAATGAGTGTTTCTTCTGCTCATAGAGAGAAAAGTTAGAATCCAAGATCCTGTTTTAAGCAAAACTGCTCTGAGTGTAGGAAAAATAGCATGCAAATGTTATGAAAATTAAGTAGATTTATCTAGCTGTCCATCTTATCCTTGGAGCCTCAGGAAGATTAGTCATGTGCAGAATATGTATCTTGGTTCTTGGGAAGGAAATGTATGGCTAGATAAGGATAAGGAACGTAAGACTGTATTCTTCATTACCAGTGTGCCAAAGTTTTAAGATCTTCAGGGGAAAGCCCTTCTCTTAGTTCCACCACCTTCAGAAGCTTATCTGATGGATATGTAAGAAAAGGCTTCCTCAGAGGCCTTTTAGAGGCTTTGGAATTCCCTGCCAAGAGAGGCTATTTGAGCCTCTTTGCTGTCATTCTGCCAGCCAGAAAATACAATTTTTGTTGGCATCAAACCGAGTTTTAATTTGAATCTGGCTGTTTCTTTTTTCTAACTGTTTTAAATCTGTACTTGAAGTTGTTTTCTGTTTTAGTTGCATTTACTTTTTATTTTTAAACAATTAGTCTCATGAAGTGACATTTTTAGACAGAACAGGGTGGGGTGGGGAAGTAAAAATTAAAAGAATTGAGATGAACTTGCATGTCCCACTACTGTGTGTACCTGTGTGTGAACTTGATCAGGTGGTGGGAGATTTCTTGAACTCTCTGCCCACAATCTGTGAAAACAGTTCCACCTACAAAAAATTCAGAGATAGTGTGTGCTGCTATACTTATTTAAATATACAATAAAAATAATTTGCAATAATTCATGGAAAAATACATGTGCCTCCCTCATGAACAAATTCAGTCCAGGAACAGAATGTTGATTATAGCTGAAAATGGCAAGCAAACAAACCTCTTTTAACTTTTGCCTCTGTTACATATTCAATTTACAAGATTGCCCCAGTGTGTGCAAACACCAATTTTTAATTGAAAACAGGAGAGACAGTGCCTCTGGATTCATTTTTTAAAAATCTAAATAATTAGGACTGCATTTAGATTAGGCCTGGTACAGAGCAAATTTATAAGTGTTTATGCAGAATCATAGAACCATAGAGTTCGAAGGGGCCTCATGGGCCATCAAGTCCAAGTGCAGGATCTCAAGACAGAGCTTCCCCAGTAGGTAGCTGTCCAGCCTCTTTTTGAAGACATCCAGAGAAGGAGACCCCACCACCTCTCTAGAGAATTGGTCCCATTACTGAACCAGTCTCAATGTCAAGAACTTCCTTCTAATGTTCCATCAAAATTTACCCTCCTATAACTTAAAACCATTAGACCTATCCTTACCCTCTGAGGCAGTTCAGAAATTCCTCTTTGTGGCAGCCCTTGAGATATGCAAAGAGTGCAATCATGTCACCCCCTAAGTCTTTTCTTCACCAAGCTGAACATGTCCAGCTCTTTCAACTTTTCCTCATAGGTTTTGTTCCCCATACCTCTTATAATCCTTGTTGCCATTCTGTGAGCCTGTTCGAACTTGTCTAGATGCTTCTTAAAGGACTTTACAGCATAATTATATGCACATCTACTCAAAACTAAATCTGATTGAATTTTGTTAGACTTACTGCTAGCTGAGTGTATCTAGGGAGATTTTCAGACAACCTATTTGTTCCATTGCGGACACGGCACAGAGTCTCTGAAAGATTTCTCTTTCAGATGTTCACCTCTTCTGTGCTCCCAATGTGACCATTCTGTTTTCTCTCCATGATATTTCAATCACTGGGAGAAGTCGTTAATGACTACCCTGTTCCGTTCCTGTAATGGAATCAGGGTGGCCCGAAAGGTGTCCCGTTCCTCTCCTGCAATGAGGGGAGGTCCATTCTGGACACTTTGTGCCAGGAATGGGACATCCAGGTAAGTGGCACCCTTCCCCCCATCTCTCCAGGATACTTGTATTTTTCTTAATTTATTTTTCTATTTTCTTTCTTGATTTGACAGCTGGGGGGGTATTTTGAATTTCCGTCAAGGAAATGAGGGAAGGCCGGCAAGGAGTGCAGGAGCCCGTTCCTGCAGTGGAATGGAAGTAAGTGTGCAAACATTTACCTCCATTCCGTTGCAGGAACGGAAGAGGGGCTTGCGGGACAGAAACGGGGCTTTTGGCCCCAGTCTGAAAATCTCCTAGGTCTGCAGATTAGGTAACCCAAGTGGTCATCAAGAAAGTATTTGTCTCCCTGCCCTATCCCAGTGTAAGTAACATATAAAGAACAGAAAGAATAGCTAAGAGACCCAATTATTTCATATGTGAGAAAGAGCAAGAGCAAGTAAATCACTGAGTGGCATTGTGGTCTCCTGCTCAAAGTGACTGTAAAACATTTGGGGAATTTCATAGGGTTTTTTTGGGTTTATTTTTATTTTGCTAAGAACCAGTGAAATAATTCTTAAACACTTCTCATCTGAGCAATTTTGAGCATGTAGTGAAAATGCTGGAGGGGGCCAATATCTTCTAAATAAAAGCTTCCATGGGAGCGAAACAGCAGCAACTTTTCTGTGCAAGACTTTCCTTTCTGCTTTCTGGTAGGTTGTAAAATACTGAAATCATTAGCTAAGACAACAGCAAAAAAGGACAAAACATTATAAAAATAAATTCAGTTACAACATGGAGCTTAGCTACAGAAAGAAGCATTCAGGAATTGCATTACACTGGAAATGGAAATCAAATTCCGTACATAAATCCTCATGTTGGTTGCTGTGTTGTTAAAAAAAAAAAAAGGTAATCTTGTGAAACACAAAAACATTTGAAGTTATAAAATAAACTCAGAGGATTAGATCCTAACTTTTTATACTCTAAGCAAAAGCAATATCTCTGATTCTTACTAACTGCCCTGGGTCCTAAGCTTCTAGAGCTTCTGTTCCCAGACGGAAAGTTTTGCTTACAGAAGGAGTCTTTCCACTCATGGAAAGATGACTTTTATGATTAAAATGTTCCTTCCTTTAACAGAAGCTCCAACACAATCAATGTAGGATCCAACACACTGATAAAACTGGGTCTGGAGAGCTTGTGGCCATGGGCAGCTTTTGGTCTGAGAAGAGTTGATGTTTTCCCCACCATTTACGGGTTGATGTGTGCTGACCCTAGGCTGCTTTTGCTTGTGGCATGTTCCTAGGAAGTATCTGAGAAGAGCGAGTGGTTTGGTTTCTGACCTACAAGGCTCATCTTACTGGTTAAATTGTTAACTAGGGCAGAATTTTCCAGAAAAGATTAGGGAGATTATCAGACGTAGCAAATATCATGTGATAACGATGACACAATGCTGCGAGGGGGCTTCTCTATTGCACAATGTTGTCTCCTCACACTCTCCAAGCATTCTCCTGTGAAAAAGGCATTCTTTTTAATTAATGGACCAAGCCATCAATTGATTGCTGATGGCATTTTTTCCATGGTATTGCCAGTATCTGAAACTGAGTCCCATTATGCTCTTGTGAGTACAGCATCAATGGACGGTCCCCACCAGAACACTTCTGGGTGAGAATGAGAAAACTAGATATGGGACACTCTTTTAATGAACCTCCCCATTTTGCTGGCAATTTTTAAAGTGTGTTTCAGTGCTTGTGTGTTTGTCTTCTTTGTTAATTTTGGTGTTCTTACACTTTTAAGTGTGCTTGCATCTTCTCACGAGAACTGCCGAGATCACGTGCCCTGGTGAATGTGGATGTAAACAGTACTAGTGGCCATGCCCTGATAGTGCTGGGGATGGTCTTTCTTATTATTACAACATGTGATAAAAGGGTTACTATGCCACAACACTTATGCTTTTAAATACAGTGGGCCGCAAAGATTTTTAGACACCCATCTGATAATCTCCTAGGCCTAAAATATTCTATTTTAATGCAAAGCAGATTGGTCTAAATAGTCCACCGGGTGCTTCTCAGTACTATGATTCATTTGGAAGGTTTGGAAAATGTGTTGTTGGACTGCAGTTCCCATCAGCCCTGGTCAAAATACTAATGTTAAGGGATAATGGGAGTTGTAGTCCAACAACATTTTGGAAGGCCTTGTGTTCTTCATTCCTGTTCTCTGGAGTGGTTCAGAAACTCACCTGGCCAAACAGCCTCTATATGGTACAGGAATACATGAATGCTACAGCTAGTATATATGTACAGTATGTACTGCTATGAGTCCCAAAATAGGGCAATGGTGCAGAGAATAGAGAAGCAAATTTTATGTCTTTCTTGTATGCTATAATGATTTACAGATGGAGATAGGTTTTTTTTGGGGATGGAATAGGAAATGTTGTGGAAAGAATCTGTTGATAATTAGCATCATGAAGGGAGCCACACACCAAACTATTCCATAACAGCATATTAAAAGCCTTTTAGCAAGTTAAAAGTCTATTTAAGTTATTCTGTACAGCCACCTACACTACAGTTCTGTAGAATATGGGATCCTACTAGAACAGTTATGATTCCAGGGATTGTTAGAAGGAGAAGGATGAAGGAAAAGGAGAGGAAGAGGAGGGGGAAGAGGTGGTAGTGGTAGTAGTAATAATAGAGATGTTAACCTCAGTATATCCTTATGCTACTTCAGTAAATGAGAGGACATTTGATTGCAAAGAACCTGTTCCCTACCTAAAAATGGAACAGTTGTGTTATTTTGGATGTGATGGTGATGTGAGAGAGGCATGAAACACAAATGATTTGTGCTTCTCGTTTCTAATGCCCAGTTCATGTTAACTATTATTGCCACAGTGAAATTGATCAGAGAAAGGTAACTGTGCCACCAAGATCCAAGGTCTGGAGAGTGATGGGTCTTCTTTCTCTCCCAGACATGAAAAGGCAGGCAGGTGGTACTAAGGAACCACAGCCAAGCAGTGGCTGGGGGGAGCAGAACAGTGCACTGGTGCTGTCTTGCCTTTGTGCTGCTGGGCAAGAAGGAACAGCCTTTTCCATGGCTTCACAATGGCAGCTGATCTTCCCCTGGCACTGACTGGCTACATGGAGTATGCCCTGGCACAAGGAAATACTAGATACCTCCTTGTGCACTGCACCAAACAATTGTTATGCCAGTGTGAGCAACCAAGAAGTTGCCAGATAAATGCTGCCATCCTCTTCAGTTGCATGAAACAAGACAACAATGTCTAAAGGGATGTTCAGATGCTACAGCTGCAATTTACTGGATGAGGTGACAAGATCTGTGTAGTCCACCTCTCAGGCCACTATCAGACCAAAACCAGGGAGGACAACTGTATAACTTTCAGAAAGGATGCCTGAATTTGCTTTTTCCTTCTTCCCTTCCCCTTTCCTTTTCTATTTATGTCATCCTTTCTATTGTAGGTCTATGGGTAGAGACTATGGATTCAGTAATATCTCAGCTGAAACGTTCTATTTGATAGAAGACATAGCTGCAATTGTGAGCCCTCAACTAGTGTAGACCCACTGAATTAATGGAATTTATACAAGTGTGTTGATTTACCAAACTCCTGTTCCTTTAACAGTTCTACTATAGTTGGAACTAACAATTGGTTTTAGGCCAAAATGTTTTATATAATTAAATTTACAATTTATTCTTAAATAATTAATATAACCCTTTATTTTTCATTTATTAAATTCTATATTATTATTAATGATTACTAATAAATAAATAAATAAATAAATCTAGAACATCTCATATGATAGTGCATGTGTAATCCATACAGGTTAATATGTCGGTTCTACAGTATCACTTCAACCCAGGAATAGAAATCCACATGTAGCACCTGTCTGAATGCAAATATAGAACCCTATCTTCAACCTGATGCTCCTCTGGTTCTCATCAAATCAGATGGGCTGAGATGCATCAATTGATTACTGCCACTGTCTATTACACACAACTGGGGCTGCACCAGAGTCAATGGGTCTCCTATGCCTTGTAAGCCATGTGCACCTCACTGGAGCAATGTGAAATGGCTTCTCATTTCCCCCAAGCAGAAAGGTCGCAGCCACATAGAAAGGACTCAAGACTAATCTAAAAGTAACAGCAATAAACTTCAGCTGCATTCACTTCTCCTGTCATATAAATCAAACCACAATGTCCAGAGATCATACAATTTCAGATATAAGGTAAAATAAAAGAGGTATTATTCAATTAGGTTTCAATCTACTTTGTGATATAATTTTTGAAATAGTTTAATCTGAAAAAGTCATAAACATAAAAGTAGCCACTGGGAAAGCATTTCCAGATGTCAGTGATTCATCACCAAGGAGTTCATTTACCTGAGAGAACCTCATTTCAGAGGAGACTTGTGGGTAGTATTTTATGACTGTGGTGACATCCTGGATTAATCACAGCAAGACTCAGTGCCATTGCTCTGAAATGTTTCCCACCCAGGAACAAACACATGGACAATAAGAGTGTGCAGGAACTCTCATTCAGAATTTTACAATGGAAACCTGGTGTCATTATTAAAAACAATTTGCACAAAATTAAAACAAAACAAAAATGCAGGGAGAAGAATGGAAACTGATTGGTTTAGAGCTGTAATTTGCTCATTATATTTTGCTATTTTCTGATACTTATTCTTCTGTTTTGTCTGTTTCTTTAACTTTTTAGATGTGTAATATATTGGAATATCACTGTGAAAACCCAAGACCTTCATGGACATATTTTTTTCTGTTTAACAACTAGTGGAGTGGGCAACTAGTGCTTTCCAGATGTTGCTAGACTGCAACTCCTATGAGCCCTTGGCTTTATGTGCAATGGTGAGGGATGATGGGAGCTGCACTCCACAGGCACTGATAGAGCCACACATACCTCATCCCTCCACTAGGATATGATTGACTTACTATCTAGAATTTGACTGAGGAAGCTTCTCAGTGATGTTCCCAGGAAATTTTGAAATTATGGCTCTTATTTGTTCTAGTGACTTAAACTCAGTTATTAGTCTGTACTAGAGTACACCCATTATATCAATGAAAATTGAGTAAGCCAACACATATGTCAGTTCCTTGATTCAATCAGTGTGTTTTTGCAGTTGCCTCTGGTGTGTCTTTTCATTACACATGGGGATCTCTGAGAGATGGAAGTAGCACCTTCCTTGCTGCAAGCATGAAATGAAGTACCACTCCTGAACCATTGGCTCCTTGCTCAAAATGACAAATCTTAAGATGTGTCACCTCTCCAGTGTGGGAAGGTGGAAGACTATGAAAATATCCCACTAGTTGTTGAATGCATGTCGTCAACTGCTGGTTGACCATGCCTGTTGTAGATATATAGGGCCATTTTAGAAAAGCAGCAGACACTCCTCACACCCTTCACAGAGGTTGGACGCCTTTAAGGGGACTGGGCAAATTCATGGCAGATAAAGCTATCGATCCTTCTAGATATAATGGGTGGTTATATATCCAGTATCAAATGCAGCTGGTTACCTGTTGCTGGGACCTTTGAGCCCAAAGGTACTATTCCACTTATATCATATGTGGAAGTTCCCTACAGGCATCTGGATGGCTTCTGTGGGAACATAATGTTTGAGGAGATATGCCTTTGGTATAATCCACCATGAATCTTTTCAAATATATATGTGAATAGTTATGATGCATATCTATTAGGAATATAAATCTTGGTAAACTTCATTCTTGTGACAAGAACAAATAATTCAACCATTTTGATACACACTGTAAGAAATCCTGGAAAACTGTGCAGTTTTCAAGGACTTTTCACAGTTTGCGATTTATTCTGTGAAAAATTTATGTTTTCAGGAAGAAGATTGCATTTTCAGAAATGTTCTCTGTGCAGAAAATCATGTTTCTGGACAGGAAACTTGCTTCTTGTCTAGAAAATAGCATTTATGTGTGGAAAGCATCATTTTCTTCATAAAACTCCCTATGTAAATTTTTTTTTTTAAAAAAATATTTTATGTTATTTTTAAAATCTTTTTTGAATAGAATGAGTCCTGAACAGCAAAGAATCTCTTCCGTCAAAGATTCTTCCCAACACCTGGAAAAGGTTTTTTTTTTAAAAAAAAATTATGAATGTTTATGAATATTCTAGGCTGCATTAATAGGAGTATAGTGTCTAGATCAAGGGAAGTAATAGTGCCACTCTATTCTGCTTTGGTCAGTCCTCACTTGAAATACTGTGTCGAGTTCTGGGCACCACAATTCAGGAAGGATATTGAGAAGCTGGAATGTGTCCAGAGGAGGGCAACCCAAATGGTGGGAGGTCTGGAAGCCATGCCCTATGAGGAACGGTTTAGGGAGCTGGGTATGCTTAATCTGGAGAAGAGAAGGGTAAGGGGTGACATGATAGCCGTATTTAAATATTTGAAGGTATGTCATACTGAGGATGGAGCAAGCTTGTTTTCTGCTCTTCCAGAGACTAGGGAGATTTTCAGACGCCTCTTGCCACGCAAGCAGCGTCTGGATCAGTAACAAGGCTGCTGTACGGCAAGGGGTCCATTTTGGACGACACCGTTTCTCTCTCGGCGTCGTCCGTGTCTGTTGCGACTAGCATTGGAGTTGGCCATGCTGTTTTTCACTCACGGAAGTTGTCCCCTTGCCACGCAGCAGCCTCGTTACTGCTTCGGAGGCTGCTTGCGCGGCAAGAAGCGTCTGAAAATCTCCTAGGACACAGAACAATGGGTTCAAACTACAGGAGAAGAGATTCCTCCTAAACATTAGGAAGAACTTCCTGACAGTAAGAGCTGTTCGGAAGTGGAATGCACTGCCTTGGAGTGTGGAGGAGTCTCCTTCTTTGGAGGTTTTTAAATAGAGGCTAGATGGCTATATGTCGGTAATGATTTGATTGTGTATTCCTGCATGGCAGGGGATTGGACTGGATGGCCCTTGTGGTCTCTTCCAACTCTGTGCTTCTATGATTCTATGAATATTCTTTCCACCCCTAATATCTATACTAGAATAATCTATAACTCTGGCAGAAATATTTCAAAATGTGTGAAATGTCTTAGTCTGCTGAAGTTAAAACAATAAAGGCTGGGATCCTCCATGCAGCTGTTGAGTGTAACACATTGCCTGCTTACTTCTTCTGCTGCACCACCACAACTGTTATCTTCAACACTTCACCACACTCCCATGACTGAATATTGGCTGGGGTAAGTCAGGGGCATAGGATAAAAGAAGGGTGTGGCATCCTACTGGATCTGAGTGCACTAGAGATCTGGGAGGATGACCTCTTTCCTCTTTTCCTGGCTATAGAAGTGCAGCCAAGTGGCTACCTGGGTGCCCCCTCACCATCTTTCCTTGGTCACCAATGTATCGTGTGGGGGCATGCAATGATACTGAAGAGGTTGTTTGTTTGGGGGTTGTTTGTTGTTGTGAAGTAAGTAATGACTACTTCCTTATACAACACACTTTAAAATCACATCTGCTTATGCAATACCAGCTTGAGCAGGAGTATGTCCCCAATAGGGCTCTGACCAGAAGATCCTGCAACCCCTTAAAGATTAACTGATATATTATAGTGTGAGCTTTCAGGGACCTTAGCCCACTTACATCTGATGAACTCCCCAAAAGCTCCCGCTATAATAAAAATGTTACTCTTTAAAGTGTCACAGGACATGTTTTTACAGGCATAAATAAACTCACATTATGGTCAAATTCAAATATATATGCTATGATTATCATGTTACCCTGAGAGATACCCTGATTATCATGTTACCCTGATGATTATCATGTTACCTTTAAAGTCCCACCCATGATGCCAAAATCTCCTTTAATATTTGGAGAAATTGTTAGCTCAAAAGGAGGCCTGCAAGAGGAGGATAACTTTAGGGATCTTTTCACGTACTCTGTGAATTATCAGTACTATCCGTAGAGAGCACTCAAGTTAAAGTGAAATAAAATATTTTATTGGAATAGCACAAAGTGAACTAATGTATACAACACAGATTCTTAAGAATGTTACAAGTCTAGAGTAGAGTAAGACAGAAAGATTAGATAGAGGTTGAGAGGCTCAGGAATATAGGGTGATAGTTACCAGTCTTGAAGAGGAGAGTTCTGTGCAGTGAAGGTACTCAGACAGGCATCCAAGGTTTTCATAGAAAGTTTTCATCTGGGGTGTGCCAAGGAAGAGAGTGGCTGGATTTGTCCACTCTGGCACACTTCAGTATTGATAGTGATCTAATATTTATACCCTATTCCATCCCTTTGAAAGGGAGTAATTTGGCAATAACAAAGCTTGGATGAGTCCCACAGAATAGACAAAGGAAACCGAAACTCAACTGATTGATTTCATTGCTGGATGATAGAAATTGATGGGTTTGCAACAACTTTGCAAGATTGTAGAGGAGAGGGTAAAGAAGAGATGTATGTAGGGTCTCCATTAAGGAATGGTCACTTAACTGCTTGATTGAATCATTGCTGAAATGCCCAGTGCTGGAAGAAAGGTTTATGCATACCTCTCTAATGACTGGGTTGTTAGCATAACATTTTGGGGGCTTCCTGCTCAATCCTTATGTGGGCTTTCTCACCATTATATTTCCAGACACATCTCAGGTCGTTGTGATCTCCAACTGACATCTGGTCTGCTTCAGCCAAACCTGACCCCAAAAATGTTCAATATTTCCAGTTATGAGCTAGCATGGGGAGGGGGGAGTAGGGCATACTAACAATAACTTGGCTGATAATGTACCCATCTAAACTCTCCTACCATTTAGTGATCTTCTCCTTAGCCTATTTTACTCCAGTTATCTTACACATTATCTTGCATGTGCACACATGTGCACGCACACACGCGCACGCACACACACACACACAGACTAAAGAGTGTAATCACCAAATTTCCTTTCTTCCTTAATTATAACCTTGTTCTATTGTTATATATATTCCTCCATTTTGTTGTCTGTATTTTTAACTTTATATTTTTAAAAAATGGAAGAAGAGACCTCCAGAATTAGAACATAGATTAGGGGAAGAAATAATTGTAATGTGTTTACTTGAATATGTGGAAAGAAGCTTGTTGATCTTAGCAAAATAAACATTTTTAAAAATTCCTAAGAAGAAAGGCAGAGAGTGTTATTTTGTTCTAGCAAGTATGGTATGGAAAAAATGCTGTCAAGAAGTAAGGGAGTCTGATGTGGCAAAGCAAAAAGGAAACACATGTTGACACAATAGTTTCTTAACAGCTGATTCTGAACCACAGAGTCAAGATTCAGCCTTTAAAAAGGTCTTAATATTCTGTAGACTAAGGCCTTGTCTGCACTGGACAAATGCCCCCATCTTGCCCCCATTCTAGAGTGCTGCATTTCAAATGATGCAGGGCATTTACTCCTACCTGTCCCTGGGCAATCCAAATGACTTCTGGAGCAGATGCGGGGCTGGAACAGGGACCCTTTATGCAATATAAGAAAAAAAAATCTACTCTGTTTCCACCAGATCAGGCCCCAGGTGTCCATGGAAGCCCATCCAGTGCACCGCTCCTCCCTGCTGCTACCAGGTCCCTGGCTCTTCCAGAAGCCAGGCAGGGGCCCTGCAGCTTGTGACCAAGGCTGGTCACATGCAGGCGGGGGCTCCAGTCACATGTTGGGACCCTGCTGGGTTCTGCATTAGCAATAAAATGGCAGCAGATGCAATAATGGGTCAGTGTCCTGTTTAGACTCTGGCCTGTTTTCTGTAGGTAACAGGGGTGGGAGATGGCTCACCTCCACTGCTAGGATATGCTGGTAGGGAACCAGCATATCCTGGCTAGTGTTGATAAGACATAAGATTGCTGATACACTTGCTAATACACTGTAGAAATAATGCAGCTTGACAGCACTTTAACTATAATAGTACCATCCTATGGAGCCCTGGGATTTATAGTTTGATGTGGCAACAGGGCTCTCTGACAGGAAAAGCTAAATATCTCACAAAACTACAAATCCCAGAATTCCATAGCATTGAGACAGGCAGTTAAAGTGGTGTCAAACTGCATTATTTCTGCAGTGTGTCAGCAGCCTTAGGAAGAGTAGTGGCCACATTTGTGGCTGTGGGAACCTTGAGAGCAGCATTCATGAGCAGACCAAGCACTCATAGTGGGCTGGGCCATGATGGGCATGACAACACAAGTACACCTTTCCATACACCCCCTCACAGACACCCCTCACACACATGAAGAGATAGACACACATTCTTTCTCTACCTTACACCAATATCCACAGACACAAAGCTTCTCTTCCTCACCTGAGTGAATGTGTACAGTATTGCACTCTCCTCTGTTTGGCTCATTTGTTATGTGGGTGGTTGGTGGGGCTGTTGCTCCATGACCCTACTACCAGCAGAGGTTAAGCACCTGTATGGATTCCATACAACCTGGATACACCATGGGAGCAGGGACTATAAAAGTCCTTCCCTCCAACTCACACCAATATCCACAGACACAAAGCTTCTCTTCCTCACCTGAGTGACCCCCATCTCTCATTATGCTGATTTTGCAGGTTAGTGGTGAGATCCTATGTATGTATGTATGTATGTATGTATGTATTTACTTATTTACAATGTTTCTATCCTGCCCGATATTATAATATCTCTGGGCAGCTAGAATTACTTCTATAGTCTTCTGTTTACCTAGATCAGGTAATTATATTCTATTGCACATACAAAAGTTCTATGTGCCTAGACAGTTTAATATCTCTATATGTGTCTATATAAGAATGTGCCTAGAGTATGTAATGTCTATGTGATATTAGGAACCACCAGTGACAAAGAGTGTGCATGTATATAAGCTAATTCTTTTGCTTAATAAATAGCTAGAGAGATTATAAAGCTGCCATTTATTCTCCGGGAACTGCAAAGCTTAGGGATTTCTTAAGGAGAGTGTTGATGTTAATCTGCCCTTTGGACATTACTGCTCTTTACAACCTTGGGAACTCAGGTCAGGGGATGACATTTCTTTGTAAAAGCTATTGGTTAAATAAGTGCAGCATCCATGTCATGAACTGGAAAGGCTGAACAAATTCAACCCACAACATTTAAGGGGGCAGAGAGAGTTTGGAGACTGTGCATGCACAAATACTTCAGGAACTGATCCTGATGCTGGTGACTTAAAGTAAATCTCAACATGTTTGCTTTAACCCATAGCAACTTGGTGTGTGTGTGGGGGAGGGGAATGAATGTACCTGAAGAGGGTCTGAAACTGTTCCAGAAGAAAACCTTCAAAGCGCAAAGACAAAACTAACATCCATATTCAAAGAAACATCATTAAGGTGTTTTTGTCTTAAAACACCCACAGTCTTCTTGGTCAGATTCTCCTGGACTGTAAATTCAGGAACAGGGAGACAGAGGCGGCTGAGGGCTTCCCTCTCAGATGTTTTGTGAATCTTGTCTGGATCTTACTTCAGAATTTAAAGGAGCTATTTTAGAGATGGGATTCAGCACATTGGATGGCTCCTTTACATTCTGGAATAAACCACAGAGTTTATCAACTACATCCCTGAAATAAAAGTCATTTCCCTTCTGGGTAGAGAGTGGAAAGAACAGAAACAATATGGGGCAAGGAAAGGAATAAGTGATGTTTTGGTGGTGTTTTGAACCCATGCACCCTGGGCTGCAACTAGTATTTATTCATTTCTTAAATGTATAGCTGGCCTTTCCCCTAAAAAGAGCACTCAAGGTAACTTACTACATGTCAAATCACCTAAAATAAACACATTGTACATAATGTTATAAACTATTTTTGATCCTTGGACAAACAGGAAGAAGTCTAGCTAAACTGCAGATTCTGAAAGAGAGATGGGGAGTTGGATCCAGATTAAATTAGTTGAATTTAGGTCTCATTGAAATCAATGGGACCACTTAACAATGACTTAAAGCCTCATTATCTTTATTGGGAATGGACTACAACAAACTTAGTCCAGACCCAACTCTCTCTCTCTCTGGCTTCTCTTCACAAACGAAGATTCAGGAAGGACTCATTCCACGCTTTCTGCAAGATGGCTGATGACTAAAAAGGCCAATCCAAGATAAAGAAGTCCGGTTGCAGAAAGCACAGCAGAAGGTCTCCTTGGGCGATGTTTCTGAGTTGCAATTCTTTCTATGTTGTCGTTTTCAAGACTTGTTCGGCATGAGTGCTCAAATAAGGCTGCAGCATTGTGGATAGTGTGTCTCCATGCCTACCAATGTGAGGCCAGGGTGGACCATTGTTGGTGATCAATTTGGCTGAGCCTGAGATGTTTTAGGGAGTCCTTGTATCACTTTTTTGGAGCGCCCCTCTTACGCTGACCTGTGGCGAGTTCACCGTAGAGTACTATTTTTGGGATGTGATGGTCTTCCATCCTAGAAACGTGCCCTGCCCAGCACAGCTGTGTTCTCAATATCATGGCCTCAATGCTGGTAATCCCTGCTTGCTCAAGGACAGCAACATTTGTCACATAGTCAGTCCAGTGTATATTTAGGATTGTGCGTATACAGCACTGATGAAAATGTTCGAGGAGTCGTAAGTGGTGGTGATAGGTGACCCATGTTTCAGACCCGTAAAGGAGAATAGACAGTACAATGGCTCTATACAAACTGATTTTTGTGCTTTGCCTCAGGTGTTTATTACTCCAGACTCTCTTGTAAAGTCTTCCAAAGGCGCTATATGCCTTTGCTAATCTGTGATCAATCTCTTTGTCAATCTTGGCATCTGAAGAGATGGTGCTTCCCAGGTAGGTGAACTGCTGAACAGACTTGAGCACAGATTTGCCAACGGCAATGTGGGGATGGTGGTGTTCGTCCTGTGGTGCAGGCTGGTAAAGAACTTCTGTTTTCTTCAGGTTGACTTCTAGCCCAAACAGCTCTGCAGCTGTTGCAAAGCAGGATGTTAGGCGCTGCAGAGCTGCTTCTGTGTGGGCAACAAGGGCAGCATCATCAGCAAAGAGCAGCTCATGGACTAGATAGGTTAGAGTCTTAGTGTGAGCCCTCAGGTGGCTTAAGTTAAAGAAGCTACCATCAGTATGGTAACATAGATGCCGTCTTCTTCTTCAAGCTCTGCCATAGCCCTTTGGAGCATCATGCTGAAGAAGTTTGTAATTAAGGTTGGAGCAAGAACACAACTTTGCTTCACTCCATTAGTTATTAGAAAGGGCTCTGAAAGAGCATTGCCATATCTGACTTGACCACGCTGGCCCTCGTGTAGCAAGATAATCATTTTAAGGAATTTGGGGGGACATCCTAGTCTTTCCAGGATCTTCCACAGACCTTTCCTACTCACAGTGTCGAAGGCTTTGGTGAGGTCGACAAATGTTACATAGAGACCCTTGTTCTGCTCTCTACATTTCTCTTGCAGTTGTCTAAGGGCAAATACCATATCTGTAGTACTCCTATTGGCTCTGAAGCCACATTGGCTTTCAGGGAGAAGTTCTTCTGCAATAGCAGGAACTAATCTGTCCAGGAATATCCTTGCAGGGATTTTTCCAGCAATAGAGAGCAGTGTTATGCCTCCATAGTTTGAGCAGTCAGATTTTGCACTTTTTTCTTGTACAGGGTGATGATGACTGAATCTCAGAGATCTGATGGTAGTTCCCCTTTTCCCCAGCAATTCACAAGGAGTTCGTGGAATTTATCATGGAGTGCATGACCTCCAAACTTCAGGTGGGATTCCATCAATCCCAGCTGCCTTGCCGTTTTTCATCTGTTATATGGCCTTAAGGCTCTCTTCCAAAGTGGGAGCTATGTCTAATTCATTTTTCATTGGTTTTTGTATCATATTTTGGATAGGTGAGCCTTGGACTACTTGGTTGGCACTAAAGAGACTTTGAAAATGTTCAGCCCATCGATTCAGGATGGAGGCTTTATCAGTAATTAATGTTTGACCATCTGTACTGTATAAGGAGCTTTGGACCTGGTAAGTAGGTCCAAACACTGCTTTAAAAGCTTCATAAAATCCTCTAAGATCACCCTGATCTGCACAGCATTGTGTCTTTTCTGCTATATTGATCTACCACTTGTTCTGCATGTCTTGGAGTTTTTGTTGAAGTTTACTATATGTGAGATGGAAAGCTGCTTTTCTTACATGGCAGGTTGGCTGGGCGAGGTATGCCTGGTGAGCAGTTCTCTTCTTTGCCAACAGCTCCTGGATCTCTTGGTTGTTTTCATCAAACCGCCCTGATTGTTTTAACAAAGGGGCGGGGTATAAATAAATTTTATTATTATTATTATTATAAACCAGTCTTGATTTTTCTTGTGGGAGAACCAGAGGGATTCTTCTTCAGATTGGAGGATACTATTTTGATATGTTGGCAAAGCACTGTGGGAGAAGGATCTGTAGGATGGTCTTCAAGTTTTGTTTGCAGGTTTGCCTGGAAGTTGTCTCTCATGGTAGCTTGTTGAAGATTGTTGACTTGGAGTCTCCTCTTTAAGATGCCACCCCTCTTAAGGTTGAACTTAAGATGAAGATTTAGTTTACATCTTACAAGGTAATGATCTGTTTGGCATTTTGCACTGGGCAACACTCGAGTATGACAGACATCACAAATGTTTCTCTGGCAGACTAGAACATAGTCAATGAGGTGCCAATGTTTGGATCGGGAATGCATCCAGGTTGTCTTCAAGCTATCTTTCTGCTGAAAGATTGTGTTTGTAATAGTCAGATTTTGTTCTGCACAGAACTCTAGAAAGAGGCGGCCATTATCATTGCAATTTCCAACACCCTGCTTGCCTAAGACACCTTTCAAGGCTTCGGAGTTCTTTCCTACTCTGGCATTGAAGTCACCAAGGATAATAATTTTATCTTCTACAGGGACTTTTTGTATGAGTTGGTGTAGGTCTGTATAGAATTTGTCTTTCTCTACAGGGTTGGCTTGCATAGTTGGGGCATATATACTAAAGAGAACAACATGTGGGAGGCATAAGGAAACAATGCGATCAGAGTGTCCTGTTGGCAAGATTTTGAGTTTGGAGGCAATGGAGTTTTTAATCATAAAACCTACTCCTGAAAGATGTTTTTCAGTTTTGGGTTTGCCAGACCAGTAGAGTGTGTAGCCAGCGTCGTGTTCTTTAAGGCTGCCTTAATCATGAAGATGAACTTCACTAAGAGCAGCTGTCAATATTAAGTCGTGATAGTTCATGTGCTATTAGAGCAGAACGACGCTCAGGCCGTCCACTATCTGCAAAGTCTTGCATGGTTCTGATGTTCCAGCATTCAAGCATCAGTTTATTTACACTGTTTGAGGCTGGTGTGTGCCTTTGTTTCTTTGCCTTGGTTTTACCACATCAGAAGATGCCCGTTGGCTGTGGCTAGCCAACCAGGTAGATGGGGATGAGCTTCCATTAGGCCACCTTTTCTAGGCCCCTCTCCATATGGAGCAAGCAGTGTTCTCCTTAAAAAAAGGCTGCTTGGTCATTCCGGATGCTGCCAAACAAGACTGTCATCCCCCGGGTCAGCCTCAAGCGACCAAAGTCCTGAACCGCCTGCATGCATGATTGGGTCTGCAGCTTCCAGTGCATCTTTACACCTGCCATTTCATCCCTCGCCTATCGCTACAGGGCTTTTTCGGAATTGGATTTGTCCTTCGAGCCTATGCAATAGATTTTTCTGGCAGAGTGCAGTGTGCACAGAACTGGCCTCACCCTTTAAACCAAAGGTTCATCTGCTTTGGCCTTGCAAGCATGGACGGTAGCAGCAAGGTCCTTGGGTCATAGGTTTATTAGAGTTTCCTTCTCTTAGATGGTTGACCTTACAGGGTTGGACGAGCACCATCTGCCCGGGTTTGGGATTAGAGTTTTCCTTCTCCTAGGATGGTTGCCATAAGGCTAGAGAGCCCATCCTCCCCTTTGATGGTCTTTGTCAGACCCTTCGGTTTTGACCTGTCTGTTATGGGAGACTCTACCGGTTGCTATTATGCCACCGCCAGCATAGCTCAAAACATCATTAGGGTACGCAAGCCTCTCTTCCAACAACAAGGGGGCATCAATGGAGAGGCCAGACCGAACACAACTATGACTATTTGTGACTGATAGTTAGCATTTGATAGCTGCAAGGCCAAACTGAAAGGCTGGCCAAGGTTTCTAAAAGCCAACTCTTCCTAATTATTGTTCAGCTTGTTTCCCTGGCTTGATAACAAAATTTAACCTGGTTTGACTCTGAAGCATTTGAATGTTTCAGCCTTTGCCCACAGTTACCAATGAGCATGCAAAGAGCTGTTGTCCTTATATTGCTTGCTGTGAGTAATTTCTTGTGCTCCTTGGAAATGGAAAACTAATGATCTGGAACATTTTAAATGAATGACACAGGAATGAACTGCAGCCGTGATTCTTCCCAAATATTTGTCCCGGGATCCCCTCACTGAAATATTGTCAGTCACATTTCTTGACATGGGAAGTTATTCATTCATTGGTCTCCTTCCTAGCAATATTCCCCTTTTTCCACTGCTAGCAATCTGGCAACATGTCTAAAAGGTAACTTTTTCAGTTGTTGGTGGCTGCCATTTTAGAATCATTGTGCCACTGGAAAGGAAATGGTTCATTTAAAACACCTGAGGAAATATTGTTCAATAAACCCTACCAAGTAAATTGAGAGTGTGTTATCCATCACTAGCAATTGTGCAGCTCCTTCTGCTTCACAAAGGAGGGACATGAAAGATAATTAACAAAGTGGAGGACATTCTAATTAGTAAGCTGATGTCTCAGCACCATCCTTGAACTGATCAATAAATTCCTTGAATGCTTTATGAACTCTTAAATGTCTTGAAAGACTAAGCATTGTCTGCATCGTATAACGTATTTTATCTCCACATCTACTCTGCTATATGTCATCAGGAAAGATAAATAAAACTCACCACCTGTGCATTTGAGGTGAAGCTGAAGGGTGAGTGGTCTTCAATGACGTGAATAATTTTATTCATAGCACATCATGTGAGCAATATGTGATTCTTTACATAACACAATTCAGAATTGTGACAATCATTCCCAGGGAACACCAAACACTATCGTGTGTCCAGCTAAAGGAAAATAGCTAGATATATTACTGCTGCTGTTCCCCCCCCCCCCGCCCCACATCCAACATAGAAGTGGCCATCTTGGCGTGTGCGTGTCTGCCACTGAAAAAGTACATTTGAGGGGAGATTCTGGTAATTTTGCAGTCAGAACAGATTTGAAGCCTCCATAACAATCAGAAAAGTGGGTTACAATGGCATATTTGGATGTAGGACTTTATCAGATGTGGCAAAAACTGCGTCATAAGGACACAATGATAACACAAAAGGGTGAAATTATCAGATGACATAGTTGTTCAGCCATTCCAGAGACATAACATGGGTATGAATATGGCATCACTTTTTACTGATGGCTTTGTGCATCAATAAAAAAAGTGACACCTTGTCCATGCCAGTGCTATGCCCCCAGAATGGCTGAATGACGACGATGTCTGATAATTTCACCCTTTGTTGTTATCATTGCATCCTAAATGTTGCAATTTTCTACTGGTATGTACCTCATCTGATAAAGTCCTTAACATTATATTAATTGTTAATTATGACTGGCGTCCTTTTAGTGAGTTATGCACTAACAGGATACCAGACATAATTAACAATTCAACATACGATCCTAGGTATGTATATTCACAAGTAAGTCCAAGTGAGCGTGTGTAGGATTGCACCCTTCTCTGTTTGGCTCATTTGTTATGCAGGTGATTGGTGGGGCCGTTGCTGCATGGCCCTATTACCAGCAGAGGTTAAGCACCTGGATGGCTTCCATACAACCTGGATACACCATGAAAGCAGTGACCATAAAACTGAGACATGATTTTCTACCCCTGAAGCAATGGTTCCACCAGCTATCTCTGACTGCTAACCAAGGCAGGAGTTGAGGAAGAATCTTACTAGCTGTTTTCAGCATCACTTTGGCTACAAGTATATGGTCAATTGTTTCAACTGTTCCTTCCCTGCACCACCACCACCACCACCAATACATATCCTACTTTTCCTTTCCTGTAGGCTTGTACTGGTGCTTGAATCAAGTATCAGAGACCATCTTAAGCAAAAGGTATTTGTTAGGAAGCTGCAGCCATGGCATCAAAGTGAAATTATAGTGCTGTATTGTGAAAAGACCCATTGTTTAACTGTAGCCTTATGGGGTGGGTGGCTTAAGTAAGTCTTCCTCCAGCACTACAGCATCTCCAGTGCCAGTTACACGACAGAAATTGTTGCGTTGCCTACCATGACATAGTGATCACGAATCCGCCCCTCGCTGTTTATACGATTTATGTCTCTGATCTGGATATCCCGTGTGGTCCCGTGACTGATATTTACACGTTCATAGTTCCGGTTTTGTTTAGGTTTTAAATTTTTTTTTTGGCTGTCAATCAAAGATGCGATTACTCGTGTTTTCACAACCTCGGTGACGCACTTCCTTTAGAGTTCCGCGCCACGAGCGATGCTATTGGCTGGCTGGGGGGGGTGGAGAGAGGGGGGCAGAGGTTTGTTATTTCCCCCTTGCTTCTTGAACATTTTAACCCTTTCAGAAGAGGCAGAAAGCATTTTGAAAGATCCTGATAGATCTTTCGCTCAGACGCAGGGCTTTCCTTTTGAAATCAAGCTGAGTGCTTTGAAAACAAGCAGAGTGCTTTCCTTTTGAAATCAAGCGCTTGGTTTTCCTGTTGCCTTTTTAAAATATTAACCCCTACAGCTGGCTGCAGAGATGGCTATAGGCAGGCATTTTGAAAGACACAAACACAGAGAGGGGGAATTAAAGGGTGCTAATTTGCTCAGAGGCTTGAATATTTTAATGTACCAGGGAGGTGACCAAGCTACTACGATCTCTCTGTAACATGCAGTTTAGGAAAAGGTAAAGCTGAAGGGTTTGCAGTGTAGAAATCCATTTAAAAATGTACTTGAGTACACGCGCGCGCACACACACACACATCAAGCTTCATGCAGCTGGAAGGGATGCCTTTGTTTTCGGCTGGTGAGGCTGGATCTGTTGAACGGGTGACTGACCCCTCCTTTTCTGGTCCCTGAGCTCTAAGCCCGCCCCCAGTCACCATTTCTGGTCATCCCAGTACCGAGACTTTTTGTCCCACGCTGTTTACATTTCCGATTTTCCGAATCTTCCAGTGACTTTTTTAAAAACCGGCACAACCTGCAGGACTGGAAGTCCTGCAGGTTGAGGGATAAAAGGTGGCCCCCCTTCCGAAAATCACGTACCTGACCCGTTGTACGTGTAAACTGCCAGGGATCGACACAAATTCTTCCCAGGACATTTTCATCGTGTAAACGGCCCCTCCGTGTATCTCTTTCTCTCTCTGTTGTCCACATTAAACTAGCCCACTGTGATTTAATGTCTCAGCAGTGCAGTAAGGGGAATGGGGGTGGGGAGCAGGGCTGGGACAAAACATACCTCCTTTAAAAATACTAATTTAAGGAGACAATTGAATGAATAAAATGTGAGTCCCCTGGCATATTTCCCAATAAAAAGGACTCATTGTAGTTAGTTTGCCAGAAAATCCATTAAACTGCCCTAAAGGCATGTAAAAAGAGAAGGCATATGCAGCCATGACAGCTGCACTGAGGAACTCTTGGGAACACTGGCTTTTAGGTGACCCACCTGTAGGATTATCCATGACAGTAAGTTTCGGTATCATCATCATCATCAAGCTTGTGGAAGTTCTTAGCCGAAATGTGGCAAAGCCTAGCCTTCTGAAAACAGGTTTTAAGTAATCATATTTTCTACCATGAGTAATTGTTTTCCCATTCTCAACTCAAGAGGAATCTTAAACACTATAAAACCTCTGGTTCTTTTGCCAGGTGCTCATTAGGTTTAATTAAGCCTGTAGCAGCTTGTTTGAAGAAAATGAAGAACAATAGACACACCATCTGAAAACAAAAAAGCATAATCCATATATTTCTCTTCATAAAAGAGATATCCAGAAGGCATCTAAAAACAGCAAAAGGTGGACTCAGAAGGTGGAAGTGTTTCATATCATATAAACTGAATCATGGAGAGTGAACTGTACTGGACTATTGCATATGGTGCTATAATACTTATTCTTCACAGTTCTTTCAATCTTGAAGGAATTCCAAGATCCCATTGTATATACAGACTAATATGACTATGCCTTTGACTACTATTGCATTGGGCTAGAATTTAAAAGCCGTGAAGCAGTGGAAGCAAGACATGAGATTTCATTGAGACTCTGTTGAGATCTCCCTCCTGCAGGATGTGTCCTTGCTAAAGTCCTAAGCAAAATGTTTAAGATTTGATGCTTTTGATCACATTTATATTACATTGTGATGATACATAATAATGGAGTATTAAGTATTTTTTAAAAAATGAAAATAAAATCATTAATATTAACCACAGCTCACCTTTGTGTACAGTTGGTGCTAATTTTTCCTTTATCACCCACAGTGGGGAAGAATAATCCAAAACATTTTGCTGCCTGAGGCAAAGTAACAAATATTGTCCTATATTACCAAGCCAAGGTTCATGATATTCAGGATCACAAAAGTTAACTTTGGTGCATGAAGCACAAAATTCCAGAAGCAATGTTCCCCAACCCTCACAGTAACTATGAAATAATAGCAGATTAAATAGCAATTTTCTGCCCTTTCATGAAATCTAAAATCTGCATGAACACTGTCACTTATGATTTTGAAAAAGCTTTGACACAATACAAAATAAGGACAGGGAAATAATAGAAGTAGGGTTCAGAGAAACTCAACAGACTGTCATGCCTTGTGAGCCTGATGAGACTAGAGAGTCAGAGGAGGAGGAGGACATGGCAGGGAATGGCCCTAGGGACCCTGGCACAGGTTCAGCTATACCTGTGCCAGCAGGGAACCCTGCCAACCTAGAGGCTCGAGCAGAGGAAGAGCCTGGTCCATGTGGGTTGACAGTAGTCCCAGCAGAGAGTCCTGCCCACTCAGATAAGGATGATGATGAAGAGAGGGACTTACCTCCACCATCATATACCCAGCAGCGAGCTCAAAAGGAAGCTCAAAGGAAGTCTCTGAGACTTTATGAGAAAAACCTTCTCATTAAGAAACACCTGACAAAGCCTTAGTTGCTTTATATATTCTGGGGGAGGCGATGGAGGCTTTGTCAGAGATCAACTGATCTTCCTGGTGAAAGCTTCCTACAGACTTTGGTGCCTGAATCTTTGCTGCCTTGACTCATGTCTTGACCTTGGACTGTTCCTGACCACCCTGTTGCCTGATCCTGCTGACCCACAGACCGACTTCTGGACAACGCTGCCTTCTGTAAGCCTTGACCTTTGGACTGTATTCTGGACTCTTCTCTGTGTGCCTTCTTTCCTGTATTGCTGCTTCTCCAATATGGAATGTTGCTTGTTCTGAACTTTATCTGGCTCTCCCTAATTAACTATCACTGGAACTTGGCTGCTTTCCCAGCCCTTGTTTATCCTGCTGCCATTTTGAGCTGCTTTTCTGGACATGCTGTGAATTGCTATTACTGTAGAGCAATCTGTTTCCCCCCCTCATATAGATGATCCCAAAATGTTTTCAGGAAACAAATAGGACAGTCAACCACTCTTTCTTCATTATTCCACTTCCTTCCTCATTCTATGCATCACCCCCACCCCTTTTGGTGGTGACATTCACTTTAAGGGGATGGCCCCTGCCTCTACCTGCCTGCCTACCTGCCCTTTGTTTAAAACAGTATCAGCTGCTTTGCCAGCACTACTTTACAAAGACTAGACAGGGCCACAGGGTGAGGCACAGAGTGGGAAGGAATAAGACTTGTTTTGGAGGTGTGTTGGCAGGACACAAGGTGAAAAGCAGAGACATGCGGTAGCAGCACAAACCAAGCAAATTGGGAGGAAAAGGCTAGGGCTGAGACTGTGATGATACAGTGAGAGGATATGTAGGGAGGGAATGGAGGTAGCAGAGACCCTTCAGAAGGCAGTGCACAACTCCTTGCACTTGGCACCTTGTGTGCCCGAGTTGGCTGCCTTAATCTGCTTAATGGATGGGGCAACTTTGCCTCTGTAAATAAAATCTGAAAGCCATGAGCTCACCTAATAGTGTCATAAATATTTCAAACCTATCGTTAAAATGTGCATCTGTGTGTTTGTGTGTGTGCGTGCGTGTGTATTTGAATGGTAATAATCCATTTACTATTTCAGATTTTATGGAGTAAAATCAATCACTTACTAAGGCATGTAGATACATTTTCTCTCTTCATTTTTATAGCAAATACAGTATGCAGAGGGTTAACAAATAAGTTGTGCATGGTTGTACACTGAAAACACTGAAACGTGATGCATCACAAAAATTCTGCTGCAGATATTAATTAAGGCAGTCTCTGAAGGGCTGTGGAAATTTCCTTTAAAGTAAAAATATCAGTGGCATCTGGAACTCTTTGTTTTAAACCAGAGAAAGTGACAGAATGGGGACATAAAAACATAAAGCTAAAGAGAACAGTTGCACTAGTGGCACAAACATCTGCATACATTTTGGGCTTGTTTAAAAGACTATAGATTACCTGAAGAGTTTTCAGTCCCTATTTAAAAGAGGGGGGGGGAGAAAGAATTTTAGTTTCTGTTTAAATTTGATGGCACAGTTTAGCAAGGAAATCACACTTACATTTAGTAAACAAAATAAATCAGAATACCTCTTCCTGTTGTGGTGTTTGGTTCAATTCAGGCCTCAGTTCTCAATAAATTTCTTGCTATACCAAATTGTGTTTGTGCTGAACACCCCTTCTGTAAATAGGACTCCCATTATATTTGAGACAATAGATTTTTCACAGAAGCCAAGAATCCCCACACAGAGACAGAGACAGAGTTGTGCTAACCCTTATCTATAAATTCTAGAGACAGGTGAGAATTTCATTTCAGTGTGGTTTTGATAAGAATTAATTCCGGGGAAGAAAAGATGTCTGTCAGAAATGAAAA
This sequence comes from Gambelia wislizenii, assembly GCA_030847615.1. Classification (NCBI taxonomy): domain Eukaryota; kingdom Metazoa; phylum Chordata; class Lepidosauria; order Squamata; family Crotaphytidae; genus Gambelia; species Gambelia wislizenii. Next base: position 373,341,505 of record JAUMIR010000001.1, read on the forward strand.
TGTATGGATTTGGTCATTTAGACAATAGGGCTTTTAATCCCCATGAATTCAGCCATGTTGGTGCTCAATTAAGTTTGCCACCTATTTTCTCACAGGCTTCTCATCCCTCAGCCCCTGTACTCAGCAAGTACAACATGCTTCTCTTGGTGCTGGAAACAGCTGACCTATTGAATCTGAATGGTGTAAATGGGACAGAATTTCTTTTGTTTATTTGTTGAAGAATGTGTAAACTTCATACTTGGGACAGAAAGAACCTAAAATTAAAAAAAAAAAAATCAAATGTGTCTGAAAACAAAACTGACAAATCTGTCCACCAGTACACTTTAGTGACTATTCTGAAATCCACTCTGCTTCTCACAAATCTTCCTGAGAATTGTCTAATTCTTTCACACAAGACCATTGGTTTTCACCAGCCAAATATAAACTGGAAGTCAAGAAGTGTAGCAGCGACTGCCTCCTCACAAAAATGAAGCGAAACAACATGGGGAATACCTTGAATACAAAGGTTGTGAAAACCAAGATCACCAGTACATTTTCAAAAATAGTCATGAAGGTCTAAGGTGAATCTGAAGAAGCTGCAAGACTGAAATCCCATTTGGATTTCCATAGTAATTGCTAAGTAGCAATAATAAGAAGCCATTTCTTTTTGGCTATTATAAACTGCATTCCTTTTGACTATTATAAACTGCATTCCTTTTGACTATTACAAACTACATTCAGCCTGCCCATTGGTGACCTAGCCATTATACAAAGCTAAGAAAGATGCTATAACTCTTCCAAGGGAAATTTACTGGGAACATATAACAGGCGCCAATGGCAGCAGCAAACATATCAATGTACAAGTAGCAGCACAGGAGGGGAGAGGAAGCAAAAGGGGGGTTATGAATCCCTCAGGTCACAGGCAAATCCAGAGGGTTCCATGATGGCATGCTGGATTATAATTCTCCCATATGCTAATTCCTCTCCTTCTCAAAAAGGTATGTGCTTTAAAAATGCCCTTGCAAAGTTGGAGGGTTTTTGATCTTGCAGAAAGCTTGTACTACAACTTCCACAGTGTTTCACCATTAGCCATGCTGAGTGAAGCTGAGGGAACTACCGTATATTCTGGCGTATAAGACGAATGGGCGTATAAGACCACCCCCCCAATTTCCAGCCAAAAATCTAGGCTTAGGCATATACTCGCCATATAAGACAAACCCCCCCCAATTTGGCTGGCTGACTGGCTGGGGGAGCCTTGCCAGCTGATCCTCTTTGTTTCCCAACTGACGAGGATCTCCTCGTGAGTTGGGAAAGTGAACAGGATCAGCTGGCAGGGCTCCCCCATACAGCCAGCCGCAACATTCGCCCCTCTCTTCAACTTTCCAGTCAAACTTGACTTGAAGGTGGAGGAAAGGGGTGAAAATGCCCAGTTTGCCTCAGCAGCCCCCTTCCCTCTGTCTTGGCTCTTCTGAAGGGGACCAAGGCGGGGGAAGCAGGGGTCGCCACGGCAAACCCCTAGATTCGCCCCCTCTCCCCAGCTTGAAGGAAGGTGGGGAGAAGGAGCGAAGATGCCCCCTTTGGTTCCACAGCCCCGATCCCTCCTTCTGGGCTCCCTTCCAAAGGGTGCCCAGAAGGAGGACGTGGGGCCGTGGGGCCAAACTTTGGGATTCGCCCCCTCTCCCCACCTTCAAGGAAGAGGGAGCGAATCTAGGGGTTTAACTCCACAGCCCCGATGTCTCCTTCTGGGCTCCCTTTGCAAGGGAGCCCAGAAGAAGGCATCGGAGCTGCAGGGTTAAACAGGCTCCCTTTGGCTGAACAGCTGCAATCCAGGAGGAGGATGCAGAGGCTGTGCAGCCAAACCCGGGATTCTCCTCCTCTCCCCACCTTCAAGGAAGGTGGGGAGAAGGGGCGAACATGCCCCTTTTGGCTGCACAGCCACAATCCCTCCTTCTGGGCTCCCTCCTCCCGCGATTCCCCAACCCACGAGGAAGCTGCCCAACATCCTCGTGGGTTGGGGAATGCGGGATGGCCAGCTGGCTGGGGGGGTGCTGGAGGGAGGGGGCTTCAGGGAGGGTGGAAGGGTGGCTGGAGGGAGGGGGCTTCACAGCCACCCACCCCCTCCCCAAAGCCACAATCTCAAGTAGGATCGTGGATTTGGGGAGGGGGTGGCTGGAGGGAGGGCGCTGGAGGGAGGGGACTTCACAGCCACCTCTCCTTCCTGAAGCCGCGATCTCAAGTGGGATTGCAGCTTTGGGGAGGGGGGTGGCTGGAGGAAGGGTGGCTGGGTGGCTGGGGGGAGGGGGCTTCTCAGTCACCAACCCCTTCCCCAAAGCCACGATCTCAAGTGGGATCGTGGCTTTGGAGAGGGGGGGTGGCTGGAAGGAAGGTGGATGGGTGGCTGGGGGGAGGGGGCTTCGCAGCCAACCCCCCTCCCCAAAGCCACGATCTCCAGTGGGATCCTGGCTTTGGGGAGGGGGTGTGGATGGACGGAGGGTGCTGGAGGGAGGGTAGATGGGTGGCTGGGGGGAGGGGGCTTCTCAGTCCCCTAACCCCTCCCCAAAACTGCAATCTCAAGTGGGATCATGGCTTTGGGGAGGGGCTGGCTGGAGGGAGGGTGGACGGGTGGCTGGGGGGAGGGGGCTTCTCAGTCACCCACCCCGTCCCTCAAGCCGCAATCTCAAGTGGGATCATGGCTTTGGGGAGGGGGGTGGCTGGAGGGAGGGTGGATGGGTGGCGGGGGGAGGGGTCTTCGCAGCCACCCCCCTCCCCAAAGCTGTGATCTCCAGTGGGATCTCGGCTTTGGGGAGGAGAGTGGATGGATGGAGGGTGATGGAGGGAGGGTAGACAGGTGGCTGGGGGAGGGGGATTCGCAGCCACCCCCCTCCCTGAAGCCGCAATCTCAAGTGGGATTGTGGCTTTGGAGGGGGGTGGCTGGAGGGAGGGTGGACAGGTGGCTGGGGGGCGGGAGCTTCGCAGCAACCCCCCTCCCCAAAGCCACAATCTCCAGTGGGATCGCGGCTTTGGGGAGGGGGGGTGGCTGGAGGGAGGGTGGACGGGTGGCTGGGGGGAGGGGGCTTCGCAGCCACCCCCCTCCCCAAAGCCACAATCTCCAGTGGGATCACGGCTTTGGGGAGGGGGGGTGGATGGATGGAGGGTGCTGGAGGGAGGGTGGCTGGGTGGCTGGGGGGAGGGGCTTTGCAACCACCTCCCCTCCCTGAAGCCGCGATCTCAAGTGGGATCACAGCTTTGGGGAGGGGGATGGATGGATGGAGAGTATTAGAGGGAGGGTGGACGGGTGGCTGAGGGGAGGGGGAGAATCCCGGGGTTTGGCTCCATGGCCCCACGTCTTCCTTCTGGGCTCCCTTCGGAAGGGAGCCCAGAAGGAGGGATCGGGGTCACGGACCAAAACGGGGCATTTTCGCCCTTTTCCTCCACCTTCAAGGAAGTTGGGGGGAAAGGGCGAATCTAGCGGTTTGCCTCGGTCGCTGCAGAGGCGATCAAGCAGCAGCCATGGCAAACCGCAACGTTCGCCCCCCTCCTCTGTCTTCCGTTGCTCCCCAAAAGGGGAGAAAGCAGGGGGGGGCGAATGAACTGCAAAACACTTTGCTTCACCCCCCAGCCCCATCTCCTGCCTCTTCGCTCTGTTTGCGAAGAGGCAGGAGATAGGCAGGCAGGCGAAGCAAAGTATATCTGGCGTATAAGACGACTGTCGATTTTGGAGGGCACTTTTGAGTGCTCAAAAGTCATCTTATACGCTGGAATATACGGTAATTACAGGCAAAAACATCTGGGGAGCTAATAGTTCATGACCTCTGCTATAGAGAATGTGATACTTAAGTTGTGAAAATCAGATTGTAGAACTAGTCAAAGCTGGTGGGGGCTGGTATGAGACGTCACCTGTTTTCCCTAGACAGAAAGCTACGTCTCCATCATAACAAAATCTGAAGTTACCTGTGAAATACTGCTGTGATTCAGAACATTTGTGCATTTCATCTGATGATCAAGTGCTGGAAATTATTATGTAAAAGAATAAACTCTATTTCACCTGTGGCTGCACCTGCCTGCTATGTTCATTGCTACAGCTGCATAGTCAAAAAGCAAGACTAAATTGATATGATAGAGGATGATAGACCATCAGAACTTACCAGAGGAGTCTATCTTACTAGCTTCTCAGACAAGCATTTGGCTGCATTTTAAATAGGAGCATCTGGTCATGAGAAGCAATAGTCTATGTGGCCTGCATCTAGAATTGCAGTCTACTAACCAGGTTCTCCTTCACCATAATCAGAGATAGGACTAAACTCTGTTTAACAGAGAAGGTGAAGTCAAAGGCTTTCATGGTCGACATCCATAGATTTTCCTTGTTTTATTCTGGGCTGTAAGGCTGTGTTCTGGAAGAGTTTATTTCTGACATTTCACCAGCCACAGATGCAGGCGAAACATCAGAAATAAACTCTTTCAGAACACGGCCTCACAGTCTGGAAAAAAACCAAGGAAAATCTAACACAGAAGGTCTTATTGTTAGCACCATGAAAAATATTCCTTCACTGATATGCCCTCCCAAGGAATAGTAAACCAACCTTTAGATTCTATGAACTTTGGAAAGATTTGTATGCACAAAAATACACATTTTTTTTTCTGTGCAGAAAGCATGTTTTGCAAAAAAAACAAAAACAAAAAAAACCCCACTGATTTCTTGCAAAAAATATTGGTTTTAACAACAACAACAAAGCTGGAAAAATACATATTCGCTAGTATCCTATTCATAAATTACAAAATTGTAAGCTGGACTGACTCACGATCTTGGAACCGCTGAGGATTCATGCTTATGGTTGTTGACAACTAAACATGACCCTAAATCCCTACCGTTTCAGCCTGGCAGTGCCTCAGCTGAAGGGTTTACAAGGTGCTTCAGCTCAGGGGGCATGCAGTCCTCTCTCCTGAGAAATGGCATGCAGTCCTCTCTCCTGAGACAAGCAGTTGCAGCAGAACCCTGAGGAAGGTCTCTCCAGCAGCCTGAACTTGAATAGTGATTGAAAATTGTGTGGAAATCCTTTCATTCTCATGAAATGGCTTGCTGAAATGACTTGTTCTTGTCTGTGGGACTGGAAGAAGTGAAGATTTGAATCCCTCCTTATTGTGTGAACATGCATTGAACTGATCTGCCTGAATGATTTGATTGTGTATTCCTGCATGGCAGGTGGTTGGACTGGATGGCCCTTGTGGTCTCTTCCAGCTCTATGATTCTATGAATTAGAGGGAAGATGGGGAAATCTTCCAAGATGAAATAATATGAGTCCAAGGGCCAGGCCTGACTACTGCTACAGTTTTATTCCTTCAATTGCACCAAGTTGGGAACACTTTAATCTCTCCTCCTTGACTGCCTCAAAAATTTTCCACTTAGGTACTGTATATATACCTTCTTTGTAGTTCATATGGCCATTAATTTTTACAAAGATGATTCAGTTCAGAGGCATATTTAATTTTTATCCATTTCCTATACCCAAATTCAAGTGTTTGGGGGCTGCTCAACTATTCTACCTTCGGTTTATCTTCCCAATTAGAGCTTGTTTCTTGAAACTGTTTTACCCTCTAATTGTTAGTTCAGGTAATTTGAGACCATGAACTAAAGCAATTTGTGTGTGTGTGTGCAATTTTGTCTACAATAATGAAGCATGAAATTAGTAATTGGGGGAATAAACTACCAGCAGGAATGTGGTTATTAAGGCAAACCTATTGGTCTGTGAAGAAATATAACAAGTGGGGAAAGCAGTCAATGGCAACCTTTTCCACAAAACCTGGTGACCCTTTATTAAAAGAGACTGGCATAAACAATTACCCTTGCTTGAAGAATGAAGCAAAAAATGTGACATTTCCTCTTAATGGTAATTCAAGTAAAGAGGAAACAGAGTGTTATAAATAACCAACAGGTGCAACTTTGTCTTGGCTCCTTGCTTATGTAGTGCTGGCCCAACTATTAGGAAAAGTGAGGGAATTGCCTCAGGTACTAGATGCTAGGGGGGAGAGTGCCACCCCCAGATGTTCCTCTTGAGCAGCCATCCCCTCTGTAGCATGACAGGCCTATTCATGCCCACAGCTGGTATTGGTCCCCAAAAGTAGTGAGCTGGCTCAATGGAGGATGCTATCCCATCAGCAATGCTGAGGTATGCTTCAGTTGCCAGCTTAGTCAGCTTCCTACATAAAATGGAGTGGATGCTATTTTGTCCTTTGCCTCAGACAGAAAGGACTTTGTCCTTTGCCTCAAGCATAGTAACCTGGAGCAGTATGGAACTGGGCATCCTCATGCATACCAACAGAATTTTGAACATACAGGACTGATGTAGCTGTTATTGTAAGGACACCCTAAAACCACTGGAAACATTATTAGCAGGAGTTATAGTGTGCTGAACTGTTGTAAGAACTGTCACTCCTATTACTTGGTGTTTTGATGGCATGAGACTGAAGGCTAGATATCTTCATGGGTTAAACCATCATTTCTTCTCCCCAATGGACCTTGAAAATTGGGTGATGACCCTTAATTTAAGCAAAAAAATAGATGGAATGGAATGATGCTCTCTTTGTTGAGTGCATAGCAGAGAGTCCTAACATTTTTAAGTAACCCAACCAAACTGTTACCAAGATAACTTTTGCAGAGACACATGGCACAAGTTGAACATGAGTCAACAGTGTGATGCAGCAGCTAAAAAGGCCAATGTGATTTTGGGCTGCATCGATAGAAGTATAGTGTCTAGATCAAGGGAAGTAATAGTGCCGCTCTATTCTGCCTTGGTCAGGCCTCACCTAGAATCCTGTGTCCAGTTCTGGGCACCACAATTCAAAGAGGATATTGACAAATTGGAGCATGTCCAGAGGAGGGCAACTAAAATGGTGAAAGGTCTGGAAACCATGCTTTATGAGGAAAGACTTAGGGAGGTGGGTATGTTTATTTTTATTTTTATTTTTTGCTTTATTTTTTTAATAAGTTACCCTCTTACATTTCAAGATATATTTTTTACATCCATCACTTCTGATTATACATTGTAACTTTGTTTTTATATTCTTATTAAAACATATAAACAAACAATAAACAAACAAACATATATATAAGTTCCTTGTCTTAATTTTTCTTGGAGAGAAATAATATCTATGTTTTCTTACTTATTTCTGCTTCATTATTACTTTAACTATGTTACTCCTGATCTTATTTCAAATGTATTGAAAGGAAATATCCTTAAGACTTTTGATTTAGCAAAGTAAAGTTATTTCTCCATCTCAAATAACCTTTTAATAACATTTAAATATCTATCCTCCCGATTTCATACCAGAGATTTTTAATAGGCTCCCATTCCGTTTCTATTTTTTCTAATGTTTTACCCTTTAGTCTTGCACTTAGTCTATCCATATCCATGGCATCATAGAGTTTCACGAGCCATTCTCCCACAGAAGTTTTAGTATCTTTCCAATATTTGGCGTACTGGATTCTCGCCACTGTTATCATATATAAAAGAAGTTTTTCTTTTCCCTTCAATTTACTAATACCAGTTTTGTCCAACAAAATCAATAGATATGTTTCAGGTTCCATGGTGTAATTTAGACCTATAGTATCTCTTATTTTATCATGTATGTTTTTCCAATAAGATCTTGCTCTTGGGCAATTCCACCAGATATGGTAGAATGAACCTTCTACTTTCCCGCATTTCCAGCATTCCCTTTTACCCGTCTTGTACATAATATCAAGTTTGGTTAGGTACCATTGGTATAACATCTTATAATAATTTTCTTTCATCTTCTGAGATAATGTAAATTTTTGCGTGGTTTGCCATGATCTCTCCCATCTCTCTAATTCTATTGTATGGCCTACCTCCTTAGCCCATTTTATCATTGCATCCTTTATTAGTTCATCTTCCAATTCTCTATCCATTAGAATTTTATAATATTTTGCAATCTGATGTTTCTTATTTTCAAATATTACTTTATCTAATTCATTTTGTTCCATTTGAAAACCCTCAAGTTTTAAATCCATTTTGAACCTCTCGTATATTTGCTTATACAGAAACCATGAAACCTTGTATCCTTCCCTTTGTAGGTCTTCTCTTGATTTTATTTTTACCTGATTTGTTGTTAAATATGTACAAATATTTTGATACTTTAACCATTTCTGGTCTTTTATCCTTGATATTCTGAAGAATGCTTCCTGTGTCGAAACCCATGTTGGTATCTTAAGATAGAAATCTTTCTTTAAGGACATCCAAGACTTAAGTAAAGCTTTTCTTATGCAGTGGTGGTCAAATAATTTGTTCTCTTTCCTTTTATTATAAATGAGGTAACCATGCCAACCAAAAATGAGGTCATGCCCCTCCAGAGCTAGTATTTTGGTATTATCTAGACGAATCCAAGATTCTAGCCATGTGAGTGAGCACGCCTGGTAATATTTATATAGATTTGGCATTGTGAATCCTCCTTTTTCTTTCCTTTCAGTTAGTAACTTGTATTTTATTCTTGCCTTTTTACCATCCCAGATAAAGTTAGATATTTCTTTATTCCAAATTTTAAAACAGTTGTTATTAGTTATTATCGGGATGTTTTGGAATAAGAACATAAACCTCGGTAATATCATCATTTTTACGACAGCTATTTTCCCTAAAATTGATAAATTCAATTTAGACCATCTAATCAGATCTTTCATTAATTCTTTCCACATTGTTTTATAGTTGTTTTCAAAGAGGTCTACATTTCTTTCAGTTAACCAAATCCCCAAATATTTAATTTTCTTCTCTATCTTAAATCCTGTTATCTTTTTAAATAATTCTTCTTCATCTCTCTTAATATTTTTCATAAGCATAACTGTTTTTTCATTGTTTATTCAAAAACCAGAAACAGTTTCTGGTTTTCGAACAGTTTCTGGAGCTGGGTATGTTTAGCCTGGAAAAAAAGACGGTTAAGGGGCGATATGATAGCCCTGTTTATGTATTTGAAGGGGTGTCACATTGAGGATGGAGCAAGCTTGTTTTCTGCTGCTCCAGAGACTAGAACATGGAACAATGGATGCAAGCTCCAGGAACAGAGATTCCACCTCAACATTAGGAAGAACTTTCTGACAGTAAGAGCTGTTCAGCAGTGGAACATACTCCCTCAGAGCGTGGTGGGGTCTCCTTCCTTGGAGGTCTTTAAACAGAGGCTGGATAGCCATCTGTCATGATGCTTTGATCGTGATTCCTGTGTGGCAGGGGGTTGGACTGGATGGCCTTTGTGGTCTCTTCCAACTCTACAGTTCTATGATTCTATGGCAAACAAACTGGTATAACACTAGTCATGTAATATATATGTAATGTATGATTATTTATATGTTGTGTTTTTATTTATTTCCCACTGAAAAGTGCCCAAAATTGCTACTAAAATTAATTTATCCCCCCCAAATAACATCACAAAGCAACCAATAAAATACAAATTGAAAATAATGTAAATATAATACATTAAAATATAGACAAGCACAAACAAGCAGCTTTCAAAAGCTAAAATCTCTCTGTTCTTCAAAGGTATACTTTATAATATTTTCATTTGTTGCTGCCCACTACTCTGGTTATGTGGTCATTCAGAACAGGCCCTATATTGATTATGTTACCCTAAGAGGTGGGGGGAAAGTTAGGGTCCCACCTGCAATGCCAATGTCACTTTAAGGTTTTGGGAAATTATAGATCAAAAAAGGAAGCCTGAGAGAGGAAGGTAACTTGGGTGATCTCTCCACTTTTGTATACCAGTACTAACTGCAGAGAACACTCCAGTTACAGTAAAAGAAAGGATTTTATTAGAGATGAACTATCATACAAGAACAGACACTCTTAAGAACCATACAAGGCTATAGAAGGGAAAAGCTGAAAGATTGGATAGAGAAGTCTAGGGTGGAAAGGTGATAGCTATCAGTCTCAGAGAAAGAGGTCTGCCCAGTGAAGATGCTCAGGCAATGGCTGAGGGTGGCACAGGGGAGTCTGGCAGAGAGACTGGGTTCATCTATAACAAATGGAAAGATAGGTATTGGCTGTGGAACACATGCTTGGGATCTGGGCTTGGGGATTTATTTCATACCCTGAAGGGGTGTTCTGGTTAAGACAAAGCTGGGGTGGCTTTCTCACAAGGTGGATAGAGGGTCCAAAACTGAACTGATTGCCTTAGCACCGGAAAGACAAAATGTTGATGGTTCTGCAATACCCTCTTAATATTTGAACAGGTAGGAGGTATAGGAGAGGTTTCTGTGAGGTATGGGTTGAGGAAAGATCACTGTCTGCATGTTGAAAGGATAATAATAATAATAATAATAATAATAATAATATCCCGCCCCTCTGTTAAAAACAATTGGGGCGGCTTACAAAAATTAAAATACCAATACAATACAGATTAAAATCCCCAAACACCATCCACTCCCACCCTCCAACAGGATTAGCACGGACCTGTTAATGGCTGGGTTTTCTGCATAATCCTAACTGGGTTTCCCCACCATTAATATTCCAGGCACATCTCAGGTCATTGTGACCCCAACTGTAATTCAGTCAACTTAACCCTAAACAGTGTTCAGCCAGCGTGACCTCAAAAAGTGTCCACTATGTGCAGTTATGGAATGGGGTGGTGATGGTAAGGTATGGTAAAAATTAGCACAGCAAAGGTGGGGAGGTGTAGTCAGCACTCATTTGTCCCTTAGTCATTATTACAATATTGTGATTCTAAACCATTCAGGAATTTAAAAATAAACATGTCTTGATAAAATTTTGAATGATATCTCAACTTATTAGAGACTTGTGTGTGGAGGTGAAGTGGGGTGTGTGTAGACTGCCAAAAATGCACCCACACACACCCACACACACAAATACAGAGTGGCTGTCATCCTGTTAATGACTTACAAACGCATTAAGTACAGCTTAGGTGTATGTGTGTAATTTCCTTTTGGGACTTTGTAATTTATTTTCTTTGTTTATTTTGGGGTAGAATATATGAGGGCTGAAAAGCTGCCCAGTGTGGTGCAAAGCCACTCCCCATTGATGGAAAAACATTCATACACACCCCATAGAAAATTACACCTCCAGAAGTGTCAATTTTAATTGTATTTTACCTCATCATGCTTTTGTGGTGGGGGCAGAGCAGCACTATTGTTGCACTGAAAGCAGAAGTGATGTCCTCAGTGTCCTCAGACTTTTTAAAAAAATGCTGCAGAAACTATCACTCATGCACAACTAACCCAAGATCATTGTGCTTAATTCATGCTCATTTCACTTCCTCCCTCTCCAACTTGAATCAAATTTGTGCTTCCTGTAATCTGGATGACAATGTTATAGGGCTCCAAAATACGGTATGTTTTTTGTCCCCAGAATCTTCCCATTAAAAAAAGCCAATAGTATAGTTTTTTTTTATAATAGATGTATTTAAAGTGAAAAAAATATATTTCAAATGTTAAAAGAGAGATTTTTTAAAAACAATATTTGGATTTACAGGGAATTGTACACTAGCTAAAAAAAAAGTTTCTCCTAGGACAACAGTGTTCATAGGCCAATGATTTGAGGAAACATTTCCAGGTGTTGTTGTTGTTGTTGTTTTTAACACACACCCAACAGACTGGTTCAGAACTAAAATGCAAGACCTGTTGAGATTCAGGTGCTGAATTTGCTCTTTGATCTTTATCATATGGTAGTGAAATTAAAAGGAAGCTTTTTTGGGCTTTTGCAGAACTTCTAAAAACATTTCCATTCTCCTTTCTCATAATCAATTGCATTTTTTTTTTACTTTTTTGTTTAGAACCTTGGAACAACTGGCCCATAAATTCACTTGTTAGCACCGCTTGTGAAGTTAAAGCACAATAAAAGAATATATTGCAGGACAAATGTGTATATGTTTCAAAGCAAGCATAAAATAAAGCATGCTTGGGTTGTTTTTTTCCTTCCAAAGGAATGTGTCCTGACACAATGAAATTGTAGCAACAAGCTGTGAAAGTTGATGTGCAGACCAACAAAATGCCAGCTTAGGGAACAGATGGCATACAGGGGGCTCTTCAAAAGCACTGCTGAGCTTAGTTATTCACTTTGTGCAATGCACATGGAAAGGTGACATGGCAGATCAGCACTACTTCAACATTTGGATCAATAGCTTCAATCTGTTTGTAAAGGAGCTGATGTTCTTCTTCTTCCCCAATCTATGGAAAGTTTTGTTCTGAGAAAGCCACTGAGGTTCCCAGGGTCCACATCTCTTAATCTTTTTCCACAGAAGATTTCAAAGCCAGTCAGTTAGTGTAAACACTTGAGCCAAGCTGAAAGACAGGATGCTAGGGAGTAACAAGGAGTCTGATGCCTACACAGCAAAGGCTGTACTCATCGAATCATAGAATCATAGAATTGCAGAGTTGGAAGAGACCACGAGGGCCATCCAGTCCAACCCCCCTGCCACACAGGAAATCTTGATCAAAGCATCCCCGACAGATGGCCATCCAGCCTCTGTTTAAAGACCTCCAAGGAAGGAGACCCCACCATGCTCCGAGGGAGTGTGTTCCAATGCCAAACAGCTCTTACTGTCAAAAAGTTCCTCCTCATGTTGAGGTGGAATCTCTGTTCCTGGAGCTTGCACCCATTGCTCCGTGTTCCAGTCTCTGGAGCAGCAGAAAACAAGCCTGCTCCATCCTCAGCATGACATCCCTTCAAATACTTAAACAGGGCTATCATATCGCCTCTTAACCGTCTTTTTTCCAGGCTAAACATACCCAGCTCCCTAAGTCTCTCCTCATAAGGCATCATTTCCAGACCTTTCACCATTTTAGTTGCCCTTCTCTGGACACGCTCCAATTTGTCAATATCCTTTCTGAATTGTGGTGCCCAGAACTGGACACAGTATTCTAAGTGAGGTCTGACCAAGGCAGAATAGAGTGGCACTATTACTTCCCTTGATCTAGACACTATACTTCTATTGATACAGCCCAAAATCGCATTGGCCTTTTTAGCTGCCGCATCACACTGTTCACTCATGTTCAACTTGTGGTCTACTAGGACTCCTAGATCCCTTTCGCACGTAGTCTCATTCAGCCAGGTCTCTCCCATCCTATATTTATGCATTTCATTTTTCCGCCCTAAGTGCAGTACTTTACATTTCTCCGTATTGAATTTCATTTTGTTAGCTTTGGCCCAGCTCTCCAGTCTATCCAGGTCATTCTGAATTTTGATCCTGTCCTCTAGGGTATTAGCTACTCCTCCCAATTTGGTGTCATCTGCAAATTTGATAAGTATGCCCCTAATTCCCTCATCTAAGTCATTGATAAAGATGTTGAATAGCACTGGGCCCAGGACAGAACCCTGTGGCACCCCACTGGTCACATCTTTCCAAGACGAAGAGGAGCCACTGCTGAGCACCCTTTGGGTTCGGCCGGTCAACCAATTACAAATCCATTTAACAGTTAACTTGTCTAGCCCACATTTTACAAGCTTGTTTGCAAGAATGTCATGGGGAACCTTGTCAAAGGCCTTACTGAAATCAAGGTATGCAATGTCCACAGCATTCCCTTCATCTACCAAGCTGGTAACTTTATCAAAAAAAGAGATCAGATTAGTCTGGCATGACTTGTTTCTCTGAAACCCATGTTGACTTTTTGTGATTATGGCATTGCCTTCTAAATGTTCACAGACTCTCTGTTTAATGATCTGCTCTAGAATCTTCCCTGGTATTGATGTCAGACTAACCAGACGATAATTGTTGGGATCCTCTTTTTTCCCCTTTTTGAAGATGGGAACAACGTTTGCCCTCCTCCAGTCTGCTGGGACTTCTCCTGTTCTCCAGGAGTTCTCAAATATTATTGCCAATGGCTCTGAGATTATATTTGCCAGCTCTTTTAATACTCTTGGATGTAGTTCATCTGGTCCTGGAGATTTAAATTCATTTAGATTAAGAAGGTATTCCTGTACTACCTCTTTACTTATTTTGAGCTGGATTTCCCCTATTGTGTCCTCTGTTCCATTATCCTCAGGTTGGTCCTCCTTTTCCTTTTCTGAAAACACTGAGGCAAAGAAGGTGTTGAGTAATTCTGCCTTTTCTCTGTCCCCTGTTAGCATTTTGCCATCTTCTCCACATAGCGGCCCTATCATTTCCTTCTTCCTTCTTTTGCTGCGGACATACCCATACTCCAAATTGTATTCCTCATATACCGTATTTAAGTTTCAACACATGAGCAAGGCCTGACACAGGTTCATTGTCACCTTTTCATACTCTGAAAAAAAAGTTTTATCATTTCAAAGAATCAAGCTGTACTCATGCAAAGGGTTTCCTCCCCAACAGCAACAATACAAGGTCTCTCTATTAAATAACAAGACTGATTAGAAAGCTGGGCAAAAACTAACAAAATGAATTGCAACAGGGAAAAAAGTAGGATACTACATCTGGCCAGTAAAAACAAAATGTACAGATATAGGATGGGTGACACCTGGCTTGATGGCAGTACACGCGAAAGGGATTTGGAAGTCTTAGTGGACCATAGGCTGAACATGAGTCAGCAGTGTGATGCAGCAGCTAAAAAAGCTAATGCAATTCTAGGCTGCATTAATAGAAGTATAGTGTCTAGATCAAGGGAACTAATGGTGCTACTCTGTTCTGCTTTAGTCAGACCTCACCTGGAATACTGTGTCCAGTTCTGGGCACCACAGTTCAAGAAAGGTATTGAGAAGCTGGAATGTGTCCAGAGAAGGGCAACCAGGATGGTGCAAGGTCTGGAAGCCATGCCCTATGAGAAGCAGCTTAGGGAGCTTGATATGTTTAGTATGGAGAAGAAAAGGTTGAGAGGGGACATGATAGCCATGTTTAAATATTTGAAGGAATGTCATACTGAGGGTGGATCAAACTTGTTTTCTGCTGCTCCTGAGACTGACATGGAGCAATGGGTTCAAACTATTGGAAAACAGTTTTGGCCTAAACATTAGGAAGAACTTCCTGACAGCAAGAGCTGTTCGAAGTGGAATACACTGCCTTGGAGTTTGGTGGAGTCTCCTTCTTTGGAGGTTTTTAAGCAGAGGCTGGATGGCTATTTGTTGGGAATGATTTGATTGTGTATTCCTGCATGGCAGGTGATTGGACTGGATGGCCTTTGTGGTTTCTTCCAACTCTATTATCTATGATACAATAACTCATCTTTATTTATATGTATTACAATTCTAATGCTTGTCCCCTTCAATATACTCTCTGTTCACACTCACATAATGATGCAGTTTTGTTTTCCACTGGTTGAAGGCGTGGAGCAGATCACTTTCTGTCAGCTGTCTTGATGAAGAATGAAAGCATTTTTCCACATTTTCCCTTTTTTTTCTGACACTCTCTCAGCTTTTCCAAAACTTCCTCATAATAATGCTGGTTTACTATTCTACCTTCTGGAACCCATGTTCCCAAAATTACACTCTTGAACTTTAAAAAAAAAAAAGAATGAACATGGATTTGAATGTGGACTTGATTTGATGTGCCTTTTAAATTCTTGGTGATGATGGTGTTTTCCAGTGCCTTGACTGTTGTTTTGTCTCAGGATCATATTGGAAGATCCACATTTTATCACAAGTAATTATTTTTTGAAAAAATGTTTAGGTCCACCTCAAGTTGTTGCAGAATGTCAGCACAAATTTCCTTGCGGCACTCTTTTTGCTCTTTTATGAGAACCCTAGGAACCACCTTGGCACAAACTTTTCTTTTGTTGAGATCCTCATGCATAATTTTCCATGCAGCATTTTTGACAATGTTCATGGCTTCAGCTAGCATTTGGACACTGAGTTGGCGGTCCCCTTGAACAATCTGGCTGATTTTTTCCACAATTGCTTTGGTTCTTGAAGTGGAAGGTTACCCAGGGAGTTCATCATCTTCCACATTCTCATGTCCTTCTCTGAATCTTTTGTGCCACTCACACACACATGAGACATGCAGTCTTCCCCGTAGGCCTCAGTAAGCATTTGAAAAGATTCCACTGGTGTTTTGTTCAATTCTACTAAAAATTTCAAATTGACACATTGCTAGAAATTAGCATTTTTCCAGCACACAACAGACAACACAGCTGCTTTAAATGATGACTGACAATTAATTGAACAGCCGAGAGTGTTGATGTTTGTCTTGCAGGTTCAGACATGTTCAAGGTCACCACTCAAACATTTACAATCAGTTCTCCCTTGTTTGTCTGAAAGGGAGAAACACAGTCTCGTTATTTAATAGACAGACCTCGTACATGGAGGTGTGTGTGCGTGTGTGTTTGCCAGCTGCTGGTTTCAGGCAGAATTCACCCACCACCTTTGGTTGTGCCACAGACATCAAAGCAAAATCTGACTGGTTTGGGAAGGGGTGCCTGAAAGAGGAGTTTCAGAGAGGGTCCTCTGAAAGTCAGAAGCAGAGTCAGAAACAGCACTGAAATAGAATCTGGTGAGTCAACAATAGAGTCATAGTGAAACAATGTATTATAGATAGATTCTGGCAGAATCTGATGGGTTATGGGCAGAAGGTAGTATAGTAGTGGCTCATGCTTTCATATGACTGGGGCAGTAAATTTACTCTAGCATTTGGTCTAAACCTTAAAGGAGCTATCCAAGGTGGGTATTGGGCTGAGCACTATGGGCAGAGCACTGTGGAAAAAGTGCTTAAAGACTGGACTAAAACCTACAGTGGATTCAACACCCCACTGACATGGAAACCAGCAACCACTGCTTATCTGGTAGAAAGCTAATGACACAATTCTTCCCTATTTAAGGATATCACGTCTGTTTGAAAGACCTGTAGAACAGTGCTACTCAAAGTGGAGGCTCCTCAACCAGTGCTGGTCCCTGGCAAGTTTCCTGGTAAGAAACACACAGTTGTAGTACCACACATATAGGGCTAGTACATGGCATATTGAGGGGGGAAAGATTGCCAGTCCCTCACACCAAATAACCTGAGAAACACTGGTATAGGTACCTTTAAATTAAATGCTTCATGAGAGGATGCTAGTGAACAGCTGAACAGCCATATAGTAAATCCACTATAAAATGATTATATATATTTTTGAACAATGACCATTCATTGGAATACATTGCACCTGATGCAATATGGAGAAGTGGCAAGATTCATTCATTTGTGGGGTCAATCCCTGGTATGTTGGAAAAAAAATAATTGCCAGAACCCCCACATCTGGTAGCACGAGAAGCACTGCTCTAGAAGGTGCAAGAGCCTTATTTCACCTCCCAACCCTTACTTGGTGGTTGAGTTCCTTTTTACAAGGAAGGGGAGATTTATTTGTACTGTTGCTGTCCTTGTAAAGTTGCAAAGCTCAAGAAACTGGGATGAGTGGAAGGAGAATGCGGGATGGAGATTCAGGTTGACTCCTGTATTCTCTGGAGATATGTTGCAAGAACTCCTGTGGATTCCTGAAACCGTGTAGAATAGGGAACCCTATTATTTTCAATGAGACGAACGCCAGAAATTGACCATAGACTCAGGACTTTCTCAACCCCCCCCCAAAACCCCGTTCTTTTGCTGGCATAACTTTGCCGTTTTTACGCCAGTAAAGAACTCCCCATGCCACACTTACCTTATCCACATGAAAAGGATTCCCTCGCAATGAATGAGAAAATGAACAGAGCTCCATTCACTTCCTCATTCAAAATCCTGTGTATTCCTGCAAGAATACATAGCACGGGAATTCAAAAATAACACTAAAAAAGTTACAAAAACCACACACTTAAAAACATAAAAGGGTCATAAAAAGTGTGTCACCTACCTGGATGTCGTGGTCTCACCCAGAAGTGTTCTGGCCGGACCGGTCATTGATGGTGGAATGACAAAAGGACATTGGCATGAGGTTTCATATGCCAGCAATGCTGGCACTAAAGTGCCATGGGGGATCTATTGATGGCTTAAGCCATCAATAAAATATGATGGAATTTTTACAAGGCATAAACACAAAAGGGCGACGTCTCATATGTGTGCCCTTTCACGTTTTTTGGCATTTTTGTGATGTCATATTTGGTGTGTCTGATAACATCCTCACATTGGAGGGCCTAGAAATGCCTAGAGACAGCACCTTTTTTCAGATGTGGATAAGTGAAACCATGGATACTGAATCTGTGGATACAGGGTTGACCTGTATGGGCCACTGCATGGGTTATACACAAAGCATCCCATTCCATTTACATTGTTGTTGTTATTGTCATTGTTGTGTGGCTTCAAGTGATCTCTGACTTATGGTGACCCTGTCATTAGCTTTTCTGAGGCTGCAAGTGTGTGACTTGTCCAAGCTCACACCGTGGGTTTTCATGGTCGAGTGAAGATTCAAACCTTCATCTCTGGAGTCATAGTCACTCAAGCCACTATACAATGCTGGCTCCTATTCCGTCCACTGCCCTGGTATATTTCTTACATATAGGGGTTGAGAACGAACTTTGCATTACCTGAAATTTTCTTTCAAATAAATTGATCTATCTAATTTGTGATCTCTGTAACTATTAGCAAAAGAATATATGTATATTTGGTTCCGCATTGTCAGAAGTATGCAATATACACCATGTTTATTTTTCTTTTCTTTTAATGCTATATGAGTGAATATTTTGAAAATGGGCATAAACATGCTTTAGTCAATGGGCAAATGGGCAAAAAACGTGTATCAGAAGAATCATGTATACAAAATTTGACAAAGTAAGAAAGGTATATACAAAATTCTCATGAATTCCCATTTTTTCCCATGGGAAGAAAAGAAAAAGGTTTTACAGCCTCATAAGGGATTTGAACTGGATGAAAATGTTAGTGGGAAACAATGCAAATTGGCAGTTCACATCCTTCTGTGGGTGTGTGAGAGAGACACAAACAGAGAGAAAAAGACAGAAAGTGCTTTTCTGTGTGCACAGGAATGAGAAAACATGAGCTACGACCTCATCATACAGTACATGGACACTGTATCTTCACATGGGGAAGGATCATACCTTCAGTTTCTCACACATGAACAGTAGCTTCCTGATAAAAGCAGAACACACTTTTACTGCTTGGACTAATAAATGCTGAGCGAGTTGCCATCCCTAATGGATAAATGCATTTTCCAAAACCTAAATTGGGTTAAAGCTTGACTTCTTGTGAGGAAATGTTCAGAATTGGTCTCTTAAATCTTGCTCATCCTTTCTTAAAGCTCTGTAGAAAAGCTCAAATGATGACTGAACAAATAAACGAAAGCAGTTTAAAATTGCTCCCAGACTGAAGTTTTATTTTTCTTGTTTTAGCCTAAACAGAAATAGAAATTATAGCCAAACTGTATGAAGGCTTTGGTAAACAGGTTTTGCAAGAGAAATGTTGAAAGACCCATTAACTACCAATGAGCTCTAAGTGATATGAAATATGGAGACGGAACACTATTTAAAAACCACTGTCCGCACCTCCGATCTTGACCAAGCCAAGGCTCACCAGCGGCATACATAAAATATTAAACTTCTGGTCTCTGGAGATGATTTAACTCCATTGCTTTCTGTGCAAAGAATAAGTTTTGACTGAATCTTAATGAAATGTTCATTAGTATGCAAAAGCCTAAAATGCATGTTAAAACTGGAGAATGGCTTTTCTGCTTTGGGGTTCAAAAAGTATTAGCTGACTTTAGTGTAAAACATTTTAGTCCATACAATCCATGATACTGAGATAAATTTATTTATTCATTTATTTTAAAATGGAATGTATCATAGGTTGTTGTTGCTGCTGCTTGCCTTCAAGCCATTTCCAACTGATGGCATCCCTAAGGCAATCCTATCACAGGGTTTTCCCAGCAAGATTTGTTCAGAAGGGATTCACCATCGTCTTCCCCTGAAGCAGAGACTGAATGTCTTGGGCCATACTCATTGCAGGTAATTCCTATTTACCTAAGTTGGCTAGCTAGGTCAGCCTTCTAGAACTTGCTACTCTCCAAATATATTGGACCACAGTTCACAACATTCTCAGCCAGCATGACCAGTGGCTGGGGAAGATGGAAATTGTGATCTGGCAATTTATGAACACACTGGATTGGAGAAGGTTCATTTAGTCAATACAGCAGTCACAAAAAAGGCACTTCCATATAATTGGGTTCCTTATTGCAACACTAACATAGGAAGGATTCCTAAGTACATCTGTTAAAAGTAGACTTAAATCTACAAAAGCTTATCCTACCAACTTCTTTCTCTCTGTTAGTCTCTTTGATCCCTTTTCATAGGGAGGATTATTCAGGTGGGTTGTGCTGATATTGAGGTTCCTTGCCACACTTGCAATGTAGCTGCAATGAAGGAGTGGTGGTGATATGGAAAGTTAAACTTGTGTTCTGGCCATCCCAAGGGCTGGCCATTACTACTTAGATCCAGAATTTGACCATACAGCAGCATAATGGTATTGTCTCCAGTAGCGTTCATTTCAGTGGCCATCTGTTTTCCAGCTAGATCCACCTGATCAGGCTTCTCAAGTATGTCTCGTCTCAGCTCAGCTTCCCTCTGCTGCTCTCCTGAGATCAACTCCATTTTGTTTTACTCAATCTTGATTCTTCCAAACTTTTTGAAAGGCAGAATTTTCAGGACTGCACCTTTTAAACTTTTATAGTCATCCACAAATGTCTCTAAGCTACTTAGCCAGCTTTCAACTAGAAAAATCTAGAAACCAGAAAATCTCTTGCACGTCTTTTAGTGCTGTTTCCTATGATGAATGTGATATAAGATGTTTGATTCCTTACATGCAATGTAAAGTTTATGATAAGCCATGTGCCTGGACAATGAGAAGTCTATGTTTCTCCCCAAGGTATGTGTTTGTGTCTCTATGTGCCTGGGTGTTTTGTTTATGTTAATAAAATAGCCTTCAAGATTACAAAGTTGCCTACTCATTCTGCTCATGTTAAATGTCCTGAAATTCCAATAATTAAAAGTGCTAAGTAAAGTGTTGGTGCTAAATCTGCCTGATTGGACTATACTGTTGCTCACACACTGGGAGCTTAGGTAAGCAGAAGATGATGAGAGGGACCTCCAGAGAAATACATAGTAGCTGGCAAAGGGCAAAGTACCCTCAGTACCTCTATCTAAAGAGACAGAGGTAGGAAATTACAGCTGTTTCACCTCTAGAAGGTACAAGAGGCACCCCACCCCAATTTTCTTTCAGGTGGAAAGATGCAGTGGTGGGTTGCACTGGGGATTGTAGGGGGTGGCATGTAACCCATGCTACAGTTTATTCACCCTTGCTTTTGGGAAAGTAAGCACCATAACTATAGAGCAGCTTTTCACAATCCTCCTCTATGATCCTAAGACCACTTCTTCTAGACCACTAGAATTAGAGGTGGACTAGTGATCAACATCTGTAATGATTTTTTTTTAAAAAAAGGCCTTTGGTGGTGGTTTGAAACAGGCATTTATAAAAGGAAAATAATCACTTAAATGTTTTCATGTAAAATGAAATATTTTCCACAGTGAAGGGACTCTTTGCTGGAATTTATGAATCCCAAGGTACAAGACCTCTTGGGAGTGTGTTACACATGAGAAGAAATCCCTCTAGGGACAATTTTACTTAGGGAAAAGATTGGCAAAACATCAGCTACCCTAACTGCAGAAATCATGAACCAGAAATCATAAAATGATATATTCTTTTTATTTATTTATTTATTTATTTATACCTCGCTCTTCAGCCACAAGGCTATCAGAGCGGCTTACAAATTGTTTTAAGCAATAGCTATTTACACATCTACACTGCATTAAGCAGTTTCCAATGTGTGTTAGCTAATTGCCCCCCACAAGCTGGGTATTCATTTTACCGACCTACGAAAGGATGGAAGGCTGAGTGAACCTGCACAGTGAAGGTACTCTTTGCTGGAATTTATGAATCCCAAGGTACAAGACCTCTTGGGAGTGTGTTACACATGAGAAGAACTCCCTCTAAGGACAATTTTACTTAGGCAAAAGATTGGCAAAACATCAGCTACCCTAACTGCAGAAATCATGAACCAGAAAGTATTTTTTTGAAACGAGGGGCTCGTCTACATTAACCAGGATACACCAGGTATATCCAGGTTTTGGGTCTGGCCTGTTCTTCCCCTGTTACCTGTACAGAATGGGCCAGCATCCAATAGGCACAGCAGCCCATTGCTGCAGCTGCTGCTGCCATTTTCTTTGCTCAGAAGGCAGGAAGGGGGCCTGCAAAATACGACCAAGGTCCCCTGCATGTGACCAGCCTTGGTCACATGCTGCGGGAGTCCTTCTTGTCTTCTGGGAGAGCCAGGGAGACCACAGCAGTAGTGAAGACCAACCTGCAGGGATGAGCTCCTGCAGACATGTGGGCACCAATCCATCATTTGCTGGCAGTAATAGAATAAACTGGGTATTATTATAAACTGTTGTATCAGACCCTAATCCCCATCTCAGCTCCGTATCTGCTCTGGGGGTGGTGAAGACTGCCCGGGGAAGGCAGAATGGGGCAAATGCCCTACGTTGTATGGATTACAGGGCTCTGAGATAGGGGCAAGACAGCGTATTTAGCCTGTGCAGACAAGCATAATGTTATTACAATTCTTTTGACATCATACATTTGTTTTGACAATTTGTATATATTAAGTGTTAATTCCAGATGGACAACTTGCTTACCTGCCATAGTTACAGTTGGAAATGTCCTCTTTCTTTTTAAATTGTGAACATCTACAAGTTTTGCACATTTCATGCTTTAAACAGATGAAAAGAATAAGCTGAGGTATCAAAAAGAAACCTCCAAATATATTGTGTATTACACAGACATAAACACAACTTGCTTTTGAGACTACAAATTGGATGGAATGTTCTTTATTAGATTTATTTTATTATTTTATTAGCTTTTAAATTATACTTCACATTCTAGTTTACTCTATAAGACACACCTACATCAACAAGATATACATTTAATAGAGACTTTCACATGACATTGCTCTCAGTGGCAATATTTCTTCCAATGACTGTGATATATTTATCAGGCCCAAATTATATTGTGTATTTAGAGCCATCAGCAAGTCTTTGTGGTACCATAAACTACAATTCAAACTGATGGAAGTTTTTGCCACTAACTTATAGTTGCCTTAATTTCTCTCTCTCTCCTCCCCCCTTTTGACTTCTGATTCTGTTTCATAAAGAATAGCTGCTGAGTTCTATTTTTAATTACTCTTTACAATTGGAAGAATGCTTCCTAAAGACAATAAACTACAAATTTTCCATTGGTATACAATAAAAAAGAAGATAAGGGGGAAATAATGAGGTGATAATTTCAAATAAGTCTTCCACCTTTTAAATTTTATTTTAGGCTACTATTGATTTTGCAGATTGATGTTTACACAAAAGAATATTAGCTATTATTTCAGTAATTTAAGAGATAATCAAGGTCTCTAAAATTTCTTTGCAAAACAACAAAACAAGAAAAAACTATGCTCACTGGACAGAATATTTTACATGAACCATTGTACTTCCACAAGGCTGATGACACCATCATCTCAGCAAATCAAAAAAAACACCACCAGATACTCTTTAAAAAGACAGAACACAAATTGTCCAGACACAATTAAACCTGTTCAATCAATTGATTTCTACAGACAAGCAAGCATGTAATTAAACATGGATTCCCATGCAAACATTCCTGGAAGTAAACCCCACTGAATACTTATTTCTCAGTAAACATGCATTTGTTGCTGTTAATTGCTGTCAAGTCAGCTTTGACTTATGATGATGGATCAGAGACCTCCAAGACATCCTATCACCAACAGCCCTGCTCAGGTTCTGCTAACTCAGGGCTTTGGCTTGATTGAATACATCCTCCTTTAGTGCAGTCTTCCTCTTCTCCTACTGCCTTAAACTTTACCAAGCATTATCATTTTTTCTAACACATCATGTCATGAGGTGTCAAAAGTACTATAGCCTTAATTTTAGCTTCTAGGGAGAATTCAGGCTTGATTTGCTCTTGGACCCATTTACTTGTCTTTTGGGCAGTTTATGGTATCCACAGAAGTCTCCTCCAGCACCAGGATGGGGGTAAGAATTGTGGTAAGGCTCTCTAATTGGATGTTCCCATCAGCTCGTCTATTAGCAACATGAGATTATTTGAGCATATAGTTTATTTTGGACATGGTGTAAAGAGCTACTCACTAGTCCCTTCTGCTTCATCCAATTCTCTCCTGCACCACATTTCCATCAAATTGATTCTTTTCCTGTCAGCTTTCTTCACTGTCCAGCTTTTACAAACATACACAGAAATTGGAAATACAGCAGCATGGACAATCCTGATGTTGGTATTCAGTTATATATCTTTACACCTGATGATCTTGTCTAGTTCCTTTGTAGCTACCCTTCCAAGGCCTAGTCTTCTTATTTGTTGACTATAGTCTCCATTTTGATTCATGACTGAGCCAAAGTAAGGAAAATCTTTAACTATTTTGATATTTTTATCATCCACCTCAAAATTAAGTAAATCATCTGTGGCCATTATTTTTGTCTTCTTAATGTTCAATTGTAACCCTGCTTTTACATTTGCCTAGGTTTCTGTTATTGATGCCTCCTGCTGAAATTGCTGGAACATAGGAGATTATCAGATGCGGCAAAAACCACATCAGAAGAAAGCAGTGAGAACAGAAATGGGCAACATTATCAGACAATGACATCCTTCAGCATTCTAGGGATGTACTGTGGGCATGAATAAAGTATTCCTTTTTATTGGCAGCTTAGCCCTGTCAAGAAAAAAGTGAAGCCTCCATGTCAGTGTTATGCCCCAGGAATGGCTGAGGATGTGGATGTCTGATAATGTTGCCCTTTCTGTTATTGACATGTTCTTCTGATGTGGTTTGGGATGCAGTTTGTTTGCCACATATCCCCACATCTGATAAACTGGATAAGTCTATAGATCTTTTCATTGGAAAGCATGCCATTTCCGTGTGTCCTTAATTCCTCTTTAAATCCTTCACATTGCATTTTGAATTCTACCAAGTTCCAAAAAGGTGGGGCAACTGTTATGAAGAAAATTCCAAGGGAACATTGTATGTGTTCCTGTTGTCACTAGTTTATGTGTATCTCTCCTGTTCTGCTCTGATAATCTCCAGACTAATGTAACATCATGCTGCCTCTCACTTTCAAGTTACCCAATATGTTTTGAATGTGTGTTTTGAGGCAAACAAGATAGGATTCATAATAATATTATATTTAAATGTATATGTTTGCATAAATTTTTCAAAAAGAGACATGTAGATCAATCTGGATTAAGCTAGGCTGCATCAATAGGAGTATACAGTAGTGTCTAGATCAAGGGAAGTAATAGTGTCACTCTATTTTGCTTTGGTCAAGCCTCACTTGAATACTATGTCCAATTCTGGGCACCATAATTCAAGAAGGATATTGACAAGCTGAAGTATGTAAAGAAGAGGGCAACCAAAATGGTGGGAGGTCTGGAAGCCATTATGCCCTATGAGGAGCAGCATACGGAGCTCAGTATGTTTAGCCTGGGGAAGAAAAGGTGAAGAGGGGACATGATAGCCATGTTTAAATATTTGAAGGACGGAGCAAGCTTGTTTTCTGTTGCTCCAGAAACTAGGACACAGAGCAATGTGTTCAAACAACAGGAAAAGAGATTCCATGTAAGTATGAGGAAGACCTTCCTGACTGTAAAAGCTGTTTGGCAGTGGAATATGCTGCTGCCTCGGAGTGTGGTGGAGTCTCCTTCTCTGGAGGTTATTAAACAGAGGCTGGATGGCCATCTGTCAGGAATGATTTGATTGTGTATTCCTGCATGGCAGGGGGTTGGACTGGATGGCCCTTGTGGTCTCTTCCAATTCTATGATTCTAATTATGGGTCTGAAACATGGCTCACCTATCGCCACCACTTACGACTCCTCGAATGCTTCCATCAGCGCTGTTTACGCACAACCTTAAATATACACTGGACTGACTATGTGATGAATGTTGCTGTCCTTGAGCAAGCAGGGATCAGCAGCATTGAGGCCATGATATTGAGAACACAGCTGCGCTGGGCAGGGCATATTTCTAGGATGGAGGACCATCGCCTCCCCAAATTAGTATTCGACGGTGAACTCGCCATGGGTCAGCGTAAGAGGGGCACTCCAAAAAAGTGATACAAGGACTGAAACAACACCTCAGGCTCAGCCAAATTGATCACCAACAATGGTCTGCCCTGGCCTCACATCGGGAGGCATGGAGACACACTATCCACAATGCTGCAGCCTTATTTGCGAACTCACGCCGAACAAGTCTTGAAGAGAACCAACAACACAGAAAAAATCACAACCCAGAAACATCACCCAAGGAAACCTTGTGCTGTGCTTTCTGCAACTGGACTTGTCTATCTCGGATTGGCCTTTTTAGTCATCAGCGCACTTGCAGAAAGCGCAGGATGAGTCCTTCCTGAATCTTCGTTTGCGAAGAGAAGCCAGAGAAAGAGAGAGAGATGTTGTACAAAGTCCTGCACTTATAGGCCATTTGGAAAATCCTGCTGTTGGGATTTCCAGGACAGGGAAATAGTGACACAACATGTCTCTCAGTAGTGGCAGTGATAGAAGAACTGAGGGACAGGTGGAATGTGGCGATTGCTGGAAAATCCAATGAAAATTAACTCCCTGGCATGGGGAAACCAACAGAGAGTCTCAGAGGTGACCTACAAACCCCAATTTGGTCATTCAGATTGCTGAGAAGAGTTGACCCAACAGAATAGAGTTGGAGGGGGTCAGGGACAACAGCTGCCTCACCGCAGCCCATTAACAAGCCTGAGAAAGACAGGCTATGAGCGCCAGCCACCCGGACCTCAACAACCAATTTATTTCAACACTAAAGGAGTTATAAAACTTCCTGATTCTATGACTCAACAATTCTCCCACTAAAGACTTGTATTTATACCAGATAAAAGAGATATTGGACATCTTACTATTTTTTCTGTGTTAGATTTAAATTGCTTTTGTTTTCTTTTAATCTAAACTTTTCTTCTTTAAAATTTGTTTTTTGATTATTTTGTTTTTAATTTTTGTTATAGCTTTCTTCTCTTTTTAAATAATAATAAACTATAAATTATATTAAGAAGCTCTCCACTAACTTCAAAAAAAGTGGGGAAAGAAGATATTTAGGAAGGACTTATTTGTGACTGACAAAGAAGAAATAAGTCTAAGGACACTATTCGTAGCATTTCCAAGGTCATTACAAAACTTAGAATTCCATAGCATTGAGCCATGGCAGTGAAAGTTGTCTCAAATGATTATTTCTGCAGTGCAGATGCAGACTATGTTTAGATATTGCAAGCATAATGTTCTTATTCTGTCTTATTTTCATTTTCAATGCATTTTTGGCCCCAATTCAAAACAGTAGGTTTGACCTATAAATTAAAGACCTACATGATTTGAAACTTTGGTACCTGATGCAACATCTTCCACATTTACCTATCTACTCTGAAGATCATTTAAAGAGGAACAAGTTTACATAGGGACCACTAAACGCAGTGTGCAAACACAAATCAAGGAACATGACAGACACTGCAGACTGGGTGAGCCAGAAAAATCAGCAGTAGCAGAACATGTTATGTAAACCAACCCAGACACAAAATGCTATTTGAAAACACAGAAATTTTAGCCCAGGCCAACAACTATCATGTCAGAATGCACAGAGAAGCTATTGAAATCCACAAATACCTGGACAACTTCAACAGGAAAGAAGAAACCCTAAAAGTAAACAAAATCTGGCTCCCAGTTTTAAAATACAATAGAATCAAAACTCAACACTTACAAAGGAATTCCACCCAGGGACAACGGTATTTCCAGCAGATAATGGCCCATCAACCAACCATTAGCCAAACAGACACTAACAAGCCTTGCATTTCTATACCCAGAAACTAACCATTCAATTACACAAATTTACATATCCTCCCCAACAGGGGTTCACAGCATATAAACTCCACACACACCCCTACACAACCATTCTCTGAGGATGTCAGCCACAGATGCAGGAAAAATGTCAGAAAGAAACTATTCCAGAACATGGCCTCACAGCCTGGAAAAAAACCAAAGAAAATCTACGGATGCCAGCCATGAAAGCCTCCAACTTCATAAAGAGGAACTGTTTTGATTTCCTCAAAATCTGAAGTTCAAAGGTTGGCTATGGCCTTCTTGGTGGAAACAAAACCCCTTGTTTGTTGAATGGTTTCTGTATAGAAAGCACTAAACCTCTTATCATTTCAGGGCCTGATTTCTTTTTAACCATCTTTTCAAATGTTATTATTATGATTCTCCAAGTTACATATTTTTCATGCATTAAATATATAAGAGATTGTTTTTGTGTTTTACACATCTACATTTGTGTTTTAAGTATGTTCTCACCCCTGTGGCATCAATAGTAGCTTTAGCTTCTGGCTATAATCCTCTGGGTGGCTCACGCTGGAGGTTACACTGATATACTTACTTTTTCTGATGTTGCACAAGGAAATATAGAGCACCTTCTTATGCAATGATTTAGCCAGGAGGTGCAATGGCTGCTGAACAGTGCCTCCAGGCATAGCTTCATCCCAACCCCACGTGCATTGAGAATGCTCCCTTACCTTTGCCCTTCCAGACTGCTGCTTAAGTATGCTGGTGGCACGTCACTCCCCACCATCTTCAAACAGAATTCCAGCCTCTTTCATTTGGTTCTATGATTTTAGTTCTATGCTTTTATTTGTTGGCTGTATTAGCTCCTGTAGTTTGTATATTAACTTTTGAGATTTTCGTACTGGGTCTTTGGAATTTTAAAATCATTTGTATTTGGGCTTTTAAAAATACTGTTAGGATATATGTTTTTAAATTTTAACATCTATATGATCCCTGGGGAATCAGTATTATAAGGTGTCTAATAAACTGAAATCATCATCATCACTGTTGTATCTGCTATGTCCTCTTGGTTGCTTCTACCCAGCCAATCTGCCTTTGAGCTGTGAGTTCTCAAAGAATTGTTTGCAGAGTTGAGAGATCACACTGAGCCCTTTACATACTTCAAGTGATGCCATTGTGATTAATTAATGTCTATAAAGTGGCTCAGAAGTTCCCAGATGAAAAGGCATCACAGACATGAAGGTATTGTTATTTTTGTGAAACTCATTTATTTTCCGTGCTTCACATTAATTTCACAATTTGTACATGACATTTTTAAAAAATGGGCCATGGTTTCCTGCTAAAATACAGATGGTGCAGCATTTTTGATGCATGAAAAACAGTTTATCCAGTCCATATGGAATAGCATCTTCAATCACTGTTCCACTGGGACCTCTTTGAAATACCATTAAGAGCACCTCAGTTGCCAAGTCACTGGGCCTTTGACATTTCCCCATAATACACTAAAACAGTGGACCACATCTTTATTGGTTGTGCATAATCTATACCATTCTCCTTAAAGGTACACTTTTGTTGGGGATATTTTGCAGTTTGAAAGCGTAGAGGTAGCATGTGAGGTATTCAGAGAAATATCTGAGAAGCAGCAGGGTCTTTAAACACAAGAAGCTGATGTTGCCAGGAGACAAACAGGTGGAACAGATACACTTGTCTGGTGTGGTACAGAGGGCTGTTGTGGCTTGTGTCACTGGATGGATTTTATTATCAGCAAGCATGGGTTTTTAAAAATCTCTGTGCTGGCCTGTAATAGGATATTATTAGACGCAGGAAAAATCATAGGCTTACAACATCAGGGTAGTGTGAATGGGCCATGCTATTTTCCATGGCATTGTTATGTTCGCATTCTTACCCCATGTTCAAGCTGCGAAAAATGTGTTATTTCCAGTTCATGAGACAAGCCATCAATAGATTATCAATAGCTCTTTTTTCGCAGTATTGACTGCTTGCGAAACCACATCCCATTGTAATCATGAGATTACAGCTGAACAGGGGGTCGTCAGTGAGAAAACCTCTGGGTGAGAATGTGAAAACGAAGCACAGGATGCTCTTTTTATGAACTGTCACCTTTAGTTTGCAGGGTTTTAAGGTTTGTTTCAGTGCTTGGGTGTTCATTTACTTTGTTAATTAAGTGGTTTTTGGAGTTTTAGGTACACTTGCATCTTTTCACGAGAACCACTGAAATCTCACTCATGAAAATCGCAGAAGTAAACTCCTGTTCTTGAAGTGCTAGTGGATGTTGTGCGATAATTCTGTGGCATTTCTTTGACCTGATTACAACTACATGCAATAATAAGTGTTATAATGCCACAATGTTCTTGCTATCTTCATCTGTAGAATTACAGCATTTTTAGATGCTTGTCTGTCCATAGTCGTATAACATAACATAGTCACCACACCTTCACAAAAAGATGGCACATTCTCCAAGTATCCTGGAGTTTAAAGTACAAAAGCAGTTTGTGTTCAGCGAACTCAGTAGGAAGGAGAGGAGAAGAGGGGCAGAATTTTGCCCTTCCGAGTAGGCTCAGGCAAAACAAACTTCTGCATCCTCTCCTACCCTATGTGTTCTTCATCCTTAATCATTTTGGCCATCTTGACCACACTCTGATGTTGCCTGGCCATGTGTGTCACCATTTTAATCTGAAATGTTGGAGAGCATGAGATGACATGTTCCTTTTTCATAAGCTCTTGTATAAATATTCTTCTGCAGTGGCAATGCCACAAAGTTTAGGCCATCATTCACATAGTCCAAATGGCAACTCCAATGGAAATGAAGTCAAGCAGGCTATAAACATTAGCCTAAAACCCATCTCAAGGATGGGTTTAGGCATTTGCTGTGGACCTAGAATTTCTTTCACCATATATAATTATAGCATTTTTATATCACTTTGACTGGAGCCTTGGGATCTGCAGTGGGCCATAGAATCACCATAGACAGCTTTTTTGGAGGTATTTAGGATCCTATGCCAGAGAGCTCAAGTGCCTCCCCAAACTACAAATCCCAGGATTGCACAGGGCATAGCCACGACATTTAAAATGGCCCTCAAATACTGTAATTGTATAGTGTGAGAGACCTAGAAACCAAAGCATCTCCTAGAGCGTGCCACCCACTTTACATGCTAATATGGAAGAGGACATGTCCTTGGAAAGCTGAGCCCTCATCGTTCTCCTTTCATGACAGTATGAAGGACATTTATATGAAAAAAAAGTAATTTCAAAAAGCTCTCTGCGTTTTGATATATGCTGAAAATCAGGCAAGCTATTAGCATGTAGAATTTCTCCATCTATGGATCTTTATTGAACATTATTATTTCCCTAGTGTGATAGTTCTAATTTCATTCAGATACACATCCACTTCAAAGCTTTTAAGTTTAAATGAAACATCTCAGCATTTAAGCTCCAAAATGTACTTCTTTTGGCCCAAGTAGTGAATAGTTTTGAACCATTTAATTCTATATATGTCATTGGATGCAATTAAATCAGAATATATTATGTGTTTTGCTTTTCTGCACAGCCACTGTCTTCTTGAATATCTTGAGGGTTTTTTTTTTAAGGCAGTGAACTTTACTGCATATATCCATTAAAATGTCCTATTTCTCTATCATCTACATAGTGTGTTCTATTAAACTACAATATGACTAGAATGGAATGGTCACAGTTTAATTTGCAACACAAAATATCTGCAAACGCCAATGAATCATTCATATTATGCCAAATCAGCAAGAAAAGGGAAAAAAAATTCCCCCTGCATGGAAGAATACTAAGATCCTGCTAATCAAAGTGACTGAGAGAACTCAATTCTCAAGCACCCTAGGAGAGGGGAATTGGCACCAGTTGAGATACAATTCATATTTTTTATTTTATCTATAGGGTTGTCTATATGGTGAAAGTAATCCTAATAGAATTCACAGGGAATACCTCTTGTCCCAATGAGATCCTGTGGTGTTTTACCATATTCAGAAGGAGAGTGCCCAGAATCTACAGGGGGAAAGCCTTTGTGAATTTTCATGAGGTTTTAAAATAATGTGTGGAAAAGTGCATTACCATTCATTTGGACAACTGAATCAGCACATTCTCAACGAGGGTGGAAGTGGAAAGCTGATTGGTCAGAAGTGTGTGGAGGTGGGCTTGCCAGCAGTGAAGTTGCCAGAAATGCCATTTTGGAGTTATGTGTTGCCTATCATGGGTTCTTTTTTTTTTTTTTGGCTGTGCTGAGGTGACCAAACAGCTTTTTAGGTGGAAGGTTGCATTTGTGCACCTTTGATTTGCAGCTTTAAAAAATACTGTGCAGTGGCAACAACTTGTTGAGAATAATAATGAGTAATTCACTCTCAGCCACCATGTTGATTTGCATGCATTGCTGCTGTGAACTTCAAACACAGGTAACTTTGCATACCAGTAATTTTGCCAAAGGACCGTGGAGACAAAAGAATGCTGCTGTGATGCTGTGACAAAGCACAACAATCAGCATTATATCTTCTCATCTAAACTAGCCCTATGTCTGCTTTTCTCTTTTAAAAATAATGAAAATTGAAGATGCCAATCCAGCTTGAACTAGGGTTGAATTATCTGTCTTTCACATCTCCATATACAGTCCTCCCTTCACAATTGTGAGTTAAGCATTTACAGATTTTATGATTCACAGATTTGAGTAATATATTCTCTCTAGGCATTTGTAGGTCCTCCAACATGATTATATGGTCCACTTGTGCTGGAAATGTACCCTAGAACCACACTGGAGGACCTAGCGATTCCTAGAGAGCAGTGGCGGCACCAGGGGGAATGTGGAGAGGCTGAACCGACCAGGTGATACTATCAGGAAAAAGGGTGACACCAACCTTAGTGACACCACAGCTAGAGAGAACACTTCTCTAGGCATTAGTAGGTCCTCCAGCATGATTCTATGGTCTACTTCTGGCAGAAGTGGACCAAAGAGTTGTGTTGGATGATCTAGAGATTCCTAGAGAAGTGTTCTCTCAGGTAAAAATAAATAGTAGTTGCGATTTTTATTTATATTTGCAGTTTTTCCACTTTTGCTGGGGCCTTGAGTCCCTAACCCCCATGAAAGTGGAAGACCAACTGGAAAATAAATGTATGCATATAATGTGTATGAAAATGTGCAAAGATATCTGCACATGCAGTGCAGTGCTACCACTGCTTTTAGAACTGTATAATGTAGATTCACTACCCTTGGTAAGCTAGATGTCATGAAGAACAGATTCGTGACATGTAATAACAAACCAAGCCTTCCACTACCACAAGATTTCCTGGTGTTTCCCCCAAACATCTGAAATTACCATCTCCATATCCTAGACCAATCTCATCCCTATAGACACACACTCATGTAAGAATGCATTTTGCCAAACTGAATTCTGTTTTGCTATCATTTTTTCCTTATTAGTCAGCAGAAGACATGGATGCTCTCACTTTGAAACAACAATTTGCCCTGTCTCTCTTCAGTTCCTAGGCTGTATCTGAATTGTCTCCCTAAGAACATTCTCCCTTTTCCCTCTCCAACACCAGTTCACACTTACTTCAGCATCTTGAGTCTTCTTATTTTTCATTGCCTCCTGACAAATTCCCAGTCTTACATTCTTTTCTGGATCTCCTCAATTTTCCTGTGATCTGAGCTTCTGAGAACACAGCCAGAAATGTTCAGGATGAGCTCATGGAGATGTTAACTGTCACTTTTGTTTAGTGCCTCAAACAAAAGTTAAATGAGAAATGCTATTTGAATGATATTGTACTGAGAGAGAAAGCGGTTTCTCCAAACTTGCTAATCACTGCAGGAATTGTAATAACCATTTAGCATAATAATTGATAGGTTGGGTAGAGAAGCCTGAGAGAGTGGTAGATAGAACAGCTCAAGTTAACCTTTCCTTAAAATTAAGGAAATGGCATTTTCCCAGGTTCTCCCAACTACTTTCCTCTTGTGATTACAGTCACAGATTCTGCTGAGGGCCAGGACTAGTTTCAGGAATTTGTAGGATGTTAACTGAAAGTGGATGTTGTTTTTCCTAGATTCATAGGTTGGAAGGGATCATAAAGGTCATCTAGTTCAACTCCTACTATGCAGGACACACTGTAAAAGTACTCCTGAGAGATAGTAATCCAAGCTGTGTTTAAAGACCCCAAGAGAAGGAGAATCTACCATCCTCCAAGGCAGTCTATTCCACTGTGGAACAGCTCTTACTGTCAGGAAGTCCTTCTAATGTTTAGATGTCATTTCCGTTCTTGCAATTTGAATCCATTGGTTCATGTTCTAGTCTCCAGAGCAGATGAAAAAAAGTTTGCTCCATCTTCAACATGACATACCTTCAAATATTTAAAAGTAGCTATCATATCACTTCTCGGTCTTCTCTTCTCCAAGCTAAACATTCCCAGTTCCCTAAGCTGATTCTCATAGGACTTGGTTTCCAGACCCCTTACCGCCTTGGTCAACCTCCTCTAAACATGTTCGAGTTTGTCAATATCATTTTTGAATTGTGGTGCCTAGAACTGGACACATACTCCAGGTGAGGTCTGACCAAAGCTGAGTAGAATGGTACTATTACATCTCTTGATCTGAACACTATACTGTTGATGTAGGCCAGAATTGCACTGGCCTTTTTGATATCTGCATCATATTGCTGACTCCTGTTAAACTTGTGGTCTACTAAGACCCCTAGATCCTTTTCACATGCACTGTTGTCATGCTAGGCATTATTCATCCCTCATTTTTCCTGCCTAAGTGTAATACTGTACATTTATCTGTGCTAAAATTCATGTTGTTAGTTTTTGCTGACTTCTCCAATCTACTAAGGTCATTTTGAATTCTGATCCTGTCCTGTAGGGTATTAGCTATCCCCCCTAATCTGGTATCATCTTCAGGTGTAATAAGTATGCCCTCTGTTCTGACATCCAAGTCATTAATAAATATGATGAACAACAATGGGCCCAGGATCAACCCTGTGGCACCTCACTAGTGACTTCCATCTAGAGTGAAGAGGAACCATTGATGAAAGTACCCTTTTGGTTTGGTTATTCAACCAGTTACAAATTCACCCAACGGTAGCACTGTCTAGCCCACATTTGACCAGTTTGTATGTAAGAATAGCATTGGGAGTCTTGTCAAAATTTCACTGAAATCTAGACGCACTACATCCACAGCATGC
The DNA here is from genome assembly GCA_030847615.1 of Gambelia wislizenii. Classification (NCBI taxonomy): domain Eukaryota; kingdom Metazoa; phylum Chordata; class Lepidosauria; order Squamata; family Crotaphytidae; genus Gambelia; species Gambelia wislizenii. The sequence continues at coordinate 373,376,494 of JAUMIR010000001.1, forward strand.
CCCCAGTTAAGCAAGCTTGTAATTCTATCCAAAAAAGAGAGCTAAGATTAGTTTTTGAGAAACTCTTGTTGACTTTTCATGATTTCAGCATTCCTTTTTAAGTGGTCACAGACTGTCTATTTTAATGATCTGCTCTAGAATCTTTCCCAGTACTGATGTCAGTGTCATGAACAGTCAGACTGACAGGGCTATGGTTGTTTGGATCCTCTTTCTTCCCCTTTTTGATGATGGGGACATTTGCCCTCCTTCCGTATACTGGGACCTCTCCTGTTCTTCGGGAATACTCAAAAATTATCATCAGTGGTTCTGATACTACATCTGCAAGTTCCTTAAGTACTCTTGGATGCAGTTCATCTGGCCCTGGGGACCTGAATTCATCCATAGAAGCTAGGTGTTCCCTTACTACCTCACTACCTATGATAGGCTGCAGTCCCCTTGCTGTATCATTTGCTCTGTTTTCACCAGGTTGAGAACTATTTTTCTTTGGGAAGAAGACCAAGGCCAAAGAATGTGTCAGAAGTTCTGCTTTTTCTCTGTCCCCTATTAGCCTTTCACCATCTTCCCCACGCAGCAGCCCTACTGTTTCATTGTTTTTCCTCTTGCTCTGAACATAGCAAAAAAAATTTTTAAAAAAATCCTTTTTTTTATTATTTTTAACCTATTGAGCAAGACTGAGTTCATTCTGAGCTTTAGTTTTTTGGCTCTGGTGTTATTTTTCCCACAGACCTACAGGAACTATAGAGAACCAAGTGCTTCAGAGCTGTATAAGCAATGATTACATAGTTCATTTCCCCAATCAATCATGTCATTCTAATGCAAGTAGCCTGTAGGCCATAACTTGAATGTAATCTAAAGTATTTCAGTGACATCTTGACAATTTATCCATTGCAAATCTTCTTGCTACCAGAGCTTCCTAATAAACACAAATCAGATGTCAAGGATACAGGTTGATTAGGTGCCAAGGGCATTCCCTTTTATGAAGCAATTTTTAAAGAATTCCAGAGAACAGAATCAACTCAAGTTACTTTTCACTGCTGTTTCTTTTATCTTTTTCTATATAAAAAGTCTCAATTAACACAAATGTTCCAATGTGGATGTAATTAATTGGTCACATTTCTATTCTTGTATTACATATTAAAACCATTTTAAATATATCTTTGGGATTATTATCTTCCATTAAATGGTAAATAAAATTCCAGCACTGTATCAGAATCATGAGGTAGTCACATATGGGGGAGGAAGAATGTGGTAGACAATATAAAATATAGTAATATGTTTTATAAGCAGTCTGGGTGTAAAAATTATATATTTACATCCAAAGACAGAAAGTTCTCATTCTTCATTGTAAAACTGCCCCCCACACACACACAGTGGAATAACGGCACAAGAAAACTGCATTGGATTAACTTAAGTACAAAAATGTTCAATAGCTTAGCCTGTCTTCCTACTTAGCTCTTCACCCTCACATTTGCCACTGCTGGTAAAGTCTTTTGCTATTTCTTCAAAAGATTACCCAAACCCACCTTGTCACAAGGTCTCTGCATAGCACTCTGTGCTTCACCATTCATCCCCTGAGCATCTTCCAGTATACATGATAAAGAGTCTGTTGCTGTCCAAACACTGCCTGGGCAATCAGCCAAAGGCTGATTACTCACAGCTAATAGCAGAGGCACAGCCCAGTCAAGCTAATTACAGGCAAAGGAATCAAGGCAGTGTGAAGTCAGACACTTACTTTGCTAGCAAGCAAATATGAGTTCATAAGCATAAGCCAAATAACAAGGGGTAGGTCCAGCAAACAGAGTTCAGAATCCAAGTCAAGCAAACAGAGTTCAGAGTAACGAATACAGTCCAGGTCAAACACAGTGAGCAGGAATATGATGGGTCACCAGGTAGGTCAGATAATCTCCAACAATTCTTGGAGGTCAGGACTGTGTATTTATAGCTCAGCAGCTAATGCAGCTGCTGCTGAGCTAATAGCTGCTTGCTATAAATATGCTGAGACCACTTCAAGCCCTCCTTTTGTTGTCTCTGTGCTGAGAAGTTGGGTATAGATAAGTTTTCCTCTGTATCTGAATTTATCCTCTGCCAGAGCTAGTACTGCACTATTGTCTGTGTCTGAGGCCTGTGGCTCTGGAACATCCTCCTGTTCTGGTTCAGCATGTCCTGGCATGTCCACTGTTTCAGTCTCTGAGTCAGAGTCCATTTCCAACTTCTGGAAGCAGGGCGTGACAGTTGCAGTATCACAAAGCCTCCAAGCCATAAAGTCTTGGGAACAGTGAGGCCTTGTGACCCTGAGAGATTACTGCACCAGGTTCTTTCAAGATGATCAGTCAGCCTTGAGAGGTTGGCATAGGTAAATCCCACCTCACTCATCTTTTGTCCATTCCATGTACAGAAGCCAAATAGACTGGCAGCTGAAGCTCACTCCATAATGGAAATGTTATAGGGTTCTCCACTACACTTAAGGGCAGCATGCACTATGTGGCACACAGAGATTTGTCTTCCAAGAGAGGGAGATGGCAGGAGAGCTGTCACTGTATCTCCTGCCACATATACCTGCCCAAGAGGCAGTTGCCTCACACTGCATGATGACTGGTGATTGATGACCATGATTATTTGATTTATACCCTTTCCTTCCTCATAAGAATTCAGGGTGGCTAATAATCTATATAAGGCACATAGGTACAAATTTCAAATGTGTAAAATCACAAATATCTAAAATTATAAATAAAAAACAATACAATAAAAGCATTGCAAACACGTTGCAATAAGAGCTGTTAGCAGTGGAATAGACTGTCTTGGAGGGTGATATGGTCTCCATCTTTGGAGGTCTTTAAGCAGAGGTTGGATGTACGACTTTTAGAAGTGTTGTATTTGTGTGTTTCTGCATGGATGGGTTTTGGACTAGATGGCCCTTGTGGTCCCTTCCGATTCTAAGGACTTTTTCAAATGTTTTTTGGGGGGGGGGAATCCAAGGAGGTCGGGAGAAGAACTGGGCTATTGTGCTTACACAGCCCCATTTCAGACAGCCCCGTCCTCCTCCAGACCTCCTCCCCACTTTCACCCATGCTGCTGGAGCCTCTTTTTATTGACGGAAAACCTCTGTTAGTAAAAAGTGGCACCAGCAGCACAGGAGAAGGTTTGGGAGGAGGTTGGGAGGAGGATGGAGGAGGACAGGGCTGCCTGAAATGGGGCTGTGTAAGTGCAACAGCCCGATTCTTCTCCTGACCTCCTCAGGGATTTTTTCAAACATTTGAAAAAGTTCTAAGATTCTATCATTCTGTGTTCATGGTAAGGGCCATGATGACAATCTAATTAAATGGGCCCAGAATTTATTAAAATCCAGTGAAACAAGTAACAAAGCAACCCAGAGGTGGCCAGGTGGCGGTGGTGGTGGTAGTAGATTATCAGTGGCTATGCAGGTAGCAAATCCTATCCAGTAGCTATCGGAGTCACCAGGATTCCTGGTAGGGTACACAACCTGCATAGCCTTTGTTACAGCCTACAAAACTGGGGAGCTTTTCCAGGTCCTACACTCCTCCTAGAGTTTGTGGAAGGCTCCTCATTAACTCCAGGAAATTTCCCCCCACAGGCCCTGCGGTGCTGAAGCTTGTACAACAGGGCTTGTGAATTGTAGCACTGGCCCTCTGCTCCCTGCATTATTCTAGAAGGCATGATGGGTCCATGTGCATGAACCCCCTAACTCTTTCCTCATTCCCTTCCTCTCACTTCTGGCTTCTTGGTGCACCAGTGTTGCAGAGGTGTGACAGATGTACAAAGAGCTTCAAGCTCATCCATGGGGTCCTAGTGGCAACTGAAAGGAGTGAAGGTGTGTGCCCAGGCTTTAAATCAGGGGTGAGAAAATTATCCCAGCCCCTCTTTTTTGTGCCTCCTCAAACACCCCAGGAAAAATTAAATTCAAAAATCCCTAAATCTCTAAATTTTAATAAAAACAATTTAATGCCAATATTCAGATGCAAATGATCATGCAGTTGACCAATATATTCAATTAGCTCAATCAAATAGGTAGCCTTTTATTTACAGGGAAACCTTGGATTTGTAACCCAGTGCAATTGACTAACATAGGGCTTTTCTAGACCTGCCAGAATACACTGGCTTCCTGCCTGCATACGCTGGCACCAGATCAGGCCTGCCCCCCCCCCATCTCCCATTACCTACCCAAAATGGGAGGAAATCCACATGGACACACCAGCCCATACCAGTGGTTGTCTCCCTGCTGTCGTGTGTAATGAAGCCAGAAAGTAGGCTCTCAGCATATGATCAAGGCTGGTCACATGCAGGGGGGCTTGGTTATGTGCTGGGGCCTCCTTCCTGGTTTCAGAGCTACACCAGTGGCAGCAATGTTTGGCGACATGGGCTGGTGTGCTGGTACAGACCCAGTGTTCCCACACTAGCTTAATCTGGGTTTTCCCACATAACATGGGTTTTCCTGGGGCTTTTTTTTTTACACTATTTTAAACAGGTTTGCCTCTCTTCCCCATGTCTTGGGCATCACCTTTGCCTTGGGCATAATCTGGACTGCCCAGGAGCAAAACGGGGCAAGAGCCCTGTGTTGTTTGGACACAGGATAAATAGCCCATCTAGACAAGCCCATAGTCAGTTACCTTAATTCAGATAAGAAGGTTTTAATTTGCAGTGAAAATCTTTGTTTTGGAAGTGCTTGCTGATATTGTTGGCCACTGCTACTGTCTTAGCTTTTCTTAGGACTTTTTTGGACGTCTTAAATGTAACGAAAGCAGCCTCGCCACGTTGCGAGGCTGCTGCGCTGCAGGGCATCCCTTTCGCATGACGCCCATCCCTGCTGGTACTGTTGCGGTACCACAGGGACATTTGAGTGTTATATTTCGGTGATTTTTACTCACGAAAGTTGATCGTGAGTAAAAATTGCTGAAATATAACACTCAAATGTCCCTGCGGTACCGCAACAGTACCGGCAGGGACGGGTGTCATCCGAAAGGGCCGCCCTGCAGCGCAGCAGCCTCGCAACGTGGCGAGGCTGCTTCCGTTACATTTAAGACGTCCAAAAAAGTCCTTACTGTCTTAGCTTTTCTACCCATAGTAAGTTAGTTTAAAATTCATGGAAAGGTGCTGGTCACCAGTGAAATCCATTTGGGAAGAAAAATGGAAAATAAAAAAAGACCTGATGATAAGTTAAATCAATTTACAACAACATTTCCAACCATTAAATTATTAATTTGTTAGATATACACAGATAAAATTGAAGACAGAGTCGTTTAATACTCATAATATTGAATTCAGATGTCAGCTAATACAGGTTGTTCAAACAAGGTTTCGTTTATGGAACACATTGGTATAAAGAAGTTGAAATAGAAAGTCATTAACACCCTTGATAGTTGATAATACTTTGGAAGTTAAAGAATAGAAAATACATGCAAATACTGATTTATTTAATAATTCATTAGTTTATTTAATAACTCATTCTTTTAATAATCATTTTTACTATTACTATGATTATTAATCATAACATAATGAATATATAATACTGGATGCTCATAATTTAGATTTGTATGAACTGATGTGATGATGAAAATTGTACTTAATAAACATAATGATTAAAATTCATGGTTTCCAAAATTGATCTAAAATTTAGAAATATTCTATAAGGAATTAGAATCACTCTATAATGAATTTAATTTCTTCTAACATCATTACAGAATTAAATTAAAACAGGAATTTAAAAAGTGACACCCTTGAGCAACTGGCCAACCTGAAAAGTGGCACCTTGTTCTGCAGCAGTTCCCCACTCCTACTACAGTTTTCCACTCCTACTATAGGTCTTCAGGCAGGGAAAGAAATTTGAGAGTAACACTGTGTGACTTGCTCTCAGATTTCTCTCCCTGTCTGGAGACCTGTTGAAACATAGCAATTATCTGAGACTTCATCTGTGACCCAGAGACCTGACAACCACAGGTGAGGTGACTGTAGGCAAGTTGAGAAGAATAACATGGAACCCAGAAGAAAAAGTATTATCACATTATTATTTTAAATGACATCCCTCCACCTTAACTGTACCCCCTTCCTAACTTTGTTCTCCCCACAACACACACAGATACACACACATTTTTCCTCCTAACAACCATATGAGGTAGGCTGACAGAGAGTGAAAGAATGGCAGATCTGAGAGCACATTTTATGATTTTCATGTCTGAGTGGTCATTTGAACATCCAGTTCCCCAGTCTTTGAACCAGACCTTAACCATTATTCCACAACAATTCTGTGTTTTCTCTCAGATTCCCTGGTGTAACAGAAATTGTACTAACAGAAAGAGAATCTTACTGACAAATAGAAAAACTTTCTGTCAGGCTTTTAGGATTTTTTTGGGGGGGGGGTTAACTAATGTGTTGTACTGTCCACATTTGTTCCTTCATACTATACAGTTGTCCCTTCACATTCGCGGGGGTTAGGTTCCATAGACCCCCGCGAATGTGAAAATTCCGCGAATAATGGCAGCCTTCCACCCGCCCTCCCCAAGCGACCCGAGGCCTCCGGAGGCCTCGCGTCGCTCTTCCCTGCCGCCCCCCGCTCTCCCCGAGCGACCCCGAGGCCTCCAGAGGCCTCGCGTCGCTCTTCCCTGCCGCCCCCCGCCCTCCCCGAGCAACCCCCGAGGCCTCCGGAGGCCTCGAGGTCGCTCTTCCCTGCCGCCCCCCGCCCTCCCCGAGCGACCCCCGAGGCCTCCGGAGGCCTCGCGGTCGCTCTTCCCTGCCGCCCCCCGCCCTCCCCGAGCGACCCCCGAGGCCTCCGGAGGCCTCGCGGTCGCTCTTCCCTGCCGCCCCCCGCCCTCCCCGAGCGACCCCCGAGGCCTCCGGAGGCCTCGCGGTCGCTCTTCCCTGCCGCCCCCCGCCCTCCCCGAGCGACCCCCGAGGCCTCCGGAGGCCTCGCGGTCGCTCTTCCCTGCCGCCCCCCGCCCTCCCCGAGCGACCCCCGAGGCCTCCGGAGGCCTCGCGGTCGCTCTTCCCTGCCACCCCCCGCCCCCCCCGAGCGACCCCCGAGGCCTCCGGAGGCCTCGCGGTCGCTCTTCCCTGCCGCCCCCCGCCCTCCCCGAGCGACCCCCGTGGCCTCCGGAGGCCTCGCGTCGCTCTTCCCTGCCGCCCCCCGCCCTCCCCGAGCAACCCCCGAGGCCTCCGGAGGCCTCGCGTCGCTCTTCCCTGCCGCCCCCCGCCCTCCCCGAGCGACCCCCGAGGCCTCCGGAGGCCTCGCGGTCGCTCTTCCCTGCCGCCCCCCGCCCTCCCCGAGCGACCCCCGAGGCCTCCGGAGGCCTCGCGGTCGCTCTTCCCTGCCGCCCCCCGCCCTCCCCGAGCGACCCCCGAGGCCTCCGGAGGCCTAGCGGTCGCTCTTCCCTGCCGCCCCCCGCCCTCCCCGAGCGACCTCCGAGGCCTCCGGAGGCCTCGCGGTCGCTCTTCCCTGCCGCCCCCCGCCCTCCCCGAGCGACCCCCGAGGCCTCCGGAGGCCTCGCGGTCGCTCTTCCCTGCCACCCCCTGCCCTCCCCGAGCGTCCCCGAGGCCTCCGGAGGCCCCGTTGTCGCTCCCCTCGCCACTTTCCCTGGTCTCCCCTCGCCTCCCCGGCCCTCCCCACTCCCTCCTCAGGCCTTCATGGGGCCTCCGGAGCGCCTCCGGGGGCCCCGTGAAGGCCTCCCCAGCCCTCCCCACCCCCTCCCCAGGCTTTCATGGGGCCTCCGGAGCGCCTCCGGGGGTCCCTTGAAGGCCTCCCCAGCCCCTCCCAGGGCTTTCACGGGGCCTCAGGAGGCCCCCTGTCGTGGTTTTGGGGGGGCCCGCGGGGGCTCTCCCAAAACCGCGAATAATCAAAACCGCGAATGTTAAGTTCGCGAAAGTGGAGGGACAACTGTATATGCTTTTAAATTGGTTTTAATTCTAATTTAGAATAATAAAGGGGCAGCAAGTGCCATCTAGTCAGACCCCCTGCTAGGCAGGAATACACAGCTAAAGCTCTCCTGGGAGATGGCAATCCAAACCCAGTTTAAACACCTCCAAAGAGGGGGGGGAAGAAGAGAAGAACTTCCAAAGAAGAGAGCTGACCGCCCTGAGGCAGTCTGTTCCACTATTGGAGACTCTTACCACCTGTGGCATCACTAAGGCTGGTGTCATCCCTGCTCCCAGCAGTGTCACCTGGTGTGGTTCAGCCCCTCCACACACCCCTAGTGCCACCACTGCATACCATCAAGAAGTTCTTCCTAATGTTTAGATGGAATCTGTTGTCTTGTGATTTGAATCCATTGGTTCCCATGTTCTGGTCTCTGGAGCAGCAGAAAAAAATATCTAACATCATCTTCTACACCACATCCTTGGAGATATTGGAAGATAGCTATCATATCAAACTTCAATCTCCTTTTCCCCAAGCTAAATATACCCAGCTCCCTAAGTAATTCTTCATAGGGCTTGATTTTCAGACCTCTTACCTTATAGTTTTATCACATCTTAATTCTTGAATGCTTTTAGCAAAATGTGATATTTTATTTGTATATTTTATAATTTTGGTTAGATGCCTTGAGTCCCAGGGCTGGGAAGAAAAAGTTAAATATAAATAATAAAAAAAATAAAATCTGTTAAACTGCTTGCTACTACGGCCAACACTAACACATTCCAATAGATATGGTTTGGCATTTGTTCATGCATCCCTTTCACATTCCCATATGATCTTAATCCCCCCCTGCACATTATTGCCCATTATTACTGCAGGACAATATTTGTATATCTTCCCTTCCTCCTTCAGCTACCTGATTTTATTTTATATTGGGTAGGAGCAGGGGGTAAGGTTTGAGAAAGAAAGCTCTAGAACAACAGATGATAACAACCTATATGTAACATCAGCTGAGTGCCTCTTTCTGATTAAAATAAAAGACTTCATTGTCTATCCAGTGGGATTCAGCACTCACTCAGAAGCTTTTGGGAATTGGCTTAAACATTCTAGCCCTGGTGGGAGAAGATAATAATGATTTTGCTTGGCAAAGGATTCAGAGACAGAAAGTTGTACAAAATTCGGCAAATATTAAATGATAATAAGTCTTTAGAGTGCCAATTAAGCTTTGCTGTGAAGAAGAAACACAATTCTGATGATGAAGAGCAGATGGAAAGGCTGCCCAGATCCTTAAAATGAAGCCCTGGAGAGGCAATTCTTAAAACAAAAGGGTCATATATGACATTCTTGAATCTACAAAATGCTTCATCAGCTTGTAATATAGTTTCATTTCTTACAAAATCTAATACAAGCACAATGTGTTTCAACTTGAAATGAGAGAGCGGAACCTGAGCTCTGCTTTTCATCCTCCAACTTATATTCTCCAGCAACATGGAGCAACTGGAATGACCCCATTATTCACATACCTTTCAATGTTTCCTTGTCGATTTTGCTGAAGCTTTCCATATGTCAAGGCTAAATAGGGCCCCATCACTAAATAATTAAGAGTGAAGCCAGGAAGTCTTCCCTGTGTTCAGAGTGGGCAAGAATTTTCCCCACTGTTTCCAACCCCTGCAAAAACACTTAAATGTGAGGGCGCTTTTTTAGATTGTATGAACTTCTGCAAAAAGTGCCCCTAACACTTCCAGTTGGCACAGTCATAGGAGTAGCCACATCAAGTGTTATCAACTAAAGGACATGTAATAGCCCAAGGCTGCATTTACACGGCAGGTTTTATTGTGATAAATTGTGCTTTAGCACTTTTTCACACCAGTGGTGGATAGTTTACATGGTTTATGGAGAAAACAGCTGTATTTTGTTGCTCTTTCCCCCCCGCTTCCTGGTTCAGACAGGCAAATGTGGGAGGGGGGGAAGCATTGGAGAGAAGGACAAAGGAATGCAATAGGAATGTCTGCCCTGGCCCCAAAGCAAACTGCAGAAACAAAGGATTTTTCTCTGTGGTTAACAGCTGATCGAATCTCACTCCCCCCCCCCCTTTATTTATCTTAAACACACAGACTTTCCTTGGCCCCAAAGCAAACTGCAGAAATGAAGGATTTTTTTCTCTGTGGTTAACAGCTGATTGAATCTTACCCATCCCCCCCCCCCAGCAAGCAGCATCTTGCCAGGCCACCCCTTCATCATAAGAACCGATCACAGTGCAGCTTTGCTGTAACTGTATCGGGAAGATTGCTGGTAATTCACACAGACCTTAGCAAAATGGTTGTTTACACAATCAATAATGCGCTAAGTTGCGCTACTTTTCAAATAAGTCGGCAAAAGTAGTGACATCCCCTGAGATGCTATATTTGGGGTTTTTACCTTCCCCCCTTCTGAATGAGGTGATACTGTGGCACGATCCATGGGAACAATGAGTAATCTTAGCGGTATATTTAGGGGAATATTTGCCTATGTAAACGCAACCCAAGACACTTTGCTGCCTGGAGCAAAGGATAAAATGTTATATCATCCAGTGGTGACTGCTGGCTTCCATATCACTGGGACAGTGAACCTGCTCTGTGTTTTAACCTGCACTTTAAAGGATCTTTGTAAGGTGCTGAACCTCTTTGGGGGGTAGGGTTCAGAGGATAGGGACCACAGAAATGACTACTTTAAAGTTTGCACTGAAACACCAAGTAGATTCATTATCCCACCAACATAAAATCATAGAATCATAGAACTGTAGAGTTGGAAGAGACCACAAGGGCCATCCAGTCCAACCCCCCTGCCACGCAGGAAATCTTGATCAAAGCATCCCCAACAGATGGCAATCCAGCCTCTGTTTAAAGACTTGGTACAAGGACAAAGAAAAACAGCAAAAATTAAACAGATGAGAGTCAGCTTTGACAAGCAGAATTTTTTTGAGTTTTTGAGGCTAAATAATTGCAAATGTTGGCAGCAGTCACAACTTTGCAGGGAGGGCATTCCATAGTTGGCTGCCATGACAGAGAACCTTGCTGGTTCATAGCATACACAAGATACCTAGAGAAGTGCTTCTCTTATTATCTTAAGTGTTGGATAGGATAGGAGATATATATATATATATATATATATATATATATATTACGATCAACCGATCAGAGATCAAATAAACAACAATCAACTATCATAGTAACACACAAATACACATCATAAACATAAACATAAACATAAACATAAACATCATAGTAGCTCATCAAATTATAGAGTATGTGAAAGCCACCAGTCTCATGTGTGGTCCTCAGCTACCAACCCCAGTTCCAGATACATAAGCTTATTAGAACATCAGTAAAGTCTTAATTCTACATTGGGGCAAGGAGACCATTCTCCATCAAAGCTGTGGGCAACAGGCTAAGTCTGGAAATGAAGGGCAAGCCACATGGCACCTATGATCTCTTCACATTTTGCTATTATTTCCAGCCACCCAGCACCTCCTTAACTGTCTCTGTCTGTCTGATGGTAGGATGGCCCTGATGTATATGAATACTACTTCCCACATTTGCCTGGACTGAGCTGTTTTCATGACTGAAGGTCCATCTGAATTATTCTCCAGCTATTAGATAGCACTCTGATGCTAGCTAGATATGGCAGGTTGTACCTGCAATTCTGAACAGCTCCGACATGGCCAGTTGACTGATTGTATGAACTGCTCCTGTTTCTAAATAGAATTGTAATGAGACGATAGAAGACTCCATTTCTTTTAGTTCTTTCTGTCAATTAATTTTTGTGCATGAGTTTAGAAGAAAAGCTAATGATTGAAGAGAAAATAAAATCCAACAGCTTTCAACAGTGCATCCCTTTATTAAAAATGTAAATTAAAATAAACTCCCCATGGAAGTGTAACCTCCCACCACTACAGCATCTGTTAGACTTACCTGTCTGATATAATATTGTAAAAAGCTTCATGCTCATTTAACGGGTGACTGGCTCAAAGAACATACCCTTTTATGGATTATTATCTTCAGTATTGCAAGTTCCTATTGTTTTATTCATCAGACTGAGGACGTATCTGCCACAGTGTGTTAGCGATCACATTGCTAAAGCAACACTTGCCTGAGTTTACTGATTTTACATTTACCAACTAAATTAAAACACCATAGAATGGGAATGGGGACATGAATCCCCTGTACATATAGCATCAAGGCGTCACCCCTTCCTTGTAAAAATGTGAACTTTCATGGGCACAGGTGAACATGGGAACATCAACGTGACAGATCTTTCTGGATCAAAAACTGTACCCATTGTGGTGGTCTAATCAAGGAACTTCAGGCCCAGTACTGTCATACAATGTTAACCATTGACCTGCCAGTGGAATCACAAAGGTTCTCTGCTTCGGCTTCATCTCCACACACAGGGCCGGTTTAAGGAATTTTAGGGCCCCCTGCAATGCTTTACTTTGGGGCCCCCATATGACTTGAAGGCACATGGGTAAGAAAGAAAGAAAGAAAGAAAGAAGCCCTTTCTGAGGGAGACAACCCTCAAATTCCCTGTCTCTCTCTCTCACACACACACTCACCCTCTCCGATGTGCCTCTCCCTCCAGCTTCTGCCACTGAGGTCTGCTTCTTCTTTCTCTTTCTCTTTCTCTTTAGTTTTGGAGAGGCTGTTTTGTTTGTTTTTTTAAAAAAGCCAGCAGGAGGTTTTTGGAGGAGGAGAGTAAGAGGGGGCTCCTCCCGGCTGTCTCCTGGCTGTTCCTTCGTCAGATTAAGGAGGCCAACACGGGGCCCTCTCTTTACCTTGGGGCCCCCTCTTGACCTCGGGGCCCCCTGCCAATGCTGATTTGGCAGACAGGTTAAACCGGCCCTGTCCACACATCCATATTCTTCTCCCATATGCCAGCATTTATGTCAGCCAGAGCCTGAAAAAGTTACGGTGTTAGACCATGGCTGGCATTCTGTTGGTTAGTCTCAGCCAGAGTAGACTTACTCAGTTAATTGTTGAATGGTGAATCAACACATAGGTAAATCTCATTGAATGACTGGATCTACTGTAGTCAGTACTAGCAACACGATTTAGGCCTATATTTGTTTTATGATTGCAAATTATATTTTACTGTTTTTGAGTTGTGTCAATTGTTGTTTCAAATTATTTTTATTGTTCAACACTCTGAGATTTTTGGACATAGGGTAACTCTGTCTCCATATATATATATATATATATATATATACATACATATACAGTATATCTTCCAGAATGTCCCAGCCAGCATGACCACTAAATTTTAAATAATAATTTCCCCAAGCTTTGCTGCCAGAACCCTTTGTTTATTGGGCCATGTAGAGAGGCCACTGGTGGCTGCAGTGCACTAAGCCTACTGACCATACTACTGCAAGACACAAGGAGAACCAACAACAATATAAGGGGCCATCCAGGTTGAAACTGGATTATCTGCATGGCTCCTTCCCATGGAATTCTGGGATGTGTAGTTTAGTGAGGCATTGACCCTCTTTGTCTGAGAGGGCTAAAGACCTTTTAAAACTACAAACCCCAGGATTCCATAGGAAGGAGCTATGCAAATAATCCAGTTTCAAACTGGATTATTTGTGTCATGTGGATTCCCCCCAAGCCATGGGACAAGGGCCCAGGCACTACACTGGGCTCCACCAGGGAATGTGGGCCATAAGGGCTTCCCCATTATACTGAGCACTGATGCTCAGCAATAATGCTCAACACTGAGCATTGTGAGGATGGAGGTCCAACATTAGCAACCACTCAGGTATCAATTTCAGACTCAAAATTGTCGTTGCTACCTTAAACGGTAATATCAGTGGGGCTCCCGTGCTGTCCCTTACCCCTTTCAATGAGATAGCAATATACTGGTATTTATCTGCAGCCCTCTTCTGGTTGTCCTATCTGATTTTCAGATCTTGTTAGAAGATCCATTTATTGGGCTCCCTCTATAGCCTTTTAGTGATTAGCAGACCCATCTGGTCTAAACAGCAGCTTTAGCTGCCCACCCCCAAGGCTTAGAGAACAGCTTCACCTTAAGTGTTTATTGCAGGCAATTAAAATACTAATCTATAAAAGAAAAAGGGGAATATAAATATGTATATAAAATATATTTGACAGGGATGTTTCAGTTTATTCAAAGAAATAGTGGTGATCAAAGTCAAACAGCAGTATATTTCATAGAGATTCCCACTGTACTGTGAGCTTTTAAATACATATGTTTTGATCATTTCTAGGCAAGCTAATGCAATTCACAGAGATGCTGTGTGGCAAGAAAGAGTCTGTATAACTATGAGGATGATCCCTTCATGTAAGTGACTTTGAACTGCCGACGAATAAAATCAGATTGTTCTGCTGAGATAAAACACATCTCAGGTTTGAACTAGGAAATGGAATCGTTTCAAGCTGAAAACAAAGGTGAGTGTAAGATATCTTTTGTTCTTTCAGTAAGGTGCAGTACATGCACAAAAGGACGAAGTACAAGGCCATTGTTTGAGAATAACAGAGATCTAAATACATATATATGCAGTATATTTGGAACACCATAGTGATGTTACACATCTCAGTCTTTTTCAGGCTGCTCTAAATTGGCCTTGTATGGGTATGAGGAGACAGAGAGGCTATGCTAGACCCTCCACTATTGTTATTTGGGGGGAAGGAAATCTCTCGGTAGATTACCTAACTCCAAGCTGACCCAAGACATTTTCTTATGTGAAGCTAAGAATGAGATGACACTACCCCCATCTGACATACAGAATGGCAGTTGAACCTGACTTTGACACTGAGGCAGAATTGTCAACTGGACCATAGGGCAGCTTAAGGGATACAGCATACTCCTGGAACACATTTGGTTCTCTCTTCTAATAGAGGGAAATAAGGGGCAACTGCTGTCCGTTTCACACTACCCAGGACTCAGTGGCAGCTGGTGGTTTCCATGGCAGTCAGGTGGTGAATCCACACTGGATTTTATTCTAAATTTAAAGGAACTATCCAAGGTGCTGAATTCCCATCTCCAAATAGCTTCAGTGTCCTGGACAGCTCCTTTCGAGTTTGGACTAAAACCCAGTGTAGACTCATTGCCCATTGATATGGAAGCCACCAGCTGCTACCTGTAGGATCTGCTGTCTGAGGCAGCTGATTCAATCTGTCTAATGGGTGGGCCAGCTCTGGCCATATTTGAAAAAGGAAACCCTTTGAGATTCTCCATGAATTTCCCCACACTCCAGTGAGCTATATGTGAGCTGTTAACAGCCCCAGGCTGGATGCCTCTAGGTTAGTCTCAATAAGAGTAGACACATTGGATCAATTCTTGGATGGTGAGTCAACACATACCAATTAAGTCAATATCCCTACTCTTAACTGGGACCAAAAATAAGATTTAGACCACAGATTCCAGCACCTTGTTTCTTTGGCAGGTGTGAGGAACTTGTGGCTTTGTCAATGATGTTGGAGTGAAATCTGCATACATTAATTCCTTACAATTGGGCTGTGTTAGCTGAGGCTGTCAGGAATTGCAGTCAAATAATATGTAGAGGGTATTTTCAATAGGCCCTTCCTGCTATGCCTGATCTGGCAGTGTAGGCCAGGGTGAAGTTAGTTGCTGGAGTCCTATATCTCTGAGAACAGTGGACAGAAATTTATATGGAAAAGTCAGCAGGAGTCAACCCCCAAAATGTATTAAAGGAACCCCTGGACAGCACAGGGCCACTCCCTTCAAAGTGCAAAGGCTTTTCTAAGGAGCTAAATTCAGGGTCACTTCAAGTGCAATGGAGAATGCTTTATCCAATGGAAAACCAGATGTTCTGTTTCCCCAGCACGCCATGGGCAGCATGACTTCATAATTAACAAATAGGCCTGTGAAAATTCAGTCATGAAAACTGGAGGTTTATTGCAGTCATGGACCACTGCATGTAAAATACAGAATGCTAAAAAAAGAAAAAGTAAAGTAAAAACAGAATTTCATAATGCACAAAAAAGTATAATATCAAATATAAAGTAAAATGCAGTAATATAAAAACACCCAAATTTTGATTTTTTAAAAAAAACCTTAATACAACATTAGGATATTATTTTGTCAGCAAACTACAGCATCTGATGGCAGCTGTACAGAAGCTAGCCATTTTAGCTGCAGCCAGGGGATTCTGATCTGGGAAAAGATACAGTAAATAAAATCCATCAGATCTGTCAGGAAGCTTCTGTAAAACTGGAGTGACAAAAGTAAATCAGATATTACAATAAAACAATATAGTAAAACATATCCACGTCCCTCACCTTTCAGGGCCATAATCATTATTGACGTGGGACCCCATTGAATCTTCCCTCCAAGTGTTTGGATGGGAGAACACTGAATGCTGCTTATGTGAACACTTTTCTGAACTCAAGAACAATCAAATTTGCCAAGTAATTTGTAGGCATAAGTGCCCTTTCATTGTCCCTGAATCAGGCTGACCTCTGGCCAAAATTAAGTGAGTTTTGCCATTCTATATCCCAGAGATGTACTCTTGGGCAGTAGCTTTTGTTTTGGTATACCCAAGAACTATAAGAGGTATAGAAATGAAACCAAAAATTCCTTATTTTCTTACACAGTGTCCTTTTAAAAAAATCATTTTATTTTTTCTACTTTTCTATACTAAAATTACATTACATTACACATATGACAAATAACATAAAACAAGCATACATTAAACATTTAAAATTGTCTTCCTACCATTCAGATGTTGGCTGTACTTCTTAAATAATATCATTCTCATCTTTCTATATTTACATGAATTTCTACTGTTGGACAAATCATCTTTTTATTACTAGACATCAGGCTAGTTCTATCTTATTTATTCCCTGTTTTCCCTCCAAATATATATACAGTATCTTCTGAATGTGCACACACACACACACACACACACAGTATCTTTTTTCCCCCAAAGTTCTTCAGATACCTTTAGCAATCTTTTTCAATTTTGTCTGAGAAGCATCAGTATGAATAAGCAGAAATCATGAAACCAGGGGCTCAATTACAGGGCAGGTTTTATTGCGATAAATTGTGCTTTGGCACTTTTTCACACCAGTGGCGGGTAGTTTAGACGATTTATGGGGAAATCAGTTGCTCTCCCCCCCCCACTTTCTGGTTCAGACAGGCAATGGGGGGCGTGGCCAAGCATGGGAGAGAAGGTCAAAGGAATGCCATAGGACTGTCTGCAGTTTTCATTAAGCCATGGAACACACACACTTACTGGGGATTTCTTATCCCCTGGGAGCAAAGCAAGCTGCAGACATGATGGATTTTTTCCATAGTTAACAGCTGATCATTACTGAATCTCCCCCCCCTCGCTCCCCCCTCTATCTCTCTCTCATTCACACACAGACTAACACTTATTGGGGATTTCTTATCCACTGGCAGCAAAGCAAGCTGCAGACACAATGGATTTTTCAAAATTTCCTAATCGCTACTGAATCTCACTCCACCTCTTGCAAGCCCACCCCTTCATCATAACAACCAATCACAGTGCAGCTCTGCTGTAACTGTATCAGGAAGATTGCTGGTAATTCACACAGCCCTTAGCAAAATGGTTGTTTACACAATCAATAATGCACTAAGTTGTGCTACTTTTCAAATAAGTTGGCAAAAGTAGCGACATCCCCCATCACACTATATTTGGGTTTTTTACCTTCCCGCCTTCTGAATGAGGCGATACTGTGGCACGATCTGTGGGAACAATGAGCAATCTTTGCAGTATATTTAGGGGAATATTTGCCCATGTAAATGACCCCCAGGAGTGTGAGAGAAGTTTCTGTTCATTCTGGGATCCAAGCTTTCTATCCTTTGTTCAAAACTGCCTGCATATTCCTAAAGGTCATGCCTTCTTTGATGCCCCTACAATTTACACAGGTACCTGGATCTTTTTGAGTGATTGCAGACCTTATTTGTAAAGACAATCTGATGGGCTAGGCTGTTTTTTCCCTTGCCAACAGTGCATGGCCTTGGAAAAATAGAACCACTAGTGTAGTGTACCAACTGGTCACTGTCTTCACAATGTGCATAATTTTATACACTTCTATTATATCTCATTTTATTCTATTATATTTCCTAAGCTAAAGAGCCCTAGATGTTGTTCCCATTCCTCAAAGGGGAGATGCTCCACCCTCTGAATCATGTTGGTTGTCCTTTCATGCAACTAAATAAACACTAAAGATGTTGGTCCTTGGGCTCATCTACACCAGGCAGGATATGCCAGTTCCCTGCCAGTGGATCTGGCCCAGCCCCCCCTCCCTTTTTATCTGGAGAAAGCAGGCAGTAGTCCAAACTAGCCTTGGTCACATGCTGAGGGACCCTTGCCTGCCTTCCAGGAGAGTCAGGGAGATGGCAGTTGCAGGGAGAAGTGGTGTGCCAGACAGGCTCCTGTGGATTCACAGGGCTCAATTCAATTTTCTGCAGGTGAACTGGGGTAAACAAGGTATTTCCTGTTTATTGGGCCCTATCCTGGCTTACCTCCCTTCCAGACCTGAGGGTGGAGAGGACTTCAGGGCTCTGGAATGGGGACAAGCTATGTAGATAAGTCCCTGGTACACCATTTTTCAAAACTGAATTGCCTGTGCTCTGGAACAATAGGATGAACAGGAAATTTTTTAAGAAGCAAAAAGCCCTAGGCATTACAGAGAATTCCAGCTGTTAAAAAGAAGAATGCCAAGTCCCATTACGGTAAGTAAAGTTTCTAAAAAAAATCCCATGCAAATGCATCGGCAACCAGGTAACTTTAAAAGCATGAAAAATGACAGACCTATAAATAATCCCTGCTTTTCACTCTAAAATACTCATATTTCTCAATTCCCCAATTATTGCAAGGCACAGTAGGAATGTGTTAATTGCATTAAAAATGAATCACCTTCCCTGTTAGTTAAGTGAGAAGAATCTGAAATCAGTTAACAATATAGACATAGCAACCAAAGAGATCTCAAGAGCTGTGGGTTGCTCCTTGCATTTTTAGAGAGGATTTTAATCTTAAAATAGCAGCACATTTGTATCTCCAATCCCAAATGGCCATTTGGAATTCATGGGCCACAAATACACCTGCTGTATGACAGCATTCAAGTGACATTGGCATTTGAAACAAATATCCTTCCAGTGAACAAATACCAGACTTAATGCAGTTCACTTCAAATATTGTGTCATCATCAATCCGCAGCTCACCACAGCTACGTACTCTGTGTAACATTTTGAGAGACATGGAGGGGCCTTGGGAAGTCTGCTTTCATCACTCCAGTTGTGCACACCTAAATCTGTATCGAGTCCTCTATTTATGCAGCCTTTAAGGCAGTATAAGCACAGCATACATATCCTCCAGATGTCTGGGCCTTTACTTGAAAAAATAATGAATAATGTTGAATAAATTCATGAGCAAACTAAGCCTGTCAGCATTCTAACTTGAATCCCAGGGCTCATCTACACGGGCCAGGATATGCTGGCTCCCTGCCAGTATACCTTGCCTGCAAATCAGTCCTGTTCCTCTCTCATTACCTCCATGGACTGGTCTGGAGTCCAGTTGAGCATGCCAGCCCATCCCTGCAGCCACTGCTGCTGCCCTCCATGTCACAATATCTGATGTCAGGAAGCTGTCATGCAACATGAGACCAAGCCCCCCTGCATGTGACCAGGCTTAACTCTAGAGCCACGCACCACATGGTGAACTGTTTAGAGCTTTTACAGGATGTGAAGCCTTCAACAGTCTCCGAAGTGGACTTGGCAGATGGTTCTCCAAGGAAGGTGGAGAAGATGGGAACTGTGTTTATTCCCTATCTAAGGAAACAAGTTTCACAAGTTTTATTTGTTCCCAGTTTAAAGAACTGTTTCTTAAGTGTGTCTACCTTGACTGGTGATGGGTATAAGGTGGTATTTGAGAAAAACCGTTGCGTTATTTCCAAGGGAGGTAAGGTCTGTGCCAAGGGTATTAAATGGGGCAGGCTATATTATTTGCATCCACAAGCAGACAAACCAAGTGTAGCCAATGTGAGAACAACCAATGTTCCCTTGCATGATAAGTGTGTGCATTATCTGCATAGGGTACTTGGACATGCCAGTTTTGTACATTGGCATAGTTAGCTAAAGTGTGTCCAGAGTTTAAAGTCAAACCAATGCCAAAAATGACATTGTACTGTACTGTACCTATACCTGGACTGTACTGTCTGCAAGAGGGTTAAAGTTAAGACTTTTCCCGTAGCCAAGGAGAGCAAGAGGGTAACAAAGCAGCCCTTCCAGGTAGTTCATGGAGACCTTGCAATATAGCATTTAAGGCAAGTGTGGGAGGTGCATGATATATCTTTGTATCGGTTGACCACTTTACAAGATATGGGTTTGTGTATTTGTTAAAAAGCAAAGACCAAGCATTCACCAAGTTTAAGGAATGGTTGGCTATGGATGAAAGAAAATTTCCCTTTAAAGACATAATGTTCATTTCTGACAGAGGTGGAGAATTTCTGGGGAATACATTTCAAAATTGGATAAGGATGAAGGGCAGGCAACATAAAACAAATAACCCATATAGCCTAGCAGAAAATGGTCTGGCTGAGTGAAGGATAGGCCTATTGCAATCCATGAAGGAGTGCATGCTGGTTGATGCCCAAGCACCCAGTAATTCGTGGGGTGAAGCAGTGGTTTGTGCTAAACATGTAATTAACCAGGTCTGGAGTTCTAGCATTAACCAGACACCTTACTTTATGCTGTATGGGAGCGAACCTAGCCCTAAAGTACCTAAGAGGGTTTGGACAGTTTGCCAATGTCCTGATTCCAAAAACCTTGAGGAGAAAAGGCCAACCCAAGTGGAGGAGATTGAGATTTGTGGGATATACGGGTAGTAAGTACCAGTTTGCTCTAGGAAATGGACAGGTTGTGTACTCAGGGAGTGCCAGCTTCAAGACACATAGTGGATGGGACAAAATACATGCAAACCAGGAAGTGTTTGTTCAACCACTAGTCCTGATAATGTACACCAGATCCCTGATAGTGTACAGTAGCAACAGCCAAGCACTTCACAACACATACCTGACACCTCCACAACAGAAATAAAGGTCAAAGATGAGGTGAAGAGCCTGATCCATCTGGTCCAATGGCCAGGAACTCTGGAAGCTGTTCAAAACACCTGGAGGGCCACAAGTTGGACACCACTGCACTAGAATCTTTATTAAAAAGCAAAAATAAATATTTTTTGGCAGATGGACCAATGGTTCTTAATGTTTAACCATCCCACAAGGAATTTGTCTCTGATTTCCCATTGACCAAGGGCAACTACACAAATAGTGAGGAAGGTAATCAACTTCATACAGACCACAGTGACAACAGCATAAGTGATACGGGAGTTTAGCTAATCAGCCATCCAAAATTGTTAAAGACTGAAACCTTGCTAACGTTAGCTCCCTTCTTAAACAAAACTTTTCAATTTTAAACAAGTAGTCCTCTGGTCCTGGAAGGTGTTAAAGTAAATTATACCATGAGGAGACTTTAACTGAAGAGAGAGCAGCAAAGTCTTCTTGTAAATCATATCATTAACATGTGATTTGAAAAATTTCTTCCTTAGCTGATACATTATCTTTCTGGGGACAATAAGTTTCTGAAAAGCCAAATTTATGAAGAAGACATGAGATATTTTGTTACCAAGATTTTCCTTGTGAGGAGCTACAGTAAAAGCAAATTGTTCCTGAAAACATAGTTTCGGTAGGCAATTTTCTGATATTCCTTTCAGTCTTAACCAGAAGTTAAAAATAAACTGACAGATCTTCATAAGCCAGGGTTGTGATCCCATTTCCAGTCACAAGTACTGTATTGGGATGTATCTTGGAGATTCCAAGACAGTTCTTAAAATTTTATTCTGGATGCCATCCAAGTCTGCAGCAACTTGAAAGCCACACATCTCAGTTCTATACAGCACCTGTGGCTGGAGTTTTTGCTTGATTAAATGCAATATTGGAGACACCTGCCTGCCTCCTCTGGTATACCAAAACTTAAGAATCACACCTGAGAGCTGATCAGCCTGGAGTTTTATGGTCCTGATGTGATTGCCACGAAGCAGAAGCAACAAATAGTATACCCAAATAGCGATATGAGGTCACCTATTCTATCTTACGTTGCCCAATATGCCAGATGTGTGTCTTAGTTATTAGTATCAAATAAATCTTTCCAAGCAAAAATAAAGTTTCCAAACTCTGCTTTTAATTGATTTGTCTCATTAACCAGTGCTTCTCATTGGCTACATTTTTTTAAAGGTCAGGTTGTGGTGGTGGTAGTGGCGGTGATAGATCAAGAAGGCAATAGAAACCAATCCTATCTTTCCATTTACTGTTAAACAAAGCCTAGTAAGTTTAAAAACTGATTGACCATGTTAAAATGCTGACAATCAAATATATCACAGTTTCAAGGATTTCTAGGAGTACAAAGGAGAAAGCATTAGAGAGAGATATGGGGAGTAAAGGAGAAAAAAGATGTTGAGTGTAGCTAAAAATGAATGGAGAAAGAGGGGAAGAAAGAAAAGGATGTGAAGACAAATGTGGCCAAGAGGACTGGAGAGTGGGAAGGAGATAATACTGCTTCCCAGGCCGCATGCGGAGCCTATGGCCGGGGAGCACTCCTTGTATGCGGCGAGGAGAGGGAGACCACTGAGGAGAGGAGCGGGGCCAGAGCACATAAAAGGTGGCCCATCCCTCTCCTCAGCCCCTTCTTCACTAGGCGATCACTGCTTCAGTTGCGATGGCTGCTTCGTGGCTGTTAGAGGCACTCAGGGCACAGTAGAAGGGTGGTTTGGGCGATTTGCCCTGCTCTATCCTTGGGGAATTTTCCCCTGCGGGCTTCATATTGGGTGGCATCAATTGGCAAGTGGCGACCAGGGGGGTTACCGTTCCACTCGCCATCGCATCCAGTGATTGGGAGCAACGGCCTCTTCGCATCTCCACTCCAGGGAGTACTGGGGCTGGGTGATGGTGGAGAAGTTATCTTCTGCATTTTGGAGGGAGTGCTTCGGGGGGGGGCGTGCTTCCCTGGGTTGATTCCTTATATGTTGCATCTTGGGGGGGATACCAGTGGCGGTTGGTAGGGAGTAGTTGGCCTGACAATTTAGGCGGGCCACCAGGGGTTTCCCTTACTTGGTTTTGTTTAGGCGGGCCACCAGGGGTCTCCCTCCACAGATTTTAGGCGGGCCACCAGGGGTCTCCCTCAACGCTTAGTTTCCTTCCCCAGAACAGGTTTTTAGGCGGGCCACCAGGGGTCCCCTTCTCACTGCTCCTGCTAGCGGCCATTTTGGCTATTAGTTTCCACCTGGTGGCCATTTTGGCTGTGTTGTGTTGTTTGGATAGTAAGTGGTGCTGCAAGGCAGTTTTGTTTTAGTGCCGCGGTAGCTAACAACAACAACAATAATAATAATAATAATAATAATAATAAGCCTGCCAACTGACTGGGCCCTTATTATTGGTGCGAGCTGGGAGTGCCAGTTTTATATTAACATAGTGATAGTATACTAGTTTTAGTAATAATAATAATAATAATAATAATAGTAAAGTCACTCGACTAAGTGGGCTCACTGCCTTTATGGCACCTAAGAAGGGAAAAGGTGGGGGAAGGGGAAGGGGCCGGCACCGAAACGGCCTAACCCTAACCCTAACCCTAACCCTAACCCTAACCCCCTCCCAGTGATGAGGAGAAAGATATTTTGTGGCAGGAGGTCTTAGATAGAATTCAACACCTGGAGAGAATTCAGGGGATAAGGGATGCTGAATCTGCATACCATGCAAAACCTGCGGTGGGTAAGGGTAAAATTGCTAACCAGATTATTGAACGTTTAGATGAGCTGGAGAAGAGGATCCAAGGGGTGGATGCTTCAGGATCACATCAAAAGGATGGCCCCTCCGGCATACCATCACGGGATGACACTGAACCTGTACCTGTAGCTGCGCTGGTGCCTTCAGGTGAGTTACCTAATAATGACACCACACAGCTTCCAAACCCTGTTTGGCCATGGGCTAACTGGCATGCACCCATGCATTCTGAGGTGTCACAAGGGGCAGGTACTCAGACAACACAGGGCACGTGGGCCATGCCTCAACAGGTCTTTGGGTGGCCTTGTTCCCAATGGTCTCCTTGGGGCCCGGTTGCCTTTGGCGGGTACAATGCACCTTCATTTGGGGCATCTCCCCCAGTTAGTTTTTCACAGACCCTGAGATATGATATGGTGGCATATTCTGCAGTCCCCTTTGACGAGATGTTCCTTCCTTTGGGGGACAATCTCTTACAATCCACAAGGGACAAAATAGTAAAGGGGGAATATGTTGATGTGTTCTCCTTGTTGTATCGGGAAATAGACAAGAAAGATAGAGAGGAGATGGATGACAAGGAGAAGGAAAAATTGAGAAAATGGAAGGTAGAGAGGACTTGGTTCAATTGGCTGTCCGGATTCTTAATTTTAGCCGGTGTAATTGCAAAAGCGCAGCCGCACCGGGCTGGGGCCCTCTTTCAATACATGGATACAATACATAGGGCCTATGTAGATTTTGCTGGCCCTGCCTGGCTCCTATACAATGAAGCTTTTTGTATGAGGGCTGCTACCCTTCCCTTCGCTGGGATATGATGCATCCCCAATTGTGGATGCAGCTCAAGACCCCGGCACGTCCCATTCAGGGGGAACGGATGCATAGTGGCCACTTGTTGAGGCCAGCTGCAGGCTCAGGGAACAAGACAGCAGGCACACCTTCCTCAGCTAGTGGGGGGGGACAAAGGATGCTATGTTGGGAATTCAGCTCACACAGTGCGTGCTCTCGGAAACCTTGTCGGTTTAATCACGAGTGCTCCATTTGTGGGGCTTCGCATTCCTTTCGGAACTGCCCGAGAGGAAGAGGACAGCTCCGGGGATCTAGAGGGGGTCAAGGGGCCGGCAGGGGAGGTACTTCCTCCTCCCAGCCTCCTAAAGGGCCCCAGCCCAATTAAATTGGATGTTTTGGATACGTGGCTAGCCATTTATCCCAATAGGCAGGCAGCCAGTTATTTATCAGATGGTTTTCATTTTGGTTTTCGGATCCCATATCAAGGTCTCAGGTGCCCTTTTTTGGCCCAAAATCTCAAGTCAGTCAAGGGCTTGGAACACATTGTTTTAGAAAAAATACGTAAAGAGGTTTTGGAAGGGAGGGTGCTTGGCCCCTTTACTCAGTCACTGGTGCCTAATCTGAGGGTGTCCCCATTAGGGATAGTTCCCAAGAAGGCACCTGGTGAGTTTAGACTTGTACATCATTTATCTTATCCTAGGGGAGAGTCGGTAAACGACTCCATTCCTTCTGAATTATGTAATGTTAGGTATACTTCGTTTGATGCAGCGATACGTGAGGTCAGGTGGCATGGTCCTGGAGCG
This sequence comes from Gambelia wislizenii, assembly GCA_030847615.1. NCBI lineage: Eukaryota > Metazoa > Chordata > Lepidosauria > Squamata > Crotaphytidae > Gambelia > Gambelia wislizenii. The sequence goes on from JAUMIR010000001.1 coordinate 373,401,747, forward strand.
GAATTGGCAAAGTGTGACATCAAGTCAGCTTTCTGTCTTCTCCTGGTTCATCCTGACGACTTTGAGCTGCTAGGGTTTCAGTTTGATGGGCTTTTTTATATGGACCGGGCCTTACCCATGGGATGCTCGGTATCTTGTAATGCTTTTGAAACCTTTAGTACCTTTTTAGAGTGGGCAATTAGAGCCAGGATGGGTTTGCATGGTGTACTTCACTACTTAGATGATTTTTTGTTTATTGGAAGGTATGGTTCTTCTGAGTGCAGATTTTTACTGCAGTTTTTTGAAAGGTTGGCAAGGGAGCTGGGCATTCCCCTTGCTCCCGAAAAGACCAAGGGCGCCTCACAACTTTTAGCCTTTTTGGGTATTGAGATCGACGCTGTCAATCAGCTCTGCCATCTGTCAGATTCGAAAATTCAGGATTTAAGGGACAGAATTGATAAATTTAAATTTAGACATAAGGCCACCTCGTGGGAGTTTCAGGTTCTCATTGGACACCTGAATTTCGCATGCAAGGTGGTGGCCCCCGGCAGGGCATTCCTCCACCGGTTATGCGATGCCATTATGGGAGTGCAAAGGCCCTTTCATAAGATTCGTATTACCAGGGAAATATGGGATGACCTGCTGGCTTGGCAGGAATTTTTAGATCAATTTAATGGCATTTCATTCTGGCATCAGGAAAGGAAGCTCCAGGGGGCATTGCAAATTTCATCGGATGCCGCTGGCTCTGTCGGTTTTGGGGTTTATTTTGGTGGCCGGTGGTGTGCCAATACATGGCCCACTGAATGGTGTGGGATGGACATCACACTTGATCTTACTTTTTGGAATTTTTCCCAATTTTGGTCGCCGCGTTCATCTGGGCATGGGAACTGGCGAATTCGTCAGTACATTTCTGGTGTGATAATTCGGCAACGGTCCAGGTAATAAACACTCTCACATCCAGGTCTCTGTGGGTCATGCGTCTGGTTCGGCGATTCATGTTGCAATGCCTTAAATTTCATGGTCCAAAAGGTGGAAGAGGCAACAAGGGGGTCAGCTATTTTAGATCTGATCCTTACCAACAGGGATGACCTGGTTAATGGGGTGCAAGTGGTGGGATCCTTAGGTGAGAGTGATCATGTTCTCCTGGAATTTTCTATAGAATGGAAAGGAGAAGCCAGGCATAGTCAGACACACATTCTCGACTTTAGGAGGGCTGATTTCAATAAACTCAGGGAAATACTGGGGGTGATCCCATGGTCAGGAATACTAAAAGAGAAGAGACCTCAAGATGGATGGGACTTTCTCAAAAGGGAGATACTGAAGGCACAATTTCAAACAGTACCATTGAGGAAGAAAAATGGGAAGTGTCTCAAGAAACTAGGATGGATGACTAAAGTAATTTCAACAGAGCTAAGTTTTAAATGGAACATATGGTGGCGTTAACAATGAGATTGCTAACACTCTTTCCCACATGCAGATGGAGCGCTTCAGAGAGCTTGCCTCAGACGCGGAACCCAAGGGCGACAGGATGCCAGAGGAGCTATGGCAGATTGGGAATCTGAAATTTGGAGGGCCCTAGGTATGTCAGTAGCTCCTAGCACACAAAAGGGATATGCCAGGGCTGTTAGTGAATTTTTTCAATTTAGGGATCAGTTCGGTCTTCAATTAGGAACTGAGGCACCAGTGGCGCATCTGCTGCAATTTTATGTGCATCTTCATAAACGAAGCTTGGCTCCACAGTCCATCAGGAGCAAAATCTCTGCTTTAGCGTTTTGGATGAAGGTACAGGGGGGCCCTGATAATACCGGCGACTTCCGTATTCGGAAGATGCTGGAAGGATGGGCCCGAGAGCGAGGCCGGAAAAAGGACTCTCGTGTTCCTCTTTCATCATGCATCCTGAAGGGATTGCGCCACACCTGGGTAGGGATTTGCTTTTCTCCCTATGAGGCACTGCTTTTCCACGCCGCCTCCTTGTTGGCCTTTTTTGACGCATTGCGAGTTAGCGAACTAGTGGTATCTTCTAAGGCTGACACCTCAGGTAAGGCACTGGAATTAAGAGACATACGGGTTACAGAGGGGAAGATTAGCTTTAGGCTTCGCTTTTCAAAGACTGATCAGTTGGGGTGTGGTAAAACTGTGCAGTTACAACGCTGCATCGATACCGCCATATGTCCGGTTTTTGCATTGCAGGAATATCTTCAAGTTTGGGGTGAACTCCCAAGAGCGCTATTTATTTATGCTGATTCTTCCCCCCTAACTAGGTACCAGTTTTGGAAGGTGACGGCTAAGGCACTAGACCGGTTGGGCCTCACAGGTGTCAAGTTTGGGACACGTTCTTTCCAGATAGGGGCTGCCTTCACTGCTGCGGCTATGGGCCTGTTGCCTATGGCCATCCAGAGGATTGGGCAATGGAGGTCTGCCTCATACCGGAGATATGTTCGTCCTTTGCCTTACTAACTGAGTTTCTTCCCCTTTTGTCTTCCAGGTCCTAGACCACAGCTGGTGAGTATGGTTTACTGGGCGGCCCGACAGGCCCGATTAAGTTATTTTGGACCTCACATTGGCCTGGGAGACATGGGGGTGATCGAGTGGTTGGGGAAGCGGGGATTGCGATGGCATGGGCTCATGCCATTGTTGTTTACTGAGAGTTTTGGGCCTTTGCCTGACGTTTTGGTTTCGCACCTCGGGGGAATGATCTGAGCCTTCTAAAAGGCAAAGCTTTGGTAATCCATGCATCACATGATTTGGAGGTGATCAGGTCTAGATGGCCTTCAGTCACCATTATGTGGTCAGCCATATTGCCCAGACAGATCTGGCAGGGGGAGGGGGATCCCCGCTTGATTGACAGGGCCAGGCATAAGGTCAACAGGAAGATGGGGAAGTTTTTACTTTCAAAGGGAGGACATTACCTGGCACATCCTGAGATTCTGTTTGAGAGGCCTAAGCTCTACAGAGTGGACGGCATGCATCTCTCGGACGCTGGTAATTTAGTATTTCTGGGGGATCTTCAGCGGGAGTTGAGGGACCTATTGGACAAGCTGGTGGGGGATTAAGGGACAAAGCAGACGCTTGCCCCTTATCTATGGCGGGATTAGGTGGAGGCATAGATTACGGTGTACACCTATGGCACCGATTTCGGTGAACGGACGGTCTTTAGAAGGGTCTCCTTAGATTGTACAATCTGGGAGAACAGAAGGAGACCTACCTTGGGGTTGGCCTGAAGGATAATCCCCTCACCTTAATCTGTATGGATTGGGTGAGGGACTTTCGGGTTGACCTTCCAGACTCGGACAGGCTGGTGAGCAACCCCAAGTCCTGGGGTTGCTCAGCAGGGCTCAGGTGTTCACCTGGGGAAGCTGAGGGCATAAGTCCAGAAGGGACGATCCGCCCCAGCTGCTCCCTCACTAGGTTGTCTCCCCCCGCTAAAGATTTAAGGGATTAAATAAGTAGGGTGATAAATAAAGATTCCATTTTATTTCATCCCAAAACTATGTGTGTGGTCTCGTTATTTCTCCGACTCTGTGTGCAAAGGATCAGCAATAGGAAGGACAGCAAGGAAGAAGAAATGTGCAACTAGGAACTTTATCAGATGAGCCCCTTAAAACATTCTTTTGCTGGTATTAAAATATCCATTTTTATGCCAGCAGAAGAACACCTACCACCATACTTACCTCTAATCCTGGCAAAGTCTTCCTGGCAATGAAAGAAGTGAATGGAGCTCTGTTCACTTCCTCCTTTGAAATCCCATGAGACTTCATCACATGGGAAATTAAAACAAAATAAAAACAGGACAAGTTTTTAAAAGCAGAGGAGCACATTTTAAAACTTACAAGTAATTAAGTTGATCAGGGAGGGTCATAAAGAGTGTGTCACTTACCTGGATGTCACGATCTCACTCAGAAGTGTTTGCGCCAGACTGGTCATTGTCGCTGCATTCACGTGAGTTAAATGGAGTGATGTTTCACATGCCAGCAATTTTGGCACTAAAGCACCACCAGGCTATTGACAGCTTTAGCCGTTAATAAAAATATACAGGTTTGGGACAGGACATAAACGCAAAAGGGCAATGTTGTCTAATATGCATGCCCTTTCACATTTATGTGGCATCATTATGCTGTCGTATTTAGTGCATCTGATAAAGTCCTAGGTCAGGTGGGAAGAGGGGAAAGGAGAAAAAGAGGGAGGGAAGAGAAAGAGGAGAAACATAACTTGGAGTGTTGAATGTGGGAGAGAATGAAAAGGATAAAAGAGGACTGGGGAATGAGGGAGAACATGAGTATAGGCAGGTGTTGAGGGGAAGAAAGAAGAGAAAGATGATAAGAAAGAGACAAAAAGGAAGAAGACATTTAGCTATGAATAGCAGAGCGGGAAGAAAAGTAAAAGGAGGACAATAGAGAAGTGAAATCAATAATTAATAGAGAAAGGAATCAAGTGCCTAATCCAGAGGTGAAAAAGAAAGACATTCATACCATGGTTTTTGCTAACAATAGTTAGAAAAACAATAGTACAAGACTTTATCAGACCACCCTCCATAAAAGTTCTTTTGCCAGCATATTTTGAAGCATTTTTATGCCAGCAAAAGAACCCCGCTGCACTAGACCTTCCCTTACTCATGTTCAAAGGCATCTCCAGCACTAATTGAGCATGAACGGAGCTCTGATCACTTCCTGGTTCCAGATCTCACAGATTCTCATGAGAAGACGTGAGCATGGTAAATTTAAAAGTAAAAGCAGAATAAGCACGTAAAATGTACACATAAGCACAGGAACACACTTTAAAAGTCCCAAGTACACAGGGGGCGGGGGGGCGTGTAATAAAAAGAGCATCCCCTACTTGGCTGTTATGATCTCACCCTGGAGTGTTCTGTATTTTGTGAGCACAATGGCGCGAGGTTTCAAATGCCAACAATGCTAACAACAAAGCGCTAGGGGAGATCAATTGACAGCTTGCCCATCAATAAAACAGAGTGGCTTTTTGACAAGACATGATTGTGAAAGGATGACATCATATAGTATGTGTGCCCTTTCACAATCATTAGGTGTTACTATGGTGCCATATTTGGTGCATCTTATAAAGTCCATAGTAGATTGCAAAATTATCAATAAAAGAGTTTTTAAAAAACAGTTAAAAATTCTGTTTCTGTCCACGGTCCTCTACAGAGGGAAAAGGCAAAGCCTTGAGAAATTACCTTTGTGAACTACCAGAATCTCCAAGCCAGCATAACTGGCAGTGTGTCCTGCTCTGTTGCGGGGGGGGGGTATATAAAGAGGGCACCAGATATACCTCAGAGGGGATGGAGTTCCATAACCTGAAGACAACCATGGAGAAGGCATTTTCCCTGTTACACAAACTTCCAAAGGACAGGGATTTTAAAAACAAGATCCTGACTGCTGGTGTTAGGACCTGGATCTATATGGAAGAAGGCACTCTTTAAGATATTTGTATGTTAAAATAACATATCAGAATAGGCCTTGAAAGCAAATTCGTAATCTGTACAGATCCTTTAGAACTAGAATTGTATGAGTCCTAACAGTGCTACATATTAGCTTTCTGGTGGCTGTCTTCTGCATCAGTTTCAGTTGTGAACCATCTTCAAGGGTAGCTTGCATATATGCATGTAGACTGTATTGTACAGCATAGATGACTGTAGACAAGCTATCTTTATCTAGAAAAGTCTGCCACTAGCTGGAAATAGGCATTCTGAGCCATCAAGACCACTTGGAACTCAAGTGACAATGCTGGATCAAGAATTGCCCCTGAACTATGATCCTTACCTGCTCCTTACTAGTGCAGCCCCATCCAGAACAGGCCATCTTACCTCCTCTGGGGCTTGAGAGATCAGAATACACAGTACAACCATCCTGACTCAACTTCATTTTACTACCATTACTGTCTCCAGACCACAGTCCAGTATCTAAAACCCCTTTTTGATCCATTGACATGATTATATGTATTCCCACCAGAAGAGAGAGCTGCACAGCAATAGCTGCAGCAGGAAAACTAATATGACAATATGAATAGTTATTCCCACATTCCCATACTTAACAACTCCACTGCCACTTTCTAATTATGATGTGTACTGATGATTTCCCCACATTACCCATGCATGTGAAGCACCAGGTGAATGGAAAACACCAGGTAAATGTGGAGTGATGCCCAAATGACCCCATGAATTGATTACACATGATGCATAACTTAGAAGCCAGCAAGCAAGGGACCACTGACCTAGAGTGAAATAAGACTTCACTCCAATATTGTAGAAATAAAAGTTTAGCTTTTACATATAAACACAGAATATTCATCCTTCTAGACTAATATTGCTGATTCTGGACTTTTTCAAACAGTCGAAAAAACCACCAAGGAGGTTGGGAGAAGCACGGGGCTGTCGCACTAGCACAGCCCGGTTTCAGACAGCTCCGTCCTCCTCCTGACCTTCCCCTGTGCTGCAGGCACCACTTTTTACTGACGGAGGTTTTCCATCAATAAAAAGTGGTACCAGCAGCATGGGGGAAGGTCAGGAGGAGGTCGGGAGGAGGACGGAGGAGAACGGGACTGTCTGAAATGGGATGTGTAAGCGCGACAGTCCCATTCTTCTCCTGACCTCCTTGGGAGTTTTTTCAACCATTTGAAAAAGTCCTGTGACTGGCAGTGGATCTTCTGAAATGTTTGTGTACTATGGCCCTTATCACATGAGGGTGTAATCCTGTGGTTATAATGGGATGGTAGCATGAATGGGTTCCTGTTATTGCACTATGTTGTCATCATCCTGTGTTCAGTCTATGCTCCACCTGTTCATCAGGCACTATTTTTAATTAATGGGCAAAAGCTATCAATAGCCCCGAATATCACTCTTCTTCAAGGTATTGAAAAGCATGTAATAATCACATCCCGCTGCAATCAAGTAATTCTAGTGTGAATGGGCAGTCCTCTCCTCCTCCCCTTTTCCAATAAGAACACAGAGTTTAATTTCCAGGGTAGAATGTGAAGAGGACCTACAGGATGCTATTTTAATCAACTGTTGCATTTTCTCTCTACCTTTTTATGTTTGTTTAAGTGTTGGTTTGTGAAGTCCTTTTTTTGTGTGTGTTTTACTGTGAAGTCACATCTTCTCACAAGAACAGCTGAAATCTCATCCATGCAAAATTGCAAAAGTAAGAGAAAAATTTTCTTAAACATGCAAGCACCAGCCAGCAGGAGGCGTTAATACTCTGTCATTAGAAGGCAATGCAACGATAAGTCTTACTATAGTGTGGGCTTCAATCTCCTCCTTAAATCACTATTGGTAGTTGTGTGAAAATGTTATGGCGGTAGTATCTTGTGATTCCGGCAACGTGTAATAATTGCGGTAACCATGTCACTATGTTTCTGTTTTCCTCAATTGTGGAATTACAGTGTTTCAGATGCTAGTCTGATAATGTCCTGTCTCTTTAGGGCTCAGTGCTAGCCTTGTGGAAGAAACAGATATTGTATAATGCTTTCCATTTGCGGCAGAAACTAGTAGGAGCTGTTGAGGCCCATGTTCATATGTTGTTGTTCTAGCAACACATGGAAACTTATTATGTTTTATGTATCTTTATATTTAATTAGATGTTGTTCTCTGTTCCAGATGTTTTTGAGAAATAATGTTTCCTACGTACAAACTAGAGGTCTTCCACATCCTTCTAATTGGAGATATCGAACATTCATCCTGGGATCTTCTATAAGCAATGATGTGCTCTATTACTGAACTACAGTCCTGCATCTACAGCAGGGGTGGGAGAAGTGTGCACCATGGTCCCCATCTAGCCCCTCAATGTCCTTAAGCCCCAGGCACCCCATTCAAAAAATCCAGGCAAAATATTGCTGATAAAATATCATCAAACACTCTGTGAAGTGATATTATCTATCAAAACACCCATGTGCCCCCTTCAGATTATTTGAAATGATAAAATCCACACACACACACACAAAACCTCAGCCAAAACAACAACAATCTGGGAATGAAACCTGGAAGTAGACTTATGGTTACTTTCAGGCCACATTTTCACCTAATTTGGGTTCAAAAATGCAATGGTGAGGCCTGCCATGGGATTGAAACCTGCCCTCCACCACAGTGGCCCCTGTTTGTTCTAGAGGGTCCAAGTGCTAATGTGCATCTGGAAGCTCACAACCACAATATGATTACTGCCATAGTTGCTCTAGTTGTCTTCAGAAATATAATTCTTCTCTACACTAATATTTCATTCATCAGTCATGGTTAATAGGCCCCGATAAACCTATGAAAGAATGCAGTATACACTGTCCCACACTATTGCATTCCATTGCCCAGAACACTCATTTTCTGCTGATCCTCCAAGTGCTAACAGCAGGAGCTTAAACCTCTGATGTAATGAAGATGTGGGGAGACATTTTTGAATGTGATGTAGATTTATTTATCTATTGGTGGACTGTTTTTGTTTGTTTGCTTGTTTTCCATTACACTACTGCAAATATACATCAGGAAAGGTAATAGACAGAATTAGATTTTTAGATCTTATCTTAGCTCCCCTTTTTTTAAAAAAAAATCAATGGCAAAATGGTAGAATCCAACCAGTTTAATGGCTTCCCTTACTCTCTCCAAAAGAAAACTAGTTATGTTCATTCAACACACATTCTTATCTAATTGAGAGTCTACAAATGACATATATTATTGATTATGACTGGGATAGATGGGGACTTTAGTCAGGTATGGCTGTAATGGAGTGTTTCATTAGGCTGCTTTTAACTTGTCTTAATGTTCACAGGCCTGTCAAAACCATTGGGAATTGTGCAGAGAGAAGTATTAACAGATTGATTGATAGGTGGATTAACGGATGGTGGATAGTAATTTTAACTCAGTGGCATAGAGAAAGTATAGCTCAAGGATCATATTGAAGATTAGAAAAGTTGCTTATTGAGAAGGCGATAACTGAACGTGCAAAAAACAAAATCCACAAAAAAGTGATACCTTTATTGGCCAGTGTGAAATAATGAATGTGCAAAAATCTGTCACTTCAGGCTGGGCAAGGATGTAGTTTAGGCACCTGGGTGCCAGTTACACGACAAGCTTTGTTGCAGGGCTTACCATGACTTCCTGATCCCGTATCTGTCCCTCGCTGTTTATACAATTTTTACCACTCTTTAGGAAATCCTGGAAGATCCTGTGATTGATATTTACACGACAAAAGTTTTTATTGGTCCCGCACTCTTATATCCCATGCTTTTGCTGTTTACACATGTTTAGCTTACCGGGATTTTTTTTTTTTTTTTGGCTGTCAATCAAGGATGCGATTAGTCGTGTTTTCACAACCTCGGTGACGCACTTCCTTTAGAGTTCCGCGCCACAAGCAATGCTATTGGCTGGCTGGGGGGAAGAGAGGGGGCAGAGGTTTGGTATTCCCCTTGCCTCTTTAAAATGTTAACCCTTTAAGCAGAAGGCATTTTGAAAGACCCAGAATGTGAGCTTTTGCTCAGAGGCAGGAACGAGTGCTTTCCTTTTGAAATCAAGGCTGGGGAGGGGAGGCTTGGGATTCCCCTTGCTTCTTTAAAATGTTAACCCTTAAAGCAGAGTTTTAGCTGCAGAGTGAAGATTTCAAGCCAGTGACAGACAGGCATTTTGAAAGACACAGATGCTGGCATTTTTTTTTACTGTGCATTGTGACCGGGGGGGGGGGGCAGAAATAAAAGTGTGTTCATTCGCTCAGACGCTGGAATATTTTACTGTGCCCATTCAAACCCAGGGAGGTAATAAAGGCAGGGGATGAATGGGTGACCCTCTGCCCACCACGATCTCTTTGTAACATGCAGTTGAGGAAGAGGTTAAAGCTGAAGGGTTTGCAGTGTAGAAATCCATTTAAAAAGGTGATTGAGTACATGTGTGCGCACACACACATAAACCTATGTGCAGCTGGAAGGGATGCCTTGGTTTTCAGCTGGTGAGGCTGGATCTGTTGAACGGGTGACTGACCCCTCCTTTTCTGGTCACTGATCTCTAAGCCCACCCCCAGTCACCATTTCCGGCCATCCCTTGGTACCGAGATATTTTGTCCCAGGCTGTTTACATTTCCGATTTTCTGAATCTTCCAGTGAATTTTTTTAAAAACTGGCACAACCTGTGGGACTGGAAGTCCCGCAGGTTGAGGGATAAAAGGTGCCCCCCCTTCCGAAAATCACGTACCTGACCCGATGTACGTGTAAACTGCCAGGGATCAACACAAATTCTTCCCGGGACATTTTCATCGTGTAAACGGCACCCTGAAAAGTCTTGAGTGGGGGCCATTTTGAAATACCCAGCACTCCATTCCCAATGAATCCCAGAACTATTACTTATGAAATGCAATATAATATGACTAGCTATATACCTGGTATAGCACACACCATTCCCCCTGCCACCCTCCCCTCTCCAAGCCCCCTGTGTGAGCTCACACACACATGGGGGCATGCACCGCTCCCTTTCAACCCCCGCCTCCCTCCCTCAGCCCTCCCTGAGCCACCTTCTGTGCATGCATGCACATATACACGCTGCTCCCTCCCTCCCCACCCCCCACTGCCTCCCTCCCTCCAGCAGCCCTCTCCAACCCCCCCATGTGCATGCACACACACACACAGGCACTGCTTCCTCCCCACCCCTACCACCTCCTTTCCCCCTGTGGCCCTCCCCAATCCCCCTCCCGCATGCACACACACAGCCGTATGCCTGCACCACTCCCTCCCTCCCCACCCCCATCCCCCACAGCCCTTCCCGAGCTCCCTCCTGCACACGCACACAAACACATGCCACTCGCTCTCCAACCTCTTGCGGGTCTCCCTGAGCCAGCTCCTGCATGCACACACACACCTGCACCATTCCCTCCCTTCCTCCTCCCCATGGCCCTCTCCAACCTCACCCATATGCACACACACCACTCCCTCCCCACCCCAGCCACCTTGCTCCCCCCACATGGCAACTCACCCCCCACTGTGGCCCTCACTTCCCCCTGCCACCCTCCTTGAGCCCCCCCTCATGCACACACACCATCCCACACAAACACCATTCTACTTATTCACTGTGGCCATGTTTACACTGGAGGTAAAACTCCACATGTTCCCACCTCCAGTGTGCTGACTGGCTGCCCAACAGTTTCCTAAGCAGCCAATCAGCACACTGGAAACAGCAACATACCCAAGAGAATTATATTTATAGATGGGAAGTAGTAAAGACCAAATGTATTGTCTACTGGCAAATAGCCTTCAGGACTGAGCTGTGGATGACTCCCGTTAAACTTTTCCCAATAAGGAGATTTTCACAAGGGGAAAGTAATCCCCAGGGAGATCAGGACAGAAATGGGGCTGTTCCGGTAGCAGAGCTCCATTTCACACGCCTCCTTCCTTCTCCCGATCTCCCATCGTCCTCCCTCCATGCTGCTTCCATTTTCCTCCCGCTATGTTTTACTAATGAAGAACTTTCGTTAGTAAAACATAGTGGGAGGGAAATGGAAGCAGCATGGAGGGAGGATGACAGGAGATCGGGAGAAGGAAGGGGGCGTGCAAAATGGAGCTCTGCTACTGAAACAGCCCCATTTCTCTCCCAATATCCCCAGGGATTACTTTCCCCGTGTGAAAATCTCCTAAGAAACACATATGAAGGCCCTATCCATTGCTCCCTGTTAACAGGCATTTTAAAGGGGAAAGCTACAATGTGCCCAGGTTCGAAAAATTGGCTTGCAGAAAATAATATTTCTTGTTTATTTTCTGGACAGAAAATTATTTTCCTTGTGCAAGGAAATTTTGCTTTCTCCATAAATATTGCTGGTGTGTGCGTGTGTCTTCAAGCAATTTCTGAGTTATGGTGACCTAATGTTACCTGAATTGCTGAAGTCTTTGGGGACCCAATTGTGCCAGTAAAATTATATTAAATTAGGGAATTTTAATTAGCTCAAAGGCATGGCTGCAAGAGGCTGTGTAACTTGTGAGACCTTTGCACCTGTGTATACTCAGGACCTTTTCAGACAGCCCTTACCAAGCAAGCAGCCTCTGGAGCAGTAACGAGGCTGCCGCGTGGCAGGGGGTCGTTTTCGGATGCCGCTGTCCCTCTTCTGTGACCATTCGTAGCACGTACTGCTGAATGTCTTAACCAGTGATGTGGTGGTGGTGGTATTTGATGTACCAATAATTAATATTGTAAAGAAAGAGGCAAAGTCATGTCAGCTCTTCTGCCAAAGTTAATTCTCTGTTAATACCCCCTCCCCAGCACACACACATTGTATTTTCTAATGGTGTATGTATTTCATTATCTCTCTCATTCTGCCAGGGATAATGAATAGGTATTTCTCAAGGAAAAAGAGAATAAGAGCAAACATACATAAAGCTGACCTTTAATGCGACAATCAATACTTACATCTGCAACAGTCTGACTTCCTTTAGCATTTAGTATCTTTAACCCACTGGCTATGAATCCCTGTAGACATCAAAGAGTGTTAAACCACATGGCATGCTAAAGGGGGATTTTGCTGTCATATGTTTCTTTATAATGGAAACCATAATAAAAGGCATGGGTGGAAATAAAGTTCATGTGGGTGGGGATTAAGAAAAAAAAAAGGAGGTCAGGGTATTTGACTATACAGTAATATCCTGAAGAGTCCACTAACACTTATTCTTTTTAATAGAGCCTCTGTATTTATTATTGGGATGGGGGGGTGGGGAGACCATAGTAAGCAGATTTATTCCTGCATCCATTCAACCCTGAAATAATCTTGAGTGTAACTTCTTTATTCCTTGGCCTCTTTTCTTACATATTCAGAGCAGGTAGGCCTAAGCAAAGAACAAAGGCTGGGTAATTTGAACTTTAACACATACTTCACAGGCCGGTGCCTCGGTCAGCCTATGAGGAAAAGCAATTATTTTACTCAAGCTAGCACTAGTAGGAACACTATTATGAAGAAGGGTCAATGACACGCCATTTTAGTGGTGGGGAAAAGATTTATGGTGGGAAAAAAATCAATTTTGTTAAAAGCCCTATCATTTCACCTTCCATGACTGAAGAATCTTTCAAACAGCAGAAGGGAAATGCCAACTTAACATTCACTACTTTAAAATCTCTTTTCTCCCCCACACACTCCACTCAACCACATATAATTATGCCAATCAATCAAGGCTGCTCTCTGGATCACCAATAAGCTTTCCCTCTGCTCCCATGTCCTTCCTGCCACTAACCTATTCCCTTCTGCTGATCAAACATTTTAACTTCCTATTTTCTTAAGAATATCCTCCCCCCCGCCAAAGTCATCTTCAGTGGGGAGGGGGGCATTCCCCCCCATCTAAACTTATTTATTTTCATGTAAACAGACAGGCACATACATATACCGAGCCCTCTCAGACAACATCTATTGAGAGTCTGGCTTCTGGGTGACAACCTTCCTGAGCCAGCAGGCAGGTCAAATAAATGATGTTTGTTCTAATTTAATGATGATGTCTCTATACACGTTACAACATTTCGGCACTCCAGACATACCTTGATAATACAAACTTGGCAATACATAGATATGCATAGTTTTTGTATGCCTTTTATAGTGGTAGACTTATTTTCAAAATCCCCTGGTATATTCCCCATTTTACAACCTGCGAACAGCCCAAGGCAGTCTGTAGTATCCTAACCATTGTACTTTACAACATTACCCCCCTACCCTTCAGTGTGCTCATTAGTTTTTCCAAGGTGAAGGAAATCATTCTAGAAAACTGGGACCCTTTTCCTGAGAATCCTTTGATAATTTTTCTGATATGATGTCAGAATACATTCCATATATTCTTTGGTGCGGTGTTCATCTGTGTTTCCTAACCCACCAGCCTCCTCTCCCACTCTTGTGCTGACCAGTAGCCACGGCAAGTGTCAGAGCCTGCTACAACCTGTCGTAAGTGTTGGGGTAAATGGTACTGTTAAGGTGGTCTCCATTGCACTGTTATGTATTATTAATATCTATGCAGGCCTCTGCCATCAGTCAGCCCTCACTGTGTTTTCTCTCTTTGGAATGCTGACATGTTTATGGAAGGGCAGAAGGGGGAAGAAGCCTTGTAGAAGCTGGGCCTCTGATTTCCCAGAGCAATAACTGGTATGGAGCTCACTGCCCAAGGTCAGACATGCAGAAGTTATGTGAGAGAAAGGAGGAGCCACCTGGTGGGGGTACAAAGGCAAGGTGGGGGGCTGGAGCCCATGGTTTGAGTTTAAAAGTGTGGAGATTTTCAGACAGGAATGAAAAAAGCATTCCCGTCTCACAATCTCCTCTCGCTCCCATCTCCCGTCCCTGTAATGACATAAAATAAAAACTTTTCAAACCTATCTTACTTGTGTCTCATTTCCTCGGGAGGGCAGCCCAGGAGTGAATGGAGCTCAAACAGAACTCTAAAATCTAAGAACTACTTTCACTTCCTGGGCTGAAATCCCGGCTGCTATCACAAGAAGACAAGAGCGTGGAAATTCAAAAATAAAAACATGATGACATGGGAACGTCGTTGCCTGAAATGCAAGCCCTTTAGCAATCTCCTGGCATTGGTATAACACCATATTTAGAGCGTCTGATAATCTCCTTTATCTTTTTTCCTTTGCCTCTCAGTCCTGTCTCTGCTGGTGTAACCTGTGCACCTCTCTACATCTGCAATAAATTACTTTAGCTAGTAGTTGTTGTCTGAGTTGGGGTTGATGGGATCCTTACAGCAGGGGAGGAGGAAGCAGTCAGATGATGATGGAATTCTTCCAATCTTGGAAAACTGCTACAGAAGAAGCCAAGGACAGAGGAAGAAGGAAGAGCCAGCAACCCACTCAGAATACAGGTCGCTCCCCGTATCCATGAGGGAGATGTTCCTGGACTTAGAATTTTTCTAGAGAACCCTGTAGAACATCTGATATGTGTTCCTATTTTTTTCAGCTGTGGATAACTGAAACCACAGACATTGATTCCATGGATATAGGGGGGAAGGTTGAAGAGTAGTTCTTCAGCATGGTTTGGCTTTTGCCCTCATGAGCCCCAGCTTGCTTAGATCCTTCACACACTCATATACACGTGCACCCAAGCAGTTCTGAAGAGCTGGAAGAGCCTCTAATCTGAACTAGAAAGGACTGGGATATAGTGGCAATCTAAAAGCTGGGTTTTGTTTACTATTGGAGTAAGCTAGGTTGAATGTAAACAGAAAGGATGAGATAATTTTCTGTTCTAACCTGAGAGTCTTCCAGAGGAAGGGGGTGCTTTTAAATCTCTTTTGTCTGGAAGACACGAGGCCCCTGTCTCCATTGACTCCCTCCAGAGGCAGCATGCCTCAAAGGGATCTCCTGCATATTTTGTTTTAGAAATGTAGCTATCAAGATATATTTTTGTTATTCCTGTCTATCTTCAAGCTTTCTTCCTTTGTACATTGGAAATGCATATGATGTTTGTGAGTAAAGTTGTTTTAATACACTTTTAAAGACTTGTGGAGCCATTTATTTTGTTACAGAATCATAGAGTTGAAAGAGATCTCAAGGGCCATCCAGCCCAGCCCCTTCCATGGAGGAATACACAATCAAATAATTCCTGACAGATGGCCATCCAGCCTCTGTTTAAAAACCTCCAAAGAAGGAGACTCCACCACACTCTGAGGCAGTGCATTCCACTTCTGAACAGCTCTTACTGTCAGGAAGTTCTTCCTAATGTTTAGGTGGAATCTCTTTTCCTGTAGTTTGAACCCGTTGCTCTGTGTCCTAGCCTGCTCCATCCTCAGTATGACATCCCTTCAGATATTTAAACATGGTTATAGCTAGACAGAGTGTGAAGAGGGGGGTTGGATGGCTGATAATTGTCTGTATCTGGAATCACTATGCTTTGCTGTGTGTTTTTAAACAGAGACTCTGCTAATTTTGCTTACTGAGGGGAATATAGTCAACCATTTCTTTGGAGCCAGGTTTAAAGGTTCTCCCAGCACAGTAGTATCTCCAGTAGATTATTAAGGGCCAAGTTTTTGGTTCCAGACCAGTGTTTTGTTTTGAAAAGCCATATTTTTGCAGTGTTTGTTATTTTTACTGAGTTAAACATTTATTTTTCCACCCTCCCTCCTGTGTCTATCTAGCTGAGTTTTAAAAGGGCCCTTTTTTCCCCTTGCTTGAGTTGAGAGCTCAGTTTTAAATAACAATAGGTGATAATGGCAGCAATTGAGTTACAGCAGCAAAAAAGGCTTATCTCCTTTTTTCAAAATAATTTTCCCCTGTGGAAAAAGGTGGCTGAAACAAAATATAAAGCAAATAAAGTAAATGATTGCTTGGACAAACAACCAGCAGCAGATAATGATGCAAGGAGAATTTGGGAACAAAAGGATGCTTTAGGACAAGAAAAAAAATTAAAGTTTGAGAGAGGAGCAGCTAATTTACATTTTTGAATGTAATCCAGCCAAAGAAATGTAGAAGAAATTAAGTCAAATCTATAATATGAATTGTGCCAAGGCTCAATGAATTGCAGTTCATGAAATGATGAAATTAAAACTGATTTCAAGGAAGGACTGTGAATCTCACATAAGGAAGTTTTTAGCAGTACTTGAAAGGTTAATCACCAAAGGACTTGTAGTAAATGAAGTATAAAAGATTGCATTCTTTACTGGTACTCTAGGAGATTATTTCAGTGCTTTCACTACAGTAATAGATAGTCTGCCTAATTTGAATAGTGACGAAGTTCTTTTGAGATTCCAAATGGAATGTTTGGATCACAGAGCTTTGCAACCCAGGAGAGCTGAAGCCCATACTGGCTCAAATTACATTGCTGAGAGATCAGAGAAGCAAGCTCCTCCCACAAGCCAATCACAGGTTCACTGATTTAATTGCAGTAGGAGGGGTCACATTGCTAAGCACTGTAAGTTTCAAAAACAGGCTGCAGCCAATGGTAGCTCACCAAAACAGACTCAACCTGCAAGTAATGTCCGGAGGGAATAGAAATCCTCCCAAGCTGATTCTAAGAGCCAGTTTCAGGATAAGTACAAACAGGCTTTGTTTTCCAATGATGTCTCAGCAGTGGATAATGGAACTGAAAAATATAACAAATGGATAGTTGAGTCTGGATGTCCACTCATAGCTCATATGATGCTGCCAGTGTTATTGAAATGGACACTATTAAGAGTGGAAAAATTCAAATTGCTAATGGGAGTTATATTAATGTACAAGGAAAACGAAAACACATTTTAAATTGTGTACTGCCTAATGTGATTGTGCACAATGTGGCTGAAGAAGTACAGTTTATTCCCCAATTGCATTGCAACATTTTAAGCATCTCAGCATTGGACAATAAAGGATTTTCAGTACTTTTTGAGAAAGGCATGTGCAAAATATATGATGAAAACATGACTTATGCAACAGCACATCAAAACAATTGTATCTATGAGCATAGGCTTTCAGATCAACAAGCATTTATGGCACAAGCTGAGGTGCAGGAAGCCAGAGAATGAAGAGAGCATTGACCTGTGGCACAGGAGATTTTCAGACCGCGTTTCAGCGTGCCTAGGGCGGGAGGAACTTTCGGGAGAGGGACGGCGATCTTGCGCAGCAGGGGGGCGTTTTCAAACGCCGTTGTCCCTCTCCCGAAACCAACCGTGTCACTTCCGTGAAGCTTTGGAAGCCGCAGAGCCATATTTTAATCCGTGTTTTTTTAGCCTCTTTTCTATCAGTGGCTGTCTTGTTGGTAGCTGCTCCCAAAGAGGAGAACTCTTTTTGAAGGAGATGTAGCTGTTCCCTGGATATAGTGGGCCAGGAAAGCTCCTACTCAGCTGGTTTTCTCCCTGTCCTCTCCACCAACAAGCAGAGATCTTTTTCTTCTGGAGGGCTTTTGGCCATTGACTGGTTGCTGAGGTAGGGCCTACTAACATGTGGTATGGTACTTTCTCTACTTATGTCCCTTCAAATTGTTTTTTTTTTTTAAAAAAAAACTCAATTGTGTTTTAATAAACACAATGTGCCTAATTATGTCTTAATATGATTTCCTTTTGTGTCTAAATATGTCTCTTTTTAGTAAATGTTAATAGGACCTGTCTGGAATCTCTATTTTGGGAGAAAGCTGGGCTATAAATCAGATAAATAATATAAATAATAAATACAGAAGCAAGAAGGCAATGGTTTGAAGGAAATCTTAGGTTTTAAAACATATTGTGGCATCCCATACTTTGCTCTTTTCGAGTCCTACTATGAAATCCCCCAATTTCAACTTGTGCTGGATGGTGGTTCAGAGGCTGACAGGTTGCTTAAACACTGTACAAAAAACCAGGAAGAGATCTCTTCCATGTTCTATTTGTTACTCTTAATCTTGCATGCAAGTAGGAGGGGAAGGGAGGAAATGAAATGTTGAATTATTGAGACTCAGACTGATTGCTTTTGAGCAACCATCCTGTGCTTATTTGCCTCAGGCCCATTTGCACACACAAGATGGAAAGGTTTCCAATGCCTGGCTAATTATCATCTTCTAACATGTTCAGCTACTACACAAAGGATGTAGAAGAAAATTCCCAAGCTGATGGACAGGCAGCTTGGTGAGTTCGCATAGAAACCCACCCCCTGTGGGAAAGCCAAGTGTAAGCTGGTAAATAGGGTATCAGACTGTGCTTGACCTTTGGAATTTGGTGTCAATCTTTGTGGGAAAACAAACATATTCCACTTGTCCTTATTAGTGTGCATCCCTCCTGTTTAGAAACATGAGACAATGAGGTTTTGTATTAGAGAAAGCAACTTTGCCCCAGAACCTTTCCTGTAGTCTTTACATTAATTTGTTTCTCACTGACTGAAAATGAAATGTGAGGGTAGGAAGAGTGGGTATACACATTCCTGCAAGATTGAAATGTGCCTTTCTTTTGGCAAATTTGAGTGATTTTTGCAAAAGACCTCCTCAGTTCAAGTACCACTGTCCTCATGCTTAGTTGGTTTTGGTAGTGGTATCAAGTACCACTCACTCAAAGACCATACCATTCACTACATGATCTCTGATTGGCTGGGATCATTAGTTTGGCTTCTGCTAGTAAGCAGTCTTTTCACTCTCCTTCACAATGCCTTCTTGTAACACAAGGATGCTAAAGGAGAGATCTAGGAAACTACAGCCATGAATGTTATCTTTTTGAATTTCACATCCCAGAATTCCCAGGCAGCACCACCAGTGATGGTGCTAGCAAGCGGCTTTGGGAGTTTAGTTCCCTAAGTAACATTAACATTGGAAGGGAGTTCAGCATGCTATTAAGATTTCAAGTATATACATGGGCATGAATTTTTAAAAAGCCCAGCTAGCAATAGCCACAGGACAATTTACAAATATAAAAGCAAACCCCGTCAATAAAATCACAATTTTTACCAAAAACTCAATATAGATTCAAACCATTCAAGATGGAGGTGATACTAGTAAATGGTTCACCTGCACAGCTAAATGGGGACCAATGCTAGATGGGATGCACTCCCTTGGAAGAATCAGGTTAATCATTTGGGAGTGCTCACTTGAGGCCATGAGGCATGGAATGCCTTTTCTCATTTGACAGAGGACTTTATTAAACAAGCCCCTTCTTTTTTTGGCAGAAATAAATCAATTTTTATGCCAGCAAAAGAACATGCCTCACCACACTTACCTACTTTCCCGGCAGAAGGCTTCCCCGGCAATGAAGAGGAAGTGAACAAAGCCCCATTCACTTCTTCCTTTGAAATCCTGTGAGACGTCATTGCATGGGAAATTTAAAAATAAAACATAAAAAGTTACATCAAGCACATGCACACACTTTAAAACTTCCAAGTAAGTCAGGGAGGGTAATAAAAAGGGTGTCACCTAGCTGGATGTCGCAATCTCACCCGGAAGTGTTCTGGCCAGTCCAGCCATTCACAAGGTAAGTACGTGAAAGAAGATGCAAAGTTACATACGCTGGCTATGCTAGCAAAAAAATGGCACAGCCAATCTATTGATGGCTTGGGCCATGAATAAAATAGATTGGTGTAAGGACAAGACATAGACATGAAAGGGTGGCATCATCTGGTATGTGCACCCTTTCGCGTTTATGTGGCATCATTATGAAGCCCTATAGCGACATAGGTGTGGGGCCAAGGGGAGTAGTTTTTGGTGTGTAGGTTGGAAAGATTGGGAAAAGTCTCCATGGGTCAGGCAATCAGCTGAACTTCCCTGCCAGGAAATGCCTCTTTTCCTGTTTCAAATGTATCTTTTAGCAGTTCATTTTTTTTCTTTTTTCTTTTTTCAACATGCAGCAGTTGTCCAGAGAAGTACATACCAGCATACACATATTGTTAGCTGCACATACCTCCACTTAATAAGATGTCTGAAGCCCCTTTGAGCCATGGGAAGAGACATACGTACATTCGCATGCATGGGGGGAGGGGAAACGGGGTGGCCACAGATGTGTGGTCACATACTTTGAATTATAGGTCCAGGGTGAGTTCAGAAGGGGAAACTGTATGTGGACAGTGCTCCCAAACTCACCTTGCTGTGTGTGGTGATTGTGTAGACAAGCCCATGGTTGCTGAGCACCAGGATACCCCAAAGGTAAGCTGGATTTTCCTGTCAGTATAGACGAGCCCTTAGACACACCTTAATAAACTAGTTATCTACTGTAACAGGAAAATAACATACAACTACAACAGAACTCTTGAGAAAATGTGTCTTAGATAATTCTACATTCCATTAAACATTAATAGGAAATGTTAATAATGATTTAGAAAATTAAATTTCAAACCATGCACAGGGAAATATTTCAAACTCAAATGCCACAACTAGAAAACTGCACTATTTTATATCTAATATGTAAATATGATTGAAGTACATCTAGGCAATAAATGGATTTTTCTCCCACTCTCTTTTTATGTCTATGGATAAGTTTAGTAGCATTGAGAGTGGTTTCATATTATGGTGCAATGCTGTTTGAGACTGATGTCCTAAAACATATTTGAAGAGAATATCTATCAAGCCAAGGTAACCTGAAAAAAATTAATCTGGCCTTCTTTTTCTTTTTCTTTTCTAATTAAACCTGGTGATGTGCATATCCTTCTGCCCCCGCCACTCAGCTTGTACAGAAAAAAAATTGGATTTTTTTAACCCTTCCTATTGTATTATCAAAAACCTAAAGGATTTTTTTTCAAGCATTTGAGAGGAATGCTAAAAGAAAGAAAGAAATGAATCAGATGGTTAAAACAGTCTCCCCTTTAGCATGCCTGTCCTCCCTCCTCCCACATTCAAGTCTTTAAAAATAATCTTAACTTACAGAAGAGGGGGGGAGTAACAGGAAATCAAGGACTTATTTCTGTGCCAGAGGGCTTGCAGACTTGCCTTCATAGTTCGACATGATGTACACCCAGGACCTAGACCCTCTTCTTTGGTTCTCAGGGCAAGGGGGAGGAATCTCAGAGCAATAGCGCTACACGTGTATGTTTCAAAGACATAGCTGTGTTAATCAGGAGCATCAGTAAGCAAGGGGATCTTGTAGCACCTTTGAGACTGAGAGAAAGAAGTTGTAGCATAAACTTTCACAGACTTGGTCTACTTCCTCAGATACATGGAGTGACATAAGAGTGTATGTATTTTCCTCATTTGTTAGACTTAGTATTCTTTTATTTGAATGGCATATTCTGTGCAACTATGGTTGATATATCATACTTAAGCTTCACCATCCTCTCACCTCAAATGACATAACAAGGGGTCACTCCTAGGTTGTGGGTTCTGGCCCTGAGATCTCAGGACCTGAACTGGCAACCCTAAATTAGGCACACATTTCATGATTTCTTTGCAGAGGCTTGTAGGGTTTTTTTGTAGGTAGGTGTCATGTTTCATACACTGGATATCCCTTTCAAATTCAAATGCAAATCTTGGGCAATTTTATTCTTACAAAGCCCTGGAGTGCATACAAGAAGTTGTTCCATTAGGCATGATCTGTCAATAATGGTGATGATGTCTAAACCTATCTTCTCAGAGAAGAGAGACACCATGAGCAAAACAGTGGCTGAAATACACAGTTGTCTTTCAGAAGGCCTCTTCTGTTTACAAAACAGATTGAGATCCAGTGGAAACTTCCACTGCAAGAAGGTAAGGTGAGTTTTGCCAATTACTTCTTTTCTCCTAAGGCCCTTCAACTAAGCCTTCCACGCTGTTCTGAAGGGTACCTTGACCCTCTGGTACACCTTTTCCAGGAGCACATGGGGCTACATGATAATGAGAAATCAGTAAAACGTGTCTCTTCCCTCTCTTGCAGCAGGAGGGAGTTGTGCATGAGTGCATGTGTATCACTGTCAACATTCAGTATTACATTATTATTCAAATAGATAAACGGATAGATAGAGATGAAGTCTGTCTATTAAATAACGAGACTTTGTTTCTAGCCTTCAGACAAATCAGGGAAACATGATTGTGAATGCTTGAGTGATGACCTTGAATGTGTCTGAACCTGCAAGACAAACATCAACACTCTCAGCTGTTCAATGTATTGTCAGTCATCATTTAAAGCACCTGTGTTGTCTGTTGTGTGCTGGAAAAATGCTAAGTTTAAAAGTCGAGCAATGTGTCAATTTGAAATTTTTCGTAAAATTGAACAAAACACTAATGGAATCTTTTCAAATGCTTATTGAGGCCTACGGGAAAGACTGCATGCCTCTTGTGTGTGTGTTTGAATGGCACAAAAGATTCAGAGAAGAATGTGAGAATGTGGAAGAAGATGAATGCCCTGGATGGCCTTCCACTTCAAAAATGGAAGAAATTGTGGGAAAAATCAGCCAGATTGTTCAAGGAGACCACTGACTCAGTATCCAAATAATAGCTGAAGCTGTGAACATTGACAAAGACACTGTATGGAAAATTTTGCATGAGGATCTCAACATGAGAAATTTTTTTGCTAAGATGTCCCTAAGGTGCTCACACCAGAGCAAAAAGACTGCCACAAGGAAATTTGTGCTGACATTCTGCAGCAACTTGAGGTGGACCCAAACCTTTTTTAAAAAATCATCATTTGTGATGAAACCTGGATCTTCCAGTATGATCCTGAGACAAAACGACAGTCAATGAACTGGAAAACACCATCATTACTAAGAATGAAAAAAGCACGTCAAAGCAAGTCCTCATTCAAAACCATGCTCATTGGTGGTTGTTGGGTTTTTTTTACATCAATGGCATAATTTTGGCAGAATGGGTTCCAAAGGCAAAACAGTGAACCAGCATCATTCTGAGGAAGTGTTGACAAAGTTGAGAGAAGGAGTCAGGAGGGAAAAGGCCAGAACTGTGGAACAATAGTTTCATTCTCCATCAAGACAATGTGCCTGCTCACACAACACTTTCTGTGAAGCAAGTTTTGGCCGATAAACACATTACTAAACTTGACCATCCTCCATATTTGCCAGATTTGTCACCATGCAACTCTTTTCTTTTCCCTTTAGTGAAATTGGTGCTTAAAGGGACATGTTTTGAGTCAATTGATGCAGTAAGGAAGAAACTGACAGATGTTTTGAAACAGTTGACAGAAAATGATCTGCTCCACGCCTTTGACCAATGGAAAACAAGACTGCATTGGTGTATGAATGTGAACGGGGAGTATATTGAAGGGTACAAGCATTAGAATTGTAATACATATAATAATGATGGGTTATTGTATCAGTCTCATTATTTAATAGA
Organism: Gambelia wislizenii; assembly: GCA_030847615.1. Lineage (NCBI taxonomy): Eukaryota > Metazoa > Chordata > Lepidosauria > Squamata > Crotaphytidae > Gambelia > Gambelia wislizenii. The sequence continues at coordinate 373,425,335 of JAUMIR010000001.1, forward strand.
CAGATGTCAGAAAGAGAGAGAGAGAGAGAGAGAGAGAGAGAGAAACCAAAATGTTGATAACAGTTATTGAACTGACTACTTCTCAGTAGGCAGTCCAGGATGCAAGGATGCATTCTACGTTCAGGCTATCACAGTGCTGTAAGATCTGTTAATTATTGTGCCAGGCTAAATTTTGGATCAGTGGTGGCACTGGGTGGGGGGGGGGCGGGCGCAGAGAGGCAGAACTGCACCAGGCAATGCCATTGGGGAAGGGGTTACCCCAGCCTTAGTGATATCACAGGTTTCTATGTGATGCTGCCTCTCTTGCTCAACCCAAATAGGTTTAGTTGGTGCAAACTTGCCACTGTGAAGGGAAATCATTGCCAAAATGCTACCTACTCCAGTGGCCACTGAGTGGCTGATGGATATAGTGATTGAACAAACTGCCCAAGTTTTCTAATGCACACATTGGTACTTCCTTCATTACTTTTCTGTACACTACCACACATTTTGAGACGGCTTTTCTAAACCATAGACTGTATGCATGGTGATTTTATAACCATAGACATTATTTCAGAGTACAATTCAAAGTTCTGGCTGTGATTTATAAAGCCATATTTGGTTCAGGTCTAGGTTATTTTCAAGGACTGTATTCTCTCATACAAACCTGCCTATATGTTGAGATCTTCTGCAGAGGCCCTTCCTTCACAGATACATGTGATGGGAAGATGGGAAAGCGCCTTCTCAGTGGCTGCTCCCAGGCTCTGAACTCCCTTCCTACAGAGGTTAGACTGCTGCTGTCCTGCTATCTTTCTATAGGCAGGTATAGAATTTTTTGTTTCAACAGGCTTTGGAAGACCGATTACTCAAGGAGAAAGGGCCTTGCACGGTGTGCTGGATTTTCTATTAGTGCTTTTCCTTTTAGCAGTTTATGTTCTTAACAGATTTTAATCTTTTGATAGTTTGATTACATTTTAAACTTTTGTATATTGTAAAATTTTAGCAATGTTTGTTTTAACTATTTTAAGCAACCTTGAATCCCAAACTGGGGGAAAGGAGAGGAGATTGATGATGATGATCTGAAAATATTCCACAGATTATTAATTTCTTAAATTGACCAGAAGAATCATCCACCAGTTGCTTAAGGTTCCTGATTTTGGAAATCCTCCCCTCCCACCACATTCCCATAGAGCACAACTCATAAAGTTTGGTAAATCTCTGTGGACCTTGGGTAGGTTTGAGGAAGGGGTACCAAAAGGCGGAAGAAGAAAAGAGAAAAAACATATAAATTTAAGACTGCCTTTTGTTCACAATGTTGGATATAACTGTAAGACTTGAATTGATTTGTTACTCCCAACTAGACTAGACCCATTGAGTTCACTGCTGAACAGTCAAACAACATTTATGTAAATCCTATTGACTGAATGACTCTACTCTCACTGGGACTATCAATTAAATTCAGGCTTTATTTATCTTTGAATGCATGAAAACATATGACTATTCAAACTATTCAGTTTATATCTCAAAGTAACCAATATGCTTCTGACCAAAGATGACTGCCATTTGAATATATACTTTTCATATTGTTATGAGCTGTTTTGCAAATAAAGAAACAAATGATTGGTTAATAACAAGTAACAAGTAAATGTATTTTCCTACAGGTTATTAGACTTGACTCCAGGCAAATTAAATGTCCTTTCTTAGCAGATATGGCTTCGGTTTCTCAGATATATTTTAAGAATAATGATATTCTCAGTTATCAATTACATTTTGGTATGAAGCGAGGAAACTGAACACAAGAGAAGAATGAAATTAAGAATTTCAGGTTGCCATATTAAAGTACAGGACTGCACCCAATCTTGAACTGGATTCCTACCCTTCATACTTCACTTAGTTTGAATTCTTCTGATGCATTAAGGAGGAAATTGGAGAGTGGGAAAACAATCAGAATTTTAGCCAATCTGAAAATAATAAGAGTAATCTAAATGGAAAGAAGAAGGCAAATACTGCTAAGCATCCGTTTTGCATAGTCAAACAGAGAAAGTGTCAGACTTGCTTTGTTCCACTTTAGTGGCAGAGATATGATGCCAACCATCTATTTCCCAGAGAAGTATTCTATGTGGATGAAGAGAAGGCAGTCTCATAGCCAGGTCATATGGGATCTCAGCTATGCCTTTGTTTTGCAAATGAGCTGTCTCTGCATCCTTCTAGTGAAAAATTTTCTCACTTGAGCTAACCAATTAGATTGATAACAGCTCCCAAATTTTCTGTACATAGAACTATTCTGTTAGTCCATATTATTTCACAATACCCCACAATAAAATTGCAATTGTGATGTGTGTGTGTGTGTTTTAAACACTTTGTACAACATTTTTCTTCTTCTTCTTTCCCCAGTGCAAAAGTTAAATTTCTCAGACATCCCTAGCTATGATGAGGTAAGTGCAACAAAAATGACCTTTCTGCCCCATGTGACATGGGAACAAACACTTCTCTAAAGGAAAACCTTTTTGAGTGTATAAACATATCCAATTCCTCCCCCTCCTCCCTCTGCTCTTCTCAGGCATTTTTATGACATTCTGCAATTCCACAATGTGTTGAATTATGGTTTGGAGGCTGACTGGTTGGTTGACCACTGCACAAATAGCAGTAAGAGACATCTGCCATATTTGTTACTCTTGGTGCAAGCATGCAAGACAGATTCAAACAGGAAACAGCTGAACAAGAATTCATAAAGAGATTCTGTTCTATCCCCTCTGGCTTGAATAGGGACAAATGTTTTTCATCTCACTACAGATGTTAAGTAGATCATTTATGCAGGAGTGTCTGTATTCAGGGGTAGGTGGTGGATTCACTGGAGGGGGTTCCACTTGGGATTTACTACCACTTCTGCCACAAACTAGGGTCTGGAACCAGCAGAGCAGCCTTTCAACTTGGAGGGACAGGAACCCCAGAACAGCAGGGAGGCGTCCAGTCCCCCTGAAAGCCTGATCCCTTGAAACAACCAATCAAACCTGAACTACCAACAATCCTGTACAGTTGATCTCCCACCCCTCAGGAATTATTAATCAGTAGTGTACTAAATGACCAAGTAAAAAAAAAGTTTCAACAAGACAGGTGTTGTAGTTGAACCTTCCTAGCAGTCACTAAAGCTGAATGCTATTTTCTTGTACGTACTTGGGAATACAATTCACCAAACACATGGAATGGACTTTCTAAGTAGACATTGTGGTTGGAAGTGTTCATAGTCAAGGATATAGTGGAATGGGAGAAGTAATTTGTCCTCCTGCTCCTGAAATAAGACCTCAGGTACTATGATGTTAGCTGTTGTGATGTCCCTGACCAGAAATTCCCTATCAATCACAGCTTCTTCCACTATCTGTAGTCACATGAAACATCTATACTCTTTTAGAGCTGTTTCACTGAGCGAAGGATGGGCTTAAGTCCTAAAGTAGGGGTATGTGTTGGGGGAAAAGCATGCAGCAGCCACTTTTACTTTATGTCAGATATGTCAAAAGTGTGGCCCAGGAACAACATATAGCCCTTGAACCCACTTTTTTGTGGCTTTTCCAAGTCCCTCCCAATTCTCCCAAAGCCCCAAGATTTAAATTTGTGGCAGGGGTGTGTGTGGATAGACCCAAATGCCTCTGGAGCACCCCCGCCCAAATAGCAATTACCTTTATCCACACAGCTAAATCTATAAAACTAAAACAAGGGGTCAAATTGGTCAATCTACAAGATGTTAAACTTTCTGATCAAAACTAGGTGACATTTTTGGCTAAAAATGTAGTGCTGCAGCCCACCAGGGTGATGCATCAACAAAAATGGACCCCTGCCACAGTTGCCCACCCCTGCTCTATGTGCTTGCAAAAACCGAAAAGTGGAAGACTTGTTACAACATGATGACTCAGAGCAATCCTTGAGTAGCACCCACAATATTACTTCCTTCCCATAATGTTTGTTTGCACTGTACATAAGTTCTGAATCTAGATTATTTGTGTGTCTGTATTGTGCATGATGTAGGTAGAACAAGGTTGTATTTGTATATTAATATGTAATGTATATACTCTTAGTATTTCTAAAATTTAAAATTTATTTTTTTTCCCAATGTCATGGTATGATTAACACAGAAGGCATCTTCATTTGCCATCCTGTATATGCAAACATATCTTGCAGCTTTTATCATTAAAGTAGTGTGCTGGAGGACAAAGTGTGTTAGATCTTACTGCCAGAGTGGGTTCACTGCCCCCTCAGACACAGCATAGAATTCACCTGCTGCACAATCTTCATTACCACCCAACTATTGTTTATGTTAAGAACATTTTCAATCCATTCATGTAGAGCAAGGATGGGGTTCATGAAGCTCTCCTGATGTTACAGGACTGCAGGTTTCATTAGTCCTAGCCATCAGAGCCAGTGAAGAGGCATGCTGGGAATTTCATTCCAAACATATCTGGAGGGCTGCATGATTCCCATCCTTTATTAGGAAAGAATATTCATTTCTCACTCAAGAAAGGGGTTTGCGACCGAGTGTCCAGAAGCCCCCCGCCCCTTTGCTTGCCCACAAGGATACACACACATAAGTAACATGCACAAAAAGTTTATTGTACAGAAGAAAAGGACAATTGGCGGAAAGGCCACAACTTTCTGCTTGGTGATAGATGTTAGCGGTTGGACTGGGCATGAGTCAACCTGGGCAGGATGAGAGCCCTCAACCTGCCCGTGAACCCCAGTCCGCCCAGCGAGGCGGACTTCGGAATCACGTGGGGGATCACGTGATCAAACACGTGCCTGGCTGCAAGACCATGCCACGTGTTGGTCACATGTCCGGAAGCGGTAATTCACATGAGGGATCATGTGACAAGCCCACGTGCCTAGACCTAAGCCCCCCTGGGGGAGGTGGTTACCCAGTGGAGGTCCAGGCCTATGACCTGGCCCACCAGCCTGCAACTCCCACACCCCCCAGATGGGTAAACAAACTCATGCCCACCGCTCAACTGGAAAGTTGTGACAAAGAGGTGTACAAAGCATAACCATGAGGCTAACTAACAAAAGCAATCTAACTAGAGGGGGGGAGGGTGGGTCTTCAGCTCACAAGAGCCAACTGACAGAGCCGGGAGCCGGCCGGGAATAAATACCCGGCCGGCGGACCAAAAAGGGGACTAGCCCCACCTCCCGGCCAATCAGCGGCCGCGCTGAGTGCAGGCCCTGATTGGCCCTGGAGAGGCAATTTCAGTCAATCAGGTGGGGGCAACCCCTACCTGATTGGTTAGCCTGCTATCCTCTTCCCTGCCTGCAGAAGCAGGCTGGGAAGAGGAGGGCCAACATGGCGGCGTCCATGCCACCATGCGGAGCTCCGGGGCAGGGGAGACACTGGCCGCAAATGCGGCCGGCCAGGTAAGTTCTGGCAGCCGGCTTCCCAATGCTCAGGAAACTCCATCAGGAAGAACAGAGACAGCCACAGAGCTACTGTGAGATTTGTTTCATTTCAGGAATCATTCATCTGCATAGAAATACAGATTGCCCCCCCCCATATCCTTTTTTTTTTTTGGCAATATTTTTATTGATGTTTTGAATCATATTAAAATATCTCCGATCCACATACATATATTCTTCAGTTTATCTTTCGTACAATCTATTTTCCTCCAGCCGAGAAACCAAAGTATATACAAATATACAGAAATCTATATACATACAGAGATTTATCTTTCCCAGTTTTTTCAACCAGTTCCATCTGTTTCTTCTCGGTTTCTTTGTAATTATTTACTCTATTCCCCATTCTTCCTTCTTTTTTTTCCTTTCTCTTCTCTGTCTTTGCTTCCTCTTACTATTATCTCTCCTTCTGGTGTATCGTTTTCTTTACCACTAAAATCCGACCTCTTTGACATTCAGTTAGATTTTATCTGTATCTACCTCGTATTTAGATCTTTTTTCTCTCTCTCTCTTTTCTATTACCATTTTTTCCCATTAATTCTACTACATCAATTTGTTACCTTACTATTCCTTATTTGACTGAGGTTTCCTATTTCTGTGTTCCTCTATTTCTCATATCGTTCATCTAAAGCTTAATGTTGCTCCTATTCCCCATTTTTCTTCCCATATTGGAATTAAGCAATTCCATTCATCTTTGAAATCACTTTCATTTTTATCATTCAGTAGCATTGTTAGCTTATCCATTACAGCTGTTTCATGTAACTTGACCAACCACTCCTCTATCTCTGGTATTTCCGAATTTTTCCAATACCTAGCGTATACCAGCCTAGCTGTAGTTGTTATATACAACAATATTCGCCAGTATTTTTTCCTTATCTGTTTGTCTAGTATATCTAACATGTTTAATAAGTAGAATTCTGGTCTTATTGGCATCTCTACTCCTAATATTTTCAATATTACTGAATGAATTTTTTTCCAAAATTTCCTTGCTTTAGGGCATTGCCACCAGATATGGTAAAAAGTACCTCTTTCCACCCCACATTTCCAACACCTGTCATTACTTGTTTTATACATTTTAGCTATCTTATACGGTGTTAGATGCCACCTATATAGCATCTTATAGTAGTTTTCTTTTAGGTCTTGGCTTTTGGTAAATTTTAAATTTTTGTCCCAGGACTTTTCCCATTGTTCTAACGTTGGCGAGAAGCCCATATTTTGTGCCCATTTGATCATGTTATGTTTCACTGTTTCTTCTTCCATATCAACTGCTAACAGTAGTCTGTATAATTTAGAAATTATTTTTTCTTTCTCAGTTCTCAATATTTGGTCCAATTCTGTATGTTTCCTCTCAATCCCGGTCAATTTCGTATCCTGTGTAAATTTCTCCCTTATTTGTCTATATAGGAACCAGTGGCATTGCAGCTGCTCTTCTTCCAATTCTTCCCTTGTTTTTATACTCCACTGGTCTCCCTTTACTTTTAGGATCTCTTCATAGGTCAACCACTTGTCCTTGTTTAAGTTTTCTTTTTTGTGAAAAGCCTCGTGTGTCGATGTCCATAACGGTATCTTCCTTGAGATTTTACTCCTACATTTTTGCCACACACTTAATAAAGCTCTTCTTATGGAGTGGTGTTTAAACATCTTGTGTGCTTCTACCTTATTATATACTAGATATGCATGCCACCCGAATCTATTGTTAAAGCCTTCTAATGACAGCAATTTTTTGTCTTCTAAATTTATCCACTTTTCTATCCACAACAGGCAGCACACATAGTAGTATAATTTCAAATTTGGAAGTTGGAGTCCTCCTCTTTCTCTCCTTTCATATAATATTTTCCACCTGACCCTAGGCTTCTTGCCTTGCCAAACAAATCTTGATAATTCTTTATTCCATTCTTTAAATGGAGTATCATTCACTATGATCGGTATGTTCTGAAACCAGAACATCATTTTAGGTAGTATATTCATCTTTATTAAGGATATCCTTCCTAGTAATGATAGTTTTAATTTTCCCCAATGTAGAAGCTCTTTTTTTATGCCGTTCCAACCTTTGATATAGTTGTTTTTAAATAGTTCTGTGTTTGTTTTTGTTAATGTTATTCCTAAATATCTTACCTTTTTCTCTATGTTAAATCTGGACATTTCCTTCAATTCTTTTTCTTCCTTTGTTCTCATATTTTTTGTTAGCATTACTGTTTTTTCCATATTGATTTTAAATCCCGCCAGGTCTCCAAATTCTTCCAAAATTGCTAATAATTTCTTTATACTTTCCATTGGGTTTTCCAAACAGATAACTAAGTCGTCTGCATATGCTTTTAATTTGTATTTGTAATTCTGGACCTTAAGTCCTTTTATTTCTTCATCAGTTCTTATTTTCCTATTCAGAATTTCCAAAACCATAATAAACAGCAGTGGGGAGAGAGGGCATCCTTGCCTTGTTCCTTTCGAGATGTTACATATTGGTGATTTTTCCCCGTTAACAATTATTTTTGCTGTTTGATTTTTATATATTGATTTTATCCAATTAATAAAATTCTCCCCTAATCTCATCTCTTCCAGTACTTCAAACATAAATCCCCAGTTTAGATTGTCAAACGCTTTCTCAGCGTCAATAAAAATCAGGCTTAGTTTCTTATGGTTTTGTTTTTCAAAATATTCCAGAATATTAATCACCGTTCTTATATTATTTCTTAGATATCTATTTGGTAGAAAACCGCTTTGATCTTCATGTACCCAATTTTTCAATATTTCTTTTAACCTTTCTGCTATTATGAATGTGAAGATCTTGTAGTCCAAATTTAACAGGGAGATTGGTCTGTAATTTTTTATTTCTTTGGGGTCTTTTGTTTCTTTCGGGATCAGACTTATATTCGCTTCTCCCCATGTTTTTGGTATTTTTCCTTCTTGAATATTATTTATTATCAGATATAAGGGCTTTATTAACTCTTCACCCAATGTTTTATAATATAGGGCTGTAAGACCATCTGGTCCAGCTGCTTTCCCTAATTTTAATTTTCTTATAGCTATCTGAATTTCTTCCATTGAGATTTTTTTATTTAACTCCTTTCTCTGCTCTTCTGTTATTTGTGGTATTTCCTCTCTCCTTAGATATTCCTTAATCTTTTCTTTTTTTTCCTTCTGTTTGCTTTTGCTCTTTATATAATCCAGAAAAGTAGTTATAGAACAGTTTCTTAATTTCCTTTTGTTGTCTATATGATTCTTCACCTACTCTTATTTCTGAAATTATTTTTTTCTCTCTCTCTTTTCTTGTCATATAAGACAGTCATTTCCCTGGTTTGTTTGCGTTTTCAAAGTATTTCTGTTTTGTGTATCTTAATTTTCTTTCTATCTCATTTGTCATTTCCAGATTTATTTGATTCTGCAAAATCTTGATCTCATTGTTTAATTCCACCCTTTTAGGTTTATTCTTCAATTCTTGTTCTTTTATCACTATGTTCTCTTCTAGTTGTTTCACTTTTTCTCTTCTTTTCCTTTTCTGCTCTATTTCTTTCTGAATAAAAAAACCTCGGATCACTGCCTTGCTGGCATCCCAGACTATGTCTATTGGTGTACCTCTTTCCATGTTTTCCTCAAAAAAGTATCTTAATGTCTCTTTTGCTTTTTTCACTGTTTCCTCATTCTTTAATAGATAGTCTTTTAATCTCCATGAGAGTTCTTTCTTATTCGTTTTCAGGGATAGCAGTATTGGGCAGTGATCAGAGAATAGTCTATTTTTTATTTCTATCTTTTGTATTTTTTTTGCTAGCGCTTTTGGACATCCAGATCATATCAATTCTTGACCAGGATTGGTGTCTGTCCGAAAAGCATGTATATTCTATTTTTTTCCCGTATGTCTCTCTCCAGATATCCACTAGTGCTAGGTTTTCCATCATCTCGAAGCATTCTTTTGGAAGTTTCCCTCTGTTCTCCTTTCCTTTCTTTTTGTTTGATCTATCCAGGGATGGGTCTAGAACTCCATTCCAGTCCCCCATCATAATTAATTCATCAAATTCCAATTCCAAGATTTCTTTCCATAATTTTGAGTAGAATTTAGCTTTATTGTCTAGGGCTACATATAACACAACCACTAATATCCTAGTATTCTCCAGACATATTTCTATCCCTATAAATCTACCTTCAGGATCTTTAAGTACTTCTTTTGCTTCAAATTTTCTGTTTATGTATATTATCACCCCATTTTTTTTCTTTTCAGTTGTTGCAGCAAAAAGATCACCTAATTTCGGATTTTTCAGAAATTTAAGATCTTTATTTTTAATATGTGTTTCCTGTAAGCATGTAATATCTAACTTCTGTTTTTCCAAATAATGAAAGATTTTTTTTCCTTTTTTGCGGAATATTCATACCTCGTATATTCCATGTTAAGATTTTCCTTATCATTTTAACTTCTACTTTTAAATCTTTTTCCCCCCTTTCCTTCCTTCTCCCTTCTCTCTTTTTTCTCTTTCTTATCCCTCCTCTTCTTCTTCCTGTTCTGCCCGATTCTTAACTTTTATCTCTGTCTCCTCCTCTGACTCTCTTTCCCTTTCTTCCTTGCTTTCTCCTTCCTCTACTTCTTCTTCCTCTTCTTCCTCTTCCTCTCTTTCAGTTTCACCATCCTCCTCTCTCTCCTCTCCTTCTTGAGTTTCTATATCCGGTGGTTCCTTAGATTTTCTTATTATTATTGTTCTTTTCTTATTGCTACTCCTTTCTTTATCCTCTGTCTTTCTTTCTATCTGCTCTCCTTCTCTGCTCAATTTTTTGAGAAAATCTTTAGCTTTTTCTATATTATTTATTTTGTACTTCCTGAGTTTATAAGTGAATGACACTCCCTCTATCTTTTCCCATCTATACTGTATTTCTTTTCTTCTTAGTTCTTGAGTCAGGAAATTATATTCTTTTCTCTTCTTTAGAATTGTTGAAGGCACATCTTTAAATATCTTAATTTCCCTCCCTTCTATCCTAAGTGTTTCCTCATAGGCTCTGTTTATTACTATGTCCTTTACTCTTTCTCTCAGGAAGTAAATCACAATATCTCTCGGTACTTTATTTTTTTTTGCTACCCATGATTCAATTCTAAACATCTTGTCTATCTCCAAATCCAGTTGTTCCGGCAGCCAACCGATGAATTTGGCCAGGTCCGGTACTACTCTTGCATATAAGTCTTCGACCTCTTTTTCTTCTAATCCTCTAATTTTTACACATTTTGATCTATTTTTCAATTCTGTTATCGTTTCCTTAATCTCCTCTTGCTGTTTTTTCCCTTCCAGTTCTTTAGTTCTAGTTTCTATCTTTTCTGTTTTTTGCTCCAAGTTCTTAATTTTCTCTTCCATCTGGGATAGTGTCTTTGTATTTTCCTCAATTTTTCCCCTAATTTATCTAATTCTTTTTTAAAGTCTGCTCTTAATTCTTCTCTTAATTCTTTCATTTGGTACTTAATCTCCGTCCTTATCTCTTTTCCCATTTTCCTCATTTCTTCTAATAATATTTCATTGGGATCTATCGTTTTAGTTTGAAGTTCTATCGATGGTCTCCTTAGACTTTGCAATTGTGCAACATGTCTCCTTGTTCCTGTTGCCATGTTTTAATTTAAAAATATTAATTTATTCAATATTTCCACTTAATTCAATTAATTCAATAAGCCTTTCTGCCTGTTTTTAAATCTTAAACCCCCCCTTTTTTTTCTCCGACCCCCCTTTGCTTTATTTCATTGGTTAGCCCAAGTTCTATTTTACTTCATTAATTAGCCCCAGTCTTGGCAATTTGCCCTTACTAGGCTATTCCTCTAATATCAATATCAATCAAAAAGTTACAATGTCAATCAATATTGTAAGAACAATATCAATCAATGTCAATGTCAATATAGTCCTTATCAATCAATCAATATAGTATCAATCAATCTCATAATCGGTCATTATCACCAATATCAATTAATATGATGTCAGTCAATAACACCATCCATCAATATCACAATAACCATTAATATCCTTAAATTCCCATTATCCCCAGATTTTCAATTTTCGAGTTTTTAATTCAGCAAGGAAAAAAGAAGAAGAAAAAGAAAAAAAACCAAGAAAAGAGGGAAAAAAAACCTTCTTGAATTTATACAGTGTCAGAAAATCACACCATTAAGTTAATCTTCTTATGTACGCTGATATTTCAACATTAATAATTAATAATTAAACCAAAATCCAGAATAGTTAATAGCTAATCCCCAGTTGAGGTGTTTGCTTACTACCTCACAGTTCTCACTGGTTCTCAACCTGGATCTAATCAAACAAATGTCACCCCACCTGTTTAAATAGCTTCTTCTCAGCTTTTATCCACCCCCTTTTACTGTTAGCTTCTCTTACAGTCAATCTTAGTTTTCTAGTTGTTATTTCTAATCCACTTTTCTTTTCCAACGTCTTTTGGGGGTTTCTTTCTCAGCTGTTCTTGCTTCGTCTTTCCACTCTTATCTTCCGCTGTATACTGTTTCTCCTTTTCAGCCGGATATTCTGTAACTTTATAGCTCTCCTCACTCTTTAACAATCAGCCCGTGTCTATTTACACAGTATCTCTTTAAGGCCACCGCCTCAGTTCTGTTCTCGCTTCTCTAATACAGTCAGTCAGTTGGCCAAGCCATGTAATTCATCAAACACAGTCAAACAGTCCTCTTCTTCAGCTGCTTCACGAAATCAAAGATTTAAATTTTACACTGTCCTCCTCTTTAACTTTCTTGTCTTTAGTTTTTATTAATTAATTATTTCAGAATACCAAGAGATTGAGCCATTAAACTTTGTTTCCGAATGATGTCCCGCTATTTGTTTGTTATGTTTTCCCTTCTCCCTCCGTCCTTCAAGCCTGGGTGTTACCCCACCTTTCAACCGCGAGGGCTCTGACTCTTTCTCCCCCTCTCCACATTTCCCTTGTAGTAGAATCTTTTCTTCTTTGAGGATTTACCCCCCAGAGTTTTACCTCTTACTTTCGTTGCTTTATTTAAAAGTGGTGACGGCAGCGCTCGTGCTGCTTACTAAGCAGCTACCGCGCGGGGCTGTGCTTGGCTCCACGACCCCCTCAGCCTCTTCTCGGCCACTCCTGCTTTCTCTCTCTCTCTCTCAACTCTCCTCCTTTCTTCCGTGGCTCGTAGGCTGGCACCGGTCTTCGCGGAGCGCCTCTGAACCCCTTATTCCTAAGGGGTAATTCGCTCTAACCGCTATTATTTTAGCGGCAGATTCTGAACCCCGTGCGTGGTCGCGTCTGGGCACTCCTGCTCGACACGTCCGTTCACGCCGCCATCTTCACTGGAAGCTCGCCCAATGAGTCATTGGGAACATGTCCCCCCCCATATCCAATTTCACTTATCCATCTCCAAAAATATGTGTTCTCTCTAGGCATTTCTAGATCCTCCAATGTGATTCTATGGTTAACTTCTGTCAGTTTAAAAGTAAAGGTTAAAAAAATTGAAGAGAGGTTTTTGTGAGGAGAATAGTAGAGCCCCGTACTCACAGATGCCATCTTGAATTGCGGGTCTGTGTGCATGTCAATGCATATTGCTGCACAGACAACCTTTTTTTACAAAATCATAGAGACAAAAGGGAGCTGCTGAGAATTGCAGGTAATGCATGTCCCCACACAGTATTTCCTCCTGTCTAGATGTGCCCTTAGTATGACTGTGAACATTTTCTTTAAAACACCATTGCCCTGTATTTGAAGGTAAGTCTTGTAAATTTTAAAGGTAATTTATTATATGGCATGGACAGACATTGCTCTTTAGGAAGCACAAGCCCTAGTGCAGACATGCACCTATCCCTCCCACCAAAAAGCAAAGAATTAATTTTGCAACCTTTTTGACAATTTATACAAATGCTCTTCTGAAATGAGCACCATGGTCTGAACCCAGTATCATCCCTTGATATTTGTGGGATTTATGTTAATTGCAACTTGATAAAACAATCCTTCACTTTTGAAATGTGTGCTTCTTCTATGCATACTTTTCAAATTTATGCATTTCTTCTGGATCCTTCTGCAAGACCTCAATGCTAATCTACCAATGTGAAGATTCAGGTCCTGTCTAAACGATGAAAATAATCCTAATTCCTAATGGAATTTGAATGGAAGGCAATCTCTCTATATGGACATTCACATCAATACATCTCATTCAGAAGGGGAGCAGCCGAATTCACCATAAACTCCATCTGGGAAGCCTTTGAGACTTTTCCTGGAGTTTTTAAAAAGCTCCATAGGGTATGCGGATGTCCAAACGTTAAGAGAGTTGCATTCACATTGCTGTGATAAGGCAGTGCACGCTGATTGACCAGATGAGCATGGGGGCGGGGCTTGCAAATAGGGAAAGTGCCTGTTGCCACCATGTTGGATTTTGGGCTAAGCGAAAGATTGGTAAGGTGATAAAATGGCAATCTTTCTCTCTCTTTTCATTTTTTTCTTTTGTAAAGGTGAAATATTGCTTGTGCACACCACAGTAAACATTTTTTAAAAAGGAAAGGTCAGAGGCAGCAGATTTAAAATGCCAAGTAATTCCTTTGTGGGATCCATCTTGGCTGGGGTCATGCAAAGTTTATGGGGACTGTAAAACTGTTTTGACAGTTGCAGCTGCTGCAAATTGCTGCTACTCTGAAGCAATCCAATTTTTTCCCCTAGTATAGACAGGACCTCAAATTATGCCCAGCCCACATATAATCTGAAAATATTTATTGAGATGGGAGACAAGCCTATTGAACCTCGGAAACAAGATTTCTTACATACCCTTATTCAAAAGGTTGTCCATATTCTGCCAATGTGATGTGATCAATGTGTTAAGGCAGGCATCTTGTCAGAGGAACTAAGGAGGCTTGGTTGTTATGGAGGGAAGCTGAAACTGGGGACACCTGAGTTGCTGAGACTGTGTTTGGTCCTCGTCCCTGCAGGTATTGTTAATGCAAGCATCTTGCCTGTGGCTCTTAGCCTGGGGTTGCAGCCTGGTGTGCAACAGAGTCCTGCTTTGCCTACTGAATCCAGATGGATTGGGCAGTGGAGCAAGACAAGCTACTATGCATTGGCCTTGGGAAGCTTTTGCCAGAAGAGCATATTTGCTTTCTAAATAAGAAAATGGAACACTTCTTGAGGAGAATCCCATGAGGCCAGCTTTTCTAAGTACTGGGAGTTCTTAAGTCTAAACTGACCTATGTGTTTGTCTTATAGAGTCTTCCTAGAAAATGTGTCCTCCCTAGCCATTTTCTAGGCCCTCCAAGGCAACTCTATGGTATTTTAAACCAGAAGTCCCATTATTTTCAATGGCGTTCACTATTATTCATGGTTTTCAGAATCCACGCCCCCCCCCCCGAACCAATCCCCAGTGGATAAGAGGGGCCTACTATATTACATAATTTGCCACCAATAATTTAGTTTAAAAACTATATTATAGGCACTAACATAATATTTTTTGTTTATTAGCAATTAATGTAATGGTGTAGATTTCCTCGAAGAAAATAAAGAGTAGACTACAAGCTAAACATGAGTTAGCAGTGTGATGCAGCAGCAAAAAATGCCAATGCAATTCTAGGCTGCATTAATAGGAGTAGTGTCCAGATCAAGGGAAGTAATAGTATCACTCCATTCTGCTTTGGTCAGACCTCACCTGGAATACTGTTTCCAATTCTGGGCACAAGAAAGATACTGAGAAGGATGGTGCAAGGTCTGGAAGCCATTACGCACTATGAGGAATGGCTTAGGGAGCTGGGTATGCTTAGCCTGGAGAAGAGAAGGGTGAGAGGTGACTTGATAGCCATGTTTAAATATTTGAAGGGATGTCATACTGAGGATGGAGCAAGCTTGTTTTCTGCTGCTCCAGAGACTAGGACACGGAGCCATGGATTCAAACTACAGGAAAAGAGATTCCACCTGAATATTAGGAGGAACTTCCTGACAGTAAGAGCTGTTTGGAAGTGGAATACACTGCCGCCTTGGAGTGTGGTGGAGTCTCCTTCTTTGGGTTTTTTAAACATAGGTTGGATGGCTGAAGAAGACCAAGGGGGAAAGGGAGGTCAGAGGAGCCAAGACATGTTAAAAGCAGCTGGAAAGATGGGCTGGAGGGGATCTATGTGAAAGAAAGGAAAGGGAAGAAAGAAAGAAAGAAGCCCTTGCTGAGGGAGACAACCCTCAAATTCCCTGTCTCTCTCTCACACACACACTCACCCTCTCTGACGTGCCTCTCCCTCCAGCTTCTGCCACGGAGGGCTGCTGTTTCTTTCTCTTTCTCTTTCTCTTTCTCTTTCTCTTTAGTTTTAGAGAGGCTGTTTTGTTTGTTTTTTAAAAAAAACCAGCAGGAGGTTTTTGGAGGAGGAGGGTAAGAGGGGGCTCCTCCCAGCTGTCTCCTTCGTTAGATTAAGGAGGCCAACACGGGGCCCTCTCTTGACCTCGGGGCCCCCTCTTGACCTCGGGGCCCCCTGCCAATGCTGATTTGGCAGACAGGTTAAACCAGCCCTGGTTAGACCTCACCTAGAATACTGTGTCCAGTTCTTGGCACCACAATTCAAAAAGGATATTGACAAATTGGAGCATATCCAGAGAAGGGCAACTAAAATGGTGAAAGGTCTAGAAACCATGCCTTATGAGGAGAGACTTAGGGAGCTGGGTATGTTTAGACTGGAAAAAAGACAGTTAAGAGGCATTATGATAGCCCTGTTTAAATATTAGAAGGGGTGTCACGTTAGGATGGAGCAGGCTTGTTTTCTGCTGCTCCAGAGACTGGAACATGGAGCAATGGATACAAGCTCCAGAGACAGAGATTCCACCTCAACATTAGGAGGAACTTTTTGACAGTAAGAGCTGTTCGGCAGTGGAACACACTCCCTTGGATCATGGTGGGGTCTTCTTCCTTGGAAGTCTTTAAACAGAGGCTGGATGGCCATCTGTCGGGGATGCTTTGATCGTGATTTCCTGTGTGGCAAGGGGTTGGACTGGATGGCCCTCGTGGTCTCTTCCAACTCTTCAATTCTATGATTCTATGAAATACAGCAAATAGAAGCCCAAATATTCCAGTCCCATTTCAGACCTAGTGAGGATTTGTGTTCCTCTTCTATATCCTCCTAACTTGAATAGTTACATGCAAAATATGTTTCTATGATGAACCTCACAGTGTGTGCCAATGTCAGAAAATATCACCAAGCAGCATACCATTGCAATAAATCAAAGAAGGGCAAATGCGTTTTTAAACATAGCTATCTTTTGGTAGCTCTCACAAATAGATGTGTTGGCCTTTTGAATGCAAACATTTACAGATAAAATAGTGCTGGGAAAATTAATAATATTGGCAGAGTAAATGTAATAGTCTGCTAGTACTGATCGGGAAGAAAGCACACATTCATCTTACTCAGCCCTACTTAAACATTACAACAGTACTACTTCATATAAACCAGACATTAATGAATCATATATAATGCATATTTTTATTTAACACTCTTTGAATTCAATAGTGTTAAACATTTTTGTAGAAATATCTATCTTGACTGAAGGAACATTATATTTCAATGGGACTATCTTTAAAGCAGACTTTAAAAAACAGGGAAAAGAGCAGTGGTAACAATAGCCAGGAAACAACATAGAATCCATTAGTATACATAAAATTTCAATTGCATCTTTAGCTAAAGCAGAGCAGACTGTACTTTTTCTAGTACTTTTATAATCTAGTACTTTCATATTGTTCTTATTTATTTTGTATGTGAATGCCTTATGGTCTAAGCATGAATAAAATTACTTATTTACTTACTGTTTCCCCAGCTATCTACCAGTACCTTTCCCCCTTAAGTATAGCACCGCTTTCCACATTGAGTGCACACATACATTGAATATGATGGGTAGCAAACTACAATTGCAATTAAAGATGAACTAGAGGTTTAAAAATATTATAGGTATGCAGCAAAATATAATTCTTCTTCTGCATTGGAACATTCTCTTCCCTTCTCCTATATTGGATATGAAAATTTGGCAGCCTTCCAGATGTTTTTGAATGGTGAGAGTTGGAGTCCAACAACATCTGGAGAACCACACAGTTACCATACCTGCCCTGGATCTTCAGTCTCTCTCCCAATTCAGTTGTCTAAAGTACCAAAAATGTAAAGATAAATTTTAAAATAGGGAAGCTGAGTTATGGTTGACTCTGAATTTTGATCATGGGTCATTACAAGGGGTTAAATCTAATTGTCAGTCCCAACTGAATTAGATCAGTTTCCACATTCAAATCAGTGGAAACACAGTAAATCAACAGTTATGTAAGCTCGACTGTTTCAGTGGGTCTACTATAGCTTAGACAAATAATTGGATTTAGCTCAATGTCAACTTGTAAGGCAAAATATTTTTTGAAGATCACTGAGATGGGTCAACTCCCTCAATATGATTTGGAATTGCCTACTAATTTCCACCTCAGGAAAATATCTATTTCTAACAGGTCTCTCACCGACCTCCCACGTGATGCTTATGCATATAGATGTCCTTACAGTTTCTAGCAGCAGTCATTGTAAAAAAAACTACTTGGAAATAGCACCTATCCCACCAGCACTATACACCTGTGCTATATCATTCCAATCATGTGTCTGTGTCTCTCTGTGTGTGCTTGTGCATTCCCTTTCTCCATCCTTTCTTTGAGCCATTCTTTTTCTACCACTTCCCCTCTTCTTATGCCTCCTCTTCTTTCTCAACTTTCCAGCAGAGGTGATGCCTTATTACCTCTCTTTTTAACTCTCCTTTAAGATGTTTTTGCCCTTCCTTGTCTTATCACTTCTGTTGTTGTGTGCCATCAAGTTGTTTCTGTCTTAGGGTGACCCATGGGGTATCTTTGCAAGATTTGTTCAGAGGGGGTGTGCCTTTGCCTCCCTCTGAGCCTGAGAGAGTGTGACTTGCCCAAGGTCACCCAGTGGGTTTCCATCTCTGAATGAGGACTCAAACCCTGGTCTCTAAAATCGTAACCCAATACTCAATACCACTACACCACACTGTCTCTCAAAATGACTTGGATGAGGGAATTAGGGGCATACTTACCAAATTTGCAGATGACACCAAATTAGGAGGAGTAGCTAATACCCTGGAGGACAAGATCAAAATTCAAGATGACCTGGATAAACTGGAGAGCTGGGCCAAAGCTAACAAAATGAAATTCAATACGGAGAAATGTAAGGTACTGCACTTAGGGCGAAAAAATGAAATGCATAGATATAGGATGGGGGAGACCTGGCTGAATGAGACTACGTGCGAAAGAGATTGAGGAGTCCTAGTAGACCACAAGTTGAACATGAGTCAACAGTGTGATGCGGCAGCTAAAAAGGCCAATGCGATTTTGGTCTGCATCAATAGAAGTATAGTGTCCAGATCAAGGGAAGTAATAGTGCCGCTCTATTCTGCCTTGGTCAGGCCTCAACTAGAATACTGTGTCCAGTTCTGGGCACCACAATTCAAAAAGGATATTGACAAATTGGAGCGTGTCCAGAGAAGGGCAACTAAAATGGTGAAAGGTCTGGAAACAATGCCTTATGAGGAGAGACTTAGGGAGCTGGGTATGTTTAGCCTGGAAAAAAGACGGTTAAGAGGCGATATGATAGACCTGTTTAAGTATTTGAAGAGGTGTCACGTTGAGGATGGAGCAAGCTTGTTTTCTGCTGCTCCAGAGATCAGAACACGGAGCAATGGGTGCAAGCTCCAGGAGCAGACATTCCACCTCAACATTAGGAGGAACTTTTTGACAGTAAGAGCTGTTCGGCAGTGGAACACACTCCCTCAGAGTGTGGTGGGGTCTCCTTCCTTGGAGGTCTTTAAACAGAGGCTGGATGGTCATCTGTCGGGGATGCTTTGATCGTGATTTCCTGCATGGCAGGGGGTTGGACTGGATAGCCCTCGTGGTCTCTTCCAACTCTGCAATTCTATGATTCTATGATTCTATATTCTGGGGTGAAATCACTCATATTTCAAGTACTGTTATTTATGAAACTTCATATTTTGAGGTCTTTGTTCTTGACGATCTCACAATTTTATGTCATACAGATATCTCTGCTTAGTGTGGATGGTGTTCTCCTATGCCTGGAGACTCCTTAAATAACTCCAACATATACACAAAGAGGACCTTATTTTGGAACTGCTCCAGGGCCTCAACTGCCTTATTTCAGCCTTGCTCCCCACACCAATTTCTGGGAGAATGCTACTATATTCATGCCCTGCTTATGGGCTTTTCATAGATATCTGGTTGACTACTGTAGGAACAGAATGTTGGATTGGGTAGGTAATTGGACTGATTTGGAAGGAAGTAAATAGAGCAACCACAAAACTCCCCAACAATGACTGAACACCCCCGTTGTTGAAATACAAACTGCATCACAATGCTTCTAGACATCTGCTTGGGAATAAGTCTCATTGGTTTCAGTGAGACTGACTATGTGATGAATGTTGCTGTCTTTGAGCAAACAGGGATCACCAGCATTCAGGTCATGATATTGAGAACACAACTGTGCTGGGCAGAGCACATTTCTATGATGGAGGACCACCGCCTCCCCAAAATAGTACTCTATGTTGAACTCACCACAGGTCAGCGTAAGAGGGGTGCTCCAAAAAAAGCAATACAAGGACTCCCTAAAACAACATCTCAGGCTCAGCCAAATTGATCACCAACAATGGTCCGCCCTGGCCTCGCATCGGGAGGCATGGAGACGCACTATCCACAATGCTGCAGCCTTATTTGAGAACTCATGCCGAACAAGTCTTGAAGACAAACAACAATGCAGAAAGAATCACAACCTGGAAACATCACCTAAGGAGACCTTCTGCTGTGCTTTCTGCAACCGGACTTGTTTATCTCGGATTGGCCTTTTTAGTCATCAGCACACTTGCAGAAAGCGTGGGATGAGTCCTTCCTGAATCTTCGTTTGCGAAGAAAAGCCAGAGAGAGAGAGACATTTAAAACAACAACACTCCTTTGGTATAAATATTAAATATGAGTAATCAGTCTACAAACTTCTCATTGAGATTATCCAAGGAAAATGTGAGCACGCTTATAAAATTTGCTGTTTTGCATTATTTTAAAATTCTCTGAGCCTTGGCCTGATCCTTATTTTCTGGTTATAAGTCCCAAATAGTTTGAGTAACACTGCATTCACATGCCCTCCATAACTAAAACAATGAAGGTACATTTTACGTTTGTACCCGAATAACAGGTCTTGTGAGAAGTTCCCTTCAGTGCTTCTGATGTACTAATTAACCTGCCTAAATGGTTTTTTTTTTAAAAAAAAAAAAAAGTGGAGTGCTTTTCAGATTTTCCCAAAGAAAATTCAGGGTAAAAAATTAAATTTTGCTTTGCTTCCTTCTATCAAATTTAATATAAGATGCAGCTCATTTGGACTCCAGTCTACCCCTGCCCATTCTTGTGAGTATACTTCTCCACTCATTTCAGTGAAACAGAAAGTTACATGTTCATATCTTTCCATTTCTATAAGTGTATCTCTTTATGACATAATCTGACATGATTCATTATCTCATAGTAAACTGGAAAAGTGTATGGAGGATCTCATCATGACCTGTCACAAGGCGGCAGGCTTTTCTTTTAAAAAATGGGGGCTTTGCACATTTTTATGACTGATTTATGTACGTTTACGCAAACTGAACAGTATTGAAAAATGTGATAATTGCTACCTTGTATGGCAAGAGTAGTCACTGGAAAGACACTGTTTGTGTCTTTGTGATCAATCAGTCTGTCCTGTTTGCTAGCTGTGTGTTTGCTTAGCTTTCAAAGGAGAGGAGAGACTGGTTTTGGGCAAACATAGGAATTGTGCACAAAGTATATGTTGTGCAGTTTACAAAAACTGCAATGGGACAACTATTAGTGTTTTAGTCTTGTGCTAGACATGAATCTCTCAAGAGGGGTGGAGAATACTTGGGATGTTGTCTGACATGCTCAGACAGCAAGTCTTGACTGAAATCTTAACAACAGCCAGATTTCTTCACATCCCTATCCTATTTATTAATTTCTGTGGAAAGCCCTTGTAGTTACAGAGACCAAATGGGCTCATCATCAGAGCTTCAACACCTTGAAGGAGTTGCTGGAGGAGGCTGAATGTGTCATTTTTTTAACCTGCTCTCTTTATGGGATCAACACAGCACTGCACTCTGACCTAAACTCATTAACATTTTGAATACTTTATTGCCATTACATGAAACTAAATTTAGAAGGAGCACAGTGGTGAATAAGCTCTTCTATAAATCTGGCCTAATAAGCAAAGCTGATACATTTGGTCCTGGCTTTTTTAATGGTTATTTCAATGGAGTACCACTTAGTTAGACACAGAAAATATACTTGCAGGTTGTTAAGAAGTGGAGATGTGCATTTGAAATAAATATAACAAGATGTGGCTTTACGGATTAAAATCAAACAGAAAGCTGTGGTGTTTTATTAAAGGTAAGAAGAAGAGATTTGTCTCTTTTCCATCTGATTAAAAGTTTAATCTTTACAACCCACAGACAGTATAATACACTTCCTTAAGAAATGCTGTGATAGTGAAACAGTGGAAATTTATGGGGCAGAGTTCAGCAACATAATCCCATATATACCCCAAAGGATTGTTTTACTATTGACAATGGGCAGAGGAAATGTTCAGTGGGGCAGGGCATCTCTAATTTCCTGTGCCTATTCTGGGATATCCCATGTATATTCTCTAGCTTGTTAAAATAATAAATAAAATGAGTACCCCAGCATATAACACCTATGCAGCAAAGTCTACTTTATGGAAGTAAATTGTTTCTTATGACATTCTCACATGGAAGAGTGAATAATTTCAAAGGTTTTCTCCCCATTGAGTGAGATTCACAGTTTTGGTACATTTTTATGATTTTAGCACTTTTGTGGGAGGGGATCATTTGTGGGGGGAAAACTTGTTTTATGTAGAATCCAACATTTTATGTGGAAAATAATGAATGTTGTGAAAATTATATTGCTTTTGGCTTACACACACACACACACACACACACACACACAAAATTCATGTAAACAATTTTTTATTTTATTTTTTGGCAAAAAAGACCAAAATGTGAAAAATGTCATACCAGTATACTATTTTCTCAGATTTTTAAAAAAATCAACTGGGGAGAGAGATCAGAATTGGCAGATTTGTTCATCAAAGCCCAGAGGTCAACTCTTGAAAGTCTGAAGTTGAACTCAGGTGTATTTGATCATGTTAAAAAGAGTACAGCATTTTCTACCCTGCCTTGTGTATTCGGCTGGCCATGTTGTCAAGTTGTTAAAGATTTATGAGACTCCCATTCCAGTTGCTGAAGGTTTACTCTACTATGGTGGAAGGAAAACGTAGTAAAGAAGAGCCATACATGAGTAGCCTTTTTGCCACCTATAACTGGGTGTGCATATTTTAGTTGTGTTTTCTTACATTTCATTGGCACATGCTTTATAAAAGAGAGTAGGAATAGCAGATTGTGCTGAGAGCAAGAGGAGAGAAGCTGTGTGTTCAGACTGGAGCTTCAGCATAAATTGAGGCTGCCAGCAACTGAGACTATTAGTTTACACAAAGGAAGAAATTCTGCCATCTCTGCATCTTTGTGTTATGCACCCTTACGTGCCATTTGCTGACTCTCTCATTTTCAGCATATGTCCTAATGAGAGTATACCATGTGTAAAAATAAAACTAGAAAATGTGATACACATAATTCACACACACACACACACACACACACACAGATACTTTTTCCTCTTTTTCTTTTGTGTATATGGTTTGCGAAATAACACTATAAACACTGCATGTTCCCTCATCGTTTTCTTCTGACCAAGCTCATGGACAAGCCTTGGAATAAAAGCTATGGACAAGCCTTTGGAATGAAGTCATTGCATGTCTGGCATATAGGTGGCATGTCTAGCCGCCTAGAGCCTTATTGCACTACACAGTTATACTACTATTATTCCATTTAAATTGCTACGGCTGCCTTCTGTGGAGTCCTGGGATTTGGCGTTTAAGGAGGAGTATTATCATTCTCAGCCAGGGAGCTCTTAGGCCTCACTAAACTACAAATCCCAGGATTCCACAGGAGGCAGCCAGAGAAGTTAAAGTGGAATAATAGCGCTATAACAACGTAGTGTGGTAAGGCTCTAGGTTTTCAGTATAACAAAGGGGCTTATCTACACGGGCCAGAATATGCTGGTTCCCTGCCAGCATACCCTACCCATTCCCCCCTCCTGAGATGTGCATGTAGCCCATTGCTGCAGCCCCTGCCACTTCAATCTCCCTTGCTCTCCCAAAAGTGAGGAAGCCAGCTTGCAACATGTGAGCAAGGCCTCCTACATGTGACCAGCCTTGGTCACATGCTGTTGGACTCCTTCCTGCTGCAGAAGAGTGATGGCAAACCAGCAGGTGCAGCATTTTTTGTTGGCGGGAATGGATTCAAGCAGGTATTATCTTAAAATGTTTTATTGGGCCTACACCACCTTCTCCCCATCTTTGCTCTGGGGGTCATGAGGCCTTCCCTGGGGTAGAGCGGGGCAAAAGCCCTGCATCCTCACGACTGCAGGGCTCTAAGATGAGGGCAAGTGGGGTATATTGCTTATGTAGGTAAACCCAAAGGGATCTGGCAGGTTTGGCAGTTATGGCCAAGGAATGTAATCTGGCAGGGGAGATAACAATGAACATGAAAGAACTGTCAGTCAAGAGAGATGCTTCTCCTGCAGCACAGAATCAGTGACAAGGAAGGAGAGAGAGCACAGTCACACTGAGCATGGGGACAAACCTATAGTTTAATCTAGTGTTGCTCTATAGTTGGGGAATAAGTGATTCACTTGAGAGAGGAGCTTGTCAATTTTATCCATATGTTTAGTTGTACTGAAGAGTGTCCATGGGGATGAGGGGGGTAACAAGGGAACATTTGCCTCCAGAATTCTAAATTTATTTCTTTATTTTAATGCACATAGGTAGATACACATCTAGCTAGTCAGCAAGAGGATTAGAGGCTGCTTCTACAGAGAATCCAACTACGAGACTTAGGAGATGTGAAGTCGGCCGGCATCCATAGAGTTTCCTTGTTGTTTTTTTCCAAGTTGTGAGGCCGTGTCCTGGAATAGTTTCCTTCTGACCTTTCACCTGCACTTGTGGCTGGCATCTCCAGAGAATGGTTGGGTAGAAGTGTGTGTGGAGTTTATATATTGTGAACCCCTGTTGGGGAGTATATGTAAATTTGTGTAATTGAATGGTTAGTTTCTGGGTATAGAAATGCAAGGCTCGTTAGTGTCTGTTTGGCTAATGCTTGGTTGATGAGCCATTTTCTGCTGGATATCCCCTTGTCCCTGGGTGGAATTCCTTTGTAAGTGTTGAGTTTTGATTCTATTGTTTTTTCAAAATTGGAAGCCAGATTTTGTTTACTTTTAGGGTTTCTTCTTTCATGTAGAAGTTGTCCAGGTGTTTGTGTATTTCAATAGCTTCTCTGTGCATTCTCACATGATAGTTATTGGCCTGATCCAGAATTTCTGTGTTTTTAAATAACATTTTGCGTCCAGGTTGATTTATAACATGTTCTGCTATTGCTGATTTTTCTGGCTGGCCCAGTCTGCAGTATATCTCATGTTCCTTGATTCATGTTTGCACACTGCGTTCAGTGGTTCCTATGTAAACTTGTCCACAGCTACACGGTACATGGTAAACTCCTGCAGCTGTGAGAGGGTCTCTTTTGTCCTTTGCTGAGTGTAGCATTTCTTGGATTTTCTTGGTGGGTCTGTATATTGTTTGGAGGTTGTGTTTCTTCATCAGTTTCCCTATTCTGTCTGTGATTCCTTTGATGCATGGTAAAAATACCTTCCCTTTGGGTGGCTGTTTTTCTTCTTCATTCCTGTGGTTTTTTCTGGGTCTGGCTGCTCTTGTGATGTCTGATCTGGAGTAACCATTAGCCTGTAGGGCCCAGTTTGGGTGCCTCAGTTTGTCCTCCAGGTAGTGGGGTTCGCAGATCCGTTTTGCATGGTCTACCAGTGCTTTTATTGTGCTTCTTTTTTGTCCTGGGTGATGATTGGAGCTCTTGTATAGGTATCTGTCCATGTGTCTGGACAGACTGGTCACAAGGGTGGTCACATGTAGGAGGCCTTGCTCACATGTTGGAGGCTGGTTTCCTCATTTTTGGGAGAGTGAGGGAGATTGAAGCAGACAGATACCTACACAAGAACTCTAATCATCACCCAGGACAAAAAAGAAGTGCAATAAAAACATTGGTAGACCATGCAAAAAGGATCTGAGTGTATCAGCTACAGGTGGAAAGATACATTCTGGAGTACCAGGAACTCAGAAACAACAGAGAAGTTAGCCTGGTATAAATAAGAGACCAGGTCTGCTTTTCTTGGAAGACCTGGTGCTGAGGTCCCAACAGCTACAAACAATGGTAGACTGTTCTCTGAGGCTATCAGGCCTTTTTTTATATACATAAAACATGCACTTGCAAAATAACATTTATCCAGTTTAGAACTCAAGTATTGCAAAAGTTCCTTTTTATTAGATGACGTAAAATATGCATGATAAGAATGTGAAAAATAAAATGAACAGTCTATTACCATCTCTAGCAGTGGTGCACAACCTGCGGCCTTCCAGATGTTTTGGCCTCCAACTCCCAGAATTCCTGATCATTGGACCAGCTGGCTCAGGCTTCTGGGAGTTGGAGGCCAAAACACCTGGAGGGCCACAGGTTGTGCCCCACTGCTCTACAGCCACCAGTTCTGATGAAGTGTAGACATTTCTCCTCACCCTGCCAAAGATATTATTACAGACCTCACTACTACTGTAGAACGTTGGGTGTTTATCACTGGGTAAGATCTTAAATTGAGGTTGCATAGAGCATGGAAAGTTTCTCATTCATTCTGCCATGCAACCCTTGCACCAAATGGCAACATTGTGCAACTGCACAAAGGTACCACATGTGCAGCTGAATGCACAATCAAATTTGCATGCACATAGAAGTACAGAGCCCTTTCTAATAACTAATGAAGTGAAGCAAGGTTGTGTTCTTGCTCCAACTTTATTTACAATCTTCTTCAGGATGATGCTCCAAAGGGCTACGACAGAGCTTGAAGAAGAAGACGGCATCTATATACGTTACCGTACTGATGGTAGCTTGTTTAACTTATGCCATCTGAGGACTCGCACTAAGACTCTAAACTATCTAGTCCATGAGCTGCTCTTCACTGATGCTTCTGCCCTTGTTGCCCACACAGAAGCAGCTCTGCAGCGCCTAACATCCTGCTTCGCAACAGCTGCAGAGCTGTTTGGGCTGGAAGTCAACCTGAAGAAAACGGAAGTTCTTTACCAGCCTGCACCACAGGATGAACACCACCATCCCCACATTGCCGTTGGCAAATCTGTGCTTAAGTCTGTTCAGCAGTTCATCTACCTGGGAAGCATCATCTCCTCAGATGCCAAGATTGACAAAGAGATCGATCACAGATTAGCAAAAGCATATAGCACATTTGGAAGAAGTACAATGTGGATGCACATCAATGGGTAATGGCACCACATGTGCAACTCTGCCTCTGCAAACTTCAAATTAATGTGGCTGTTCCTCAGTAGGGAAAAATGTAGAACTGCTTCTGTAGAGGAATTTACTTGTGCTAAAGAAACAAACAGGATTCCAGCCAATGTTTTCAAGATAAAGGTAATTATTCCACACCATGGGACCACCCACCCCCCGTCTCTCTCTCTCTCTCTCTCTCTCTCTATATATATATATATATATATATATGTCTTATGAGTCTGTCAATCTTGAGATGTAGACAGCAATACAAGAACATATCCAAAACATATGTATTCACTTGCTCTTCCTTCTTCTTGGGTTGTGAGTTGTGTTTGTGTGCGTGCACGCACATTGTTCTGCATTAGTGCTTTTAAATTCCAAGTTTTGATCATTTCCCTCCCACTGTCTGTAAGATTTTAAATGTCATTGATGGTGTGGGTCAAACCATATATGCACAAGAAAAATACACAGATGTGTTGCAGCAGCACAAACCCAAATCATGCTTACATACCTTTGTACATTGTCATTGCATTTCCCATTTCTATGTATGGTTATGAAAGCTGGACTGTGAAAAAAGCTGATAGGAAAAGAATCACCTCATTTGAAATGTCGTGCTGGAGATGAGTTCTATGGATACCGTGGACTGCTAAAAAGACAAATAGAGCAAATCAAGCCTGAACTCTCTCTAGAAGCCAATAGAAATAAATTGAGAGACTATCATACTTTGGCCATATCATGAGAAGACATGAGTCACTCGAAAAGACAATAATGCTTGGCAAGGTAGAAGACTGTAGGAAAAGAGGAAGAGCCCATTACGAGTGGATAGACCCAATGAAGGAAGCCATAGCCCTGAATCGGCAAGACTTGAGTAGGGCTGCTGATGACAGGGTGACTTGGAGGTTTCTCATTCATAGGACCAGCAGAAATTAAAGTCAACTTGATGACAGTTAACAACAAACCATTGCTGTATTCAACTTTGTCTCCCCCCCACAGTTCCTGCACATACCCTGGATTGTGCTGCATGTTAAATGATCCCAGAGTTAAGGTAATATACCTGCAGCAAGTTTCTCTATTCTATTCTATTCTATTTATATCCCACCTATCTTCCATGATGGGATTCATGTATATTTTGAATATCATTAGTAATTTTCCAGCTGTAAATCGTTCCTTTTTGCCTATGGACAAACAAGCTACAATTCTGATTATTTTGTGAGTCTGGTGGTGCAATACCAGATGCCTTGCTTGCAAAACCTCCTTGCCTTATGATGTCTCGCCCTCACCCAACTCTACTGTGTCTGGATTTATAAAGATCAAGTGTACTCACAGATCTGCCAGGGGAATATGGCAAACAAGAGCTGTGGTAGTTATACTTACCTTAAGCTGACCTTGGATATAATAAGCTTGATTTTTATATATAAACTCAAAAGCCTGCTAAGTCACAGGGAGTGTTACACATCACAATCAGGTTTGTGGCCTAGCTAAAAGAGAAGTCAACACAAATGGAACATACATGGTCAGCTGCTTTAGTAAGGAAGAGGAATCAGAACTAACAGAACTGAGGTAGAAGTATTTCCAAATGTTCAAAGGAATGCCATGTCAGGGACCAGTGTGAGTACTAGAAAATTTCCTACCTTTTATCTGGGGACCAGAATTCTGGTTAAAATCGTAGACTGTAAACCCAGGCTGTTAAATGTTGCTGTTCAGGGGAAAACCAGAAGACATCATCCTCATTTGTCACACCAGTGTTTCAGATTACAGTTGTCCCTTCACATTCGCGTGCTTCACATTTGCGGTTTTGCATATTTGCAGTTTGTAGCTGCTGCTGGAGCTCAGACTCCAAAACCCCACCCTTCTCCCCTCTCCTCCTGTCCTGCCAACAACACAACTCCATCTTGCTTTCTTACCTTGCGCCAAAACAGCCCCATCCATTTAAAACAGTAAGGTTGCTCCTTTCCCAAACTAAAGCTAAAAGTTGCAACCATACCAAAACTTGCTACCCGGATGCACAAATCATGCCCCTCACCCACACATACACCCCGGCTCTCCCTCCCTCTGTCCTGGCAACAAAACACTCCATCTTGGTTTCTTACTTTGCACCAAAACAGCACTGCCCATTCCTTTAAAGCTTACTGTTTTATATGGGCAGCACTGTTTTGGCAGGGAGGCGAGTGTGGGTGAGGGGCATGGTTTGTGTGCCTGGGGGCAGGTGTTGGTACCACAGTGGCAGATATTGGCAGTCCTGTTGGCAGGAGAGGAGTCTACAATACTGTAGTGTAGTATGCATGTTGGGGGTGGGGCTTAACTTTTTTGTGGTTTTTTTTCCACTTTTGTGGTGGTGCTCTACCCCTAACCCCTGCAAATATGAAGGGAAAACTGTAGAATATTTGAAAAGCTCTTCTGTATTCCTGGCTAACTTATTATTCTACAATTATTCTACACAGAGTAAGGAGCCACTGTTTTGGAAAACTGAATCAATCTGTTGACTAAATTTGCCTGTGGGTGACTTTTTAAAATAATTATTCAAAACAACTTGCAGACTGAAATATTAAAGCAATACTATTAATATTAAATATTAAAAGTATTAAATGTTAAAATAATTAATTTATTTTAAATATTTAATTTTAGAAATACTAAAAATATTAAACCAATTCCATCCTTCCGTAGGTCGGTAAAATGAGTATCCAGCTTGTGGGGGCAATTAGCTAACACACATTGGAAACTGCTTAATGCAGTGCAGATGTGTAAATTGCTATTGCTTAAAACAGTTTGTAAGCCACTCTGATAGCCTTGTGGCTGAAGAGTGGGGTATAAATAAATAAATAAATAAATAAATACCTAATCAACATAAACCACCAAGAATCACAGGCTTTAGAAACTTCAGGGACAGGGAAAGGGGTGAAGTTTTAACTGGGGGCCTAGATGACCACATCCCAGCTTAGACAGGGGGAATAAACCTTGTGCTTCTACAAAAGTTTGGATCAACCTGGCTGGGAGATTCTGGGAGATTGGTCCAATAAGTGACTTTTCCAATCACTTGTTTCTTTTTACAGCCAACCCAGCTTGAGTGTTGGCTCAGCAGTAGCAACCTGTGACATCTGCAAATACAGTGAAAAATAGACCTGCCTAGAAAACACTGAAAATGACAACAACACCAAAGTAGTTTATTATAAGCTAGAAATGGAAAGGGGGGAAAATCATCAAAGAGGAATTCAAATGAATAGCCAGCATGTGTAGGAAGAAAGTCAGGAAAGCTAAAGCACAGAACGAGCTCGGGCTTGCTAGAGAGGTTAAAAACAATAAAAGGGGCTTTTTTAGTTATGTCCAAAACAAAAGAAGAACAAGGAAATGGCAGGACTGCTGCATGGAGAAGATGTTGAAATGCTAACAGATGACAGTGAAAAGGCAGAACTACTCAATACCTTCTTTGCCTCGGTCTGCTCCCCAAAGGAGAACAGTGTTCAGCCAGGGTGAAATGGAGTAGATGATGGAATAGGGGAAGTGCAGCAGAGAATAGGTGAAGAGGTAGTACAAGAATGCCTCACTATATTTTTTCTGTTACTTTTTTTTAAAAAAAATAGTTTTTATTAAAAGTTTTAAAATACATTAAAAATTACAAAGATTAAAAACCAAGAAAAGATGGAAAACTGAAATTCCATAAAGTAAAAATTAAAGAATACAAAGCAAAAGTAAGGAAAGTAAAAGAGTAAAAGAGAAAGAAATAAAAGAACAAAAGGTCAATTTTGATCTTCCTTTTAGTGGTTAGATATGCATTCATACTTCATCTTAACATTCCTATGGGACTTGAAAAGTAACACTATGAATGTGAATATATATTTTATAAAATTTATTCTTGAAAGGATTCTAGATAAGCTACTGCCCACACTCAATATCACTGTAGGCTCCTTTTCAAAGAAGGGGAAAGGCATCATTGAAACAGAAAGCAGTAATCTGTATAAAATGTGCACACACTAATTTATCTGTATACAGATACAATGTTAGAACTACAGTTGCCCCTCCGTATTCACGGATTTGGCATTCATGGATTTAAGTATTCACGGTTTGAAAATCTTCTTAAAACAATAATAATCCAAAAACCAAACCTTGATTTTGCCATCTTATATAATGGACACCATTTTGCTATGCCATTGCATATAATGGGACTTGAGTATTCATGGATTTGGGTATTCACGGGGGGTCCTGGAACCAAACCCCAGTGAATGTGAAGGGAAAACTATAGTCACGATAATTAAATGAAAACATAATGCTGTTACATTTGAGGACATCTAAGCAGGTGTGTTGGTTCAGTAAAGTATACTAACTAAAAATGGCCATCTTTAAGAATCTTAGCTCTCCCTTTCATTTAAAAAAAAACTTTAAATCAATTTTGGACTGGAAAGCACTTCAAATAAGGACACTTTCAGAAGAAAAAGTGTCCTCTGTGATGGAGGACACTTGGCCCCCAGTAGAATTTGAAATCATACTCGTCAGCCACAGGTTTTCTGAATAATATACAGGATATGGTTTTTATAATATGCAATATTTTATGCAATTCTTACAGGCAATGGGAACTGGAGATCCAGGAGCAACAAAAATTCCAAGTTTCCCAGACCTTCCTTTCATTTGTTCATGTTTCAGCAGCAGAAGATGGATGGTTGTCAGAAGATGACAACCAGTATGCTCTCATTTCCTTTAATAATGTGATTGCACAAGGTTGGTGTGATAATGTCCTTACTCTGCACAAAATTCACACACGTGTGTGTGTGTGTGTGTGTGTGCATGTGCAGAAAATAGCATTTTCTGCTCAAGAAACAGCATTTTCTGGGCAGGTAAAAAGTCACCTTTTCAGTAAGGTCATCTATAATCAATGGTGACATGTTTGATTACAACCACATAGTCCAAAGCACTTTGACAGAACAGATGGACTGTGTGCCCTCATTGTTTTGTTCCTTCTACTCTGAATCTTTTCAAGCAGAACTGCTTTGTCTATTAAAACTGCATTTGATATGATGTCTGCTTTTAATTAATCTTTGTGATTTTACAATCCAGGTGTCAGAAATATAGTTCTGTTAGGAAATCAATCATTTACTACTTCACAGAGGTGCTTTCACTGTCTTTTTATTGTCTCTGTCACAAATAATGAAAATAACACATTTCCCTGAGCCTGAACTATACCTCCTCAATTAGATATCAATCATACATAGGAAAAAATGGATGATATAGTAACATGGAAAGCTACATCCTTTTTTAAAAAAAATGAAGCACAACCACTTGATTGGGTGAAAACTCACAAGTATTTTTCAAGAAAGTTAAAATGGTATTGCACACGCAGTTAGTGCATATTTTGATAGTAGGGATAGGGCATGTAGCTCTCCAGTAATTGTGTGGCTACAACTCTTATCATGCCTCACCATCATTAGCTATGCTGGCTAGGGAGATGAGAGTATCAATCTAACAATGTCTGGAGAGCCACACTTTCATCTCTACCATACAGCATAGATAAAAAAGACTTGCTGTCAGTTATTTTTTAGAGTATATATGTGCTCTGAAGTCATTGAACTAAGTACTTTTCAAGCTAAAAAACATATTAGCAATGTTATTATAGTATACAAAAATATGATTATCATAAAAAAAATGTATTCATCAACAAAATCCTGTGTAGAATAATGAAAATGGTAACAGGGCCAAGATCAGTTGCAACAATGGCAATAACAATATATACAGATCATTCCACAACAGTAACAACTTAAATGGGCCCTCAATGGTTGCAACACAGAACTAATGGCTAGCTATATAAATACTTCGCTAGTTTGTCTTCGCAAGTGCAGATGAATAATTTCTGCATTTTTATCCCACTGTTGAAGAAACTAAATATTTCTTCAACAGTTCCCACCCAATATTTGCACATCCCCAAGAACTTTTTCAGTGTGGGAATACATGTGGGGGTTGTGCATGAAAATTGTGAGGGAATATAAAAACATGTTTCTGGATAGTAACATGCGTGTGTGAATGCAAGATTCCAGACGAGCGGGGGGGGGTTTGCACAAAAAAACAGCAATATTGCACACAAACAAGTGACTAATAGTGTGGGTTTTGCCAGATGGGGGGGTACACAACACCCCACAATTTTCACTGAGAAAAAAAAATGGCTGGCTTCCTGCCAAGCAGCTACAATATTATAAACAGGACTTACAATAGCCAAATAACTGCTGTGGATTCATGTTTATGGTTATGAACAACCAAATGTGACCCTCAAAAACACCATTCCTTTACAGCCTAGCAGCACCCTCACCAAAGCATTTCTAGGGTGCTAGAAATCAGAGGACTGGGAACCAATGTCCTCAGTGTGCTGCCATTCATGAGGTGCCTTGGGACAGGCAGATGTGGCAGACCCCTGAGAAGCCTCTCCACCTATTTACAAGGCATCCTGCAGCTCCAGTGTGAAAACAATCCAGGCTTTTGTCCTAGCCAAAGTACCCCTTCAGGATAAGAAACAGGGTATAAATATTAGTCCCCCAACAATAGAAAAGGTGCCACCCGGCCACTCTCTTTCTTGATGTGCCTCTAGATCGGAACCTCATGTGCCACCCTCAGATGCCTTTCTGAGTATCTTTCACTCTCCAAGACTGGTAACTATAACCCTATAACCCCAAATCTCTCCCTCTATCCAATCTTTCTGCCTTACTCCTCGACAGCCTTGTATGGTTCTTAGGAACATGTGTTGCATGTGTGTGAATACATTTTGTTTTATTTCCAATAAAAATCCACTATTTCACTTTAAATCTGGAGTGTTCTCTACAGTTAGTACT
Organism: Gambelia wislizenii; assembly: GCA_030847615.1. NCBI lineage: Eukaryota > Metazoa > Chordata > Lepidosauria > Squamata > Crotaphytidae > Gambelia > Gambelia wislizenii. The sequence goes on from JAUMIR010000001.1 coordinate 373,459,042, forward strand.
GGTATACATAGGTGAAAAGATCCCCGCAATGACCCTCCTCTCGCAGGCATCTGTTTGAGCTAATAATTCTCCCAGCTAATAATAGAGATTTTGGTATCATGGGTGGGTCTCTAAAGCACCCCCACCACATAGGGTAACAAGTGGACTAAAGTGAGTATATCATCCCCCCCCACCTCCAGCCATTTTCCATGCCATCAAAATCAGCATGCTTCACAATGCAAACTATACATGTGTCTCCTAAGAGGTAAATCCCGCTGGTTCAATGATACTTACTCTCTACAGAATGTTTATGGGAGTGCAGTGTAAGCCAATTGAACAATAGAATAACCCTGTTGCCCAGATAGAAACAAACACCAAATTTACCACAGGACCTAAATTTGTATCTGATGAGTGCTTCAGATTAGATTTAATGATGTATTTTCTGTGTTGGCATGAGATATTTAATGATTAAAACATGAAATAATGAGAAAGACACAAAAGTTGGGTTGAAATATGGGCCACTTTATTTATTTATTTATTTATTCAACCCAAGGGGGAAACTCAGTGCAGGACAACCTGGAGCCGATGGTCCCCCTGGACGCATCTCCCAGCTTCCCTGGGCAAAAGACCTGAGCCCCATGGGGGATGCCCCCTGGGCACCGTCAACTGGAAGGTGAGGCACCAAGATGTAATTCCTCAAGCTGCATGACTTCTATCGAGGATTACATCCTAGTGCTGGCACTAAGGATAGTCCATCTCCCTGCACTCCAGCCGCATGGTCTGCAAGTGCAGTTTGCTAAGCCATCCTTCAACCCACAAAAGGGGTGCCATACGTGAATGCCAAAGTACCCTGTCTCCCCCATTCACAAGGAAAGAGGAGGAGGCTGGGGGTGGCAGGAGCCTAAATAAGGTAAGCTCCACCCCTTCCTCCTCCCAGCCATTGTGTGGCAGTTGATGTGCTGGGAACAAAGGAAAATGTTCTCACAAAGTTGCAGGAACTTTTGACATGTTGTTTTTCTTCCTGCGTAAGTTTCTTGAAGGGTCAAGAACTCCATCCAAGGGTACTAAAAGAACTGGCAGAAGTAATCTCAGAACCACTGTCAATAATGTGAAGTCGAAGGCTTTCACAGTTGGCATCCATAGATTGCCGGCTCCCAGTTTTGAAAAACAATAGAATCAAAACTCAACACTTACAAAGGAATTTCACCCAGGGACAGTGGGATTTCCAGCAGATAATGGCCCATCAACCAACCATTAGCCAAAGAGACACTAATCATTCTTACATTTCTATACCCAGAAACTAACCATTCAGTTACACATATTTACATATCCTCTCCAACAGGGACTCACAGTATATAAACCTCCTACATACACTCCTACCACACCATTCTCTGGAGATGCCAGCCACAGATGCAGGCGAAACATCAAAAAGAAAGTATTCTAGAAGCATAGCCTCACAGCCCGGGGGGGGGGGGGAACCAAGGAAAATCTACTGTCAATAATCTTTCAGAAATCCTGGAGAACAGGAGAGGTCCCAGCAGACTGGATGAGGGCAAATGTTGTCCCCATCTTTAGAAAAAAGAAGACCCAAATAATTATCACCCAGTCAGCCTGACATCGATACTAGGAGAGATTCTAGAGCAGATCATTAAACAGACAGTCTGTAAGCACTTAGAAAGGAATGTCATGATCACTAAAAGTCAACATAGGTTTTTGGAAAACCAGTCATGCCAGACTGATCTGATCTCTTTTTCCGACAGAGTTACATACTTTGTAGATTAAGTGAATGCTGTGGATGTAGTGTATATTAATTTCTGTAAGGCCTTTGACAAAGTCCCTCATGATATCCTTGCAAAATAGTTAGTAATGTGGGATAGACAATGCAACTGTTAGATGGATTTGTAATTGGTTGATGGGCTGAATCCAAAAGGTAGTTACCAATGACTCCTCTTCATCCTGGAGAAAAGTGATTAGTGGGGTGCCACAGGGTTCTGTCCTGGGCCCAGTGCTATTCAACATCTTTATCAATGACTTGGATGATTAAGTAGAGGGCATGCTTATCAAGTTTGCAGATAACACCAAATTAGGAGGGCTGGCTAATACCCCAGAGGACAGGATCAGAATCCAAAATGACCTCAACAGATTAGAAAGCTGGGCCAAAATTAACAAAATGAATTTCAACAGGGAGAAATGTAGGATACTGCACTTGGGCACTAAGAATGAAATGCACAGATATAGGATGGGTGACAGCTGGCTTAATAGCAGTACATGCGAAAAGGATCTAGGAGTCTTAGTAGACCACAAACTGAACATGAGTCAGCAGCATGACGTGGGAGCTAAAAAAGCCAACATGATTCTAGGCTTCATCAATAAGTGTATAGTGTCTAGATCAAGGGAAGTAATAGTGCCACTCTATTCTGCTTTAGTCAGAATTCTGGGCACCTCAATCCAAGAAGGATATGGACAAGCTGAAACATGTCCAAAGAAGGGTGACCAAAATGGTAGGAGGTATGGAAGCCATGTCCTATCAGGAATGGCTTAGGAAGCTGGGTATGTTTAGCCTGGAGAAGAGAAGGTTAAGAGGGGACATGATAGCCATATCTAAATATTTGAAGGGATGTCATACTTAGGATGGGGCAAGCTTGTTTTCTGCGGCTAGAGAGACTAGGACACATAGCAATGGACTCAAACTAGAGGAAAAGAGATTCCATCTAAACATTAGGAAGAACTTAGGTTTTTCATGGTTTTTTTCCAGACATTATGAATAACTTTCTGACAGTAAGAGCAGTTCGGCAGTGGAATGCACTGCCTTGGAGTGTGGTGGAGTCTCCTTCTTTGGGGGTTTTTAAGCAGAGAATGAATGGCCATCTGTCGGGAATGCTTTGATTGTGTGTTCCTGTATAGCAGGAGGTTGGACTGGATGGCCTTTGTGGTCTTTTCCAACTCTACAATTCTATTATTTAAAATTCAACTTCAGTCAGGAAATTGGTGTCACACTGCAGAAATGACACATTTTAACACTGCTTTAACTTCCATGGCTCAATGCTATGGAATTCTGGGATCTGTAGCTTTGTGATATTTCACCCTCTGTCAGAGGGCTCTGGTGCCACAACAAACTACAAATCCCAGGACTCCATAGGATGGAGCCATGCTAGTTAAAGCAGTCTCAAATTGCTTTATTTCTGCAGTGTGGCAGCAGCCTTAGAGACTGTATTATTAATGCTAATATTGGCTAGGATCCTTTCAGTGATATGCATCAGCACAATGATCCTTATGCTGACAATTCCATTTTTTATCATGTTGCACAAGGGTTGCATCCTAATTGTGGTTGCACAAGCAGATTTCTGACAGTTGTGTTCATTAAGGAGTTGTACATTTTAAAGCATTGCATACATGCATCCTCATGGGCATTTTAGCAACTGGTAGTCTGTCAGCATGATCTCGTATATGGGTGGCATAGCACACTGAAGACATAGCTATGCTATTGTAACCTTTATGCCCCATGACTCATCTCTTGCATCTTGTTCTTTCTTTGCTTTGCAAGAGTCTGTTTATCCTTTAAAATAAATTAACACCAAAAAAATTTCAAGGAGGAGAAAGGTGATGTCTTACCTTCCACAAGCTGAATTTTCTCCTCTGCTCTGCTGGTGATACCCAAGTCTGCAAGCAGGAGAATTTGTTTTAAGAAAGAAGAAGGCACAGACTTCTGTCTCCCCTACTGAGTTATCTGTTGTTTTTTCAAAAGGTGATAGCCAATAAAATCTTTCCATCCCCTCAAGTTTTGAGAACCAGCATGAAGCATGTAAAGATAATAGAACAGTAGCAAACCCAGGAGCACTGATTAACTTTGTGAGTCTCCCCTACTGTTCTGTGCTTAGAATATTAAATCAGTATAACCTTTTTACCAAGAGCATATAGAAGGGCTCCAGATCAGTGTAACCAATTGCTTTAGATAAGGTGAACAAAGAGGAAACCAATGGTTGTGCTTACTAAAATGTTATAAAGCCTGTGGCTGCATTCAGCTCTGCTGAAAACATTTCTGCAAGTCTTGTCTCCACTGTCATCAATCCGATAGCCTGCCCTAGTCTGTGAACATCTAAAATGAGATGCATGCTAATGATGTTAAAGAAATAGCATTTCTTTCTGCCAGTTCAGAAACATGGCAAAGGTGCACTATGATTCTTCTTCAAACTTACACAGTAAAAATTGGAATATGGGTAAAGAAGGGGTAAGAAGGACAGCTGCTCTGAAAGATATGTGGGGAATATCTGATCAATTCCAACTCTATCTGCCATGTGACAACTGTGTAGAACATACGCTTCACTTTGACTTCTCAGTGCCTGTGCCAATGGGATAGAATTTCAGAGACATGAGTTAGAATTCCTGCTTAGGCTTGCCAACATCTTTCATAGCAAAGAGCAAATCATGATTTCTCAGTGAATCCATGCATGTCTATGTCGTCACAAAGACAAAAATGAGATGAAGAAATGTTGTGATTGTTCTAAGCAATTGCAGTTCAGTGGGAAAGCAACACACACACACACACACACACACACACACGACACTTTCAGACAGCGCTAAACGGAGCTTAACACGGGATGAGCTCCCAGGAGAGGAACGGCACTCTTGCGCAGCGGGGGGTCGTTTTTGGATGCCGCCGTCCCTCTTCCGAGATCATCAGTGTCATTTCCGTTAAGCTTTGGAAGCAACCGCGCCATATTTTAAGCACTTCCAAAGCTTAACGGAAGTGACACTGATGATCTCGGAAGAGGGAAGGCGGCGTCTGAAAACGACCCCCCGCCGCGCAAGAGCGCCATTCCTCTCCCGGGAGCTCATCCCGTGTTAAGCTCCATTTAGCACTTTCTGAAAATGTCCAACACACACAAATTCTGAGAGTTTCTACCAGCAGTCTTTCTGAGGAGTGGGGTCAATTGTTAATTATAGTAGGCCCACTGTATCGGCAGGATACCTATCTTAATTTGCCGCTGCTGAACATTTTATTTTATTTTATTTTATTTTATTTTATTTTATAAAAACTATTTCCAATTTGTGCTAGGGCAATATTTTGCCTTTACCAAAAAATAAAAGAACAACACACCATTTTCTCACCTTAGCACTCACTCACTAAGGTGAAAATCCAACATGGTGGCACCTGGTGCTTGCCCTGTTAGCAAGCCCAACCTCCCATGCTCGTCCGGCCAATCATCTTTGCACTTCCTCTCCTATGGGATAATGATTCATATACAATCACTTGATCCAATGAAGGGGAATGCACACACCCCCGCTGTTTTTTTTATAAACTCTAGGAAAAGCCACAAAGGATTTTCCCACAAAGCATTTTGGCGTTTTGGGCCTCCCTCCTTCACAAAATGGTGGAACAATGCAGAATACCATTAAGACAGGTAGGATTCTCCTCACATTCTGTGAGGAGTATTTTTGCCATTTAGACAACTCCAATGTCTTATTTCTGAGGATGTTTTAAACTCGCTAAGTCAGAAAACAGAGCATGGGAGGAGATGATAATTCCCTCTTTCCCTTCTGTGGTCTGTTCCTTTCTGTCCACTTACCTTCCTTGTGACCAAAGCTTATGACTCTCTTAGAGCAATCACCTTTCCTTTTCTGAAAAGGAACAGAATGGTAGAGGCACTATGCCCTTGTGAGCTTCTCCTTCAGAGCCATATTGCCTCTTCGCTTCCAAGGGCCTCAGATTATGATGGTCCATTGAGTAGCCCCTGAAAGACAAAAGAGTGCTCTATACTAGAAGACCAAGGAGCAGATCAGGAGCAATTGTTAGTCCCAAATGGAATAGACTAATGTATGTTCCATTGAGTCCATGGTGAACTCTAGGACTAGCAATTGGATTGGGACAAGCAATTGGATTTAGACCCGATTCCAGCATATTTTAACTGCAATAAATGCATGTCCAATATATAATCTCTATGATAGACAAAACATGACTTCTGGTTCTGCTGCCATTAATAACAGCTGGATCTTACTGTAGTTCACACAGAAAGCATTTTAACATGGCCTTTGTAACATTAGCCAAACTTTGGAAAAAATGTTGTGTGGCTTTCTTTCCACTACAAGGCTCATAATGAAAGAACTACAGAGCAATATTTTCTAATTAGTGCCTCATAGTGCTCAGGCTCTGTGATATAGCACTTGTTTTTTTGTAGTATCTTTTTTATGAAGATGAGAAGGATAGAGCTTTAACAGTCAGCTAGGTTATGCCTAAATTGCTCGTTAGTGCTTTAGATTCATTGATCGTACTAATGTTTCCTCAACCTTTCAACATGGAAGTACTTTAGCAGTGATATTCATCTTTGCCACTTCTAGTAAAACATGTTCTGAAGCAAGGACAGCAGACTTAGTGCCTATCTACTCTACTATAATTACAATTTTCCTGAAGCTGTGTAACTCAGAGCATCACTACAAACCTTCCTCTAAGGTGAAATCACCCTGCATGAATTGCCATAAGATAAAACCCCTATTATTTTTAATTGTGGGAGGGCATTACCAATTCACAGTAGATAACAAAATAAATGTTGTGGTCTTGAAACATCTTATAACAGTACGAAGGTTTGCAGATTACCTCAACAGAGTTTGCATTGGTTCCTTCAGCATCTCCTTGCCTTAATGACAAAGACTCAGTTTTCACTATCAGCTTGAAATTGATTTGTACAAAAAAAAAGGGGGGGGGGAGGAGTGCCAAGATCATGTCTGCAACCATGAGAGCTAGAACCTTAAGATTCTTTCTAAGGACTTTATCACATGAGAATGTAAAAAATGCTGTAATTCTACAAGTGCATGGTGAAAGCATGGTAGCATTATTATATTAATTATCATACTTTGCCACAATTGTGCAATACTACCGCTAATGGAACTTCGCACAACCATCTACTAGTGCTTTACGAATGGGATTGAAGCTTGTGCTATTGTAACACTTGCTCGGCCCATGCATGTACCTTTAAAAAAATTGTCCTCCTTCCATGGTTTTGCAAGAACACAGTTCAGTCAGTATTGTGAGAAAGTGCCACTTCAATTAAACAAAGAAAAAACTAACATATAAACAAGAAATGAACAAATTAACAACTAAACAAAAAAGGCACTGTGAAAAGGTGATGGGCATCATGAAGGTCCTCTTCACACTCTCCAATGGAAGTTGAATTATGTCTCCTCATTGGGAATGGTGAGAGGAAAAGAGGGAGGAATGCCAACTCACACCATAATATTGAAACTACAGCAGGAATGAATTATTGCATGCTCATCAATACTGGGAAAATAGTGATATTGACAGCTACTCACAGGTTTTGCTTGTGAATGCAAAGGTTCACCACAGAAACACTTGGAGCACTCACCAACCACAGTATAAAGACAACGTCATGTGATAACAGGAAGCCATTACCCCCACTATCCCAGTGTAATTCTGTGGTTTTGGCTTCATGTGATAAAATCCTAAAAGCAAACACTAGATAATATGTTAAACATCTGGTGGTAGTTAACATATCTAAATCTTCAGAGATGTGAGCAATCATGACATATATAAATCTGCTTGTGTGAACCATCATGATCAGAACAGTGCCACTTGGAGACAGAAGGTAAACTTTTCATTGTGAAAAGAAAAAAGAAAACTCCCTTTACCTGAAGCTGCTATTTGTCATGAGGTGAGCAGCTTCCATGCCATGGCTAATGGGAGCTGGGGGAGGGAGCATGATGCTGTGACAGAGTGAAGGTTGAGTCTTCCTTCCTCACTCCCAACACACTCCAGTCCCAATCCCCCCACCCTAGAGCTGTGATTTTTTTTAAAAAAAATCTATGTATGTTTAAAATTTAATATGCACCTACATTTTAACATAATTGTTAAGTTGTTTATATCGTATGGTTCCCTGAGATCCCATGAGGAAGGTTAAAAGATGTAATAAATAAATACAGAAACAAATTAGTAAATAAATAAATAAGAGCCTGGTTTTGGGGATAGTATCATTTCTTAGCACTCCTATAAGAAGCAACTTCCTTTGTTTCGGTAAGGGTAAACTAATGAGGTTTGTTTGCAGGTTTGAGGTTGCCAGCCTGGACAGATAAGATTAGCCAGGTATATGTGCCTTCAGCAAATTAGCATTTCTTTAGAATTGGCCTCTCCCTAAGCACATACCTGTCTGAGTCTGCATGCTAGTCTTTGTAATTTGATGTCATTTTCCAGGGTTAATGGCCGCACTTCATGGAAGACCACATGTTGACCTAATTATTAGATATTGCCAATTATTAATATAGATATGGGGCTGGGGGTATCAGGGTAAGTAACTCATCTTAGGTCTGAAAAAGCACTGGTATGTTACATACAAAGGTAATATACCCTTATAAGTTTGTGTTGGCATATTCCTTATTATCTTGTTGCACAGAGTATAATTTATTTGAGGATACTGCAAAAGTATCACTCACTTGAGGAGATGAGAAAGGTTATCCTGGAGAGCATTCTGAGGCACCCAGAGGATATAGGGGAAATTACACAACCACCTTCTCATTACCAGTCAACTCAAGAGACGGAGCAACAGGCAGGACTTTGAGACAACTGAGACAATTTGAGACAATTTCATGACTTTGACTTTGAGACAATTTCATGGAAGATGGTGAAGCAGCAAAGGACTCCTTGGCTAGCCTTTTTGATAGGTGGGCTATGAAGGGGACAGATCAACATGCTGGCTGATCCAGAGCCTCAAGCTGGGGTGCTTTGGTCCAACATCAGAAGCATCTGCTGGCTTCCATTTAAGTTGGGTGATGAATTCATGCTGGGTTTTAGTCTAAACTTTAAAGGAGCTTTAAATGCAAGGTAGGGACAGAAAGAATATTTGCTGTTACTCATTTTGTAGCTGGGGAAAAAAAGGGGCTTTCTGTCAGTCAGGAAATCCAGTTAAGAAAAATAATACAAATTCAAGAGATTTGTCATTTCCTTTCTGTATTCAGACATCCTGAAGTGTTTCAGGAAACTACTATGCACAGCAAAGTACTCCCATTTCTCCCCTGCCAACAAATAACATGGAGTTTCTTCATGCAGAAAATGTTTCCAGAAACATGTGGATTTTAGTGCACATTTTTGTGCACACACCCCTCAAAAACATACAGTATGTTTTTCTGCATAGAATAATTTCCTAAAATATTTCAGGATATGTGAATAATGGGCAAAAACTGGGTAGAGATATTAATTTTTTTCTCCTTCAGAAAGGAGAAAGCTATGTAAATTATTCATTTTTTTATATTAGATTGAAATAATTGAAGATTTACATCCCTAATCCAAGGTGCTGAACCTTATTCCTAAAGTAGGTCCACCTCCCCATTGAGATGGTAGACTCCAGACACTACTGGCCAACTGTAGACTGTGGCTGGCTTGCCTAATGGTCATCTGGACTTGAATCAGTGCTGCACTTAGCCCTCTCAGTGATGAGCACTGCAAATCCTGCTTTCTTCTTCAGGAGCTTATTGCACAAGGGAAGGGAAGTGGCAGTAAAGCCTGAGAGTAGCACATCCCACCTTGCCTTATTGTACGACATCGATGTGCTTCGGCTGTTCTGTTCTGGTCCCATGGGAGACAGTGGTAAAGGCGAGACTTTTTCCTAACAAATTTTACAGTTAAAAAAGACTCACATTTGCCACTGTCTCCCATGGGACCAGAACAGAAAAACAGCTGAAGCACACTGACGTCATGCAATAAGGCAAGGTGGGACGTGCTACTCTCAGGCTTTATTTCCACTTCCCTTCCCTCGTGTCATAACCCTCTCACTAAAACTGTGACTCTTTTCCCATTAATGTCTCATGATGTCATTACTTGTTTAATATGTGAACAGGGGAACTTCCGGTGGAGAGGTGACTGAAGAGGAAGGGTATTGCAGAGCTCGCAAACCTCTCCACTCCGTTTGTGGGATACAACCCCCAAAACAATATAGGGGGGGTGGAATCACCCAAGGCAAGGGCGATTCAAGAAGGCAAACCCCAACTTCCAGCCCCAGCAGAAAGATGGAAATATCGGAGAAACACCTGCAGTAGTAGGGACAGTAAACCATGAACGGGCTGAGAAGGGTGTTAGCCTCTCCTGCAAACAAAGAACAGCTGGCAAACAGCAACACTGTCGCTACCACTCCTAAAGAAGACACATTCTGGAGGAACCAAAGTAAGACATTTCTAAGCATTCAAGTGGGGAAATCCCTAGATAATATCTGTTTGTACAGATTAAATTTAGACTGGGAACTGGGTGAAAACCCTGGCGAAATTGATTACTATTACCTGGAAGGGATACTCAGTGTGGGAAGCACTGGAAGAAAGCTGCGTAATGAAACGCAGTAAAAATCTAAAGTGACAGAGCCGGAGAGAAAGTGATAAAGATAAAGGGAAAGGAAGGAAGAAAAGGAAAGGGAAGGGAAAGGAAAGGAAAGAAGGAAAGACAGAGAGAGGTTCAGAAGAGTTGGAGAAAATAGATATGTTTGAGCGCAACTAAGAACTAAGCCAGAGAACGCAAAGAGGAGACTACTACAGAAAAGGCACAACAAGGGAAGACATGGAAAGAACAACCAGAGAGAAGGAAGGAAAGAAGGGGAAAGTGGAAAACAGGGAAGGTGGAAATAGGGAAAAGAGAAAAGAAGAGAGAGAGGAGAGAGAGGAGAAGGGAGGAGAAAGGGAAAATACAGAAGGAATATTCATAGTTAAAAGGAAAAGAGGGAAAGGTCAAGTCTGGATTTAATTATATTTGACTGGTTGGATTCAGTTGGTTTGAAACTGTCCAAGAGGACTGACCCCAATTTATATACCTTACCTCATCTTACTTCATTTACATATTTCCACCAAGTGTCTTATCGGGTTGTGATGTGACTGCTGGGGAAAACTGTATAAAATTCAATGTTATTTAGGATTGCGGGGTAAAATTTGTAAAAATCTGGTGTTATATACATGTTTACAGAAGATATATTCGGTGATAAATATTTGAGTTATGTGTATTAATAAATACCCACGGAGGTGTACTTACATGAATTTGTAGGTGAGGGTGTGAATATTTACAAGGTGATATACTCAATTTTCTAATGACAAACAGTGAATGGGAAATTTGACTTACAAAGTAGAAATTCAATAAATAGAAGGTTAAAAAGCAATACTTAAGGTAAATTGATATTTATAATATTCATAATAAATACTCAGGATTGTAGACAATTTCCTGAAACAAAAGAGGGAAATAATATATATTTACACCTAAGACTACAAAATTAAATACTGGACTGAGGTGCTATGTGTAAAGATTGAGATATAATTGAGGTACGGGGTATTCATAATAACTACAAGTAACTAATATCAATATTGGGAGTGAAAAGAAGAAGTAGGAAAGCTAAGTAAAAAGATGCCTAGTACTAGGAAAACAACAACAAAGGGACAAAGCCAAGCCCAAACTTCTAGAAGGCCATCTTTAGAAATGGCATCCAAAATAACAGATACAAATCAATTGCTTTTGTGTGAATTTAAAAAATTAAGCAGTAGTATAAAATCAGAAATGAAAGAACTAAAAGAGGAAATCAGGAATGATCTACGAAAACAATTAGACAAATTTGGAAATCAATTAGAAATGGTAACAAGACATCACAAAGATGAGCGGGGAGCTACAAGAAATGCAAAATAAAACAAAACATTTAGAGATGAAAGCAAAAACATTAGAGACAAGAATAGAATATGAAGGCACCCAATAAATAGTACATGAAATAAAAATCAAGTCGAGGTGTATAAAATTGAGAGGTTTAAGTGAACAAAGAAATGAAAATTTGGAGATTAAGATAATACCGCCATTAGCAGAGTATATAGGGTGGTCCTCAGAGCAATTGGATGTGGAGGTAGATAAAATTTATAGAATAGATTCATGGATAGCCAAAAAGAAGAAACTACCATGAGATATAGTTGTGTACTTTACAAGGGAAAGGGTAAAAGACGTAGTAATTCAGGAGAGTTACAAAAAACACTGAAAATTGAAGGTCAAGATATAAACATTTATAAAGATATCCCACTTCAAGTATTAAATATCAAGTATTAAATATCAAGTATTGACTCAGGTGTTGAAATCAGAAAATATTCCATATAAATGGAATAAAATAGAAGGGATATCTTGTACTTATAATTATAAAAGCTACAAAATAAATACAGTAACGAAAGCAAAATAATTCTTAAATAAGATTAAGAAAACAACAGAGAAGGGAAGGAAAGAAAATGGAGGAGGAGAAGAAGAAGAAGAAGAAAAAGGAACAAAGTTGGGAGAGGTAAATGTAATAACTAATAGAAAGGAAGGGGATAATGACTATGGGAAAATCAAAGAGAAGCAAAATGAAAAGGAAGGAAAGATAGAGAGAAACCAGGAAAAGAACAAGGGACAGCAGTTAACCAAAGAAAAGCAAAAAGGACAAATATCAGACTTGAGTGAAGATGATGATTAAGAAAGTCAAGAATTAGATAAGGAAATTTTAAGGAATGAATCGAGCGAATCCAGTATGGATGAGTGTGCAGTAGAGGGGGAAGATGAAGAAGATGATGATGAAGAAGAAGAAGGAGAAGGAGAGAAAGAGGGGAGACAGGAAGAGGGAAATTAAGAATAGGAATAAAATAGAATAAAATAGTTGGATAGGAATAAAAGATGAAAGACAAACTTTGGATGTGGAACGTGAAAGGGCTAAATAGTCCAGAGAAAGGGGAAAAAAATCACTATATAGAGAAACAAAAAATAGACATTACTGTATTACAAGAAACACATATTAGAGAACAAGATATAAGACTAATAAAGAACTCAAAACTAGGAGAATTGTATTCCACTAAATATGGTAAAAAAAAGAGAGGAGTGGCAATATATGTCATTAAAAAATATGAATCTAAAGAGGTATTTCACGATAAAAATGGACATTATATCGGTGTAGAAGTTAAAACACTTGGCAAAGAAATATTGATAATAGGATTATATGCCCCTCAAGAGAATAAGAAAAGATTCTTTCAGGAATTGTTGACAAATATAGTGACCTATGCTATCCTAATCTTATTATAGCAGGTGATTGGAATGCAGTGTGTGATTCTGAAAAAGACAGATCCAATAGGAAAACTAAGAAAAGGAAACAGGGAATCCTCCCAAATACAACAAGGGAGTTAATAGAGCAATTGGGATTAATAGACATGGAGACATCGGCACACTACAGAAAAAGACTATAGTTTCTACTCAGACGAGCATCAGAGCTGGTCTAGAATTGACATGTTCATGATATCTAAAACATTACAAAAAGAGGTGAAAAAAGTTGAAATAATGTAAAGAACAATATCAGACCATGCGCCGGTAGTAATGGAAATGGGAAGGAGGAAAAACCCCTTTGAGTAGAAGTTAAATGACATGTTATTGAAAAAAGATAAAATAATAGAACAAACAAAAAAGATCATAAAACAATACTTTATGGAAAATATAGATATGGGGATAACAATGAACATATTGTGGGATGCAGGAAAAGCGGTAGTGAGGGGGGAATTATTAAGACAAGAGATAGAATATAAGAAGGAAAGAAAAAAATAAACAGGATTATAGAAGAATTAGGACAAAAAGAAAAAGAAGACAAATTAAAGCCTGGAAACGAGAAAATAGAAAAAGAGATAAAAATATTAAGAAAACAACTGGATATAGAGATGAACGTAGAAATTGGTCAGAAATTGAAATTCGCTCGCCAAAAATATTTCGAACATGCGAATAAACCAGGAAGATGGTTGGCGAGGAAGATAAGGAAAGAGAAAAAAAGCAATAACAGAAAACAGGACAAATAACGAAAGAATAGTAAAAGAGAAAGAGATTATGGAGGGTTTTTACAAATATTTTCATGGAATCTACAAGGAACATAGAAGTACAAGTAAAATACAGGGAAGAATTAGAAAATATCTCGAGGAAGAAAATATCCCGCAACTAACGGAAACTCAAAGACAAGGATTAAACGACTATAACCATTAAAGAAATCAGGGAAGCAATAGGAAAATTAAAAAATGGTAAAGTACCGGGACCGGACGGTTTCTTAGCACTATACTATAAAACATTTCTAGAAGAATTAATAGACCCTTTACAAAAGCTTCTAAATGAGATAAATCAAACAGACATACCAGATATGTGGAGAAAAGCGAACATTGTTCGCATACCCAAGGAAGGGAAAGATTAGACAAGAACAGAAAACTATAGACCAATTTCACTGCTTAATATTGACTATAAGATCTTTACAAATATTCTAGCAGAAAGATTGAAAAAAGTTTTAACATCATGGGTATATGAAGACCAGAGTGGATTTTTACCAGGGAGAAATACAAAGGACAACCTGAGAACATTATTAAACGTGGTGGAGTACTATGAAAAACACAATGAAAGAAAACTAGCAATGGTATTTATGGATGCTGAAAAGGCTTTTGACAACGTTAATTGGGATTTTATGAAGATGGTAATAAGAGAAATAGGGGTTGGGAAAAAAATATTTGGATTGGATTGAGAAGATCTATAAAAAACAAGAAGCCTACATAATAATTAATGGGGGAAAATCTAAAATATGTCCAATAAAGAGAGGCACACATCAGGGCTGCCCTTTATCTCCCTTATTGTTCATTATAGTTTTGGAGATTCTGAATAGGAAGATCAGGTTAAACCAACAAATCTCTGGCTTTTCTTTGCAAATGAAGATTCAGGAAGGACTCATCCCGCGCTTTCTGCAAGCGCGCTGATGACTAAAGAGGCCAATCCAAGATAAACAAGTCTGGTTGTAGAAAGCACAGCAGAAGGTCTCCTTGGGTGATGTTTTTGCGTTGTGATTCTTTCTGCGTTGTTGTTTCTCTTCGAGACTTGTTCGGCGTGAGTTCTCAAATAAGGCTGCAGCATTGTGGATAGTGCGTCTCCATGTCTCTCGATGTGAGGCCATGGCGGACCACTGTTGGTGATCAATTTGGCTGAGCCTGAGATGTTGTTTCAGGGAGTCTTTGTATCACTTTTTTGGAGCGCCCCTCTTACGCTGACCTGTGGCGAGTTCACCGTAGAGTAGTATTTTTGGGAGGCGATGGTCCTCCATCCTAGAAACGTGCCCTGCCCAGCACAGCTGCGTTCTCAATACCATGGCCTCAATGCTGGTGATCCCTGCTTGCTCAAGGACAGCAACATTCGTCACATAGTCAGTCCAGTGTATATTTAGGATTGTGCGTAGACAGCGCTGATGAAAGCGCTCGAGGAGTCGTAGGTGGTGGTGATAGGTGACCCATGTTTCCCATGTTCCCAACAAATAAGAGGGATCAAAATACAGGAACATCATTATAAATACAAAGCGTTTGCTGACGATATGGTCTATTTCTTAGATAATCCAATGGAGAACATTGAATTGTTACTAAAGACTATTGAGGAATATGGTCAGCTAGCAGGAATAAAGATAAATAGGGACAAAACTGATAATCACAAAAAATATAAGTAAAGGGGAAGAACAACAACTAGAGAACTAGAGAAGATTATGGGATTTAAGGTGGAAAAGAAAACAAAATATCTAGGAATAATTATTACCAACAAAAATATAGACATATACAAAAACAATTATATCAAGGGATGGAAGAATATAAAGGGAGAGTTAGAAAGGTGGAATAAATTAAATCTATCATGGATGGGCAGAATGGTAGTGATAAAATGATGGTGTTACCTAAGCTATTATATTGGTTTCAAAACATTCCGATACTCTACAATGAGAGCTTCTTCAATATGGCAAATATTTGGATTTGTATGGGCCAACAAGAAACCACGGATTAGGAGAAAGTTACTATATGATTCTAAAGAAAGGGGAGGACTAGGTTTTCCAGATATTAGAAGCTACTATGAAGCAAGTTGCTTCCTATGGATTAAGGAATGGATATGGTTGGAAAATACGAGATTGTTGCAACTAGAGGGCTTTAATCTGCGCTTTGGGTGGCATGCTTATATCTGGTATAAAAAGCCTATGGTACATAAAGATTTCACCCATCATGCCATCTGATGCGCCTTATTAAAAACTTGGCTAAAATACAAAGAAAAATTATACTGGAAGATACCTATTTGGGTATCAACCCACGAAGTGTTTTATAAAAGAGAAAATCTGTTTAAAGATAGATGGCTAAGGTACAGAGAGATTCTAATTTAAGATAAAGGAACATACAAAATGAAATCTGAGGAAAAGTTAAAGAAAGAAAATATCCAATGTCATTGGTTTCTTCTCAGACAGATAACAGAAAAAATTAAGAGGGATATAGTTGGGGAGGGAATAGAAGAAGAAATGAATGAAGTGGACAAAATAATATGGGAAGAGAAAGGAAAATTTATGTCAAAAATGTATAAAGAAATTTTGAAACTGAACCTGGAGTATGAAATAATAAAATCATACATGATTGCATGGGCCCGAGACTGTAAAAATGAAATATCATTAGAAGATTGGGAGATTGCATGGACCAAATGGGTTAAAAGAAAATTTTTACAAATCAATCTTCAGATGGTATCTAACACCGGTTAAAATTGCAGAAATATATAAAAAGTCATCAAATATCTGTTGGAAATGTGGCAAAGCTGTGGGCACATACTTTCATGTATGGTGGAATTGCAAAAGAGTCAGGGGGTTTTGGAAAGGAGTTCATAAGAGCATTTGCAATTACTGGAAAATTGATTTTCTGTGTAAACCAGAGGTATATTTGTTAAATATATTACAAGGTATAAGCAAACAAGACCAAAAAACTTACAGTAAGATTATACTATACATGATAACTGCAGCCAGAATAGTACTTGCAAAAAATTGGAAAAGTGCAGAAGCCCCACAACTGGAAGAGTGGAAATATAAATTATTAGAGATGTATGAAATGGATAGATTAACAATAATTTTGGATGAAAGAAAAAATTTAAAGGACTGCGAGGTTTGGAAGAACCTGATACCCCTATGGAAAGGAACAGGGGGAGAAAAAACAACGGCAAACATAGAATAACAAGCTACAGTGACACTCAAAGAAAGGAAACAGAAACTTAACAAAGCATCCAAGAATTGGGATGAGAACATCTCTCTGGCTTTTCTTCGCAAACGAAGATTCAGGAAGGACTCATCCCACGCTTTCTGCAAGCGCGCTGATGACTAAAAAGGCCAATCCGAGATAAACAAGTCCGGTTGCAAAAAGCACAGCAGAAGGTCTCCTTGGGTGATGTTTTTGGGTTGTGATTCTTTCTGCGTTGTCGTTTCTCTTCAAGACTTGTTCGGCGTGAGTTCGCAAATAAGGCTGCAGCATTGTGGATAGTGCGTCTCCATGCCTCCCGATTGGAGGCCAGGGCGGACCACTGTTGGTGATCAATCTGGCCAAGCCTGAGATGTTGTTTCAGGGAGTCTTTGTATCGCTTTTTTGGAGCGCCCCTCTTACGCTGACCTGTGGCGAGTTCACCGTAGAGTAGTATTTTTGGGAGGCGATGGTCCTCCATCCTAGAAACAAAACATGTAATAATACACTTGAAGAAGTTGAAGGAAGTTCAAATTTTTCATCTATTTTATTGTCTATCTGCTTGATTGGAATATTTGTTGCTATTTGTTTGTTTGATAATGTGTTATGTGTTGTGTTGTGTTTTGTTGAGTGTTAATTATGTTTAATGAGAATGTAGGAGTTTATGTACGATTTTTTGCAATAAAAAAATAAAATTAAATTTTAAAAATATGTGAATGGGGAGGGGGCTTATTCTAAAGCCCTTTCCTTCACTTTCTGTTTGTTTCTGTTTGTGTGTATTTACTTATTTAATTTATATCCCATCTTCCTCCCAACATGGTACCTTTTGCATCTTCTGCTGCTTTTCTGTACCTTCCCCACCTTTTCATCTTCCTCATGCTGCAAAGTCTTCTTTAAATTTTAGCAGCTTTCCTCAATCTTTTCTCAGACATGTGATGCTTGTTCATATAATGCTAGCAATTTCCTTGTTTCATCTGCTGAGAGTAAATGGCCTATTATTTTTAGCCTTTTGCTCCCTTTGCTGCAGCTCTCTACTCTTAGGTTGTGTAGAGTAGTTGTCTAATGATCTATCCCCTCTTCAATTCCAACTAATGATGCTGAATATAAGGTAATTTCCAAAGCACCCATACTTCTTCCCTTTGTGAGGAAAAGAAGAGGGCAAAAAGAAAAAAAGGTCCCAAAGTGAAGCAACTGATTACTTGGAAACTCCTTCCACTTCGACTTCCACATCTGGGATTCAAGAAAGCACTCAAATAGACTCAGAACCTAGAAAATGCATTACAAATAATTTTGTGTCAGAACAAGATTATTATTAGTTTTTTTTAAAAAAAAATAAAAAATAAATAAAAGTACTATGTTTGAAATGTGCCTTTCGGAGTATCCTTTGTATTCTTTCTATGTGGTAGGTGCAGGAGATTAGTAGTAGAGTGTTTGTTTTTTACTTTACATGATTCATAAGGAAAATTCAAGGCGGACTCATATGTGCCTGTTGTGTTTAGTTGTATTTCTATCCAGACAGTTAACTCGCATCCAGCCACTGAGGAAATGAAAACTGAAACTAAATTAACAGTAACTACAAAAAGGAGATAAAGAATGGAAAGATGAGCAGCTCAATGAGATTTTAAAAAGATGGCTGTTAAGACAGCAGAAAGACCATTGAACTGAAGACAACAAGCTGGAGGGAGATAATCTGTGAGGCATAACCAATCAAATTCAGATACAAAGACTCAGGCCTGATCCATAGATAACAGATGCATATTGAACACACAAATAAAACACATTGAGTAACAGACCATAACAGAATTGCCCTGTTGCTGCAGAACAGTGCCTATGGTGCTGAATGTTTATCCTCTACCTCACAGGTATGTGTCGCTCTATTGCAATAAAATGTCTTTGGATACATCACTGGCACACATATGTGACATGTACTATTCAAAAAAGAGTGAATACATTACAGTGGCACTGTATTCTTTACATTTTGTACCTATTAACCTAATTATATTCAGGCAGTGGTCATTTTAATGACAGGTGGATACAAATGACAAGCAGGCATGTGTAGTGTTCTTAGATATGCTTGTTGTTATCCTTATTTCTGAAGTGGCAAGGGTAGGGCCTCTTTCTTTTTCTCACCAACTCCAAATAAAAAAAATAAATGGATGAAGAGAAGTTCAAACCAAGAGTGGGGGTGCTGTTTGATCAGCAGAGGAATATAATACATGACCAAACTGAACTAAAAAGACACTGAAAGCAATACACAGAAGAGCTTTACAAAAAAGATGAAAGGATGGAAGACAGTTGGGAAGAAGAACCATATGAAGAACCCCAAATTATGGCAAGTGAGGTGAAGACAGCACTCAAATAAATAGGAAATAATAAATTACCAGGAACAGATGGCATTCCAATAGAGATGCTACAATGCACAGGAGAGGAATTGACCGTAGTCCTAACAGCAATCTGTCAACATATATGGAAAACAAAACAGTGGCCCACTGATTAGAAACTATCAGTATACATCCCCATCCCCCAAAAAGCAGACACAAAAGACTGCAGCAACTACAGGACCATCACATTAATTTCCCATGCAAGCAAAATCATCCCCAAACTACTGCAGCAAAGACTCTTTACCATACATGGAGAGAGAAATTCCAGAGCAGGTTTCAGACAAGGTAGAGGCACTAGGGATCACATAGCAAACATAGAAGTACAGCAAACAAACATAGGAAATTTATTTATTTACAACTGAACAGCTTACACTTAAACAACTTGCTTTCTTATGCTTATGCTTGTATACATAAGAATATGCATAATTTTAACAATGTAATTTCCACCAAAGAAAAAATAAAGTAAAGGTTGTAACCCAAAGCTTGTCTGTGACTTCCTGTTTGTATTCTGACGAATATCAGACTAACGGCAAAGAATTACAAGCTTAAAATGACTTTGACAAATGCATGTTTGATCACTTTCATATCGGCTTTATCTCCCTGCTTTGCTGGCGATGCTTAACTTCCTATATCGTAGCTACCCTGTAGTTCACCCTTTTCTTTCCAATATTCAAAAATTGGTTCCCACTCTTTCTTCCATACACTCTCTTTCCTGTTACGCAGATTTTTTGTCAATATGTCTAATTCTAACATATCTATCAACCTGTTTTTCCATTCAGTTATGGTCAGGCGATCTGTAACTTTCCACTTTTTAGCAATAACCAGTCTGGCTGCAGTAATCATATAAAGAACTATTCCCCAGTAAATGTTTCTTTTCTCTTCCTCCAGCTCTTCTATTATGTTATTACTCTATTACAGCAGGGAATTTCAGAAGAAAATTGGCATAAGCTTTATAGACTACAGCAAAGCCTTTGACTGCATAGATCATGAGAAACTGTGGATCACTCTTAAAGAAATAAGTGTACCAACACACTTGATTGTTTTGATGTGGAACTTGTACTCAGGATAGGAGGCCACCATAAGAACAGAATCCTGAGAAACAGAATGGTTCCCAATAGGAATGGGAGTCAGACAATGCTGCATTCTATTATCCTACTTGGTCAGCTTGTACACAGAATATGTCATACATAGATTGATGGAATACATTTGAATCTGCTGAAGAAAAGGAGAGACAACGAAATCACTAGAAGTGGGAAGAGAAAGCCAAATTTAGTGAAGAAAATATTATTTTTTCGTTAATGGAAAGAGAGATGTTAAGATTGCAGTTCTGATTTAAAAATTGAGAAACTTCTCATACCCTGTTTGCCTATGCACAGTGTGTTAAAGTAGAATATATAAATTGGTGGGGAATTATTGAAACTGATTGCAATTGAAAATGATAATTCTGGAAATTGAAATTGATATATTACAGGAGATATATATATATATATATATATATATATAGTGTCAATAACATCAACAGTATATATTTATTGTATATATAATATTATATATCATAGACGAATATACATATTTGTGTCTATTATATAATATTGGTAAATATATTGAGAATATATATATTATTATACATTACATATTATCACTATAATTTATTATATGAAATATATAGAATGAATGTAAAAATATTGATAGTAATATCAATAATACATTTTTGATGTAGGCACTATCAGCAACATCAATAATATATATTCATTATATATACAACACCAAATAGTTTTAAAAAGTATATATATATATATATATATATCATAGACCACTATGTGTTTTAATATGAATGTATATTGTATATGATACAGTTTATATTCGCTTGGTATAGATACAAAGTAAAGCTGTGGATATAGGATTTGAATATTCTAGCGAGGTGGAAGTAATTGACAAAGTGAGAGAAAGTAAAATTATAGAGGTTTAAGGATAAAAAGGAAGATAAAGGAAGAAGGAAGAAGGAAATTTAGGGTAGTATTGTAATTTACCTGGTTGAAAAGTATAGATAAAAGGCAAAAAATAGAAGGAAATAATAAAAGGAAAATGCCTGTTAAAAAACATATGCAGACACAGATTCAAACTTTAATGACAAGACGCCATTCGGTGGAAATGCCAGAGATCCAGGAAACCATTATACAGGAGTTTAAGAAACTTAGAGAAGAAATGATCTCAGAGATGAGAGAGATGAGAAAAGATGTTAAAAAGGAATTAGATGAGTTTGGTAAGAAGCTGAATAAAATAATGACAGATGTAGAGAAATTAAATGAAAAAGTGGTGGAACTTCAAATAAAGACAAAAAAATTGGAGAAAACAACAGATAAAATAAAACTAGAACAGGTGCAAATTCAAAAGAAAAATCTAGAAATACAATTGAAGATAAGAGAGAACTGTCTAAAATTAAGAGGATTGGCAGAATTGGAAAATGAGGATTTATATGATAGGATTGTACCAAGATTAGCAGAATATATTAATATTCCTCAAGAAAGGATGGAATTTGAGGTGGATCGAATCTTCAGAATTAATTCTAAGATTGCTAGACAAAGAATGCTACCTTGAGATATTGTTATATATTTCACCAGAGGAAAGATTAGAGATCAAATACTGCAGGAAAACTTTGAAACGAAACTGGTAATTGAGGATTATTGGGGGGGAAAACTGTGATTAAAGGAATATATGCTCCATCTGACAATAAAGATGGGTTCTATAAAAATTTGATGAAAACAGTCCTCAACATAGATTATGACAGCCTAATATTCTTAGGGGACTGGAACGGGGTCCTGGACCCGACAAAAGATAGAACATTGAAAAGTTTGAAGAAAAAGGAGAAACAGGGGAAACTCCCAAAATCCTTTTGGAGATTTATGGAAAATTTATCACTCAGTGAAGTGGGGAGGCATTTATATGGAGAAAGGACAGAATACACTTATTTTTCAGATTATCATAAGTCCTCCTCCCAGATAGATATGTTTTTAGTCTCCAAAAATGTTATAACAAATTTGGAAAAGATGGAAACACTTCCAAAGGTACTATCAGACCACAATTTAATATCGTTAACAATCAAAGATTATAAGAGAGAATACAATTGGAGACTTAATGAAACACTATTACAAGATGAAAAAATACAACATAAAATAAAACAAGCATTAAAAAATTACTTTAAGAAAATAAAGAAGGAGAAACAGCGATTCAAAATGTATGGAACGCTAGGAAAGCAATATTAAGGGGGACACTTATGCAACTAAACTGGGAATGAAATAAAAGAAGAGAGAAATTGCAAAAGTTACAAGAGGCCCTACAAAGAAAAGAGAAAGAATATGAAAAGGTTCCAGCAAATGAGGTTGTGAAGAAGGAATTGAAGATAATACAAGATCAAATGAAGATGAATTATATGGAGGAAATAGAAAAAAAGATGAGGTTCGTGAAACAGAGATTGTATGAGGGTGGAAATAAAATAAGAAAATGGCTAGCCTATAAGCTGAGAAAAGAACAAGAGAAAAAACAGATTTTGAAGATAAGGGAAAATGGTAACACAATATCAAATTCAGATAAAATTAGAAATTATTTTCAGAGATATTATGCTAACCTGTTCAAGGAACGACAACTGAAGGAAGAAAGGGAAATTAAAATTAAAAAATATTTGGAATCACGAAACCTACAGAAAATAAGTTATTTGGACAGAGGAGAATTAGATAAATTAATAACAATTGGAGAAATCGAGCAGGCGGTGAGGAAATTAAAAAATGGGAAAACTCCCGGCCTGGAAGGATTTCCAGCAATATATTGCAAAATGTTTGAAGGGGAATTAAAGATACCATTATTAAAAGTATTCAATATAATATTAAATGAAGGAGAAATGCCAGCTTCATGGGGTAATGCAAACATTTCCCTAATACCAAAAGAAAACAAAAACCCAGAGGAATTAGGTAATTACAGACCTCTCTCTCTCTCTCTGGCTTTTCTTCTCAAACGAAGATTCAGGAAGGACTCATTCCGCGCTTTCTGCAAGCGCGCTGATGACTAAAAAGGCCAATCCGAGATAAACAAGTCCGGTTGCAAAAAGCACAGCAGAAGGTCTCCTTGGGTGATGTTTTTGGGTTGTGATTCTTTCTGCGTTGTCGTTTCTCTTCAAGACTTGTTTGGCATGAGTTCTCAAATAAGGCTGCAGCATTGTGGATAGTGCGTCTCCATGCCTCCTGATGTGAGGCCAGGGCAGACCACTGTTGGTGATCAATTTGGCCAAGCCTGTGATGTTGTTTCAGGGAGTCTTTGTATCGCTTTTTTGGAGCACCCCTCTTACGCTGACCCATGGCGAGTTCACCGTAGAGTAGTATTTTTGGGAGGCGATGGTCCTCCATCCTAGAAACGTGCCCTGCCCAGCACAGCTGTGTTCTCAATATCATGGCCTCGATGCTGGTGATCCCTGCTTGCTCAAGGACAGCAACATTCATCACATAGTCAGTCCAGTGTATATTTAGGATTGTGCGTAGACAGTGCTGATGAAAGTGCTTGAGGAGTTGTAGGTGGTGGCGATAGGTGACCCATGTTTCAGATCCATAAAGGAGGATAGACAGTACGATGGCTCTATACACACTGATTTTTGTGCTTTGCCTCAGGTGTTTATTGCTCCAGACTCTTTTGTGAAGTCTTCCAAATGCACTATATGCCTTTGCTAATCTCTGATCGATCTCTTTGTCAATCTTGGCATCTGAGGAGATGATGCTTCCCAGGTAGGTGAACTGCTGAACGGACTTGAGCACAGATTTGCCGACGGCAATGTGGGGATGGTGGTGTTTGTCCTGTGGTGCAGGCTGGTAAAGAACTTCTGTTTTCTTCAGGTTGACTACTAGCCCAAACAGCTCTGCAGCTGTTGCAAAGCAGGATGTTAGGCGCTGCAGAGCTGCTTCTGTGTGGGCAAGAAGGACAGCATCATCGGCGAAGAGCAGCTCACGGACTAGATAGTTTAGAGTCTTAGTGTGAGCCCTCAGACGGCTTAAGTTAAACAAGCTACCATCAGTACGGTAGCGTATATAGATGCCGTCGTCTTCTTCAAGCTCTGCCATAGCTCTTTGGAGCATCGTGCTAAAGAAGATTGTAAATAAAGTTGGTGCAAGAATACAACCTTGCTTCACTCCATTAGTTATTAGAAAGGGCTCTGAAAGAGCATCGCCATATCTGACTTGACCACGCTGTCCCTCGTGTAGCAAGATAATCATTTTAAGGAATTTGGGGGGACATCCTAGTCTTTCCAGGATCTGCCACAGACCTTTTCTACTTACAGTGTCAAAGGGTTTGGTGAGGTCGACAAATGTTACATAGAGACCCTTGTTCTGCTCCCTACATTTTTCTTGCAGTTGCCTAAGGATAAATTCCATGTCTGTAGTACTCCTATTGGCTCTGAAGTCACATTGGCTTTCAGGGAGAAGTTCTTCTGCAATAGCAGGAACTAATCTGTTCAGGAGTATCCTTGCAAGGATTTTTCCAGCAATAGAGAGCAGTGTTATGCCTCGATAGTTTGAGCAATCGGATTTTGCTCCTTTTTTCTTGTACAGGGTGATGATGACTGCATCTCGGAGGTCTGATGGCAGTTCCCCTTTTTCCCAGCAATTCACAAGGAATTCGTGGAATTTTTCGTGGAGTGCATGACCTCCGTGTTTCCAAACTTCAGGTGGGATTCCATCAATCCCAGCTGCCTTGCCGTTTTTCATTACAGACCTATTGCATTATTAAACAGACCTATTGCATTATTAAACACAGATTATAAAATCTTTATGATAATCATGGCAGAAAGATTGAAAAAAATCCTGAATGAATGGATTGGAAAAGATCAAACAGGTTTTTTTACCAAACAGACACCTGAGATATAACATAAGGACGATAGTTGGTTTAATGGAATACTTTGATAAACATCCTGGAAAAAAGTTTGCTTTGATATGCCTTGATGCAGAAAAGGCTTTTGATAGTGTAAATTGGGTCTGTATGATTGAAACTTTGAAAACCATGGGTATAGGACAAAGTTTTTGAATGGGATTAAATCAATATATAAAGAACAGACAGCTCAAATTATCGTTAACGGTCAACGAACAGAGAAAATAAAGATAGAGAAAGGGGTCCGTCAAGAATGCCCTCTCTCCCCCTTATTATTCATTACAGTTTTAGAAATTTTGTGTAAGGAAATAACACAAAATGAAGAATTACAAGGAGTTCAGATAAAGAAACAGACCTATAAAATATCTGCATTTGCAGACGATTTGGCGATAACACTAGAAGACCCAATGCAATCGATTCAAAAATTACAGAAAATATTAGAAAGATTTGGGGGATTTTGGGAATAAAGATCAACAGAGATAAAATGGTAATGTTGACAAAAAATATAGAGAAAAGAGAGGAAGAAAAGCTAAAAGAAATATCAGGTTTTCGAATAGAAAAAAAATAGATATTTGGGGATAATAATTACAAAAAATAATATGGATTTGGCAGAAAATAATTACAAAACAAAATGGAAGGAAATAAGAAAAGACCTAGAAAATTGGAAACAGCTAAATTTATCATTAGTGGGAAGGATAGCAGCGGTAAAAATGATGGTACTGCCAAAAATGTTGTATTTATTTAAAAACTTGCCAATACTAAATAGCAACAAATTATTTAAAGAATGGGATAAAGATCTTTCTAAATTCATATGGAATAATAAGAAACCGAGAATCAAATGGAAACTATTACAGGAAGAAAAGATTAAAGGGGGTTTAAATCTACCAAATTTGAAATTATACCATCAATCATGTGCAATAGTATGGTTAAAAGAATGGTTCTTATTAAGGGATGACATGATCTTAACCCTGGAGGGATTTGATTTAAGATTTGGTTTTCATGGCTACTTGTGGTACCAGAAGGAAGCAATAGATAGAAACTTCAACAACCATCTGGTCAGAAAATCTTTATTAAAAGCATGGAAAGAATTAAAAAGCAAGATGTATATAAAGATCCCTCTATGGGTTTCACCTCAGGAAGCCTTTAGGAGAACCGAGATGTTACATCTGGAAACATGGTGGACCTATGGAGACCTAATAAAGGTACAAAAAGAAAGCAGTAGATTAAAAACAAGAGAAGAATTAGAATTGGGACAGATAAATTGTAACTGGTTCCAATATAGGCAATTTAAGGAGAGATACATCATGGACAGAAAGCTCACAGGAATAGAAGAGTTAAAAACTGCATTAGACGAATTGATTATGGAAGAAAAAATCTTTAAAATATCAAAGGTATACAAGTTACTGTTAAACCTGGATTTAGAAGCAGAGACAGTGAAAGATTATATGATTAGATGGTCTCAAGACATGAGAAATAACATATTAATAGAAGATTGGGAGGTGCTGTGGAGGAAAAACATGAAATTCACATCTCATAGCGGATTAGTGGAGAATTGTTACAAAATGCAACATCGATGGTACATGACTCCTTCAAAGCTAGCTAAAATGTATAAAGCAAGAATCAACAATTGTTGGAAATGTGAGGCTACAGAAGGTACTTTTATTCATATGTGGTGGTCCTGCAAAGCTGCAAGAAAATTTTGGAAAAATATACATAATCTAATAAGAAGGATAATTAGAATAGATTTCAGATTTAAACCAGAATTATATTTATTAAACATGTTTGATAGAGATTTTCCAAAAGAATTTAAGACTATGATGCTTTGCATGACCACCATAGCACGGATCGTTTATGCAAGACATTGGAAACTAAAATCAATTCCAGAAAATGATGAATGGATGAGGAAATTATTGGAAGTTGCTCAAATGGAACAACTCACTTGTTGGATAAAACACGAGTCTATAAATGAATTCAGGAAAGAATGGAGTAGTTTGATTGAATATTGGAAGGCTGAAGGAAATAGTACAAAAGCAATCTGGTTTACGGATTAATGAAACTTAATGGAATTTGTAATAATCAATGCAATTAGGTATATGATCTTCTTTGTCGGGGGAATACAGGTGAAAATATGTATATAGTAATGTATGTAAAAGAAAAAAGGAATCCTGTTTCTAGGAACTAAAGGTATAATACAAATTAACAGAAAATGGATAGAAAGCCAATGTTAGAAATATAATCAAATTCAGACAACAGTGTAAAGGAAGTAAATGAAAGTTTATTATTTGAAACTTTCTTTAAAAATAATAATAATAAAAAAGAATATATCATACATAGAGTAGGCTTAGATTCGGAGGAAGGAGAAGTGCAGATTGGAGGAAAGAGCATAAACCATTTAAGATACATAGACAACACTACACTATTAGCAGAAAACAACAAAGACTTAGAGCAACTACTAAGTAAAGTCAAAGAAGAAAGTACAAAAGCAAGCTTAATGCTGAACATTAAGAAAACAAAAATAATGATCACAGAGGATCGACACAAATTCAAAATAGACAATGAAGAAGTTGAAATAGTGAAAGAATTCTCATTCCTTGGGTCAATCATATCTCAGAACGGAGACTGCAGCCAGGAAATCAGAAGTCGACTTGGGAGATTATCAGACGATCCCCTTTTAAACATTCTTTTGCTGGCATTAAAAACATCATTCTCATGCTGGCAAAAGAACACTCCCAGTGCACTTACCTTCCTTTCCCAGCAAAGGAAGCCCCGGCAATAAAGAGGAAGTAAACAGAGCCCTGTTCAATTTCTTGTTTGAAATCCTGTGAGACTTCATCGTATGGGAAATTTAAAAATAAAAACAAAAATAAAGCCTAAAAAGTTACACCAAGCACCTAGACACACTTTAAAAGTCCCAAGTAACCTGGGGAGGGTCATAAATAGAGCGAAACTTACCTGGATGTCCCAATCTCACCTGGAATTATTCACAACAGACTGGCCTTTGATGCTACATTCCCAAGAGTTAAATGGCCCAAGGTTTCACATGCTGGCAATGCCAGCACCAAAACAGCAGGGGGGAATCTATTGACAGCTTCAGCCATCAATAAAAAGAAATGCCAGAATAACATCAGTGGAACGCAAAAGGACAGCGTCATTTAATATAGGCATCCTTTTGTGTTCTGCTGGTGTTGTTATCGTGCCACATTTGCTGTGTCTGATAATCTGCTTGGACTGGGAAGGGCAGCCATGAAAGAACTGGACAAGATCATAAAATGCAAAGGTATAAAAGTGAGCACTAAAGTCAGGATCATTCAAACAATTGTATTTCCATCACCATGTATGGATGTGAGAGCCAGACAGTGAAGAAAGCTGATAGGAAAGAAGATCAACTTGTATGAAATGTGGTGTTAGAGAAGAGTGCTGAGGATCCTGTGGACACCCAAAAAGACAAACAGATTAGAACAAACCAAGCCAGAACTCTCATTAGAAGCCAAGATGATCAAATTGAAGCTGTTGTACTTCGAACATATCACCAGAAGGGACAGCTTACTAGAAGAGTCAATAATGTCAGGAAAGGTGGATGGAAAAACAAAGGGAGGAAGACCACACACTAGGCAGATAAACTCAATCAAGGAAGACACAGGCTTGAACCCGTAGGGCCTAAGTAGGGTGGTTGAGGACGGGGGGGGGGTGGTTTGGAGATTTCTCATCCATGGGGTCACCATGAGTCAAAGCCAACTCAAAGGCAGCTGACAGCAACAGCAGCAACAACAACATGGTTCTTTACATGCTGGGAATGGCTATACCTATTTTATTTCATCTCATTGTTTAAGAATTTACTAAAATTTGCAGATTTATTAATCAAGATGGAAACAAATTTATGTTTAAAAAGTTGAATGTTGATGAAAACAGCCAATGAATTATCTATCCTCATTCTGGAGTTACTCTACAGGGAGATGAGGGCTGTGACAGCCCCATTGTAAATCATCCCAAGCTTCATTATGGTTCATAGTACTGAGAAAGATGAATGGAAGCTTGTAGAAGCCAACAGGAATACTGCAGATTTCCTGGCAAGCTGGGCAGAGCAGCTGCCATAATAGGATTTCACTCTATGAATGCAAGTCATCACATGGTCTCCTTCAGCTAAAGCCAATTCATACAATTCATTATTCAATTACTCTGCAGTGTTTCCCAGATGACTATAGAGAGGAGCATTCTTCAATTTTTTCCTTTAAAAATACCCTGCCTTTTTATCAGATGACATTCAACTAACAGTCAGGTATTTGAATGATGCAAAAATATAGAACAAAATTAGAAATACGGGCATTAACAAAATTGAAAAGAACACTGTAAATAGTAAAGAAAATCATAAATGAAAACATATCTGTTTTATATATATATATATATATATATATATATCCATCCCACCAAATGCATAGCTACTGAGCATGTGATGTTCAATTGCCCATACAGAGTTTATTATTTTACATTTATTTTATTTTATTTATATCCCTCCTTTCTCCCAACATAGGACTAAAACAAGATAAAAGCTAAAAACCTAATGATAAATGAGTTAAAACACAATTGAAAAGTTATCTTAAAATGCCATTAATTTTAACAAGTGTAAAATCATTTAAAAACATAATAAAGGTTTTTAAAAATACAGTGTACATAACCCATAAAAGCTGTAAGGATTCCCACAGCCAATTAATCATCAAATGCCTTTTTAAATAAAAATGTCTTTGTCTGCTGGTGAAAGGAGAGCAGCAAGAGGGCCAGCCTAGCCTCTCGTGGAAGGGAATTCCACGACCTAGAAACAGACCCAAAGGCCTCATCTACATGAGTAGATGTATACTGGCATGAAACAAGATAGAGTCCTCATATGCACTGGTCCATCTCTGCAGTGCCATTGCTACTGTCATCTGCATCACTCCTTCTGAAGTTGGTATGGGGGCCCTCAGCATGTGATCAAGCCCCCCTGCATGTGACCAGCCTTGGCCACATGCTGCAGGCCTGCTTCCTGGCTGCAGAGAGTGTGACACAGACAAAAACAAGCCAGCATGGTGATATGGTCGCCTGAGGTCCCATGGGTTCCAATACATTTCTTCCTCAGTGAAGTGGGGTTTTTTGTGGCTATTTTGCTGTAATGGTTTAACGGGCTTTACCTTGTCTTAGCCCCATCTTTGCCCATGGGGTCGTGATGACTGCCCTTGGGCAAAACAGGGCAAAAGCCCGGAATCATTTGAAGTGCAGGGCTCTAAGACGGGGGGTTAAATTGCCTGTCTAGACAAACCCTAAGAAGCTTCCCAGATTCTCATTGGACAGACCTATTATGGTGGCGAAACTGAGAGAAAACCCACCCCCAATGATCTTAAGACAGAGGTAGGTTCATATAGGGAGTTATAGTCTTTCAGATGGTCTGTACCTAAGGTGAATGGGTTGTAATTAAGACATGTGTCACCATAACACCTAGCCGGAGAAGACTCTAGAGGACTGCAAGGAAGCCTTCCTTCCCCTTTACACTGGGGTAAGGGCAGCTGAGCAGGGAGTTGGGGTGTGGCCAGGAGTGGCTGGCCTTAAAAGTCACTCCACCACCCCCACCCCAGGAACACCTACCAGGGGCCGGGAACGATCTGGGAGCGGGAATTGAGGTTGTGTGGGGGAAGGGAAGGTATGGCGGCAACAGAGTGAAAAATTGTTACAAAAGAAGGCGGGATCGATGTTTAATACCTATCCTGCCTTCAGTTCACTCTGTTTCCCAGAATAAATTGGAGAGTGCACCAACCATTCCACAGACCCTTACTCTGCTCCTTTGCAATGCCAGGTCGTTAAAAACAAGAAGCATATTATCCATGACCTTTTATTGGATGAGGCTGCCGACCTGGCATGCTTTACAGAGACCTGGCTGGGAGAGGCCAGTGCTGCGACTTGGGCGCAGGCACTCCCGGCCGGGTACTCAGTTAGTGAGCAGGTAAGGAAAAGTGGGCAGGGGGGTGGAATGGCTCTGGTTCATAAAAACAATCTACCCTTGACCAGGAAGCCTATCCGGAACACAGTCCACATCGAGTGTATGTACCTAAGCCTGAGGTCCAAGGATAGCTTAGGGATTCTGTTAGTATACCGGCCACCCCGTTGTCTAACAGACTCCCTAACCGAGCTAACACAGCTGGTCTCAGAGTTGCTGCTAGAGTCGCCCAGACTTTTACTTCTTGGCGACTTCAACATCCCACTCGAGACCAGCTTGCTAAATCTAACTGGCGCAGCTCGGGAGTTCATGGAATCCATGACAAACATGGGCCTATCCCAATTGGTTGTCAGGCCTACTCACTGTGCAGGTCATACCCTCGATGCAGCCTTTAGTACGGAACAGGAATATCTGTGGGCGGAGGTTGTTAAAACCTCTGCATTGTCATTGATGGATAATTTCCTGGTCAAGGTGGAGCTACAAGCCACTGTCTGCCCCACTGGGGGTGGTGGACCTATTAGAATGGTCCGCCCTCGAAGGCTAATGGAACCAATTGGATTCCAGAAAGCCTTGGAGGGTTTAATGGTTGGTAACACCGGTGATTCTGTTGAAGCTTTGGTTAATATTTGGAACACCGACCTCACCAAGGCTATCGACACAATCGCTCCCAAACGTCCTTTCCAGCCTGCTCCTAACCGTAAGCCCTGGTATTCAGAGGAGCTTAGGAAGATGAAGCGGGCTGGACAACGACTAGAGTGCACCTGGTGGAAGACTCGACTCTTATCCGACAAGACTCGTCGTAGGAATTTCCTTGATTCTTATTGAGAGGCGATACTTGCAGCGCAGAAGTCTTTCTCCTCTGCACATATTGCGTCAGCAGAGTCCCGTCCAGCAGAACTGTTTAGGGTGGTGGGGGAGCTGACGCAGATTCCACCTGCACAGAACCCCTTAATCAACCTGACAATGGCCTGCTGTGATGCGTTTCACATCCACTTTGCAGATAAAATCTCTCGGATAAGAGCCGACTTAGATGCCAGTGTTATGACAGAATCTATAGACGAGGTGTCCAGCAACTCCGTTGATGAGATTTTATTGCATCAGCTTTAATCTGTGAGTACAGATGACGTGGACAAGCTCCTTGGTAGAGTGAGGAAAATGATCTGTCCCCTAGATCCCTGTCCATCTTGGCTGGCCACCCAAGGGGTTGTTGCATCGAGAGTACTCCTTAGGGGTATTATCAATGCGTCCTTCAGGGAGGGGTCCATTCCACCTTGTCTGAAGGAAGCAGTGGTTAAGCTGCTCCTGAAAAAGCCTTCCCTGGCCCCTTGGACAGGAACAACTATAGGCCAGTCTCCTTGCTGCCTTTTCTAAGCAAAGTGATTGAGAGGGCAGTCGCTTCCCAACTCCAAGCTGTCTTGGATGAAACCGATTATCTAGATCCATTTCAAACTGGCTTTAGGGTGGGATATGGAGTGGAGACTGCCATGGTTGCTCTGGCTGATGACCTCCGCTAGGGGTAATGTGACCCTGTTAGTGCTCTTGGACCTCTCAGCGGCCTTTAATACAATAGAGCATTCCATCCTCTTACAGTGGTTCCGTTCCTTCCTCTTGGGCAGATCCCAGAGGGTGAGGCTCGGGGACAGTTGCTCTATAGAGCTTAACTGTAGCATTCCTCAGGGTGCCATTCTGTCCCCGATGCTATTTAACATCTATATGAAGCCGCTGGGAGAGATCATTCAGAGGCATGGAGTGCGGTGTCATCAGTATGCTGATGACACCCAGATATACTTCATGTCTTGGTCATCAGCTTCAACTTCAGATGGCGTCTCTCCTCTCAATGATTGTCTTAAAGCAGTAATGGACTGGACGAGGAAAAACAAATTGAGACTGAATCCAGACAAAATGGAGGTAATAACAGTTACAGGCCCGAAACCAGGTCTGGGAATACAACTTCCAATCCTGGATGGAACTACACTCTCCTCCAATGATTGTGTTCGCAGTCTGGGGGTGCTCCTGGACCCGTCGCTCCAGATGACTAATCAGGTTAATGCGACGGTCAGGAGTGCCTGTTATCAACTTAGGCTGATACGCCAGCTGCGCCCTTTCCTGGAAAGTAGGGAAATCGAAACTGTGGTACATGCACTGGTAACCTCCCGTCTGGATTTTTGTAATGCGCTCTACATGGGGCTACCCTTGTGCTTGACTCGGAAACTTCAACTAGTCCAGAACATGGCAGCCAGGTTGATTTCTGGCGTTTCCAGAAGACAGCATATAACACCTGTGCTAAAAGCTCTCCACTGGCTGCCTATTAGTTTCCGGTCACAGTACAAGGTGTTGGTTATGACCTTTAAAGCCCTACATGGCTTGGGTCCAACTTACCTCCGGGACTGCCTCCTTCTATACGACCCTCCCCACGCACTTCGGTCCTCTGGGAGGAATCTGTTACAACCTATGAAAACAAGGCTGTCGGTGATCTCCCAGAGGGCCTTCTCTGCTGCTGCTCCCAGATTATGGAATAGCCTGCTGGACGAGATCCGTCTTATTACCACCTTAGACAGCTTTAAAAAAGCTGTCAAGACGGATCTTTTCCGCCAGGCCTTTCCTGAATAATTATCCTGGCCCAAGACTCGGCTGTCCTTTCTGGGCTGTGATTGTATGTTTTAATTTTTTCTTCTAACTTATATATTTTTAATTATTGTATGTTTTTAATCCTTCATAATTTAATATTATTTTAAGGGGTGGGTGGGCTAGGGTATTGTGATTATGGAGTTTTTATATTGTAAGCCACCCCGATTGCGTTGCAGAGGGGCGGGATAGAAATAAATAATAATAATTATTATTATTATTACTACTACTAGATGACTTCTCCAGTGATGGGCACAACTGGTATACTAGTCTTAACTGTGCAAATGCACTCCTGACCACCAGCCTCATATACTGCACAACAGAGAACTCAGGTGGACATTGCACTAAGAGATTAACCAGCCAGTTTCATACAACCAGGTCTCTGTTGGGTTGGCATGCTTATCCAGGATCAGGTGTTGGACCATGGCAGTTTTCCCATTTAATGAACTGGAATTAAGCAGCAGCATTTTCAGGTCTTGGTATCAACAATAGCATAGAATACCAAAATCAGGATTGTCCATGCCATCATATTTCTGATGTTTATGTATGGTTCTGAAAGCTGAACAGTGAAGAAAGCTGATAGGAAGAGAATAAAATCATTTGAAATGTGGTGCTGGAGGCAAGTTTTACAGATACCATGCACTGCCAAAAAGACCAATAAATGGGTTCAAGAGCAAATCAAGCCTGAACTTTCCCTAGAAGCCAAGATTACTAAGGACTTTATCTGACACAGGGAAACACTGCATAAAACCATGTCCCAAATCATGTCATAAGGATGGGGTGTGAACACAAAGGGCAAGATTATCAGATCTCATGCCTTCACCCAGTCCTGCTGCATGGTGCAGGCATGAATTAGGCATTCCTTTTTTATTGACAGGCTAAGGTGTCAATAAAAGGACCCATGCTATGCCCCTGGAACGGCTGAACAACTACATGATAATTCTGTCCATTTGTTCTTGTCATGTCCTTATGATGTATTTTTTCATGCATCTGATAAAGTCCTAAACTTTGGTCCTTGGACAAGGAAACTGCAAAGGAAGAATAGAAAGAGAAACTGCTGAACTGAATTATATTATACTAGTTGGACCTGGTGTACCATATGCCATTTAAACACTCAAAAAAAAAAAAAACACCTCCTGGTAGACCTCACAACAACCGTGTAAAGTAGGCTGGGGATTTACATTCCTCCCCCTCCCCTTCTCAGTGTTCCACACTTTTCCTGGAATTGCTGAGGGTGACTCACTCTGTTATCGTGCCACAACTGCCACCAGTTGACTGCCTGGCTCTGGCCCAGTGGCAGCAGTAGCATCCTGCCATCACCATCAGTTGACTGCTTGGACCCCATCGCAGACCATGACTGATGAGTAGCTGAGGGATAATGCTTGGTAAGGTTGAAAGCAGCAGGGAAAGATGAAGACTTTGTTACAGGTGGATAGACTCAAATCAAGGAAGCTATAGCCCTGAGTTTCCAAGGCCTGAGCAGGAGTCTAACTTGACAGTAATTAACAAAACCACCAACAAAATTGATTTGACAGCAATTGGCAACAACAGCAACAATTTTCAGACCCATGAGCTTGTTGCCAATGCTATCCATACTATTTGAAATGGGGAACAGCTTGGGGACAAATATTACCCAGTGGTTCTTCCCTGTCCCATAGTAATAGCATTCTGTGCTCATAGAAGCAAAAAGTCCAGTAGATCAAACAGAGGTTAGAGGAAATAGGAAGATATTTATACTAACTACCTCTTGCTGCTTCTTTGGGTAGTGACTGCTTAAAGCTTGTAAGAGGGGGGAAATTTCAGTAGTGTTTATTGGTAGGGGGATATGGGTTGTTGAACAGAAACCCTTGAAACATATTTCCTGGATAGATCAGATAATTTTTACTTTACTTACTTCTTTATGGCTCCATCAATTATATTATACACTGGACTGACTATGTGATGAATGTGGCTATCCTTGAGCAAGCAGGGATCACCAGCATTGAGGCCATGATATTGAGAACATAGCTGCACTGGGCAGGGCACGTTTC
Organism: Gambelia wislizenii; assembly: GCA_030847615.1. Taxonomy (NCBI): domain Eukaryota; kingdom Metazoa; phylum Chordata; class Lepidosauria; order Squamata; family Crotaphytidae; genus Gambelia; species Gambelia wislizenii. The sequence goes on from JAUMIR010000001.1 coordinate 373,494,927, forward strand.
TAGGATGGAGAACCATTGCCTCCCCAAAATAGTACTCTATGGTGAACTCGCCACGGGTCAGCATAAGAGGGGCGCTCCAAAAAAGCTATACAAGGACTCCCTGAAACAACATCACAGGCTTGGCCAAATTAATCACCAACAGTGGTCCGCCCTGGCCTCACATTGGGAGGCATAGAGACGCACTATCCACAATGCTGCAGCCTTATTTGAGAACTCACGCCAAACAAGTCTTGAAGAGAAATGACAACGCAGAAAGAATCACAACCTGGAAACATCACCCGAGGAGAACGTCTGCTGTGCTTTCTGCAACCGGACTTGTTTATCTCAGATTGGCCTTTTTAGTCATCAGCGTGCTTGCAGAAAGTGCAGGATGAGTCCTTCCTGAATCTTCGTTTGTGAAGAAAAGCCAGAGAATTATATTATTTTTAAGGTAGCTAAACTGTATTTTTAAGGTAGCTAAACTCTACAAAGCCAGCATGATGTACTGGTTTGAGCATTGGACTATGGACTTTATCAGACAACCACCTCTTTATGCTCTTTTGCCAGCATAAATTGTGTCATTTTTATGCCGGCAAAAGAACCCACCTACCAGACCTACCTTTTCAGTATCAATGAGGCCTCCCAGGCAGTAACGGAGCACAAACTGAGCTCTGTTTACTTCCAGGGTTGAAATCTCACTGATTCTTGTGAGAAGATGCTAGCATGAGAAATTCAAAAATAAAAACAAAATAAAGATGCAAAACGTACAGCAAAGCAGTAAAACACACTTTTAAAGTCCCAAGTCCTCGGCAGGCAGGGGGATCATAAGAAGAGCGTCCCTACCTGGGTGTCACAATCTCACCTGGAAGTGGTTGCCCATTGATGTTGTATTCCGGTGAGTACAAAGGTGCAAAGATTCAAATGCTAGCAATGCTGGCAAAAAGGCAAAACAGGAGATCTGTTGATGGCTTGGGCCCATCAATAAAAAAGTACACCTCATTTACAGTACATGATAGTGAAAGGATAACGTCTGGTATGCGTGCCCTTTCGTGATCATTAGGCGTCCTTATGATGTCATATTTGCCTGGTCTGATAAAGTCTTATGACTCTGGAAAGCTGGGTCCAAATCCCCACTCAGCCATGAACACCCACTGGTTGACCTTGGGCAAGTCACACTTTCTCAGCCTCAGAGGAAAACAAAGGCAAACACCCTCTGAACAAATCTTCTCAAGAAAACCCCATGATAGGTTCACCTTAAGGTTGTCATAAATCAGAAATAACTTGAAGGCATACAACGCCAGCAAGGAATCATCTGGTTAAACTTTCTTAGTACTCATGTTAATAATAGTGCTCTAAAAGGTAGGTCGGTGTTATGTTCCTGTTGCTATGTGCCTATACCTTGGAATACTATTTTACCTGTGACTTGGACTTGCTTATTTTGTAATTGCCTATTCTGTAACTGTGGCAGCAGGTCTATAGCCATAATGATGTGTGTGTGTTTATAAGATGGAGGAAGAAGTAAAGACCTCATTCCTTAATGGTGCAGCACCTTTTCTTCACAAGTGCTGAGGAGGGCCAGTCTTTTGTTGTGCTTCTAGATCAGGAGGTGGAACAGAAGGAGCTTTAAGATCTTGGTGGCATAGCAGCTTCTCTCTCTGTAGCAACCTCTCCCTCTAACCAGAACCTGTAAAGTGATGTGTTATTTTAATAGCAGCTTATAGAATTCCCAACCCAGCATTTAATCCCCAAAATGTAGTTTTTCCAAGCTCTGCCTCCAGCTTGTTGGTCTATTTGCACTTAAGGATCATTGCCTTGAGCAGAACTCCCCCAAACACATGCATTCCTCCCATACACTGCTAAAGTCTAATTTTTGCTGCACATTAATGTACAGTGTGGCACTCCATTACACTGCTTTCTCAAGCAGGCTACATATATTAGTGAGTGACCATAGTATTTGGAGAGTTTTTGGGGGGAGGCAGGGGGGAATCACAGTGCATCTCGTGATAGCTGAGCAGCTGCACCTCAACATTTCCCACCATGTTCATGAGCTGGATAGGAGATTAATGGGGTGATGTAAAGTATAAGATACCAATCTTTGTTTTTAGGTAACCAAAAATGAATCAGCATTGCCACAGTGTGGCTTTGTTTATACTGTGTAAAAACAGTTGTTGTTGTTGTTACCATCTCTATTAGTTTTCATAAATGGAAGGTGAGGGGCTTGGAGACACCCCACCTTCATTGCTATTATGGAGCTTTCCAGCTTAAACAATTAGTCGGGTTTATATGGTGTTCTCAAGAATGTGTCTGGATGCCCTTGAAAGCTGAAAACAGTAAATTGAATTAAATTGTGTGTTTTTTTTTCCTTTTTGCCATCCAGGAAATAAAAAACTTAAAAACGATATCAAATCCAGTTCTTCACAATAAATTTTAGATCTAAAATACGTGGTCAAAGATCTTATGCCTAACTCTTCACCCCCACCCCCAGTTTTAAGCATCGTTTTTGTGACAGAGATAAGTGGTTACAATCCAGCTTTGGAAACAGCAAGGCCTATGTTGATTTCAGGACCTGTTGCATGTTGGCTTTCAGCCAGATATGGATGAAAAACTCAGATGCAGTTTGATGATATTCTAACACCTACACAATTAGGGACCCAGCCTGTGTTGAACAGGATTAATAATAATAATAATAAATAATAAAAAAATATTTATATCCCACCCCTCCACAAATGGAATCGGAGCAGCTTACAACAATTAAAATATACCTCCTGGACCCTCAATCCCACCCCACCTTAAAATACAATTAAATAGTAAAGGAATTAAAACATACTTTAAAAATACAAAAAATAAAAATAAAAATGAACAGTGGATGTGGTGAGATTGGGACAAGCTAGATTTCCTTTTTTGATGGTTGGGTATCTATTCAGGAAGGGCCTGCTGGAAGAGATCTATCTTAAGAGATTTTTAAAAGCTATTTAGGGTGGTAATACGATGGATCTCATCCCGCAGGCTGTTCCATAATCTGGGAGCGATAGCCGAAAAGGCCCTCTGGGAGGTCAAAGAAAGCCTATTTTTTAAAGGTTGTCACAAATTCCTCCCAGAGGACTTGAGTGCACAAGGGAGGACTATATGGAAAGAGGCGTTGGACCCGAAGATAGGTTGGACCCAAGCCATTTAGGGCTTTAAAGGTGATAACCAACTGGGCCCGGAAACTAATGGGCAGCCAATGGAGTGATCTTAAGATCGGTGTTATATGGTCTCTTCTGGATGTACCCAAGACCAGTCTGGCTGTGATATTCTGTACTAGTTGAAGTTTCCAGACCAAGTACGAGGGTAGCCCCATGTAGAGTGCATTAAAGAAATCAAGACGGGGGGTTACCAGAGCATGTACCATGGCCTCAAGATCCCTGACTTCCAGGAAAGGGTGCAGCTGGTGTATCAGCCAAAGCTGATAACAGGCACTCCTAACCATTGCATTTACCTGATTTGTCATCTGGAGTGATGGGTCCAGGAGCACTCCCAAACTATGAACATAGTCCTTGGAGGAGAGTGTGACCCCATCCAGGATTGGAGATTGTATCCCAATGCCTGAGTTTGGGGCCATTACCGTGAGTACTTCAATTTTATCTGGATTCAGCTTCAATTTGTTTTCCCTCATCCAGTCCATTACTGCCCTAAGACAATCATTAAGAGAAGAGATACCATCTAAAGTCAAAGCTGAAGACCAAGGCATGGAGAAATATATCTGGGTGTCATCAGCATACTAACAACACCCCACCCCATGCCTCCGGATGATCTCTCCCAGTGGCTTCATGTATATATTGAATAGCATCGGGGACAGAATGGCACCTTGTGGGATGCCACAGTTAAGCTCTTTCCTTGCAGAGCAACTGTCCCCAAGCATCAGCCTCTGGAATCTGCCCAAGAGGAAGGAACGGAACCACTGCAGCACAGTGCCTCCAATTCCTAACCTTCTCAGGCGATCCAAGAGGATGTCATGATCTATTGTAACAAAAGCCGCTGAGAGATCCAGTAGCACCACCCCTGGGGTCACGCTACCCCTGTCGATGCTCAGGCAAAGGTCATCAGCCAACGCAACCATGGCAGTCTCAACTCTGAATCCCACCCTAAAGCCAGTTTGAAATGGATCTAGATAATCAGTTTCTTCCAAGACAGCTTGGAGTTGGAAAGCAACCACCCTCTCGATCACCTTGCTCAAAAAAGGTAGTAAGGATAGTGGCCTATAGTTCTTCATATCCAGAGGGTCAAGGGAATGTCTTTTTAGGAAGGGTCTTACCATCGCTTCCTTCAAGCAAGATGGAACATGACCTTCCTAAGGGATGCATTGATGATGTCCCTAAAGAACATCCTCAAGGCATCACCTCCCTGGACGGCCAGCCATGAAGGGCAAGGGTGAAGAGGGCAGGTAGTCTTCCTCACTCTGCCAAGAAGCAAGCCAGGTCAGCATCTTCTTCCAAGAGAAGATCATAGATAATATGGGTCTTGTTTTGTACCGACCTGGCATTACAGAGGAGCAAGGTAAGGTTCTGTGGTATGGTTGGTATGCTCTCCAATCCATTTTGGGGAATGGGGTAAATTGAAGGTGGTATAGCTTTTAAACATCTATCCTGCCTTCCTTTGTTACAAACGTTCACTCCGTTCCCGCCATACCTTCCGTTCCCCTGCACCACCTTAATTCTCACTCCCAGCTCATACCCAGCCACATACACTTGTCCCTTAGACCAAAGCACTTCCAGTTCTTAAGGCTTCTGGAGGGAGGGAGGGTGTGGAGCCCAGTTAAAACTCACTCCTTCCCTGCTGGAGGTCCCAACACAACCAAGCAGCATTGTTAAACTTTCTGGGTAAGGGAGAGGGCGTGGATCCCAGTTAAAACTCACTCATTCCCTGCTTCCCTTCCACACTCCCCCTGAAATCTCAGGCTCACCACTTGGGTGTTCTCCTGGACTCAACTATAAGCCTAGATGCCTAGGTTTCACCAGTGCCAGATCTGGCCATGGTGACACATGTCTTGATTACATCCCATTTGGAATACTGTAATGCACTCTACATGTGGCTGCCTTTGGAAACTGTTCAGAATGCTTGGCCAGAATGCTGACTGGGGCCAGTTATTGGGAACATATAACTCCCTTTTTAAAACAGCTTCATTGGCTACTGGTTCGTTTCCAGGCATAATTCAGAGTGCTGGTCATGATCTATAAAGCCCTATACAGCTTGGGTCCAAACTATTTGAAAGACTGTATCTCCCCATACAAACCTGCCAGAATTTTAAGATCATCAGGGGAAAGCTTTCTCTCAATCCTGCCACCATCACAGGCTCGTCTGGTGAGGACGCGAAAGAGAGCCTTCTTGGTGGCTGCTCCCACCCTCTGGAACTCCCTTCCTCAGGAGTCTGGATCCTCCCCTTTCACTAGCAGGCAAAGATGTTTTTATTCCAGCAGGCATTTAATTTGTAGCTGCGGGCACAGAGGCTCTTCTGGGGGGGGGTGTTTTTATTATTTTTATTCTTTTAACTATTATAGCTTTTATATAATTTTAAATTGTAATGATTTTAATTGTTTTTAACTTTTAACTGTTGTGTGTGTGTTTTTTAAAATGTATTTCTGTGTTGTGAGCCACCTTGGGTCCCATTCTGGGAGAAAGGCAGCATAGAAATCAAATAAACAAACAAACAAATAAAATTATACTACTGGGATTCCACTTATCACTGCATCCTATGGGATCCTGTGCTTTATAGTCTGGTGAGGCACCAGAGCTCTCTCACTGAGAAATCTAAATGCCCCTCACTAAACTGCAGATCCTAGGGTTCCATCAGACAGAACCATGACAGTTAAAGTGAAATCATAGTGCTATAATTGCACAATGTTCAATATTTTCATTGAACATTGGTTCAAATATTTTCAGCACAAACACAGGTATTGGACATGGGGACCACGTCCTGTTTAAGAGTGGAAAGTGTCCAGGAGAGTACACTCATAGTTTGGCAGCACATACACAGATGAGCTGAAAGAGCAGATGAGTGGTTGAAACAGTCTGAGATCTAAGCACTAACAGCAGTCCAAGTGGGGTCAAAAGCCTCATTATCCCAGCATTTTCCTATTAAGGCAGACCATCCTTTTTCCTGTGCTTTTGTTGCTGTTAGGAGATTTTCACACGGGGCCAAAATGCCCCGTTACTGCCCCGCTACCTCCTCTCCCGTTCCTGCCACGGAATAACATAAATCTTTCATACACTCACCTTAATTCCGCAGCAGGAATGGGCTCCCCCTCCCCTTGCTGGCCGGCCGTAAATGCAGCTGTCGTAAGGCTGCTTTTATGACCGGCCGCCTGAAACGTTATCACGTTATCACGTGATAACGCCGGACAGTAAATTTAAAAAATAAAACTCCCCCAAACATAAAATCAGTTCATCAAGCACAAAAACACTCTTTAAATCACATAATCAAAACAGGGAGGGTAAAATAAAGGGTGTCACTTACCTGGATGTCCAGATCGTACCAGGAAGTGCTCGGAATGGACCTCCCCTCCGTGGCTGTCATTTCGGAACAGGAACGGGGCTCCTGTTCGCACACCTGTGATTGCGTTATAGCGACGGAACGGGAGGTCTATTCACGATGAAAAATCGTGATTACATTGTTCTGGAACAGTCACGGGAGTAGGATGGATGCAGGACAGAACGGGGTCAACGTCGTCCAAAAGGGAAAACCTTTCCCGACCCTGTTCTGTTCCTGCCACGGGATATATAGCCCGTGTGAAAATCTCCTTAGTTTAGCCTGCTATGCTCAAAAGGATGAGGTAGCTTAGCCTCCAACTAGTTCATTGGAAGGTCAATATGTGTTTTTCCAGTCTCTACTTCCAGTCTCCTCTGGCTTTGACTGGAACTTGTTATCTGGGCTCATGTCTTCGCCGTCATCATCTGAGGAAGTCTCCTTCAGGTATGATTTGGGAGACTGAGAGTTTCTTCCTTTTAAGAAACGGATACATAAAACACATGTCAGTTTAAAAGGATTAGTTGTGAATATTTATAATACCTTGATTTCAAGAATGTTCCCAATTTCTCTTAGTATGAAGGAGTTTTGGGGAAAATACTTGGGTGCTACTTGAGATGCTGATATTCTCAAAAGAATGTAAAGAAGACCTCTGATGTCCTTTTTGTCTGCTAAACAAAGGGTGTATAATCCCACCCTCATGAATTTTTGGTATTTGACTCCCAATATATTAAATTGTATCATCAGAGATGCTCCAGATGAATGTTCATGCTGTGGTGAAGGCTCTTCATTCTTTTGTGGTGGCATTGCCCTTGAGTGTCCCCGTTCTGTCATAAAGTGGTATCTGAAACAGAAGTTAATCACCAACACATTTAGAGAACTATCTCCCATTTCAGGTCTTTTGCAGTGGTGTACCAACGGGGGTAGGTGGGGGCAGTGCAAGCAAGAAAGGGATGCATTGTCCATGAAGCCAAACAGAAGTGGGGAGGAAGCAAGCCAAGCTCAGTTGGTGATGCAGACATAGGAGATTATCAGAAAGCAAAAAGCATTCCTGTTCTACAGTCTCCAGTCCTGTTCCTTTCCCCACACAATAACCCTCCCCAATGCACTTACCTTCTCTCCTGTCAACAGGCAGCCCAGGAATGGAAGGAGCTATAACGGAGCTCCATTTACTTCCTGGACTGAAATCCCTCTTGTTCTCGTGAGAAGATGCGAGCATGGGAAATTCAAAAATAAAAACAAAAATACACCAAAAAAGTTTCAAAAAACACATACATACACTTTAAAACTTCCAAGTAAACCAGGGAAGTTTTAAAAAAGTGTATCACTTACCTGGATGTCCCGATCTCACCTGGAAGTGTTCTGGCAGGACAGCCCATTGATGCTGCATTCATGAGAGTTAAATGGCCCGAGGTTTCACACACTGGCAATGCTGGCACCATATCAGAATGGGGGATCTATTGACAGCTTGGTCTGTCATAAAATGAAATGCCATAATGACGCCAGCAGAACATATAAGGATGCCATCTCATATTGGCATCCTTTTGCGTTCCTCTGGCATCATTATGGCACCACATTAGCCACATCTGAGAATCTCCATAGATATCACCTGTTGCTTCTGGAGCTCCTCTCCTCAGCAGGTCCCTGAGAATTGGGGTGGGGGGTTGTGGCCTCCTGCTAAGCCGTGCTTGAGCAACCCAAGTTGGTACCCCGTCCTCTCACACTACAAGCAGTGGCAGCAGCAACACAGAGAGACATGCACATGTGAAGCAGTCATTGTGTTGACCAACTATAGTTTGTATGAGTTGGAATGAGGTGAATCCAGCTTGGAGAGATGCCAAGCCATTACCTCCATAGGGTGATTTCCCCACCCACCACTTTTCAAGCACCCCTGATTGGTTTACAGGTTCCCTCTCCTGGACACTTGTCCCATCTCTGCTCATGGATTTGCAGGGGATGAGGCAGCTGAAGGAAACAGGAAGCCAATGGACTCTTTACATAGGAAAATTGAAGGACTAAGGCTGCCTAGCTTGGGAAGGGTGGCTATCGGTGCAGAGGTAATGCGACCACTGAGGATCTAATCCAGTCTTGGGGTCTTAGGTTTCCTGGCTTCCCAAGCACTAGCCTCAATTCTGCTTCTTCCAGCTAGTCATGCTCCAAGCCTTTTTTTTTTTCCTTTACCTGCCTTGGAACTTCTCTCTCTCATACACACACAGATTGCTTATGCAAACTTACCCCTGTCACTGGGATTTCAGAGAGAGTTGGAGAGCCTTACAAATGTCCCAGGAAATGCCAGACAAAGGGAGTTGCTGGTGAGGGAATGACTTGCCCCATATACCCAATGGGGCCTCTTGTTTAATACCCTGAGTGGGGTAAAAATCAGTCCTTCCTTCCTTCCTTCCTTCCTTCCTCCCCCAGAATTTCAGAAAATATTCTTTTCCATTGGGGATATTGCCTAGGTTGGCTCTGGTTTTCTCTTTGATTTGTCAAAGCCTTCCTAATTTCCTCTTAGCTGGTTATCTGAGCGTACCAAGTATGTTTGTCATCATGTCACTTGGTGGGTTTACTCAGAAGTAGAAGTTACTAAGTGCAATAAGGCTTACTCCTTAGTGGAAAAATAAGCTTAACGTTGCACACTGACAGTGAAATTTTAATAATGGCTTACTTGGACATAAGTCACATTGTATGCATTGAGACTTGTCATTAAGGACCTGTATGTGGGACCGCAGCCTTAGCATCTTTGGATGCCAGTAAAGTTTTTAAGAAAATGACTTTGAAAGTATGGATTTTGTAGAAATGGCTTTTGTGCTTATTAGAGAAATTAAAGTATTTTTTATGTATGTGAGGCATTGCATAGGTAATAAGATAAGGATCTTTGGGGGGATAAAGATATTGGAAATGTTGGCAGTGACTGTCAATTGACTGAGTGTCTGAATAGGATTTAAAAGGCTGGTGTGTAGGGCAGTTGGACAGTTATGAACATGACCCAAAATCCATTAAAAAAGTGATACCTTTAGTAGCTAACCAAATGCAAAACACATGATGCAAGCTTTGGAAGCTCTACTGGCTTCTTCATCAGGCACAAGATGTTTTTAAAGAGAAAGAAAGAAAAGTGATGCTGTTGGAGTCACAGGCCTACATGTTGTTTCAGGACTTTATCGGACAAGTCCCTTAAAGTGTTCTTTTGCTGGCATAAAAATATCAAGTTTTATGCCAGCAAAAGAACACCCCCCACCGCGTTTACCTTGCTTTCCTGGCAAAGGCTTTGCCGGCAATGAAAGAGGAAGTGAACAGAGCTCCATTCACTTCCTCCTTTGAAATCCCATGGATTACCGCGAGACTTCATCATGTGGGAAATTCAAAAAACAAAATGAAAATAAGACAGAAAAAATTTAACATCACATATACACACTTTAAAAGTCCCAAGTAACCTGGGGAGGGTCATAAAAATTGCATCACTTACCTGGCTGCTGTGATCTCACCTGAGTACAATGGTGCGGGGTTTCACATGCCGGCAATGCTGGGACAAAAGCAACATGGGGAATCAATTGATGGCTTAAGCCATCAATAAAAAACTATGGGTTTTGGTGGAGACATAGCTATGAAATGGCAACATTGTCTGATACGTGCACGCTTCGTGATTATGTGGCATCATTATGACACTGTACTGTATGCGTCTGATAAAAGTCCTAAATGTTACCGTACTTGTGTTCAGATGAGGGGTCTCGTGCAGGCAGAGGCTGCTCCTACTTCCTGGCCAAGTGGAATTGAGCCAAAATACAGTAAAATTTAAATCCTTTTGCTGCAGTAAGGAACTTCATTGCCAATCAGCATATACCTGTCCCTTTGTGAAGCAAAGAGTTCCTTTGTTTAGGCAGAGATCATCGGATTTTTTTAAGATGTCTCTGTACTGCTGATCTGGAAACAACTTTTAGGTACTGTATAGGTAAAATTTGCCAATTATAGTCCAAAAGAGACATTTTGTTGGAGGCAGAGACCTCGGAGAGTTAGTCTCAGTCCATATTTCCCTCTTCCTTAGGATTCCTCCTGCTGCAGCAAAATGAGGTATTTTCAGATCCAGGAAACACAGTCAGGGATAGCTGTGTTGGCCATGCAGCAAAACAAAATCCACAATCCACACAAAAAAGGGATACTCTTATTAGCCAATCAAATGCAAAACACATGATCCCAACAAGAGCTTAGGAATCTGAGTTAGGGATGTTAGGAGAATAAGTCAATGTCATGGACAGAGATTAGTTAGAATTAAGTCAGCAATAGTAGAATCACAGAACCATAGAGTTGGAAGACAAGGGCCATCCAATCCAATCGCATGCCATGCAGGATTGCACAATCAAAGCACCCCTGCCAAACAGCCATCCAGCCTCTGTTTAAAAACTTCCAAAGAAGAGACTCCACCACACTCTGAGGCGCCACTGTCAAACAGTCAGGAAGTTCTTCCTAATATTTAGGTGGAATCTCTATTCCTGCAGTTTGAATCCATTGCTCCATGTCCTAGGAGATTTTCAGACTGCGTTTTACCGTGGCTCATGCGGGAGTAGCTTCCAGGAGAGGGACGGCGGTCTTGCGCGGCAGAGGGTCATTTTCGGATGCCGCCGTCCCTCTCCCAAAACCATCCGTGTCACTTCCGTGAAGCTTCGGAAGCCTCAGCGCCATATTTTAATCACAGGCAAATATGGCTCTGCGGTTTCCGAAGCTTCACGGAAGTGACACGGATGGCTTCGGGAGAGGGACGGCAGCATCCGAAAGCGACCCTCTGCCGCGCAAGACCGCTGTCCCTCTCTCGGAAGCTCCTCCCGCATAAGCCACAGTAAAACGCGGTCTGAAAATCTCCCTAGTCTCTGGAGCAGCAGAAAACAAGTTTGCTCCTTTTTCAATATGACAACCTTTCAAGTATTTAAACATGGCAACCATGTCACCTCTTAACCTTCTCTTCTCCAGGCTAAACATTCCCAGCTCCCTAAGCTGCTCCTCATAGTACATGGCTTCCAGACCTCCCATCATTTTGGTCGCCCTCCTCTGGACACGTTCCAGCTTGTCAATATCCTTCTTGAATTGTGGTGGCCAGAACTGGACACAGTATTCCAGGTGAGGTCTGACCAAAGCAGAATAGAGTGGTACTATTACTTCCCCAGACCTAGACACTATACTCCTATTGATGCAGCCTAGAATAGCATTTGCTTTTTAGCTGCCACATCACACTGTTGACTCATGTTCAACTTGTGGTCTACTAAGACTCCTAGACACCTAGGAATTTGTTATGAATTAGTTGGTTAGTCAGAAATATGTGTGAGAGATATGAGTTCATTAGGGTCAGTCAGGATTTAAATGTGTTAAATGAAGAAACTTGAAAAATTGCTGGGTTTTTTTTTAAAAAAAAATCTTTATTGTTTAATCCAAATTAGAAAGACAATGAAAAACAAACATAGAATAACAACCCCCCCCATAAAATTGCTATGTTTTGTGTGTTCTTAACACAAACCTTTGAAAGAACTTGAGATATATATTTTTTTTTAAGTGGCAGAAAAATGGTTAGATTCGGCCATTCAGGAAGAAGGCTTTGAGAATTTAGTTCTTAGACGTCTGGCTTTGAAATCTTTTGTATTAATCATAGTTACCATGTTGAATTAAAGTTACTACCTCATTTCTTTTCCGGGGTAGGGGGACTTCTCATCTTTAACAGCTATATGGTAGGCATGTATAACATGGTCTTCTCTGTGCTGGAAATAGTTGTATTTCTTGCATTTGGCTGTTTTTGATGGCCAAGAATTTTGTTCAATTTGTTTCTGATAAGACCATGCCAAATTTATAAATTTCTTCATCCCCATAGTAGGAAAAAACCAGATGTGAGAGAAAGCCAAATTGACAGATTTAATCCCTATGTATGGGGATAAATCATATGCATGTCTTTCATGTGACAGTTTTCAAGAAGCTTGGAGGAAAGTCAGGAGACCGTGTGAATCATGGTTTAGTCCATCATGTGCAGGCATTCAGAGCTTCACCTGCCATCAAAAACAAGCTCAGCAAAAACAAGCAGTTAATGCAAATTCAGTAGAATAAGCAGCTTTAGCCAGTGTTTCTACAGAAACTCAGTTTCTCTACCACTTTGTAAACTTGAGTTGTATAATAATAATTGAGGAACAGTACCACTGACCGCTCTCCAGTTATATAATTTTATGTGGTTCTGCATTTCTTTGTGATTACCTCTGTCAGGTATAGTGGAGCTGAAGCAAATGAATAGCTGTCAAATCCAGGAAACTTGCTTCATGACCAACAATTCAGCTTTGGGTCTGGTCTCAGCATGTATTTAATGATTATTTTGTGTTCATGATTATTTCTGACAATTATTTTGTCCTTTAAGAACAATCTAGCCCAGATATGCCACTGGTCTTTTTTTTTTTTTCTTATTTACAAGGGCTAAAAAAAAATCTCTGTTACAGAAAGACCTGATTAGATTTTGTTGTTTGGTAGTAAGAATAATTATTGCACAAAACTGGAGAGGCTGAAATTCCCTGTCAGTTTCACAATGGAGGGCCAAATTATAATCCCAATTTTGGAAAAATTCAGTTGATATGTACATTCCTCAAGAAATGATAGTGGACACAAAGACCATTTTACAAGGTCTGGCATCCTTTTATTTCTTATACAAAAAAATATGCACCTAAAATTGACATTGTAAATTGTATCTTATCTCCTGTTATGATTAGTGCTGCTTACGTATTGTCTCTTTTCTTTCTTTTATCTGTTAACTGCCTCCAAAGAAGTGTATTAAATAGTACTAGGCCAAAATACATTGGGCTACTAGAATAAAATAATCTTTTTCAACACCCTGAGAATTTGTTTCTTCTCTACATTTTTCCTACCTCAGTTTGTATAGTTTGGAGCAGTCTTTTTTTTACTGATATAACATTTTATCTGTTTTTTGTTGGTTGTATTGTTTGTTTAAATGGGTGTTTGTGTGCATGATATGATAGAGAGGGTAAAATATTCAAAAACATTTGGCTAAAAACACATCCCTTGAGTGTCAAGAAACCCTGATGAGATGAATCCTGACTGACAAGAATAATCACAGTTTGGAATTTAGCCTACACAAAAATTTCATGGAGTTGTTTTGCACAGAAAATAGAATTTTCTATTTGGAAAAGAATATTGAAGTAGCCAGGTGGGCCCTAATGTCTATTTGCTAAATGCTGTTACCTTACAATCACTATTCGGGGGTCAGACTGGGTGGCCTCTGGGTCTTTTATAAAATCTATTTTCCCTTTCCTCAACTAGGCTATATTTTCCCTCTCCTCAGCTAGGGTACAGATAGCAAGATACTTCTTGTTCTATAAACATGCAAAATGCTGTTATCTTGTTCTGTAAACAATTCATTCTCTAATAATGGTCAGAGTGTACCTCTGGCTTATCTTGTCCTGTTCTGTACTGTAAACAATTGTCGCAAGAAAGAGAAGTTGCTGAAGGACAGTAAAAATCACAGAGAGAGGGGTTGCAGGGAGTGCTTTTTTGCATACGTATCATAACCACTTTATAAAAGTATTCTATAACTGTAGCTCGAGGCTTTTGGCACTTTGGAAGTTATTCCTGCCATTTGCCCACTGGCATTACTTTTTAATAAACATAACTCCTTTTTCCAACCTCCATGGTCTCTCTGTCTCTGAATTCTGCTACAATATTTCTACACAGAAATATTTTTCCATGCATAAATTGCTGTTTTCTGCACAGAAAATGCAATTTCTGCACAAAAATACTACATAGAAATGTTGTGCAGAATAACTCAAAACTGCAGATAGCCTTTAATGACTGCAGTTTTTGAAGACTTTCTCACAGCAGGAAGAAACTAGCTAAAATTACTTGTTGCCTTCTTTGAGAAGAAAATTAGCAGTCTTACATTCCTAATATGCAACAAAAAGTATTAGGATAATGCAAGTGCTCTCTATATGTTGCCATACCTACCAATTTAAAATAAAATTCAGCAGCATGTAGTCTGCATGTATCACAGTGTTTTTCTATATACACTTCTAGGCATGGCAAAATTTCGTCTCAAAAGATATTGTTGAACAACAGCTCTCTTCATTCCTGACTATTGCCCATGCTCACTAGACTGATAGGTGGTCCAACAACATCTGAGAGATCACCCCTAATTAAAATGTTATTATGTGACTCTTTTACACATTACACCCCAAAAAGTTCTGAGAACTTGATGGGTGGGTGGGTATGAAATCTAAAGAATGATAACTATGGTGTACTTGTGTGAACACAACATTTTAAAGATGTGTCCCCCTCCAACACACAAGGGAGAATTATTTACCAGAATAATGTCGTAAAAGAGAGATTACTGCTAATAAGAAGGGACTGTTGGAGTACATTCAATTCGTTAGTATGTAGGAAGCTTCACTGATTCAATGGGATGAAATGCAACCCAACATAAAGAACCGAGACCAAAAGGGATAGAGTTGTCTTCCATTAGCAATAGGAAAATAGCTAGCTATCTAAAAGCAGAGAAGAGCATCAACAGCGATCAAGAGCTGCAGTGGGGCAGAAAAATGACAGGCTGCTGTCATGAGGATTTGACATCAAAGTACAAAAATTTAAAATTAAATATTGCTGCACATGGGTAAATGTCAACAGCCAGCACATTGAGCAAATGATAGGCAGTTGGCTGAAACACTCAGTCGGAAAGATCAGCCTTCAAAAGGGGTCTGTTTGTTCTTTAAAGGCAACTGTCAACTTCACTGTGACAGGACAGCAGTGGCTACAAATGGCACTGGAAATTGCATTTGAAAAACAACCTTTTTGAATAGCAGGCTTTGATTTAAAGGCGCTAAAGAAAGTTCAGCCTGTGCTGTTCAAAGATATGTGATCACATACCTTCTTTTATAGAATTTTCTCTCAAAATTTGCTACCATGAAATCCCAAACAGCCCTTTATGCATATAAGAAGGATTTTGGAGATTCATGTGAAAACTGATGTGTATCAACACCAAGACACTGGTGTTTAGTTTTGTTTTGGTTTAAACTATGTACAGTAGACAGAACTTACAAAATATACAACAGTGCTAGGTGGGGGATTCTGAGCATTGTCCAAAAAAGTAACTTTTCCAAGTTCTCAATAGATCTTCAAATATGGTTAAGTCTCAGCTGAACATGTGGTAGAGATATGGTTGGCCTTGTCCTCTCATATAATGAAGGGTTGAGCACTCCCTGGCCTGTCCACTTCAATACCCCATCAATTGACCCCACCATCCTCCACAGATTAGCAGAGCAGGATCATGTGTCCTGACAGATGTTCTCAGGCTGAAACTCCCAACACTCCTTACCACTGGTTATACTGGCTAGGACTACTTGAAATTGCAGTCCAAGGACATCTGGTGAGGCAAATAATTCCTACTCTTGATGAACTGGAAAAGGATTCCACTTGCACAATTAGAGCCTTCAATTGCTCAAGGAGCCTACATGAGTATAACAGGCTCCCTGCTGTCATATTTCAACCTAACACAACAGAAGGAAGCAGGGCTGGGTCAGCAAATGCATCCCTCTTCTCTGCTATTCTATTTTCAACTGCATGGTGCTTTGAACGCCTGTGTACAGTATTTACAGCAGGAGCCATGGACAAATTCAGTCTATCCTTGTTAGCAGCAATCCCCAGTGTAATTGTGCAAAACCTGCCCTAATTACAAGGTCAGTAAAAATGAATATGGCTATATAACCACAAATATCCATTGGAATGCAAATAAATACTGTAAGTACAATTTTTAATTTTTAATTTTTAATACATTTTAATCAAAATGTTATACCTATACAACCAAGGCATATAAGAGAGAATACACAATCTTGTGACAGTACAACATATCTATCTCCAGTATAACAAAAATACAAATACCTTCAGTATCATCAGTATGCTATAAACTGCAAGAAAACTGATATAGTACAAATGCTGAAATGTGTTCTGAGATAGCTCCTAAATCTTTAGGCTGGATGTTCAATTTGTCTAAGGGGTTCTTCTTTCTTCAAGCTACAAATGGTTAAGAGCTGCTTAGGAAATATGGTAGGTCTTCCCATTCTTTTTGAAATAGCTTCTCCTTCCCTGGGCCAGAAAGAACTGCTTGAAATATTCAAGAAGCAATCAGGCCACCCTAGAAAGGTACCTACTGAGCATATCTAGGAGGTGGAAAGGGGAAGTTAATTTTTACATTCTGTATTGATAACTGTAGGCATG
Source organism: Gambelia wislizenii (assembly GCA_030847615.1). Lineage (NCBI taxonomy): Eukaryota > Metazoa > Chordata > Lepidosauria > Squamata > Crotaphytidae > Gambelia > Gambelia wislizenii. The sequence continues at coordinate 373,511,644 of JAUMIR010000001.1, forward strand.
GTAGTTTCATTTTTGATAGTAATGCTAATGCTAACAGAGTCCATAACAGCAGCATATGGCCAAAATAATATATATGGAAGAACTTGCTACTTGGCATGCCTAAGATAGTTAGGTGTGGAGTCAGAACTTAAAACAGCTCTCTATGTAGTCAAACAGGAACTTGAAATCCAGTACAAGCAAACTAAAGGAGAAAATGAGTGAGGCAGTCTGAATGGGAGAGGGGAAGATGAAACCTCAGGTGGAAAGTATATCACTGTGACCCTAAATGCTTGGGAGTCTTAAGGACCCTCAAAATATCAACATTAATTTGGGGAATTAATGTACTCAGGCTGGCTATGTGAGAGGGGGAAACAGAGCAGAATCTTTTGACATATGTTTACTGGTACTAAGGAGATGGTAAGCTAGCTAGTACAATAATTGATCTTTATTTGAGAAAAACAATAACAACATTCACACACACATTCAGACTTCAACCATTCATGCAAGACTAGTGAATAAAGTAGGAAATATTGGGTTAGAGGAATAGAGAAGGGAGTTGTTTGTGGGAGACATGACACACAATTCAAGAAGGATATTGACAAGCTGGAATGTGTCCAGAGGAGGGCGACCAAAATGATTGGAGGTCTGGAAGCCATGACTTATGAGGAATGGCTTAGGAAGCTGGGAATGTTTACCCTGGGGAAGAAAAGGTTAAGAGGTGATATGCTAGCCATGTTTAAATATTTGAAGGGATGTGATACTGAGGATGGAGCAAGCCTGTTTTCTGCTGCTCCAGAAACAAGGACATGGAGCAATGGACTCATACCACAGGAAAAGAGATTCTGCCTAAACATTAAGAGGAACTTCCTGATAGTAAGAGCTGTTCGGCAGTGGAATGCACTGCCTCGGAGTGTGGTGGAGTCTCCTTCTTTGGAAGTTTTTAAACAGGCTAGATGGCCATCTGTTGTGGATGCGTTGATTGTGTATTTCTACATAGCAGGGGGTTGGATTAAATGGCTCTTGTGGTCTCCTCCAACTCTATGATTCTATGAAACCTGTCCTGTAGGGATGAGGTTGTGGAGGAAACCAGCAGTGGGGGTCCAGAACAGGAACAGCTGCACAGACAGACATAGGCCCTGTCAACATGATCAAAAATAAATCCATTTGGGGGTAAAAAATTTGAAAAGGCAGTCATTCAAATGCGTACAATCTGCCTACATTATTTTTTACCCCCCCAAATGTCGTATGACCCCCCTTGCCCAGCTGGCTGGAGCGAGCTATCCAAGCGGAGGTTTCAAACCTCCCGCTGGTTTATTTAAAAAGGTGCCTGTTATGCGAACAGTCGATTTTCCATATTTACAATATAAAATAAAAATGGATAAATATTTCATGTCCTTACCGGACTCTCGCTTAGCCGGGAATCCAACATGGTGGCCACTCCCAATTTCCCTCTTTGCTAGCCTCACCCCCTCTGTTCGGCCAGCCAAAATCAGATTACACTGCCTGTTCATATGTGTGTGAACGGGGTCTACAGATGATCGACAATACGAATGGCTGTACGGATTTTAGGTTGAGATTCGCTAATCCTCCCGAACACCGAATCCACGTAGTTTATGGGGGATTTGCTAGCCCCCCTTCCGAAAGACATGTATGCATCTGAGCAGCCATGTGTACACACGATCAATCTTTTGAACGGCATATGTATTTATTTTTATCATGTTGACAGAGCCTCAGTGTCAACAGGAAGGGGATCTGTGAGCGTTTGAGTGGAATTTTGGAAGAGTTTTTATAGTCAATAACCGCCTCCATGGGATGAAATCTATAGTAGGAGACAATTTTTCTTGGAGTTGCTCAAGGTGAGTAAAAGGAACTCCAGATATGCTAATGGCATCTTAATGTGCAGATACTTTGCAATTTAATGGAGGAAGCAACTTCCTTTGTTTGGAGAAAGGGTAAAGGTATGGGGATCATTTACAGGTTTCAATCTCCCAGCCATTGCTGACAGGATTAGCCAGGTGTTTGGACCTTCAGTCGCCTTGTAAATTAACATCTCTTTGGAATTTGGTCAGCCCCTCCTTAAGTGCATACCTGACTATGTCTGAATGCTAGTCTTTAGAATGTGTTGAAATTTTCCAGCTTAAATTGACACACTGTGTGGAAGGCCACATTTGACCTAATTATTAAACATTGCCAATTTATTACAGATATGGGGCTAGAGGTGTCAGGATAAGTAACATCACAGCTGTAGAAATGGGTGATATAGCCCAAAAGGCAGCTTAGTAAGTAAGTCAGGTAAGCTCTAAGAGAAAAGAAGCCTTTTCTCAAAAAACAAATGTCTTACCCAAATGAGCGTGGAAGAAGAGAAGAAGAAATCTTCCCCTCAAAGATTGATATTGCTGAAACCAATAAGACAAAAACAAAATGGAAATAAGAAATCAGCTAAGGAGGTGGATGAAAGATAAAAGTATGCAAAAGGAGGATGAACAGGGTGCAGAAACACTGAGGGCAGGTCCATACGGTAAAATAAATCCTAATAGAATCCAGGGGGAATCCCATGTGTACAAATGGGATCCCACAGTATTCTGTCATTTTCAGAGGGAGGGGGAGGAAAAATTCAGGAAAACTACGGTGGGAGAAGTTTCAGAGCTTTTAAATAACTGCAGGGGAAACGCACACTCCCACTCATTAAGATAGCTAAATTGCAGCACAGCACATTCCTGAAGAAGATAATTGATTGGTCAGACATGTGAGGGGGCAGAGCTTGCTAAGAAGGCAGTGCCTGGAACTGACATGTTGGTTTGTCACCGTAGCGACAATCCAACATGTTGTTATTTGTCATTATTTAAGCAGATCGCTCTTCCTCAGCTTGGACTTGTTTTGTTTTTAAAAAAATACTATTTGGCCAGGGCAAGTCAGGGAGTATAGAACCATTCCTTCCTCTGAAATAGTACCTGGTATTCATTGGCAGTCTCCCATCCAAATACTAACCAGGGCTGACCCTGCTTAGCAGCCAAGATCAGACAGGATCTGGTGCCTTTAGGGTATTAGGCCACAAAACAAATTATATAAACAAATATTTGTGGAGAGATATTGTTTTCTGAGGGGAAAAAATTCCTTTGCAGAAAATGCTGTTTATACTACCTTCTATGCAGCAAACGCTATTTTCTGTACCAAAAATTATGCCAATTTTGCACAGAATAAGTCTGAAACTTCAAAGATACTTGTGAATCCAGGTTTCTCCTCATTAGGGTTTCCCAATGCTTAAGAAAGATTTTTCCAACCATTTTGAGAAATATTTTTGCATATTCTTTCTATTCCACACACGTGTGTGTGTGTGAAGGAGAGGATGGAAAAGTTAATCAGCTTTGTGTGCATGTCCCTTTATCTGTCAGACAACTAGATATAGCAGAAGCAATTTTCTCTGTACTGAGGTTGCATACACTCTATATAGGAATAGTCTATCTGGCTATCTGTCTACTTAGACATACTAGAGAGATGTCTCAACCCTCTTAATTATCTGCTTGTTTTATCCTTTCCAAGAAATGGTGTTTTTGCAGAAAATGCTATTTATACTACGTTCTATGCAGCAAACACTGTTTTCTGTGCCAAAAAATATGCCAATTTTGTACAGAATATGTCTGAAACTTCAAAGATATTTGTGAATCCAGGTTTCTCCTCATTAGGGTTTCCCAATGCTTAAGAAACATTTTCCCAACCATTTTGAGAAATATCTTTGCATATTCTTTTTATTCCACACATGTTTGTGTATGTGTGTGTGTGTAAGCTGGCTCAACCCTGGATCAGCAGAGCCATTGCCAGGGGGAGCCATATTTGCTGCTGTAAAGGGAGCAAGAGACTATGGCAGCATCACAAGGCACAAGTTGGCACCTGCAACAGAAAGTGAGGGGTGTGGCCAGAAACTACTTAAGGCCCTGCAACCCCTGGCTTCCCCGTCTTTTGCTCAGGAACGTGGACCCACCCTCCTGCCACTTAAATAGTGTGATAATTGGTTGCTTCAGAGCCAGGTAGGAATTTCCCCCCTTTTCTCAGTTTTTTTTCCCCACCTATCCCATACTATGGCAGCAGGAATTGGGAAAATTGGCTAGGGTGGTGTCCAAATAGGTAAATTTCTGCCTGTAGCAGCAGGGAAAGGGGGAGGCATAGATTTGGTGTGCACCTTGGAACCAATTTTGGTGAAGGTAGGGTCTCTGGAAGGGCCACTTAAGGTTGTGTGGCCTAAGGGGACAGAAGGAGACCCACCTTGGAGTTGGCCTGAGGGATAATCCCTCACCTTAATCTGTATGGCTTGGGTGAGGGACTTTCAGGTTGACCTTCCAGATGCAGGCCGGTTGGGGAGCAACCCCAGTCATGGGGGTTCCTCTCCAGGGCCCAGGTGTTTGCCCGGGGAAGCTGGGGGATGTGGTCTTGGATAGACCTACTGCCCCAGCTGCTCCCTCACTAGGTTGCCTCCCCCTGCTGAAGATATGAGAGGGTTATAAATAGGTAGGATTAAATAAAAACCCTTTATTTCATCCCATTTCATGTGTGTGGTCTCATTATTTCCCGCTATTGGTCAGCAAAGGAGAGGATGGAAAAGTTAATCAGCTTTGTGTGCATGTCCCTTTATCTGTCAGACAACTAGATATAGCAGAAGCAATTTTCTCTGTACTGAGGTTTCATACACTCTATACAGGAATAGTCTATCTGGCTATCTGTCTGCTAGACATACTAGAGAGATGTCTCAACCCTCTTAATTATTTATTTGTTTTATCCTTTCCAAGAAACGGTGTCAAGCTGCATAATTTCTGCAGTGTCAGTGGCCCACTTCTCCAAATAACAGCTGAAGGACCGGCCCTAAGTATGGAAACTCTTAGTTCTGCAAAATGTTAAATGATATTCTTCACAAATGTGCATCAAAGGTTGCTTTACAAAATACACTGAAAACCTCTTCAGTTTTGCAGCTCCCTACAATTTAAAGACTCCCATTCCCAACTGAAATAAGCAAGTAGCCCACCATAATTTAAATACTTGGAAGCAATGAGCAGGAAAAGGTGAAATAACATATAATATTCTATGAATTCAAATTAGAACACACAGGTATGCCCTTTTAAGTGGTGGAGGCTTTTAAAAAGGAATCAAATCATTTGGCCTGTTATTATCTTTATTGGTTAGTAAAGCTTGCAGCCTGACATTCTATGTAATTGTAGTTAAAATGGTAAAATTTCACCAAAGCTTGAGTCCTAGCAGCTTGTAGGAAGTGTCCTAAACTGCTTGCACTACAATTTATTTCACATTTGTTCTGTGGCTGCCTACATTTCTGGATTGCTGTATTTATGGATTAATGCATATAGTCCATCCCTTCCTATTATAGGGAATGACAAATAATTACCCAACAAAGAATTGCTTAGGATAAAATCAGTTCACAACAACTAGGTACGGTATAATGTACAGTATGATTTGAAAAAGAAGGAGGAAGAATTCAATAACATGTATGTTTTAACTGTTTTGTCCCTCACTCTTTGTATCAAGAACATATATTGTAATGAAGGTAGGATAATTAGTGTGGCCTTAAACAGAGCTAATTGTCATTTTCATAGGGGCTTCTTTTAATATTATGTACTCATTCCCACACCAAATATGGAAATCCTACATCTACTTCAAATCTCTTTGGATGTATTGGCCCAGCTGAATATTAATGCAGATGGACAGATTGGGTTTATGAGGATTTCATTTTAAAAATATTGTTTATATATTTAAAATATTTTAATATTTTTAAATAACAAGAAGAGAGTATATTAATAAAACCAGCAAAAATCAACAGTTATTTATAGAATACTAACCCTCAATATCAACAATATTAGTAAAACCATAGATGGTAATTATAGAAGGTAAGAACAACTTCCTCAGATAAGTAGTTTGGGGCAGTTAATTTAGGTTTTATCTATTCAAGTATTATCTAATTCAGTTTATGTAAACCCATGGGGGTGGGAGCAGGATAGCCCTTGCCCCCTCCATCACTGCACTCCACCCTGATATTTCAGGGCTGTAAACCTTTTGCAAACCTCCATGTAGAGGGAGATCTCCAGCTGTTGATCTCCACATAAAAAGTGTAATGGCAGAAAGGCTGGGCTAGCATGCTGTATATCGTGAAGTTGAAGGCTTTCACAGCCGGCATCCATAGATTTTCCTTGGGTTTTTTTTCTGGGCTTTGAGGCCATGTTCTGGAATAGTTTCTTTCTGACATTTTGCCTGCATCTGTGGCTGGCATCTTCAGAGAATGGTAGGGTAGGAGTGTATGTGGAGCTTATATGCTGTGAACCCCTGTAGGGTAGTATATGTAAATTTGTGTAATTGAATGGTTAGTTTCTGGGTATAGAAATGCAAGGCTCGTTAGTGTCTGTTTGGCTAATGGTTGGTTGATGGGCCATTATCTGCTGGAAATCCCCTTGTCCCTGGGTGGAATTCCTTTTTAAGTGTTGAGTTTTGATTCTATTGTTTTTCAAAACTAGAAGCCAGATTTTGTTTACTTTTAGGGTTTCTTCTTTCTTTTTGAAGTTGTCCAGGTGTTTGTGGATTTCAATAGCTTCTCTGTGCATTCTGACATGATTGTTGTTAGCCTGGTCCAGAACTTCAGTGTTTTTAAATAACATTTTGTGTCCAGGTTGGTTTATAACATATTCTGCTACTGCTGATTTTTCTGGCTGGCCCAGTCTGCAGTGTCTATCATATTCCTTGCAAACACGAATCACGGAACCATGCAAATATGAATCAAGTGTTTGCACATATTGCATGATGTTGTCATCTTCATGTTATTACTCCATGTTCCAGCTGTGAAAAAGGCATTCTTTCTCATTCACAGGACAAGCTGTCAATAGGTTGCCAATAGCGCTCTTGTCACACTATTGACTGCAAGTGAAACCATATCCCATTATAATTGTGAGATTACAGTGTGAATGGGTGATCCTCAGCAGGAAAACCTCCAGGTGAGAATGCAAAAATGAAGCACAGGACACTCTTTTTATGAGCTGTCCCCTTTAGTTTGCACATTTTAAAGTTTGTTTCAGTGCTTGTGTGTTCATTTACTTTGTAAATTCAGGGGAGTTTGGAGTTTTCAGTGCACGCACATCTTCTCACAAGAACCACCAAAATCACACTCATGCCAAACTGCAGAAATAAACTCCCATTCTTAAAGCACTAGCGGTCACCGTGTGATAATTCTGTGGTGTTTCTTTCATGTGATTACAGCTACATGCCATAATAAGGGTTATAATGCCTCAGTGTTCCCACTATCTTCATTTGTTGAATTACAGCATTTTTAGACACTCATCTGATAATGTTTTAGGTTTCATGGCTTTGGAGCTATGCTAATTTTCTATCTGTCCAATGCTGTGTAATTCAATCAGGAAGCACATTCTCTTGACCCTCCTGTTAAGGAACAATTATCAGCCACTCTCTGTTCAGTTCACACTTATGGATATAAAACTGTAGGCAGCAAATAATACTGTCATATTGGAGTATTACTGGTTTTCACTTGGATATCTTCTAATGTTGCTGGGGTGGCTTAGATGTCTGAATCAAAGAAAACAGAGGTATTGTTGATGCTGGATCTCCCACACACATACACACACACACAAAATTGTGTGGGTTTTGTGAGCCAGATATTCTCTGCCCCTCCATGGTAACTTTCTAGCTTGGCTAAACATCACAGGGAGGTTAATGTCTTTTGTCATTTTTTTCCCCCAATTGGGAGCCTGCAAATTCCCTTTCTATCATGATGAATGCTACAATTAGCACCCAGTTTCTGAATCTGACAAGGCAGGCAAGGTGTCATGCAGGTGAATGATGGTTGTTTCAAAGATAAAAACATAGAGACACGCAAACAAAGCAAAAATTAAAATCCAGATCAATGGAACATTGGCACGCACGGTGTTTCGTAATTACAGAAACATAAAAATGCAGCCATTATGAGCGGTCAGTAGGTAGGCTGATGTAAAGGAACTAATCAAGGGAGTAGAAACAGGGAGAAAGAAAAACTCCTTAATGACCATTTGGTTCAGATTTGTTTAACAAATCTCATTTCAGATTAAGTAATTACTTGTTTCTCAGCTTGTAGTTTTCAGCTACACCAGTGACTAAGAGTCTTTCTTCTGGCTTCATTAAAACCATAAGTCTGCCAAATTAGCAATTACAATGCCATTTAGCTGGAAATATCTTGCATTTAAAGTGACATTCCCGTTTAGGAGGTCTTCTGCACAATAACAACTATTATGCACGAGCAGCAACAATAACAATTTAAAAAAACACACACCCTTAAACCAATATTTTAGCATGCCAAATTTTAATGATCTAGGAGATTATCACATAGGTCCCCCCAAAAAGTCTCTGTCTCGCCTTCTAACTTCCACCCCACTCACATCCCTGTCAGGATTCTTTTTAAAAATCAGACACTTACCTTTAGAGCAGGACAAAAACTGCTTCCTCCCCTCTGGCAGCCCAGGCATGAATGGAGCCCTCACACAGAGCTCCATTCACTTCCTGGAAAGTAAATCCAGGAAGGACAATTGCACAGTAAAAAAATAAAATAACAATAAAACCAAATGTCAAAAAATTAAAACATGTACACAGACACACTAAAACAACAACAACAACAACAAAAAACCAAACAAAAAAACAACAACAACCGAACAAGTAAACAGGGGAGTGAACAAAAAAGTCTGTCACTTACCTGGATGTCATTATTGCCACCAGAAGTGTTCTCTACCTAGTTTCCAGGACCTTACAGGGGGCTGACATCACATGGAAAATACAAAAATTATACCAAAAATAAATGTCAAAAAATTAAAGCAAGTACATAGACATACTAAAAAAAAAAAAAAAAAATACAAGTAAACAGGGGAGGGTACAAAAAAGTCTGTCACTTACCTGGATGTCAGGATCACCAGCAGAAGTGTTCTCTACTTACCTTTCAGGACCTTACAGAGGCAGGCAGCCAGTGGAAAATTTAAAAATAACAATACAAGCAGACGTCAAAGACTTAAACTAAGCACCAAAACACACTTAAAACTTTACAAGCAACATGGGGAGGGTACAAAAAGCCTGTCACTTACCTGGATGTCCTGGTCATACCCAGAAGTGTTAGTCATGGACCTTCCAGATTGCGCCAGCATAAGGGGGCACCAGGTCACACACCCATGATTCTGTGACAGAAACGGAACGGGTGATCTATTAATGGTTTAAGCCATTAATTTAAACAAAGGAGACTGAATGGGGGCAGAATGGGACAGGGAGGACATCATCTGAAAGGGAAAACCTTTAGCGATCCTGTGGCGTCCCTGACCCAGATTATAAGGCTCATCTGATAATGTCCCTAGTCAACAGAACATAAAGATTTTTCCTTGAAATCAAAACAAAGGATGCACCACATCTACCATTAGCAAATTATTCTGATTATCTAAATTCTTTGTCCCATCTTCCATGATGTCTGATGACAAATTAGCCCTCTGGAAGTAGTAATCTTTTTAATTGAACTATTCAATGTTTATAACATTTCTCCATAACATGTAACAATCCATCTAACAGGCATGATAGCACAGGGGAGTCAGGAGACTCCAATGGCAATAGAGTGGTGAACTTTAAAAGGGTTGTCTAAGATGCTGAACCTGTTTTGGAAATAAAGTTCAGCACCTTGAATTGCTCCTTTGAAGTTCAGACTAAAACCTAAAGCAGATTCACCACCCACTGAAATAAAAGCCAATAAAATAAAATAAAATAAATCAGAAATAATTTCCTGCATATCCATTGCCTTCAAGCAAGAAGATGATCCAGTTAATTCGTGGGTGGGGAAAGTACATCCTATAAAAATTTTAAAAATAAAATAAATATACATATTTTAATAAATAAATATGATCCTTTGGGCCACACAGGGTCCCTGAACTGTCGGGGGGATGGTGCCCCTCAGGGCATTTCCACAAGCCCTTCATTTTAGAAAAAGAAATATTTGAGCCATTTCCCACCCCAAAATTCTCCAGAAAGGAAGGGCCAAAACCCATGCAAAATGCAAAATACAGTTTTCCTCCTCCAGCCTCCCTGAGTCCCCAAATGCTGAAGAAATGGCTGGAAAAGAGCTGAACACAAAACCAGAAGTGTCATCAGATAATTTCCAGTGTCAATGTTTTTGTACAAGTGCAGCCAGCTGGGAACTGAGGCAGGAACACCCACCCACACACACACACACATACCCTTACAACTGCCCACTACTGAGTTAAATGTTCAATCTAAAATATAACAACTACAAATTTTTGTTGGCTAGTGTAATTACACAGCTAATACTCACTGTTTTCAGGATAGTTACAAAAGAAGGGAAGGAAGATAAAACCAAGCATAAATTCTCATTACATCTGAGATGCTTGAGGAATGTAGTCTTGTGTCAATTTCAATATCAACTGATTTGACCCATTCCTGGCTGTGCAATCCTATGCATTTCTACTCAGAAATAAGTCCTCTTTAGATATGTCTTCTTCGTAGGCAAGTATCCATAGGGTAGTAGCCTTAATTATCTCCCAGTGTTTCCTCTTCCCAACTACTCTGACACAGTCCTCAGCTTAAAAAATAAATAAAAATAGATGTAATTTATTGCAAGATAACATATGTTTACAAGTGTGTATTATTAGAGAAGAAACCAATGTGGTATAGTGGTTTGAATGTTGGATTAGGACATTGGCCATGGAAGCCTTCTGAATGAGCTTGGGCAAATCATACTCTCAGTCTCAGAGGAAGGTAAGGCCAACTCCCCTGTGAACAAATTCTGCTAAGAAAACCCTGTGATAAGTTCATTTTAGGGTTGCCATGAATAAGAAATTTTGTGTCCTTGAAGGCACACAGTAATGACAAAATTATTAGAGAAAAGACCTTTGGAAATGTGTACTTGTGAAGGAAAATATTTTCAATATATATATTTAAGTATGTATTTAAATGCAAATGCTTGTGCAGATTTTTTAAATATCACAGATTATTGATTAAATAGTTCTACAGTTTTATGAGTAATAAATGTGACAATGACTTGGGTGAGAAACAGACTGATGAGAAACTGTTAAGCATATCATAAACTTCTAAAATATGCTAGTATTTGTATATTCATAAAGCTATACTCACACACAAATAGAACATTCTTCTCATTGCCCTATGTTTATTCCTATTCAATTTCAAGCTTCTTTATTTCCTATTACCTTACTTCATCAATCTGAAGTCATACAATGTATTCAATGTCACATCTACAGTCCCACTCCATTTCTTCAGTGGTAGAATTTTCAGTCAATGTGTAGTCTAAGTGAAATCGCTTTACTCACAAGAGTTATGCTATCACAGATATACCTGGAACATAATGCCCATGCTTCAGAGAAATAATTTCAGACTCAGACTGGAGATAAATGGTACCATTCATTGTTAGATCACTCTACTGAGGTTCACTCTCTAAGAAGATACCTGACTGTGTAAGTACCCATTTAAAAAACCAAAAACTATGAGATTTGTAGAATTACTTGAATATAATTCTTGACTTTTCTGATTTCTATTTTAGGAAAATAGTCAAAGGGGATTGGTGTGCCCATTCAGAAAATAAACACAATGATGATTCAGTTATCAAAAGTGTTGGTTACTTAGAACAGATTACAAAGAGCAGAAGTCCAGATGAAGTTGAGGAAACAATATGAGAGTTTATCAGGCCAGTCTGAGCCAGAGTTGCTCTGGGACTAGTCTTCTGTCATACAAATTAAATAGTCTTGGCTATAATGTAAAAACAGCAGGCAAAATGCAGCATTCTCTGAGTGGGCTTGCTTCATTGCCTTCATCTTCCTCCTCCAGATCTCCATGCACCATTAATTGGCTCCAGAAGGCCCCAGCTACACAGTAGTTTAAGGTTGGAAGGGGCATAAGGGAAGGAGGGATCATTTCCCAGTTACAACAGTGGAAATGTGAAGACTATTTAGGGCTCTCTCCAGATATAATGACAATAGGCAAAACACACTGAAAAGTTTTGAACTATTATTGGCTTTTGAACTATTATTCGCCTATTGATCCAATTCATTTCAATGCTAAAGCATGTAAAAAAATCAAAATCAAAAATAAGCATTGCAGAAGAGCACTGGGAAGAGTGAGTTTAAATGGGGAATGATAAAAATGGGGAAAGAGGAGGCAGGAAATGGCAGAAAGTGACAGGAAATGGTGCAGAGCAGTTTGTGACAAATCACTAGTCTCTAGGAGCCCCGTATTTCTTGTAGGCTAGCTGTTTCTGTCTCTCCATTGCAAGACCTGGCCATTCATTTAAATCTCTCTAATTTTTGTTCTTCAGTCAGTTAGTTACTAGTTCCCAAAGGATCACCCTTTATATTCTTCTTCAGAAGAACTTTTCCTTCTTTAATCATGTTTTCCATGATTAGAGAGAGAGAGACTCCTCCTTTACTCAAACTGGTATTACACTGGCCAGTTTCCAGTACAAAGAGGTTAATCTTGTTTGTGTATCTGCCTTCAAGTCCCCTGTCAACTTGACATGTTATATATTTTTCTTAGAAGATCAGCCATTTCACATTTCAGTTCTTTCAGATGGATGCCATCTGGACACAGTGATTTGTTTGTTTTCAATTTACCAATAAGGTCAAGAACTTCATCTTTTCTCACCACTATTTAGCTCAGTCCTTCATATTCTCCTCCTGAAAGTATCACTTCAGGCACAAGTATCTGCCCTGAATCTTCTTTAGTGAAAACAGATGCACAGAGTTGACACAGCCTTCTGTAATTTTCAGTGAACTAACTCACTCCTTCACTGATTTCCTGTTTCAGATGTGTCTAAAGGTGTTTTTTTTTAATGGTTGGTCTTAATGTTTTTAGCAATATGCTTCTCAAAAGCCATCTCTGCATATATTATAATCAGTTTGCATTTCTTTTGTGCAAATTCTTTTTTGTTCATATTAGCATGCTGAGCAGGAAAAAAAATTCAACAGCTTTTTGGACATGGGTCATTAACCATGCTATTTTTTCCTATTAGAGACCTTGTATGTTTTTTGTTGTTTTAATGATAATGATAATAATAATAATAATAACCACAATAATGATGTTGTAAAATATTGGAACAATGTTCATGTATATTTAAAAATATTGCTAATGTGATTTACAAAAGAGTTATAGTATTTTAACACACTTGGCCTGATGAAGGACTATTAGCATCTGAGATGCATAGGACAGAAATGATTTTTGTCTTGTCTGTGCCATTATGTTTTGTTTTGTTTTTTTGAAATCTGCTGATGTCAGTTCCTGACTTTTTGCATCACAAAAATTATGCACAATAGTCTACACCCTCCCCTTGCCTGCTGTTTTCCTTTCATGGAGAGCATAGGAGTGGTTCATAAGTGTATCATCTGACCACTGTAATTGTAACAAAAACACAATGCTGGAGTCATGTTCATGTTATCAGAAGCAAGCTGCTTTACTTTGGTCACTTCAGACAAGACTTGCTTCATTTTGGAAGAGGTCTGAATAAGTCTGAAGTAACCAATTTCAGTATTTGTGTCTTCTCCTTAGCCGAAACACAGCCCTATTGTTGATTTAGGGCAAAGCAGAGTATATAAGGGAAGAACATCAACTATGTTTTATCTTGGCCAACACAAGGAGAACTGACAGGAAGAATGGAAATATTTAATTCTTTTTTCATCCAAATCTCTCTGTCTCCAAGCTATTTCCTCCAGCTGAGTTTGTTTCCACTTTCTGAGCCCAGTGGGGGAGAAAATAATGTAGACAAAAAAGAGCAATTTTTCAGTGGAAAATAAATAAGAGGGCAGAGAGGGTTGAACACTCTCTGATTTGTTTCATCAAATTATATTCTAAAATTACTCCCTCCCAACCCCCCAATCTTTTGGAACCCTATATTCCCCATATATTTCCTTCCTATAGTTGAGAAAAATAATATTTTCCTCCAGTATACCTGATGTGTGTATTTGATGTTCATAGATTAGATATCATGGATCAGGAGATTGTATGGCCTCAGGTATTAGGGTGTTGGTGTGAGAAGGGGACCCATGTTAGAAGTTTGTACTGAGCTCCAATCTTGCCCATGATGCTTGGTTCCTGTTCCTCAGTCTACATCTATTACTCTGAGGAAAAATAAGTGTGTAATAAAGCCCATTTACATATAAATTTGGAGGGGTGTCAGGATATTGGGACATGCAGGCACAGAGAAATGTATATTGTAAAGAGCTGACATGGTATTATATGCTACTGTCTCCAGGGGTCAGTAGTGAGCTAGCTACATGCAGCTGGTGCCCATAACAAGATACTGTCTAGAAGCTACTGTGGGGATGGAAGCAGGGGAGTGATTCTGTTATTTCTCTAGGAACATACTGAGTAACACACATTGGAAACTGCTTAATGCAGTGTAGATGTGTAAACTGCTATTGCTTAAAACAATTTGCAAGCCGCTCTGATAGCCTTGTGGCTGAAGAGTGGGGTATAAATAAATAAATAAAATAAAATAAAATAAAATAAAATATAAAAATAAAAAAAATAAAATATATGGGCATAACTGACCCAAGAATGTAATGTAGAGCCAGATGTTCCTACCCACTGTAAGCACTTGGATTTTTGCTCTTAGACTGTGCACTTGTACTCTATGCTACACAGCACTGGATAGTACTGTTATGACTGCTGTGTTATGTAGTCTATGTGTTTGGAGTCCCAGACTCATTATATATATTTCTTTAATATGCACCAGTAAAGGAAAGTAGTTTAGGCACAATCCCTGTGTCTGCACGCTCATTTCTTCAGCCTGATGTCTGCTGTTTTTACTACAAGACCTATTTGCTGCCTGGTCCTCTTGATACGCTCAGTGGTACCAGTGCTCTACCATGACATTGTATATTTACACGTAGAACACACAAGAAGTGGTGAGTGTGTAATAGTGTCCATCGAGCTCTGAGTGGAATAGAGGAATATTAAACATATCTTGTCTCAATCATGAAGTACTGGGGCCCAGTTCAGTAAAGAAATATGTTTAAATAGGAAAACAATAGACCCCCAAACATGACATTTCACGATAATAGCTTTATTTATTTATTTATTTATTTATTTAAGATGGGATTCTACATCACAGGTGCAGTTCTGAAGGTATAGCTACAAATCATCTCCTGACCTGACTCCCCAAACATACCTTAACAGCCAGCAGCCACATCGAGTGACAGAGGTCTGTTTTGATGGTGATCAGGGTGCAGCAGAATGACATTTCCAGCCCCCTCCCACAAGTGAACTGTAATGAAGTACAGCTCTCTGTTGGAAGAGGTGTGAAAGCTTTGTGTTCTTGTGGCCCAATTACCAGCAGGACAGACCTCTACCATTGCTAGTTAAGGTTGGTTTTGGGGGACATCTATGATCATGACAATTATGCCACAATTGTAAACATTAACACCAAGAAGTTATGAATAGGTCGAGCTGACACATTCATAACTGCTCAACAGGATGCCAGCTTTGATTATATCCCACCTTTCTCCCCAAAGGGACTCAAACTTACAACATTAATTTGAAACAATAATAGTTAAAATACTGCCAGGACAACTTTCCGATAAGAACTGGGTGATAAGTAAATTAGTGAACAAACACATAAGTGTTCTTAATTTCCTTCAGTGGCCAGCCAGTCAGTCAGCTAGTGGAGGTTATTTTCTTTCCTTGAGAGTAGAAAAGACCCTAAAGAGAGTAAGGCTCTTGCATTTCAAACTGTCAAGTGAATGTACTACATTGGCCACAGCATAACAGTAGGAATGTTTTTGTAATTCAGCTGCAGCACAGTAAGTAACAAATAGTTTTTGGACTCTGCCACAGCATGTTTGTATCAGTGAAGCTCAGCCCAACAGTGAGGAAGTCGGGTTTGCATAATGCCTTGCAGCACACTTCAGTGAGAAAGCAGAAGCATCCTACAAATTTCAAGAAAAGAATACATATACCTATACTATTGTTCTCCTAGGAACAATTCATGATCTACAGTATATCATCTTGAAAAAGAAGTTTGTAAAGAAACTTACTGTGTGTTCATGACACAGACACATGCAGTGCATATATCATACAACCACATGTTTCCTTTCCATAGATAGGTACTGAAGACACAGTCAAGAGACAATGTAGCCTTCAGGAATGAAAACATAAGCTTAGATTAGTAGGTAGAAACCCAGTGATTATCTAAATTTGCTGCCTTGGAAGGTAGAACAGTAATAGGATTCACTTCCAACTTCCAATGCACGTATTTCAGATTCTTCATCTCCTGTAAGTAAGGTGAAATCTGTCAGTTCTGCTTTCTCAAATATTTATTTTAAAAATACAATTGCTTCTGACAACAATACAGGTTGGCCTCATTGTATCTGCAGGGGATACATTCCTGGACTTACCACAGAAACGGGAAACCACGGATAATAGTGAATGCTATTATTTTCAATGGAAAATTATAAGAGAGGCTGGTGGGCCTTACGAGGTGCCAGTGTGGCATGGCTTCTCTATGGGCCAGTAGATGCAGGGGTGGGCTGGAGGGGAGAGGACAGTCCACACTCCCTTGCTTGGGTCCAGTTTTGCCCAAAAAGCCTGGCTGGAAATGAGGAACCACACCCAGAGGACACCCGACCCCACCCCTCCCCTTCCTTCCCAAGAGCAAGAAGTGTGGCTGGTCATGCTCAATCTGCCCCTCTACTGCCTGGCAGGTTCCCAGGGGCTCTCTGCCTCACCTCCTTGTTGACAGGCCTTACCAGGCAATCAAGCAGTGCAGCTTCTCCATGGGCCGATGGCAGCGGTAGGCAGACAACTAAGGCAGCTGCGGTCCCAGCTGCTGGTTGCTGGTGGCCACTCAGAGGTGGAAGAGCTATACCATGCCAGTGCAGAGCCAGGGCAAACATGAAGAAAACTGTGAATTTGGTAAATTTTTATTTAAAAAACTGAATGAAATTGTCAGCTATTCCTAACCCATCTTCCTTCATTTCATGGTGTAGTGAGTAAGACTGCAGACAAGTGAGGGAGAAAAGAGTGGGAGGAGCTCCTAATTCCTTTTCTTCCCATCAAAAACAATTGAAAGGTACAGAGGGAATGTTTTAGCCTACCAGCTGTTACCTTAGTTCAGTGGTCTCCAAATTGCTTCAGGCTACTTCCCCCTTTCTTCTTGGGCAACAACCCTAGTGCCACCCATGCCTATTTCTTGATATTAGGTGTACTGTTTTATTGGAAATTCAAAAGAACCAGTCTAGCACTATAACATTAAACAATTGCATGTATTTCACAAATAAAACTTAACTTTCAAAAGTAATTTATTTAATGTTTTTATGCATTTGAAAATTATATTAAGATGAAGCCACCTAGAGTGAGAAGGGTGAGGAGAAAAGCAGGGAGGGAAGGAATTTTTTTATTATTATAAATTACCCATGGAAAATTTCTTATTGCAGCACTGAAAACCAGATACTTAGTAATTTCTTATACGGACAGGATTCATATACAGTCAGACCCCCATATCCATGGGGGTTTAGTACCCAGGCTTACCATGGATACCAGAAACCATGGATAACAGTGAACTCTAATAAAATAAAGGACTTCAGGTAAAAACATACCATAGAGTTGCATTAGAGGCCTTGGAAGGACATCTCTAGGCATTTTCCAGTGCAACTCTGTGGTATGCGTCCTCTAGTTTAAGTCCTGTGGATACCTGAAACCACAGATACTGGTTCAGTGGGACAAACTGTATAGAGGTGACTAAAAGAAGATTCCTGTGTTACAAATAGGTAATATTGTTGCTAGTGTCCTTAGAGAAATCAGACATTATATTTAGCAAAAATGTTATAAAAATAATAATTAAAAAAATATGTATACCCCGCCCCTCTGTTAAAAATAATCGGGGTGGCTTACAAAAATTAAAATACAAATACAGATTAAAATCCCTAAACACCACCCACCCCCACCCACCCCCATAAAAAGATATTAAACCAATATAAGTTAAAAACAATTAATCTAAAATCACATTTAAAAAATAATAAATAGCCAGCAGACTAAAAGAGGCCAGGAGCTTCTGAGGCCAGGATCTAATCAGGAAAGGCTTGCCGAAAGAGATCCGTCTTTAGTGCTTTTTTAAAGCTACTCAGGCTTGTCATCTGACGGATCTTGTTGGGCAGGCCATTCCATAATTTGGGGGCGAATACAGAAAAGGCCCTCTGGGAGGTTTCAGACAGTTTAGATTTTTGTGGCTGAAGCAAATTCCTCCCAGAGGACCGGAGTGCATGGGGAGGATTGTATGGGAGGAGACGGTTCCAAAGATAAGTTGGGCCCAAGCCATTTAGGGCTTTAAAGATAATAACAAACACCTTATCCTGGGCCCGGAAACTGATAGGCAGCCAGTGGAGAGATTTTAATACTGGAGTTATATGGTCTCTCCGAGATGTTCCCGAGACCACTCTGGCTGCCATATTTTGTACCAACTGAAGTTTCTGGACCAAGCATGAGGGTAGCCCCATGTAGAGCGCATTGCAGAAATCTATATGAGAGGTTACCAGTGCGTGCACCTCAGTCTCGAGGTCCCTTACTTCCAGAAAAGGGCGCAGCTGGCGTATCAGCCGAAGCTGATAACAGGCACTCCTGACCATTGCATTTATCTGATTCGTCATCTGGAGCGATGAATCAAGGAGCAACCCCAGACTGCGAATACAGTCCTTAATGGAGATTGTCACCCTGTCCAGGACTGGAGGTTGCAACCCAACTCCTGGTTTTGGGGCCACTACCATGAGCACCTCTGTTTTGCCCAGATTTAATCTCAATCTATTTTTTTCCTCATCCAGCCCATTACTGCTTTAAGACAATCATTAAGAGGAGAGGTGCCATCAGAATTTGAGGCCAACAATCAGGACAAGGAGAAATAGATCTGGGTGTCATCAGTGTACTGATAACACCCAGCCCCATAACTCCAAACAATCTCACCCAGCAGCTCCATACAGATGTTAAACAGCATCGGGGACAGGATGGTGCCTTGCGGAATGCCACAAGTAAGCTCCTTTTTGCTGGAGCAGCTGTCCCCGAGCAGCACCCTCTGGGACCTGCCCGAGAGGAAGGATAGGAACCACTGGAGTGTACTGCCTCCGATTCCTAACCCACTAAGGCGATCCAAGAGGATGTTATGATCTATCGTATCAAAACTGCTGAGAGGTCTAAAAGCACCAACAGGGTTACACTGCCCCTGTCGATGCTTAGGCGCAAGTCGTCGGTCAAGGGAACCAGGCAGTCTCAACTCCAAATCCCATCCTGAAGCCAGGTTGAAATGGGTCTAGATAATCAGTTTCATCCAAGATGACTTGGAGTTGAAGCGCAACTGCCTTCTCCATCACTTTGCTCAAGAACGGTAACATAGAAACCGGCCTATAGTTGTTTGTGTCCAGGGGGTCCAGGGAAGGTCTTTTCAGGAGCGGCCTAATGGCCACTTCCTTTAACAGGATGGAACACACCCTTCTCGGAGGGATGCGTTGATGATGTCCTTAAGGAACACCATCAAGGCACCCCCCCCCCGGATGGCCAGCCATGAAGGACAAGGATCGAGAGGGAAGGTCGTCTTCCTCACCCTACCAAGTAGCTTGTCCACATCCTCAGTACTCATGGATTGAAATTGATCCAGTAAACTTACATCCACGGAGTTGCTGGACACCTTGTCAATTGTTTCTGTCAAAATACTGGCATCTAAGTCGGCTCTTATCCGAGAGATTTTATCTGCAAAGAAGTTGTTAAACGCGTCACAGCAGGCCGTTGTTGGGTTAAGCAATGGGTTCTGCGCAGGTATAACCTGCGTAATCTCCCTTACCACCCTAAACAGCTCTGCTGGATGGGACTCTGCAGATGCAATACATGCAGAGGAGAAGGATCTCTGCGCTGCATGTATTGCCTCTCAGTAGGACCAAAGAAAGTTCCTATGATGAGTCCTGTTGGATAAGAGTCGAGTTTTCCGCCAGTTGCACTCTAGTCGTTGTCCAACCCACTTCATTTTCCTAAGCTCTGATGTATACCATGGCTTACGGTTTGGAGCGGGTTGGAAAGGACGCTTGGGAGCGATCATGTCGATAGCCTTGGTAAGGTCGGTGTTCCAGGTATTAACCAAAGCTTCGACAGGGTCACCGGAATTACCAACCATTAAACCCTCCAAGGCTTTCTGGAATCCTATTGGTTCCATTAGCCTTCGGGGGTGGACCATTCTAATGGGTCCACCACCCCCGGTGGGGCGGGAAGAGACTCTTAGTTCAGTCTTGGCCAGGAAATGATCCGTCTATGACAATGTGTTGGTTTTAGTAACCTCTGCCCACGGATATTCCTGTTCCGTAATAAAGACCGCATCAAGGGTATGACCCACACAATGTGTGGGCCCGATGACCATTTGGGATAGGCCCATGTTTGTCATGGTTTCCATGAACTCCTGAGCCACACCAGTCAGATTTGTCAAGCTGGGCCCGAGTGGAATGTTGAAGTTGCCCAAAACTAAAAGTCTGGGCGACTCCAACAGCAATCTGAGACCAGCTATGTCAGCTCAGTTAGGGAGTTTGCTAGACAACGGGGTGGTTGGTATACTAGCAGAATCCCCAAAGTATCCCTGGTCCTCACACTAAGATACATACACTCAAATTGGACTGTGTTTCGGACAGGTATCCTGGTCAAGGTCAGATTGTCCTTATAAACCAGAGCCACTCCGCCCCCCCACCCTTCACCTGCTCACTGACAGAATACCCAGCTGGGAGGGCCTGCATCCATGTGACAGTGCTATCCTTTCCCAGCCAGGTTTCTGTGAAGCAAGCCAGGTTGGTTAAACTTGGTCTTCCCAAACCATTATGTGGAAGCAGTCTTCCACAAATTTGTCATGGTGTGCATTCCCTGCCCAACTGAGTCCCATCCCTCTTCTTTATGGCTGTACTAGCTAGAGTAGACAAAGACCTGGAAAATTGTTCTTAGAGTTGTGGTGCTTATCAGAAATGGCCTGGATGGTTCCAAAGCTCAAAATGACATCTAACAAATCCCTGTACTCCCATGAGGAAGAGGGACACATTGTGGTGACTAAAAAATTGGCTGCATATGGGACCAATTAAAATGTGTTGATATACATAAACATCTACATGGCTGGCCAGTTGTAAAAGTTGGATAGCAAACTTTTGGGGCATGATTAGACTGCAGAAGGAGGGCTTTTCTTCTGTAGCATTATTGAGGACTATTAATGCCTGTCCTTCCAATACCAGTATTGTTATCTGTAGATCAGTGGGCTGTAATCAAAACTAGACCATGAGGATTGATGTCTTTACTGTAGCTCACAGTAGAGTGACACATCTGGCAGAGGAGGTCCACTAGGGACACAGATTGCATTCCTCTGCAGATGTATGTAGGGAAAACAGAAGTGTTGCTTATTACTTCATCCAGGTTGACTTTTCTGAGATCGAATGAAGAATAAGAACTACTCAGATCTCAGGTTGCTATGCCCAAGACTTTCATTACACCAAACAATCCATAATATTTTGCCTTGGATGTAGGTGCTGAAGGAAACCCCCAACAGAAATCTTAAAATGTTTTCATAGAATAAATTTGTAGAAGGCAAAATTATGTGTAGAAAGCACATAAAATTACATACAGGCCTCCCCTCCACATTTGTGGGTTTCACTTTTGTGGATTTTGTTGATTTGCTTATTCACAGATTATTTGCCCCACCTCTGCTGCTGCCCTATGCCATTTTTACCACTTCAACAACACTGGGGGGGGGGAGCTGGACCCAGGCACACATGCATTCCCTCACTAGTGTACTTGCTCAACAGGGGAGGGGAGGGGGGATCACAAGGATGGAGGGTTGTGTGTACATTTGCTTGCTTACTCACTCATGGAGACTGGCAGGAAGGGGAGGACTGTGAGGAGTGTACATATGTGTGTTCACTCACTCGTGCAAGCAGGCACGGAGGAGGAAAAGATCACACAAGCAGCAATGTCAAGCTTCAAGTTGTTCCCCTGCCCACCCCCCAGCACAAGCATTTTTTCATCCAATACCTCTTCTTTTGGCCTGTTCAATGAGGGAAAGCAGGAGCACCAGTGCAGCTCCATCCTGCCAGCCAAGTCCTGGAAAAGCTCACAAATCTTAAGCAGGGTCCCAAATTTGAAAGCTCCTTTTCTCCACCATTACTTCTCCACCAGTGCCATGTGCACTAACTCCTGCTCCAGTCCAGTCAGTCTGTCCCAAAATGGTGCCACTCCGAACTGCAGAAGCAACGCTGTGCACTCAAGACTCACAAGAGTTTCCTGACTGCTGCTGCCACTGCTAGCGAAATGTGGCTAAGGGAGTGAGTGCACGCAGGCAAGCAAGTTAAGTGCCTGGTGCAAAGAGCGGGAAACACCACCACAAGAAGTGTTCAGCAAGGTTGCACAGCAGGTTTAAGGGACCCTACAAAGAGAAGTTTCATGGAACCACCATCCCCACCATCCCCTACCACCCCTTTTTCCTCAATGCCCCCCTATTGCCCCCTTTTCCTCATAACCCCCCTTGAGCTTTCCACCACCCCCAGGAGGAAGTACCACCCACTTTTGGAATCACTCCCTTATAGTGGAAAGTTCAGATTTTGCTTCAAATCTCATGCTTTCTGAAAGCCACACTTAAAAAATCCCCACAGTTACAAAAATGTAAATTCTAATAAGGATGGATGAGAAATTCGTTTAGTTCACATTCGAATGACAGCTTACCAGATGTGTACTGCCTGAACCTGGAAATGGATTGGAATGTTAGTTTGCCATGAAAATCCTACAATTCCAAAGCTCTTGATGGAATGTATATATTTGAAAAACTTTGAACTAAATATGCATATATTTTAGGGGAACATGCACAAAGATGCCCTGTTTAGTTGAAAACATGCTTGAAAAGCAAATTTTATACCTTTTAAAAGTGAAAACAAAAATGGGGTATCAAAATTATACAGTATTTTTGAAAAGAACTATCAATAAAAATCCATACAAATTTTCACATTGAAAAAAAACTTTAAACTGTATTGTAGAAATGCGAAAGAAGAGGAAGAGAAATATTAAGGTGGAAAAATGAGAACCTGTGCAAAATATAGTTAGAGAGATTTCTCCATTCACAAATAATATTTTCTGCCCGCCCCCCCACAACACACACACTAAGGGACCAGTGGCTGGAGCCAGCTTCCACTTCAAGGGAGTAGTGAATTTTTTCTGGGATTTAGTCCAAACTTTAAAGGAGTTGTCCTAGGTGCTGAATCCAACCCTCCAGGTAGGCCCAGAACCATGAATATCTACTTTAAAGTTGAGACTACAATCTGGAGTAGATTCACCACACCACCAACAAGAAAGCCACTAGCCAGCTACTGATTATGAGAGCAAAGAATGTCTTTAAAGTACTATACAATGGTGAAGGAACAGGTAGACAAAGCTTACAGTGGTCCCTCCATATCTGTGGGGGTTCAGTTCCAGCTCCCCCAAACAAAAGAATGGATGACCACATCCCAACAAAATGATGGATGACCGTGTCCCATATTATTAAATTGCAGCGATGTACACACAGATGCTTCTGTGTGTCCATGTTCATGTCGCTGCCATTTTAAGGATAGGACATGATGATCTGCAGTCACTCAAAAGATCCAGAGCCTATGGATCAGGAGGGCACACTGTAACTGGATACCATTGCTACATGCCATGTTGAAAAAATAAACTTTCTACAATAATGGCCAGAGAAAAATTCAATTTTCCTGAAAAGGTTGAAAGAGAAAGGTATAATGTGTATTCAAAATATCTTTTTAAAAATCATCATCTCCATCACCATCTTTATTTACATTGTGCATTTTCCCCAAGTTGGGACTCATTGTGGCTTACAAATTGAAAAATTACAGTGTAAATAAAACCATAGACAAAATCAAAATTAAAATCAAATTAAACTGTTAATATTGACTACTATCCTGTTAGATATTTGTGTCATTGCAAACTGGGATAAAATCATGTAAAGGTGAATCATAATATTGTGCAACACTTGTATTCTCAGGAGGAGAGCAGAGATGTAGCTATGTGTGTGGGACCATTGCTCAAATGGTGGCAGCAATGTGGCTTAACCTGTCCAGATGTACATTGGGGACCACCACCACCCCATTCAATGGGACATCTTGAATGGTGCCCGGTTGTGCATCATCACAATTCAGTAGCATGGTTATCATGCCAGGGATATCGCTTCATCATAAGTCAAATGTTGTAGCCTCTGGTGCGGGATCTTGGCTAATATTAAAACCATTTAAAACGTACATTTAACAATGATAGTAGGGGGTTTAAAAGTTGAAAACTGTACAAATTAAAATAATAGTGCACCCTCTTAAAAGCCCTTTCCTTAAAAATCTTCCATTCTAAAAGCATGTTAGAACAAAAAAGGCTTTGCCTGCTGATGGAAGGACAATAAGTAGGGCAACAATCTAGCCTACTTAAGAAGGACGTTCCAGAGCCTAGGGACCACCACTGAGAAGACCCTGTCTTGTGTGTACATATATGTGACGGGGGTGGGACTGATAAAAGGGCATCTTCTGAGGATTTCGGGATCCAGGCAAGCTCATACAGGAAGAAATGGTATATCTACTACCCTGGACCCAAGGTATCTAGGTCATAACCAGGGAGCCCTGGTGGCGCAGTGGTTAAATGCTAGTACAACAGCTACAACATTGTGAGTTCAATCCCAGAGGGCTCCAAGGTTGACTCAGTCTTCCATCCTTGCATAGGTTGGTAAAATGAGTACCCAGCTTGTTGGGGGCAATTAGCTAACACATTGTAAAGCGCTTAGGGAGTGTTTTGCACTGATAAACTGTATAGAAATATAAATGCTATTGCTAATGCTATAACCACCAGTTTCAATTGTTCCCAGAAGCAGACCAGGACCAGTTGGAGGAAGGGAGCTGTGTGATCTGTAAACATCCCCATTAACACTGTTTGCAGCTCTTTGTACCAAAGGACACATAGAGCATATGACAGTAATCCAAGTGGGCATGTGTCACTATGGCCAGATCAGGCATGTCCAGGAATGAGCACAGTTGACACAGGAGATTATCAGACAGGCTCTTAAACCTGTTCCTGTCCTGGTTCTTACCCACCCATCCCCTCCCATCCCTGTAACTGAAGAAAAAAAAAATCAGATACTTACCTCAATCCCGGGATAGAAACTGGCCCCCCCCGCCAGCAGTCCAGGGAGTGAATGGAGCTCTCACAGAGATCCATCCACTTCCTTGAAACCAAATTGTGTGGGGAATTTTAAAAAAAATGTCAAAGAAGTACAACAAGCACCTAAACAGCCTTTAAAAAAACTTAGTAAACCTGGGAGGGTACAAAAAAGGCTGCCACTTACCTGGATGTCCCTATCGAAGCAGGAAGTATTCTGCATGGACCTTACAGGATAGCTGGCATCGTGTGGGGAATTTAAAAATTAAAAAAAAAAAATCAAAAAATTAAACCAAGCAGCTAAACAGCCTTTAAAAAAACAAGTAAAAAGGGGAGGGTACAAAAAAGGCTGTCATTTACCTGGATGCCACAATTGTACCCGTAAGTGTTCGGCACGGACCTTCCAGATTGCGCCAGCATAACGGGGCTCCTGTTCACACACCTGTGATTCCATGACAGAAACGGAACGGGTGATCTATTAACAACTTAAGCCATTAATTAAAAAAAAACGGAAACCAAATGGGGTCAGCATGGGGCCAGAACGAGAGAGGGACAACGTCATCTGAAAGAAAAATTCTTTAATGATCCTCTTGCGTTCCTGTTCTGGTTTATAACGTTCATGTGATAATCTCCACGTTTGCTTTAAGTGTACAAAAGCTTTAAACCTGGGCCTCCAAGTTCAAGGTTGAATCCAGGAGTACACCAGTACTGTTTTTATCAGGAGTAAACAATTATTAGATTCTCCTTATCCACTCCCATCATCCTCCTACCTTCCCTGGCCATCTTTTTTAAAAAATCATGAAAATGACATCCTGTGCAGTGATATGGTTACATATTAGTGACTGTTGAATTGTTTCTGATTCTTAATAATTTTTGTTTAATATCATCAAAATTATTGAACTGAGCAGAAGAAATTAAACTAAAAATTAAGTTCATCCATCACTTTTTATGAGCCATGAAGAAAACCATACAGGAAATAAATCTTTGGGCAAGATATCATTTCTCTTACATGCGTTTCATACTTCAAAGATATTCACACCTGAAAGCTTTGTAGCTGTTTGATGAATCCTAACTGTTTGGTGCTATGTGGAGCAACACAAATCATTTTTGTCACTGTTGATAACTAACTTATTGACTAGTTTATTCACGGTACACAGAATGATTTCAAAATAGTAAGTAACTGCTATAAAGGTAGCGGCTTCTGCACATTGCTGTTCTCTTTGCAATATGCAAGTTATTGCAATACAGCATCATAAGTGGAGTTCAGAGAAATGAAATTCTCATTGAGTAACAAACCATTCTTTGAGAAACCACAGAACTTCCATGAGTTTGTTGATTGAAGCATTTCTTTGCTGCACAGTTCTTCAGCCTGGAACTAGCATACAACAACAACAAACACTGAATGCAAAGCAAACAATTCCAGTGTTAAAAGATGAAAGGTATGAAACTTGATTTGCCTTCTGTGATTGGAAAGGTTCCTTCCACTCAGTAAATGGATTCTAATCCAATGGAGGCCCATACTGGAGGAAGTATGTAGGCCTTTTCCCACATGAAATTCTACTCTGCAGCTCCCAGGACCACATCTCATGTTTTGGAAGAATCCCCCAAGCCTCCAAGCAGTTTTTCAAGGGGCCTAGGGATAAAAAGAATAGCTAGTGTTCTAGAGCTTCCCTTCCACCACCAGGAACATCATGGAAGTGGATATTGCAGTCATGGGAAAATGGGATCCAGTCCAGAGACCAAAGGGGTATTTTAGGGGTCATCTAACTGGTCAAAATAATCCTAATGGAATTTGCTGGGAAGATCATCTGTCTTAATGGAAACCTGCATCAATGTGCCATATTCAGAAGGGGGAGGCCAAAAAACTCCAAAAACTATACTGGTAGAGCTTTTGCAGTTTTTCCCAGGGTTTTTAAAGAGCTCCATAGGAAATGCATATTCCCACCCATTGGGGCAAGTGATTCAATTTGAATCACTTTTCCATAGAAGAGGAAGTGCAAATCTGATTGGGCTGGATGAGCATAGGGGGCAGGGCTTGCTAACAGGGCAAGAGCCCAATACTGCCATGTTGGATTTTTGCATTAGTGAGTGATTGCTAAGGCGATAAAACTGCTATTTGTATTATCTTTTTTCTTTTTCTTTTTTTTTCTTTTTTGTAAACGTGAAATATTGCTTGTGCACACCATGGAAACAGGATTTTTTTTAAAAAAAATGGTGGCAGAAGATTTAAAAATGTGAGTAATTCAATCGTGGCCACCATCTTGGCTAGAGGGCATGCAAAGTTTATGGGGGCCGTAAAACCATTAGGACAATTTGCAGCTGCTAGAAATTGTCTTTACTGCAAAGCAATCTGGGGTTTTTTTTAATTGTATAGATGAGACCTTAAACAGTCTAAAAGGTGTGGGCAATGAAATTTTCAACTTGATTTTGAAAGGAAACATCTGAAAGGAAACAGTATAGAACTTCTAAAGCTTCAAGGCTATGCGTATATAGGACAAAGCTACATTCACTGTGTAATGCTTTCTCAATATTCACACAGCCCAGAAATATTCTGCACAGACATATATCTGTTTTGCATGAAAATTAGGAGTCCTTTGTTCAAAACAATATTTGGGGACAAAAATAACTGTTTCTAGATCCCACTTTTTATCCAAAATTACTTCTTTTGTAGAAAAAACAGCAATCTTGCAACAGCAACAAAAAAGTTTCTGTCTGGAAAGTGCACAAAAAGCCTGTTATCCACACCAAAACTTCCAGAATTTCATGACCAAAAAAATCTGTTTCTAATTAGCCTTGTAGAAATTTTTGTGTACAGTTGTCCCTTCATACTTGCTAGGGTTTGGTTCCAGGACATCCCATGAATACCAAAATCTGTGAATACTTAAGTCACATTATATTCTCTCTCTCTCTCTCTCTCTCTCTCTCTCTCTCTCTCTCTGGCTTTTCTTAGCAAACAAAGATTCAGGAAGGACTCATCCCGCACTTTCTGCAAGCACGCTGATGACTAAAAAGGCCAATCCAAGATAAACAAGTCCGGTTGCAGAAAGCACAGCAGAAGGTTTCCTTGGGTGATGTTTCCAGATTGTGATTCTTTCTGTGTTGTCGTTTCTCTTCAAGACTTGTTTGGCATGAGTTATCAAATAAGGCTGCAGCATTATGGATAGTGCGTCTCCATGCCTCCCGATGTGAGACCAGGGCGGACCATTGTTGGTGATCAATTGGCCGAGCCTGAGATGTTGTTTCAGGGAGTCCTTGTATTGCTTTTTTTTGGAGCACCCCTTTTACGCTGACCCGTGGTGAGTTCACCATAGAGTACTTTTTGGGAGGCAATGATCCTCCATCCTAGAAACGTGTCCTGCCCAGCACAGCTGTGTTCTCAATATCATGGCCTCAATACTGGTGATCCCTGCTTGCTCAAGGACAGCAACATTTGTCACATAGTCAGTCCAGTGTATATTTAGGATTGTGCGTATACAGTGCTGATGAAAGCGTTCGAGGAGTCGTAGGTGGTGGCGATAGGTGACCCATGTTTCAGACCCGTAAAGGAGAATAGGCAGTACAATGGCTCTATACACACTGATTTTTGTGCTTTGCCTCAGGTGTTTATTGCTCCAGACTCTTTTGTGAAGTCTTCCAAATGCACTATATGCCTTTGCTAATCTGTGATCGATCTCTTTGTCAATCTTGGCATCTGAGGAGATGATGCTTCCCAGGTAGGTGAACTGCTGAATGGACTTGAGCACAGATTTGCCAACGGCAATGTGGGGATGGTGGTGTTCGTCCTGTGGTGCAGGCTGGTAGAGAACTTCCGTTTTCTTCAGGTTGACTTCCAGCCCAAACAGCTCTGCAGCTGTTGCAAAGCAGGATGTTAGGCACTGCAGAGCTGCTTCTGTGTGGGCAACAAGGGCAGCATCATCAGCGAAGAGCAGCTCACAACTAGATAGTTTAGAGTCTTGGTGTGAGCCCTCAGATGGCTTAAGTTAAACAAGCTACCATCAGTACGGTAACGTATATAGATGCTGTCTTCTTCTTCAAGCTCTGCCATAGCCCTTTGGAGCATCATGCTGAACAAGATTGTAAATAATGTTGGAGCAAGAACACAAACTTGCTTCACTCCATTAGTTATTAGAAAGGGCTCTGAAAGAGCATCACCATACAAAATGGTGTCCCTTATATAAGATGGCGAAATCAAGGTTTGCTTTTTGGATTATTATTTTTTAAAAGAATATTTTCAAGCTGTGAATACTTAAATCTGTGGATGCCAAATCTGTGGCTACGGAAATACAACTGTATATGCAAAAAAAAAATGCTTATTGTGTAAAAAAGTATTTTTGTACTAAAAATGTCTATTTGAAACAGACAAATGGGACATTTGTGCAAACCCCTCTCCCACATGATTTTCATGCAAAGAAACCTCATTTCTGTGCTGAATAATTTCCCCACACCCTTGGGATGAGTGAACACTAGGCAAAAACTGGACAAAATTCTCAGCAGTGTATTATTTTTCCTCACCAGATTTCCTGTGTATTGGGAAACCCATTTTTCAGCCAGGAAATCAATGACTGTCCATATTCTTTCTATCCTTAAATTGGTCTCAGAGAAACATACAGTTGGGGAAAAGGCATAGTATCAAGGCTGCAAGCTTTTGTTATGTTGCATACTAGCATTCTACCAAGTGGGGGCATAGTTGTTGGCTTATATATTAATAGAATCTCTAGAGGTGACACTGTGTACTGACAGTGTGGGCTTGTCTATACTGGCCAAATACACCGGCTTACCTCCATTCCAGAGCCCTGCAGTCCAAATGACACCAGGCATTTCTCCCATCTGCCCCTGGGCAGTCCAAATGACCCTAGGGCAGATATGGGGATGCAATGGGGGCAAGCTGGAATTGGGCCCTTTATTGCATTTAAAGATAATACCCAGTTTATTTCATTTCAGCTGGATCTGGCCTCACAGTCTGTGGGAGCCTGTCCTAGAATGCTGCTCCCCACTGCTGCCACCAGCTCTCTGGCTCTCCCAGAAGCCAGGTAGGGGTCCTGTACCATGTGACTGAAGCTGGTCACATGCAGGGGGCTTATGAGTCACATGTTGCACCCTGCCTTGCTTCCACGTTAGCAAGAAAATGTTGGTGGCTACATGAAGTTTATTATTTGCATTCAGTAATTTCTTATTTTGTTGATTTATTTATTTATTCTATTTATGTCCTGAATTTCTCCCAGGATGAGGTCCAAGGGATCCATTTCGAATATTGTAACACAAATCTTTATGCAATGATTCTTAGATAAGCAGACAGATAGACTGACAGATACCACTATCTATCCATTAGTGTGTTGTACAATTTCCCATTTTTGTCCTTAAAAAAAATTAGGGAAAAATACATCTGCTCATTTGTCTAAGGCAGAAATGGAAACCATATGATCCTCCAGATGTTGTTGGTTGGTAACACATAGCATTTTTCATTATTGGCTATGATGGCTAGCGCTGATGGGAGTTTTATTCCAACAACGTCTGGATGACCACATGATTCCTACATTCCATCTAAGTGTTGCCAGTGGCTTGATGGCTCAGATGGCATCTAAAACCAGAGCTTCATGTTCAATGATAATATGATTGTCCAGTTCAATAATTTTGGGTCATCACAGGCTTTTATATTTATAAAAGTAGTTTCTCAAAGACTCGAGCCATGAACTAGAGCCATATCCTGCACTTGTATATATAATCTTATGTATCCCTTATGCATTGTCTATGTATCTGGAAGTTTTAAGTTAATTAGTCTCTAAGCACAGCACTGATTGTGGGCATGGGTATGCAATATTAGTGATTTGTGCCACACACTGGTGGCCATTCACAGCCATGTACTTCCATGGTAACCCATCTGACAATGATGAACCAGGTTCCCATGCTAACTGTTACAGGCTTGCAGAGTCCACTGGAAACACTGTTGATCCACTTCCCCCAGTAGTTTCCACTCAGTAGCAGATGAGAATGTGAGATATTCTACACCCACCTCACCAATGTCATTGCTATGAACCTAAATAGACATTCTGGAGTGGGGGATACAAGATTCTTTGATGAGCAATGGATCTTCCATTCCAATAACTACCCATAATCTCTCCTTTGGTTGATCAAGGAAGAATCTTTTGTGTGATCTAGGAAGAATCCCAATATGCAACTTTAGTTTGAGTTTGGGTGTCAGCAGATGTAAAGTATGTATGACAGATGGTGCATACCTGAAATGTAGGATATGCCAGTCTCTATTGGAATATGCCAAAGCTTGAAAAAGTTACTCTTTTGGACTTCAATTCCCAGTATGGCCAATATTTACTGTGGGATTATGGGTGGTGTAGTTTTTACAAAAAAATAAAAATAAATCCCAAGCTCTGCAGTATCTCTACAGGTTTTCTATACTTACTTGAAACCAATTTAAAAACATGGCAGTGAAAGAACCTTCCTAAACAGGCAGCAGAAGGATTTATTTCTGTGTTGTAAACAGGTATCATAGAAAAACAAACCCCTTAAGAAGAAGAGCATACTCAAAGCTTCCTTTCAGCAGCTCAGCTCACAGCCTTCTTTGTCTGGGCTTCATTGGTATGCATTTTGCTACAACACAACTGGTGTCATCAGCTAAAATGAGCTGAAAAGAGATAGTAAGGTGACTTTAGGCCCTATTTTTCCAGACAGTAAGACCTACTAGAATTCATTCAAACCACAGGGATCTGAGAGGCACCCCTTGTCAGATCGGGACTGTAACAGAACAAACATCAGCAAGCTGTTGTCATCTGTAATTTCACTGACAGTACCTCCACCTCCCCAAGTTGTTTGTATAGAAATCTTACTTGGTTGTCTTTACTTCCATGGAAACCCTAAAGAAAGAGGTTTTTTCTTCTTGAATTAGAGTCAGAGTGAGTTTTTGATTTTCTTCCAAAAAGAAAACATTGTCTCAGCAGGCAATGCCAGCCCATTTATTTCCTTCCAACACCGAACAAAGTCTTTCCATAAAAGGATATACGCATGTTCACTGTGAATGGAAGATTAAAAAAAATGAGAGTAAAAGACAATCTTCCCATACAGACCAACTGTGATAAGTTTGTGCCACTTATTTATAAAATGGCAAAAAAATATTTTTATTATTCATTCTACAATAGTTTTCTTTTGCATGGTCAGCTTTGCTTGTAATGCTTTCCCCCCCAGAAATCTTAAAAAGTTACTATTGTGTACAAAATTGAAGAAAACGCTGCTAAGTTCTAGAGCTGTCATTTTTTGTGTGTAGGAGATACAAAAACTCAGTCAAGCAGATATTGTTTATTTCAAACTATTATTGTTCTATTTCTGGATTTCAGGAACAACCATCCATAAAATCCAGTATATGAACTAGGGAGAAAGTTTACTCTCTAGATGTTTTGGACTTCATCTTCCAGATGCCCAGGCTAGAATGGACAACGGAACGGTATTATGGGAGTTGAAGGCCACCGGGAGAGCCAAAGGTTCTCAATTCCTTAAGTAAACATGGCAGACAGTGTGGACAGTGATTAAAGAAACATACAGATGCTTAATCTATTCACTATCCTTATCCTATAAATAAGAATTTAGCAACTAATAACGCTTTCATCATAAGCTCTATTGTGTGTATGTGCCTTCAAGACGCCTGCTGATTTACGGTGACTCCATGCATTTCATAGGGTTCTCTTGAGCAAGGAGTACTATAGGTGGGAAGTCGAAGGCTTTCACAGCTGACACCCATAGATTTTCCTTGTTTTTTTTCTGGGCTGTGAGGCCGTGTTCTGGAATAGTTTCTTTCTGACGTTTCGCCTGCATCTGTGGCTGGCATCCTCAGAAAACTACACACACACCTACCCAACCATTCTCTTAGGATGCCAGCCACAGATGCAGGTGAAACATTAGAAAGAAACTATTCCAGAACACGGCCTCACAACCTGGAAAAAAACTAAGGAAAATCTATAGTACTAGGTGGTTTGTCAGTTTCTTCTGCTGAAATATAGTCTAAACCAGTATACATGCATACATGTTGAGTTCACAAATTACAAATGATTCAATTGGTTTAATACTCTAGTTTGGAATAACAACTGGGTTTAGGCTTTAGTGTATGTCACAGTACTTTGAAACTATTAGGACATATTGTTGGAGTGGTGGCTTCCATTGCAGTAAGATAGTTTTAATCTAAATTTTAAGGGAACTACCCAAGGTACTGTACCTATTGTAGGGACAAGGCTATTGCCACACTGCAGAAATAATGTAGTTTGACACTATTTTAATTATCATGGCTCCATCCTATGGAATCCTAGGATTTGTAGTTTGTTGTGGCACCAGAGCTCTCTGACAAAGAAAGCTAAATATCTCACAAAACTACAAATCCCAGAATTCTATAGCATTGAGCCATGGCAGTTAAAGCAGTATTAAACTGCATTATTTCTGCAGTGTGGCAGCTTCCAGGGTTCAGTATTTTTATTTATTAGAGTATTTATGCCCCGCTCTTCAGCCACAAAGGCTCTCAGGAGATTTTCACACGGGCTATATATCCCGTGGCAGGAACAGAACAGAGTCGAGAAAGGTTTTCCCTTTCAGACAACATTGATCCTGTTCTGTCCTACATCCATCCTACTCCCGTGACTGTTCCAGAATAATGTAATCATGATTTTTCCTCGTGAATAAACCTCCCGTTGCGTCACTATCACGCAATCACAGGTGTGCGAACAGGATCCCCGTTCCTGTTCCGAAATGACAGCTGCAGAGGGGAGGTCCATTCCAAGCACTTCCTGGTGTGATCTGGATAGCCAGATAAGTGGCACCCTTTATTTTACCCTCCCTGTTTTGATTGTGTGATTTAAAGTTGTTTTTGTGCTTGGTGAAATGTTTATGTTTGGGGGAGTTTTATTTTTTAAATTTACCACTTGGCCATTATCACATGATAATGTGATAACATTTCAGACAGCCAGTCGTAAAAGCAGCCTTATGATGGCTGCATTTTATGGCCAGCCAGAGAGGGGAGGGGGAGCCCGTTCCTGCCGTGGAATTAAGGTAAGTGTGTGAAAGATTTACGTTATTCCATAGCAGGAACGGGAGAGGAGGTGGCAGGGCAGTAACGGGGCATTTTGGCCACATGTGAAAATCTCCTCAGAGCAGCTTACAAGTTGTTTAGCAATAGCATTTACACATATACACCACTTTATAGCATGCTAGGCATTATCTAAGGACTTTATCACACTACCCCCAAAAGCCCGTTCTTTTGCCAGCATAACTTTTCCATTTTTATGCCAGCAAAAGAACTCCCCATGCTGCACTTACCTTGCCTCCCATCCAAAGGCTTCCCAGGAATGAAAGATGAAGTGAACGGAGCTCCATTCACTTCCTCATTCAAAATCCCACGGATTCTCATGAGAAGATGCTCACATGGAAAATTTTTAAAAAAACAAAAACAACACACAAAAAGTTTTTTTTAAGCGCATACACACACTTTAAAACTTACAAATATCCCAAAGAGGGTCATAAAAAGTGTGTCACTTACCTTAATGTCGCAATCTCACCTGGAAGTGTTTGCGCCGGACCAGCCATTCACACTGCATTCACATGAGTACAATGGCACAAGATTTTACATGCTAGCAATGCCAGCACTAAAGCATGACGAGGGCTCAATTGACGGCTTCAAACGTCAATAAAAAAACTACAGGTTTTGGCCAGTATATAAACACAAAAGGGAAACGTCATCTGGTATGTACAAACTTTTGCATTCATGTGGTGTCATTATGATGCCGTATTTAGCGCACCTGATAAAGTCCTAAATCGTTTACAATGTGTGTTAGCTAATTGCCCCCACAAGCCAAGGACTCATTTTACCAGCCTACAGAAGGATGGAAGACTGAGTCAACCTTGGAGCCCTTGGGATCGAACTTAAATGTTGTGGCTGCAGTACTGGCATTTAACCACTGTGAGACCAGGGTACAGATAGTTTCTTTACAGTCTGAATTAACACTGGCTAGAACAGATTCAATGCTCACATGGAAGCCATCAGCTAAGGGTATAAAGCCCTAAGCAATAATTTACAAAAATTATACAGGGGACCTAGAATTTATGCTTACTGCTATTGTTTTGATCTCCTTTGGTCCTGGGCTCAGAGCAAACTGTGTGGAAGCCTGGAAACAGACCAATACCATTCAGATATAAACAGCAGCTTACTTTAGCATTAACTGAAGTAAATAACTCATCTCTTTAAATCTACTGTCCCATTGTCTAGCCTGGAATATGACTGTAGATTACAAGTGCTATCCCTCTGGAATATCAGATAATCATTTTATTGGACAGTTAATTTATTCGTTTACTAAAACCACTGCAGCCTAGCAGTAACATTGACTCTACATGGCCACTTTGATGATATCACAGTGCTTCTCTCCTCAGCATTCCTCAATACATAATCACCATCCCATTTTGTGGCATTTTTGCTCTGTTTGTGCACATTGTAAAACTGTGCATCTCAACCAACACAACATGTTAAGATATATAACGGACTATATAGCCATGAGGTCACTGACGTTTCCTCACCATTACATGAATGGCAAGAAGGAATCAAGAAGTGGAATCCAGCACTTTCTGCATTGTAAGTCTCAATCTTGCCTCGATCAGTATGCCAGATTAGTGGGAAAAGCAGGCGACATCTGGGGTCTTTTGCCAAACAAATTATGTGTTTATTATTTTATTATGGCTGGCATCCTGTTTGTGAATTACAGTGATGTACATGAGACTTATACCATTACAATTCACTTTTTGTTCTTGCAGCAGCTAACAGTTACTGCTGACCAACGTAGTCATTATCTAAATGTGTTTACTCAATGTGTGAAGATGGGTGCAGGCTAGCTGGACTTCTCCATCTCTCATTCTGCCACTCTTCTCATGAGATGAATGATGAGTCTTAATAGGTGAGTTTTCCCTGTGCATGGACACTCTCCAGTTTTACTTACAGAATTATTCAAAAGAGAAAGCCTACTTGGCTCTTGCATAATTAATTTTAAGCCTTCTTAGCTGTCAAAAAGGAATAGTATGCCAGCCACAAAAAGAAATGTGACTGGTTCCTGCTTCTACGCCCCATCGCAGTCATTGCCTCAGTTTCTACATTTGATAGCAATGAGTCATGCTGCACTTTAGCTTTCAGTTATGCCAGGCAAAATGAGTTGGAAGTCACCTGTTATTCTTTCCATTTATTCATAGAGGATTCAGAAAAATCATATAGAAGAATCTTTTTTTCTTCTTTGTGCTTATCAGAAAGCATCACTTTCACATTAATATAAATTTATCTAGCACAAAGAGAAGAGCTTATTCTGCTTTCCCCACCCCAGCCATGGGATCCACATAAACACAACAGCTTATAGACATTCATATACTTCTGAGGGGAGAAGGGAAAGCACCTGACTCTGATCTGATGGACATAGCATTGACACAAAGCCACCAGTGTATACATGCACATATCTCCAAGCACATCTTTACTGTCAAGGAGTAGAATCTCAACTACATATCAGACCAGGCTCCTATTAATTGAGGACAAAGGCAATACATTGACAGCAAGGAGAAGTAACAGGGGAGTCTCCTCATTGTAATGACTGGCAAGAAAGCTAATCCTCTTTTAATGTCACAACTTGTAGCAGAAAATTGTATATACCTTAAATTCCGGCATATAAGACAACTTTTTAACCTTCTCAAAACTCTGTTCAAAATTAGGGGGTCATCTTATACGGTGGAATAGGGCTCCCATTGTGGCTTCGGAAGGACAGGTGGCTGGCTGGATGGGGGGAGTCTTGCCATTACCCACCCTTCCCGAAGCAGTGATGTGGAGCCCTATAAGAAGACACCCACCCAGCCAGCCAGCCACCCCTCCGTACCCCCCTGAAGCTGTGATTGGTACCCCAATTGCAGCTTCAGCAAGGGTGGGTGGTGGCTGGAAAGCCCCCCTCCAGCCACTGTTCTCTCCGAAGCCACGATTGGGCTCTCAATCTCAACTTCAGGGAGGGCGGGTGGTGGCTGGAAAGCCCCCCCAGTCAGCCACCACCCACCCTCCCTGAAGCCATGAACAGGCTCCCAATCTCGGCTTTGGGGAGGATAGGTGGTGGCTGGAAAGGTCCCCCCAGCCTGCCACCAGCTGCCCTCCCCGAAGCCGCAATCAGGCTCCTGATCGCAGCTTCGGGGAGGGCAGGTGGTGGCTGGAAAGCCCCCCCCCAGCCAGCCATCTTTCCACCCTCCCCGAAGGGTGAGGCAAACTGCTACATTCACCCCTCTCCTCCACCTTCGATTCCTCTCCAAAGGGGGTGAAAGCAGAGGAGAAGGGCAAATGTACCCGCTTTGCCTCACTCCCCGCCCAGTCTCCTGTGTCTTTGCTCCCTTTGTGAAGGGAGTGAAGATGCAGGAGATGGGCAGTGTGTGAGGCAAACCGCTACATTTGCCCCTCTCCTCCACCTTCATTCCTTTGGGAAGGGTGGATGGGTGGTGCCTGGAGGGGGGGAGGCTTTACAGCCAACACCCACCCTTCCCGAAGCCACAATCAGGGTTCCAATTGCGGCTTTGGGAAGGGTGGACGGGTGGTGGCTGGAGGGGGAGGCTGGAGGGGGGAGTTTGGGATATACTCACCATATAAGAAAAGGAAGTGTAGTCTTATACAGCGAATATATCCCAAACTCTATATTTTAACATAAAAATTGGGGGGTCATCTTATACTCCCAGTCGTCTTATATGCCGGACCATACATGCATTGGGTGAAGTATTTTCTTCTGTCTATCCCAGATCTACTGCCAATCAATTGCATTGACTAACACTGAGTTCCAGTACTGTGGAAGAAGCAAAAGCACTTTTCCATCCACTGATTTACAAGTAAAAACTCTTCATGTCCCACTTCTTAGTCACTTTAAAAAAAAAAAAAGCCCAGAATTACAAACACTTTATCCTTTGTTGTTGTTCTAACCTCTTATTAATTTGGGTTTCTCTTTATTTTCCCAAATGATTTTTTTTTAGGCGAGACAACAAGAAATGTTATACTTTCATCTAAATATTTGTCCACTCATCATCAATTTATATAAAGGCCTTATGATATCAATTTATGTAAAGGCCTTATAATTTCCATCCCTTACCTAAATAATCCATCACATGGAGAATTCTTTTTAATTATAATCATGCACTAGTTTTAATTGAGTCATCCACTATCTTACAAAGATCTCTTTCATGGATAATTATTGCCGTTTCTCTCTCTCTCTCTCTCTCTCTCTCTCTCTCTCTCTCTCTGTGTGTGTGTGTGTGTGTGTGCGTGCCATCCACAGACTTGGCTCACCCTTGATTCTAAACCATTTGTTAATGTCAAATAGTCATTATATAGTCATTATACAGACCCCAAGATGTCATCATAGATTAAGCCCCTGCTTTGTCAAACTATTTGTAAAAATAATCTATTTACTCATAACTTCTGCTGTTGCTTCCTCTTCTTTGAGTTCTTATCAATTTATAAAACAATTTAGTCTCTTGTCCCATTATTATCATATTTACTGAGGAGCTGTTGGTGTGGAACAATACCCTATTCAGAAGCTCACACACCCCACTTAAGATCTGGATCATATGAGAATAGGGTGAGCCATGTTGGCCCTGCCTCCTCTATCACATCCTTGTCACCTATCTCTTAGGACTGAAAGTTTGCAGTCTCGTGCTGGCTTTCCATTGTTATCCTCTACCCATGGATACTTCCTGCAAGATGTAGAAGCCTGGAAAATCAGGGTTCTTGATCACAGAATCATAGAATCATAGAGTTGGAAGAGACCTCAAGGGCCATCCAGTCCAACCCCCTGCCATGCAGGAATACACAATCAAATTATTCCCGTCAAATGGCCATCCAGCCTCTGTTTAAAAACCTCCAAAGAAGGAGACTCCACCACAATCCAAGGCAGTACATTCCACTTCCAAACAAGTCTTACAGTCAGGAAGTTCTTCCTAATGTTTAGGTGGAATCTCTTTTCCTGCAGTTTGAACCCATTGTTCTGTGTCCTAGTCTCTAAAGCAGCAGAAAACAAGCTTGCTCCATCCCCAGTATGTCATCCCTTCAAAAATTTAAATATGGTTATCATGTCACCTCTCAGCTTTCTTTTCTCCAGACTAAACATACCCAGCTCCCTAAGCCACTCCTCATAGGGCATGGCTTCCAGACCTCCCACCATCCTGATCGCCCTCCTCTGGACACATTCCAGCTTCTCAATATCCTTCCTGAACTGTGGTGCCAAAACTGGACACAGTATTCCAGGTGAGGTCTGACCAAAGCAAAATACAGTGGCACTATTACTTCCCTTAATCTAGACACTATACTCCTATTAATGCAGCCTAGAATTGCATTGGCTTTTTTAGCTGCTGCATCACACTGCTGGCTCATGTTCAGCTTGTGGTCTACTAAGACTCCTAGATCCTTTTCATATGTACTGCAATCAAGCCAGGTATCACCCATCCTGTATCTAAGCATTTCATTTTTACTGCCCAAGTGTAGCATCCTACATTTCTTCCTGTTGAAATTCATTTTGTTAGTTTTGGCTCAGCTTTCTAATATGTTAAGGTCATTTTGAATTCTTATCCTGTACTCTGGGGTGTTATCTACCCCTCCTAATTTGGTGTCACCTGCAAACTTGATGAGAATCCCCTCTATTCCCTCATCCAAGTCATTAATAAAGATGTTGAATAGCACTGGGCCCAGGACAGAACCCTGTAGCACCCCACTAGTCACTTCTCTCCAGGATGGAGAGGAGCCATTGGTGACTATCCTTTGGGTTCGGTCAGTCAACCAATTACAAATTGACCTAACAGTTGCATTGTCTAGCCCACAGGTTACTAACTTTTTTGCAAGAATATCATGGGGAACCATGTCAAAAGCCTTACTGAAATCAAAATACACTACATCCACAGCATTCCCTTCATTTATCAAGTTTGTAACTCTATCAAAAAAAGAGATAAGATTATTCTGGCATGACTTGTTTTTGAGAAACCCATGTTGATTTTTAGTGATCATGGCATTCCTTTCTAAGTGCTTACAGACTGTCTGTTTAATGATCTGCTCTAGAATCTTTCCTAGTATTGATGTCAGGCTGACTGGACGGTAATTATTTGGGTCTTCTTTTCCCCCTTTTTAAATATGGGGACAACATTTGCCTTCTTCCAGTCTGCTTGGACCTCTCCTGTTCTCCAGGAATTCTCAAATATTATTGATAGTGGTCCTCAGATTACTTCTGCCAGTTCTTTTAGTACCCTTGGATGAAGTTCATCTTGTCCTGGAGACTTGAACTTATTTATACTGCCCAGGTATTCCTGAATGACCTCTTTACCAATTCTGTGTTGTATTTCCCCTACTGTATCATCTGCAATCAGATCAGCTAAAGCAATTGTAATGTAATTAGCATATAGGCAATGATAAAAATGAATTACAATAGTTAATTATATTAATTAGACAAGGCTTAATAAATTGCAAACAGAATATATAATGAACTGAACTGTGTTCAATACTAAAACTGATTTGATTTAATGTCTTCTAGCAGATTTCAGCACTGTAAATTCTTAGCGAAGGAAATACTTGTCTCCAGTGGAGTGTTCAGGATTCTTAGGTAGTTTTGTAAAAAGTTCCAAATAGTCTAGAATATATTTTAAAAGATCCTTGAGCCAAATATTTCAAAAGTGTTTATAAATAATCCATCAAGAGTGAGGAAAATGAGAAAAATACAATACATGGCCATCGTAAGACTGAAGGGGGAAATTTAAAAAGAGAAAGACTTCTATGACTTTCCTCTAAGAAGGCCAGCATACTCAAAGCTTCAGAAGGGAAAGTTTTGGCAGCAAGAGTGAAAGAAAATAATTTTGTGCTGTGTTTTATTTAAAGCTTCTTCATGAGTTCCAGCTGAACAGTATTCCACACCTCTTAACAGCATTCTCCCCATTCTTTCCTTGCATATTATTGTTGAGGAAACATCCTGGCCTCTCATATCCCAACAACTACGTAGCATCTGTGAACTAAAGTTTCAGCTTAGTGGAATGTCAGGCCTTGGCCAGCCTTTTTATTGTTCACAACAGTCCAGAACATAAAGTGGATGTTGTGGTATTCATGTCCTTCTGGGTTTGTGACAGGCTACTGTTTGACCACTGTCTAAACAGAATATTGGACTAAAGAAGACTTTGGTGTGACCCAGCATAATTCTCCATAGTTATTAGAAACTGAGCCCAAAAATAACATCAGAG
This sequence comes from Gambelia wislizenii, assembly GCA_030847615.1. Classification (NCBI taxonomy): domain Eukaryota; kingdom Metazoa; phylum Chordata; class Lepidosauria; order Squamata; family Crotaphytidae; genus Gambelia; species Gambelia wislizenii. The sequence goes on from JAUMIR010000001.1 coordinate 373,553,077, forward strand.
CAACATGGCACATACAATTCTAATTAGTGGGATGGTGAGTATCCTGAATAGATATTTGGTCAAAAGTATTTAAAGTTCAAATATGCCATATTTATCAGATCATACTTTTCAAGTGTTAATTTCACTGTTAAAACATTTCAAACAATTGTTGAGGCATCACTTTACTTTGCAAAAGCATGCTGTTTCTTACTCAGCAAGGTTATATTTTAATAGTAATAGTAATAATAATAACAGGAGGAGGTGGAGGAGGACAACTGGTAGGAACATAAGCCTGAAAAAGAAGTAAAAATAACATGAGACTTTAAGATTCAAACTGATAAACACTTAGAACATACTATGCCAGACATGGCTGTGGTTGAGCAAAAGAAAGTGTGGATAATAGACGTGCCAATCCAATCAGTGGGGACAGCAGAATCACAAAGAGAGGGAAAAGATGATGAAATATCAAGACTTATAAATGGAGATTTAGTGCCTCTGGGAAAAGAAAGCAATCATGGTTCCAGTGGTGATAAGTGCTTTGGGAGTAAATCCAAACATATGGGCAAAACATATATGAAATCATCATAGACAGGACAGCAATAGAGAGATAACAGAAACAGACACTACTTGGAACATCACATATTATCCAAAAAATACCTCACTGATTTGTAGATTCCTGGAGGGAATCCAAATCATTGATACTCCCAAACTCCAGTCAGAAACACCCGTTAGACAGAGAAATGAAAAGAGATGGTAACCAAAATGATCATGAAGACAGTTACAATAATAATAACCACATCTTACTAATGTATACTAGGAACATACTAGGTTAGCATACATTTGGTTTCCTAGCTTTTTCCTGTACTTTCTGATGTCATCTGGGCTGTCTTTTACCTGTCTGATAAGGATGCCTGGGGTTGTTTAGATGACCAAAAAAAAAAAATCAGAAAGAATGTGGGCAGAATACCTTTTGTTTAGATGTGCTCCTGCAGAGATTTGCCCTTTTGGGAAGGAGGGAGGTTGAAAACTCCAAATAGACTGTTATAACAGCTTTCACTGTTTCTCACAATCTTTTTTAAAAATTGCACAAAAACACGCATAAAAGGCTGTCTGAACAACCAATTTGAATAGGGGCACATAGAAGAGCTGAAACGTGATTGGTCAGACTTCAGTGGGGGCAGGCTTGCAAGGGAGGAAACTGTTGGAGCTGCCATTGTTGTTGTCGTTGCCGGCGGAACAATCGTGTGCACAATCATTCAAGCGTCAGAGAAAAAAAACACACCAGGGTTTTTTTAAAGTGGAAAATAGCTCTTCCACATCTGTCATTTAAAAAAAAGAGGGAGGGGAGAATGGAGGGAGTTTTCTGGAGGCAATTCACTCATGGCCACCATCTTTTTTCAGGGGCATGCTCTGTGTAAACTACCAACTAGGCCAAGTTTCCAAGCCAGCAGTCTTGCAAATGAGTCATGGCCACAAATGAACACTGCTGCAATAGGGAGGAAAGGTGCTATTTTCTGCAATTATTTCTCTCATCTATCTGAGCCCCTGGTTTAAGTGACGCATCATATGGTTTTGTTAGAAGACTTGTTTTGTTTTCTCCTGAAGGAATCTTGAAGGTGCGCAGAGTCCTGAAGGTACAATCCATCCCCTGTGAAAAGCATAGCTTTTCAATCAGCACTAGCACTTGCCACTTCTATTTTATTCTTAAAATATATTTCCTTTAGATTATTTAAAAAAACAATTTCAAGCAAATAGGGCAGAAATACATTAGCCTTCCAAATTTGCCACCCCATTCATAGCTGTCAATTTGGGAAAGAACATTCCATCAGTTTCCAGGAGAGTACATGCCCTTTTTAATGACTGAGAGCGGCATTTGTTGTGGATGAGAGCAGCAGTTTTCTCTTTTTAAAAGTTCTCTCTTTTTTAAAAGAAGAAGAAGAAGAAGAAGAAGAAGAAGAAGAAGAAGAAGAAGAAGAAGAAGAAGAAATCTTATTTTTACACTTTAAAGTAGAAAAGTTTAGCCTTTGGAAGCAGTGTTGTTGTTGTTGTTGTTGTTGTTGTTGCTGCTGCTGGAATATTTACAAAGGCCTGAACTGTTTGAGAATAAACAGGTTATGGACTTTATCAGACCACCCCTCTAAGCCCCATTCTTTTGCCGGCATACCTTTTCTGTTTTTATGCCTGCAAAAGAACTCCCCATGCCAAATTTACCTCCTATATTGGCAAAAAGGCTTCCCAGCAATGTACGAGGAGTGAATGGCACTCCATTCACTTCCTTGTTTGAAATCCTGTGTAATCTTGCGAGATTACACAGCATAGGAAATTCAAAAATAAAAACAAAAACAAGATAGTAAAAGTTACAAAAATCACCTAAACACACTAAAATATCCCAGGTAAACTGGGGAGGGTCATAAAAAGTGTGTCACCTACCTGGATGTCGTGGTCTCACCCAGAGGTGTTCTCGCTGGACCGGCCATTGACGCCACATTCACGTGAGTACAATGGTGTGAAGTTTCAAATGCTGGCAATGCTGGCACAAAAGCACCACGGGGATCAATTGACAGCTTGAGCTGTCAATAAAAAAAGTACTTTTTTTAACAGGACATGATCACTAAAGGGCATTGTGTGGTACATGCTTCCTTTCACAATCATTAGGCATCCTTATGATGCTTTATTTGCCTTGTCTGATAACATCCTGTATGTGCTAAGCTGGGTAGTGATTAGTTTACTTCAGCCAAAGTTTCACCTTGAACTTTTTGGCGAAACTTTGAAGGATCATCCTGTGGGCAAAAAGCAACACATCTTCTAGGGTGAGGGAGGAAAATCACACTTTTTTGGAGGAGGTAAATGGCTTATTAGAAAGATTCCTTGCTTAGTTGCATTTGTTTCCTTGCTTTTCCAGTTTTGCTTTTGTGATAGTACCCCTCTCATGAGTCAGATGGCCATCTCCTCCCCATAGTGTCCTCTGGATTAGAACTGTTTCATCATATAGTGTAGGATCATTTCAAATATACAGTTGTGCGTGTGAAGTGTGTGGGACATTTGGTGGCTTTCAGTAAGGCATTAAAGGGAGGATATGCTTAGGAACATGTTGGTACTGTGACAAAGAGCATTCTTTTAAAATTGGTGGAAGGGCAACCCCTTTGCCACTGTTGCTTCTTTAATGACTCCTTGAAAAGTGTGATTATTCTGTTCCTTCCCACACATGCAGTTTTTTGGTCTGCAAATGAGTGTATCAATGCAGCAGGACATTTTCAGCACAACACAATAGGTTTCAGTAACTAATTTGTACTAGCATCACTAATGTGCTCCAGAAGGCTTATGGGATGTGTCTCCTCAAGGAATTATTTAAGTGCTCTTTTTGATGTTAAGTGCCAAGAAACTGTTCTGTGGCACTTTAAAGCAGTGAGTTAAAGGGGGAAAGAGTTATTGTGACATAAGCTTTCATGGACTGGAGCATACTTTATCTGAACTGGCAGATATATGTCCCCATGATACTAGAAGATCAACAATTGCTTATCTGCAGGCATGTATGTATCTGAGTATGTATCTGTTTAAGGACAGAATTCTAAAAACCTAGGATATCTATGATCTATAGTTACATGAACATATATCTGCCACCTGGGGATAATACCTCATACATCTGATAATGTGGGCTCTTAGTCCATGGAATCTTGTGCCAAAATAAATCTGTTAATCTTTAAGGTGTCATCAGGACTCTGTTGCCGTTTTCTTCTTCCCTCAAGGTTTATTATTTATTTATTTATTTATTTATTATTAATACATTTATGTCCCATGCTTCTGTTGCAAAACAGCAATATACAAGATTTTTTAAAATGATGGTTTCATTTTTTAAAAAAATGAACCAAGGAAAGAAGATCAGCACTTTAAATTAAAAAAAATGTTTGCTACAGAATACAACAAAATTATGTTTTCAAGACACACATCCTAAAACACAACTGAAATGAACTGCACATAGCAAAGCATTCTGCAGTCAGATGTAGCTACTAAGAAGGTTGTCTCTTTCATCCTATTGAAATGTTCCTGCTCCTTAGTGGGATACAACAAAGAACACACAACTTTTTATCTTAAGAAGTGAGCAGATGATATAGAAGGAGGAAGTTTCTAAGCTATACTGGGCTTTACAAGTAATCACCATCATTTCAAAGCATGGGAAGAAGTATTCTAGTAATCTATGCAGTTGTTGCAGGATTGTTGTAGTATGATCTCCAGGGTGAACATTGATCAACATCCTTACAGACGCATTCTGGACCAGTAGAAGCTTCTGAAGAGTCTTCAAAGGTAGATTTTTATAGGGGTGGCATGGAGTGTGGGCCAAACCATACCAGGTGACACTGTTGGTGGTGGGGGTGGGGGGAAGGATGACACAAGCCTTAGTGATGCACAGGATTTTTAGGTATGGTACTATTCATAGTCTGGGCTGAAGCCACAGGACATTTTATTTTATTTTATTTTATACCCTGCCTTTCTCCCATTGTAGAACCCCAGGCAGCTTACAACATAAGTTAAAACAAAATTCAGCTAAAACCAATGAGTTATAAAGGTGAAGAATAATCAAAAAGCAATTGAATAGAATGTCCTATTAAAGCCAAATGCTTTATTTGGGAAAAAAATAAAAATAAAAGGTTTGAAACATTTAAAAACATAGCAGGAAAATGGAAAGAACAACAATTCTGACTATTGAAAGAGCGTTCAGCACAGCCACATAATGGCTAAAAGTCTGCCTGCATAAAAAAAAAATTGGTTGGTTGAAGGAGGAGTTAGCAGTCACTTGGTTGAGGAAGGAGCAAGCAGCCACTAGCTCTCTATATAGCTGCAGCCCCAGTCCCTAAAGCTCAGTGAACAGAGCTGAGCTCACAGGCAAGGCCAACAGGGATGTTTGGCATGGGTGTTTAGCAAGAGAGTTTTGCAGGGGGAGGCCTGGAGTTCTGATTCAGTGACTAACTAAGATTACTAAGTAAGGATAGTGAGAGAGCTGCTGCAGTCACCTGCAACAGCTGTGGTATCTTTCTGTTCTTGCCAGAGGATGGGAACAGGTATGCCTGAAGCAAGTGTAAATTGGTTGTCCTGTTGGAAGAGGAGGTCCAGCAACTTGAGACCCATATATCTACTCTTCAGCATGTTAAGATGCATGAGGTTTTCATGGATAGAGTAGAACAGACTGTCCTGGATCAGGAACACACAGGGGATGGCTCTGAAAAGGAGGGCAATTCCCAAACACAGGAGGTAAACATTTGGAGGAATGTGGCACATAGAAGAAGTAAAAGAACTAGGGGATCATTCAGTGAGTTTGGAGATAAAGAATCAATTTGAAGATCTCTCCCTTATCAAGCATGATGAGGAACAGGAACAAGAACAACAGTTTCAGTCTGCAGAGAATGTGCAGCTGATTTTGCAAAATTCAATACATGAAATGGTCCCTGCCCATCCCCAGAGGAAATGTGCAGTGGTGGTAGGGGACTCACTGCTTAGGGAAACAGAAGCAGTGGTTTACAGGCCTGACAAGATGTCCTGAGAGGTGTGCTGTCTCCCTGGGCAAAAATCCGTGCGGTAACAGACAAGCTGACAAGACTTGTGAAGCCCACTGACGATTACCCCTTTCTTTCAATCCATGCAGGAACCAGTGACACTGCAAGGCATGCAAAGGATTACAAGGCTCTGGGTAGGAAGCTGAAGGACCTGATGCACAAGTTGTCATTTTGTTTTTTTCTCCCAGTTGAAGAACATGACCCAGGAAGGGAGAGAATAGTGGAGGTGAACAACTGGCTCCACAGATGGTGCTGCCAGGAATGACTTGGTTTCTTAGACTATGGTCTGCAGTTGCATGAAGATAGACTTCTGGCAAGGGATGGGTTGCACCTCACAGCAGTTGGCAAGAACATTTTTGCTAAGAAATCTGATCACAGACATCTCAAAAATCTGATCAGGGGGGCTTTAAACTGAGTTTTGTGAGGGAGGGGGACAGTATTTTTGAGGGAAGGGGTTCATTAGTACTAGAGATAATAACCTACCTGTTTTACAGAGAATTGACTAAATGGTACAAGAACTCAACAGTGGGAGTATTCTATGAGTCTGTGATTCTAAAGATTCATGTCCTAGCACAGGATCATGGAGCGGGGGTGGCTAGTTTCCCATGAAGTTTCATGGTCTGGGAACAGTCACAGGAAAGGCTCTCTCTCATGTCCACACCAAATATGCCTGTGAGAATAGAGACTGAGAGAAAGCCTTCCCCTGAAGATCTCCAAACTTGGGCAGGTTAATTGAGAAAGGAATGATTTATTGGAAGGAAAGCATTTGAAGACTGCTCATTTCTGGTAGATTTCAAACTTATTCTGAAAAGACATAAAAGATGAGTATATGTCAGGACAGGTCCCTAAAAGCAACGTCCCTGTCAAGAGTTCTGTTTATATCGAATTATTGTGTGCTTTCACGTTTGACTGTTTAATATTTTGAATTCTTTACCACTGTAGCAAGTTGGTGTACTTAGATGAGACAAGGGAGGATGGTGTCTGTCTGGAAAAAGGCTTGCTAGCCTTGCACCTGTAGGGACTATGGGAAACTATGGGTAGAGTCCAGGCTGGTTGAGAACTGGGAATTTGGATGATGGGTGACTAATGGGGAAATTGCCCACCAGATTGGGCTGATTGTAAATACTTTTTATTTTACTGTTTTTTCTATGAACTTGAAGCAACAATTTTGTATACTTTGCTCTTTAGGCTACTGTAGCAATAAAGCTTTATGTCTAACTCTGAAGCTGCTGGTCACTGAGTATGAAGAAGCTAATAATGACAGTATAGTACAACATAGTTTAGGCCACTCTCCTCAAAATTAGAGACTTCTGAAGCACCAAGAGGACATTAGTATGTTCACACATACAATACCCTATCTCAGTTCTTTTTTCCCCCTATAGGTGGGAGTTTTCCTTGTGCAATAGTATTGTATTAATGAAATGATGAGCCTAGTTATACATAAAAGAACAGACATGAGGTGAATGACATTATTATGATTAATTCTACAAGCACTTTAGTCACCTTGATGCCACCATCACTGTTGGTACAAAGGATGGGAAAGCTAGTCTGTTTCTTGTCTATGCTTTTTTCTTATATGCTCACCTATTCTGCCCTATTTCCACAGTAATATTTCTTTTTTAAAAAGAAATCTGCATGAAAATTGACATTTAAGCAGATATTTTAAATACATTTTCAAAATAAATGTTTATAAACAATTTCTCTCAAAATTATATTCCTAAATGTATTTTGTTAACAATGTTTTACTTTAAAAAATATATATTTAATACCATGTTCAAAGCAAGGCTTGTGTTGGAACATTCTGGAAGTGCAGAGGCCAATGAATTATTACTTCTGTCCTGCCCATTAGTTCCAGATACAATATAATTTCATATCAGAATTTGCAAAGTTCACAATTTCTTGTTGTTATGTGCCTTCAGGTTAACTCTAACTTATAGTGACTGTCTCATGGCTTTTTCTTGGCCAGATTTCTTCAGAGGCAGAAACTATCTGCATGGTTTTTTCAGAACATGTGATAATATATTAGGCATGGGACACAAAGTTCTGCAGCACTGCAGTTCAGCATAACTTTGGCATCACAATGCCATTGTGCCAAAGAAGGTTCAGGAAAAACCTTCTGTTCTACAAAATGTCAGGCTAGGTGTTATCTCCTGCCAGTCTTACTTTTGAGGGATCATTTCTTCCTGCTTACAACAAATGGTAAACTTGTGCCACTTGAAAGCAAGAGTGAGCCCCATTTGCTAGGTTTGCTAAAGAGAATATTTGCTTTTTACTTCATCTCCAACACAACCACCTCAGTATCTCACATAATTCTATCTGATGCTTCTGACAAACTGGAGAATTTTAACAACTGTTATGGAAAAGGCAATTCTTTCCTTCTTGAATGCCCAAGTCATTGCCTTTATTAATATGCATCACAGCCTTGTAAAATTCATCAAAGCCCTGAAAAATACCTCATAGAAAGCTGGCTTATACCAGCTCAGACCACTGGCCCATCAAGCTCATTATTATCTATGCTAATTGAAAGAGGCTCTCTAGTGCTTCAGACAGGTGTTTTCTCTAACAAAATTACAGGTGTGACATTTGCCTCACCAGACTGGCCTCACTTTCTAGCCCTGGCTGCCTGTCACTCTTGTCCTGCCCTAGGGTCTCCTTTTAAATCCCTTTCTGGATTTGGGTCCTGGGCCTCTAGGTGACCTTATTGAGGACAAGACTGGATAAAAGTGGTTTCTGTGATGGCAAGCATGAGTAAAACCAGTCTGAGTCAGTGTTAACAATTTAACAAACCAGTTCAGATTATTTATTATAACCCAGTTTTAACCAATTCCAGCCCTTGGTGTCAACTGTATAATATTATTTCAACCAAATGGTATCAGATCTTGCCTTCACTCAACTCATACATGCAGTATGCATTCACTCCACATTGATTCTCACAACTGACTCATCTGACTCTTTCAACAATCAACTCTCAAATGATATTCTCACAGACTCTCTCACAGACAGAGGTCCCTCACTCCCATCACAGCATTTTGTGCTGGGATTGGATGACCTCCATCCTTCCAAGCACTGGCCCACACCCACTCATCCAAGCACAACTCAGCAACATAGTTGCAAGGTAGTTCTTCACAACAGGGATTAAATGTTAGGAAATTTTTACATGCGCTTCCTAAATATCCCTAATTTATTTATTTTAGATTTGTATTTTTCTGGTAGTCTCCTTTCTCTGATGTTGTGGAGCTATTGCATATCCATAATTAATTGTAGATAATTAATAATTGCATAATGATACTATAATGGAATAACTGGATAACTTCACCTAACGGATATAATGTGAAAAGAAAATGTGAGAAATACTTGTAAATATAAGATATGTTAGGGCGGGAAAAATAAGTTAATTTTGTTTTGTAGGAGAGAGAATGATATGAAGATTATCAAGGACATGAAGAGAATATATGGGAAGTCCTTTTTAAATTTATGTGATGTCTGGATTATGTTGGTTTAGTTTTGTTACTGTTATTGTTATTGTTTTGTTATTGTATGTGTATGTTAATGTGTATGTTAATGTGTATGTTAATATATATGTTAATTAAACGTTCAATAAAAATATTTTTTAAAAAAACCACCAAGTTCCTGTAACAAATAATGTTCCTACTGGGGACTTTATCAGATGCGGCAAATATGGCATCGTAAGGATGCCTAATGATCACGAAAGGGAATGCATACCAGATGATGTCATTCTTTCGTGATCTTGTAAAGTCTGAACCCTTCCTTTTTATTGATGGCTCAAGCCATCAATTGCTCTCCCATGGTGCTTTGTTGCTGGCATTGCCAGCATTTGAATCCTTGTGCCATTGTACTCATGTGAATACAGTGTCAATGGGCAAACACTTCCAGGTGAGATCGCGACAGCCAGGTAGGGGACACTCTTTTCATACCCCCCCCATGTACTTGGGACTTTTAAACTGTGTTTCTGTTCTTGGGTCTATGTTTAGTGTATTTGGGTTTAATTTTTAAATTTCCCGTGCTCACATCTTCTTGCGAGAATCAGCAAGATCTCAACCCCGGAAGTAAATGGAGCTCCGTTCATGCTCCATTGCTGACAGGGAAGCCTCATTGACTCTGCTGGAGGTAGGTCTGGGGTGTGGGGGTGGGTGGGTGTCTTTTGCCAGCATAAAAATGTTTTAAAATATGCAAGCAAAAGAACATGAATGGGAGGTGGTCTGATAAAGTCATGGGTCTGCCTTTATCACTTGCTTCAGAATGGGTTGTTTGTTTTGCCATTTTTGGCAAAAAGGCCATTCTTCTTACGTGCCTTTCATAGTTGCTATCAGACTCCTATACTTCTTCCCTCCTCTTTTTTGGGAGCTGAGGTCCACTGCACAAACACCATTGTCCATCATCGGTCCCTTCTTTCCCTTTCTCCCTCTCTTCCTAGAAACCCTTTTTTAATTAAAGTTTTAGTTGCAATTTTGTTATACTTTCCCAATAAAAATGTCATTTTCTGAAAAAGGTCCGTGCCTGTCTATGTTACTTTCTTGAGAACCTTATTTGGTACTTCTATCACCTGATTAAATGGTTAAATTTCCCAGATAGAGAGCAGCCTGTCCTTCGAAAAGATCAAACGTGACAATGAGGAATTGTTGCCCAGTGCATTTCAGCCCTATTTTCCCCATTCTTTTGTGTTCCAGAAGGGTGCATTCTCTGAACATAGTGAACTGGCCTGTGGACAAGTTTGGAGGCACATGTCCTCCTGCTTTCAATAGCTATTTAATTCCTGTTGTGTTACACTAGAAGATTTGTTGAGAGTCTGATGTCTCAGACAAGTTTGATAACAAACAATGGACAGCAGATGAATACCTACAGAAAAGTAACCTTTTACAGAGTAGCCAGAACAATCTTCCATCAGCTTTTTGTCTTCTTTTTTAGACAGAGAAATGCAGTGTTAAAACTATAAAATCACAAGCTATAACCCCAGTGATTTCAATAGAACTTATGCCCAAGTAAATGTTCTGCTGAATCAGCAAAATGAATAAGTGAAACAAGGCAAGAGGGTATTTTGTAAAATTATTTCCCTTTGAATTACTGAACAGATTTCAATAACTTTTAGCCAAGTCAGTTTCTCATCGACTTTATTAGATTCTTACTACAGCTTTGTAAGAGCCATACAGTGTTTCTTAACAGAAGTACATTTTACAGATTTTTGAAGACTTTATTTTCTAGATCCCAAACACTGATATTGCCTGTGTTATTTTTCATGTGAGATAGCTGGATTTTTCTAAGCAAGGTACAAAGATAAGAAAAGTAGGAACATAGTATCCAGTTAAATGTTAGAGGAGACTTCAGTGAAAATCACTATGATCAACAGATAATTGTCTTGTGGAATCAAAGTGTATCAAGTCTAGAAAAAGGAATTACAAGGAATAAGGCAACCCTGAAGCATATCCAGGTCTGAAAGTTTTATATTTTCTACAAAAGAGAGAAAATGAATGAAGTGCTCCCATCTGCTCAAAAAAATCTGAAATGGTTATTATTTTTCTTATTTTACCTGGCTGATTTTATTTCACCTCGATGACTGGGACCAACATGACAATAACATACAGGCTCAGGCTGCAATTCTATGAAGTTACCTAGGAGCAGAGTTCTTTAAATAAAATGGTGCTTCCTTTTACATTGACAAACATATGGTTTCACTGTGTGTATGTGGGGGATTAACTCCCCAGCCTCATGCCAAGAATTTAAAGTAGCCCACAAGGAGATAACATCATCTCTGAAGCTTAAAAAATGTCCAATTAAAAGCTAGAAATTATGACACAAAATAAAATATGACATAGTAATGTTATTTCATCTGCAGAGATCACTAAAAAAATGAAAAAATAAAAATGTAAACAATTCACCAAATATGCACAATTCCTATGCTTAGAGTCCTTTGGGAAGTCTCAGGAGAGGAAGAATCCAAGATAATTCAGAACACAAGAAGATGAGATCTTGCCACATTTAGGCTATAATTTTAAAGACAAATGAAGAAATCAAACAATACTTCAGACAGAACTGAATAATGTATAAGAACATTGAAATTGGAGACTTACACCTTGTCATGAAACTGTTTAACATGGTGGGCCTCAAAGATTTAAAAGTAAATAAACTAGGGAAGGTAAGCAAATCTTGGGAATATAATTAAGATTAGCATAGGAAGCATCATCTCCAAAGAGATCAATCACAGATTAGCAAAGGCATATAACACATTTGGAAGACTTTACAAAAGAGTCTGGAGTAATAAACACCTGAGGTGAAGCACAAAAATCAGTGTGTATAGAGCCATTGTACTGTCTATTCTCCTTTATGGGTCTAAAACATGGGTCACCTATCACCACCACTTATGACTCCTCGAACAGTTTCATCAGCTGTATACGCACAATCCTAAATATACACTGGACTGACTATGTGATGAATGTTCCTGTCCTTGAGCAAGCAGGGTTCACCAGCATTGAGGCCATGATATTGAGAACACAGCTGTGCTGGGCAGGGCACGTTTCTAGGATGGAGGACTATCGCCTCCCAAAAATAGTACTCCACGGTGAATTTGCCATGGGTCAGCATAAGAGGGGCACTCTAAAAAAGCAATACAAGGACTCCCTGAAACAACATCTCAGGCTTGGCCAAATTGATCACCAGAGAAGGGCGACTAAAATGGTGAAAGGTCTGGAAACAATGCCTTATGAGGAGAGACTTAGGGAGCTGGGTATGTTTAGCCTGGAAAAAAGACGGTTAAGAGGCAATATGATAGCCCTGTTTAAGTATTTGAAGGGGTGTCACGTTGAGGATGGAGCAGGCTTGATTTCTGCTGCTCCAGAGACTGTAACACGGAGCAATGGATGCAAGCTCCAGGAACAGAGATTCCACCTCAACATTAGGAGGAACTTTTTGACAGTAAGAGCTGTTTGGCAGTGGAACGCACTCCCTCGGAGCGTGGTGGGGTCTCCTTCCTTGGAGGTCTTTAAACAGAGGCTGGATGGCCATCTGTCGGGGATGCTTTGATCATGATTTCCTGCATGGCAGGGGGTTGGACTGGATGGCCTGCGTGGTCTCTTCCAACTCTGCAATTCCAAGATTCTATGATATTCTTTTTTCTAGTTTGCTTCTCCCAGAATGCCTTTGAAGAAAGATAGCCATTCAGCCATTTTTTGACAAATGTTACCTGAATCTTCTCTACCACTTTCTTGCAGGTAGCCATCATTTTCCTCTACCATATCCTAGAATAATGCTGCTGTGTCTCTGGAACACTGTATAGGATATAAAAATGCCGTCCAGGCTCTAATACAGAAGCAGTGCTGTTACTGCTGCTGTAGCTTGCTGTCCTTGAGCAAGCAGGGATCACCAGCATTGAGGCTATGATATTGAGAACACAGCTGCGCAGGGCAGGACACGTTTCTAGGATGGAGGACCATCGCCTCCCAAAAATAGTACTCTACGGTGAACTCACCACAGGTCAGCATAAGAGGGGTGCTCCAAAAAAGTGATATAAGGACTCCCTGAAACAACATCTCAGGCTCGGCCAAATTGATCACCAACAACGGTCCTCCATGGCCTCACATCGGGAGGCATGGAGACGCACTATCCACAATGCTGCAGCCTTATTTGAGAGCTCACGCCGAACAAGTCTTGAAGAGAAATGACAACGCAGAAAGAATCACAACCTGGAAACATCACCCAAGGAGACCTTCTGCTGTGTCTTCTGCAACCGGACTTGTTTATCTCGGACTGGCCTTTTCAGTCATCAGCGCACTTGCAGAAAGCGAGGGATGAGTCCTTCCTGAATCTTCGTTTACGAAGAAAAGCCAGAGAAAGAGAGAGAAATAATGAATAATTCTTAGGTGGTGGTGGTAATTTTTGAGACAGCTCAGTTGGACACAGTGTAAGTTGTACTCAGCAATGTAGTGGGTGTTTGCAACTGCCTTATATTGGCAGCATGTTCAGCCAAGCAGCCAGATCCCAGGAACTATTTATGGAGAGCGCTCCCTGTGCCTTGACTGCAGCCATTCACTTCATCTGTGAGGGATGGTCTAAGCAAGATGCCTGAGCCTCTGCCTTTCTCTGGGACTGGGGGACCTCTCTTTTAGCTCCTCTTCCTGCTCTGAACCCAACCTGACCTGCTGAACAGAAGGAGGACTTGGCTGGCTATCAACCATCTGTTGTGGCTCCTCCAAAGGTAAGTCTAGTTCTGAGGATGAAGTCTCAAGGGCAGGGGGCATGACATATTCCTGGACTTGGATCTGAGCCTGGATGCCCAGGTTTCAGCTGTGGCCAGGAGTGCATTTGCACAGTTAAGACTAGTATGCCAGCTATGCCCATTCCTTGAGAAGACAGATCCAGCTATGGTTACACATGCCTTGATTACATCCTGTTTGGACTACTGATAGGTGCTGTACATGGGGCTGCATTTGGAAATTGTTTGGAAACTTCAATGGGTTCAAAATATTGCAGCCAGGCTGTTGATTGGGGCTGGATACAGGGATCAAGTGATTTTCCTGGTGAAACAGCTTCATTGGCTACTGATCTATTTTTAGGCAGAATTAGAAGTGTTGGTTTTGACTTTTGAAACCTAGATATCTTTGTGCCCAGTCTGTCCAAAAGACTGTATCTCCTTATACAAGCCAACTCAAGTTTTAAGATCTGCAGGGGAGGATTTTGTCTCAGTCCCACCACCTTCGCAGGCATGTTAGGTGAGAAATCAGAAGAGACTCTTCTCAGTGGCTGCACCCAGGCTGTGGAACTCACTTCTGCAGGAGGTCGGGTTGGACTGCTCCCTGCTCTCTTTCTGCTGGCAGGTGAAGACTTTATTCAGGAAGGCCTTTGAATTTTAATTATGGAGCAGTAATGTGTGTCTCTGTGTGTGTGAAGTGTTGTATTTTTAATCTCTTACTGGTAGCCATGTTTGAAATGTTTTAATTGTATTTAATCATTTTTTTAAAAAAATAATATTGTTATTTAATTTAATTTCTTTTTAACTTTTGTAAACTAATGTTTTAACTTAATCTATTTAAAATTATTGTAAGCTGCCTTGATTGCCATCTCAGGAGAAAGGCAGGATATAAATTAAACAAAATAAATAAATACATTGGCATAGAAAACTCATTGTATGGGCATATCCTTACAGAGCTTTACATTTATCCATAGGAGTGGCTCTCTGTCTGTTACCAGCATTATATGAGATGGTGCACAACCTTGGAGAAAGCACAGGTAACATTATCGTGAAGTGGCTGGAAGTAGTTGTGGGAATGTTTGATTCCTATCTGGCTTTGAGGTGCTTTTTATACTGTAGCTGGTAGCTCCTTATCTGTTTATCACCCAATTAGTTTGGTGGACATTTTTGTCAGCCCATTAGTTTACTGGTCTGTTATTATTTATCTTATCTTATTGAATCCATATCATTCAAATTTAAGAGATCCCAGAATTAAAAGTCTGGCTTCCTACCCAGGATCTTCTACATGCAGTCATTGTCTTTCCCCAATAAGGGGACAAGTTTAACTGCTCAGCATTAAAGGACACCAACTATCTGCCACAAAACACAACTAAGGCTTCCTTATGATGAGAGATTGGTTGGATTCTTGCTTTCTTCTATAATTCTCTAGACTTCTTTTTGTTGATATTACTGCTATCTTCTTTATAGTAAAATGGGCACATTTTTTCTAAACAGAACTCTTTCTTTTAAGCCTATAAAGTCACCATCCAGTGTATAAATGCTTTTCAGTTTAACACTTTTTACTATTAAGGCATAGGCTTAGGGATCTGACATTGGCACAATATATTAGCCAGTCTATAACATCAGACCATTTAAGAGTTTTAAAGTCAAAGTTAAACTGAACTCAGAAACAGATTGATGACTTATAAAACTAGTAAAGGCTGGCCCTTAACTAGTTTCACAAGTCATTGATCTGTTTCTCAGCTCCTTTTAAACTGCTGGCTTTTGCGCAATTTTCTGCAAAATTTCAATCACAGCAAATGCCTTTCCCTTTCCTCTCCCACTAGGGTCACCTTCCTTCTGCAGGATCCCTCCCCCAGAGTCATTTAGTGGCTGGTGGAGAATGTCCAACTATGTGTCTATAGCCAGATACAGAATGATAATGTCATCTTCTAGGACCTCCAGAGGATCCCTGGAAGTCCCCAGAGGATTCATGCATCATTGTATATCTGATTATAGTTATATTTCCAGATGTTTTTCAGCTGCCCCCCATGGTCCACTGGCCACTTAATGGACATGTCCAAGGTAAGGCAGCATTAAAAAAAGTAGTATTTCAAGAGAGTTGGGTTTTTGCACAAGGAGGGAAAGAATTCCAAACTCTTCAAGAACCAAAGAGGAGACATACACAGGCAAAAGCTGGAATTACAGCTATATGAACCTGTTTTGTGGTCCCAAATAAAACCTTGGCAGCTGCATTCTAGGCAAATGAATATTTCTGTTTGGCTTCAGGGACTGTATTACATAAAGAGCATGACTTTAAAAGTCAGGCTAGCTGCGAGCTCTGGTGTCTTCCAATCATATCATATATTGGCACAGTGATTTTATGAGCCCAGATGGCAGTGATGGGGTCATGGAAGGGTGTATGAGAATAGTCATTTAAATAGCCTAAAGAGATATGACCTGAAGGGGAAAAAATGTGGAAGGACAGAGGAGGATAAATCGGAAGTAGGAAGAGAATTGAAGTTTTGATGTCCCCTTTTTACTCATCACTGGTACCTGAGCATTCAGGAACAGTGCTGAATCTAAGAGCATGAACAGCAAACATGTTATTTGAACAAAATACAGTTGTCCCTCCATATCCATGGATTTAAGTATTTATGGCATTAAAATATTCTTTAAAAAATAATAATCCAAAAGACAAAGCTTGATTTTGCCATCTTATATAAGGGACACCATTTTGCTATGCCATTGCATATAATGGGGCTTGAGTATTCATGGGTTTTGGTATCCACGGGGGGGGGGGTCCTGGAACCAAACCCCAGCGAATATAAAGGGACAACTGTAAAACTTTGTTTTATGTCCCACTAGGAGAAGTCACTGAGAAGGCCATGTTTGCTGTCCCACCAGACATGCCTGTAAGACTGAAAGAATGATCTCTGGGCCTAGGCAGGGTTGTATGGGAAAATATGTTCTATCAGCTAGCCTAGACCTGAGCCATATAGGGGTTTTGTAAGTCAAAACTAGCACTTTGGATTGTACCCATAAACATACCAACAGCCAATGGAGCTGTTGTAACAAGGGAGTTTTGTTTTCCTTGTAACCATCTTCAGTTAACAGTCTGGATGCAGCTCTTTGGGCCAGATGATGTTTCCAAACAGCCTCATGTAGAATTATCTACAGTAATTGAAATGGAGTGTAACTTACAACTTTATCAGACACGCTTAATACGGTGTCATAAGGATACCACACAACCATGAAAGGGTGCATGGATCAGATGGTGTTGTCCTTTCATGGTTTTAAAAAGGCAAAATCACATACTTTTTAATTGATGGCTTAAGCCATCAATAGATTACCCCTGTCACTTTTTTTGCCGGCATTGCCGGCATGCGATACCTCGGTGAAATCACGTACTTACCCCGACAATGGCTGCTCCAGAGCAAACACTTCCAGGTGAGATGGGGACATCCAGGTAAATTTTGCTCTTTTTATGACCTTCCCTTTGTTACTTGTGACTTTTAAATTTTGTGTATGTACTTTGCTTCATTCTTTAAGGTTTATTATTGTTTTTATTTTTAAATTTCCTGCACAATCAAATTGTGCGAGACTTTGAATGAGAAAGTGAACAGGGTTCTGTTCACTTCCTCTTCATCCACAAAGGAGCCTCTGCTGGGAAAGGAAGTGAGTGTGGGGAGAACATTATTTTGCCGGCATAAAAATGCTTTTTGTGTGTGTGTGTGCCAGCATAAGAACATTTTAAAGACAACATCAGATAGGAGATTATTAGATGTGTCAAAAGTGGTGTTACAGCAACACCAGGAGATTGCAAAATGGCTCCCTTATCAGACAACATTGTTCCCCCCTCATTATGTACCCGTTATGCTGTTGTTCCGCCAGCGCTGCTTTTTACTGACATGATAAGCCATCAATAGTTTGTGTTTTGGGTTTGCCTATGCGTGACAAGGTGCCCTGTTTTGCTGGCAAGATCCTAGTATTAATGGGAAATCACTGCCAGACCATTTCCAGGTGAGATCAGGACATCCAGGTAAGTGACACACTTTTTAAGGCCCTTCTGGGTTACTTGAACATTTTAAAGTGGGTTTATTTTTTTTGCTTGCTGTCACTTTTTTATGTTATTTTTATTTTTATTTTTGAATTTCCCACACAGGTCTTCTCACAAGAATCTGCAGGATTTCAGTCCAGGAAGTGAACGGAGCTCCGTTAGAGCTCCTTTCATTCCTGGGCTACCATGTCAATCGGAGAGGAGGTACGTGCAGTGGGGAGGGTGATTCTGGTGGGACTGGCTCGGAACAGTGTGGGGGTGGCGATTCTGGGACAGGAACCCTTTTTTTGTTGTTGTTCTTTTCTATTAATCTCCATAAAGTCCTAAGTCATGTGTCATTGCCAGATCTGTGTACTAGTTTTAACTATGGTGATACACCCTCAGGCTGCTAACACACTACATAACTAATGCAGATTGGCACTGCTTTAACTATCATGGCTCCATCCTATGGAATCCTGGGATTTATACTTTGTTGTGGCACCAGAGCTCTCTGGTTTTCTATAAATTAAGCATCAGTTTGTTCACTCTCATCCAATTCATTACTGATGCCTAACATGACCATGCTGGGTGAGAGATTCTGGGAATTCTAGTTAAAAACTAGTTTTCCAAGATCTTCAATTGCATCTGTTTGATAACACAATGTGACTACAATGAAAGTAGCAATGGCCATAGTGATATTTAACAGATTTCAGATTCAAACTATGTCCCTTCCCCCCCATACACACACACTTTTCCTCTTAGCTCTGCATCATTCAAGGAAGTATGTTTTCCTGTTGTTAACAAACTTACAGCAGATTGCTCACAAGATGTGTCCAATGGTCTACTGGAATAGTAGTATTCATCTGGGTTAGTTTTCTGCAACAGAGTCTGGTGTCATCTAACTCATATGGAGATAAAATTACCTTCCTTAGTGTTTTTGCATCCTTAGCTAATAGCAATAAAGTATTGAAAGTCCTACAAATCCTGCCTTCACACTTGAATATGGCAGAGATATGGAGATTTATCTATGATCATACAATGCCATTAACAACTATTATCAGCATTACTTTTTTAATCACGCAGTTTGTAATTGCTTCCTTGATTCTGTTTATTATGTAAGTCATTATCCTACAGAATCCAGGAAATACAATTGCCTGGAAATCTTCCTTTTCCTATTCAGAAATAAAAATCCTTCTCTTTATGTATTGAGAATAAATCCTCATTTTTAAAAATGTGTATAGCTATTAAAATTTTATTTATTTATTTGATTTGTATGCCATCTTTCTCTCAATATGGGATCCAACATGTGTGTACTCAACCCGTAATACTGCAAAAGATCATATCAGGCCCTTTAAGGGAAGTGGGAGAAATATGTTTGATTCCCATTTCAATACAAACCAGACTAACCTGCACTTCCCAAACTCAGTATATTATCTTGAATGCATTTATCCTTCTGTTTTCACATTTCTCTGGATTTTGCAATGTAGTACTTTGATTTTGGATATTATCAGACAGAAACAAAAAAAGTGTTCCTGTCTCACAATCTCCACTCCCACCCCTGTTCCATCCCTGACCCAACACAATCACCCTCCCCACTGCACTTACATTCTCTAATGTTGTTCCTGCAGCCCAGGAGTGAACAGAGCTCTAACGGAGCTCCTTCACTTCCTGGATCGAAATCCCGTGGATTCTCGCGAGAAGATGCAAGTGGTGGAAATTCTAAAATAAAAATAACCACAAAAAAGTGACAGCAAGGACAAAAACACACTTTAAAATGTTGAAGTAGCCTGGAGAGGGCCATAAAAAGTGTGTCACTTACCTGTATGTCCTGATCTCACCTGGAAGTATTCTGGCAGGGACCTCCCATTGATGCTGGAATCTCACCAGCAAAACTGGGCACCTTGTCACCCGCATGGAAATCCATGACAGAAATGGAACGGGAGGATCTATTGACAATGTCTCCCATCAATAAAAAGCAGCACTAGCATAACGGGTGCATAACGGTGGGGAAAGACATCATCTGATAAGGGAGCCCTTTTGCAATTTCCTGGTGTTCCCGTAACGCCACTTTAAATATGTCTGATAACATCCTTTGAAAAGTGCATAGGTAGGGAAAATCAAATACAAATATATGTACATGATGGAAAATTGCATATAATTTTCTCAGAGTTGTTCGAGATCTTTTTGATGCAGGACAGGGTAGAATTATTTTCATTAATAAAATAAATAAATAATACAAATATCATATCTCTGAAGAAATTTAGTGCAAAATGTTCTATATATTTTTGTGCATTGAAACTAGACAGAAAAGGTATACTGTACAAATGTTCACACAGACCTTTAAAATATACTTTCGCAAACAGATGAACAGAATACATTTATTC
This sequence comes from Gambelia wislizenii, assembly GCA_030847615.1. Classification (NCBI taxonomy): domain Eukaryota; kingdom Metazoa; phylum Chordata; class Lepidosauria; order Squamata; family Crotaphytidae; genus Gambelia; species Gambelia wislizenii. The sequence goes on from JAUMIR010000001.1 coordinate 373,573,207, forward strand.
TGGGAAGAGGCTAAATGAACACCTGGAGGGTGGAGAGAGAAAAAATCCAAATGCTTGCAAAGGACAGGGAGGAGAGTTAGCAGGATAAAATGCATGGGCAAACATAGGTAAATGGAGAGAAAGACCAGCAAGAAGGGAGAAGAGTAAGGGAGGAGAGAAGGGATACAGTAGAATGGAAGAGCCAAATATGTATTGAATTCAGTTGCAAGTCAGGATGTAATTATTCCCTAATTTTGCCCTCAAAGAAGGCAATGAGTAATTTTGGTGATTTCCCCCCTCCTACAAGAAAGTTTGGGGCTTTATATGCATAAAATTCACACATGGTATTTTTGTGTAGGAAGCAGTTTTTTCCTATGCAGGAAACATCATTTTCTACCCAGAAAATAATACGTTGCCATTTCCAGTGCAGAAAATGTTGTTGTTGGGGACTTATTGTTTGCAAAATTTGCATGTATTTTTTTTATACAGAAAACAGTGTTTACATAGAAAAGAATGGGTTTTTTGGACAAAAATATTATTTTCTTCACATACCATGTTGTTTCCTGCACAGAAAATGTCATTTTCTCTGCAAAAACAACACATGCTAATTGTGATGCACTCAGTAAAACACACTGAACCAATCTCCATTAAAGGTTTGTTGATCAGGATATGCATGGTAACATTCCAAAGCCAGTTCTGGCAGGCAAGGGAACAGGGCACACAGATAAGGTCAAGAATAAATTTTGATTCCCCACAGTTGTTAGGGAACCTGGGAAAGCTAAGGAGGAGGATAGCATGCCACAGCTACTGACCTTGAGCCAGGAGGAAAGAATCCCCCCTCCCAAGTATTAAGGTGGGCTGACTGGGATCCAGCAATTAAGGCACCCTGGGAAAATTCCGAGATAGTCAAACTCACTTTGAGGCCTGGCCCTGGATACACTATAATACCCGGTATCCTGAACAGGTCATGAAATGTCGCCCCCTCAAAGAAAAGCACCCGTGCTGACCACAAACACAGAAACCACCAAGGAAAAAGATGTTAGGTCAAGCTGGCTTGTCAAGAAAGTGGGCATGGTATTATGACCACATAGAGGTCCTTTTAATCAGGTAGTGTTTAAGATTTTCACAGACAAGTGACAGGCAAAAAGGCACAGAGAGACCAAGACCAAACTTAGCTAAAAAGCAAGGAGCATGAATATGTTCTACATTAACCCATTCAGAATGGCCCAGGGGAAGGTGCTTCCACTTGACAAAGTATTGAAGCACCCCCCCATGGTGCCTAGAGTCCAGAATTTCAGAGATTTCAAAATGTTGGTTTTCATCGACCATAAGGGACGTAGGTATATCAGACGCTGAGCACAGGGGGCTTGGCAAGGCCGCCAGCTTTAGGAGGCTAGAATGGAAAAGAGGGTTTACATTATAATACAATTTGGGTGAAGACAATTCAAAAGCAACAGGATTGATTTGGCACACAATAGGAAAAGGTCAAATATACTTCGGCCCAGTTTCTTCGAAGGTTGAGGACTCTTAAGGAACCTAGTACAGAGGTAAACCAGCTCCCCCGCATGTAAGGAGGGGGGTCCCTCTTTTTGTCCCCCTGTTTCTTGTACTGAGCCTTGGCAAAGCCCAAGATGGCTACTACCTTAGGCCATGCCTCCTTTATTGAACAAGAGGAATAGGGTCCCCAAGGGTAAGGGGTTGAGTTCATGTCCAAACACCACCTTGAAGTGGGATAGTCCTGTGCTCTGCTGTACAGCACTGTTGTAGGCCACTTTGGCAAAGGGCAACAAGTCCTACCAGTCTGATTGCTGGATGTTAATATACAGTTGCCCCTCCATATTCGCAACTTTCACATTCACGGTTTTGATTATTCACGGAAGGCTGCCTTACCCCCCCCCCCCCCCGCTGCTCAACACCCCTCCCTTCCCAAGGCAGCAAAGGGCTTAGCCCGTCGCTACCTTGGGACGGAGGGCTGGGTAGCAGCTGGCGCATTGCCTCTGCACCCCACTCCCTTCCCAAGGCTCCGAAGGGCTTCTGAAGAAGACTTTTGGTGCCTTGGGAAGGAGGGGTGGGAAGCAGCTGGCGCGCTGCCTCGCCGCCCCAATCCCTTCCCAAGGCTCCGAAGGGCTTCTGAAGAAGCCTTTCGGTGCCTTGGGAAGGAGGGGTGGGAAGCAGCTGGCGTGCTGCCTCTGCGCCCCACTCCCTTCCCAAGGGTCCGAAGGGCTTCTGAAGAAGCATTTCGGTGCCTTGGGAAGGAGGGGTGGGAAGCAGCTGGCGCGCTTCCTCGACGCCCCAATCCCTTCCCAAGCCTCCGAAGGGCTTCTCAAGAAGCCTTTTGGTGCCTTGGGAAGGAGGGGTGGGAAGCAGCTGCCACGTTGCCTCTGCGCCTCATTCCCTTCCCAAGGCTCCGAAGGGCTTCTGAAGAAGCCTTTTGGTGCCTTGGGAAGGAGGGGTGGGAAGCAGCTGGCGCTCAGCCTCGCCGCCCCACTCCCTTCCCAAGGCTCCGAAGGGCTTCTCAAGAAGCCTTTCGGTGCCTTGGGAAGGAGGGGTGGGAAGCAGCTGGCGCGCTGCCTCTGCACCCCACTCCCTTCCCAAGGCTCCGAAGGGCTTCTGAAGAAACCTTTTGGTGGCTTGGGAAGGATGGTTGGGAAGCAGCTGGCGCGCTGCCTCTGCGCCCCACTCCTTTCCCAACGGTCCGAAGGGCTCCGCTCCCTTCCCAAGGCTCCGAAGGGCTTCTCAAGAAGCCTTTCAGTGCCTTGGGAAGGAGGGGTGGGAAGCAGCTGGCGCGTTGCCTCTGTGCCCCACTCCCTTCCCAAGGCTCCGAAGGGCTTCTGAAGAAGCCTTTCGGTGCCTTGGGAAGGAGGGGTGGGAAGCAGCTGGCGCGCTGCCTCACCACCCCAATCCCTTCCCAAGGCTCCGAAGGGCCTCTGAAGAAGCCTTTTGGTGCCTTGGGAAGGAGGGGTGGGAAGCAACTGGCGCGCTGCCTCTGCACCCCACTCCCTTCCCAAGGCTCCAAAGGGCTTCTGAAGAAACCTTTTGGTGCCTTGGGAAGGAGGGGTGGGAAGCAGCTGGCCTGCAGGCTCATATCTTATTTGCAGTTTTTTCACATTTGTGGGGGTTGTCCGCCCCTAACCCCCGCGAATATGAAGGGATGAGTGTAACATCTTAAATACTGTTCTAAAATTGATTTCATATGTTCTTTCAGACCATCACTTTGTGGATGATTACTGCTACTCAGTCTGCGTTCAATGGCCAGTAACTTTGTAAAGGCTTTCCAAAACTGGGATGTGAACTGCGCTCCCTGGTCAGACACAATTTTGGAGGGGGGCTCATGAAGTCTGTAAATGTGCTGTATGAACAATTTGTCTAATTGAGGGGCACTTGGAATGCTCTTACAGGTGACAAAATGAGCCTCTTTGGAGGACATATCCATCACAATCCAAACAACAGTTTCCCGTTTACTTTCAGGAAGATCAACAATAAAATCCATGCTCACTACTTCCCAAGGTTTGCCGGGGGTAGGCCATGGCTGCAGCAACCCCCTTGGTTTCCCCACACTCCTCTTGGCTTTGGTGCAGACATGGCACCCTTTGACATAGTCTTCCACCTCCCTCCGCATTCGAGGCCACCAAAATTGCCTCCTGGCCAGATGCAATGTTTTGACATGCCCAAAATGCCCTGCGCTTTTCACATTGTGACATTGCTTTGAGAATCATGGGTCTCAATGTCTCTTGTACGTACATGTGTTCCCCCTTCCAAGCCAATCCCTCCCTCACTGTCACCTTGTCCTGGTGGGCCAGAAACCAGGGATTCTGGGAGAGGTCTTCCCCAACATGGGACTGCCACCCCCCTTGGGAACAGAGATAGGCAAGGTTGGAGGGTCAGATGGAGGAGTGGATTGGTCTATCTCGAAGCAGGGTTGGGACCAGAAACCCCTTCTTGGAAGGGGCTGCAGCCAGGCCAGACTCTTTGGCTTGCCACTCAGCTTGGCTGCAGGTGAGCACCATAAGGCCCAAATGTGAAGGAGAGAACACCATATCAATAACCTCTTTGCATTTGCTATCATGCTGGGGTAGCCTTGATAAGGATCGGCAAGAAAATTTCTTTTCCCCAGAAGAAACTTCCCAAAGTGAAGTTAAACCAGTAAAAGAAGTCATTCCACCTAATTTGCTTGCGGCCCAACCTGCGTGGAGTTTTCAAAGCCTCCAGGTTCTCGTCATCCATCTAGACTCCAAAAGGCTGTGAGGATCCTTCAAGCAAGTGGCACCAGGTCTATAATGCCACCTTGATGGCCCCAGCCCCTTTCTCCCACACAGGCCAATTGTGCTCAGTTTCACTGAATTTCTTAGGTATGCACAAGGCCTGAGTTCCCCTGCCTCATCCCATTGCAGCAACACCCCCATCACCACATCAGAGGCATCAACCTTTACCACAAAGGGTTCTTCAGGATTGGGATGTTTGAGAATGGGTTCTGAAGTGAACAACTTTTTCAATTTCTCAAAAGCCTGTTGACATTTCTCAGTCCACACAATCTTTTGGGGTGGCTTCTCACAATTCCCTTCCTTGTTCTTTTTATGTCCACCAGACCCCTTGGTCTTTAGCAAATCAGTGAGGGGTAGGGCTACATCAGCAAAGTCAGGGATGAAAGACCTTTGCAAAACCCAGGAAACTCTGTAACTGTTTCCTGTTCTTGGGGTTTCCCATGCCAGAACCCCCTTTACCTAATCTGGGTCCATTTCAGTCCCCCTCCTTGAGATGTTACACCCATCAGTATAACATCTCAAATGGGTCTGGTGGAACTCAACATTTTGATAGTTTGGCATACAAGTAGTTCTCAGCAAGCTTGCTCAATACATTTTTCACCAGTTTGACATGGGATGTATAGTCCTCAGAGTAGATGAGCACATCATAGAGATAGACCAGCACCCCTTTGTACAGAAATTCCCTGAGCACATCATTGATCAAATTCATGAACACCCCCAGGGCCCCAGACAACCCAAACGGCATTACAAGAAATTCAAATGTCCCCAGTTGGCAATTGAAATCAGTTTTCCACTCATTCCCTCTTTGATCCACACCTGGTAGTAAGCTTCCCTCAAGTCCAGTTTGGTGAAGATTTTGCCTTTGGCCAAATGAGCCAGCATGTCCTTCATCAGGGGCAGGGGGTACTGGTTGGTAATGCTAACAGCTTTAAGGTCTCGGTAGTCTAGACACAGCTTCAGAGATGAATCCCATTTGCACCAGAACAGCACCCAAGGGGGAGGTCGTAGGTCTAATGAAACCCCATGTCAGGTTTTTGTCTATATATTCTCTCAAAGAATCCTACTCTGCAGGACTCATGGGGGTAAATCTTAGGTTTGGGCAGCTTGGCCCCCTGGACTAGTTCAATAGCACAGTCAAGAGGTCTGGGGGGGCAAGATGCCACATTCTTTTTCTTCAAATACAATGCACCATCATTTGTATTCCACAGGTAGGTCCTTCACCTCCCCCCGCACCAAGGCTACCAAAGTCTCTCTGGGGCTTTCAACCAATGAATCCCCCTTTGTTAAGGGGCCTCTCTCCTCCTCGGCCAGGCAATGTTCTTGGATGCTAGAGGGGTCTTTGAAAGTAACGATTTCTTTGACCCAGTCTATGGAGGGATTATGGAATTTCAGCCAGTTCAAGACAACTACTACAGCAGCACTAGACCTGGGGCGATCACGAACTGGAGTTCCTCCTTGTGATCTCCCATTTTCATTCCCACTGTCTTAGTCATTTGTCTCACGGGGGCCCCCTTCATCATACCTCCATTCATCTGGGAGAGCGATATGGGCTTGTCAAGCCTCACTGTGCCCAGGGCTAGTTCCCTCACTAAGGAAGGGTAGATTAGCACTTGTGTGTGCCTACAATTCACCATTACCATAACCTTGTGGGGGGACCCCTTACCGTTAACCCCTATCTTGGCTTTTATAAAAAATGGAGCTTTGACTCCACTCACCACAGAACTTGGGTGCCCTTCTGGGTTAGCCTGCCCTTGTGCACTTAGTAGGGTGAGCTGGATCAGTTTCCCAGTGGCTCGACTTCGGAGGAAGATCCACTGTCCCCTGATTCCCAGGAGGACTCCCTAGCTGGGTGGCTGGGAACCAGGGTGCATACCATCGCCTTGGTTTTCAGCTTGGCTGGAGCTTTCTTTGCCATCTGTTCCCCTCCATTTTCTTTGCCATCTGTTTCCCTCCTGGGCTGCTTGTCCGGGCACTCTGCTATGCAGTGGCCACTCTTCCCACAGTGAAGACATAGGCCTTTTCACATTCACCACTCTTTCTCCATCTCTGCCATGGGGTGCTCAATGGTCATGCCAAGGAACTAGCCACCTTGGCCTTCTTGGTTATCCCACTGCTGGGCTTGCTGGTTAGCCTCTGGCACTGCTTTGCCAGCTTCACACTTTGTCTCAGGGCCTCCACCTTGCTGGCCAGATGGACCCATCCCAAGAGAGTTTCTGGGTTCCCTTGGACTAGGGCCCACTCTAGGGTATCTGCATTTAGGCTGTCTTGAAAAAACTGCATCTTTGTGGCTTCTGTCTAGTCAGGGATCTGACTGGCCAGATGGTGAAACTCTGTGGCATATTCATTGATCGTGTCCCTTGTTGTAGTCATTGCAGCTCTGTGTGTGCCCGTTTTCTCTGAAACAGGTCTTCAAATTGAGCCCAGAGTGCCATCATGAAGTTGTGGAAGTTCCCCAATTCCCTGGGCACCCATGTTGTAGAGCCCCACCAGCCACTGTGCTGCCTCTCCCTCCAGTTGGTTGGAGACATACTGGACCTTCTCAGCCTCTGTCTGGAATTCTCCCTTCCAGTGAGACATGAATCCCTTCACCTGGGTGAGGAAGGATGGTAGTTTCATGACATCCCCGTCAAACATTGCCTTCAACATTGTTTTTTTTTATGTGATTTTAGTTAGGTGGTTTTAATTTTATACTGTTATTAATGTCTTTTTATGGGGGAGGGTGGGGGTGGGTGATGCTTTTAGTCGGCATTGTAGTGTTTTAATTGTTGGAAGCTGCCCCAATTGTTTTTAGCAGAGGGGAAGGGTATAAATAAATATGATGATGATGATGATGATGATGATGATGATGTCCTAGTGCTTGAGGCCATGTGGACATTCCTGGGGCTTAACCGGTCCCACACCCACTGGGGGTGCTGGCAGTCTGGGAGCTGGCAGTCTGGGAGCCGCTGGTCCTGGAACTGGCCTGCGTACCAGGAGGCCTCCGTCTCCCAGGGGAGGGATGACTGGGGGTGTTGGTTGTTGAGGCAGCCGCTGTAGGATTTCCCCAAGGCTGGTTTGCATCAGCTGCATCTGTTGCTTTAGCTGTTGCACCTCTCTCTCTAACTCAAGGTGAGGGCATCTCACCTCATAATCGTGAGCTCCGCTGGCATGTGGCAGGTCCCATCTTAGCGATCGGTAGTCTTCCCGATCCCATTCATCTGGCCAGAACCAACTGGTTCCCGTGCCCAAGCTAGCTCCACACACAGGCATCTCCAGAAAGGGACGACTGGCTGTCTCTAGAGCTTTCCTGGTTCCAAGCTCCATCAGGTCACTGGGGAGCAGTTTCCTGGCTCTCTGTCCCTCCCGACCCAGCTCCTCTGTCAGTAGCCTGAGCTGGTATCTGGCAGCTTAGCTCATCCATTGGAGTCTACAGTTGTAGCTCCTTTCACCCCTTCTCCGGAGGCTGCCGCCATAGCTCCCACCATCAGGGTTTTGTCCTCAGTAGCTTGGGACATTTTGCACCAAGCCAATGATAAAGTCTGTAGAGAACTGGCTTACTGTGATCTACTCAGTAACACACTGAACCAATCTCCATTAAAGGTTTGTTGATCAGGATATGCACGGTAACATTCCAAAGCCAGTTCTGGCAGGCAAAGGAACAGGGCACACAGATAAGGTCAAGAATAAGTTTTGATTCCCCATAGTTGTTAGGGACCTGGGAAAGCTAAGGAGGAGGATAGCATGCCACAGCTGCTGACCTTGAGCCGGGAGGAGAGAATCCCCCCTCCCAGTCTTAAGGCGGGCTGGCTGGGATCCAGCAATTAAGGCACCCTGGGAAAATTCCTGAGAGAGCCAAACTCACTTTGAGGCCTGGCCCTGGATATACTATAATACCCAGTATCCAGAACAGGTCACGGCACTAATTTTGATTTATTCTGTTTATTATGCAAATATTCTTGTCAGTCCAAAATTCTCTGCATCAGGATTCCCTGACACTTAAGAAACATTTTTTTACCATTGTTTGAATACAGTTGGCCCTCTGTATCCAAAGGTTCTGCATCCACAGATTCAACCAACCATGGTTCAGGAATATACGGGGTGGGGGGGATCCAAAAAAACAAGCTTTTGCTGTTCACCATTTTATATAAGGGACATGATTTTATTACATCACTGTATATAATGGGACTTCAGCATCCACTGATTTTGGTATCCACAGGGTCCTGGAACCAAACCTCTGCAGGTGCTGAGGGTCTGCTGTATTTTTGAATATTCTTTCCAACCCTAGTCACAAATATTGGTGTGGAGGAAAAGAAAGACCAAAAAGAAAAACAAGACTTGGTAGTGGAGGGAAGGACAGCAGAGATAAAGCACAGGGGTGTCGATGGAACTGATAGATTTCTGATATCGACAAAGCTGAGTACTTTTGCTAGCATCTATAGTAAACCAATGAGATAAGTTCACCCATTGAGCTTTGTTTCCCTGCCCACTCTCAGAAACAGAATACTTAGGGATTTGTAAGTATATTCATAATGCATATAACATATACAAGCACTTCAGAATCTGATTGGTATATATCTGTTTGCCATTCAGCATTTAGAGTTGTGTGTACAGAGGCTGGAGAAACCTGAGAATTAAATCTTAATAAATTCCAGTATGTACTGATATGATCCACACTTCTTGGGCTGAATAATATAGGTAGGTAGACTGAATAATATAGGGGGATAATATAGGTAGCCATTTGAGTTTGCTCTTCTCTGAATTTTGCAATGCTATTCTCAACTTTTTTTAAAAAAACAAGTATCAAAATGGATATAAAAATAAGCATTTTGAGAGAAAATGAGGTTTAGAAATATCTATGAGGGTTCCCCTCCCCAAAGGAAGAAACAGGACACTGCAGGCCTCTGAATGAATATACTGTATGTGAAATTGTCATCAACTGGAAATAAGGTGATCTAGCCATCCCCGTCAACAAATTTTTCTACATATGCTGACTTAACAGAAGTTTTAGTGAATCCAGTGGGGTGTACTTTGAGTAGTTGTCTGTGGGATCAGCTGTGAGTTGTCTGAGCTTTCTTTGGGAAGAAGAAACTAATGTTCCATATTAGGTTATCCTATTGTTGATCCTGAAGCTGTGATGAATTTGCATTGATACTACATATTACATACATACAGTACATACACATCCTTGACACTGTACCTTAACTGCAAAACAATTAAGAAAAGGTGGAGTGATAATAAAGAATTGTCTGATTTTCATGGATTTTCATGGATTATTCCTCAATAAGAAGATTATAGTAGAGTTTAATTTAAATCATATTCTGATTTTCTCATGTTACTGACACGGCAAGGCAGGTGCAATGAGGCTTGGTTAATTTTCTGGACAGATCAGGTGCCTGTCTTCTCCTGGGTTCTCTGCCTGTCACAGCCTTTGGAATGTTGAATGGCAGGCTGGCAAGAATGGGGAGGACTTGGAAAAAACCATTTAATGGTTAAACAGTGTGTTTGTGTGATTTCTGGCTAGCTGGAGGGAAGGAGTGTGGGAAGAGGGGAGCTTCAAAGAGTTCAGGGAAAGGTTAAGAACAGCTGGAACTGTAACAGATTTAACTGACTGTACCGAGCCATGAGCCAACCTAATATTGGACTTTATCAGATGCATCAAATACGGCATCATAACAATGCCACATAACCGTAAATGTGTGTGCATATCAGATGGTGTCACCCTTTCACTGTTATGTCCTCTTAAAGTCCTGTACTTTTTAATTGACGGTTTAAGCCATCAATTGATCCCCTTGCCATTTTTTTGTCAATATAGTTGCTGGTCTGGCACAAACACTTCCAGGTGAGATCCCAACATCCAGGTAAGTGACACACTTTTTATGACACTCCCTGGGTTACTTGTGAGTGTTTTAATGTGTTTTTGTGATTTTAAAACTTTTTATTGTTATTTTTGTTTTTAGTTTTCCACGTTATGAAATCTTGTGATATTTCACAGGATTTCAAAGGAGGAAGTAAACGAAACTCTGTTCACTTCCTCTTTCATTGCTGGAGCTGCCTTTGCAAGGATTAGCAGTACATGCGGGGAGAGCATTCTTTAGCTGGCATAAAAATGGGTTTTTATGCCAGCAAAAGCACACTTTAAAGGGAACATCTACCATATTCTATATTCAAAATGAAGGCTGTAAATACAGTGGGCCCTTAGTATCTGCTGAGATTTGGTTCCAGGACATCCCCACCCCCATCCCGTGGGTACCAAAATCTGTGGATGAGCAAGTTCCATTATATATGCCACTGAGTCCCAAATCAGAAAAAAGTGGACTAGAAATAAAGATAATAATACTATAAAATGGTGTAGTAAAATGGCATCTCTTATATAAAATGGTGAACAGCAAGGTGTTTTGTAATTTTTTTTTAATTTTTCTCCAAATATTTTTGAGCTGTGATTAGTTGAATCCATGGATGCAGAACCCATGGATAGGAAGGGCTGACTGTAAACCTTTTCCTGCTTGGTGTTTAACCACTGCTTGCATTTATTTTTCTGAGGGGATTTATTGGATGTCAGCCATGCACCATCCAGATCCTGAAAACACATGTCTCTCCATTTGTAGAGTCACCTCTTTTCCTTTAAGGTAACTTTGAGTGGTTCTGGGAAAAGGTGGGTGAAAAAGGAAACCCAGTGTAAGGGAGGGTGACCTGAAAAGGCACTCAGTCACAGTTACCATGTCACCGTAGTGATCTATCCATACCTATGTCACCATTATAATATATGAACCTATGAATTGCATGGTCATAATGAACAACCCTCTCCATTGATGCCCCCTTGTCGTGGGAGAGAGGCTTGCGTACCCTAATGATGTTTTGAGCTATGCTGGCGTATCCTCCAGTCTGCAGAATCCTCCAGTCTGCAGAAGAGTATCCTCCAGTCTGCAGAAGAATCCCTCGGGTTCTCCCACAAGAAAAATCAAGACTGGTTTGATGAAAACAACCAAGAGATCCAGGAGCTGTTGGCAAGGAAGAGAGCTGCTCACCAGGCATACCTCGCCCAGCCAACCTGTGTCATGTAAGAAAAGCAGCTTTCCGCCTCACATGTAGCAAACTACAAGAAAAACTCCAAGACATGCAGAACAAGTGGTGGATCAATATAGCAGAAAAGACACAACGCTGTGCAGATCTGGGTGATCATAGAGGATTTTATGAAGCTCTTAAAGCAGTGTTTGGACATACTTATCAGGTCCAAAGCTCCTTATACAGTACAGATGGTCAAACATTAATTACTGATAAAGCCTCCATCCTAAATCGTTCGGCTGAACATTTTCAAAGTCTCTTTAGCACCAACCGAGTAGTCCAAGCCTCAGCTATCCAACATATGATACAAAAACCAATGAAAAATGAATTGGACATAGCTCCCACTTTGGAAGAGACCCTTAAGGCCATACAGCAGATGAAAAACGGCCAGGCAGCTGGGATTGATGGAATCCCACCTGAAGTTTGGAAACACGGAGGTCATGCACTCCATGAAAAATTCCACGAATTCCTTGTGAATTGCTGGGAAAAAGGGGAACTGCCATCAGACCTCCGATATGCAGTCATCATCACCCTGTACAAGAAAAAAGGAGCAAAATCTGATTGCTGAAACTATCGAGGCATAACAGTGCTCTCTATTGCTGGAAAAATCCTTGCAAGATACTCCTGAACAGATTAGTTCCTGCTATTGCAGAACTTCTCCCTGAAAGCCAATGTGGCTTCAGAGCCAATAGGAGTACTACAGACATGGTATTTTCCCTTAGGCAACTGCAAGAAAAATGTAGGGAGCAAAACAAGGGTCTCTATGTAACATTTGTCGACCTCACCAAAGCCTTTGACACTGTAAGTAGAAAAGGTCTGTGGCAGATCCTGGAAAGACTAGGATGTCCCCCCAAATTCCTTAAAATGATTATCTTGCTACACGAGGGACAGCGTGGTCAAGTCAGATATGGCGATGCTCTTTCAGAGCCCTTTCTAATAACTAATGGAGTGAAGCAAGGTTGTGTTCTTGCACCAACTTTATTTACAATCTTCTTTAGCACGATGCTCCAAAGGGCTATGGCAGAGCTTGAAGAAGACGATGGCATCTATATACGCTACCGTACTGATGGTAGCTTGTTTAACTTAAGCCGTCTGAGGGCTCACACTAAGACTCTAAACTATCTAGTCCGTGAGCTGCTCTTAGCCGATGATGCTGCCCTTGTTGCCCACACAGAAGCAGCTCTGCAGCGCCTAACATCCTGCTTTGCAACAGCTGCAGAGCTGTTTGGGCTAGAAGTCAACCTGAAGAAAACAGAAGTTCTTTACCAGCCTGCACCACAGGACGAACACCACCATCCCCACATTGCCGTCGGTAAATCTGTGCTCAAGTCCGTTCAGCAGTTCACCTACCTGGGAAGCATCATCTCCTCAGATGCCAAGATTGACAAAGAGATCGATCACAGATTAGCAAAGGCATATAGTGCATTTGGAAGACTTCACAAAAGAGTCTGGAGCAATAAACACCTGAGGCAAAGCACAAAAATCAGTGTGTATAGAGCCATCATACTGTCTATCCTCCTTTATGGATCTGAAACATGGGTCACCTATCGCCACCACCTACGACTCCTCGAGCGCTTTCATCAGCGCTGTCTACGAACAATCCTAAATATACACTGGACTGACTATGTGACGAATGTTGCTGTCCTTGAGCAAGCAGGGATCACCAGCATTGAGGCCATGATTTTGAGAACGCAGCTGCGCTGGGCAGGGCACGTTTCTAGGATGGAGGACCATCGTCTCCCAAAAATACTACTCTACGGTGAACTCGCCACAGGTCAGCGTAAGAGGGGCGCTCCAAAAAACCGATACAAAGACTCCCTGAAACAACATCTCAGGCTTGGCCAAATTGATCACCAACAGTGGTCCGCCCTGGCCTCACATCGGGAGGCATGGAGACGCACTATCCACAATGCTGCAGCCTTATTTGAGAACTCACAACGAACAAGTCTTGAAGAGAAACGACAACGCAGAAAGAATCACAACCCAAAAACATCACCCAAGGAGACCTTCTGCTGTGCTTTTTGCAACCGGACTTGTTTATCTCGGATTGGCCTTTTTAGTCATCAGCGCGCTTGCAGAAAGCGCGGGATGAGTCCTTCCTGAATCTTCGTTTGCGAAGAAAAGCCAGAGAGAGAGAATGAACAAATCAGTCTTTTCTGTGTCAGCATGCAATTAGTTCCAACCACAATACATGCATAGCGAGTTTGATTTATTTCCCCTGTCCAACTTTCATTTTTTAAAATCTAATTTCTCTAGTCCCACCTCTGCCACAATCCACCCACTCCTGCCTCTGTTATGATTTGATTCCAACCTTATGGGAAATGATTAGGAGCTCCCTATGATAATGCCAAAGAGACTAATTTTATGACTTCATTTTCTATGAACAGTAGTAACAGTGGAAAGAAAAGGAACAATAAATGTGCTCTGAAAAGTTGAAAAAGAGAAAAGTGATGGTCATATTAGCAAATATGCACATTATCCCAGCAAAGATAATCTAAAATAACAGTATATCTACATTTCATAGATATAGAAGTTTGATGTCACTTTAAATGTTGTGGCCTATTCTAAATATTCCTGAGATTTGTAGTTTGGTGATGTGTTAGAATTCCCTGCCAGGGAGTTCTTGTATTATGTTTCAAAGGAATGGCCAGCATTGCTTCTCCAGCTATCTGATATGGCTGGTTGGTATTACTTTCCCCAGTATGGTATCATATTGTAACTGGTACCATATTTATGAGAGCCAGCATGGTACAGGACTAGGACACTGGGAGACCAGGGTTCAAATTCCTGTTCAGCTATGGAAATCCACTGGGTGACCGTGGGCAAGTCACATTCTCTCAGCCACAGAGAAAGGCAAGGGCAAACCCCCTCTAAAAAATTCTGCCAAGAAACCCCCCTGATATGTTTGCTTTAGTCAGAAATGATGGCATACAGACACACCTCTCTCTGGCTTTTCTTCGCAAACAAAGATTTAGGAAGGACTCATCCCGCGCTTTCTGCAAGAGCGCTGATGACTAAAAAGGCCAATCCGAGATAAACAAGTCCGGTTGCAGAAAGCACAGCAGAAGGTCTCCTTGGGTGATGTTTCCGGGTTGTGATTCTTTCTGTGTTGTCATTTCTATTCAAGATTTGTTCAACGTGAGTTCTCAAATAAGGCTGCAGCATTGTGGATAGTGCGTCAAAATGCCTCCCGACGTGAGGCCAGGGCAGACCATACCACAACAATTTTTTTTAAAAAAAAACTATATTTGTGACTTTTTAAAATTTCTATTGTTTTCGTATTTGCTAGTTTCCTGGAACTTTGCCATGGACCAGCAGCCAATGACTCATAAATCAGCACCACTCAGGGGACTACCATTTTTGTAATGCTCTATAGCAGACACCTCTCCATTGACGCCCCTTTGTCGTGGGAGAGAGGCTTGCGTACCCTAATGATGTTTTGAGCTATGCTGGCGGTGGCATAATAGCCACTGGTAGGGTCTCCCATGCCAGACAGGTCAAAACCGAAGAGTCTGACAAACAGCGTCAAAGGGCAGGATGGGCTCTCTAGCCTTGAGGCAACCATCCTAGGAGAAGGAAAACTCTAATCCCAAACCCGGGGAGATGGTGCTCGTCCAAACCTGTAAGGTCAACCATCTAAGAGAAGGAAACTCTAATCAAACCTACGATCCGAGGACCTCGCTGCTACCGTCCATGCTTGCAAGGCCAACAGAAGAACCTTTGGTTTAAAGGGTGAGGCCAGTTCTGTGCACACTGCGCTCCACCAGAAAAATCCATTGCACAGCTCGAACGACAAATCCAGTTCCAAAAAAGCCCTGTAGCGATAGGCGAGGGACGAAACGGCAGGTGTAAAGATGCACTGAAAGCCGCAGAACCAACCCTGCATGCAGGCGGTTCAGGACATTGGTCACTCGAAGCTGACTCGGGAGATGACAGTCTTGTTCGGCAGCATCCTGAACGACGAAGCAGCCTTTTTTAAGGAGAGCACTGATTGCTCCACATGGAGAGGGGCCTAGAAAAGGTAGCCTAACGAAAGCTCATCCCCAACTACCTGGTTGGCAAGTCGCGGCCAACGGGCATTTTCTGATGCAGTCAAACCAAGGCAAAGAAACAAAGGCACGCACCGGCCTCCAAAGGTGTAAATAAACTGACACTTGCATGCTGGAACATCAGAACCATGCAAGACTCTGAAGATAGTGGACGGCCTGAGCGTCATTCTGCCCTAATAGCCCATGAACTATCACGACTTAATATTGACATCGCTGCTCTTAGTGAAGTTCGCTTCCATGAGTAAGGCAGCCTTAAAGAACATGGCGCCGGTTACACACTTTACTGGTCTGGCAAACCCAAAACCAAAAAACATCTTTCAGGAGTAGGCTTTATGATTAAAATCTCCATTGCCTCCAAACTCGAAACCTTGCCAACAGGACACTCTGATCGCATATTTTCCTTACGCCTCCCACATGTTATTCTCTTTAGTATATCTGCCCCAACTATGTAAGCCGACCCTGTAGAGAAAGACAAATTCTACACAGACCTACGCCAACTCATACAAAAAGTCCCCGTAGAAGATAAAATTATTATGCTTGGTGACTTCAATGCCAGAGTAGGAAAGAACTCCGAAGCCTGGAAAGGTGTATTAGGCAAGCATGGTGTTGGAAATTGCTATGATAACGGAAGCCTCCTGCTAGAGTTCTGTGCAGAACAACAGCTGACTATTACAAACACAATCTTTCAGCAGAAAGATAGCTTGAAGACAACCTGGATGCATCCCCGATCCAAACATTGGCACCTCATTGACTATGTTCTAGTCCGTCCGTCATACCCGAGTGATGCCCATTGCAGAATGCCAAAGAGATCATCGCCTCGTCAGATGTAAACTAAATCTTCATCTTAAGTTCAAACCTAAGAGGGGTGGCATCTTAAAGAAGAAACTCCAAGTCAGGCATCTTCAACAACCTACCATGAGAGACAACTTCCAGGCAAATCTACAAACAAAACTTGAAGACCATCCTACAGATCCTTCTCCTACAGTGCTTTGGCAACATATCAAAAACAGTATCGTCCAGTCTGCAGAAGAATCCCTTGGGTTCTCCCACAAGAAAAATCAAGACTGGTTTGATGAAAACAACCAAGAGATCCAGGAGCTGTTGGCAAAGAAGAGAACTGCTCACCAGGCATACCTCGCCCAGTCATCCTGTCATGTAAGAAAAGCAGCTTTCCGCCTCACATGTAGTAAACTACAACAAAAACTCCGAGACATACAGAACAAGTGGTGGATCAATATAGCAGAAAAGACACAACGCTGTGCAGATCTGGATAATCATAGAGGATTTTATGAAGCTTTTAAAGCAGTGTTTGGACCTACGTATCAGGTCCAAAGCTCCTTATACATTACAGATGGTCAAACATTAAGTACTGATAAAGCCTCCATCCTGAATCGATGGGCTGAACATTTTCAAAGTCTCTTTAGTGCCAACCGAGTAGTCCAAGGCTCAGCTATCCAACATATGATACAAAAACCAATGAAAAATGAATTGGACATAGCACCCACTTTGGAAGAGACCCTTAAGGCCATACAGCAGATGAAAAACGGCAAGGCAGCTGGGATTGATGGAATCCCACCTGAAGTTTGGAAACACAGAGGTCATGCACTCCACAAAAATTCCACGAATTCCTTGTGAATTGCTGGGAAAAAGGGGAACTGCCATCAGACCTCCGAGACGCAGTCATCATCACCCTGTACAAGAAAAAAGGAGCAAAATCCGACTGCTCAAACTATCGAGGCATAACACTGCTCTCTATTGCTGGAAAAATCCTTGCAAGATACTCCTGAACAGATTAGTTCCTGCTATGGCAGAAGAACTTCTCCCTGGAAGCCAATGTGGCTTCAGAGCCAATAGGAGTACTACAGACATGGTATTTGCCCTTAGACAACTGCAAGAAAAATGTAGAGAGCAGAAGAAGGGTCTCTATGTAACATTTGTCGACCTCACCAAAGCCTTTGACACTGTAAGTAGAAAAGGTCTGTGGCAGATCCTAGAAAGACTAGGATGTCCCCCCAAATTCCTTAAAATGCTTACCTTGCTACACGAGGGCCAGCATGGTCAAATCAGATATGGCGATGCTCTTTCAGAGCCCTTTCTAATAACTAATGGAGTGAAGCAAGGTTGTGTTCTTGCTCCAACTTTATTTACAATCTTCTTTAGCATGATGCTCCAAAGGGCTATGGCAGAGCTTGAAGAAGACAACGGCATCTATATACGTTACCGTACTGATGGTAGCTTGTTTAACTTAAGCCATCTGAGGGCTCACACTAAGACCCTAAACTATCTAGTCCATGAGCTGCTCTTCGCCGATGATGCTGCCCTTGTTGCCCACACAGAAGCAGCTCTGCAGTGCCTAACATCCTGCTTTGCAACAGCTGCAGAGCTGTTTGGGCTGGAAGTCAACCTGAAGAAAACAGAAGTTCTTTACCAGCCTGCATCACAGGATGAACACCACCATCCCCACATTGCCGTTGGCAAATATGTGCTCAAGTCCATTCAGCAGTTCACCTACCTGGGAAGCATCATCTCCTCAGATGCCAAGATTGACAAAGAGATCGATCACAGATTAGTAAAAGGCATATAGTGCATTTGGAAGACTTCGCAAAAGAGTCTGGAGCAATAAACACCTGAGGCAAAGCAAAAAAAATAGTGTGTATGGAGCCATTGTACTGTCTATCCTCCTTTATGGATCTGAAACATGGGTCACCTATCGCCACCACCTACGACTCCTTGAGCGCTTTCATCAGCGCTGTCTACACACAATCCTAAATATACACTGGACTGACTATGTGACGAATGTTGCTGTCCTTGAGCAAGCAGGGATCACCAGTATTGAGGCCATGATATTGAGAATGCAGCTGCGCTGGGCAGGGCATGTTTCTAGGATGGAGAACCATTGCCTCCCAAAAATACTACTCTATGGTGAACTCGCCACGGGTCAGCGTAAGAGGAACGCTCCAAAAAAGCGATAAAGACTCCCTGAAACAACATCTCAGGCTCGGCCAAATTGATCACCAACAGTGGTCCGCCCTGGCCTCTCATCGGGAGGCATGGAGACGCACTATCCACAATGCTGCAGCCTTATTTGAGAACTCACGCCGAACAAGTCTTGAAGAGAAACGACAACACAGAAAGAATCACAACCCAAAAACATCACCCAAGGAGACCTTCTGCTGTGCTTTCTGCAACCGGACTTGTTTATCTCGGATTGGCCTTTTTAGTCATCAGCGCACTTGCAGAAAGCGCGGGATGAGTCCTTCCTGAATCTTCATTTGCGAAGATAAGCCAGCCAGAGATAGCAGACAAGTCTAAAGACTTTAGCAGATGTGGTAAATACACATCATAACAACGCCTAATTAACATGAAAGGGCTCCTATACTGCATGCCATCATGCTATGGTGATTGTAAGACGTGAATAAGGTGTTCCTTTTTATTGATGGCCCAAGACGTCAATAGATCTGCCATGGTGCTTTTTCATGGTTTTGCCCATATTTGAAACCTCTCATCATTGTGCTCACATGAATATAGCAGCAATGGGCAGAACACTTGCAAAAACCAGGTATGAGACACTCTTTTTATGAACCTCCCTGGTTTAGTTGGAAGTTTTAATGTGTGTTCCTGTGCTTATGTGTACATTTTGTGGTATAGTTTTAAATTTTACTGCAGTCGCATCTTCTTGCAAGAATCACCAAGATCACGAACATGGAAGTAAACAGAGCTCTGTTTGTGCTCCGTTAATGCTGGGACAGCCTTTTAACACTACAGAAGGTAAGGTCTGATAGAAAGGGTTACTTTGGTGGGAAAACTACACAGAAAAATATGGTGGGGAAAAGAATGCTAATGGAAGTTTATCTGATAAAGTCCTAAGTACCTCTCCAACTGCAAATCCCACAACTCCATAGGATGGAGCTGTGGCTAACCAATATGATTTCGGAGTGCTATAATGGTGCAGTGTAGATACACATTAAGTCTAAGGAATTTATCAAGCCACCCCACTTAAACCCATTCTTTTGCCAGCATAACTTTACCATTTTTATGCCGGCAAAAGAGCTCCTCATGCCACACTTATCTTCCCTCCTATCCAAAGGCTTCCCTGGTATTATTGCTAGAATACGTAGTGTGGGAAATTAAAAAATAAAAACAAAAGATAACAGAGAAAGGGTTTCAAAAAGCACCTAAACACACTAAAAAAAGTCCCAAGTAACCTGGGGAGGGTCATGAAACGTGTGTTACCTACCTGGATATCGCATCTCTCACCCAGAAGTGTTGTCGCCAGACCAGCCATTGATGCTGCATTCATGTGAGTACAATGGCGTGAAGTTTCAAATGCTGGCAATGCTGTCGCAGAAGTGCCACCGGGATCAATTGATGGCTTAAGCCATCAATAAAAGTACATTTTTTTACAGGATATGATCTCAAAGGGTGATATTGTGTGGTATGCGCATCCATTGGCAATCATTAGGCGTCCTTATGACTCCTTATTTGCTCTGTCTTATAATGTCTTAAGTCCATATGAATGATTTTAATTGTTGGAAAGCCACATTGTAACCAATGACTCTGGGTGAGAAACAGTAAAGCTCCAGACAGAGATTCTGTGAATGAGTAACTTGATTAACTACTTTACTGAAAACCAAGTTTCATTAAGGGTTGTTCTAACGGATGTTTCAGAGGTTATTGAACAGACATTCCTGGCTTATTCCTTGTTCTTCTGGCCAAAGAACTATTAATTATTGTGTACTCTCTGTTGAGCAGAACACACACACTTTGTCATTTCTTTGTTATTGATTTTGTCAGGGTTCCCTCACACCCCTATTCCCAGCTAATGCCATTCTGGTCATGAGGAAACAAACCTCTAGCAGACAACCAGCATTATTTTTGAACAGAAAGACGGCCTGTTTGGAGCTTTTTTCAATCATTCACCTATACAAGAGAACACTGTGCTTTCTGTATAACACAGCTGGTCAGTCTATTGTCTAAGCTATGAAATAGCCACACAAGAGCTTAGAGAACATATAACAGAAGGCAAAAGAAGTTAGGTCACCAAGGAGCCAAAAGAATGAAACATCTTTGCCTCTTTTACCAAATATTTTAGTCATTTGATTTCCCCCCCCCAAAAAAAAATTAGCATTTAAAAAAATAATTATCATTTTATCTTTAAAAAGCAAATCTAGACAGAAAGTGTAACAATCTTAAATATTCATGGAAGACTCCATTCCAGAGAAGCTATTCCAGTGGGAAAATCTGTTTTGATGGCTTGGGCTTTGTGAGATGAAAATGGATGTCCTGGTTTGTTTTGTTTGGGGAATGACAGCCAAAAGGAAAGAGGCCAATCAGTTCTGCATGGCCATTGTCAAGTAAATTAAGACTGATGACAGATGGAAGTATTTGCCCTGCCAGAAGTAATTTTTGTTTACTGTACATATTTACTTATAAAAATTTAGGTACACACATATAATCTGGATACACATTCCCGCCAAACAAATGCTAAACAAATGTTGCATTTGGAAAAGTAGCTACTCCACGTGTAGAATGTTACAGAATTAAGGCTGTTTAAGTTGACTTTCATTTAGTTGACAGAGCTAATGTGGTCTGGTAGATAGAATATTTGACTTATACCAGACAGATTGCTGTGCTGCGTCTAGAACTGAATTTGAAGTTTTTCTATCTCCATGGCACGACCATGTTATTCACTCAAACAAATCTGCTGATTTAGAGTAGGGTCATATTTTCTCAGAACAGTTTTTCCAGAGACAATTTCTGACAATACCAACCTGAGGATAAAGGAACAGAGGACACAATAGGGGAAATCCAGCACAGAATAAGCAAAGAGATAGTACAGGAATACCTTCTTAATCTAAATGAATTAAATCTCCAGGACCAGATGAACTACATTCAAGAGTATTAAAAGAACTGGCAAATATAATCTCAGAGCCATTGGCAATAATCTTTAAGAACTCCTGGAGAACAGGAAAAGTCCCAGTGGACTGGAGGAGAGCAAACATTGTCCCCATCTTCAAAAAGGGGAAAAAAGAAGATCCCAACAATTATCTTCCAGTTAGTCTGACATCAATACCAGGGAAGATTCTAGATCATTAAACAGAGAGTCTGTGAACATTTAGAAGGCAATGCCATAATCACAAAAAGTCAACATGGGTTTCAGAGTAACAAGTCATGCCAGACTAATCTGATCTCTTTTTTTGATAAAATTACCAGCTTGGTAGATGAAGGGAACACTGTGGATATCGCATACCTTGATTTCAGTAAGGCCTTTGACAAGGTTCCCCATGACATTCTTGCAAACAAGCTTGTAAAATGTGGGCTAGACAAGTTAACAGTTCAATGGATTTGTAACTGGTTGACTGGCCGAACCCAAAGGGTGCTCAGCAATGGCTCCTCTTCCTCTTGGAAAGATGTGAGCAGTGGGGTGCCACAGGGGTCTGTCCTGGGCCCAGTGCTATTCAACATCTTTATCAATGACTTGGATGAGGGAATTAGGGGCATACTTACCAAATTTGCAGATGACACCAAATTAGGAGGAGTAGCTAATTCCCTGGAGGACAGGATCAAAATTCAGAATGACCTGGATAAACTGGAGAGCTGGGCCAAAGCTAACAAATTGAAATACAATACAGAGAAATGTAAGGTACTACACTTAGGGCGAAAAAATGAAATTCATAGATATAGGATGGGGGAGACCTGGCTGAATGACACTACATGGTAAAGGGATTGAGGAGTCCTAGTAGACCACAAGTTGAACATGAGTCAACAGTGTGATGCGGCAGCTAAAAAGGCAAATGCGATTTTGGGCTGCATCAATAGAAGTATAGTGTCCAGATCAAGGGAAGTAATAGTGCCGCTCTATTCTGCCTTGGTCAGACCTCACCTAGAATACTGTGTCCAGTTCTGGGCACCACAATTCAAAAAGGATATGGACAAATTGGAGCGTGTCCAGAGAAGGGCGACTAAAATGGTGAAAGGTCTGGAAACAATGCCTTATGAGGAGAGACTTAGGGAGCTGGGTATGTTTAGCCTGGAAAAAAGACGGTTAAGAGGCAATATGATAGCCCTGTTTAAGTATTTGAAGGGGTGTCACGTTGAGGATGGAGCAGGCTTGATTTCTGCTGCTCCAGAGACTGTAACACGGAGCAATGGATGCAAGCTCCAGGAACAGAGATTCCACCTCAACATTAGGAGGAACTTTTTGACAGTAAGAGCTGTTTGGCAGTGGAACTCACTCCCTCGGAGCGTGGTGGGGTCTCCTTCCTTGGAGGTCTTTAAACAGAGGCTGGATGGCCATCTGTCGGGGATGCTTTGATCATGATTTCCTGCATGGCAGGGGGTTGGACTGTATGGCCTGCGTGGTCTCTTCCAACTCTGCAATTCCAAGATTCTATGATATTCTTTTTTCTAGTTTGCTTCTCCCAGAATGCCTTTGAAGAAAGATAGCCATTCAGCCATTTTTTGACAAATGTTACCTGAATCTTCTCTACCACTTTCTTGCAGGTAGCCATCATTTTCCTCTACCATATCCTAGAATAATGCTGCTGTGTCTCTGGAACACTGTATAGGATATAAAAATGCCGTCCAGGCTCTAATACAGAAGCAGTGCTGTTACTGCTGCTGTAGCTTGCTGTCCTTGAGCAAGCAGGGATCACCAGCATTGAGGCTATGATATTGAGAACACAGCTGCGCAGGGCAGGACACGTTTCTAGGATGGAGGACCATCGCCTCCCAAAAATAGTACTCTACGGTGAACTCACCACAGGTCAGCATAAGAGGGGTGCTCCAAAAAAGTGATATAAGGACTCCCTGAAACAACATCTCAGGCTCGGCCAAATTGATCACCAACAACGGTCCTCCATGGTCTCACATCGGGGGCATGGAGACGCACTATCCACAATGCTGCAGCCTTATTTGAGAACTCACGCCGAACAAGTCTTGAAGAGAAATGACAACGCAGAAAGAATCACAACCCAAAAACATCACCCAAGGAGACCTTCTGCTGTGCTTTTTGCAACCGGACTTGTTTATCCCAGATTGGCCTTTTTAGTCATCAGCGCGCTTGCAGAAAGCGCGGGATGAGTCCTTCCTGAATCTTCATTTGCGAAGAAAGGCCAGAGAGAGAGAGAGAGAACAGAGAGTTTGCAATGCGCAGATGGATAACTCACCAGAGAGAGAGGGAGGGAGAGAGAGAGAGAGAGAGAGAGAGAGAGAAGGGGGGGCACACTGACGGACATCTAAAGGTGAACCTCAGTTCTGCAGAAAAAGGGATAGGAGACTTTCACACCAAAGTATACTCAGACACTTCAGCAGTACCAACTAGGCCTAAAAATAGGCTTGAGAATTTTAGGAGGCCATCCTTCACTGAATCCTCAATAGACTGAGTTACTATTGTCCTAACATTCCTGACAATGGGAATTATTTGGGGATGTGAAAAAGATGAAAGCAAATGCCACTTTGTGGAGACCTATATCTATGGAGGAGTAATGGTATAGATCTGTCATTTTGTACAAATTCAAAGAAAAAAGCTCAAAAATTGATCAATATAAAAATACCACAATGCCAAAGAAATCCTCTGTTTAAGCCAATTACCTAAAAACTGACAAGTGAATCCCAAGAGGGGATTTTGACTCTCATGCCCTTCTGCAACAGTCAGAAAAAGTCTTTTTGAAAGGCATTTTAGTTCAGAGATACAGACCATTTTCTAAAGAAAACATGCATCTAGGGAACATTTGAGTTAAAGAAAAGGAGCAAATGGATACCTCATAAATCAAACCTGTTTCTTTAATTAAGAAATGTTTATTTTTTCCCCTAAAGGACTTTAAACTCAGTGTTGCTTTCAGAATGAAGAAGAGCCTCATGCCCTTCACAGAGATACCAGCTAGGAGTGATAGTCAATTACATATCAAGGGTTGTAGGATAAATGAGTGAATGAGTTATAAAAGGAGATTTCTTATGCTGCTCATGCGAATGCTTACCCTTGTTCTATTGTTTCCAACAAAACTGCTCCATAATATTTTGCAGTGTTCCATGAGAAGTTGCTGAATGATGCATGCCCCTACCACTATAAGGATTATTAAACATCTAAGGAATATTAAGCATGAATGTATTTCAGTCCCAATTAAAACTGCAGCTTATGAGTCTGATGCCTTTTCTTAACAAGGGGAAAACTCATTTATTTATTTCCCCAGAACTGTTCCTGACTAGGCAGCAAAACCTGATAAATAGCTTCAGGTTTCTCCCTCCTTCCCTCCCTCATTTTTCCCCTAGGAAGACTATTAAAAGGAACAGCTTCTATTGTTCCTGACTAACCAAAAAGGATTTATAATTTGATGATATGTGATATAACCAAGCACCAGCAAAGCAAGGTTATTATAGAGCGGGTTATCAGCACTGTGTGTAATGGAAAATAATATAAATTTCTAAGGGGGAAAAAAGCACATTCACATGGCCACCCCCACATATCAAATGAACGCTGGATAGGAGGATAATTCAAAAGCCTATTTTCTAACCCACAAAAGTGAATTGTGTTGTTTACCTTTGGAGGCCAAGCTAAGATAGGAAGACTAGAATTGTCACCAGTGAAATATAGTATTTTCCCCAATTGTTAACACAGAAGCATTTTAAACTTGCTTAAATTATGTTTAAAAGGGGGGGGGAGGCCATTTGTTCCTTTTTAGGGGAAGTTACCTTAATAGTTAAATAGGAGGCAGATAATGAAGAAGTGCAGCTTTTTCTAGCACGAAGAAGCAGATATGGGGAAACCTACACCTGCTGAATTTTTCCTATAGTCATTCATCTGTTGAAATTATAAAGCCTGTTTTTGGCACACCAGTCTCAGAGTTAATACCTCTCCCCCCAGGAAGTCAGTGGAAATGATACCACAGATCAAGCAGCTAGCTTGGTTCTTTGCTGATGGTGGTGGGGAGGAAACATATTTACACGATGTGATGAAACCAATTTTAGTCCCTCTTCACATTTGTACCCTCTTCATGCCCATGCAAAATAGGAAATGACTATGTGGATTTGACCGTGATATTTTTGCTTTTACATTTGACCGTGATATTTTTGCTTTTACAGTCATATTTTACTCACGATCGTTGATCGCGAGTAAAATATGATGGTAGAAAGCAAAAATATCACGGTCAAATGTCCCAGCGGTACTGCAACAGTACCGCTGGGAAGGAGCGTCGTACGAAACTGATGCCCTCTAGCGCTGCAGTGTCGCAACCTGGCGACGCTGCTAGCGTTATTTTTACATTGTCCGAAAAAGTCCTTAGTTTCAGTGTTTTAGGTTTGTTTCAGTGTTTCTGTATTCATTTACTTAGTTAATTAAGGAGTTTTTGGAGTTTTAAGTGAGCTTGCAGAGAACCACTGAACTCTCACCCATGCTAAATCGAGGAAGTAAACTCCTGTTCATAAAGTGGTAGTGGTTGTCATGCGATAATTCTGTGGTGGTTCTTTTGCGTGATTACAGTGATGTGCGATAGTAAGTGTAATAATGCCACAAAGTTTTCACTGTCTTCATTCATGGAATTACAGTGTTTTTAGATGTTTTTCTGATAAGGCCCTTAGAGTATTTATGCCCCACCCTTCTGCCAAAAAGCCTGCTTACAAATCATTAATTTGACACTTCCCTGTCCTCTGACTTACATTCTAAATAAGTCATGAAACATAAGGAAATGGGAATGACAGTGGGAGGAAAGGATTAAGTTTGGCAGATATCTCCTATCGTTTTCTTCCTCTTAAGCTACAGCAGCAGCAGTTGGAATGGAGGGGAGGGCCTTTCATCCACTGTTGGAGCTAAGGTACAATGGAGCTGTGCCTGCCTATTCTTCTTTTCCTCAGAGGTCACAGTAGTGGAAACTGGGGTCTTGTCTATACAGGGGTGGGGGGAATATGAACACATCCAAAAAAGCAGACATTCACAATGATGCAACCTGTCTTCACAGTCAAAAGAACACCCCTAAACTCTGTATGAACCCCTAGCCAAGATTACCCATTCCCAAATCTTCCAGCGTTTCACAGATGAAAACTGGGACATATGTGGCCAAGCAACATCAGAGTATGCTCAAAAGGGTGTGGCCAGGTAACAAGAAAGCAAAAGCTATTAGTGAGGAAAGTACACAAAAATACTATTTTAAGCAAAGAAACTTTGGTATTTATATTCTGAGTTCATAAATCAGTACATACAATGCATGTTTTCTATCCATGAGTGGGTTGTGGTGGAGGAATAATAGTAGTAGTAGTAGTATTTGTTGATGTTGTTGTTGTTAGTAGTAGTGTCAGTCATAATAGTAGTACTGTACTATGTCTCACTGATGTACTTGATAGATTTTTTTAAGGAACAAACAGATACGCTGGATTTGATGAGCTATCCCATACAAGTTCCCACAGATCACACTTCTGACCCACATTAACAGGGTTTACAGCCCCACATTTGTCTATCCCTTCACTTAAAGGAGTTTTATTAATGCATCAGTCATCCATCAAGAAGAAACTGGGTACCAAACGATCTACAGACCAACCAAGAAAATCCAAGAAATGCTACGCTCAGTGAAGGATAAAAGAGAGCCTCTCACAGCTGCAGGAGTTTACCACATTCCATGCAACAGTGGACAGGTTTACATGGGGACCACTAAACACGAATGAAGGAACATGAGAGACACTGCAGACTGGGCCAGCCAGAAAAATCAGCAGTAGCAGAACATGTTATAAACCAACCCAGACACAAAATGTTATGTCAATCTGTATGACATTACTTGTCAACGTCTTCTTCAGCCTACACTACCTCTTGGGGAATGCATCCATCACAATCGCAGGCTTGCAGTCCTTAGTTGAGGTCATCACTGTGCCATTGGTACTGCTATGAATCTGACTGGCATCAGGATGGACGTGATTCTGGGTGCTATGGTTGTAGAGGTTATGAGTGGTACAGGTCTCATCATAGACATTTGCCATATTATCAATTATTATCATTCCCCATCTTCAGAGTTTTGTTACAAGAAGTACAAACAGTATGGGTACCATTTTTGTGCAGTGCATCCGCTCTACCACCAATGTAGTCCAGACTATTATTGACATAGTCTACCTCACCACCAACATAGTCTGCATTGACAGTCACATCCTACATCAGGACCTTCAGTATTGGTACTGAACACACTAAGGTCTACAGATCAGGAGCAGTGTGCTGTGGGGTCCCTTCCAGGACAAACTGAACCTCTGGTCCAGCATTGTCATTCTACTTCTTGCAGTTCACCTCAACCACTGTTTTGGGACCAACAGTCTGAATCTACAAAGCAGAGGTGGTGAAGGGGGAAGAAGAAGGTTCTTCTCTGGAGGGGAGGTGGCACAGGAAATAAGCAAATGTGATCTGAGGATAAGGGATCAGGTGACATCTGCAGGAGAGGATTAGACCATCTTCCCTTCCAAAGCAGTACCCATGTAAATCACCTTTGGAGACTCCTCTCATGAAGGCCTAGCTTGCATGTCAAACTGGGGAGAATAATGTCTCAAGTCCACTGAAATGGGTACGACACTTCCATACCAACTCAACGAGGAGAGGTTAGATGGGCTGTTTTGAGACAAACAGCAGTGAAGACAGCAATTTGGGGCCAAGAGCCCTTAATGTCCTTTGTCCGTTTCTTCTTCTTACACTGCCTCTTCTTTATCCTGTGCTTCAAAGTTGTGGTAGAGGCCTTCAAACTGATAATCCGACCCTGTGTCAAAGGTGCACGAGTTTGAGCCTCTGTGTCAACAGATTGAACCAAGGGTGCTTTCAACTGAGCAGCAGAAATAGAGGATGGATGTTTAGAACTGTCCTCAGCCTTTTCCAGTTGGCCTCTGGATTCCTGGTGGGACCTCTTCTCCACTATCCAGACGGAGCCAGAACCGGTCAAGGCTGAAGAAGATAGAGGGAAGTAATAGTGCCGCTTTATTCTGCCTTGGTCAGACCTCACCTAGTATACTGTGTCCAGTTCTGGGCACCACAATTCAAAAAGGATATTGACAAATTGGAGCATGTCCAGAGAAGGGCAACTAAAATGGTGAAAGGTCTGGAAACCATGCCTTATGAGGAGAGACTTAGGGAACTGGGTATGTTTAGCCTGGAAAAAAGACGGTTAAGAGGCGATATGATAGCCCTGTTTAAGTATTTGAAGGGGTGTCACGCTGAGGATGGAGCAGGCTTGTTTTCTGCTGCTCCAGAGACTATAACACGGAGCAATGGATGCAAGCTCCAGGAACAGAGATTCCACCTCAACATTAGGAGGAACTTTTTGACAGTAAGAGCTGTTTGGCAGTGGAACACACTCCCTTGGAGTGTGGTGGGGTCTCCTTCCTTGGAGGTCTTTAAACAGAGGCTGGATTGCCATCTGTCAGGGATGCTTTGATCAAGATTTCCTGCATGGCAGGGGGTTGGACTGGATGGCCCTCGTGATCTCTTCCAACTCTACAATTCTATGATTCTATGAAAAACACTGAAATTCTGGACCAGGCCAAACACTATCATGTCAGAATGCACAGAGAAGCTATTGAAATCCACAAACACCTGGACAACTTCAACAGGAAAGAAGAAACCCTAAAAGTAAACAAAGTTTGGCTACCAGTCCTGAAAAACACTAAAATCAAAACTCAACACTTGCAAATGAACTCCGCCCAGGGACAGGGGGATTTCCAGCAGATGATGGACCATTAGCCAACCGTTAGCCAAACAGACACTAATCCTCCTTGCATATCTCTACCCAGAAACTAGCTATTCAAATACACAAATTTACATATCCTCTCCAACAGGGACTCACAGTATATAACCCCCCACACACACTCCTACCTAACTATTCTCTGAAGATGCCAGCCACAGATGCAGGCGAAACATCAGAAATAAATGTCTTCCAGAACATGGGCTCACAGCCCAGAAAAAAAAAACAAGTAAAATCTATGGATGCTGGCTGTGAAAGCCTTCAACTTCACAGAGTGGTGCAAGTTCAGAAAAAAAACTAAATGCAGATTCACCACCCCACTGAAATGGAAGATATCTGCTTCCACTGAAAGAGCAGCTACTAAAAGGACTAGGAGCTGAATTTGAAACATTGGTGTTCTATCACTGGAACCTGTAGAGAATGAATTTCTGATCTAGAAAATGAATCCCTTTTGTTCAGGACCGGAATAAAACTGAATGTTGTGAATCTTAATTTCTTTTCATTCTCAGTGGATTGAATTTTATTTGTAGTGATTTTTTGATGGTGTCACGGACAAAGGTGGTCTGCATATGTTTAATGACACAACTTCCTCATTAACATTATTTCACATTGTTATAACAGTATTGTGACTTTGGAGACTATCAGATGCAGCTAATGTGGCACCATAATGACACCAGCAGAATGCAAAAGGACACTAGTGTCAGATGATGTTGTCCTTTTGCATTCCACTGGCATTATTCTGGTGTTCTATTTAATTGATGGGCCAAGCTGTCAATAGATCTCCCATTCTGTTTCTGTGCCAGCATTGCCGGCGTTTGAAACCTCGTGCCATTGTCCTGCCGTGAATACAGCATCAATGTGCGGTCCTACCAGAACACTTCCAGGTGGGATTGCGAAAGCAAGGTAGTCTACCCTCTTTTTTGTACCTTCCCTGAGTTACTTGTTATTTTTTAGTGTGTTTATGTGCTTGTGTTATTTTTTTTTCTTATTATTTTTCTTTTATTTTATTTTTGAAATTCCTGTGCTTGCTTCTTCTTACGAGAACAGGCAGGATTTCAACTGAACAGAACTCTGTTAGAGTTCTGTTCATGCTTGGACTGCCTTTGGATGGAAGAGAAGTTAAACCTGATGGGGAGGGTTATTGTACTGGAACAAGGACGGGATTGGAGATTATGGGACAGGAACGCTTTTTGCATTCCTGTCTGATGATCTCCTTTGTGAGCCATGGGTGTTAGGGCTGGAGCACCAAATCATTCTCTCTTTTCTTTTCTGATGAGTTCAGTGAAAGAGATCTCCTTTTGCCTCCCCTACAATCAAGATAAATATCTACAGCTAATCAATGCTAAAACAAAACAGCATCAAGGAACAGAGAGTTGGATCATTGTGCAACAGACCACAATGTATTTTTAAACCACTAGTCTATTTTTAAAAGTTCTTTTTCTCTGTTTCTATCATCCTGGGAGCCTTGGCAGATAGTAAATAGAAGGAGAAGCTATGGGGGTGGGGGGAAAGATAAGGGCATTGGCACCTTTAAATATTGGCCTAAATAACCTAAAGGCACCAGATCCTGTCTGATCTTGGAAGCTAAGCAGGGTCAGCACTGGTTAGTACTTGGATGGAAAACTACCAATGAATACCAGGTGCTGTAGGCTATATTTCAGAGGAAGGAACTGGCAAAACCACCTCCTTGCTTAAGAAAACCCTATGAAATTGATGGGGTCGCCATAAGTCGACAGGCAACTTAAAGGCATATGCATCTACACATACCCACCTACCCACAATCTAAAGAAGAATTCTGCATTCCCATATGAAATTTTACATCATTCTCCAAAATTCGAACATTGCAGAGAGTGAGACAATGAAATTGTTCACACCTAGAAATCTTTTATGTGCTGTGTTCCCATTCTCTTGGTCACTTTGCCTTCCTCTTTTCTTTGGACACCTTAACTGTATTTCTAAATGCTTAACTGTCTTTCTAAGTTACTGCAATGCTAGAAATTTGGGGCTGAACGTAGATTTCATCAGGGGGCAGACTTCTCATCAGGGACAGTACCTTTGGTTTGCCCTCCCGCCCCCCATAGCTATACCCCTGCTTTTAATAAATAAATAATAATTACATATGCCTATCTGAGGGATTTTTGTACACTATGAATATGTTGTCATTTCTTTGCTCTGTTCTTCCTGTTGCTGCTGCTAAGTAGTGTACAGCCTTTCATGTATAGTCTAACTTGGGCTTTTGAGCTATACCTACTTTCTACCAAGTTTGTACATGATTAAATTGCATTTGGACTATATATTTTCGAAAGCTTTTAAACACTCAGTGGAAATTCTTAAACTCTTCCAATATTATCTGGTTCATTTTGACTGCCCTCCTATGCACACTGTTAGGAAGTGAGTCTCACTAAGCACAGTGGGACTTGCCTCTGAGTAAACATGTGTAAGATCATACTGTTTCTTAGTTAAATACTTTCCACACAATATTAATGAAAACTATGCAGCCAACATTCATTTCCGTTGTAATTCACAGAACCACTAGAAATGTTCCAGCAAAGAACAGAGCACACAATGGGAACACTCTATTAAATGATGATATGAGGCATTATTTTCAATTTCCTCTTTAGAATCATAAATAGGAGAAAAAGCATTACCTCTGGGTGCATGACATGCAGAACACTGCTGGGGGGAAGTCACTCTAATTTATCAGCTGATATGGCTTCTAAACATACGAAATTATTCACATTACTCCACTTAAAATGCGTATGTGAAACATCCACTAGCAATATAAATATCTACCACATGGATTTAGAGGGGGGGATTCTTAGTTGAATAATCTGAAGTCTTAGAGTAGGATTCTACTGTAGCTGGTTCTCCTATAGCTATATGACCAGCTATATGACCAGGCAAGGTAAATGGCAGCTGCTTCCAGAATAAATAAAAAAAAAATCCTAACAATAGATGGATATGGCTCTTATTTCATTAGCCCACCACAACCTCTCTACTTAAACCAGGAGTTTACTTTTCAAATTTGGAACTTACAGCAGGCAGGAAGGTTTATTTTAAAAACAATATGTTAAGCCCAACTAAAGTAGAACCATGGGATCAATAGAATTTATATGTGTTTATTTGTCAAGATCCTATTGATTCAGTGGATCTCTGTGGGATTAACAATCAGATTTAGATGACTGTAAGAGTAAAGAGTGAAGGCCAGTATGGAGTAGTGGTTTGAGTGTTGGACTGGGATTCTGGAGGCCAGGGTTTAAATTAGCTATGGAAACCCACTGGGTGTCAGGATCAGTCCCAGATGTGATGTTCTTCTGCCAACTTCAGTTCTGTTCTATCACTTTGTGGCTGACTGTGTTTACATTCCTTTGTACCTGCTAATGAGCATGTAGTTTAACTGGAGGAAGGGAGGATGTATTCTATGTCTGTAACTGTTTGATTAAAGTTGCACCTGGCCTTTGCCATGGGAACGATGGGGTGATCCCACTCTTGGTGGGAATGGGGAGTGGAGATGATGGATAGCCAATGACAATATAGCCCACCAGATTTTGTAGACTGTAAATACTTTTTAAACTATGCTTTGTAAACAAGTTTCATTCTGAGTAATGGTATTGTAGGGATAGCTCTTTAGATTACTGTAGCAATGAAGTTTACTGTTTAATGCTGAAACTGCTGGTTACTGAGTCTGAAGAAGCCAGTAAATGACAGTGGGTGACCTTGGGCAAGTCATACTCTTGCAGCTTTAGAAGAAAGCAAAGGGAAGCCCACTCTGAACAGAAGGAAACCCTGTGATAGGATCGCTTTAGGGTTGCCATAAGTTGGAAATGACTTGAAGGCACACAGCAGCAGCAGCAGCAACAACAGAAGCAAAGTGCTAAGGACCATAAAATTGTATAAGCAATATAAAAGCCTAAAAAATATTCTGGGTAATAATATAATCAAACAATGACTGTCATTTATATACTCAGGGCTTCCACTTTTCTAAAACACTTTCTGGCACACACACGTTTTGAAGCAAATGAAATTTCATCCACCCCTGCATTAAAAGTGATAAACACATTTTATTCAGAAAGTCATTGAAAGATTGTGTTCCTAAAATTTATCTTGCTTATTATATGCTGCAACAACAGGGGGTTGTTCTAATAGAGATGACTTTGGTATCATTTAAAATATACTCCTGCATGCACAACTTGCAGTCCCCCAAAACTGGCATATATTTAGAAGTTTGTGAATGTATGTGAAAAATTCTTGCACCATGGGGGCGGGGTGGAATTTGTTCAAGGTAACAACATTAGCATGCCTTTATGCAGTAGTTGCTAGTTTGTCTCTCTAAGGAGATTTTCAGATGCCTCTTTCAGTCTCTTGCCACACAAGCAGCCTCCGGTGCAGTAACAAGGCTGCCGCGCGGCAAGGGGTCCATTTTGGACGACACCGTTTCTCTCTCGGCGGCGTCCGTGACTGTTGCGGCTAGCATTGGAGGCGGCTGCACTGTTTTTCACTCATGGAAGTTGTCCGTGAGTAAAAAACAGCGCGGCCGCCTCCAATGCTAGCCGCAACAGTCATGGACGACGCCGAGAGAGAAACAGTGTCATCCAAAATGGACCCCTTGCTGTGCAGCAGCCTCGTTACTGCTCCGGAGGCTGCTTGCGTGGCAAGAGGCTGAAAGAGGCGTCTGAAAATCTCCTAAGAGTTTAGGCATACATTAATCAGTCTGCAATTAGTCTGAGGGGGGTTTTTGTTTCCCATTTTGTGTAGTTTGCATTTCTATCTCATCCGTTTTTGAACAGCACATGTTACAGAACATATCACCATGAGGTATTGTGAAACCTACTTCATAGATTTTGATAAAGCAGACTAACTAAAAGAATGGATAGTGCTGAGAAATAAAAGACTTTTGGGATTAGAAGGTCATGACCTGAGGTTTGGATTGTAGGGGTATTTATGGCATGATAAAGTAAAAGTGAATGTTGATTTTAGTCATCACCAAGTGAGACAAGCTTTGCTTCAAATATGGTCTAGATACAAACTTAGGTTATGTGAGAAAATGTCTTTATGGGTCTCAGCACAAGAAGCTTTCTATCAAAAAGAAACAGAAAACAAAACAAAAAAATAGTTGAGATAGCAGGATTTGTTAGAATTGCCAAGGAGAATATATTATGAAAACAAAAAGAACAACTTTTGATGGAGGGGTATGGCTTTCATATTACAAGTTGTTTGAAAGATTTAAGATGGATAAAAAAAAGATGATGGTTTTGAACAATGTAAATCAGAGTTTGAATTCTATTTATGTACAAATGATGAACAATTGCCAAAATGTGCAAACTCTTGTTGAAATTTGATACAGAAAAGAAATAGGTGAAGGATTCTATGATAAAATGGATAAGAACTTTGATTATAATATAGAAATGGGACGATGGGAAAGGATGCGATCTAAATGATTGAAATTCATTTTATGTTATGTCCTTAAAGAGAACGTCTATAAAATGAGGTACTTTTGGTATATGACACCTCAGAAATTGTCTAAGATGTATAAGGGAAATGAGAAAAACAAGAAGGGATTTTTATATCATATATGGTGGAATTGTGAAACAGCTAAGAAGTACTGGGCATTAATTCATAAATAGATGCAGAGAATACTATTAAGATTTATATACAGTTGAAACCTGAACTTTTCCTTCTGGGATTGATGGATGAACAATTGGAAAGAGAGTATGGAATTATATTCCAGTATATAATTACAGCAGCAAGATGACTATATGTGCAGAAATGAAAGTCTAATGTATTACCAATGAGAACATAATGGTTGTTAAAAATAAATGAATTTTCAGAAATGGCTAAACTGTCTAGTGTGGTTAGAGAAAAGTCATTGGTAACCTTTTTTTAAAGATTAGAAACCCTTAATTGGCTTTTTTGAGGAAAAAACAAAAGTGATAAGATGATTATTGGTTTTGATTATTAGTTAAATTTATAGATGGAGTGTAACATTTTAGGTGGCAAGGGGGGAAGGCAGAAGCTTAGGGATTACGTTATAACTGCAGAAAAGATAGCTGGCAGTCATATATTGTAATAATATCATTCTAAAATAGTTTTGTACCGTCAGCCCTCTGGTACCATGGATTTAGAATCATAGAATCATAGAATTGTAGAGTTGGAAGAGACCAAAAGGGCCATCCAGTCCAACCCCCTTCCATGCAGGAAATCAAAATCAAAGCATCCCGATAGATGGCCATCCAGACTCTGTTTAAAGACCTCCAAGAAAGGAGACTCCACCATGGTCCGAGGGAGTGTATTCCACTGCAGAACAGCTAATACTGTCAAAAAGTTCCTCCTAATGTTGAGGTGGAATCTCTGTTCCTGGAGCTTGCATCCATTGTTCCATGTTCTAGTCTCTGGAGCAGCAGAAAACAAACTTGCTCCATCCTCAATGTGACACCCCCTCAAATATGTAAACAAGGCTATCATATTGCCCCTTAACTGTCTTTTTTCCAGGCTAAACATACCCAGCTCCCTAAGCCTTTCCTCATAAGGCATGGTTTCCAGACCTTTCACAATTTTAGTTGCCCTCCAATTTGTCAATATCCTTTTTGAATTGTGGTGCCCAGAACTGGACACAGTATTCTAGTGAGGCCTGACCAAGGCAGAACAGAGTAGCACTATTACTTCCCTTGATCTAGTCATTATACTTCTATTGATGCAGCGCAAAATCGCATTGGCCTTTTTAGCTGCCGCATCACACTGTAGACTCATGTTCAACTTGTGCTCCACTAGGACTCCTAGATTTCTTTTGCATGTAGTCTTGTTCAGCCAGGTCTTCCCCATCCTATATCTATGCATTTCATTTTAAAGCTTTAAGTGCAGTACCTTACATTTCTCCGTATTGAATTTCATTTTGTTAGCTTTGGCCCAGCTCTCCAGTCTATCCAGGTCATTTTGAATTTTGATCCTGTCCTCAAAGGTATTAGCTACTCCTCTTAATTTGGTGTCATCTGCAAATTTGATAAGCATGCCCCTAATTCTGTCATCCAAGTCATTGATAAAGATGTTGAATAGCACTGGGACCAGGACAGAACCCTGTGGCACCCCACTGGTCACATCTTTCCAAGATGAAGAGGAGCCACTGCTGAGCACCCTTTGGGTTCGGCCGGTAAACCAATAAAAAATCCATTTAAGAGTTAACTTGTCTAGCCCACATTTTACAAGCTTGTTTGCAAGAATGTCTGGGGAACCTTGTCAAAGGCCTTACTGAAATCAAGGTATGTGATACCACAGCGTTCCCTTCATCTACCAAGCTGGTAACTTTCATCTACCAAGCTGGTAATTTTATCAAAAAAAAAAAAAAGAAGAAGAAGAAGAAGAAGAAGAAGAAGAAGAAGAAAGAGAGAGAGAGAGATCAGATTAGTCTGGCATGACTTGTTTCTCTGAAACCCATGTTGACTTTTTGTGATTATGACATTGCCTTTTTAAATGTTAACAGACTCTCTGTTTAATGATCTGCTCTAGAATCTTCCCTGATATTGATGTCAGACTAACAGGACGATACTTGTTGGGATCCTCTTTTTTCCCCTTTTTGAAGATGGGGACAATGTTTGCCCTCCTCCAGTCTGTTGGGACTTCTCCTGTTCTCCAGGAGTTCTCAAAGATTATTGCCAATGGCTCTGAGGTTACATTTGCCAGCTCTTTTAATACCCTTGGATGTAGTTCATCTGCTCCTGGAGATTTAAATTCATTTGAATTAAGAAGGTATTCCTCTACTACCTCTTTGCTTATTCTGTGCTAGATTTCCCCTATTGAGTCCTCTGTTCCATTATCGTCAGGTTGATCACCCTTTTGCTTTTCTGAAAACACTGAGGCAAAGAAGGTGTTGAGTAATTCTGCCTTTTCTATGTCCCCTGTTAACATTTTGCCATCTTCTCCACGTAGTGGCCCTACCATTTCCTTCTTCTTCATTTTGCTGGGGACATCCCCAAAAACCCCTTTTTTATTGTTCTTAACCTCTCTAGCAAGCCTGAGCTCATTCTGCACTTTAGCTTTTCTGACTTTACTCCTACACGTGTTTGCTATCTGTTTGAATTCTTCTTTGGTGATTACCCCCTTTTTCCATTTCCTATACATGTTCCATTTGAAACTTAGCTCCATTGAAAGTTCTTTCGTCATCCATCCTGGTTTCTTGAGACACCTCCCATTTTTCTTCCTCAGTGGTACTGTTTGAAATTTTGCCTTCAGTATCTCCCTTTTGAGAAAGTCCCATCCATCTTGAAGTCTCTTCTCTTTTAGTATTCCTGACCATGGGATCACCCCCAGTATTTCCCTGAGTTTATTGAAATCAGCTCTCCTAAAGTCAAGAATGCGTGTCTGACTATGCCTGGCTTCTAGTTTCCATTTATAACAAACTCCAGAACATGATCACTCTCACCTAAGGATCCCACCACTTGCACCCCATTAACCAGTTCATCCCTGTTGATTAGGATCAGATCTAAAATAGCTGACCCCCTTGTTGCCTCTTCTACCTTTTGGATCACGAAATTGTCTTCCAGGCAAGTAAGGAATTTGCTAGACCTTTTTTGGTTGAGTTAAATTTGCAGCAAATATCAGGATAGTTGAAGTCACCCATCACTACTACATCTCTCCTTTCTGCATGTGTGGTCATCTGTTCTAGAAAGGCATCATCCAATTCCTCCGTCTGACTTGGGAGTCTGTAGTAGAGTCCCATAATAATATCTCTGTTGTATCCCTCCCCTTTAATTTTTATCCAGATGCTCTCCACCTGGTTCCCAGTACTGATGTCATGGATCTCTTCACTGGTGTAAATATCCCTGACATATAATGCTATTCCTCCTCCTTTCCTGTTTGGCCTGTTTCTCTTATAAAGGTTATACCCCTCTATTCCTACATTCCAATCATGTGACTCATCCCACCAGGTTTCAGTAATGCCCATTATATCATATTTGCTTTGTTGTGCTAGGAGTTCAAGTTCATCTTGCTTATTTCCCATGCTCTGTGCATTAGTGTAGAGACATCTAAGACCATGTGTTCCCTTTACTTGCTCCCTGTGCAAGTTTTTTTGCCTCCCACTGTTGGGTCCTTGCACTGTTTGCCTTGTTCCCTCTATGACAGTTTGACTATTTTCTCCAGCCCTTTTGCTTTCCAGAATACTGTCTCCCTCCCCCATATGACTCAGTTTAAAGCCCTCCTGGTGAAATTCTTGAGACTTTGGGCAAAAACGTTTCTACCAACTGTTGTGAGATGCACCCCGTCTCTTGCCAGAAGACCCCCCTCATGGAACCGCAGCCCATTATCCAAGGATCCAAATTGTTCTCGGTGACACCATCTACAGAGCCAGTTGTTTACGTCAGCTATTTTCCTCTCTCTTCCTGGACCATGCCCTTCAACTGGCAGAAGATATGAGATGACAGCCTGTGCATCCATTTCTTTCAGCTTCTTCCCCAGAGCCTCATAATCTCTTCTGATCTTCAGAAAGCAGTGCCTTGCAGTTTCATTGGTTCCCACATGGACCAAAAGGAAGGGGTAATGATCAGTAGGCTTGACCAATCTTGTCAGCCTCTCTGTCACATCATGGATCCTTGCCCCAGGGAGACAACACACCTCCTGAGACATCTTGTCAGGCCCACAAACCACTGCTTCTGTACCCCTCAGCAAGGAGTACCCCACCACTACTTATGCCTCTGCCGAGGCTTCGCAGCAGCTCTTCGTTGTGGTGGTACTCTCTGAAGTCTTCCCATGCTTTTCTTCCTCATTGTCCTTGAAAAGGGAGAGGGCTTTGAATTGATTCTGTAGCTGCCCCAGCAATTCCTGTTTTTTCTATTTCTGTGTGTGACATTCCTCCAGCTGTCTACCTCCTATGTATGTGAAATGACCCTCTCTTCCCCAGCCACTTCCTCTGTGTGGTCTCCATCCAAACTGCTTGTTCTGTTCTGTCCAGGAAAACCTCTTGCTCACGAATATGTTGAAGTGTAGATAACCGGGTCTCCAGCTGCTGGACTTTCTCCTCCAAGAGACCTACCAACTTGCAGTTGGTGCATGTGAAGTTCCCGACATCTGTAGACAAGAAGACAAACATCCCACAAGTGTTGCAGGTGACTGCAGCAGTTCCCCCAGTGTCCATACTGAGATGTTTTTGGTAATCTAAGAACTCTTAGGTAATGCTGAGAACTTTTAGTATGCTGTAGTTTTGCTTGGTTGATCAAATTCGTGCACCGTTAGGCTTGCGTCTCTGCAAGGAGTTATATAGAGCTAGGCTCCCAGCTCCACCCCCTAGTGACTCACAGATGTGACTCACAGAAGCTCCACCCCCTCAGCAACAAGCACACACTCCCAAGAGTTTTTTAAAAAATCAAACTCACCCACTCAAATTGGCTGCCCAGAAGCTGCTCTCCTTCTTCTCCCTGGCAGGAAACTGGCCTAGAAAGCCTCCACTCAAAATGGCTGCCCAGAAGCTGCTTCCCTTCTTCTCCCTTGCAGTATCATTGTGGCATCCACAGACTCTACCATCACATCTTGGAAAATATTACCAAAAAAATAAATTCCAAGAAGCAAACCTTGATTTTGCCATTTTATATAAGGGACACTATTTTACCATGACACTGTATAAAATGGGACCTGAGCATCCATGGATTTTGGTATCCACAGGGGGCCCTGGAAGCAAACCCCAGCAGGTACCAAGACCCCACTGTATTGTTGGTTCTGATGTGCATATACTGCATGTTTTTTTTGTTTTGTAATAGTTCAAAGTAATTTAGTATGTGTAGCTTTGTTTGATATATAATTCTTAGTGTATTCAGAATGTTAATTAAAAGAATTTTTTAAAAGAAACCTAAAGCAGTGTTTTGCTTCACCTGGGCCCATCCTTCACTGAGCACTTATACTGCAAAGTGGAATCCTACCTCCCACCAACTAATAGTTTAAAGACTGTGGAGATTTTCAGACGCCTCTTTCAGCCTCTTGTCGCACAAGCAGCCTCCGGAGCAGTAACGAGGCTGCTGCACAGCAAGGGGTCCATTTTGGACGATAACGTTTCTCTCTCGGCATCGTCCGTGACTGTTGCGGCTAGCATTGGAGGCGGCTGCACTGTTTTTCACTCATGGAAGTTGTCCGTGAGTAAAAAAACAGCACAGGTACCTCCAATGCTAGCCGCAACAGTCACGGACGACGCCAAGAGAGAAACGGCGTCGTCCAAAATGGACCCCTTGCTGTGCAGCAGCCTCGTTACTGCTCCGGAGGCTGCTTGCGCGACAAGAGGCTGAAAGAGGCGTCTGAAAATCTCGTGTGTGTGTGTGTGTGTGTGTACCTTCAAGTCACCTGTTGACTTATGACAGCCCTATGAATTTCACAGGGTTTTTCTTTGGCAAGGAATACTCAGAGATGGTTTTATGAGTTCCTTCCTCTGAAATATAGTCTACAGCATTTTGTTGACAGTCTCCCATCCAAATATTAACCACAACTAACCCTGCTTAGCTTCCAAGATTAGACAACAACTGGTTCCTGGAAAGATGCATGTTTTGTAACGCACTTTGTAAAACTCACACATCTCTTAACTATGACATTTCCACAGGTCTATTGCTCTAAATTATTATCATTTTCTGAAAATAATGAATACAATGAAACCACAATATGAAACAGGAATCTTATGCTCAAATCTAAACAACTGTTATCCACCACCACCCTGACCATATTGCCTCCAAATACAGTAGCACTCCCATATTCACAGGGGATTGCCTCCCCCGCAGATGTCGAATTCCACAGATAATAGTGAACGCCATGCTGGGGGAACATTCCAGGGGAAAGGGGGGAAGGTATACTCCTCTGCCCCCTTCCCCCTTT
Organism: Gambelia wislizenii; assembly: GCA_030847615.1. Taxonomy (NCBI): domain Eukaryota; kingdom Metazoa; phylum Chordata; class Lepidosauria; order Squamata; family Crotaphytidae; genus Gambelia; species Gambelia wislizenii. Next base: position 373,614,073 of record JAUMIR010000001.1, read on the forward strand.
GCCCCAACCATGTGTCAGGGGATGAAAGGACACTCAGTCCCCAGCAGAAGCTAAAAACTATTTCAGCAGACTTAGTAGCAACCTGTTCCCAAGAATACTCACACACAGAATGTTTGATGTCCAAATAATCAGGAGGCACTTTTATCTTCAAACAGTTGCATTATATATACAAATATTTACAACTGAAGGAGAAACTGCTTCACCAGGCATCAGCATTCACAAAAAGAGAGTGAGCTTTGGACTAGTTCATATATATATATATATATATATATATATATGACATTGCCCTCTAGTGGCCTGACTAGGCATGACTTGGTAGTTCATGGAGTCACCCATTATGACTCAGCATGATTCTGCAGTTGTTCGGCCATTTTATAATGGAGTTCAGACTCTAACTCCTGACACCATGGCCCCGTTGCTGTGGTGATTGTGATGGCAAAGGGGGAAGGGGAGGAGGCCAGACCGCTCCTCTGCCCCCTTCCCCCTTCACCCATGGCTCCATGTGAGTAACCATAAATAAAACTGGAGGCTTACACTGTGCATAACTTGGTGCATGCATGTTGGTGCCCATGCGGGGGCCTGAAAAAGCCTAGTACTGTGGCGGAGGAAAAGTGTGCACAAGATGCCTCATGCACAGCTACCGCGTCCCATCCATTTACCAACCAGTCAGAGCCCAGCAAGGCCTGGAGCCTGCCTGCATGACTGCGCACATAGGTCCGCTGATGAAGCGGGCTTCCCTTTCAACCCTCCTCCTTCTCCTCCTCCCTCAGCAGCCGCTTTTGCTCACTGACTCCTCCTAAGCTTTAATGGGCAAGAAGAAGAACAGAGGCAATGGTTCCCTCCTGGCTGAGCTTTTACTCGCCTGTCACAGTGCCAAAGGGGCAACTGAGCCTCTCCTGGGCATCACCTCACCTAGGGAGGCGGAAGGGGAGGAGAGGAAGACCAGCCATTCCTTTCAGAAGGGCATGAGCAGTGCATGCCAGCTGAGAGGAGAGCAATGGGCAGCATGCAGCAAAGCCTCCCAGGCCCACCTCCTCCCCCCTCCCTCCCCAGTTCTGCCATAGACAAGCCTCAAATGCATGTGCATGGGGATACTCCTCGAGCTTACCTGCCAGTGCCCATGCATTGCTCCTCCCCCTCCCTTCAGTCCCGCAATCGCCACCATGGCAACAGGCACCCTCCCAGAGGAAGGGATGGGGAGGTGAGATCCCTCCTCCCCCTCCCTTCCCCACCATCGCCAACCATGGATAATTTTATCCGTGGTTGGTGAATCAGTGGATATGGGGGTGCTACTATATGATTTCTGCAAATAAACCATATGATACAGTCTTGGAGAATACGGGAGGTATATAAGGGGAAGAAACTGCTTCAGTACAGACAAGTTATAGGAGGGATTGAAAAAAATATTATGAGAGATAGGGTCAAGATTCCAACCCAATTCAGAGCCCCTATGGTTGCTCCTAAGCTTTTTAAAAAAATACTGCAGGAGCAGATTTAATTGTATATAATTTGCCCGCTTGTCAAATTGCTTCTGCAGAAATTCAGAGGATCAGACTGTTAGTTCTTTGGCACTCTCCACCAGACTAAGGACTTAATCATACCACCCTCCTCAAACATTATTTTGCCAGCATATTTTGTGGCATTTTTCTCCCGGCAAAAGAATCCCCTCTACCAGACCTTGCCTTATTAGCATTAAAGAGGCAACCCCAGCACTAACAGAGCAGAAATAGAGCTCTGTTCACTTCCTGATTCCAGATCTCACCGATTCTTGCAAGATGACGCAAGTGTGGCAAATTCAAAAAATAAAGAAAAAGAAACACACAAAGCGTACACACAAGCACAGAAAAATACTTTAAAAATCAAAAGTAAACCAGGGAGGTTCATAAAAAGTGTGTCCCCTATTTGGCTGTCCCAATCTCACCTGGAAGTGTTCTGCCAATTAACACTGTGTTCACTGAGCAAAATGGCACGAAGTTTCAAACGCCAGGGGGAAAAATCACCACAGGAGATCAATTGAGATCAATAAAAAGGAATGGCTTTTGGACAGGACATTATTCTGAAAGGAGGACATTATTTGATATGCACGCACTTTCGTGTTAATTACGCATCATTATGACACCATATTTGTCTAGTCTGATAAAGTCCTAACATAAGATTAACTGAATCAGATAAAACAAATAAACCAACTATTCTTTAGGGTTTGTTGGTGGTTTTTTTCCAGGCTGTGAGACCATGTTCTGGAAGAGTTTATTCCTGATGTTCTGCTTGCATCTGTGACTGGCATATTCAAAGAATGGTGGTGTAGGTGTGTGAGGCATTTATATACTGTGAGTCCCTGTTGGAGAGGATATGTACATTTATGTATCTGAATGGCTAGTTCCTAGGATGGGAGGATATGCAAGGAGGATTAGTGTCTGTTTGGCTAATGGTCCATCATCTACTGGAAATCCCCCTGTCCTTGGGTGAAGTTCATTTGTATGTGTTGAGTTTTGATTTTGGTGTTTTTCAGGACTGGTAGTCAAACATCTATCATGGTCAGAATGCACAGAGAAGCTATTGAAATCCACAAACACCTGGACAACAGGAAAGAAGAAACCCTAAAAGTAAACAAAATTTGGCCACCAGTTTGGAAAAACACCAAAATTAAAACTCAACACATGCAAATGAACTTCACCCAGAGGCAGGGGGATTTCCAGCAGACAATGGACCATTAGCCAAACAGACACTAATCCTCCTTGCATATCCTCCCACCCTAGGAACTAGCCATTCAAATAGACAAATTTACATATCCTCTCCAACAGGGACTCACAGTATATAAACCCCACACACTCTTATGCCACCATTCTCTGAATATGCCAGCCACAGATGCAAGCAAAACATCAGGAATAAACTCTTCCAGAACACAGCCTCACAGCCCGGAAAAAAATCACACACACAAAAAAACCCTATGGATGCCAGCCAATGTCTGGGCAACCAGCCAAGGGCTGATTACTACACAGTCAATAGCAGAAACAAACACAGCACACTGAAGCTAATTACAGGGAAAGGAATTAAGGCAGCATGAAGTCAGACACTTACTTTACTAGCAAGCAAAACACAAGTCCACAAGCAAAGTCCAATATACAAAGTCTAGGTCCAGCAAAAAGAGTTCAGGGTTTACCAGTAGAATCTAGGTCAGGCAAACATAGTTCAGGTCAAACACACCAAGCAGGAACACAACAGGTACTCAGGTAGGCCAGATAATCTCTGAGAACCCCTGGAGGGCAATGCTGCATATTTTAGTGTGGCAGCTAAAACAGCTGCAGCTTAACTAATTGTTGCTTCTTATAAATATACTGATACTGCCTGAAGCCCTCCTTTTGTTCTCTCCATGCTGTGAAGGTAAGTATAGGTAAGTTGGTCTCTGTATCTGAAGGGGAGGGCCCTCTGTCAGAGACGGTACTGCACTATTGTCTGTGGCTGAAGCCTGTGGCTGTGGAACATCGTCCTGCTCTGGTTCAGCAGGTCCTGGCATGTCCACTGCTTCAGTGTCTGAGACAGAGTCCATTTCCAAGTTCTGGAAGCAGGGGTAACCACAGGCTTAATTTGCAACTCCAATTGTTGAGGTATGCATCTGTAAGGAAATCCATTGGTTTGAAGAAACAAGCTCATTCCTGGAATAGGCAATTCCTTAATGTCTAGTTTGACGCTAGCATAAGCAATTGTATAGACTCACAAGCAAAGCAGAGTAGGAAATACAAACCTAAGATGTACTATGACCCCATAAAAAAGAATAAGAGTAATGTGGGAGAAGGCATTATGTGCCTTCCTATTCCCTTTGGAATGTACCAAGATTTACCTGCCTCAAGAGGATAATGGAAGTATCTATGTGTTGGATTTATAAATCAAGAACAGCACCTATTCTCCCTCCACCCTTTTTATGCTCAGGATATAATTTTGCACCTCTTTATTCCTCAAACTCCATTAAGCATGCAAAGTCTGAGAACATTAGTTCTGAACCCCACAGAGTAGCAATATTGTAAATATATGATATGCCATGCTAGAAATAAATAACACACGATCAACAACTGACAGGTTTGAGTATGAGTTACTGTATACTGTGCTGTTGAGATCAATATTATTGAAGAACTTCTTTGCTCAGTAGCAGTAACACAGGTTTGGAATGAGATAAGAGTCATTGGTGAGGATAGACAAATAAGCATAATTTTTAGAAGGTATGTGTAAATATATTGTGGAGTGTAACTTTCTAGTTGTTCAATTGCCTTTAAAGCAGACTGGTTGTCTGCCTGGGAACAAAACAGCAATGATTATAATATATAATGGGATAAAATTATTCTCTGAAGTAGTACTAATTGTAGTAGTATTGATACTATAGAAATTGAATCTATTATGGTATACTTAGAAGGTCTTAAGTTTACCTCACTGGTTATTTGCCTGTGCCTTTATAGATATTCCTGCAGCTCTACTAATGGTTCTATCCCCTTTTCAGATCTCAAGAAAACCTACCCAACTGCCAGTTACTGTGTGCTATAAATCTCCCAGATCTCTTGTAGTCTCTCTGTCTGGATATCTTATAATTAAGTGCTGCCCTTTGGCCAAGCTCTGAGGAGGTTATCAGACGGGACAAAAAAAGCATTCCCGTCTTACAATCTCCTTTCTTACCCCCATCCCGCCACCCAACTTTTCACTCCTACCTTGTTTGCGCGATGCTTCCTCCCCCTCGGCAGCCCGGGAGTGAATGGATCTTGAAAGGAGCTGCATTCACTTCCTGGTTTGAAATCCCAGGCTGTTCTCATGAGAAGATGCGTGCACAGGAAATTTAAAGTTTAAAAGAAAAATACACACACAAAAGTGACAGTAAGCACAAAAACACACTTAAAAAACCAAGTAACCTGGAAAGGGTACAAAAACATGTTTCACTTACCTCGTTGTCTCAATCACACCTGGAAGTGTTTGGCACGGACATCCCACTGATGCTGGCATCTCACCAGCATAAAGGGGCATCTTTTCTTTCTCCCATCATACCGTTACAGAAATAGAACAGCGATCTATTGATGGCTTAGCCCATCAGTAAAATGAACCACTGGCAGAACGGGAGCAGCATGGGAGCATGATGGCTGCAGAATGATGTAGTGTGAAAAACAAGCCCTTTAGTGATCTGGCATTCATGTAACGACATATTCAGCCTGTCTGATAATCTCCTAAGTAAAACCACAGCTGGGAACTGCTTCTGAAGAAGCAGCAGATTGAAACCCCAAGAGGAAAGTAACATGGTCTATGATGGATCTGTTTCTGGATCTAGCAGGTCAGGCCAAGGCCAAGAATATTCTGTGAAAAAAATGGCTTGGACTGAGATGCTGGAATAGGTACAAAAGATATACAAAGTTTGGTGTGTCCAACAGTCGGTTGGGTGAGCACTTATGCACCATTACCACCCAAAAGAAAATACATGAGCAAAAAAGTGCATACATATTAGCATAAACTTGCAAGTGGAGTCTTATATGCACAGGAATACTGTTGGATTTGATCACTACAATTTAAATGGAAATAAAAGACATCAAAATAAAAGACATGTAAAAGACGCCGGGGTTGAAGCAGATTCGATTGACAAGGTGTCCAGTAACTCTGTTGATGAGGTTATACTGGATCAGTTTCAATCTGTAAGTACTAATGACGTGGGCAAGCTCCTTGGTAGAGTGAGGAAGACTACCTGCCCTCTTGACCCTCGCCCTTCGTGGCTGGCCATCCAGGGGGGTGATGCCTTAAGGATGTTCCTCAGGGACAATATCAATGCATCCTTTAATGAAGGTCACATTCCATCTTGCTTGAAGGAAGCAGTGGGTAGACTGCTCCTAAAAAGACCTTCCCTTGACCCTCTGGATATGAAGAACTATAGGCCAGTCTCCTTACTACCTTTTTTGAGCAAGGCGATTGAGAGGGCAGTTGCTCTCCAACTCCAAGCTGTCTTGGAAGAAACTGATTATCTAGATCCATTTCAAACTGGCTTTAGGACAGGATTCAGAGTTGAGGCTGCCATGGTTGCCTTAGCTGATGACCTTTGCCTGAGCATCGACAGGGGTAGTGTGACCCTGTTGGTGCTACTGGATCTCTCAGCGGCTTTTGACACAATAGATCATGACATCTTCTTGGACTGTCTGAGAAGGCTAGGAATTGGAGGCACTGTGCTGCAGTGGTTCCATTCCTTCCTCTCAGGCAGATTCCAGAGGGTGATGCTCAGGGACAGTTGCTCTACAAGGAAAGAGCTTAATTGTGGCATCCCGCAAGGCGCCATCCTGTCCCCGATGCTATTCAATATATACATGAAGCCACTGAGAGAGCTTATCTGGAGGCATGAGGCGGGGTGCTATTAGTACGCTGATAACACCCAGATATATTTCTCCATGCATCTCCGAACCCAGGCATTGGGATACAATCTCCAGTCCTGGATGGGGTCACACTCTCCTCCAAAGACTATGTTTGCTGTCTGGGGGTACTCCTGGACCCGTTGCTCCAGATGACAAATCAGATAAATGCAATGGTCAGGAGTGCCTGTTATCACCTTCGGCTGATATGCCAGCTGTGCCCTTTTCTAGAAATCAGGAATCTTGAGACCATGGTACATGCTCTGGTAACCTTCCGTCTTGATTTCTGTAATGTACTCTACATGGGGCTACCCTCGTGCTTGGTCTGGAAACTTCAACTAGTACAGAATATGGCAGCCAGACTGGTCTCGAGTACATCCAGAAGAGACCATATAACACTAATCTTAAGATCATTTCACTGGCTGCCCATTAGTTTCCGGGCCCAGTACAAGGTGTTCGTTGTCACCTTTAAAGCCCTAAATGGCTTGGGTCCAACCTATCTTTGGGACTGCCTCCTTCCATATAATCCTCCCCATGCATTCAGGGCCTCTGAGAGGAATTTGTTACAACCTTTAAAAATTAGGCTTTCTTCGACCTCCCGAAGGGCCTTTTTGACTATTGCTTCCAGATTATGGAATGGCCTGCCGGATGAGATCCATCCTATCACCACCGTAAATAGCTTTAAAAAAGCTCTTAAGATGGATCTCTTCCAGCAGGCCTTTTCTGAATAGATACCCTGCCATCAAAAAAGGAAATCTAGCTTGTCCCAATCTCGCCACATCCACTGTTCTGTTGGCCATGTTACAAAATAGTACAGCAGAGTTGTCGAGTTAAAAAATAGAGCTTTACTCAGCAGAGTGTAAGACAAAAAAAATACATGCAAAAACAAAGAATATAGCATCATGGCTAGGCACAAAAACAGTACAGCATAACTTCCTGCATACCTGCAGTACTATATCTCCATAGCAAGGAGAAAACCTTACTTCCCAGCAACAGGCTTCTTACCAGCATAGAGAGTACAGTCGTCCTTCACATTCGCGGGGGTTCCGTTCCGTGGACCCCCGCGAATGTGAAAAATCCACGAATAACGACACCCCTCCCCCCTCCCTTCCCAGGCCTTCATGGGGCCTTGCTAGGCCCCACAGAGGTCTCCCCGGCCCTTCCTCCCTCCCTCCCCAGGCCTTCGTGGGGCCTTGCTAGGCCCAAGGAGGTCTCCCCGGCCCTTCCCCCTCCCTCCCCAGGCCTTCGTGGGGCCTTGCTAGGCCCCATGGAGGTCTCCCCAGCCCTTCCCCCCTCCCTCCCCAGACCTTCACGGGGCCTTGCTAGGCCCCACGGAGGTCTCCCCGGCCCTTCCTCCCTCCCTCCCCGGGCCTTCGCGGGGCCTTGCTAGGCCCCACGGAGGTCTCACTGGCCCTTCCTCCCTCCCTCCCCAGGCCTTCGCGGGGCCTCCAGAGGGCCTCCGGGGGTCCCGCGAAGGCCTCGCCATCCCTTCCCAGGCCTTCGCGTGGCCTCCGGAGGGCCTTCGGGGGTCCCGCGAAGGCCTCGCCACCCCTCCCGAGGCCTTCATGGGGCCTCCGGAGGGCCTCCGGGGGTCCCGCAAAGGCCTCGCCACCCCTCCCCAGGCCTTCGCGGGGCCTCCGGAGGGCCTCCGGGGGTCCCGCAAAGGCCTCGCCATCCCTCCCCAGGCCTTCGCGGGGCCTCCGGAGGGCCTCCGGGGGTCCCGCGAAGGCCTCGCCATCCCTCCCCAGGCCTTCGCGGGGCCTCCGGAGGGCCTCCGGGGGTCCCATGAAGGCCTCGGCACCCGTCCCCAGGCCTTCATGGGGCCTCCGGAGGGCCTCCGGGGGTCCCGCGAAGGCCTCGCCACCCCTCTCCAGGCCTTCACGGGGCCTCCGGAGGGCCTCCAGGGGTCCCGTGAAGGCCTCCCCACCCCTCCCCAGGCCTTCGCGGGGCCTCCGGAGGGCCTCCGGGGGTCCCGCGAAGGCCTCGCCACCCCTCCCCAAGCCTTTGCGGCGCCTCCGGAGGGCCTCCGGGGGTCCCGCGAAGGCCTCGCCACCCCTCCCCAGGCCTTCACAGGGCCTCCGGAGGGCCTCCTGGGGTCCCGCGAAGGCCTCCCCAACCCTCCCCAGGCCCTCGCGGGGCCTCCGGAGGGCCTCCGGGGGTCCCACGAAGGCCTCGCCACCCCTCCCCAAGCCTTCGCGGGGCCTCCGGAGGGCCTCCGGGGGTCCCACGAAGGCCTCGCCACCCCTCCCCAAGCCTTCGCGGGGCCTCTGGAGGGCCTCCGGGGGTCCCGCGAAGACCTCGCCACCCCTCCCCAGGCCTTCGCGGGGCCTCCGGAGGGCCTCCAGGGGTCCCGCGAAGGCCTCGCCACCCCTCCCCAAGCCTTCGCGGGGCAAACTGTCATACCCTGACATGTTAGTTCATTGTTCAGTTTTTTAATTTATTTTTTTTTAATTATGTTTTAATTCCTAAATTATTTAATTGTATTTTAAGGTGGGGTGGGATTGAGGGTTTGGATGTATATTTTAACTGTTGTAAGACGCCCCGATTGTATAAATAATAATAATAATAATAATAATTATTATTATTATTATTACATGTATATAAAATAGCAAATAAAATAGATAAATGAAATAGACAAATAAAATAGAACAAATGCTTGCTGTTTTATTCTGGTTACCCAAGTTTTTTTTTTGTCAGAAAGACAAGATAATTATATATATAATGACAATGATAGGGAAGACTGTGATTCGATGAACTGTATGCCTACTTTTGTCTGCTTCCAGGTACTAACTGTTAGAGGCAACTTCAAGGTGCCTGCTTCACTCCTTGTGACTTCTTCATCTTTAAGGTGGGCTTCTAGAAAGCCCATCAGATAGAGGGATGCCCTCTATAAAGGGACATGACCACTCTAGGAATGTGTAAGCTCCAGCACCAGCAGCTCCCTGGTACGTTGACAAGAACTAGTCAATATGCAAAAGAATCTTGTAGCACCTTAAGATGCTGTAGCATCTTTCATAGACTCAGGGCTCATCTACACCAGCAAGGATATGCCAGCTCCCCACTGGCATATGCTGGCTGCAGAGCTGGCCTGTCCCTCCCCTGTTACCTTGACAAAACATTCCAGAGTCCACACAGAAACACCATTCCATTCCTGCAACTGCCACCACCCCATTTTCTTTGCTATCTCTGAAGCCAGGAAGAGGGCCCGCAATATCTGACTTAATGCCCCCTGCATATGACCAGCCTTGGTCCCCTGCAGGACCCCTGTCTGGTTTCCGGAAGAGCCAGGGTGCTGGTGGTAGCAGTGAGGTTCAGCATGCTGGACAGGTTCCTGTGGACATGTGGGGCCTGATCCAGGTTTTGGCCAGCAGTCATGGATTTAAATGGTTATTATGCTATAATGCTTTATTAGGTCCTACCTCGGCTTGCCCCTGTCTCAGTGCCATATATGCCTCCAGGGTGGTGAGGTCTACCTGGGGCCAGAATGGGTCAAATGCCCTGCTTCATAGAGACTGCAGGCCACTGAGACAGGGGCAAGTCAGGGTATTTGGCCCGTGTAGACAAGCCCTTAGTCTTCTTCCTCAGTTGCATCCGAGGAAGTAGACTAAGGGACTCTCTAAACATCGAAAATAATCTTCTTAGAATTCGCTTGGAATCCTACCTATCTTAATGTGATCTCACATAATTCCACCATATTCAGAAGGGGGGGGCAAATCCACCATAAGCCCCAAGGAAACAGCCTTCCAGGCTTTCCCCAATGTTTTTTTATTAAACTCCATGGAGAATGTACATTAGCGATCATTAGGACAGGTGATAGCATGTATTCACAAACCCCAGAAAAATGGAAGTAAAAAGCTGATTGGCCAGACGGGAGCAAGGGGCAGGGCTTGTTAAGAAGGCAAGCACCCTGGAACCACCATCTTGGATTTTTGCTTTATTAAGCAAGCGATTATGTGATGAAACAGCCTTTTTTTTTCTTTTCTTTTTTATTTAGGTGGAATATCACACTTTCACACTTTCGATAGGCCTTTTTTTAAAAAAACCATGTGGTGGCGACTGGTGTGAAAATAAAAAGACAAGTCGTGGCCGCCATCTTGAATCTCAGGCATGCCAGTTGGGACAGCAAAAGTGTCCCTGCAATTTTGCCAAACACCATTAGGACAAGGCAATCCTGCTTCGAATTTGCATGAGTACACATCAATTCACATTTTCCCCCTCAAATAGATGGGCCCAGAGTCTATGAAAGCATTATTATTATTATTATTATTATTATTCTCTCCTCATGCTACAGCTTCATTCTCTCAGTTAATCTCAAAGGTACTACAAGATCCCTTTGCAGATATTCCAGACTAACACAGCTAGTTTGCTGAGGGACCAGAAGGCAGGTAGAGCAGTGGGTAAGGTGTCTGATGGTGAATCTGGTTTGAGGCAGAGGCATCTCCTAAAAAGAGAAGCCACTGTGCTATCTGATTATATAACTACCTGCCAATTGTCTGCCTGTCTGATCAAAGTACATGCCATACCTCCTAGGTGAACAGGAAAATGTTGGCCCTCATTTGGACTTCATCTCTCAGAAGCCTCACCCATTATCACCAATAGTAAGGAGTTAAGAATTATGGGAGTTATGAGAGGGCCAAATATTTCCACCCCATAACATGCATTCCTATATTCATACCTCACTCTAAGACTTTCCCTTCTTTGTTCTAGCTCTTGCCTTCTTTGTAGGTTCAACTAAATTCAGTCGTTCTCACAGTTCTTGTCAAAATCGCTGGACTGCTATGCGGCTCATCTTTCCAGCATACGCTCTAGTTCTCTGGCTGTGCCCATACATGCATTCTTTATACTGTTCTTGACCCTTTTAACTTAGGTTAACATGCATACTCAAAAAACCATCTTGCCACATCACCTTAATTCTCACAACCTGAGGCATGTACACACCAGGGAAAAAAGCCATTGCACATCTCCCTTGGCTTCCTCAATACTGTAATTACTGTTATGCACCACCATCTAAGGAAAATAAAAATACTGTCTGGGATGAACCATTACCTGGGCTCTGCACAGAACACAAACAATAATCTGTAATGCTGACAAAAGCTTGTTCACCCCAAATGCTGAGGAAAATTTGTCCTCGAGTAGTTTATCTATTATTTAAAATATTATTTCGGTAAACGTTCCGCATTATTAATCTGAGGTAAAACACATTGATTCTTGGAAAACTGAAATTAAAAACCCATATTATCACACCTCCAGAGCAAAGACCCATGTGCATAACAATGAAGGATTATCCATATTAAATTTGTGTTTAATTAATCCCTAAACAGTCCAGCTGCAGATTAATAACAGGGGCTTTTTTCTCTACAGTTCCTAGCTATGGTCTGTATGTTGCCTCTCATATAAGAATTAATACCAAAAGAAACAGATGAGGCTATATTGGCAAATCCAGAACCTTAACTAGAGATAGGTGTGGTTTTTATTCATTTATACATTTGAATCAGATAATATATGTGGATATAGGAGACTGATGGTATTCTCTCTCTCTCTCTCTCTCTCTCTCTCTCTGGCTTTTCTTCGCAATAAAACTCCAGTATTGTTGTTTTGTCCCTTCATTTCTCACTTATGGTGAACCTATCACACGGTTTTCTTGGCAAGATTTCTTCATAGGAGGTTTGTCATTGCATTCCTCTGAGGCTGAGAGAGTGTGACTTGCCCTAGGTCACCCAGTGGATTTTCATGTCCACACAGAGATTTGAACCCTGGTCTCTACAATTGTATATATATATATATATATATATATATATATATACATTAATGCAGGCAGATGTAAATAAATGAAAACAACACAGAGAGGCAGGTATTTTCTCCTTCTTTGTCATTCCAGAAAGTTAACAAAAGTTCCCCATCACAAAGGATTGATTTTCAAAGATCACTTTCTCCTGGGGTGTTCTGCAATGGGTCAATTTGATCAGGACTGAAATGTCCTTTGAACCAGTCAGATAATGGAGGGGGGCAGGCTGCTTTGCCAAAATGAAGCTATTGAAATTCTAACTGCTGTCAATAAATTAATGATCAGTTCCAAATCTTGGTCATCTACAAGGTCTTTTAAATAATTCAAAATAATTCTAAATGGGACTGCCATTATTTTATATTCAGTATTTGTTCTATATACTAAGAAGTGTAACTACAGATAACAAATGATCTCCTAAATAAACAGAAAGCATTTCTCTGCCCCACCATGAGATTTAAAATACAGTCATAGTTTTAATGATTTTGATATGAGTCCTCAATCTCCCCCAACCACCCTCCAGCCAAATTCTCTTTTGAACCAACAGAACACATGCAAATTACTGAATGCAAACATCTCTTGCACCAAGTACTGACTGACCGTGTCATCTTTGGCAGCACTGATATATGAAAGGAATGATATTAGCATGGACACAAAATTAGCATGCTGTTATTAAGCATACATGGCATGCATGTGTTCAGCAGCAGCACCCAGCAAGCAATATTCATATCATTCTATAAAGGTGGTTTAATTTTTTCATCACACATACATGTACAACACACTCAGAAATGTATAAAAGCACAGAAATAGAGTGCGGCAAATACAATCTACACTTAGTATCACCAAAGTTTAGAAGCTTAAAAAAGAAAATCCAAAGATTCTCACTATATATTGATTTAGCACTGATAATATACATTGAACAGCCACCTATTACAAATACATCAAACAGGAACACAGGCAGAGGTAAACATGTGCTTAAATCCATGCATGGTGAGTATGCAAACTTTCTTTATTAAAATATATATTTTTATTGAACACACAAATTTTACATATATTAAAAATATACAAAAGAACAAAAGAAAACAACAACAAAACTTAACAACTAAGGACTTTATCAGACCAGGCAAATACAGCATCATACTGATGCCCAATGAAAGCAAAGGGCATCAGATTATCAGATGACATTGTCCTTTCACGATCATGTATTGTGAAAAAGCCATTCTATTTTATTGATGGCCCAAGCTGTCAATAAATTTGCCATGATGATTTGTTGCCAGCATTGCCAGCATTGCCAGCATTTGAAGCTTTGCGCCATTGTGCTCACAGGAATACAGCGTCAATGACAGAACACTTTTGGGTGAGATCACGACAGCCAGATAAGGGACTCTCTTTTTACGAACTTCCCCAGTTCACTTTTAAGTTGTAAAGTGTGCTTCTATGCTTGTGTCTATGTTTTGTGTCTGTATTTTGCTTGATTTTTTAAATTTGCCACGCTTGCATCTTCTCATTAGAATTGGTGAAATCTCAACCGCAGAAGTAAATGGAGCTCCATTCATACTCTGTTAATACCAGGACTGACTTTCTGATGCTGCTAATGGTAGGTCTGGTAGGAGGGTTCTTTTGTCAGGATAAAAATGCCAGAAAATACGCCAGCAAAAGAACATTAATGGGGGGTAATCTGATAAAGTCCTAACAAAACCTACCCACTACATTATTTCCCCCTTTGACTGAAGGTTTAAAGTAATAAAAGCACAACTTGTACATCTTATAAATGTTATCCCATCAATCCTTCTATTAAATATATGCAGCTACTATTTCAAAAATTCCAATGCCATTACATTTCCCCATTGTTGTTTCAAAAAATTTATAAACACATCCTAATCCCTCTTAAAGTTTACCAAGGGTTTTCCCTTGAGCAGCACTATCAATTTGTCTATTTCAGCAAATTATTGCATCTTCAGCACCTGTCTTCTTTTATCAGAAGTTTTCTTCCATATTTGAGCATGGAGAAGCCTAACCACTGTAATCATATATTGTAAGGTTCTTCCATATTTCCTCTCAAGTTGGTGAGCATACAGACTTTCAATAGCATCCAGGATCTCCCTTCTACTGGTGGAAGAGTTGCCCCACCAGTGTCCTCTAGTCATCTTCCCCATCACTGCTCACCCTAATCCAGCAGAGACCCCTGATCCCCTAGGTAGAATTTTCATGAGGTTAGAGGGGCTGCTGTGGGGAACAAAGGGGTAGGAAAGTTCTCTTCTGCCATCCCAGTGTGTATGCCTGAATTTAGACACTGCAAAAACTGAGGCATGAGGTGTTTTTTTTTATTCAGTGACACATGACCAAAAAAAAGAGGCATGAAGCTATGAAATTGTTACAGTTTTTGCTATAAATCACTTAATCCTAAAGGTGCTGCTAGATTCCTTTGATCTCTCCACTCCTCTTCTCTTTCCTGTCTTTGCTATTATGATCTCACAGTCAAGCATGGAACCTAGCTACCAAGCTTAAACAGCCATTCTTGCTAAAAACAGTACATAAAGAAAGTATGACAAATCAGTTCAGCTTCAGCTTCCATAACTCATTCACAAAGAACAAAATAGTAAGATAACTGTTTGATGCTGGAAGTTTAAATGATTTTTTTTAAAAGCCTTGGAAATGAATGGCCTTCTCAGAAGACCTACTGGTGTCATGATTAAAAAGCTACATAAACAACCAGCCTAGATATACTGGTGTTTAAAGAAGAAGAAGAAGAGGAGGAGGAAGAGGAAGAAGATGACCACAAGGGGATTCTGTGGAATATATAGTCCTATCATTTCTGAACAGTCCTCCAAAAATGTTGTTGGCCATTGGAAAATTCACTGTGCTCTGATGAATTTGTTTATAAATCACACATGGATGAGCCATGTTCTTGTCATATTTTAATCCAACCATCTGTGTTCCTGTGATATTTTAACCTTTTTCACACTGAGCCATCTGTATTCTTTAGATTTTGTATCAATTTCATGTCAAATCATTTGAAATGCACAGAAGTAGAAAAGGTGATTAGGTTTTTCATGGATTTTTTCTGGGCTGTGAGGCCATGTTCTGGAAGAGTTTATTCCTGACATTTCACCTGCATCTGTGTCTGGCTTCTTCAGAGAATACTGGCATAGGGTGTGTGTGTGGGGGGGGGGGTTATAGACTTTGAGTCCCTGTTGAAGAAGATATGTACCTTTGTGTATTTGGATGGCTAGTTCCTGGGGGGAGATATGTAAGACATCCAGGAATGAACCTTTTTAACCAAATATGTGTGGAACTGTGTGGTGTTACTCTGGTAAGTGTGCCACCCACTATCTAGATGTTGAATGAATCACCAAGAGTCTGGATCGGAACAAAACAACAAAGGATTGGTTTATTGAAGGGATAAATATGGAGCATCAATTAGGAAATCGTGCTTATAACATTGTACTATCTGGACAGTTGGTCACTTCTTTATAACCAATCATAAATATAGCACACTGATTTGTCTTTAGTTATTCTAATACCTTCCCTTATAACCCAGACTCATTCACTCTTTGTTCATTCAACCTTCATATCCAGACTTCCAACCTCTGCACACAATATTCCAGGATTCAAACCTCACTCATAAAGCACACAAGCCTCCGCTCAGACTTCACTACGTAAACTCACACACAGAGAGACTTCAGCTCCAATCAACCAAATGATAACTCTAACTGTCATACATGTCTTCAAACACTCAGAAACCACTCCCATTACATTCTCCTGCTCTGGGATTGGTTCCTTTCAGGCTCTCATCTCATTCACTCATCTTCATGCTCATCACACTTCTCAGTACTACAAATCCCAGAATTCCATAGGAAAGAGCCATGATATCCATATTGGTATTAAAGTGCTACAGTTGTGTAGTGTGGATATACACTTAGGAAGCTTAAGAAATACTGCTCCCTTCCTTCCCTCTGTGTCTTTTGGGCAAGATGGACGATTCCAGTACAAATTATTAGAGGACAGGAAAATTAGAGGACAGGACACATCCTCTCCTAATTCTGACCTCATTTAGGACATTATCAGATGCACTAAATACGGCATCGTAACGATGCCACATAAATGCAAAAGTGTGCACATATCAGATGATGTTGCCCTTTCGTGTTTATATACTGGCCAAAACCCATAGATTTTAATTGACATCAATTGATTCCCCCTTGGCACTTTAGTCCCAGCATTGCCGCCATGTGAAACCTCACGCCATTGTACTCACATGAAAGCAGCATGAATGGCTGGTCTGGCACAAACACTTCCAGGTGAGATTGTGACATCCAGGTAAGTGATAGACTTTTTATTACCTTCCCTGGGTTACTTGTAAGTTTTTAAGTGTGTGTATGTGCTTTTTAAAAAAAAACCTTTTGTGTGTTGTTTTTGTTTGTGTTTTTTTGAATTTCCAACATGAGTGTCTTCTCTCGAGAATCTGTGGGATTTTGAATGAGGAAGTGAACAGAGCTCCAGTCACCTCCTCTTTCATTGCCGGGAAGCCTTTGGATGGGAGGCTGGGTACGTGCAGCATGGGGAGGTTTTTTGCCAGCATAAAAACAGAAAAGTTATGCCAGCAAAAGAACAGGATTTTTGGGGGTGGTGTGATAAAGTCCTTAGATTTGGGTTCAAGACAGAAACATCAGAGTGACTGCAATGCTTCCAGTCTTTAGTGGAAGAGGAAGGGTGTTCTTTAAAATAATTAAAATGACCCACATCCATTTCACAGCCTGTCAATGGGGTGCTGAAGATGAGGTGGAGGAAGGGGGTCTCACCCCTATTTAAAATAGCTATGTCTCTTCTCATTCACCTGGAATCCAAATCTCTCATCAGGCTGAAAAGGCCTGTTCTGTATCAACTCTTGCCATGCACATTGTTGCACAAACTTTTCTTTAGTTTAAAATGTATAATGAAAAAAAAGCAAATTGGATTTTTAAAATATTCTTGCTCAGAATTAAAGTATCTTTCAAGATAAAACATGCAGGGTCTCTTTTTGTCATTCTGTGATAAGCTGTTAATGTAAAAATATATACAAACAGAAGGGAGTGCTCAGTATCTATCAATCCCCCTAAGCCAGCACAGCAGCAGTCTTTTTGTTCTTCTTCCAAGAAGAGAAATCTCTTTTCACTTTTCAGAGGAGACTATATGAGGATGTTGTGAAAAAATTTTTAAGGATTTGGAGATTCACCTTTGTAGTGTAAGATATTGAAGGAGATCCTTCTAGCTTTGTTTATCAAAGAGAAGTTGGAGACAAGACACAAGTGTATGCAAAGAGATACCTAATTTGAGGTGACCTAAGAAGGCAAAATTCCCATAACTGAAAAATAGAAAAAAATCAAACTGGAAGAAAGAGACATTTGTCTATGACTAAATGTTCTTAGCTTCTGAAATAACTTATCAGGAATGGCTGGCTTTTTCATCTTTCTTTGAAGATTTAAAACAAGAATATTACCCGAAATATAATGGAATGGGAAATAAAGATTTGTGTGCCCCTTCCAACAGTTTCTGCACCAGAAGAGCCCTTGTGAGAGAATCTTAAAGCATAATTGTATTTTTACTGGCAGGAAAAGGAAACACAAATGCTTCTATTTTGTACTTCTCCATAATTTGTGCATCATACACACAAGCACCTAACAGTTGCTGATTCAGAATCAGATGCACTCATCGCTGTGGTGTAGGATGAAAATGTCCTCCTCTGGATGTTATAGAGAATGTAGGCCTCTGGTGTTGCTTACAAACTAGTCCTCTGTTTGAGGAAGGCATTACCTAGTCGAAGAACATCCCTTAGTTCCTTTATCAACCCAAGGAAAGGTGTAAATCAGGTTGACCAAAACAAAGACAGATTCCACGAAACTGCAAATCAGTGTTGCACTGACAATCATAAAGGCAATGCATACCTGCATAAATCTATTTTTTAGTCACTCTGGATAAGAGAGATTTTTGTTGTTCTTCCAACAAATTTTATTTATTTATTTATTTATTTATTTATTTAATAGCCCACCTTTCTCCCAACACAAGACCCAAGGTGCAATTTAACTAGATAAACTCAATTAAGTTGGGCATTTTTCTAGTGCAAAAGGACAACTTAATTAGATTTATTTTCAGCTTAATTGATTGGCTTAAATTGGAATGTTAGCATTAACTTAATTCCAAGATTAAGTTATGAATAGTTATTGATTAATTAGAAGAAAGGCAGTGCTAACCCCTCCATTGACGCCCCCTTGTCGTGGGGCGTCAATGTCATTAACTCCATTGACGCCCCCTTGTCATGGGAAAGAGGCTTGCGTACCCTAATGATGTTTTGAGCTATGCTGGCGGTGGCATAATAGCCACTGGTAGGGTCTCCCATGCCAGACAGGTCAAAACCGAAGGGTCTGACAAAGAGCGTCAAAGGGCAGGATGGGCTCTCCAGCCTTGTGGCAACCGTCCTAGGAGAAGGAAAACTCTAATCCCAAACCCGGGCAGATGGTGCTCATCCAACCCTGTAAGGTCAACCTTCTAAGAGAAGGAAACTCTAATCAAACCTACAACCCGAGGACCTCGCTGCTACCGTCCATGCTTGCAAGGCCAGCAGACGAACCTTTGGTTCAAAGGGTAAGGCCACTTCTGTGCACACTGCACTCCACCAGAAAAATCCATTGCACAGGCTCGAAGGACAAATCCAGTTCCAAAAAAGCCTTGTAGCGATAGGCGAAACGGCAGGTGTAAAGATGCACTGAAAGCCGCAGAACCAACCCTGCATGCAGGAGGTTCAGGACATTGGTCGCTCGAGGCTGACCCGGGAGATGACAGTCTTGTTCAGCAGCAACCTTAACGACCAAGCAGCCTTTTTTAAGGAGAGCACTGCTTGCTCCACATGGAGAGGGGCCTAGAAAAGGTGGCCTAATGAAAGCTCATCCCCAACTACCTGGTTGGCTAGCCGCGGCCAACAGAAATCTTCTGATGCGGTCAAACCAAGACAAAGAAACAAAGGCACACACCGGCCTCCAAATGTGTAAATAAACTGACACTTGCATGCTGGAACATCAGAACCATGCAAGACTCTGAAGATAGTGGACGGCCTGAGCGTCGTTCTGCCCTAATAGCCCATGAACTATCACGGCTTGATATTGACATTGCTGCTCTTAGTGAAGTTCGCTTCCATGAGTAAGGCAGCCTTAAAGAACATGGCGCCGGCTACACACTTTACTGGTCTGGCAAACCCAAAACCGAAAAACATATTTCAGGAGTAGGCTTTATGATTAAAAACTCCATTGCCTCCAAACTCGGAAACTTGCCAACAGGACACTCTGATCGCATTATTTCCTTACGCCTCCCACATGTTGTTCTCTTTAGTATATATGCCCCAACTATGCAAGCCGACCCTGTAGAGAAAGACAAATTCTACACAGACCTACGCCAACTCATACAAAAAGTCCCTGTAGAAGATAAAATTATTATCCTTGGTGACTTCAATGCCAGAGTAGGAAAGAACTCCGAAGCCTGGAAAGGTGTCCTAGGCAAGCATGGTGTTGGAAATTGCAATGATAACGGAGGCCTCCTGCTAGAGTTCTGTGCAGAACAACAGCTGACTATTACAAACACAATCTTTCAGCAGAAAGATAGCTTGAAGACAACCTGGATACACCCCCAATCCAAACATTGGCACCTCATTGACTATGTTCTAGTCCTTCAGAGAGACATTTGTGATGTCCATCATACCCGAGTGATGCCCAGTGCAGAATGCCAAAGAGATCATCGCCTCGTCAGATGTAAACTAAATCTTCATCTCAAGTTCAAACCTAAGAGTGGTGGCATCCTAAAGAAGAGACTCCAAGTCAACAATCTTCAACAAGCTACCATGAGAGACAACTTCCAGGTAAATCTACAAACGAAACTTGAAGACCATCCTACAGATCCTTCTCCTACAGTGCTTTGGCAACATATCAAAAACAGTATTCTCCAGTCTGCAGAAGAATCCCTTGGGTTCTCCCACAAGAAAAATCAAGACTGGTTTGATGAAAAATACCAAGAGATCCAGGAGCTGTTGGCAAAGAAGAGAACTGCTCACCAGGCATACCTCGCCCAGCCAACCTGCCATGTAAGAAAAGCAGCTTTCCACCTCACATGTAGTAAACTACAACAAAAACTCCGAGACATGCAGAAAAAGTGGTGGATCAATATAGCAGAAAAGACACAACGCTGTGCAGATCTGGGTGATCATAGAGGATTTTATGAAGCTCTTAAAGCAGTGTTTGGACCTACTTATCAGGTCCAAAGCTCCTTATACAGTACAGATGGTCAAACATTAATTACTGATAAAGCCTCCATCCTGAATCGATGGGTTGAACACTTTCAAAGTCTCTTTAGTGCCAACCGAGTAGTCCAAGGCTCAGCTATCCAACATATGATACAAAAACCGATGAAAAATGAATTGGACATAGCTCCCACTTTTGAAGAGACCCTTAAGGCCATACAGCAGATCAAAAATGGCAAGGCAGCTGGGATTGATGGAATCCCACCTGAAGTTTGGAAACACGGAGGTCATGCACTCCACGAAAAATTCCACGAATTCCTTGTGAATTGCTGGGAAAAAGGGGAACTGCCATCAGACCTCCAAGATGCAGTCATCATCACCCTATACAAGAAAAAAGGAGCAAAACCCGACTGCTCAAACTATCGAGGCATAACACTGCTCTCTATTGCTGGAAAAATCCTTGCAAAGATACTCCTGAACAGATTAGTTCCTGCTATTGCTAAGGAACTTCTCCCTGAAAGCCAATGTGGCTTCAGAGCCAATAGGAGTACTACAGACATGGTATTTCCCCTTAGGCAACTGCAAGAAAAATGTAGGGAGCAGAACAAGGGTCTCTATGTAACGTTTGTTGACCTCACCAAAGCCTTCAGCACTGTAAGTAGAAAAGGTCTGTGGCAGATCCTGGAAAGACTAGGATGTCCCCCCAAATTCCTTAAAATGATTATCTTGCTACACGAGGGACAGCGTGGTCAAGTCAGATATGGCGATGCTCTTTCAGAGCCCTTTCTAATAACTAATGGAGTGAAGCAAGGTTCTGTTCTTGCACCAACTTTATTTACAATCTTCTTTAGCATGATGCTCCAAAGGGCTATGGCCGAGCCTGAAGAAGACGACAGCATCTAAATTCGTTACCATACTGATGGTAGCTTGTTTAACTTAAGCCGTCTGAGGGCTCACACTAATACTCTAAACTATCTAGTCTGTGAGCTGCTCTTCACTGATGATGCTGCCCTTGTTGCCCACACAGAAGCAGCTCTGCAGCACCTAACATCCTGCTTTGCAACAGCTGCAGAGCTGTTTGGGCTGGAAGTCAACCTGAAGAAAACAGAAGTTCTTTACCAGCCTGCACCACCGGACGAATACCACCATCCCCACATTGCCGTTGGCAAATCTGTGCTCAAGTCTGTTCAGCAGTTCACCTACCTGGAAGTATCATCTCCTCAGATGCCAAGATTGACAAAGAGATCTATCACAGATTAGCAAAGGCATATAGTACATTTGGAAGACTTCACAAAAGAGTCTGGAGCAATAAACACCTGAGGCAAAGCACAAAAATCAGTGTGTATGGAGCCATTGTATTGTCTATCCTCCTTTATGGATCTGAAACATGGGTCACCTATCGCCACCACCTACGACTCCTCGAGTGCTTTCATCAGCGCTGTCTACGCACAATCCAAAATATACACTGGACTGACTATGTGACGAATGTTGCTGTCCTTGAGCAAGCAGGGATCACCAGTATTGAGGCCATGATATTGAAAACGCAGCTGTGCTGGGCAGGGCACGTTTCTAGGATGGAGGACCATCGCCTCCCAAAAAAACTTCTCTACGGTGAACTCGCCACAGGTCAGCATAAGAGGGGCGCTCCAAAAAAGTGATACAAAGGCTCCCTGAAACAACATCTCAGGTTTGGCCAAATTGATCACCAACAGTGGTCTGCCCTGGCCTCACATTGGGAGGCATGGAGACGAACTATCCACAATGCTGCAGCCTTATTTGAGAACTCACGCCGAACAAGTCTTGAAGAGAAACGACAACGCAGAAAGGATCACAACCCAAAAACATCACCCAAGGAGACCTTCTGCTGTGCTTTCTGCAACCAGACTTGTTTATCTCGGATTGGCCTTTTTTAGTCATCAGCACGCTTGCAGAAAGTGCGGGATGAGTCCTTCTTGAATCTTCGTTTGCGAAGAAAAGCCAGAGAGTGCTAACCCCTAACAAATTTTACATTTCCCAGCTTGTTGTTTATCAAAAGCCTAGTTGGATATTTGCAAAAACTACTTCTTGCTCAGGGTTGGGAATTGCTGTATGTGAGTTACATCTTTGTAAGTGGACTTACATATGTGGGAATTAGGACTGGTCAATTTCATATCCCCCATATGCAGCAGAAGGCTGCTATTACATTAGTACATAGCAGAGCCAGCAAAGTGGCCAATGCACATTATGCACTGATGCACATTGGGCACTCTTGCCTGTGTCCTAATTCACATCCTTGCAATTCACTAAAAGGGTTTCTTAGCCCCTGTGCTACTTAGCTAAGTACAGTGGGACCTTAGTATCGACTGGGTTTTGGTCCAGTATCCTCCACGGTTATAGAAATTTGTGGGTGCTCAGCTCCCATCATATACACGGGCATAGTAAAATGGCAAAATCAAAGTTTGCTTTTGGGAATTAATTTTCTTGACTATTTTTGAACCGTAGTTGGTTGAATCCATGGATGTAGAATCCATTGGTACAGAGGGCTGACTGTATACATAAAGTGACATTAAATAAAAAAGCAATACAGGTCACCCCCCCATTTACGTGAGGGAGACATTCCTGGATATACTGCAGATATATGGAACCATGTATAATTGCTAACTGACATATAATTGTGCTGGAGAAGGTAGAAAATGCCTAGAGAGGATGTCTCTGTAGGCATCTGGTGCAACTCTGTGGTCACCTGCAGCAGACTACATTAAACTACATTCAAGGGTACTAAAATAACTGGCAGAAGTAATATCAGAACCAATGGCAATAATCTTGGAGAATTCATAGAAAACAGGAAAAGTCCCAGCAGACAGGAGAAGGGCAAATGTCTCCATCTTAAAAAGTGGGGAGACAGGACCCAACAACTACCACCCAGTCAGCCTGGCATCAATACCAAGAAAGATTCTAGAGGAGATCATTAAACAGACAGTCTGTAAGCACTTAGAAAGAATGCTGTGACCGCTAAAATCAACATGGGTTTCTCAAAAACGAGTCATGCCAGACTAATCTTAACTCTTTCTTTGACAGAGTGACAAGCTTGGTAGATAATTGGAATGCTGTGGATGAAGCATACCTTGATTTCAGTAAGGCCTTTGACAAAATCCTCCATGATATGCTTGCAAAAATGGTAGGAAATTGTGGCATAGACAATGCTACTGTTAGGTGGATGCTCACCAATGGCTCCTCTTCACCCTGGAGAGAAGTGACCAGTGGGGTGCTACAGGGTTCTGTCCTGGGCCCAGTGCTATTCAATATCTTTATCAAAAACTTGGATGAGGGAATAGAGGGCATGCTTATCAAATTTGCAGATGACACCGAAGTAGGAGGGGTAACCAATATGCCAGACTCAGAGGATAGGATAAGAATTCAAAATTATCTTAACAGACTAGAGAGTAGGGCCAAGGGAAGAGAAGGTTAAGAGGTGACATGATAGCCATGTTCAAATATTTGAAAGTATATCATATTGAAGATGGAGCAAGCTTGTTTTCTGTTGCTCCAGAGACTAGGACATGGAGCAATGGATTCAAACTACAGGAAAAGATATTCCACCCAAATTTAGGAAGAACTTCATCACAGTTAGAGCTGTCTGACAGTGGAATACGCTTCCTCAGAGTCTGGTGGAGTCTCCTTTGGAGGTTTTTAAACAGAGATTGGATGGCCACCTGTCGAGAGTGCTTTGATTCTGTTTTCTTACATGGCAGGGGGTTAGACTGGATTGCCCTTGTGGACTTCTGGACTGTTGCATTAACCCCTTGCTGACCAAGTACCTGGACCTTGGACCTGTCTCTACTGGTCTCTGGACTGGCTATTGACTTCTCTTGCATCTAGTGTTGGCATTTGGTGACAGACTACAACTGCACACCTTATTCTGTTGTTCCTGCATCCCTCCCCTGTTGCTCCCCAGGCACTTGTTATTGTGAGTTTATGACAGGTATTAGAGTTGATGGGTTTATGATAACCCTCTTATTGTGGGATAGGAGAGATTCTGGGATAATAGGGGTCTCCAGTCACTGTTTGTTTTGGAGTATGACTCATTGCTAATGCATCCAAGAGGGGATTAGCACATTCCACCTTGATGGCTCTGATACTAAGGTCTCTGCATAATCCTATCTTGTGTATTTCTCTTAGGAATTTCCATGCAATCTTCATTAGGTCTTGGGTGATGTTCACTTGACCCCATTTTCAGTCTGTTCTGAAATCTACCTAGACCTTGTGAAATGTCCAATATTACTGAATTGTGAATTATTCAAGGGAGTGGGGTTTAAGACATGGTAACCAACTGACTCTCATAAGTGGGTGTAAGGCATCTTGAGGCTGAGCTGCCTCATGTCTGCTGGCTTCTCTGACAAAATTTCTTGGAACAAGGAGGGGAAGTGATCTCTACATGCAAGTAGGAAGTAAAACCTTGAAAATAGAGATCAATGACACACAGAGAGGGATAGACATGCAACTCCAGACTCTCCCTCTGTCCCCAGCTACTATAAACAAGCTTTGATACTTCTTCATTTTCAACAGACAGGAAATGACAGAATCCCACTAGTGGTCACACACAGCTCTCAGTTGAGACCCATCAGACAACCTGTCTTAGATAATAATGCTGCCCTTTCAAAGGCTCTTACTGGCAGACCTGTACTTGCCTACAGACAGCCTCCCAACCTCAAACATTTACTTACTTACAGGAGGATGCACAACACAGATGAGGAGATGGGTACAAGACCTTGCCACAAACCCAGATGCCAACTCTGCCCACACATCTATTCAGAAAATGTCATCACAGGACCTAATCACATCACCCACAATATTAGAGGTACTTTCACTTGTTCATCCTCTAATGTGATATGTGCCATCCTTTGTGAACAATGCCATTCAGCACTTTACATTGGACAAACAAGCCAGTATCAGACATTAGGAATGGGACCACACAAAAACTGATTGCAGAACACTTCAGTCTTCCTGGACATCCCATTAGGACAGCTGTACTTGAACAAAACTACAAAGGAAGATTGGAAAGACAAACAGTTGAATTGGAATATATCTGCAAATTCCAGTCCATCAACAGTGGCTTCAACAAAGACAATGGTTTCCTGGCACACTACACATATTATAACACTAGTTAACACCTCAGTCTCAATGAGGGCACTTGGCCAGTTTATCACATCTCCTTTTTGCATCCCACTACATCCCCAAACTCCATCCATCATTCATATCGTCATCCATCCAACCTGTCCTTAGGCAAGATCTTTCCTCCTGCTTTGTCCCTCAATGGCCATTGTTAAACTGAACTTGTCACCTCATGACCACACCTACAAGTTTTTATTTCTATAGCTATTGAACAACCTGTTTATAAGGTCTGTTCCTAGGCATTTAGTTCACTCCATGCATCTGAGGAAGTAGACCAAGTCTATGAAAGCCCATGCTACAACTTTTTTCTCTCGGTTAATCTCTAAGGTGCTACAAGATCCCTTTACATGTGACATTGTAATTACTGAACAAGATGCCAACCTATATCTTTGTTATTGGACAAAGAGAATAAAGTACTAGTAATGACTCATTTGTAACTAGTTACTTCCATACTTTGAGTAATAGTAATAGTAATAAAATTTATTCGGTCTTTGACCAGTATAAAAACCAAGTCATACAATCGTACAATCATACGAATGGCATATCAATAATACAATACCAAATTAAAATATAAACTAATAATGGACTGTATATGTACAGTATTCAAACAAATCTTACTGCACAGTGATAGAATGTCCATTTGTCAATTGAGGGCGCAGTTTACAAACAATGTAACAAAATTTAGCCACCTTGTGGGATACTGTGGGGTCAATGTTATCCAATAGAAAGTGTAAATAAACAGAGTCAGTTTTACCTGGAAATTTACTCAGTAGTGGGCTAATCAGTTGGTGACGGATGTCCCTATAAAATTGACAGTATAGGAGAACATGCTCATTGGTTTCCACAGCACCCAAACCACATGGGCAAAAGCAAAATTCAAAACGTTTTTTTTAATCTACCTTCCAACATGGCCGTAGGCAACACGTTGAACCGTGCCAAAGTTAAAGCGCTTCTAAACTTCAGGAGAGTGACATGGAATAAATATGGAGCTGGGGAGGGGACCAAGGCTTGGAAGCTAAACAAGGCATACTTTGAAAGAGAAGCAGAATCCATGTATCTTTCTGCTTCTATACTTTTTTGTTTAATAATAGATTTAGCTCTATCGGCATCAAGCTTTAGAATTTCATTTTTATTGAGACCTAGCTCATTTATTTTCTTATAGATAGAAGTTTCCCAAGAGGATTTGAAAAGATCCAGAAAGATTAAATTTGTCAAACCTCCAGGAGTTTTATGCAATTTTTGCCAATAGGTGAGTATACTGATCCACAGACTAGATTCTATTTTGATAGACCCAGCCTCCCTTCTGAGAACAGCATTCGGAACACAAGGGGCAACCTGGAAGATTCTCCTAAGGAACTTAGTTTGCACACATTCAATTACATTGATGTTACAATATGGTCCCAATTGGGCTCTGTATAGAAGTTGAGGACGAACCTTGGCATTGAACAGTTTGACTGCGGCCGGAATAAACTGAGCACCTTTGGTGAAAAAAAATCTTAGAATAGCCGTTATGGTTCTTTGGGCATTGCTGATGACAAGTTCTGAATGGGCTGTTCTCCTACCAGAGTTATGGAAAACAATTCCTAGATATTTGAAAGTCTTAACCTGCTCTATGTGTTGTCTATCAATTGTCCAATGTATCCATTTGGGGCGATGAGCAAAAGTGAGGATCTTAGTCTTGGAGGAGTTAATTGTTAATTTCTCCTCTTTGCAAAATAGAGCAAGAGAGTTTAGGGCTCTTTTGAGACCAATAGGGGATAGCGAAAGAATAGCAACATCATCTGCATAGAGCAATGAGTTAATATGCTCGTTAGCCAACTTTGGAGGGTGAAATGAAAGATTATTCAGAGCAGAAACAAGGGAATTAATGTAAAAATTGAATAAAGTAGGGGCCAGGACACATCCTTGCCTTACACCCATCTTAACAGGAATTGTCTTGGAAACATGACCTTGGAGACTGCATCTAACCTTGATATTAGAGTTCTCATGAATCTTAATAAGAAGCAAAAGAAGTCGTTTATCTATATTAGTGCACAATAATTTCTCCCACAATCTAGATCTATTGACTGTATCAAAGGCGGATTTAAAATCTATAAATGCCACATATAGTGGTTGTCCATAATGGAGGTATTTTTCAACAAGATATTGCAAAATCATTGTATGATCAATAGTGGATCTTCCGGGCCGAAAGCCTGCCTGTTCAGCCATCAGAATATCTTCGGTCTCAAGCCAGTCTAAAAACTTATTTAAAAGGTGTTTTGTGTATAGCTTACTCACCAAACTCAACAGACTAATCGGTCGGAAGTTAGAGGGATCAGTTCTGTTACCTTTTTTATATATCGGGACAATAATGGCCAAGCCCCAATCTTCTGGGATGGAAGCAGATCTATCAATGGCCGTAAATAATTTAGCGAGGACCGGAACCCACCAGTCAAGGTTATTTTTAAGTACTTCACCAGTTATAAAATCAGTACCTGGGGCACGAGCTGGTTTGAGTTGGGTGATAAGACTCTTTATCTCTGAGTGCGAAACTGGGGGCCAGAGGGGAAGAGATGAAACCTCTATCATGAGATCATATACTAATGAGTTTGAAGTATTTTCAGCAGAATCATAAAGATTGGCAAAGTGACTTTCCCATACGTGAGCTGGGATCTGTACTGTAGAATTATCTGAATTCTTAATGAACGAAGGAGCAACCTCTTTCCAAAATAAGTTGGGATTGTTTTCACTGGCAGACCGAATTAGTTTATTCCAGATATCTATCATGGCACCCTTTTTCTTTTGTCTTACTAGAAGCTTATATCTTTTCTTCTGTTCCAGAAGTTCAGATACAGAAAATTGTGTTGGGTCTGCTTTATACTCATTGAAAAGATATTTGAGGTGTGCCCATAATTCTTTGCATTCTTGATCAAACCAAATCTGATGACGTATCAGTTTATGTCTAACAGGATTACTTTTGGAAATGGTTAGTAATGGTTGTAAAGAACTAATTAAAGTATTATAATTAGACAGTATTTCAGAATCCAGATTAGCATCCGCTATTGTAAAGAAAAGCAACTTAATCGGTTCGCTAGAGAGAAACTTAGTGAGAGTATCAGACGGTTGGGGGGACCATTTAATTCGGGTTGGACTGATATCGTTAGTAAAAATTGAGATCTTATCAAGTGGCAGGGTAAAGCTGTCATTAAATTTTAAGCACAAGAGGGCTGGGAAATGGTCGCTGTCAGGTCTGCTAACAAGTGTAAACTTAGAAATATGAGAAATTAAATTTGGAGAAACCCCAATATAATCAAGAACTGATGGTCTAGCACCTACCCAGTGAGTATATTCAGCTGGATGATCATCCTTAAAGCTACCATTTAGGATGGTTAAATTTAGTTCATCAAAGGTGCGAGCTAGACAAAAACCCTTAAAGTCGCAGAACGTATCTTTAGGTTTACGACACATTATCGGTGGAATGACTATAGGGGTAGGTGGTTGGCAACTGTATTTTGCATACAAAGACACATCATCGGCTCCAATTCTAGCATTAAAGTCCCCTGCAACAATAAAGCTAGCTGTTGGCGCCTCAAACATCAAATCTTTGATAAAAGATTTAAGCTTATTCCATACACTTTCTATTTTAGCATGGCCTTGGAGTGGAGGAATGTAGATATTAGTCAAATATAATAAATTGTTATTGAACTTCAAAAGAACCGCTAGGGCATACTGCTCCAGTACAGAGACCTTAGTTATTTGAACCTTAAGTACCAAGGAAATCAGCACCCCTAAGCCACCACATAATCTCCCATTGCCTTTGCCAGGAATGGCATTTAAACCCGTATATTTATAACCCTCTATAGATATATCTTCAGCAAGCCACGTTTCCTGAAGAAGAATAATATTATGTCTGTTAACAAAAGGCATAAAGGTAGGGTCCCTGCATCTAGGTTTCCAACCAGCTACGTTCCATGAAATAATAGACAGAGGGGACAGGTCAGTTGAATGTCAATTATCTAAGATTATTACAGACTGTTCCTGGGGTGTGGAAACTTGCGATTCATTAGCAGTTATAATTCCATTAGGTATATATCCCTTCCCTGATGCTAAATTTATTAGACTGCCAGATAGACTCTGCTTAATTGTTTTTGCTACAGAGGATTTTGACTTAGAACATCCTCTTTTCTTAAGCTTAGAAGATTGTGGATTCTTAATGGGTTTGGAAGAATTCATTGTTATTAATTGCAGAGACTCACTGTGATGTCCAGTCATTTGATTGGGAGAAGTTTGAGTTAATGGAATAAGAGGATCCGCCAAACGGTCCATTGGATGTTTGGGAGACATGTACATTAAAGGAATCAGATCCTCCTCCTCCTCACCAATACGCCATTTAAGACCATTTTTAAGTTGTGACAAAGGATCAGGTAAGGAACAGTTAGTGGATAATAAGTCCTTAATTGTCTTAGTAGCCGTTGTTACTGACATCAGCATAGATTTAACTGCATCGAGCCTATTTAGTACTTGCTTTTGTTCCTCGCCAGAAAGAGAACCAAACAAATCAACCAATTTTCCATCATCATCAAAGAGACTCTCAGGAATCTATATTATCCTCCTGACATCCTCATTAAAGTTCGCTTTCTAGTGGAGGGCTTCACGTCTTGAGTAGGTCTCAAACAAAGGTTGAATATTGGAATTACGGAAAACACGTACTGGCGTGATTAAACATTCCTTAAATGACCTCCAATTTTTCAATATCAAGGAAGGTATTGTGGCATTTTTAAACCGCAAAACAATTCTCTTGGAGTTATTATAGGAGGGCAGCCAATCGATTCCAAGCAGCTCATTATATTGCAGATGTCAATGTAGAAGGAGAGAAAGTGAATGTAATATAGCAGACTTATTATGCCATCTGGCATGGTTGTGGTGATTGTTGGTCACTAATAGTGCTATGCTATTTTGCGGTAGCACTAGCTTGTTGCTATTCCTAGCTTTAGGATTATTTTGAATTTGTTTAGAGTTCTTTTTATTAAATAGTGCTCCTGAATTTAATGAATATTTGGGCTTGGTCATAAGGTCTTTTAGACTATCAAGCTTCTGGTCTATACTTGTTAATTTACCAAAAATGGCAATTACTGTTCTGGCAGTAAGTAAGCAGTTCCTAGCCACAATGTCTGATTCAGTCATGTAATTAATATCAATATCTGTATCAAGACTTGGAGCAGGCTCTTCATGCAAGGAAAGAAAAGATGTTTCAGAATTAGACTTATCATTATCTTTTGGAAGGAATAGCTCCTCCATTTTTAATTGTTTCATAGTAGTAGCAGCCTCCAATAATTCTGAATTGGTTAAACTTGCTACTGGATTCTTGGCAGATTTCTTAGGCCTTTTAACATTTGAACAAACTTCTTTTTTGGCTAACCTCCTTTTTCGCTTAATACTATTCTTAACTACCATATTTTCATGAATTGTTCAGGTATCTAACCAAGCTAAAGCACCTCAGCAAAAATATTAGGATAGGGAAAGGGAAAAAACAGAAATACTGAATAAAATCCCTAATCAGACTATAATTAAAAGAACATTTAAACCAACTACAAAGTATCAGAGTAAAAGGGCTTTTACAGCCCCCAAAACCCACAAGTGTCTTGGGAGTCTCCTCTGAAGCAGGGCTACTACTGGTGTTGCTCAGCATCCTCTGCCTCTGTCAGAGGCTCTGGGGAAGAGCTGAGAGCCTTTTGTAGTCTCAGGAGCCCACAGGTGTCTTGGGAGTCTCCTCTGGAGCAGGTGTCTTAGTAGTCTCCTCTGAAACAGGGCTGCTGCTGGTGATACTCAGCGTCCTCTGCCTCTTCTTCCTTCTCTTCGCTCCTTCGCCTCTGTCAGGGGCTCTGGGGAAAAGCTTAGAGTCTCCTCTGGAGCAGGGCTACTGTTGGTGTTGTTCAGCGTCCTCTGCCTCTGTCAGAGGCTCTGGGGAGGAGCTGAGAGGGCCTTTTGTGGTCTCAGGAGCCCACAGGTGTCTTGGGAGACTCCTCTACAGCAGGGCTGCTACTGGTGTTGCTCAGCGTCCTCTGCCTCTGTCCCATACTTTGAGTACTTCCAACTTCTCTGAATTCACTGTTACAAAGAAGCAACTATTAGTATTCATCAAAGCTTATATTTTATTCCCACTGAGAAAACCTACTTTAGATGTATTCATTAGTCTGTGCTTAAGCCTACTTTTTTGTCTTCCTTCTTAATCCTCTGCATCCCGCACTTTTTAAGAGTTAAATGTGCCGTGGCCATGGCCTCTGTGAGAAGCATTGTCTGGCCAGGAAAGGATTTTGCTTGTATGTTAATGAAACACCACCACAACCATCAATATCTAGATTAAAAAGTAAGAGTCTGCCTTCCCTATGGGTGATGCCTCTTAATCCTTTAACAATCTGATCAAAGATCTGATAAAACCTCAAGTGTAGATGGAACAATTATTTTACATTGTGATCATTAAATCCATAAACAGGATAAAAACAGAGTGAGGAATCTTTTTGACAAATAAGTTGCAATAAGACACTGCAAAAGAAAACTCTTTTGTCTTTTCAACTCACACAGCTTCCTTATTGCCTATGATCTCTTCCCTATAACACCACTCTTTTGCCTAAAACACTTCACTTTTAAACTGCACAGATCCAGGATACGTGTGTTTCTTTTAATAGCCCCTGCAATAACAGGGAGAAATGAAAAATAAACAAGGTTAATGTAACTTGCTGAGTATATTTATAGTACCTACTTTAACCATGGAGCCCTGGTGGCGCAGTGGTTAAATGCCAGTCCTGCAAGCCACCACGTCACAAGTTCGATTCCAGCCGGCTTCAAGGTTCACTCAGCCTTCCATCCTTTCGTAGGTCAGTAAATTGAGTACCCAGCTTGTTGGGGGCAATTAGCTAACACACATTGGAAACTGTTTAATGCAGTGTAGATGTGTAAATAGCTATTGCTTAAAACAATTTGTAAGCCGCTCTGATAGCCTTGTGGCTGAAGAGTGGGGTATAAAATAAATAAATTTAAAAAAAATGTATTTCAGAGCATGTGAAAAATTCCTTATAGAAGGATGGTCTAAGACAGATCACCTCCTGAATCTAATTCCTGCTGGATGGCTGCAAGAGAAAAAGTACTAAGGTTTTTAAAAAGGTACTGGATGTATTTATGGGAATTTGAGACTAGTAAAATTTGGCTCCTTGGTAGAGATGCATTATTGTTTTGACCCATGTTGAGAAAGCTCTGTGTCTGATACAGGTAGTCAAGCTAGCCATTCAGAAAATTATTTACAAATTGCTCAATAAAATAATCAGCCAATTTATACTAGTTGGGATGTGGGGGGAAATGAGTGAAAAGTGAAAAGGACTGACCTAAAGATACATATTTAGGGCCTATGGCCTATGAGGAGAATACTACACGAGGGTATTTTTCAGTGATTGTACCATGACATAACGAAGTGGAAATATTCTGGAATACAAGCCTTACCTACTGCACAGTGCCCTCCAGTCCATTTCTGAAATGGAACAACAGGTTTTCAAAGAACTACAAGCACACTGCACACCATATGAAAACCACACCTCCCCACGATCTCCTCCTCCTCCAGCTTTAGAATGTCAGTTCCTCTACTTTTGTTTGTGCATGTGCCCCTTTAAAAAATGTATCTATTGTGTCACTCTGTGAGTCCTTCATTCAGCTCACATGGTGTTCGATATTCTCCCGAGTCTTGTGTAGTGTCAGAGGAAAGAACTTGCAAACTACCTCTGCTCTGGCATATACACACACACCCTGTGTGAATACAACCAGAAACATTTGTGCAACGTCTTCCTCTAGTCTGCCAAACTATGTGAATTGGGAGGCTTTGGGCATCTACTTAACCAGAGACCTCTTTCGCAAAAATGTAACAAAGAACAAAGAGGAGCTTTTGCAGCAATTAGCACCTTAAATGCCTAACGCTGAAATTATATCAAGTCACTTCCTTTTCTGCAAGGCTGAAAAGAGAAAGTGCAAGCCCTCACCCTGTATAAACCTTGTTGTCAAAGAAGGCAGTGTGTCTGTCTCATAGTCAGGAGGTCTTGAGTTGAGGCTCACATGGGACAACATTTACTTTCATCAATCATAATTTTTAGCATTTTAGCATTCCCTCCCCCTGCTCTTCCCTCCGCCCCAAAAGACTTATGTTTGTTATTTAAGATATTTAACTAAGTAGCTGATACAGGATTGCAGCCAATACTTTTTAAAATTCTATTTTCTGTTTCAAGGTGGCACTTTTCTAACTGATCAAACATTGCATCCAAGCAACTGTTAATGGCTTTCCTGTTTTCTCCTTGCCTTATAAAGATCAGAGCAATTTACCCACTGGCATTCGCCCCTTTGGGAGCAAAAAGGATTTTAATTGCACTGCCAAGGAAGAAGAGGAGGGGGGAGGAAATACTAAAATGATAAAAATGATAAATGAAGAAAAAAGTTTGCCCCATGTGAGCCTCAAACTCACAACCTCCTGATTATGAGACTGATACGCTGCCTACTTCACCAACAAGGCTTATACAGGGTGAGGGAGCAGAAAAAGAAGTGACTTGATACAATTTCAGCATTAGGCATGTAAGGAAACATTATATTAAATGCATTAAATGCAAGTATTGGTAAACACAACTATTGGTAGCTGCGGAATTTCACAAATTTAAAAAGTTACTAGATAACTCGGGAATGAAGCTATTAGCCTGTGAGTTTGACCGCTGGACAACTGGAGCGACCACCAGAATTTAATGCCAGGGAATCATAGAATCATAGAATCATAGAATTGCAGAGTTGGAAGAGACCACGAGGGCCATCCAGTCCAACCCCCTGCCATGCAGGAAATCACGATCAAAGCATCCCCAACAGATGGCCATCCAGCCTCTGTTTAAAGACCCCCAAGGAAGGAGACCCCACCACACTCCGAGGGAGTGCGTTCCACTGCCGAACAGCTCTTACTGTCAAAAAGTTCCTCCTAATGTTGAGGTGGAATCTCTGTTCCTGGAGCTTGCACCCATTGCTCCGTGTTCCAGTCTCTAGAGCAGCAGAAAACAAGCCTGCTCCATCCTCAGCGTGACATCCCTTCAAATACTTAAACAGGGCTATCATATCGCCTCTAAACCATCTTTTTTCCAGGCTAAACATACCCAGCTCCCTAAGTCTCTCCTCATAAGGCATCGTTTCCAGACCTTTCACCATTTTAGTTGCCCTTCTCTGGACACGCTCCAATTTGTCAATATCCTTTTTTAATTGTGGTGCCCAGAACTGGACACAGTATTCTAAGTGAGGTCTGACCAAGGCAGAATAGAGTGGCACTATTACTTCCCTTGATGTAGACACTATACTTCTATTGATACAGCCCAAAATTGCATTGGCCTTTTTAGCTGCCGCATCGCACTGCTGGCTCATGTTCAACTTGTGGTCTACTAGGACTCCTAGATCCCTTTTGCACGTGGTCTCATTCAGCCAGGTCTCTCCCATCCTATATTTATGCATTTCATTTTTCCGCCCTAAATGCAGTACCTTACATTTCTCCGTATTGGATTTCATTTTGTTAGCTTTGGCCCAGCTCTCCAGTCTATCCAGGTCATTCTGAATTTTGATCCTGTCCTCTAGGGTATTAGCTACTCCTCCTAATTTGGTGTCATCTGCAAATTTGATAAGTATGCCCCTAATTCCCTCATCCAAGTCATTGATAAAGATGTTGAATAGCAGGAGAAACAACAGGGAAGCAGGAGGAACAACAGATCAGGAAACTGTGGGCAGAGCAGGCACACCCACTCCTTTTATAATAATAATAATAATAATAATAATAATAATAAAATTTATTTTTATTCCGCCCCTCTGTTAAAAACAATTGGTGTGGCTTACAAAAATTAAAATACCAATACAAATTTAAATCCCCAAACACCACCCACCCCGTTCTCACCCATAAAAAGACATTAAACCAAATACATTAAAACAACTGATATAAAATCACATTAAAATAATAAATAATAAACAGCCAGCAGACTAAAAAGGGCCAGGAGCCCCTGAGGCCGGGAACTAATTAGGAAAGGCCTGCAGAAAGAGATCTGTCTTTAGTGCGTTTTTTAAAGCTACTGAGGCTCGTCGTCTGATGGATCTCGTTCGGCAGGTGATTTGGGGGTGATTACCGAAAAGGCCCTCTGGGAGGTTGCAGACAGCCTAGATTTTTATGGCTGAAGCAAATTCCTCCCAGAGGACTGGAGTGCATGGGGAGGATTGTATGGGAGGAGGCGGTTTAAAGATAAGATTATGTGTACATCATCTCATTGCAATTGCAGAAAGTCACTAGTGCACAGTAAAACATGTCGGTTTTATGTCAGAATTACTTTTATTGATGCCAAGCTCCCGTGAATTTAAAAAAAAACGCTTCTGGGATTCAGCGCAAATGGTACAAGCACCGAAGGGGGGGGGACATCATCTGATCAGAATAGTTTCACTTCTGATTTCTGTTACTGAAGCATAGTGCAACAGCAGATTGTGTAGTATTCCTGTAAGTCCTATTGTTAGTCCCAACCAGAGCTGACCCATTTTATCAGTGGAGTTTACCCAAGTTCTGACTCAGACTCAGTTGGTCTACTCTAGTTGGAACTAAAGAACAGACACGGTATCTGTCTCTTGAAGATTCTTGGTTTGTTCAGAATATATGGGTACTTCACAGTATTCCTCTGTGAGAATCTCAAGAAAACATTAGAAGGTTATTTTCTCTTGGAGGAGAGGGACTCCTTGGTAATCACTGCTTTAATTACAAATCTACAGGAGGAGCACTGTGAAGAGAATACACTAAAGTATGTTTATTTGTCTTCTCAAGACCCAATGCCTATAAAGGTTTAGCTCAAGTCTCTTCTCAAAGCAGACTACTTCAGCAGGAAGAATATATCCACCAACACAGCATTTCCAAAGAGTTTCTGCATCCAAACCCATTTCATCTTCAGCCAAACTGAAGTGCCAAAATCTCTCTGTTTCTCACTTGCAATATGTCTAAGTCTTTCTTCAAATTGCTTCTCTTCCCTCCCCTTAGTTATGGGAGGCATCATATTTTGAAGGCAACGGGAGACAGGTTTTTTTCTAGAGCAATCTGGAGCCCATTTCCTGTCATTAGCCTCCATTGGTGAATTGTCATCCAGAATCATATAGCAAGACATCAGCCAAACAAGAGAGAGTCTCCTAGAATATATAACAGTGCTAACGATACACTTAAGATCATACCATGTTCTTGTCTTGCTTAATTTCCCCTGCCTTGAATCACTTCCAAGCCAATAGCTGTAGGAAACACAGAAAGGAAGTCCCTGTCACACCATCAGTTCATTTGTATTTACATTCTTTCTTTGAAGCTTCCATTTTTTCATCCTGTTGTGAGGAAAAAATTAATAACTTTGTAAAGTTCACAAGATGAGGGAGAGCTTGGTATCTAATATCTGATTTCCACATTACATTTTCAAGTAAAAAGGAAATGCAGAAAAGTGTATACACAGAGAGAGAAAAGGGGGAATTTGTTTATCTTCCTGAAATCCAATGAATTTTGATTCAACCATCTCCTCAGGTTTTTTTAACTTATGGAAAACTTAAGCCTGTTTCAGACATTCCATGCCTCCTAGACATAATCTGTGAAGCACATGGGGTAATAGCAGGTCATGACCTGGTAGACATGATATGCTTGTGTCAATTGTATGAACCAGTCTTGTTTAGATGTAATGTTAAATAATAGTGTTGAACTGAATATACGAGGAGTGGATTCATGCTAAACCTACTCCCTCCATTGTAACTTTCATGTGGATAGCAACAGCCTGAAGAGGAGAGTTGCAGTGTTTCAGATCACATGGTGAGCCTCCACAGACAATGGAGGTTCTCTTCTTCAGAGCATTATTGTCTACTCATGAAAAGCTAAAATGGATGGGGCAGGGCTAACATGCTCCTCCTCCTTATGCATTAGTTTAACCCTATTACAAACACATGAGTAGGGCTAGATATTTTATTATGCATGGGATGCTTCAATTTTATGAAAATATCATAGTAGCTCTTTTCTCAAATTGAGCAAAAGACAAAAGGATTAGGGCAGAGAGCATGAATCATAACCAAGCTACTTTTATTACATATAGAATCATAGAATCATAGAATCATAGAATTGCAGAATTGGAAGAGACCATGAGGGCCATCCAGTCCAACCCCCTGCCACGCAGGAAATCACAATCAAAGCATCCCCAACAGATGGCCATCCAGCCTCTGTTTAAAGACCTCCAAGGAAGGAGACCCCACCACGCTCCGAGGGAGTGTGTTCCACTGCCGAACAGCTCTTACTGTCAGAAGGTTGCTCCTAATGTTGAGGTGGAATCTCTGTTCCTGGAGCTTGCATCCATTGCTCCGTGTTCCAGTCTCTGGAGCAGCAGAAAACAAGTCTGCTCCATCCTCAATGTGATGGTCTATGTTTTTCCCAGTCATTGTAACATTTTGTCCTGAAAACACCTTACTATCATCCATTAAATATAAGCTGGCAAATACTAATAAATGCCTAGATTACAAAACTGTGCTCTGATATAAAAATATTAGCAGATTAAAACAAATTAAATCCACCCATTTTAGCCTTAATCTCACAAAAAAAATCTAGTTTTTCAACTCTTGTTTTGTCAGAAGAGTTAATCAAATTAATTGTCTATCCATTTTAATTCATTTTGTAATAATTTCATTTAAAAATAATGACTTCATAAAGTGTGTAAATTACCTGCAGTTCTATCCTAGTGACTTGTACACTTTTCAAATATTCCCTTTTGGAAAGCTGCATGCTATCACTGGTGAAGCTGTTGTTTGTTTCCAAGTCATTATTTGCAACACATTCACCAAGATATTCCAAGTTATTTGAGGTAAGTGGCTCTTGGATTTATAACATCTCTATTTGTATGACAAATTGTTAGTAGGAGAAAGATTAAAGCTATGACATTAGCTGTTTGGAAGAAACGGCAGAAACATAAAAATTAGGCATCAGTATGTTTTTCCCTCCCAATCAGCTCCAAGTGGCATGCATGACTCTTTCTTTCCCACTTTTATCCTCACAACAAGCCTGTGTGAGGTAGCTAAGGTGGGAGCAGGGAGAGATCACTTCATGGTTCAGTGTAAATAAGAACTTGTTCTCCCAAGTTCTAGTCTAAGGACTTTATCAGACATAGTAAATACACTGTCATAATGACACCACTTGTCACCCTTTCATGGCTTGTCACCCTTTTGCGTTTATGTCCTGCCAATAAGCTGATCAATTTTATTGATGTGACAAGCCGTCAATAGATTGGTTGTGCTGTTTTTTTGTGTTTTGGGGGGGATTCTTTGCTGGCATTGCCAGCATACGAAACCTAGCACTTCCCTCCCCCTGGTACTTACTCTGTCGATGGCTGGACCAGCCAGAACACTTCTGGGTGAGATTGCAACATCCAGGTAGGTGACACACTTTTTATGACCCTCCCCAATGTACATGCAAGTTTTAAAGTGTGTATATGTGCTTTCTGTCACTTTTTATGTGTTATTTTTTGTTTTGTTTTTGAATTTCCTATTGGATTGTGTAGAAAATACACTTTTTAAAATATCAGGGTATTTTGTCCCTGTTTTAACATCCACACTGTACTTCACACGTTAGTGGATAATACAGCCAGTTTAGCAGAGTTCAGAGTTAACACAGCAGCATCTAGCGTTAGAATGTTAGCATACATGTAAAAACACTGCTTAGTAAGTAACCAAACACCCTTTGTCTTTTCCCAAGTTGTTTAACTACCAAAATAACCACTCAAGACTCAAAAGTTTGTTTTAAAATTACAAAAGCTTCTTTACTCATAGTTTAGAGAGCTCATTCATGGCAGGAAGCAAAAACACCATCAAAACAGACTAAAACTAGTTAAAAATACTTTAAAAACTACATTGTTACAAGTCAATATTCAGGACACCCCTTTCGGGGTCCTCTCAGTTCAAAGGTCCATGAGGATTGTTAAAGATCATGGCTTCTGGAACAAAGGAGAAACACTCAGACACTCCCCCTCCATCCCAGATTGCCCAATAGTAAAACTTTAGGAAGTTACATTAGCTCATCTCATATGCCCTCTCAGTTAACCCTTCAATAGCAAAACCATTTCCACTTATTGGACTGCAAACTATATTTTCCAACATTTCCTATGCAATGAAGTCTCACGAAAATCTGTAGGATTTTGAACAAGGAAGTGAACGGAGTTCTGTTCACTTCATCTTCATTGCTGGGGAAGCCTTTGCTGAGAGACAAAGGTAAGTCTGGTGGGAGGTGTTCTTTTGCCAGCATAACAATGGCTTTAATTAAGCCAGCAAAAGAATGTTTTTAGAAGCTCGTCTAATAAACTCCTAACACTCAAACCACTATACCACACTGCTTCTCACACATAAACACACACCTGTAGAAGATTATGCCTGAAAGGAAAAAAAGGTTCCCATCTTTGCAGAACAGCTGAACTATTGTTCAGCAAGCTTGGGATTTGTTCTAAAGGGTACAAAGACAGTTCTGATTAATGATATGAACTGCTCATCATGAAATGCATTTATGGTGTATTCAGTGACCTAGGGAGGATGTTCAGGCTGAGAGAGAATGACCGCCTCAAGGGTTATCTCATAACTTTCATGACCTCCCAAGTCACACTTAGTGTTATGGTTCATTCTTTTATTTTCTTTTTGTCTTGCATCTAGCATGGGCTTTCTTCAGCTGTATATGCACAATCCTAAATATACGCTGGACTGACTATGTGACGAATGTTGCTGTCCTTGAGCAAGCAGGGATCACCAGCATTGAGGCCATGATATTGAGAACACAGCTGCACTGGGCAGGGCACGTTTCTAGGATGGAGGACCATCGCCTCCCAAAAATAGTATTCTACGGTAAACTCGCCATGGGTCAGTGTAAGAGAGGCGCGGGATGAGTCCTTCCTGAATCTTCGTTTGCAAAGAAAGCCAGAGAGAGCATGGGCATGAAACATTTTAAGATACAAAATACACTTTTGAAAGGTAAACAGAGCAGCATGGTATATAGAGCAATTTTTATGTTCTGCTGTTAGCCAAACAATGAACCATAGTTCATATTATGAAAACAATCCTTACTATAAATCAATTCAAGGTGATTCTCAGGTCTTTGAGTTAAAAAGAGGACTTCAAAGGAGAGAAAAAGATCAAATATAACATAAAGGCAGAAACAGAATTTTGAGAATTGGTAAATAATAATAATAATAGAAAAAAGTTGAATACTGAAGAGAGAAAGAGCTGGGATCTGAGTTTCTCACAGTCAGTCAGAGAGAATAAACTGTCTTTTAGATATGCCCTTAGGTTCTGTGGCCTGGAAGTCCACTGGCACTACTGACTGGCTCCTATTGCAGGCTAAAACAAATGGTACAGTCAGGCTGTGGACCTTCCATTTTGTCCTTTCCTATAGTCAGCAATTGCCCAAAAGAGAGATTAGCCAAAGAGAAGCAGCTACAGGAAGTCAATCCAGTCCATGTCATGCACGGGTAATACAAGAAGACAAAGGGAGGCACAGGGGCAAGATCGAAGCCAGTCCTGAAGTAGTAACTCAAGGCCAGTAATCCAGATAACCAAAGCCAAAAGAGGATAAGACAAATGACTTTATCACACTATGCTATTATAGCGCCATTATTCCACTTTAACTGCTATGGCTGCCTCCTGTGGAATTCTAGGGTTTGTAGTTTAGTGAGGGCTAAGAGCGTTCTGGCTGAGAGTTCTAAATGCCCCTTCCTAAACTGCAAATCCCAGGATTCCACAGGAGGCAGCCATAGCAGTTAAAGTGGAATAATAGTACTATAATAGTGTAGTGTGATAATCAAAAAAGTGTTGTTAAACATAGCCAGTCCAGAGGTCAAGAAGTCCAGGAAAAACACAACTACTGAAAGCACTGCCAGAGACTGAATGCAAGCAATGAGGACTCCCAGCAGTTTCTGAGAGCTTTATAGGTGGCTGCTTCCAGATGCCAGGTGCTTGATGAGTCAGCATCTCCAACTTAACTGGTGCAGATTCCAGCAAAGCTTCTCTTGTTATATCCCCAGACTTCAAAGCATGGGAGTGCCTCTTCAGTGTCTGTATCATCCTACTGAGGAGAGAGCTCCTCAGCTGTTTCAGCCACCAGCTGCTCAGATTCAGGGCATGGGGGCTCATCATCTGAAGCCAGAAACTCCTTGCATTCCCACTCTTCTATGTCCAATTCATCAGATCCCAGAGGGAGAGTTATGATACACCTCATTGACAGATATGCATAGATGAGGATTCCGCTGGCTTCCTCCTGACCTGTGTCTACCATGCAAAATGGGTCCTTCAGTAAAAGGGGCCCCAGATCTTCCTTCTATTTAGATTGGAAAAAACAACAACAATGGAGCAAAGAATAGCTGGGTTTGTTGTAAAAATTGCAAAAAATGTCTAGCATCACCTTACGTAAAGACTAACAAGTTCTATTTGCGATAAGATTTTATAGACTGCAGCTCATTTCATCAGAAGCAACACTCCATGGATCTGATAAAGTGGGCTGCCATTTTTTACATGTTTTATTTATTGTTCAGTGATAAGACAGCAGTTCTTATTGCAGGGCAATAAATTAGAAGAAGCAAAAAAATTAACTCAGTTTTTATCATCATTTCAGAGTCCTAAACCCAACCATTTCTTGCATAAATCAATGGGACACAAAGTATTTTTTTTTCTTATAAAATCTGCCATTTCAAAGTTTGGAGAGTGTCTTTGAAAGTAATAGCTATTCTTAAAATCTTGGCTTCTATTTTATATACATACAATTGAGATGAAAGTAATTCAGAATTTCAGTGGGAAATTCTTCAGATTTGTATGTCTGATCACCAAACCTGACATCAGAGAGTCTGAATATTAAATTCTTTTCATACCCAGTGACAACCTTAGATTGATAATGTGTGAAGTAGAAAATTAAATCACTTCTGATCCTTGAAATTAGAAGGTGGACAGATCTATTATAATATCATATGACTAAAAGAAAATTATATTGGGACTGTAATCTTATATATGCTTCCCTGGAGTAAGTCCCATTTAACTCAATGGGGCTTACTTCTGAGTAGACATGCATTAACATTCCATTGTCAAAATCTAAGAATAGATGTCAGTTCAAGAGGTTATAATTACCTTCATCATGCAGATGGTGCTCAATAGGTTCTACAAGAAGTGTACATCTTCAAAATCAAGAAGTTGTGACACCTAGTAATTGTCTGCCCACTGATAGATATTCAGCAGAGATCTGTTTCTATGTGTCTTAAGAAGAACAGTATGATTAAACTGTATAAATGGAGTGACAGTATGTGAAAGCATAATTGTGCAATCTTCAGCTAAAAAAATCCCCAGACATTTCTACAGGGTACTTGTGTATCAGAGATTATTGGTGCATTATACTAATGAGTTTATAATGAGAGGCTCTTTGGAGAAAAAGCCGCAGGGACTGAACAGTTTCCGGACTAGAAATTTTACATAGCCTTACCAGTAGCATCAACCAGGTCTTTCCTACACATATCCTGCTGCTGCGGTCCTCCTTTTAGGAGTGTATGCATTAAAAGTAAAGGTTGGAAAGTTACTTTTCTGTAAATTAGTAACATAAGAATGTCTGCAGTATGCAATCATACCCATTCTTAAGAGTAACATTGAAATCACTGATCAAAATTTACTACATGTGATGTTGTAGTTTAATCCTATTGTGCCTGTCAATATCCCATGCACTAAAGGGATTTAAGCAGCTTGTTGGACAAAAAAGCATAAGATATAGGTGGGGATGTAGAATATTAATGTATAAGATATATTAACAGCCGTGAGATAAGCCAGGATGCTATTTCATTCCTTTTCAGGTAGATCTAAAACCATTCTACTTTCTGATGTAATTAAGTCTCACCTAATTTCAGATGGAACCATCCCACTCCCATTTCTCAAAGCACTGCAGCTAAGCAGGATTGGTCCTACCTACCAATCCTGGGTATCATCCTGACTCATAGGTAAGGACAGCAAATGGTTAGCTATTTGGAGACACTGATGAACCTTCCTTGTATGCTGTTCCTCACTAAGGTGTGGAAGAGTGAAACACAGCCTTTAATATTCTTGATATCTACAAGTAGAAAAGCTGCAGCATAATCCTTTGCATTGTTAAATCAGTATATGACTCAACTGGAAGAG
The DNA here is from genome assembly GCA_030847615.1 of Gambelia wislizenii. Classification (NCBI taxonomy): domain Eukaryota; kingdom Metazoa; phylum Chordata; class Lepidosauria; order Squamata; family Crotaphytidae; genus Gambelia; species Gambelia wislizenii. The sequence continues at coordinate 373,657,829 of JAUMIR010000001.1, forward strand.
AAAGTCTCATTGTCTGTAATGGGTTTGGTCTCAGGAAAGCCATACAAAATATTCACAAAATGGTTCAATTTGCAGATGTGATTGAACCAGTAGATATAAAGTAGATGTGGGCTACTTCCAGGGGCTGAGGGCTTGCATCCACACACAAAACGGCTAACAGCGCCCCATGAAGCCTTGATGTGAGAGTGCGAGTGATTGGCCCTTTTTCTAATTTTCTGTCTCTACAAACACGCATACCCCATAGGATCCTAAAACTGGAAGTGACCAGATAAAAATACTTTTTAGTGGGAAAATTAGATACAGTTGCTAATCATGCACCCTGAGCTTCAGAAGGCACTATTTGAGTGACAAAGTATTTTTATGTGCATTCATTCCAAAATCTTATCATCTCCTGAAAAGCAACAGTGGGGAGTGGCTGTCTCTTATCTTGGCTTGTCTTGGAGCATTCAAAAAACCTCTGACTGGCCACTGCTGGGACTGAAGGCTGGACAGGATGGACTCTTGCAGCACAGGAAGTATGGAGGCTCTTATTCACTTTATTGTTACAGAACATGATTTTGTATAGATTTATTATTTTTGAACCTCAAAACAAACGAGGCTGTAGAAAAAATGAAACAAGAATTGATGTCATATCACTTCTGGTTTGGGTTGGTGTAGCTCACCAGGGCTCAGGGGTGGGGTGAGAGAATCCCATATCATTCATACCTGCTTTAGATGAGCTATCCCAGTGCTGAGCCCATTTTAAGGATAAGGATCAGCACTATGGATAGCTCCTATGTTATTCAGACCCAGACAAGATTCCCTATTTAGGAATACATGCCCTGGTGGCGCAGTGGTTAAACGCCAGTACTGCAAGTCACCACGTTGCAAATTTGATTCCAGCGGGCTCCAAGGTTCACTCAGCCTTCCATCCTTTCGTAGGTCGGTAAAATGAGTACCCAGCTTGTGGGGCAATTAGCTAACACACATTGGAAACTGCTTAATGCAGTGTAGATGTGTAAATCGCTGTTGCTTAAATCAATTTGTAAGCTGCTCTGATAGGCTTGTGGCTGAAGAGCGGGGTATAAATAAATAAATAAAATAAAAAAATATTTACATCAGAGCAACCACTTGCCACTGATTATCAACAGGTTAAAATGTCCCACTCACTTAGAATTGTGGGACTGTAGAAAGAAGTGACTCAGTAAAACTTACCTACTTGCCTGGAAAGATGTAGCTTCTGGAAGAGTTAGTTTCAGTACTCAGGCATTGCCCTCTGCATACCTGAATAACTGGGAAACTAGGAACCATGCCAAATCCTTTCAGCACATAGCTTCTCACCAAGTCACACATACAAAACCCTGTGGATATTTGAAATGAATATGAACTCACTTCAGTCCACAGACCTGCATTTGTTGTTGTTATTTGCTGTTAAGTCAACTTCAATTTATGGCAACCCTGTAAATGAGAGACCTCTCAGACCCCTAGTCAACAACTATGGTGTTGACGTCTTGAAAGCTCAGGGCTGTGGCTTCCTTGAGTGAATCAATCCACCTGTAATGGAGTCTCTCTCTTTTCCTAATGCCTCCCACTTTGCCAAGCATTATTTTCTTTTCCAGTGAGTCCAATTGTTTCATGACATGTCCAAAGTATTTATTATGATAGCTTCAGTTTAGTCTTCTTTGCTTAGAATGCAAGTTCAGGCTTGATTTGCTCTAAGACCCATTCTTTTGTCTTTTTAGCTGTCCATGGTATCCATAGAAGTCTTCTCTAGTGCTTTATTTTTAATGAGTTCATTGTCTTCCTGATGACTTTCTTCACTACCAGCTTTTACAATTACAATTAGAAATCAGAAATACTATGACCTGGATGATTCTGGAGATTTTCAGACCTGCAAAATGCCGGTTTGCCGTGCGAGCAGCCTCCCGAAACTGCTGCGCGGCAAGGGTCTACTTCGGACGACGCTGTGCCTCTCGCGAAACCGTCCGTGTCACTTCCGTGAAGCTTGGGATGGCTCAGCGCCATATTTCAATCACGGAGGTTGCCCGTGATTGAAATATGGCGCTGAGCTGTCCCAAGCTTCACGGAAGTGACACGGACGGTTTCGCGAGAGGCACAGCGTCGTCTGAAGTAGACCCTTGCCGCGCAGCAGTTTCGGGAGGCTGCTCGCGTGGCAAACCGGCATTTTGCAGGTCTGAAAATCTCCTCTGACTTTGTTATTTAATGACACTTTACCTGCATGCCACCTTTTAAATTTCCAGCTCCACCTTTAATAACAAATGGAAAGAAGATAAGTCATGGAAGTCTGCCAATAAATGCAGAGATAAATACTCTTTTAGTTGAATGTGTGGTCTTCAAAAAAATAATAATCATACTAATTAGCTGTTAGAGATTATGGCCTTGATTCAGAGATCCCACACACCTCGCTCCCTACATGCTGCAAATGATTTCTCCCTTGAAGCAGCTCTAAGAGACACCACAAGGAAAGTTGCTTTTAAATTCCCACAGCAGTGGATGATTCATCCTTAAATTCTTGGCAGGTGTGCATAGATATGCAAAATGACCTTCTCCTAAGCCTTCTGTAGAGTTTACTCATATTATTGATTCTTGGTGGCCTTTGAAGGCTGGTACCTGTTAGCTGATGAACACATACATACCCTGGTTAGGTGGGGGATTACAGGAGGTGTTCAGTTTCAAAGGCTTCCAAACAAAAAAGAGAATTCTGAATTTCAGAGCTAGTGTTTGGGAGTGGTTCTCCTTGCTTGGATATCTGCAAATAAACATGTATAACAAAAATGACAGTACTAGGGATGTAAAGAATAGTTTGACACTTTTGTAACCTTGATATAAAAGGAGGTCTCAACCCAGAGACATCCCATTCAGAAACAGGAAAACTCTACATTTTTTCATGCTTGGACCAGCTGTATTGATGTCCTTGTTTTTATTGTGTCCCCACCCCCATGGATGCTTATTTTAAAAAACAAAAAGAGTGTGTTTTGTGCAAAAGCAGGCGGGGTTGCAAAAAGTTTAATTTTGCACAAAGAGCAATGCTTTTATGAAAAAAAAAACCTTGCATTTTTTTTTAAAAAAATACCATCATCTGTGGAGAATCATTGAAAAATATGGGGAAACTCTCATAATCTCACCCAGTGAAGAGAAAAGCTTTGATATTATTCATTCTCATGTGTGTGTATGAAACTAACAGATTTACATTGTTAGGCAAGGTGGCACACTTTCTAGACAAGGAAACTGTAAAAGGGTTCTTGTGAAATGTCTTACTGTTTGGGGAAGGTTGTGTGTGTGTGTGCAAAACAATATTGTATAAATAAAATGCCATTTTTGTCATGGGCATTCCTACGCTGTTATTTCTTGTTATTTCTTCACACATAACCAGAAGGCTGCATGAAATCCTATTATCATGCTTCTAGGTATTCTAATGTGTTAAATCTAAGGGCTTGTCTAGACCTGGCAGAATACACCAGCTTCCTGCCAGTGTATTCTGGCCCTGGATCAAGCCTGTTCCTCCCCCTCGTTATCTAAACAAAATGGGAAGATGAAGGCTTTCACGTCTGGCATCCATAGATTTTCCTTGGTTTTTTTCTGGGCCGTGGGGCCGTGTTCTGGAAAAGTTTGCTTCTGACATAAAGATGCCAGCCACAGATGCAGGTGAAATGTCAGAAGTAAACTCTTCCACAACACGACCACACAGCCCGGGGAAAAACCCAAGGAAAATCTAAAAATGGGAAGATGTCCACATGGACACACCAGCCTGTACCAAGAGCTACCTCTGCTGCTGTCTGCCTTGCTCTCTCTGAAGCCAGGAAGGAGGCCCACAGCATGTGATCAAGGCCCCTTACATGTGACCAGCTTTGATCACATGCTGCAGGCCACCTTCCTGGTTTCCAGAGGGAGTGATGTGGATGGCATCAGAGGCAGCTGCAGATACGAGCCAGTGTGTTGGTGCATATGCATGCATTCCTGCAGGGCATGATCCATTTTCTTTTCAAATGAGGTGGGTTTTCCTAGATGTTAAAATAAAACAGCTTAACAGATTTTACCCCATCTTCCATCTGTCTTTGCCCTGAGCATCATCAGGACTGCTTGGGGCAAAACAGGGCAAAAGCCCAGTATTGTATAGACTACAGGGCTCCAAGACAGGGGCAAGACCACAAGCTGAGGGGACTCCAAGATAAATTCTGAGACAATCCCAGCTAGCTAAGGAAGAAAGACTGTTGAGCAGCAGGTAGATGGTACGTCAACAGAATCCCTATTCTGTCCAAGTCACTCACATTCAAATACACATACTCCAACCCTGCACACTATAGGACAGGGCACCTGGTCATGTGGATGGAATTATGACAGATCACAGTCATCCCGTTAAAGCAATGAATTTGCACCTTTGGTTGAATCATCATCATCATCATCGTCATCATCATCATCACTGGAATCCTATATCACCTTTTACTGTTCTGAACCTTATTATATTTAGCCAAGTAACCAAGGCATTTAGAAACCCTATTAGTGAATTGCAAAGATGCTTATCAGGACAACAGCAAGAGTCCCCAATGCTCATTGGTGCTGGCTGGGCATTGGTCCCATTGCACAATGGTCACTTTCCTGGCTCTGATATTTAGTAATGTAACAGCAGCCCTCTGCTAGACATGGACATCATGAAGCTGCCCAGTTGCCATATACATAACTCCATTTACAAATACATAACTTTTATACGTGATTCTGGCTAACAACAGCAGCTATATAGTAATATAATAAAGTAATATATTATATAATAATATATAATAAGTTGTTGTTGTTGTATATAATATTCTATTACAATATATATAATTTTACTATTATAAAAATAGTCATTTGCTATGAGAAAGCTTATTTAGCATTGTTTTTGCAACATGGATACATTGTTTTTGCCAGACATAGAGATTAGGGTTGGGCAGAACATTCATTATACCAACAGAATATTGGAGGTTTGGAGGTGAGGCTCTGGACTGTTTATAGAAGGAGCAAATGTTTGAGGATGTAGTACTTAACTGCAGTTCTTTACAACACATTTTTGTTGTTCTTTCTCAGCGGTATAAAGCCAAAGCACTTATTTGAGAGCAGCTTGACTGCTGCATTCTTTGAGGTGAAGGTTTCAGTGTGCCTAGGAATGAGGCAGCATGACTATGTGGCATCACTTAGTAGGTATTTGTACAGAAAAAGAGATGGCTACTGCCATGGCCCATGGAGCATCCATTTTATTCTCCCATATAATGTTCCCCTGAACAAAATGACACATCACAAAGGTCTTAGGTGAAGGCCCACTGCTGAAACTAAATGAATTGGGTTGAATGCTCTGACTTTGGAGTTTATCCTGAATAATTTGCTTTTCATTAAAAAGATATAAGCAATTAGTTATTTAGGCTATGTCATAAGTGTTTCTACTGCTCTTGAGATGCAACTTTCTAAAAGTACTGGTATTTTAGCTACGGCCAGAAAATAAGCATTAATGTTTTGTGAAGTATTTAACTTCATGCAGGAACACCTTTGCTCCCTAAGTCAATATGATTACTTTGACACATTCCTCTGATACTTGCATGAACAAAAGCTGATGTGCAAATGGTGAGTAATTAACAGGTAGGAAGAGAGCTGAACTTAGCAGTTTTTTAGGGTTGGAAATTGTTTTCTAGCAGTTTCCAGTATTTTAATTGGGTTTGAAAAAGATCAGCACATTGAGCCTCTCACAAGCATATGTTGTTTTGTAGCACACAGATTTAGTTAATTAAGCTACATATTCTGTTTTTGCTTGGAACCCTATGCAATTGAGAGAAATAAATTGAGTGGTGCCATGTTTATGAATATTTTGCAGCTCAGTTCCTAGTATCTGAACAAAATCCCTTTTGCAAATTAGCCAAGATGCTACTTTGGTACTTCTTTCAGTTCCTGCACTATAATATCTCAAATATGAGAAGTATGTTGTTGTTTTGTGCCTTCAAGTCATTTCTGACTTATGGCAACCCTAAGACGAATCTGTTACAGGATTTTCTTGGTAAGGTCTGTTCAGAGGGAGTTTGCCTTTGCCTTCATCTGATGCTAAGAGAATGTGACTTGCCCAAGGTCACCCAGTGGGTTTCCACAGCTAAGAAGCAATTTGAACCCTGTTCTCCAGAGTCGTAGTCCAATGTTCAAATCACTATACCATGTTGGCTCTGAGATGTAGGGGCAGAGCTTATTATCGGTGCAGGAAATCCTGCACCAACTATATAACTTTATCAACTAAATATGAGGTCTGTTTTCAATATCCATTGGGAATGGGGAAAGGATGACACTTCTGGATGGCACCATGGAAGCACTGCACACTCTGATCCAAAGCAGTAACAATACCCCACCCTCAACCTCATTTTTAATGGGACTGCTATTTCATAACCTATTTGACACTTACGGGAAAGAGTAAACTATTTATGGTCATTTGGGGATTGTGGATTGAGAACAGGTTCTAACCTGTGGGTTTCTATGGCAGTTCCTCAAACCAAAGCAACATTGAACTGATGGAGAAAAAGAAGGCCTGAAACAGCTGCTCTCACAAAGTTTTGTAAATGAGCTCCACAGAAAGAAATTTGTTAGTAGTGAAAGCAGATGTCTCATTTGCATGAATGGACAAAACACAGTCATCTAAGAGGCTCCATGGGAGTGATGCTGCCAAAAAGAGAAATGATTAGTTGCCAACTAGAAAAAGCTGCAAGACACCCTTTGTCTATCCCTCCGAAACAACACCACTAACACTTATGTTTTTAAATAACATGTATGTCCTGGGTGTGCCAGAATACACACTTGTGCACTTATGGAGAAATAGATGCCTCTCAATGCTTCCTTCCTTTAAAGTCCTTATAAAACAGGTTAATATGACCACCATATAGATGAGGCTAACTCCCAAACTACACAAGAGAGTTGAGTCAACTCGATTTCCTAAGTCAACACAGAATTATTATTTTTATTAAATAACCAAGCATAAAGTTCAGAAATAGATTTTTTAAAATAAAATGAACAAAATAAGCCATTAAGTAACTACACTTATCAGGATCCTAACAGTAGCTCATTTGAAGAAGCTTTCTCAGGAATGGGATGGTCCAGAGGGCTTCAACACTAGCAGGCACTGTTGTGAAAGAAATGGGAAAACATGTTGTCAACTTGGTGCAGAAACTAGGATGAAAGCTGATGCATGTATTACTGCATCACAAGGTAGTACAATCCTGGGCCTTTTCAGGAGATTGCCTGATTTTAGGACACCACCTGAACTCTCAGGGAATTACTACACTTCTCTTGATCTCTAGACAGGCAGACAAATTTCAGGGTGGGCAGCACTGTCAGTGGAGGAAGTTTCACTTAAATGAGTTACTGTGTTGACCCTGCATCAAACCTGTTGAATTTAAATGAGTATAATGTTAACCCTGCATCAAACCTCCCAAATGAGAGGGCTCATACTGAGTGCCTAGGGGGAAAGATTGTGCAGAAGTACGTAACCAGGAGCCAGCCCTTAGCCAATTTTCAGTGCTCTTTGCTGTAAAAAAAAATAATGAAGCTTTGCTCTCCTTTTCCCTACAGGACTGGAACAATCCATGCTTAAGCACACAGTCCTGTTGCCACTATGCCTATTGTGCTCCAGGAAAAAGCAGTGCATCCAGGAACTTGCTGGAATCTTGCCTTTACTCCAATCAAAAGTAGCTGTTAGCATTTTAAGGTTCTGGTTCTTTCTGTAGCTTGATGCTTCCACGTGCATCAATAAAACATACTGAAGGGGGGGGGGAGGCTTTCTGTCACATGTTGCTAAAAACCAAACTTACTTGTAGGAAAGCAACCACAAAAGCATTAGCCAGACTGCACAATTCAATTCCTACTTTAATCAGTGGAAAGACTCTCATTGATTTCAATGAGAGCTAGATTACTCCGTCAGTGTATTAAGGAAGGAAAGTAGGAGATAATCTGTATTTCTGATGGGGACTGGTTATCCCCCCCCCCCCGCCGCCCGCTTCCTGGGTACATCTTAAGCCCTGACTGTTCTTCTTAGCGTGATTGCCTTGCCTGCTTTCTCTGATTGAATTTCATGAATCATTTATAATACATTTAGTTTTAGCAGAAGCTGTTTATGGCAAGTTTACAAGGGATAATGCAGTCCTTCCTTCATAGGTTGACATGTAGAGATCGGGGCATGTATTTAAACAATATTTATTACAACAGGAAAATGAAACAATTTTTAAATTTATGATAGTGCATCTCCCTTTTAGATTTATACTCAGCATTTATTTAAACTAGTAGTTCAGCGTTCATTTCTGTACTTCATTTATTCAACCATTGATAACATTCAGCTGCAGCTGGATATGAAAGCAGAAACAACCTTATCCACTGAGGATATCAGCACGAGAATTATCTTTGAGTGACAGTGGTGATCTCTGCTTGGTAACAACTAAGTAGTCTGCCTTGCTCAGAAGATGCCACTAGAATACTCAAAGTGTTCCAGAAAGCGGAAGGTCACCTACATGAAAGAACATTCTAGGCATTTGTGCTATCTAACTGCACACAGGAGGAGTAAACAAGCAAAACAGATGAGACATAGGAGCTGTAAAATATCTGAAGGATTGTCAATAGATTGTGGAGCAAATTTGTTATCTTTTGCTCCCCAGAGTAGGACCAAAAACAATAGGTTCAGGTCACAAGAAACAGAATATTGACTAAATAATGTGGGGAGGTTTTCTGGTGGTACAAAATGTTTGACAGTGAGATAGACTGTTGGACTCTCTTTCATTGGAAGTTTTCAGTAGGGGTAGATGGTTATCTACCAGAAGCACCCTAACAGTAGGTTTTCTAAATCAGTAGAGAATTACTTTTGAAGTTCCTGCCAGTTCTGTGATCCTCTGACAATATATTGATTAAATTTTCAGCTGTTTAATCTGGCCATTTAGGAACAAGAGCCTCTTGGTAATGTCTTAACCCTGATTTAGATAAGTGACAAGCAGTACCCAGAGAAGATGCTTTGCTGAACAGAACTGACTTCCAAATGTCCTTAGGTTTACAGATGTAGTGAGTAGTCACATGATTCCTAATAAGCAAAAATATTATGAATGACATTATAGACTAGCTCCTTGACTCCCAGGCTTTTTAATTGCAGGTTCATGGAATTGTGCTCAAGGAGACCCAGGGGGATAGCATGGAAGGTAATATGCAGTGCCATAGAGATAAGATGTCAGCAACAAATTGACAACTGATATTAGTTCAGCTATTAGAGTGTACTACGAAATGTGTCCAGCCTCAGAATTCCCACTAGTGCATGTGCATCCCATGTGCACTTTCCTACAGCATTCAGACACTTGAAGAAATAGTTTTTCCAGCCCCATGCTACTGCTTGTTGTTCTGTGCCTTCAGCTCATTTCTGACTTATAGAGATCCTAAGACAACCCTATCATGGGGTTTTCTTAGCAAGATCTGTTCAGAGAGGGTTTGCCTTTGCCTTCCTTTGAAGCTGAGAGAATGTGACTTGCCCAAGTAGGTTTCCTTGGCCAAACAGGGATTTGAACCCTGTTCTACAGAGTCATAGTCCAATGCTCAAACTACTGTACCATTCTGGCTCTCTATGCTTCTGCTTGGCTTGGCAAAGGGCTCACTACCAACCCATGGGGAATGGTCTTTCCCCCAGGCCATGGTCTTCTCCTCAGTGCACTCTCCTCACTCTGGCTTTTTGGGGTGTTTGCTTCATTCTGAACTAGTGAGCTGTGGCACAAGTTGGGATGAAGCTGAATGCCCAGGCTTTAAAGGCAACTTGCACGATAATAATAATAAAAAACTTTCTCTTGTAGTGCTACTGAAATGTACTCTGTGCCTGGAGACCCAGGGAGATAGAGCCATTTTCTGACAGTTCAGATGGCAGTCTTGGAACCTGGACACACTTTTCATCAATGTCAGAGGATCTGGGACCTGGTAAAATCCTGAGGCTACAGAGTTATCCCATTTTTAAATGTCTCCTTAAATGAACACCTCCCTGCAACAGCAAACCAGTAGAGCACAGGAATGACTGTGCTAGAACTTTCCTCCAGTGTACTTTTATCTATTTTGAAGATATGTACTATGTGTGTGTGTGTGTGCTATTAAGATACAGAAGCATCATGTCCTCAACCATAGGCTGAAGTGGAGTACTGCAGTCCATTTCCCCACCACCACATTCTCTTCCAAGCAGAGACTCAGCTAGAGTTATAACTCACCTACATGGATGTTTGTGGACATATCAGAAGATCCAAGACCTGTTTAGTCTAACTTTTTGTCCATATAGTGACCAGTCTATCGCCTATGGAAAGTCCATGTAGGGTCTGAGGGCAACTGTGCCCTCCATGTCATGCTCTTTTTGCATGGTCCACTAGAGTTTTTATTGTGCTTCTTTTTTGTCCTCGGTGATGATTGGAGTTCCTCTGTAGGTATCTGTAGGTGTGTGGGGGTTTGGAGCCATGAAGAAGAAGATTTGGCTGCATTTCTGAACCACCTGAACAGCATCCAGCCAAACATCCAATTCATGATGGGAAAAGAAAAGGAAGGAACATTACCATTCTTGGATGTCCTAGTCATCCACAATCCAAACCAATGATTGGGCCACAAGGTATACAGAAAACCCACTCCAGCTCAGATATCAGAAGAGTGGCCAGGCCCAAAATAAATAATTAAGAAAAACAGCCAACCAAAGGGAAGGTGTTTTTACCATACATCAAAGGAGTCACAGACAGAATAGGGAAACTGATGAGGAAACACAACCTCCAAACAATCTACAGACCAACCAAGAAAATCCAAGAAATGCTACGCTCAGCGAAGGATAAAAGAGACCCTCTTACAGCTGTAGGAGTTTACTGCATACCATGCAGCTGTGGACAAGTTTACATAGGGACCACTAAGCGCAGTGTGCTAACACGAATCAAGGAACATGAGAGACACTGCAGACTGGGCCCTCCAAAAATATCAGCAGTAGCAGAACATATGATAAACCAACCTGGACACAAAATGTTATTTGAAAACACTGACATTCTGGGCCAGGCCAACAACTATCATGTCAGAATGCATAGGGAAGCTATTGAAATCCACAAACACCTGGACAACTTCAACAGGAAAGAAGAAACCCTAAAAGTAAACAAAATTTGGCTACCAGTCTTGAAAAACACCAAAATCAAAACTCAACACATGCAAATGAACTCCACCCAGGGACAGGGTGATTCCTAGCAGACAATGAACCATCAGCTAAATAGACACTAATCCTCCTTGCATATTTTCCCCCAGGAACTAGCCATCCACATACAAAAAGGTACATATCTTCCCCAACAGTATATTGGGGACTCACAGTATATAAACCCCGTACACCCCCTATGCCACCATTCTCTGAAGATGCCAGCCACAGATGCAGGCGAAATGTCAGGAATAAACTCTTCCAGAACATGGCCTCACAGCCCAGAAAAAAAACATGAAAAACCTATGGATACCAGCTGTGAAAGCCTTCAACTTCACAGTTGAAGATTTATATCTGTAAATGGGACTTTTTGCCCTAATGTGTACCACTTTAAGCTCACTTACATTGAATATCATCTGTTATTTTGCTACCCATTCTCTAAGATCTAAGATATTCTTTTGGAACTCTTTGCCATCTGTTTTTTCCTCAGTCTCCTAAATAATGTAGTATTATTAATAAACAGTAACCATACATTAAAAACAATGGGGCACAACACAAATCCTCAAGGGAACACACGGCTCACCATTTATTCTTCCTCTCGACCTCCTTCTCTTCTTCCTTAGTCTTCATATTCTTCTTCCTGGGTCATAAGAGGAGTTTTGTTCTTATATGATGATGATGAAGATTGCTCAGGAGTCTTGGGTGTAGAACATTATCGTTTGGAAATTCAAGTAAACAATGTTTACTGGCTCACTGCTGTAAGTGGCCTAAAGCCTATTGTTAGTCCTGACTACAGTAGAGCCATTGAATTTGCCTAACGAATCTAAAACTTTTCTTCCTATACCACTGTTTTGTGTGTACATTGAGACTTCTCAAATTTGGCTGTCTAGTTGGCTCTGCACAGAAAAAGCTATCCTGGAGATCCTGGCTTTCAGCATTTTTCTTTGCATCCTAAATTTGGCTTCCAGGATCTTCTAGCTGCATTTCCTTACATCATTGGTGCCAACATGAATCACAACAACTGACTCCTCCCAAGTACTATCTACCAGCCTATCTAGACAACACATCGCCGGAACCTTTGCACCAGGCAAGCAATTTGCCATGAGGTCTACACGCCCATCACAAATCCAAATATCTGCATTTCTAATTATTGTATTGCCCACTATGTATACTCTCTGCTAACCAGTGGTATAGCTTCAGCATGAAGACGATATCCATCCAGCCACTAAGGGATGGGACTATTTTATTCTGCTTCAGAGTGTCAGTCTCCTTCTCCCAAGATCCTCATCCTCCATGAGTGCAAAGGAGCTGTCACTTTTGAGGCTGAGGCTGTATCGGCATTGCAGAAATAATCCAGTTTGACACCACTTTAACTGCCATGGCTCAATGCTATGGAATCCTGGGATTTGTATTTTTGTGAGATATTTAGCCTTCTCTGTCAGAGAGCTCTGGTGCCACAACAAATTATATTGTATTTTATATATTGTATATTGTAACCACTGTGTATTCAGCCATGCTTGTGGTGAAGAATTACAATTTGCCTCTCCCCTCTCCCCTTTTCTTTCTGGCGGTTCATCTTTTAACAGCTTTATGCTGGAAAATATAACATGGTTCACTCCATGCTGAAAATAGCTTTACCTATTGGCTTTGGCTAGTGCAAAGGGTTGAGAACTTAGGCCACTTCATTTTTATATGAATTTATGAAAATTAACGTATTTCTTCAGAAGTGAGATGGAAAGAACTTGAGGTCTGAAAAAGCCAAGTAGGGAAGAAAGCAAAACTGATTGATTCATCAGTCCTTGCTTGTTCCCAATTGGGACAATTTGCACACATGTATTGAAGCCAGTATTAGCACTTCCAACTTATGTCAGTCTGATTTTGAAAGAATATTGATTTCCCAAAAATGATGATTTCCCAAAGGTTCCATTATTACAGATTTACTGTAATTCAATTAAAAGTCATTTGTGGGGAGGGTGGAATAATACTATGACAGAGTAAGGAAGGGATACAGTATATATTTCAATATAGTCACACCATGACCTTTCCAGGAAGCAGGGTACACAAAAGGATTGGTCTGTTATTTCAAAGCTCACTTTCCTCTGCTGTTCAATTGATCTTCTTTGTGTCCTCCATTCTTCACTCACTTATCATGTTCATGCCCCTGAACACAAGGTCAGAATTCGCTAGATACAGTTTGCCACACACTAATGCTTTTACATTTTCCTGGTCAAAACAAGCTGGAAACCTATGACTTGGGGAACACACCATACATTCGGAAGAAGACTCAATGAAAAATTCACCCTCTATAGCTTCTATTACATTTTCAGGTGGCAAACTGAGGTGGCCATTGGGGGGAGGCAACATTTATAAGGTTTTGGTGGTTTACCAATGGTGAGGAATAGAGGTCTTTTTAAGGTTTGTTTTTGGCCCATCTGAGGCAGGATTAGTGGTGGTAGAAGCAGATCATCTTTTGAAACTTCAGGCTTGCAACCAGTTGTTTTGCTTTTTGCCAAAATGCCCTGAACATGGTATTATTCCATATAACTCCTGGGGAAGGGGAAGCAGAGGGAATCACCACTTCCTCTCATAGTATCTGGGAATGATAATGTTACTAGGACCTTTTGGGTGAAGAAAATGGTGAATTCCTGTAGCCAAAGAAGCTCTGCTGCCACTACCTCAGACAATGGCAGAAAGAACCCACCCCCATTGTCACTAAAAATAAGCTCCCCTGAACCTCCAAAGTAATGCTGTTTTGCTCCAGGAAAAATAACCCCCCTAGGCTTACAACCCCCAAGTGATTTTCCTCCAACTCAATTAGCCTTAGCTAATACACAGATGTATATATTGTAAGGCAGTTGTTTACTCTTACTACACTATGGAGATTTTCACACAGGCTATATATCCTGTGGCAGGAACAGAACAGGGTCAGGAAAGGTTATCCCTTTTGGACAACGTTGACCCCATTCTGTCCTGCATCCATCCTGCTCCTGTGACTGTTCTGGAACAATGTAATCATGATTTTTCACGGGTGTGCGAACAGGAGCCCCATTCCTGTTCTGAAATGACAGCTGTGGAAGGGAGGTCTGTTCCGAGCACTTCCTGATACGATCTGGACATCCAGGTAAGTGGGACCCTTTATTTTACACTCTCTGTTTTGATTGTGTGATTTAAAGTGTGTTTTTGTGCTTGGTGAACTGATTTTATGTTTGGTGAGTTTTATTTTTTAAATTCATCACCCAGCCGTTATCACGCTATAATGTGATAATATTTCAGATGGCTGGTCATAAAAGTGGCCTTACAACGGCTGCATTTACGGCCAGCCAGCGAGGGGAGTGGGAACCCGTTCCTGCCACAGAATTAAGGTAAGTGTGTGAAAGATTTACATTATTCCGTGGCAGGAACTGGAGAGGAGGTGGTGGGGCAGTAATGGGGCATTTTGGTCCTGTGTGAAAATCTCCTATGAGTCCCTTCATGTTACATAGGCTGACTCCCAATAGGTAGCTCACATTGGACAATCAGTTGTCACAAAGAGCTCTGGTGTTTATTGAATTTACAAAAATTAGTTTAACATGTTTGTTAACCATTTTCTGTGTTTATGCAAGCTTCTCAAAATTCTGTAAAACTCTACCTGTTAAAGGTTAAACCCTTAACGGAAGTGCATTTTAGAGCACATCCAGATTTGGGGGCTTATCACACCTCAAATTAAAGCGGCAGGACAGCCAGAAGGTTCCCCTTTCCATGCTGTCATACTGTATGATGTCATCATTCTTCCAGTGTTCTGCCATTCAGATCCTGTGCAAGTCCAAGGTAAAACCATGCCTTTTTTCTAACTGATTTTTCCAGTTAGCAAAAAGACATGGTTTTATCATGGTCTCCTGTGGAACTGGAATGGAAGAATTGTGATGTCATGCAGTAAGACAGCATGGTAGATGGAACATTCCAGCTGCCCTGCCACTTTAATATGGCATGCAATAAGCCTATGATTGAAAAGTCCCAGATTTTATTCCTGTTCTTTCTGATTTTATACTGGGTTAAAATAAACTGACCTGGGAAGCTGGTATAAAAAGGACCTGACAGAAAATATTCTGGGATAAACAAAATGCCTATGGATCTCCAAAATAAAATCAGAAATAACTGGAACAAAATCTGGGCATTTCTGGACTTTTAACTCAGTCTGGATGCACTCTCAGGCACTATAATATCGTGTGGCATCCTATGCTGTAGTTAGTTCCATCTTCCCCAATACCTTGATGCTAGAAGAGTGGTGAACCTAAGTCCCAAATTTGTCTGTTCTCTATAATAGACAAGTGGAGTTTTTGCAACTGAAGCTACTGTGCAACCAAAGTCACAATTCCATATTAAAGCTACCCAAATACAGGCAACCAATGCCACTCCTATACAATGATAGAGTTGGAAGGGTGCTGAAGTGCATCTAGTTCCACTCCTTCACAATCCATAGATCAAGCATACTTCCTTACTCTTTCACACAACTGCCACACAGGGTTTTGGCTAATTCTGTAATCCTACAACAGCAATCATGTAATAGGAGTTCTCCCATCATGCAGAATGATCAAAACATGAGAAGGAGTTATTTAAAAATCTTTTTTTTCCTTCTTCAAAGATTCAAGCTTTAGATGTCATAGGCTATTATGCTGCATCATGTAAGAAACTTAGGCCTTGTCTAGATTGGCTATTTGCCCTGTCTTGGGCCCAGTCTTTGAGTTCTGCAGTCCAGACAACACAAAGCATTCACTCCATTTTGCCCCAGGCAGTCCACAGGCTGGTCAAATGCAGGCCTTCATCACATACTGCGGGCCAGCTTCCTAGATCTGGAGAGTGGGACGGTGGCATTGGCAGTGGTCACTGCGGGGATGGGCCAGTGTGGCATTCTGGATTCCATCCCATTTCATGCTGGCAATGGGGGAGGAACAGGCCTGATCTGTGGGCAGAATATGCCGGTGGGAGGCCTGTGTTGGTGGCAGGACCAAGAGAAGGCCTTTCCCCAAGGATCTGAAGACCCTGGCACGGGAAGTTGGCATATTCTGGCCTGTGTAGTTGTGCCCTTAGTTAAATGTGAGCCATATATACAGCAAGGACTTAGGGTAGAATTGTAAGGGTAACACTTCAGTGTTATTTTTTTGTCACTAAGGGAATCCAAATGAGGAAAAGCTTGTGGTAACAGTGCCTGATAGTGTGCTCGTATTCCCACATTTAAATTCTCTACAAACATAATGCAAACAAATATCATCAATAACCAGTCCAACAGTCTCACACTATCACCAACCAACACCTTTTCCTTTGCATGATAAAAGTGAGCATTTATTCTGATTCCAGTCTTTTCTTTGGGCCATATGTTTTGCCATCCTGCATCCCTCACTCCTTTTGTTCCCCTCCCATATTAATGACTTTCTGGCCTCATTAGCAATGTCCTATCTACCCTCATTTCCCCAGCCAACTTCATGTTGGCCATTGGGGACATGTATGCATCCAGGCTTCCATGGTGTGTGAGCTGTCCTACAGAAGCACAACAACAGTCATTTTACCACAATAATTTTCTCACTTGCTTGCTTTATTTTATTATTTAATTTATATGCCACCTTACTCCCTACATGGAACCCAAGGCATCTCAGAAAGACTAGAAGCAAGATTAGCTTTTTTAAAAAAAACATGTTAAAACACAACTGAACAAACATCATATTAAAATACCATTACATATTAAAAAATATAACATTGTTTAAAAACCTAACAATAAGGTTAACGAAAACAGCACACAAACCCCATAAAATACTTCTGCCACCCATTTATCAGTAAAAACCTATTTGAATTTTTTAAAAAAGTCTGGTGAAAGACCAGAAAGGGGGACAACCTAGCCTCTTGTGGAAGGGAAGTCCACAGACTGGGAGCAGCCACTAAGAAGTTTCGCTATGTCCTCAACAGACAGGCCTGTGATGGTGGCAGGACCAAGAGAAGGCCTTTCCCCAAAGATCTTAAGACTCTGGCATGTTGGTATAGGGAGATATGATCATTCAGATAGTCTGGATCCAAGCCATATATGGCTTTATAGGTAATAACCAGCACTTTAAATGGTGCCTGTAAATGAACCAGTAGCCAGTGCCTGGAAATGAACCAGTAGCCAGTGCCTGGAAATGAACCAGTAGCCTATTTCAACAAAGGAGATATATACTCCCTGTAACTGGCCCCAGTCAGCCTTCTGGCCACAGCATTTTGGATCCACTGAAGTTTCCAAACAGTTTGCAAAAGCACACCCCGGTGCCAGTTACATGGCAGTTTTTGTTGCGGGCTTACCGGGACTTCCTGATCCCGTATTCGTCCCGCACTGTTTAAATGATTTTTGTGCCTCTTATGGAAATTCCAGAAGATCCTGTGATTCATATTTACATGGCATCAGGTCCCGTATTTTTTCATTTATCCCGCACTCTTATATCCCATGCTTTTGCTGTTTACACAAGTTTAGCGTACCGGGATTTATTTATTTATTGGTTGTCAATCAAGGATGCAATGACTCGTGTTTTCACAACCTCGGTGATGTACTTCCTTTAGAGTTCCATGCCACGAGCGATGCTATTGGCTGGCTGGGGGGGGGGAGACATCAGTTGTTGTTGGAGAGTGGGGGAGAGATCAAAAGCAGAGCGGACTTGAGCCCATGCAGCCCAAGCCAGTACAAGCCCGAGTGCAGGGGGCATAGGCTTGCAATTGCCCTGTCTCTTTAAAATGTTAACCCTTTAAGCAGAGGCAGCTGTGGAGTGAAGGTTTCGAACCAGTGACACACAAGGCATTTTGAAAGACCCAGACACTGGCATTTTTTACTGTGTCTTGAGGGAGGGGGATGAATGAATGTGTGATCATCCGTTCAGACGCTGGCATATTTTACTGTGCCGGGGTGTGTGTGTGATGAATGTTTGATTATCCGTTCAGACCCAGGGAGGTGATCAAGGCAGGGGATGAATGGGCGACCCTCTGCCCACGATCTCTTTGTAACATGCAGTTGAGGAACAGGTTAAAGCTGAAGGGTTTGCGGTGTAGAAATCCATTGAACAGGGTGATTTAGTACACACACGCGCGCACACACACACAAACCTTCATGCAGATGGAAGGGATGCCTCTGTTTTCAGCTGGTGAGGGTGGATCTGTTGAATGGGTGATTGGCCCCTCCTTTTCTGGTCGCTGATTTCTGAGCCCGCCCCCCAGTCACCATTTGCGGTCGTCCCCTAGTACCAAGATAGCTTGTCCCGGGCTGTTTACATTTCCGATCTTCCAACTCCTCCAGTGACTTTTTTAAAAACCGGCACAAACCGGGGGACTGGAAGTCCCACAGGTTGAGGGATAAAAGGTGGCCCCCCTTCCGAAAATCACATGCCCGACCCGATGTATGTGTAAACAACCAGGGTTTGACACAAATTCTTCCCACTACATTTTCATTGTGTAAACGGCACCCCCATGTACAGTGTGTTGCAGAAGTCCAAATGGGGTGTAATCAAGGTATGTGTCACTGTAGCCAAGTCTGACTTCTCAAGGAATGGGAACAGCTAGAAAATGGTCTTAACTGTGCAAAGACATTCCTGGCCACTGTGGCTGCATCTGCACTGCAGAAATAATCCAGTTTGATGCCATTTTCACTGCTATGGAATCGTGGGATTTCTAGTTTGTTGTGGCACACAGAAGGCTAACTATCTCACAAAACTACAAATCCAGAATTCCGTAGCATTGAGCCATGGCAGTTAAAGTGGTGTCGAACTGGATTATTTCTGCAGGGGGCAGATTCAACCTATGGAAACCTGGGTATCAATACTCATGGCTGAGTTCAGGAGTACACCCAGCAATGAGATTTCTTCATTTTCCCTCACAGATATTTCTGAAGCTGGCTCTTTGCTTGTTATTCAATAACAGATTTTGAGCTTTGAGTGGGGAAAGCCTCAGGTAGGAGATCTACTGTTATAATTAGGCAGGGAAGGAGGGGCAGGGAATGTCAAAAATGGCACCCTAATAAGGTCATCACACAGGATTTTTCATGCTCTTCATAACTCCCACTTTGACCAAACATATACAACTAGAAGAACATGTGAAGAATTAGAGACTGTATGTCATGGGAACAAAGGAAACTTTTCTGGTAAGTAATGCAAATAGTAACATTGATTGAACATGAAACAAGGCAAATCTAAAACCAAAATTGCTAAAGCATTAACAACTATGGGAAGTATACAGTATATCTGTCTGTGGACTTTCCCACTGGCTACTTATGTAGAGCCTTGCTGCACTCCAAGGAAAAGTGGCAAAGCAGCAGGAACGTTCTGTCTTTCCTGCTGCCTTTCGACCTGACATCGGCATCTTCTGGCGTCCTTTCCTTCTCGTCCTGTGGGAGATGGAGCTAAAAGAATGCCTTTTTGCAAACTGGTTTTTCTGGTTAGCAAAAATGCATGGTTCTACCTCAGTCCTTTATGAGACAGTTATGAAAAAGCAATGATGCCATGCATGAAGGCAGCAGGAAAGTACCTGGTGCTTTGCTGCTTTTCCTCAGAGTGCGGTAAGTAGCAAGCCTTGCATTTTTAGTAATTAACTAATACACTGAAGTACAGTTGTCCCTCCACATTCGCGAATTCGACATTCGCGGTTTCGAGTATTCGCGGTTTTGGGAGGGCCCCCCAGGGCCCCCCCAAAACCGCGACACGGGGCCTCCAGAGGCCCCGTGAAAGCCCTGGGAGGGCTGGGAAAGCCTCCGCGGGGCCTCTGGAGACCCTCCGGAGGCCCCGCAAAGGCCCTGTGGGGGGAGTGGGGAGGGCAGGGAAGGCCTCCGCGGGGCCTCCGGAGACCCTCCGAAGGCCCCGCGAAGGCCCTGTGGGGGGAGTGGGGAGGGCAGGGAAGGCCTCCGCGGGGCCTCCGGAGACCCTCCGAAGGCCCCGCGAAGGCCCTGTGGGGGAAGTGGGGAGGGCAGGGAAGGCCTCCGCGGGGCCTCCGGAGACCCTCCGGAGGCCCCGCAAAGGCCCTGTGGGGAAGTGGGGAGGGCTGGGAAGGCCTCTGCGGGGCCTCCGGAGGGTCTCCGGAGGCCCCGCGAAGGCCCTGTGGGGGGAGTGGGGAGGGCAGGGAAGGCCTCCGCGGGGCCTCCGGAGACCCTCCGGAGGCCCCGCAAAGGCCCTGTG
This sequence comes from Gambelia wislizenii, assembly GCA_030847615.1. Classification (NCBI taxonomy): domain Eukaryota; kingdom Metazoa; phylum Chordata; class Lepidosauria; order Squamata; family Crotaphytidae; genus Gambelia; species Gambelia wislizenii. The sequence continues at coordinate 373,678,148 of JAUMIR010000001.1, forward strand.
GGGAAGTGGGGAGGGCTGGGAAGGCCTCTGCGGGGCCTCCGGAGGGTCTCCGGAGGCCCCGCTAAGGCCCTGGGGGGGAGTGGGGAGGGCAGGGAAGGCCTCCGCGGGGCCTCCGGAGGGCCTCCGGAGGCCCCGCGAAGGCCCTGTGGGGGGAGTGGGGAGGGCAGGGAAGGCCTCCGCGGGGCCTCCGGAGGGCCTCCAGAGGCCCCGCGAAGGCCCTGTGGGGGAGTGGGGAGGGCCGGGAGGGCCTCCGCGGGGCCTCCGGAGGGTCTCCGGAGGCCCTGCGAAGGCCCTTTGGGGGGAGTGGGGAGGGCAAGGAAGGCCTCCGCGGGGCCTCCGGAGACCCTCCGAAGGCCCTGTGGGGGGAGTGGGGAGGGCAGGGAAGGCCTCCGCGGGGCCTCCGGAGGGTCTCCGGAGGCCCCGCGAAGGCCCTGTGGGGGAGTGGGGAGGGCCGGGAGGGCCTCCGCGGGGCCTCCGGAGGCCCTGCGAAGGCCCTTTGGGGGGAGTGGGGAGGGCAAGGAAGGCCTCCACGGGGCCTCCGGATGGTCTCCGGAGGCCCCACTAAGGCCCTGGGGGGGAGTGGGGAGGGCAGGGAAGGCCTCCGCGGGGCCTCCGGAGGGCCTCCGGAGGCCCCGCGAAGGCCCTGGGGAGGCGAGGGAAAGCGACTATGGGGCCTCCGGAGGCCCCATGGTCGCTATAGCAGGGAAGGGGGGGGCAAACAGTATTCACGGTTTTTTCACATTCGCGGGGGTCCGTGGAACGTAACCCCCGCAAATGTGAAGGGACGACTGTACATACTTCTCTCCTTAACCTCTTGTTGTTATCTCAACCTTCATCATAATCTAATCCTGAGTAGAGGCAGGTTGGCCTAGAGTGACTACCACCAGAAAGCATCTTGGAAAAACTTCCCCATCACTGGCCATGTGAATATGTGTGTGAATGGTGATTGGAAGAAAGAACAACAAGGAACTGATAAACCATTGTCAGCCATTATAGATATAGCCAGTCTGTATGGCTTTGCTCCACCTGCCAATCTTTGGCTCTTACATTGGCCACTATGATGCAAGCCACAGCTTATTCTGCCTTAACTAAAATGGACCAGTAAAACCAGATTACTCCCCACTACCACACAGGACAATGTGACTAAATATTGATCTAAACAGCTGCCCCTTTTATGGATGCATGATATATGCAAAATGGGCTCTCATCTTTATGCACCATGAATTTTCATGCTAAATATTGCCAAAGCAAACACGGTGGGCTCTCCAGAGCTCCAGGCTAAAATGCCATAACACAATTTATTTGGCTGTCCATAGAGGTTTATGGCTCTGCTCTTTAACTTGCTGCAAGAGACTTATAAAATGTGTTCCAAAACAAACACCTCACTAGGCTTCATAACTCAAGACAAATAAATATAAATAGAAGTATGAAAGTTGCTAGGACTTTGGTCTTCATTGAGGTAGAGGGATTTAAACTGAAGATGCTAGTGAATGCTAATATTATTTTTCTGGGATAAAGGGTGGCATTTTTAATACTATTTGAACATAGCCAACCAAATCCTTATGGTACAGACTTTTTATAACAGTCCCCCTGTTAATGTGCTATGAATATGGACCTACATACAGAAGGGCCTACACACAGAACATGGATAGATGGATGTAGACCCTATATTTCAGGATCTTCAGTCACACAGATAGAACTTACAACTGTCAAAGCTGATATTGGATGACCTCATAGAGATTTTGCTCATTGTGATCCTGATTATCCTGTCTATGATCACAGATAAGAGGTGTGAACAGGACACATGTCCATGTGGAGTGGTGCTCTTTCCCTATATTAATGACCTTTGAAGTTCCAACATAGACCTCCCAAGATAATTGTATATGGGTTTTTTTGCATGATGCCCATGATGATCCAAGGTCCTCTTTGATGTTATGTGCTTTCAAGTCAAGTCTGACTTATGGCAACCTTATGATAGGAGCTTCTTGGCAAGATTTATTCAGAAGAGGTTTGTCACTGCCTTCTTCTAAGCCTGAGTGTGACCTGACCAAGGCCATCTAGTGGGTTTCCATGGTGGGGCAAAAATACAAGCTGCGGTCTCTTGGAGTCCTAGTCCAACACTTAAACCACTACACCATGCTGACTCTTCCAAGATGCTCCAGCTTGCACTAATGTAAACTGTTGTTGTTGTTGTTGTTGTTATCTTTATTTCTATCCTGCTTTTTTCCCAATTTGGAACTCAAAGTGGTCTACAATAAAAAGACATTGTTAAAATCAGGAAAATACAAAAGTTAAAACAAAAACAGCTAAAAACTTTAAAACACACACACACACACACCATCACAGCCATTAGCAGAGACAGGTAAACACCTGCCAAAATAAGAAAGTTTTTACTCAGCTCTAGAAGAATGACAGAGCTGCCGATCTGACTTCTCTGGCCAGGGAGTTCCAGACCCTGGGAGCAACCACTGAGAAGTTATACTAATGCAAGTGGCTGTGATTCTGATACAGGAAAGGATCAGACAAGAGAAGCAGCAGGGCAGACTCTGTCACTATACTGAATATTCTGCCAATCTTTTCGACAAAGAATTGTTACATAAAATCATAGAATCATAGAGTTGGAAGAGACCACAAGGGCCATCCAGTCCAACCCCCTGCCATGCAGGAATACACAATCAAATCATTCCGGACAGATGGCCATCCATCCAGCCTCTGTTTAAAAACCTCCAAAGAAGGAGACTCCACCACAATCCAAGGCAGTACATTCCACTTCCGAACAGCTCTTACTGTCAAAGGTGGAATCTCTTTTCCTGCAGTTTGAACCCATTGCTCCATGTCCTAGTCTCTGGAGCAGCAGAAAACAATCTTGCCCCATCCTCAGTATGACATCCCTTCAAATGTTTAAACATGGTTATCATGTCACCTCTCTTCTCCAGACTAAACATGCCAAGCTCCCTAAGCCACTCCTCACAGGGCATGGCTTCCAGACCTCCCACCATCCTGGCCGCTCTCCTCTGGACACATCCCAGCTTCTCAATATCCTTCCTGGGCTGTGGTGCCCAGAACTGGACACAGTATTCCAGGTGAGGTCTGACCAAAGCAGAATAGAGTGGCACTATTACATCCCTTGATCTAGACACAATACCCTATAAATGTATCCTAGAATCATATTGGCTTTTTTAGCTGCTGTATCACACTGCTGACTCATGTTCAGTTTGTGGTCCACTAAGACTCCTAGATCCCTTTCACATGTACTGCCATCAAGCCAGGTGTCACCCATCCTATATCTGTGCATTGCATTTGTACTGCCCAAGTGTAGTATCCTACATTTCTCCCTGTTGAAATTCATTTTGTTAGCTTTGGCCCCACATTCTAATCTGTTCAGGTCATTTTGGATTCTGATCCTGTCCTCTGGGGTATAAGCTACCCCTGCTAATTTGGTGTCATCTGCAAACTTGATAAGCATGCCCTCTATTCCCTCATCCAAGTCATTGGGCCCAGGACAGAACCCCGTGGCACCCCACTAGTCACTTCTCTCCAAGATGAAGAAGAGCCATTGGTGACTAACTACCCTTTGTGTTTGGTCAGTTAACCAGTTACAAATCCACCTAACAGTTGCATTGTCTAGCCCACAGGTTACTAAGTTTTTTGCAAGAATATCATAGGGGACCTTGTCAACAGCCTTACTGAAATCAAAATACACTACATCCACAGCATTCCCTTCATTTATCAAATGTGTAACTCTATCAAAAAAAGAGATAAGATTAGTCTGGCATGACTTGTTTTTGAGAAATTCATGTTGACTTTTAGTGATCACAGCATTCCTTTCTAAGTGCTTACAGACTGTCTGTTTAATGATCTGCTCTAGAATCTTTCCTAGTATTGATGTCAGGCTGACTGGGTGGTAATTATTTGGGTCTTCTTTACCCCCCTTTTAAAGATGGGGACAACATTTGCCTTCTCACAGTCTGCTTGGACCTCTCCTGTTCTCCAGGAATTCTCAAATATTATTGATAGTGGTTCTGAAATTACTTCTGCCAGTTCTTTTAGTATCCTTGGATGAAGTTCATCTGGCCCTGGAGACTTGAACTCATTTATACTGGCCAGGTATTCCTGAACAGACCTCTTTAAGCATTCTGTGCTGTATTTCCCCTACTGCATCATCAACATGGGAGAGGTAAATAAAACACCATGCCATAATAGGCTGAAGTGCTGAACATCCATAGCATCCTATTGCAAGTCACCTTGTAGGACAACAAAAAACAACACAGGGCAGTGTTTGTACACAGAAGCTGTCTTTATCAATAGAGAATATTGTAATGCATTGTTATCTATGAATTGAATGAATGAATTGAATATACAGGTCACTCCTTGTATCTGCACGGAATACATTCCTGGACTTACTGTGTATAAATGAAACCGTGGATAATAGCAAATCCTATTTTTTTTAAAAAAAAATCCTGTACAAACATGCTATAGCCTTGCCTTGAAGGACCTAGTGATTCCTAGAGAGGACACCTCTCTAGGCATTTTCCAGTGCAACTCTATGGTATGTGTCCCCCTATTTTGTGTCTGTTGGATAACTGAAGCTGTGGGTATTGGTTCCACAGATTGGAGGGGCGGCACCTATAGTCATGTTAAGTTAAACACTTTTTCTTCACACAACATAGCATGATTTTCTTGCAGTTGTAGCAAATGTAGCAATAATGTAGATAAAAAATAATGATGATCACATTAAAAAGTCAGTATAGTATCCTTAGATCACAAAAGATTTATCCATACTACCTAGCTATAACACTTTGATACCACCTTAACTGCCGTGGCTTCATCCCATGCACTTCTGGCATTTGCAGTTTAGCAAGGCATAAAATTTTCTCTTTGTTTCTGTATACAAAGGACAAGATCACATGTAATGTGTGGAATCCTCAACCTGACCTGTGAAAGCAAACCTGTTCCAACAGGGATACATCAAGATACTCCACCTGCAAGCAGGCAGAAAATAACACCACAAAAACTTAGTTGAGAGAATGAGGCAAGGTTTGAAAATAATGTGCCCTAGAATCATTCTTCAAACCAAGGAACAAACCAAAGTAAGAAACAAGAGTTGTTCATACGTAACTATCTATCCTATCTATCCCTGCATCCCACTCAAAGACCCAGGTCCTCAGGACAGAATGAAGTCTCCATGGGCAGACTGTATTGAATATAGCCATCGATTTTCTAATGTGATTAGTTCCAGCTCTGCTCTTATGTGCTAAAAATGTATGGGTTTCATTCTGTGTATGTATTTCTCTTTCATTCTTCATAGCATTTTGGTACTTGCACAATGATAAATCAGTATTTGACATTCATAAATTCAGGGTACGGTAACCTGGGGCTGTTTGGCTATGATGTGACATTGTACAACAGGGAGGGAAAATGTTTGAATTTTGGCTGAAGTTCTTGATGGAAATTATACAAACTGGAACTCCTCAAGCATGAATATGCGAATTCAAGAATTCATGAAAGGAAGCACATTCTTAGATCTGGGTTTGTTTTTAAGTGTTGCCTGTTCCAACAGCATTATATACCCCAGAGCAGCAATGCTGTAAAGGTAGAGTATCTTTAAAAAAAACAACAACATAAAAATGCACATTTCCAAAGACACACACAAACATATACAAAAAAGGGGGCTGATCAAAAGTGTGTATCATCTGGATATTAATATTTATGTCAGCAAACCTAAAGATTTCCCAGGCTTTAAAACTCAGTCTAAGGATTAATATTTATTTTTGCAGTGTGCTTCATGTCGCTTCAGCCTGTCATATATTTCTTTGAAAACTGCTGTTTTCTGAAGTGGCCTTAGCAATAAGAACAGAATTTTTGGCAACCATTCATTATTATCTGCCTTTCAGCATGGATCAGTCAGCTTCTTAATATCCCAGATTATGTACGTTACCTATGTAGCACCATATGTCAAAGCACAGCAATAGCAGAAGGACTGTTTAACCTTCAAAGGGTATAAATAGCTCCACTGTCTGTTTGTTCCCTTTATTTATTTCATTTACCTTGTTTATCTTCCTTTTTTCCCAACCCACTAGGCATTTTGGAGCACTGCACAATTAACCACAAAACTGCCTTCACTGCAATTGAACAGAATAAACAAATGAAAATGAGGCTTTTACATTTGGAAAATAAATCACAAGAGCTATTAATTAAGAAACATTTACCTGACATCTTTATGACTTGGACCTCCCCTCCCCCCCCCAAAAAAGGACACATGAATTGTCAAAGTTGCCAGATATTTTACTGTTCTCTGGTCTGCCTATGCTGGCAGATGTTTGCAAGTATAGAGGTGATGTGCCACTCCTCCCTCTTGCATACATTTTATTTGTATATTTGATTAGTGTACACTTACGGTGATGCCAGGACAATGAGTCAAGCAAATTGTAGTATATGAAATGAGCTCCTCTGAATCAGAGTTGGAAGAGACCACACGGGCCATCCAGTCCAACCCCCTGCCATGCAGGAACACACAATCAAAGCACTCCCGGCAGATGGCCATCCAACATCTATTTAAAAATCTCCACAGAAGGAGATGCCACCATACTCCAAGGCCACTGTTGAACAGCTCTTACTGTCAGGAGGCTTTTCCTAATGTTTAGGTGGAATCTCTTTTTCTGTAGTTTTGAGTCCATTGTTCCATGTCCTAGTCTCTAGAGCAGAGAAAACAAACTTGTTCCCTCTTCAATATGACATCCTTTCAAGTATTTGAACATGGCTATCATGTCACCTCTTATCCTTCTCTTCTCCAAGCTAAACATACCCAGCTCCCTAAGCCAATCCTCATAGGGCATGGCTTCCATACCTTTCATCATTTTGGTCATGCTCCTCTGGACACATTCTAGCTGATCAATATCCTCCTTGAATTCTGGTGCCTGTGCAGGATGTCAGAATGAGGGCGGGGTGGGGGGGGAATCTAGTTACATTCTCATGATCCCAGGTGAACCTGGTCACTCCAATTTCTGACTGGGCTTCTCACGTCTTGCTCCTATCCTAGTGAAGTTTATCTTTCTTCCAGAAAGTGCCAAACGAAGAAAAGGAAAATGGGAATTTCAAAAATTGCACTTGTTCACAGCCAAATCTGCAAATGAAAGGATTTTCTTGGGGGGTGAGGCAGATCTTGCATGTACTGTTGGATGTGTGGATTAAACCATAGTGAAGAGTAAACTATTGTGCAGAGTTTGTTTTGGGGTTGGAAGGGAGAAATGTCTTGCTTTTTCCCAATGGGGTTTCATTGGAATTTTGTGCATTTCCTATACATATTTCATGGGGAGTTCTCTGTGGCTTATTTCTGAAAAAGGAACATTGGTCTTACCTGTGATATGTTCTTTTCCAGGGGAGAGGCGATGAGCATCCTCAAGATCTCTGGGTTAGCTCCTCCCACTCACTCCTGGTAGGCAGGCAACAAAGACCTTTATGTAGGCCCCCTTCTCCGATGCCATCCAGGGGGAGCCACCCATCTCTGGCTGGTTTATACAACAGCCCTCCTGCGTGCTCCTAAGTCCATAACTATTTCAGATAAAAAAATTGACCTTCAAATATATCCAGTAAAGAGAAAAGAAAAATAAATGCCAGGGACAGAAGCAACATGAATATGGGGAATTGAGACGAGGGACATTATCAGACACATCAAATGCAGCATCATAATGATGCCACATAAATGCAAAAAGGCGTGCGTACCAGACAACGTCACCCTTTGGCATTTATGTACTGGCCAAAACTCATCATTTTTTTGATGTCTCAAGCCATCAATAGATCCCCATTGCAATTTGGTGTTGGCATTGCCAGCATATGAAACCTTGCACCATTGTACTCACATGAATGCAGTGTCAATGGCTGGTCCACCTAGAACACTTCTGAGTGAGATCATGACATCCAGGTAGGTGATGCACTTTTTATGACCCTACCCAATTTACATGGGACTTGTTTAGTGTGTTTATGTGTTTTAAAAAACTTTTTGTGTATTTATTTTGTTTTGTTTTTTAATTTCCCACACGAGCATCTTCTTGCGAGATTAGGTTTGATCTTAAACCACGAAGTGAACAGAGCTCCATTCGCTCCCCATTAGTGCCTGGGAAGCCTTTTTCCAGGAAAGAAAGTAAGTATGGCATGGGGAGTTCTTTTGCCAGCAAAAAAACCAGCAAAGTTATTCCAGCAAAAGAGCTGGGTATAGGGGAGTGGTCTGATAAAGTCTCAAACATTGATTTTTGCCCCACTATAGAAAGCCACCACTGTCACCCCATTGCTGTTTGTTCTAGAAGGGAAACTGCTATTAACTTCCTTCCTGCAGCAAATAACAGCCAAAAGGGACTCATTTTGGTTGAGTTCTGCAGCAGAGGCAATGGGTTAAATTCACCTTCCTTCATGTACTATGCTCCCAATCCAGATCACACACCCAGAGGGGGGGGAGAGAGGGGGGGAGAGAGATTGCCCTCTAGCTATTATTTAATAAGAAAGGATGCAAGACTGAATCACATGCATAAAACATATCCTCCAACTGTTTCAATTTCACAGAACCATAGAGTTGGAAGTGACCTCATGGGCCATCAAGTCCAACCCCCTGCTCAGTGCAGGATCTCCCTCTAAACTATCCCCAGCAGGTAGCTGTCCAGTCTCTTTTTGAAGACATCCAGAAAAGGAGACAACAACACCACTCTACCCAATTGGTTCAATTGCCGAACTGCTCTTATTGTCAAGAGGTTCCTTCTAATGCTCAATCAAAATCTACCCTTCTGTAACTTAAAAACATCACACCTGGTTCTATCCTCTGGGGCAGCAGAGAACAAACCTGTACAGTCCTCTCTGTGACAGCCCTTGAGGTATTTTAAAGAGTGCAATCAGGTCACCCCTTTGACAAGCTGAACATGCCCAACCTAGTATGAAAACTAGGCTGTCGCAGACCTCCCAGAGGGCCTTCTCTTCTACAGCTCCCAGACTTTGGAATGGCCTGCCGGACGAGATCCGTCTTATCACTACTCTTGATAGTTTCAAGAAAGCGCTAAAGACGGATCTCTTCCAGCAGGCCTTCCCAAAATAACTTCCTGGCTCAAGTTCCCAGAGCTGATTGCTTGCAGCTATTGCCCGCCCCCCTGCAGCTATTGCCATTTTTTTGTCGTAATTTGTATATTGTATTGTACTTTATGTTTGTTTTAATTCTCCACTAGTTTCATTTAGTTTTAAGGGGTGGGAGGGTTAGGATTGGGAAGGATTGTTTTAACTTGCTGTTGTTTTAATCCTGTTGTACACCGTCCCAGTTGCCGAGCAGAGGGGCGGGTTAAAAATAAAAATTATTATTATTATTATTATTATTACCCCATCAACCTTTCCTTCTATGTTTGTTCTCCGTGCCTTGCATCATCCTTGTTGCCATTCTCTGAACATGCTCCAACTTGTCTATATCCTTCTTAAAATGAAGCTTCCAGAACTAAATGCTGTACTCCACATGAGGCCTGACCAACATAGTGGGACCATTACTTCCCTTGATATGGCAACTCTGCTTCTATTAATGCAGGCTAAAAAAACATTCACCTTCTTTGCTGCAGCGTCACACTGCTGGCTAATAATTGTGGGGCAATAAAGTTTCCCTGTGTTGGAAACTCTAAAAGTTAAATTCTTTTAACTTCCCTCCAGCAGTGTCAGTTTAGATTTAGAGATGTGACTCATATGTATTGCTTTCCCCTGAGCTATATATGACCAAAAAGAGACATGCAGCTTTAGATTAAATAACTTTAAGAACTTTACTAAATTGGTAGCAGAGGTGAAGGAGAGAAGAGTCATCCTGATTTGCCAGCTTAGGAAAAGGATAAGAAGATGGCTGCCTAAGAAAAAGGGGGCAGGACAGATGGAAGCATGTTAACTACAGAGGCTGAAGAGACATTAATATACACAAGAAGTCCACAAGGGTTGCTCTATAGTAAGAGAGTGTGGGGAAAAGAGAATGCTTCAATCTTTTCCAACAATAATCAACTCTTCAACATATAATCAACATTAGTCCCAACGTCCTTTTTACATGTAGTACTGCTGAGCAATATATCCTCTAGCCTATATCTTTGCATTTGGTTTTTGTGGCCCAAATGGAGAATTTTGTATTTGTCTCTAGTGAGTGTCATTTTATTAACTTCTGTCCAATTTTCTAGTTTATGAAGGTCCTTTTGAATTCTGTTCCTGTCTTTCAATATGTTAGCTACCCCTCCCAGTTTTGTATCATCTGCACGTTGGATAAGGATTCCCTCCACCCCATCATCTTAGTCATTGATAATAATGTTGAAGAGTAATGCCCCTAGGGCAGAACACTGAGGCACTCCACTTGAGACCTCTTTCCAATTTAAAGTGCTGTAACCGATGGCAACTCTTTGAGCACCGTTTTCCAAGCAATTATGGATCCATCTGATGGTGTTTCCATTTATTCCATATTTAGTTAATCAAAATATCATGGGGGACCGCATCATGGACTGGATGAGGGCAAACAAATTGAAACTTAATCCAGACAAGACAGAGGTGCTCCTGGTCAGTCAAAAGGCCGATCAGGGAATAGGGACCCTCCCTGTGCTGGACAGGGTTACACTCCTCCTGAAGTCTCAGGTTTGCTGCTTGGGTGTTCTCCTGGACTCAACTCTGAGCCTTGATGCCCAGGTTTCAGTAGTGGCCAGCAGTGCATTTGCACAATTAAAACTAGTGAGCCAGCTACACCCATTCCTTGAGACATCAGAACTGGCCATGGTGACACATGCCTTGATTACATCCTGTTTGGACTACTGTAATGCACTCTATATGGGCTGCCTTTGGAAACTGTTCAGAAACTTCAGTGGGTCCAGAATTCTGTAGCCAGAATGCTGACCGGGGCCAGTTAAAGGGCGCATATAACTTCACTGGCTACCGGTTTGTTTCTGGGCACAATTCAAAGTGCTGGGTTTTGACCTACAAAGCCCTACATGGCTTAGGTCTAAGCTATCTGAAATATCATATCTCCCTGTATGAACCTGCAAAGCTTTTAAGATCTGCAGGGGAAGGCTTTTTCTTGGTCCCACCACCATTACACGTCTGCTTGGTGAGAACATAGAATCATAGAGCTGGAAGATACCTCAAGGGCCATCCAGTCCAACCCCCTGCCATGCAGGAATACACAATCAAATCATGAGAGAAAGCCTTCTCTGTGGCTGTTCCCACCCTTTGGAACTCCCTCCCTTGGGAAGCTACCCTGGCCCCCTCCCTGTTGTCATTCCACTGGCAGACAAAAACATTTTTGTTTAAGAAGGCCTTTGGCATATAAGTGTGGCTCTTATTGGTGTGTTTTTAATGCTGTTTTTATCTGTTTTTATTATGTATGTTTTAATAGTTTTTAGTTGCTTTTAATTGTGATTTCAACTGTTTGTAATCCACCTTGGGTCCCACTTTGGGAGAAAGATGGCATAGAAGTGGCATAAATAAATAAATAAATATCAAATGCTTTCTTGAAATTTAGATAAATGACATCCACAGCTTCCCACTATATACTAAAATAGTGACCTGATTAAAATATATATATATATATATATATAAGTTTGGAGGATTTTTTCTTGACAAACCCATGCTGGCTCCTACTGATCACTGCATTGTCATCAGGATACTTCCAGACAGACTCCTGTATAATCTGTTCTACTTTCCCCCCCTGCTGTTGAAGTCAGGCTGACTGGCCTGTAGCCAGTCTTTTTTTATTTTATTTTTTGCCTTTTTTGAAGAGCAGGAGAATGTTTGCTTTCTCAACTCCTCTGGCACCTCACCCGTTCTCCAAGATTTCTCAGAAATGATGGCAAGTGGTTCTGAGAGTACATCAGCAAGTTCGTTTAATATTCTAGGATGCAGTTATTCTGTCCATGCAGATGTGAACTCATTTAGGTTACTTAGGTGATTTCTGACTAACTCCTTATCAATCTTGATTTGCAGCCCAGATTCCTTATCAAGGTCTCTGCTGGTGCATGGAAGCACACAGTCCTCTTTGCAGGTGGGAGGGGGGAGAACACTGAAGCAAAATAGGTATTGAGCAGTTCTGCCTTTTAGCTGTCATCTGTTAGCATTTTACCATCCTTGTTGAGCAGCAGTCCCACCATTTCCTTGGTAATTCTCTTGCTTCAAAACTATCTGGAACCCCCTTCTCGTTGCTTCCTTCTTCCCTAGCCAGCCTCAGCTCATTTTGAGCTTTAGTTTTCCTTACACTGTTCCTGCAAGCTTGGCTACACATCTGTATTCTTGCTTAGTGATTCATCCTTCCTTCCATTCTTTATTTCTTTATTTGGCAGGAACAGTCCCAATTAATCCTCTGCCACCCCATATTTTCAGCTGCTTTTAAAATGTCCACATTCTCTCTCCTCTTTTCATTTTCCCCTTTTGTCCTCAGCTTACTTCAGTTGCTGCAAACTGAGTTATAAGTGCAAAAGTAGTTTGCACTCAGTTAATCCAGTAGTGGAGAGAGGATGGGGGTGAAATCTTGCCCTTTGTAGTAGACTCAGACAAAAGAAAACTGCCACAGCCTCCCCTAGCTTATGTGTTCTTCCTCATTAATAGCTTTTGCTATATTGACCACACTAATGTTTCTTGGCCATGTGTTTCCTGGTTTTCATCTGTAGGTGGAGGATAATATCTTTTGAACATAAGAAGGTAAAGTATGAAAGCAATCACTGGAACAAGCAGACACTCCATCCATTCCCTCATGGATATTAACTTTTCCCCTTTTGATAAATATAAATTCAGACATTTCAAGCCTGCTTCTTCTTAGCAACTCATTTGCTTTGCTCTTATACACACACACACAGAGGACTTTGTCAGACACAGCAAATGTGGCATCATAATGATGCCTAATTAATGCAAAAGGGCACACATATCAGATAATGTTGTTCTTTCACGATAATGTCCAATAAAAAAGCTGTTCTGTTTTATTGACAAGCCAAGCCGTCAATAGATATCCCGTGGTGCTTTTTTGCCAGTATTGCCGGGCATTTGAAACCTCACACCATTGTGCGCATGTGAATACAGCATCAATAGCAGAACACTTCTGGATGAGATCATGACAGCCAGGTAGGGGACGCTCTTTTTATGAACCTCCCCAATTCACTTTAAGTTGTAAGGTGTGTTTCTGTGCTTGAACATATGTTCTGTGTGTTTCTTCTTCTTTATTTTTTAATTTTACCATGCTCACGTATTCTCGTGAGAATCTGTGAGATCATGAGCATGGAAGTGAACGGAGCTCTATTCACTCTCCATCAATGCTGGGGATGCCTATTCACAGATAAAAAAGGTAGGTCTGATAAAAAGGGTTCTTTTGCTGACAAAAAAATGGTACAAGATATGCCAGGAAAAGAAAGTTGGTAGAGGCTTGTCTGATAAAGTCCAGAGAGAGGGGGGGCTTGAAAATTCAACATGCTGGCCTGGGTTTTAAGGCATTTAAGAAAAGTATTCTGTTCTTCTTCCTAAATATATATGTGAAATTCCTGCATATTGAAAACACACAATAATAAAGATATTAATCACACGCAAAAAAATTCAACATGTTTGTCCTATTTCTTTTGCACCACAGGTACAGCAGAGGAAATTATGAAGATAACAACATAAAACCATTATTGGGAGAAAATATATTTGCTTTGCAGTCATTAGTTATGATCATAGAATCATAGAGTTGGAAGAGACCTCAAGGGCCATCCAGTCCAACCCCCTGCCATGCAGGAATACAAAATCAAATCATTTGTGACAGATGGCCATCCTGCATCCATGATGAAGAAACTCCCTCCCCCCACCCACAACAAAATAATAAAAATAAACAGAGTATGGGAGAAAGCAGGATTGTACAGTGCCCTACCATAATAACTGATTGCCCAATGGCCTGTACATGTTTGTTTGTTTCATCCAAGGTGGCTTCCATAAAACAACAGATTAAAAATACAATATACACAACTAAAATGCTTAAAAATTCAGAATAAAATATATAAAATCTACAAACATAAAAAAACTAAAACATACCAAATAAAACAAGCCCTTCTGCTTATACATTAAAAGCCTGCTTGGGGGGAAAAAGTCTTTGTCCATGATGAAAAGAAGTCAGGGAGGAGGCCAGCCTAACCTTCCATGGAAGGGCATTCCCGAGGGTGGGAACAGCCACTGAGAAGCTTTCAAATACATGTGAAACTTTCAAATACATCACACTGAGTGCAATGGGCCCTCCCTTCAAGGAAAGTGGGTATAGGACTGCAGCCTTAACTACCTTCTGAACACACATGCACTATCTGGCTGATCACGTGTCATGGAATTGGCTGCAGAAGCAGAATACATTGTTCTGACGGCCTAGTTATTTTAACAGCATGTTTTTTCCCCTACATGGTGTTTCAGATATCCAATGGTTGTCTGGCTGGGTTGTTTTCATTTTGAGGCTTTTGTTTCCTTTTGACAAGAAAATGGAAAGAAAATTTATAACTGGTACAGTGTGGAAGGAATAGTGATTCAACTCCTGTACTGAAAGATAGCAAATAAGTTGCCAGTTCATAAATCGAAAGTAATCTCATTTTTCAGGCTTGTGATAAGTTAAGAATGTGAGGTATGTAACACCTTACATAAGTACTTACTAGACAACTTTGCCAAGCAAAAACCCATCTATTCTGAAATGTGGCATCAACAGAATGTGCAAAAGTTGCCTGGATCACCACCAACAATTTGCAGAAAGCCCACACAGAGACATAATGAATTGCTTCAGTAATGAAGTTTGCTTGTTCGAGACAGAATCTTGGCTCCATCGCCATAAAAGAGCTCAAAAACCCAGCACTGTGGAGAAATCAGAATGTTACTGAAAAAGTTAAAGAAGAAACATAAAATGTAGTACATTCCTACTAACCTTTTCAAGTGGTACCAAGCCAGATTAACAAATATTAATGCTCAACAAGTAATGTGAGAAATGATAGCTATGTATTCACCCCCATGATTTCAGCTGTGGTGGTATTTCAGATTCAACAGCAGGAGAGAAAAATCAAGGTTACTGTCACTATTCATTTACATTATTCAATCACTGTAAAATATTTTGCACAGAAAAAAAAAAGATGTTGCTTGATATAGGAAGAGACTTGCCGGATCAGAATAAAGGCCTATCTAACCCAGCATCAACTTTCCCACAGCAGCCAACATAGGGGAACTCCACAACCAAGACTCAAGAGCTGTAGCCTTGTCTAGGTGTCATTTCCCAGCAACTGGGATCCAGAGGTATGCTGCCTCTGAACCAGAGGCACCATGATAGCACCATGAAGCCATCATGACTATGACCATCTCTCTTACAAATCTGCCCATGCTTGAGATCTGCTGGGTAGGCCCTTCCCTCTGTCCCACCACTCTCACAGATACATCTCGTGGGAGCACAGGAGAGGGCTTTCTCAGTGGCTGCCTCAGGCTCTGGAACTCTATGCCCAGAGCTCTGGCACACTCTCCACTCTCTTTCTGTTCCAATAGACTTTTGAAGACTGATTGTACAAGGCCTGTCCCACCTAAACAATGTGCTTGACTTTCTATTTGTTATTTTTGTTGTGTTGGTGGTGTTTTTTTTTAATGGTGTGTGTTTTTAATATTTTCTGTAGTTTAATCACTTTTTTAACCTTTGTAATTTGTGATTTTTTAACTATGTGGGATTTTTTAAATTTACTGTAAGCTGCTTCATGCCCCAAACTGGGAAGAAGGAGGAGGGGGGGAGCCCATCATAGCTTTAGTCTCCATGTATTTTCTAATCCTATTTTAAAGTTGGTGGCCATCACCAGATCTTATAACTATGATTTACATGCCTTAACTGTCCAGTGTAAAGACATACACTGCTGAGTGTCTGCACCTTAGCTGTGGAGGGTTGAGTTTTCAGCTGGGAGCCATGGCCCCTTCCTCCACCCAGAACCTTAAGAACTGTTGCTGCTGAGTGTCTGGACCTTGGCAGTGAAGGCTGAGATTCCAACTGGGCTCCACGCCCCCTTCCCTTCATCATCTGGAAGATCATCGGACTAAAGGGACAAGTATACATGGCCAGGCATGATCTGGGAGCAAGAATTGAGATGGTGCAGGGGAATGGAAGGTATGGCGGAAACAGAGTGAAAGCTTGTTACAAAGGAAGGCAGGATAGATGTCTGAAAGCTATCCCACCTTCAGTTCACTCTGTTCCCCAAAATGGATTGGAAAGCATACCAACCATGCCACAGAACCTAACCTTGCTCCTTTGCAATGCCAGGTCGTTAAAAAACAAGAGCCACATTATCTATGATCTTCTTTTGGAAGAGGACGCTGATCTGGATTGCTTCACTGAGACCTGGCTGGGAGAGGATAGCGCCATAACTTGAGCACAGGCCCTCCCAGCCAGGTACTCTATCAGTGAGCAGGTAAGGGGAAAGTGGGTGAGGGGGTGGAGTGGCTTTGGTTCATAAAAATAACCTTATCTTGACCAGGATAACTGTCCATAAAATGGTCCACTTCGAGTGTACGTACCTGAGCCTGAAGACCAGGGACAGTCTAGGGATTCTGTTAGTATACCGTCCACTCCATTGTCTAACAGACTCCCTAACCAAGCTGACACAACTGGTCTCAGAGTTGCTGTTGGAGTTGCCCAGACTGTTAGTTCGGGGCAACTTCAACATCCCACTTGAGACCAGCTTGTCAAATCTATCAGGTGCGACTTGGGAGTTCATGGAGTCCATGACAAACATGGGCCTATCCCAATTGGTCAACGGGCCCACTCATTGTGTGGGTCATACCCTTGATGTGGTCTTTAGTATGGGACAGGAATATCTGTGGATGGAGGTGACTAAAACCACTGCATTGTCATGGATGGATCATTTCCTGATCAAGGTTGAACTTGTTAAGGAAAATGCAACATGGGACATACAGTGAAAGAAATAAAATATGTATGTGAAAGTCACAATGACTAAGCAAGAGCAATTATGAAGCTACACAGGTGAAACTGCTAATGTAATCTAGAAGTCCTGAGAGCCAAGGACAGAGGTACTGAATGCAGAATGGAAACACCTGAGAATCATTAAGTGTACAAGGTGAAATGTTGAAACACATGGGTTGGCCTTAAGTATGGGTGGAACTACGTGGACCAATCAGAATGGAAGTACACACCCACTGGGTGGAAACTAACTAGTGGGTGGTGATAAACAATGGCTATAAAATTGCAATGTTTGCCAATGTATTGTTGTTGAGTAGAGGTGGAGTAGTTTGGAAATATTGTAGAGTAGTGTGTAGAGACTGTGATTTGTTGACCATATAGTATATTTACATAGAAGAATAAAGTAGGTTTTATATAAAACTACTGAGTTGCCTGAGTGAATCCTGGAGATGTTTTGGAGACACCTGGAGAAGAGTGAGAAGGCTTGGAGAGTTTGTCAGGATCTTCAGCCTATTCTCTGAAACTGCTGCTTTGGAGGAAAGCATTAACCACTGATCTAAGCTGGTCGGCTCTGCTGCATAACAAGGTGGTGAGTTTGAGCCAGAGGTGAAGAGCTACAACTCCCATCATCCCTGACAAGGGTTATGGGCCCAGTTACTAGAGCACCCAGCATCCACAGAAGCTGAAAGTTCCAGAGAGTGGAAGAAAGCTTTGTGGATGATAGATCAGAGCAAGCTGTTTGTGCTGCACTGATAAGCCTCGGAAGTAAATCATTTTGTGCTTTGCTTAAGCCCAGACGGGTTGGCTGTGCATACTCAGAAGGACTGTGTCAAATTGAGTCACTGCACAAATCAAGATGGAAATTCTAAAGTTTAGTAAATTAAATAGAAACAACTACTCTACCTGGAAGATTTATGCCCAATCTCTACTAGTAAAGGAGGGTCTGTGGTCAACAGTTGAAACAGGGCTGGCAGCCGATGCTGATGAAGCCACTCAAGAGAGAGATAGTAAAGCAAAAGCCTGTCTTCATCTCATGCTTGAAGAAGACTTAATTAATGACGTCAGAGATAAAATGTCCGCCAAGGATGTGTGGGATACCTTGCAGAGATTACACACTCCTTCAACTGCTTCTGCAAAAATGCTATGGTCTAAAAGAATATACAGGCAAAAGATGGCTAAAGGGCAGTGTGTGATAGAACAATTAAAAATAATGCAAGATTTATTTGTGCAAGCTGAACTGAGGGGAGTGCAAATTAGCAAAGAGCAGCAATGCTACATTTTAGTAGAATCGCTAGACTCTTCGTGGGACAACATAACGAACAGCTTGCAGAACTTGCCAGAAGCTGAGCTTAATAGAGACTTAATTGTGGCCAGAATACTGGAAGAGAACCAGAGAAGAATGTCTGAGCAGGGTGACTCAGCAAGCTTAAAGACTGTGCCAAAACAACAAACGACTCCTGACTGGCGAATGCAGGAGGAAGCAGCCTCTACAAGGGAGCAACGGAAGTGCTTTTATTGTAAGAAGATTGGTCATCTGCAGAGACATTGTAAACATTTTGCAGCTGAGAGACGCAAGCAAGCAGAGAGCAGATGGCAGCCGTGGCAGTATCAAAAACAGTCCAGACCTCCATTTTTGAGGGACAGTAGTAATAAAAAGGGGTTTGCAACCATGATTAAGGAAAAAACAAAATGCAAATTCTAAATGGCTAGTTGATTCAGGAGCCTCATCTTCGATGTGTAATGATATAAATTTGATAAGTAATAGAAAATCAGCTAATGTAAATGCTGTAGTTTTGGCTGACGGGAAAGAGCTAAGTACTGTAAATCAAATGGGTACTGTGTACATTCCAGGGCTAAAAGAGAATTTTAATGATGTCTTACATGTAAAGGAGTTAGAAAATAATTTATTATCAGTAAGCAGATTAACAGAAAGAGACTACACAGTCATCTTTGAAAAGAACATGTGTAAGATAAAACTGAATGGGGAATTGCTTGGCATAGGTTTGAAAAAGGACAAACTTTATTATTTGGAGGACAATATTGATAGCTACAGGGTTGAAGAAGCTAATAACATAGAAAATATTCCAATCCACAAAGACTGCATACACGAGCTTCACAGAAAATTCGGCCATGCGAGCTTCAAATGTTTAAAGAATTTAATCAGTATGTGTCCAGATTTAAAAGTTACTGAATGCAAAAACCACTTAGATTGTACGGTATGTCAACAGGTAAAGGTCAGAGCTTTTCCAGTAGCTAAGAAAACAAAAAGAATTGCTCAAAGACCATTTCAGTATGTACATGCAGATGTCGCCCAAGCTAATTGCTTGTCCTTAGGGGGAAGCAAGTATTTCCTAGTAATTGTTGATAGGTATACAAGGTTTGCATTTGTAAGAATAATGAAAAACAAATCTGACGCTGGGCAAAGTTTAAAAGCATGGGTAAGAATGGTGGAAAGACAATTTGATAGTAGAGTAGGCACCATCATTACTGATAGAGGAGGAGAATTTTTAAATAATCAATTGTTTAACTGGTTTCAAAAGGTGGGAATAAGGCATGAAACTACAAACCCTGCTTGTCCTAGTGAGGATGGGTTAGCAGAGAAGAAAATACAAGATAAAAAAAAAGAATTACTGCTTGTATGATGGCAGATACAGGAGTGAAAGATAGTTTTTGGGCAGAAGCAACTTTGACAGCAATACATATCAGTAACAGATTGTATCATTCAGAAATTGAAGACATTCCCTACAGGGTATTGTATGGGAGAATGCCAAATTACAAGTACTTAAGGGTTTTTGGACAATTTGCTCATGTTTACACACCTGCTTGTTTCAGGAGGAAAGGAGAACCCAAAAGCAAAAGGCTTAGGTTTTTGGGGTATTCTGGAAATAGCTACAAGTTTCATTTGGATGGAAAACAAGTGCAGTATTCTAGGTCTGCAAATTTCGAGAGACATGCTGGTTGGGACAAACTGCATGCCAATAAAGAAGTGTTTTTGAGATTAGGGAGTTCAAATGAGCCAGAAGCACAAACTGAACCAACCTCAGGAAACGGAGGGGTTTCAGTTAAGCAGGAAGCATCACCTAGCAGCAGTGTTAGTTCTTCCGATGATGAGATAGCATCTAGGCCTACTACTACTCGAATGACTGAAGACAAGAGATTTAGTCATAGAACTACAACTCCTAGTAGAGAAAGTGAGGATGAAAGAGACAGAACAGCAGATTTTATTCCCAGGCGTAGTCATAGAGTTAGAAAGCCTCCAGATAGGTTTGTTGTGACAAAGGCAAGAGCTTGTTTAGCAGTAGAAGAGCCTGAAAGTTTTGAAGAATTGGAAAGTTATTCTAGTGAAGAACAGGAAAGATGGTTTGATGCAATGGATAATGAGTTTGGTTGCCTGGTAAATAAAGATGTTTTTGAAATTGTTGACAGACCCAAAGACAAGAAAGTAATTGGTTGTAAATGGGTATACAAAAGGAAAGAAATGCCAGATGGAAGTATCAAATATAAAGCTAGGTTAGTGGCTAAGGGTTTTGCACAACAGCAGTATGAGAACTATGATAAGACATATTCTCCAACTGCAAAGCCAGAAAGTCTGAGACTGGTTCTAGCTGTAGCAGTAAAAAGGAATTTAGTTGTAGAACATTTTGATTTTGAGACAGCTTACTTGAATGCGGTTTTGGATGAAGAAATTTTTATGGAACAGCCACAAGGTTTCGAAGAAAATGGTAGTCAGAGAGTATATAAATTAAAGAAAGCATTGTATTGTTTAAAACAAAGTGCCAGAGCGTGGAATCTGTGCATCAATGATGAGCTAGTTAAGCTAGTTTACAAGAGGAGCATTGCAGATGCTTGTGTTTATACAAAAGGAGACATAGTATTAGTGATTTATGTAGATGATTTGTGCGTAGCAGCAAAGTCAAAACAGGAAATTGAGTCAGTAAAAAGAGAATTGTCTGAGAAGTTTGTTTTGAAGGACTTAGGTGTATTGAAGTCTTATTTAGGTATTTGCGTTGAATGGACAGAAGAAGGACATTGTTTATTAAGTCAGAGAAATAAAATTGAAAGACTGATTGAAAAGTGTGGATTACAGAATGCAAAAATAGTAAGAGCTCCAATGACAACTGGTTTTGTGTCTGAGGAAACAACTAGAGCATTTGAGGACAAGATTCTCTTCAGAAGTATAATAGGATCTTTACAATTCATATCTTGCCACACCAGACCAGACATTTCTTATGCTGTAAATGTATTGTCTAGAAGGGTTAATGATCCAAAAATTGAAGACTGGACAGCAGTAAAAAATTTATTGAGATATTTGAAAGGAACCTTAGATAGGAAATTGATTATAAGAAGCAGTAGTTCAGATCTAGATTGTTATGTAGACAGTTCATTTGCATCAGAATTAGGAGACAAGAAGTCAGTTACAGGAATGATAATTAAATATAGTGAAAGTCCAATAGTTTGGAGAAGTAGAAAACAAACTAATGTAGCGTTAAGCACAACGGAAGCAGAATTCGCTGCTTTGAATGAGTAAATGAGGTATAGTGGATTAAGCAATTGCTAAATGATTTAAATGAAAGTTACAAGATACCAGTGGAAATTCTGGAAGATT
Source organism: Gambelia wislizenii (assembly GCA_030847615.1). Taxonomy (NCBI): domain Eukaryota; kingdom Metazoa; phylum Chordata; class Lepidosauria; order Squamata; family Crotaphytidae; genus Gambelia; species Gambelia wislizenii. Next base: position 373,699,669 of record JAUMIR010000001.1, read on the forward strand.
CACAGTCATGCATAGCGATGGCTGAAACTGAAAGTTTGAAGAACAGAACAAAATATGTTGGTGTAAGATATCAAAATGTGAGAGACATGGTTCAGAAGGGTGAAATAGAATTGAGATATATAGAAACACAACACAACATAGCAGATTTGTTCACAAAAGCATTGACAGCAGAAAAACATGAAAGGCTGACACAAATGGTTGGAATGACATTGTAAGACACATACAATATTTTATTTCGGAGGGGATTGTTAAGGAAAATGCAACATGGGACATACAGTGAAAGAAATAAAATATGTATGTGAAAGTCACAATGACTAAGCAAGAGCAATTATGAAGCTACACAGGTGAAACTGCTAATGTAATCTAGAAGTCCTGAGAGCCAAGGACAGAGGTACTGAATGCAGAATGGAAACACCTGAGAATCATTAAGTGTACAAGGTGAAATGTTGAAATACATGGGTTGGCCTTAAGTATGGGTGGAACTACGTGGACCAATCAGAATGGAAGTACACACCCACTGGGTGGAAACTAACTAGTGGGTGGTGATAAACAATGGCTATAAAATTGCAATGTTTGCCAATGTATTGTTGTTGAGTAGAGGTGGAGTAGTTTGGAAATATTGTAGAGTAGTGTGTAGAGATTGTGATTTGTTGACCATATAGTATATTTACATAGAAGAATAAAGTAGGTTTTATATAAAACTACTGAGTTGCCTGAGTGAATCCTGGAGACGTTTTGGAGACACCTGGAGAAGAGTGAGAAGGCTTGGAGAGTTTGTCAGGATCTTCAGCCTATTCTCTGAAACTCTGCTGCTTTGGAGGAAAGCATTAACCACTGATCTAAGCTGGTCGGCTCTGCTGCATAACAAGGTGGTGAGTTTGAGCCAGAGGTGAAGAGCTACAACTCCCATCATCCCTGACAGAACTCAGAGCCATTCTCAATCCCATCAGGGGTGGAGGACCTATTAGAATGGTCCACCCTCAATGGTTAATGGAACCAATTGGATTCCAGAAAGCCTTAGAGGGTTTATTGGTTGGTAACACCGGTGATTCTGTCAAAGCCTTGGTCAATACCTGGAACACCGACCTTACCAAGGCTATCGACACAATCGCTCCCAAGTGTCCTCTCCAACCCACTTCAAATTGCCAACCATGGTATACTGAAGAACTTAGGAAGATGAAGTGGGTTGGACAATGACTAGAGTGTGTCTAGTAAAAAACTTGGTTCTTGTCTGACAGGACTCATCCTAGGATTTTTCTTCGTTCCTATAGAGAGGCAATACATTCAGTGAGGAAATCCTTCTCTTTTGCACATATTGCGTCTGCAGACTCTCACCCAGCAGAGCTGTTTAGGGTGGTGAGGGAACTGACACAGGTTCCACCTGTGCAGAACTTATTGCTAAACCTGACAACGGACTGCTGTGATGCATTTAACAATTTCTTTGCAGATAAAATCCTCAGATAAGAGCCAATTTGGACGCTGGAGTTAGAGCAGATTCAATTGACGAGTTGTCCAGTAACTCCGTTGATGAGGTTATACTGGATCAGTTTCAATCTGTAAGTACCAATGACATGGACAAGCTCTTTGGTAGAGTGAGGAAAACTACCTGCCCTTTTGACCCTTGCCCTTCGTGGCTGGCTGTCCAGGAGGGTGATGCCTTGAGGATGTTCCTCAGGGACATCATCAATGCATCCCTTAGGGAAGGTCACGTTCCATCTTGCTTGAAGAAAGCGGTGGTTAGACCGCTCCTAAAAAGACCTTCACTTGACCCCCTGGATATGAAGAACTACAGGCCAGTCTCCTTATTACCTTTTCTGAGCAAGGTGATTGAGAGGCGGTTGCTCTCCAACTCTAAGCTGTCTTGGAAGAAACTGATTATCTAGATCCATTTCAAACTGGCTTTAGGATGGGATTTGGAGTTGAGAAAGCCATGGTTGCCTTAGCTGATAACCTTCGCCTGAACATCGACAGAGGTAATGTGACCCTGTTGGTGTTACTGGATCTCTCAGCGGCTTTTGATACAATAGATCACAACATCCTCTTGAATCACCTGAGAAGGTTAGGGATCAGAGGCACTGCACTGCAGTGGTTCCGCTCCTTCCTCTTGGGTAGATTCCAGAGGGTGATGCTCAGGCACAGTTGCTCTGCAAGGAAAGAACTTAATTGTGGTGTCCCACAAGGCACCAACCTCTCCCCGATGCCATTCAACATATATATGAAGCCGCTGGGAGAGATCATCCAGAGGCATGGGGCGGGGTGTTATCAGTATGCTGATGACACCCAGATATATTTCTCCATGCCTCGGTCTTCAGCTCCGACTTCAGATGGTGTCTCTTCTCTCAATGATTGTCTTAGGGCAGCAATGGACTGGATGAGGAAAACAAATTGAAGCTGAATCCAAACAAAACGGAGGTTCTCATGGTAGCAGCCCTGAACCCAGGTACTAGGATACAACCTCCAGTCCTGGATGGAGTCCCACTCTCCTCCAGGGACTGTGTTCGTAGTTTGGGGGTGCTCCTGGACTCATTGCTCCAGATGATAAATCAGGTAAATGCGACAGTCAGGAGTGCCTGTTATCAGCTTTGGCTGATCTGTCAGCCGTGCCCTTTCCTAGAATCAGGGACCTTGGGACCATGGTACGTGCGCTGGTAACCTCCTGTCTCGATTTCTGTAATGAACTCTACATGGGGCTATCCTCGTGCTTGGTCCGGAAACTTCAACTAGTACAGAATATGGCAGTCAGACTGGTCTTGGGTACATCTAGAAGAGACCATATAACACCGATCTTAAGATCACTTCACTGGCTGCTCATTAGTTTCCAGGCCCAGTACAAGGTGTTGGTTATCACCTTTAAAGCCCTAAATGGCTTGGGTCCAACCAGTCTTTGGGACCGCCTCATTCCACATAACCCTCCCCGTGCACTCAGGTCCTCTGGGAGGAATCTGCTGCAGCCTTTAAAAACTCTCCTCGACCTCCCAGAGGACGTTTTTAGCTATTGCTCCCAGATTATGGAAGGGCCTGCCGGAAAAGATCCGCCACATTATCACTGTGAATAGCGTTTAAAAAGCTCTTAAGATGGATCTCTTCTGGCAGCCCTTTACTGAATAGATGCCCGGCCATCAGAGAGAGAAAAATCTTTGGTCCGATCCCTATCCAGCTATTTTATTGTGTTGTTTTTAGTATTTATTAAATATGTTTTAAATGTTTATTTATTTAATTGTATTTTAAGGGGTGGGTGGGATGGAGGGGTTTGTATCTATATTTTAAATGCTGTAAGCTGCCCCAATTACATTTTGTAGAAGGGTGGGATACAAATAATAATAATAATAACTATTATTATTATTATTATTATTACAGTCGCCCCTCCACATTCGCGAACTTGACATTCGCGGTTTCAATTATTTGTGGTTTTGGAAGGCCCCCCCCCCAAAACCGCGACACGGGGCCTCCGGAGGCCCCGTGAAAGCCCTGGGAGGGAGCGGGGAGGGCCGGGGAGACCTCCACGGGGCCTTCGGAGACCCTCCGGAGGCCCCACGAAGGCCTTGGAAGGGAGGGGGGAGGGCTGGGGAGGCCTCCGCGGGGCCTTCAGAGATCCTCCGGAGGCCCTGTGAAGGCCTTGGGAAGGAGGGGGGAGGGCCAGGGAGGCCTTCACGGGGCCCCCGGCGACGCTCCGGAGGCCCCATGAAGGCCCGGGGAGGGGGTGGGAAGGGCTGGGGAGGCAATCATAAGGCCTCCGGAGACGCTCCGGAGGCCCCATGAAGGCCTGGGGAAGGGCTGGGGAGGGCCGGGGAGGCCTCCATGGGGCCTCCGGAGACACTCCAGAGGCCCCATGAAGGCCTGGGAGGGAGCGGAGAGGGCCGGGGATGCATCTCCGGAGGCCCCATGAAGGCCTGGGGAGGGGGTGGGGAGGGCCAGGGAGGCCTCCATGGGGCCTCCAGAGACACTCCGGAGGCCCCATGAAGGCCTGGGGGAGGGCTGGGGAGGCCTTCATGGGGCCTCTGGAGATGCTCCGGAGGCCCCACGAAGGCCTGGGGAGGGAGGGGGAGGGCCGGGAGAGGCCTCTGCGGGGCCTTGCTAGGCCCGTGAAGGCCCAGGGAGGGAGGGGGGAAAGCCGGGAGAGGCCTCCATGGGGCCTCTGGAGCCGCTCCGGAGGCCCCATGAAGGCCTGGGGGAGGGCCAGGGAGGCCTCCATGGGGTCTCCAGAGATGCTCCGGAGGCCCCATGAAGGCCTGGGGGAGGGCTGGGGAGGCCTCCATGGGGCCTCTGGAGATACTCCGGAGGCCACACGAAGGCCCGGGGAGGGAGGGGGAGGGCCGGGAGAGGACTCCACGGGGCGTTGCTAGGCCCCACGAAGGCCCGGGGAGGGAGGGGGAGGGCCAGGAGAGGCCTCTGCGGGCCTTGCTAGGCCCCACAAAGGCCCGGGGAGGAAGGGGGGAGGGCCAGGGAGGCCTCAGCCTGGCCCCGCAAAGGCCTTTGGGGGGAATGGGGAGGGCCGGGAGAGGACTCCACGGGGCCTTGCTAGGCCCCATGAAGGCCCGGGGAGGGAGGGGGAGGGCCAGGAGAGGCCTCCGCGGGCCTTGCTAGGCCCCACGAAGGCCCGGGGAGGGAGGGGGAGGGCTGGGAGAGGACTCCACGGGGCCTTGCTAGGCCCCACGAAGGCCCGGGGAGGGAGGGGGAGGGCTGGGAGAGGCCTCCGCGGGCCTTGCTAGGCCCCACGAAGGCCCGGGGAGGAAGGGGGGAGGGCCAGGAGAGGCCTCAGCCTGGCCCCGCAAAGGCCTTTGGGGGGAATGGGGAGGGACGGGAAGGCCTCCACGGGGCCTCCGGAGATGCTCCGGAGGCCCTATGAAGGCCTGGGAGGGAGCAGGGAGGGCCAGGGAGCCCTCCATGGGGCCTCCCAAGACACTCTGGAGGCCCCATGAAGGCCCGGGGAGGGGGTGGGGAGGGCTGGGGAGGTGATCTTGGGGCCTCCGGAGATGCTCCGGGGGCCCCATGAAGGCCTGGGGAAGGTCTGTGGAGGACCAGGGAGGCGATCATGGGGCCTCCGGAGATGCTCCGGAGGCCCCATGAAGGCCCGGGGAGGGGGTGGGGAGGGCTGTATATTGGTTCTGGATGCCTCCTGTTGAATCCTGGGATTTGCAGTTTAGGGAGGGGCATTTACAACTCTCAGCCAGAGAGCTCTTAAGCCTCATAAACTGCAAACCCCAGAATTCCACAGCAGGAAGCCAGAGCAATTAAAGTGGAATAGTAACACTATAACAGTGTAGTCTGAAAATCTCCTACATGTGTTCCACTTATGCAACGTTGATGGAAAATTATTAGGAGCAAGAGGTGGAGATTGGGGACAGAGACAATGGGACAGCATTTACTTGGATCCATTGTAACATCCGGGACAAGGTAGGGAATGGAACACCAGCATTGCAACTTGTGACCCTTCTTGTTGCACAAGGCCTTGTAGCCCAGGCCTAGCAATTATATAAGCAAACAAAACTTCTTATGGGCTGGTGCTGAACCTTCCACAAGTAGCAACAGCAGCATAGGGCTTGGGAAAATTCTGAATGTGCCATGTGTGGTGTAGATAACTTCATATCATACATGAGACCTAGGATATATCCAAACAGCACAATGATAGTAGTTTGATACTACTTTAATTATCATGATTTTGTTTTATGAAATCCTGGAATTAGTAATTTTTGGTGAGGAATTTAGCATTCTCTGCTACAGAAGCTCTGTTGTCATCTCCCTAACTACTACACTACAGCTTTCTGGGAGGGTAGTGTAAGTATTTTATGAAACTATAAGTCCCAGAATGGGATAGAACCATGGCAAGTAAAGTGTTATCAAAGTGTCATAATTGTGCAGTGAGAAAACACCCCCAGTGGGAATGGTGGCAATCATTGCAACTGCTGGGTGTATTTTGCCACCTGCCTGGTCACTAAAAATGCTTTGATTTTTTTTTCCTTGTCTCTGTGTTGCCATGGTTTTACACAAATCCTGGTTAAGTGGGTTTTACCCTAAGCTCATTTTTGTTTCCACAGTCAACCAACCAAGAGTAGTTGTATTGTAGACTTCCTGCCAAGCCCACCTCTGGAACATTACAAGATCCATCTCTATATAGCTGTAGCCTCAGTCCCTGGAGCTCAGCAAACATCGCTCGGCTAACAGGCAAGGTCAACAGGGGTATTTTGCATGGGTATCATAGGAGAGACAACATAAGGGGAGCTTGTGTCTGTTGGATTAAACCTTCCCAACCCCAGGTAATCTTTTGGGAGAGTTGTTGGTTTAAGATGTGTTGTGTCTGTTGGCTTGAGCCTGTTTGTGAGCTGGGAGGAGGCTTGCTTGCTTGTGTGTTCATTAGTCTTCTATTTTTTGTGTGTGTTTTGCTGAGTTTGTGTCTGTTGGCTTAAGGCTGATGGTTTGTTTGAGCAGAGTGGAGGGGTGTTTTTGTGCTTGTTTAGTGTTCTATTGTTCTTTTGTGTGTAGGCCCAGGTCCTCTACTTGAGCACATGGTCTCAGGGGGGTGGGGCATCTGCTGAGAGAAAGTCTCAGAGATTTGATTGAGGGTGGAGCTAGCTACCATTAAGTCTCTATATAACTGCAGCCTCAGTCTTTGGAACTTGGTGAACAGGCATTTTGCAGGGGTGTTAAGTGAGGGTGTTTTGAAGGGAAACCCCAGAGTTCTATTTCAGTGCCTACTTAAAACTACTGGATATAGTGGTGAGGCAGCTGCTGAAATCACCTGCAACAGCTGTGATATGTTTTTGTTCTTGTTGGAGGGTGTGGGTAGCTACACCTGTAGCAAGTACAAGTTGGTTATCCTCTTGGAAGAGAAGGTCCAGCACATTGAGGCACATATATCTGCTGTTCAGCATATTGGGGAACATGAGGTTTTCTTTGACAAAGTGGAGCAGACTGTCCTGGATGAGGAGCACACAGAAAATGTCTCTGAGAAAGGGGGCAGTCCTCAAACACAGAAGGTAGACATTTGGAGGAATGTGACACATAGAACTAGAAGGACCAGGGATTATTCTGTGAGTTTAGAGCTACAGGATCAATTTGAGACTCTCTTACTTATCATTGATGACAAGTAACAGGAACAAGAACAACAGTGTCAGTGCTTAGAGAACATGCAGGTGACCTTGGAAATTCAGCCCATGGAATGGCCCCTGCCTATCCTCAGAGCAGATGTCTGGTGGTGGTAGGGGACTCCCTGCTGATGGGGAAAGAAGTAGTAGTTTGTGGGCCTGACAAGATGCCTTGAGAGGTGTCCCTGGGGCAAAAATCCATGATGTAACAGGGAAATTAACAAGACTCATCAAGCCCGCTGATACCTCTTCCTTTTGGTCCATGTTGGAACCAAAGACACTACAAGGCATAGTCTTCAGGGTATCATAAGGGATTACAAAGCTCTGGGTAGGAAGATGAAAGGCCTTGATGCACAGGTTGTCATTTTGTCTCCTCCAACTTGAAGCACATGGCCCATAAAGGAAGAGAGGGATAGTGGAGGTGAACAACTGGCTCTGTACATTGTACCAGCAGGAATGATTTGACTTCTTAGACCATGGTCTGTGGTTTCATGAAGATGGACCTCTGGCAAGTGATGGGTTGCATCTCACAGCTGTTGGTAGCAACATTTTGCCAAGAGTCTCACAAACCTGATCAGGAAGGCTTTAAACTTTTTTAAAGCCTTCCTGCCAAGAGTCTCACAAGGCTCCCCATGCTCAGGAAGGCTCCACATGCTGAGTTATGGGGAGTGAGACAGTATTCTTGAGGGCAGGAGTTCATCAAGTGCTGGAGATAGTAGCCCAACTGTTATAGAGAGTCCAGCCATTCACGCTGTAATAACGTGGGGGAAAAGATGTGAGGTTTCAAATGCCAGCAAAAAATCACCACAGCTGATCTACTGACAGTTTGGCCCATCAATAAAATCTGATATGTGTGCCCTTTTGCATTTATGTGGTTTCATTATGACGTTATATTTCATGTGTCTGATAATGTCCTCAGAGAGTTTTTCATCATCAGGAGGGTCTTTAAGACTGGAAAACAAGAAACTGAGGAAAACTGAAAATGACAGATTTGCCTGATTGCCTAAACTACTGGTGCTCAACTTTTGGTCTTCCAGTTGTTTTCAGACTTCAGCTCCTAGAATTCCTGATTATTGGTCATAATAACTTAGCCTCTGGAATTAGAAGTCCTAAATATTTGAAGGGCTAGTTGTTCAGAACCACTGGCATAAGCAATGCTTATGTTAGTAGCTGGTCTCTCTGGCTTTTCTTCGCAAACGAAGATTCAGGAAGGACTCATCCCGCGTTTTCTGCAAGTGCGCTGATGACTAAAAAGGCCAATCCGAGATAGACAAAGCAGAAAGCACAGGAGAAGGTTTCCTCAGGTGATGTTTTTGGGTTGTGATTCTTTCTGTGTTGCCGTTTCTCTTCAAGACTTGTTCTGCGTGAGTTCTCAAATAAAGCTGCAGCATTGTGGATAGTGCTGTCTCCATGCCTCCCGATGTGAGGCCAGGACGGACCATTGTTGGTGATCAATTTGGCCGAGTCTGAGATGTTGTTTCAGGGAGTCCTTGTATCTCTTTTTTGGAGCGCCCCTCTTACGCTGACCTGTGGCGAGTTCACCGTAGAGTACTATTTTGGGGAGGCGATGGTCCTCCATTCTAGACAAATGCCCTGCCCAACGCAGCTGTGTTCTCAATATCATGGCCTCAATGCTGGTGATCCCTGCTTGCTCAAGAACAGCAAAATTCGTCACATAGTCAGTCCAGTGTATATTTAGGATTGTGCGTATACAGTGCTGGTGGAAGCGTTCGAGGAGTCATAAGTGGTGGCGATAGGTGAAATAACTAGAACTAGAAAACCAACTGCATCCTAAATCCAAATGCGAAAACAGACTCACTGAATCAATCTCTCTCTCTCTCTCTGGCTTTTCTTCGCAAACGAAGATTCAGGAAGGACTCATCCCGCGCCTTCTGCAAGCACGCTGATGACTAAAAAGGCCAATCCGAGATAAACAAGTCCGGTTGCAAAAAGCGCAGCAGAAGGTCTCCTTGGGTGATGTTTTTGGGTTGTGATTCTTTCTGCGTTGTCGTTTCTCTTCAAGACTTGTTCGTCGTGAGTTCTCAAATAAGGCTGCAGCATTGTGGATATTGCGTCTCCATGCCTCCCGATGTGAGGCCAGGGCGGACCACTGTTGGTGATCAATTTGGCCAAGCCTGAGATGTTGTTTCAGGGAGTCTTTGTATCGCTTTTTTGGAGCGCCCCTCTTACGCTGACCCGTGGCGAGTTCACCGTAGAGTAGTATTTTTGGGAGGCGATGGTCCTCCATCCTAGAAACGTGCCCTGCCCAGCGCAGCTGTGTTCTCAATATCATGGCCTCAATGCTGGTGATCCCTGCTTGTTCAAGGACAGCAACATTCGTCACATAGTCAGTCCAGTGTATATTTAGGATTGTGCGTAGACAGCGCTGATGAAAGCGCTCGAGGAGTCATAGGTGGTGGCGATAGGTAACCCATGTTTCAGATCCATAAAGGAGGATAGACAGTACGATGGCTCTATACACACTGATTTTTGTGCTTTGCCTCAGGTGTTTATTGCTCCAGACTCTTTTGTGAAGTCTTCCAAATGCACTATATGCCTTTGCTAATCTGTGATCGATCTCTTTGTCAATCTTGGCATCTGAGGAGATGATGCTTCCCAGGTAGGTGAACTGCTGAACGGACTTGAGCACTGATTTGCCGACGGTAATGTGGGGATGGTGGTGTTCGTCCTGTGGTGCAGGCTGGTAAAGAACTTCTGTTTTCTTCAGGTTGACTTCTAGCCCAAACCCCACTTGGTAGCCTACCCAAAAATGGGGGTGGGGAGAGTACCTCACAAATTGCTCAAAACAAAAAGATTATTTTCAACAATATAAAATGTATAGATTAAAATTCCCTTAGGAGCATATATGAGGGGGATATCATAAGCAGCAAGAGCCTTCTATCCTGTGGAAATTTATTTTACACTTTCAGTATGCATTATGGCATATGTGGAATAAGTGAAGTTCATTGTCAATAAACCTAGAATAGCTATTAGCACACTCTTAATTCCTCTAGCTCCTTGAATGAAAACAAACACAAGTTTATAACACATACATTTATAACCACAGCTTGAATATGCATGGTATATCTTCAGGGAAATGAAAAATATAAAAAACTGAGGCTGTCATAATAAACAGTTTCTGATTAGTGCTGTTTCTATCAGTCACCTTTTAAAAAAAAAGAGTATGCTCAGTAATTTTATGCTAAATATAAAGCTGGTACATGGCAAACATCTAAGGATAATTATAAATATGAGCATGAAATTCTAGTAATCTCTGTATCTGAGCAAATCACAGAAGAGGATTTTTTAAAAAAATCTGAGGGAATTTTTAATTTGTGTTATGTGAGGAACTACAATATGTCCATGGTAAGATCTTACTCTGCCATAGGTGTGTGCTCAGTTGGAGATGATTTAATCACCAGATGACCTGAAGCTTCAGAAAACATCTGGAAATGGGTATCGCTGCCAACCAGAGTCATATTCACATAATTCAAGCTGTGCTGCCCTGTACATAGCATTTGTTTCTGCTAAAACTCAACAAGATTCAAGGATGTGTTCAGAGTCATCATGTGTTAACCTTGAACTCCATCATCCTGATTCCCATAGGATGTTTGCTCTCTCTCCCATCTCCCTTTCCTTCCTTTGTCCATTCTGTGTGGCTCAAAATATGATTATGTAGCAGACAAGGATATTTTAGAGGTGTCTTGTTCATAGCATTGCTGTAGGTCAAAGCCAACTTGACAGCAATTAATAACAAATTAGACCTAGCCTGTTTTCCATCTCTTGCTACTGTTTTTTAAAAGTGAACCAGTTTTAAACTCACCATGAGATTAAATAATAAAATAAAAATCTCTCAGGGTTGCCAGTGATCAAAACCAAGAGCAAATGGAAACAGGGAAGGGAACAAGACCTATAAAAGCCCAGAGGATAATATATTTGGCAAACAATAGCCAGGTTTTTAGGCCATTTTACTGCCTTCAATGGCAGCTTGACATTCAGTAATTTAGCAGTTGAAGATTCTCCCAGCACTTTTTCTATGGCAAGAAGTATCTCAGCTGCTGAATTTCTGCATGCAATGCTGCACAGGAATAGATTTAATTAAAAGGTGTCAGTGATAAATACGCCATTACTATATAAGGCTTGGGTTCATGAACATTTAGGAAAGCAGATGGTCAGATACTATGACAATGTAAACTGCACTTAGGAAACAGTTGCTGCTGTGTGCCTGCAAGTCGTTTCTGACTTACGATAACCTAAAGGCGAACCTATCATGGGGTTTTGTTGGCAATGTTTGTTCAGAGGGGGGTTGCCACTGCCTTCCTCTGAAGCTGAGAGAGTGTGACTTGTCCAAGGTCACCCAGTGGGTTTCCATGGCTGAGTGGGGATTTGAACCCTGGTCTCCAGAGTCATAGTCCAACTACATCACACTGGCTAACCACTACATCACACTGGCTCTCTACTCAAATAATGCTTTTTTGTACATACCGGTACCTTCTCACAGGAGCATGTCCTTACTACAATTTAGAATGGTATTTAAACAATACTGTTCTAAATTGTTGTAAGGACAGGCCCCAAAAGCATCCCAAGCATCCAGAGATGATAACAAGAAGCATCACAAGTGTAGATAAAGTTTAGGGAATCCTTTTTAAAATAATCAGATGAAAAGGTTAGGGATTTAGTGGGTAAACAAAGATGTTTGCTCCGAGATTTGCCTGAAAATCAAAGTATATGCAAATGTTTGGCTTTGCTTGGCTTATTTCATGTACATTTTAAAATAAGTCTCTCTATATATTCTGGACAACTAAATATTGAAAAAGAATTTTATGATCTCTTCATTTTTATTTATTTATTTATTTATACCCCGCTGTTCAGCCACAAGGCTATCAGAGCGGCTTACAAATTGTTTTAAGCAATAGCTATTTACACATCTACACTGCATTAAACAGTTTCCAATGTGTATTAGCTAATTGCCCCCCACAAGCTGGGTACTCATTTCACCGACCTATGAAAGGATGGAAGGCTGAGTGAACCTTGGAGCACTTGGGATTGAACTTGCAACGTGGTGGCTTGCAGTACTGGCATTTAACCACTGCGCCACCAGCAGCTGCTGATTTGCATTTTTAAATCCTAAACATAGAATTTTTTAAAACACATCTTTGAATCAGTGACTTCATCCTCTGATCCTGTAGACCAGGGACTTTATCAGATGCAGCACATAAAGCGTCATAAGGATGCCTAATGATTGTGAAAGGGCGCACATACCAGAAGATGTTCCTCTTTCACAATTATATATTTTTAAAAACCCATTCCTTTTTATTGACAGCCCAAGCTGTCAATAGATACCTTAGTGATTTGTTGCCGTCATTGCTGGGGTTTGAATCCGTGCACCATTGTACTCATGTGAATGCAGTGTCAATGGGCAAACACTTCCGGTTGAGATCGCAACAGTCAGGTAGGGTACACTGTTTTTATGACACACATACCCTCTCCTGTGCAAGCAGCTATAGCTGACATCCCTTGAACACTTTTGCCAGATGGGTAGGCAGCTAGGGCAAGTTATCCAAAGAGGTGGAAGGGACAGGGAGAAATCTGACCTTACTGGAAAGTAAAATAAATTAAAGTAAAATAAGGTATTCTGGCAGACAGTTCAAAGGTTTCTTATTTGAGATGGGAAAGCTACACAGAAGGAACTGATTCAATTGCAGATGATGATGATTTAGAGCAGTTCATTCATGTAAGCCACCAGGAAGCCTTTACCCCAACAGCAGGAGCATGGATCTGCAGAGCTGAAGACCTTAAAGAAAATCACAGATGACTTGAGAATCCAGATGGAGCTGTGATGAAGAATCTGCTTTGGAATATTTGCAGGAAAATTCCCATGCATGGATTGATTTTATGTGTTAGCTGTACCTTTTTAAAAAAAACACAATATAATAATTGATCAAGAAACAAAGAAACATGAAAAAAAATCATAATTTATATGATAACAGCTGCAAGAACTCTATATGCCCAACATTGGGAAATGACAGAAATACCAAGTGTGGAAGAATGGAAAATAAAAATTCTGGGGATGGTTGACAATGATAAGCGTTCTACATTATTAAGAGATGGTTCTTTAAACTCTTTTTATTAGGACTGGGAAAAAGTAATAATTTTTTTTTTAAGAAGAACAGTGGTTCTATAACAGCTTTGGATTCAGAAGAATAATAAAAATACTACTAGAAATAAATTGAGAGATAATAATATTTTTACAGCAATCTTTGGTCAAAAACACCAAATATAATAATCAAATAAGATTAAAAATTCACTTTATCAATGAGAGAATGCAGTATAGAGAAACTTGTGAGGACAGGAATTATAACCTATACATTGTGAGCTAATAACTGGACAGAGGAAGTTTGATTAAATATGGAATGAGATAGGAAGATATGAGATATATGTATAGCATAGTTATTGAAGTATTTTTAAAGATCCTATATGGAATTTGATTGTATAATGGAAAGGAAAATCAATGTTTAAAGATAGATAAAAATTATAATTATGCTGTATAGATTCTCATTAGATATTGAGCAGATGTGTTTTTCTTTTTTAAATGTTATTGTTTTAATATCATCATCATCATCATCATCATCATCATCCTATTGGGCTAAGAGAGTATTCAATGCCTAGCTGAAACAAAGCATAGTTCCAGCATGCCTAAAGCAGGGAGTTGTTGAAGAAGCCCTCAGATCCCACTGTATTGGAGAGCTACCAGCCAGTTTCGAATATTTTTTTTAAGCAAGGTATCAAGTGTGTGAGATGTCCCAGCACTAGGAATTCCTGGATGAAACAGATAATCTATATCCATTTCAACCTGGTTTCAGGCCTGACTATGGCAAAAAGACAGCTTTGGTTACGCTGATGATGACTTTCACCAAGAATTAGACAGGGTAAGTACTGTATGTCCTTGTTGGTTCTGCTGGACCACTCAGTGGCTTTCAATACCATGAGACTTGAAGGTATTGTTTTACAGTGGCTCTGTTCTTTTCAGGAGGGCTGAACCCAGAAGGTGGTGCTAGAAGACCCCTGTTCATCCTCTGGGCCATTAGCCTGTGGGGTTCCTCAGGGCCCAGTTCTCTATTTAACATATTCAGTCTGAAGAAGACTGCCCAGGTTGTGGGGTGATCAGTATGTGAGTGACACCCAGCTCTTTACTCCTATCCAAAGAAGCAGTGCTTGTCATCACTAATGGACTGGGTGAGAGGTTGATGCAAGCTTAATTGTTACCCTAAGAAGTGGGGTGGGGATGTTGAAGTTCCACCCATAATTCCAGCATCTCCTTTGAAATCTGGTGGAATTATTAGCTCAAATGGAGGCCTGTGAAAAGAGGGTAACTTTGGGGATCTTTTCACCTGTGCATACCAGTACTAACTGTAGAGAGCACGCCAGTTAAAGTAAAATAAGGTATTTTTTATTGGAAATAGCACAGGGGAATAGACATACCCCTCTAATGACTGAGTTGTTAGCATACACCCTTTACAGAGGCCTCCTGCTCAATCCTAATATATGCTTTCTCGCCATTATGTCTCCAGGCACTTCTCAGGTCATTGTGACCTCCAACTAACCTCTGGTCTGCCTCAGCCAACCTGACCATGAAAGGTGTCCAATATTTCCAGTTTATGAGATATTGTGTTGAGGGAGTAGTAGGACATATTAACATAATCCAAATAAGACTGATCAGTTGAAAAGCAGATCAGGGAATATGGATTCAGACTGCTCTGGATGGGGTTACACTCTCCCTGAATACATAGGTCTACAGCTTGGGTGCACTCTTGGATTGACTCCTGAGCCTGGAAACTCAGGAATCAGCAATGGCCAAAGTGCCTTTACATGGTTAAGGCTGGAGAAACAGTTGCACCAGTTCCTTGGGACTTCTGACTTGACCACAGTAACAAGTGCCTTAGTTACATCCCATTTGGATTACTATAACCTGCTGTACATGGAACTACTGTACTTTTAAAGTGTGTTTGGGAACTTCAGCTGATCCAAAGAGCTGCAGCCAGATTGTTAACTGTGGCTGGTTATAGGGAGCACACAATTCCTTTGTTGCAACAGCTTCACTGGTCACCAGTCCATTTCTGGGCACAATTCAAAGTGCTGGTTATAACCTATAAAGCCCATACAGCTGAGGTCCAGGTTATCTGAAAGACTGCATTCTGCCATATGAGCCTGTCTGTGACTTGAGATCTTCTGGAGGAGGCTGTTCTATTTGTCCTAGCACCCTAACAGGTACATCTGGTAGAAACATGGGAGAGGGCCTTCTTGGTAGCTGCCCCCAGGCTTTGCAACCCCCTTCTTAGGGATGTCAGACTGGTCCCCTAGTTGCTATCTTTAAACAAGCAGATGAACACATTTTTCAGCAGTCTTTTGAAGACTGATTGCTCATGGGGAATCGACCTTGCATAGTGTACTGTATTGTGTAGTTATTGTTTTCTTTTTCAGGTTTATGTTCTTAACTGGTTTTAATTTTATGGATAATTTTATTACATGTTATGACCTGGATGTTTAGTTATATTTGTTTTAACTGTTTTAAACACTTTGAGTCCTGATCTAGGGAAAAGGTGGGAAATGATGATGATGATGATGATGATGTCACTTTTTCTTACAGTCTGAAAACACCCAGTTGTTGGATCTTGGAGCTCTGCAGTCCAAGCAACACAGGGCCCCTGCCCTGTTTTTCCCAAGGCAGTCCTCACGACCCCTGAGACAAAGACAGGGCTAATATGGTGGGGAGGAGATGAGGTAGGGCCCGATGAAACATTTTAAGATAATACCTGTTTAAATCTGTTCCAGCCAAGATAAAATGGATCAGGCCCCATGTGACTGCAGAAGCCCATTCTGGCATGCCAGCCATTGTAGTAGCTGCAAGCTGCCTCATTTTTCTGGATCCAGGAATGGGGCTTGCAGCATGTGACCAGGCTGGTCATGCTAAGGGGCCTTGCTCATGTGCTGTGGGCCTCCTGCCTGGATCCACAGGAAGCAGTGGAGCACAGGTGGTTGTTCCAGTGACTGCAGAGATGGCTGGTATGTCCATCTGGACTCTGGCAATTTCCAGGTAGCAGGGGATGAACAGATCTGATTCGTGGTCAGGATACGCCATAGGGGAGATGGTGTATCCTGGCCCATGTAGATGAGTTCTTAGTTAAGCCTCACAAATTCAGTTACCTTACTATGATTGTGCCATGAACCCCCTGGCTGAGGAGGAGATGGAGGAGGAGGAAGCAGAGAATGCAGATGAGGCAGAGGAAAGGAAGCTGAGTCTGAAGAAGCAGAAAGAGACAGCCTGGCTCAGCCTGAAGATACTGCTTTGGCTTCTCCTGAGAATGCAGCCATAGCAGATAAAGAACATATACCTCACAGGAAGAATGGTCAGCCAGTGATGGATGATCTAGATGCCATGCTGCCTCCCTTCTCTGAATGTAGGGGGGAGAAGTGCCATGTCCAACACTGCCATTTAAATACCAAATGCTGACTTGCTTCCTCATTAATTAATTAGCTCTAGCTATAAATTCAGACACAGCTTCCCTTTGAATCTCAGAGCTGGTAACTGCTTATCTCAAGCTGTTGCATTCCTCCTGTGTTCCTGTTTTGCCTTGGCTTGGATGGGCTTCTGGACTGCTGCATTAACCCCTTGCTGACCATGGACTTGGACCTCAGACCTGATACTACTGAACTCTGGACTGGCTTTTGCTTCCCTGGCATCTGGCATGGACACCTGGTAATTGAATTCTGGACTGGCTTTTGACTACTCTTGCATGTTGTATGGACTGTTGGTGTATGACTTCTGGACTGGCTCTTGACTACTCTTGCATGTTGTATGGACTGTTGGTGTATGACTTCTGGACTGGCTCTTGACTTCTCTTGCTTCTTTTGTGGACAATTGACAATTGACAACAGGCTAGAACTGCACCCCTTACCCTGTTGTTCCTGTATTTCTCCCCTGTTGCTCCTCAGGCACTTGTTACTGTGAGTTCAGGACAGATAGCTGGATCCAACCTAAAGAGCAATCCTGTCCTTGGTCAGAACTGCAGCTTTGGACCTGTAACCTGGATTGTGTGAGGTCCATGGGGACCCACTAGCCACACAAAAATTAGGATATCAAACTGGGGAATTTTAATTAGCTCAAAGGTATGGCTGCAAGAGGCTGGTTAACTATGGGACCATTACACTTGTGTATACCACTACTCACTGATGAGGTGCCAAGCCAGAGTGAAATAAAATGTTTTTTATTGGAAAATAATCACAGAAGCTTTGACACATGCATGCATGCTCACAAATGGTCACACAATGAAGAATTAGGAGGAAGTATTTGGCTAGAGGAATAGATTTGGGTAATGGGCTGTAATTACCCATCTGGAGAGCAGAGGTTCCTGCAATAGAGAAAGATTCAGACTTGAAGCTGGGGGTAGATTGATGGTGTCCAACTGTAACAATACACTTTGGCTATGATTTGGAGTAATATTTATACACCTTACTGTACCCTTAAGGGGTGTTTCGAGTGATAAACAATATTTGGGTGAGTTTCCCAGGGTTAAACAATGGAAGCTCTGGCTTCATTAATTGCTGCTAATGGTCAGAACATTAAAGCTGATGAGTTTATGGCCTCCTCTGTATTGTGGATAGGCAAAGGTATGAAGGAAAGACATATACTGGAATAAGTGGGGATAATAGGTATTCAAGTAACTGTTTGTTTTTGAAGTATGACTCACTGCCAGGTGCACCCAGTAAGATTAGCACATTCTTCCTTAACAACTGATGCTGCTAATTTGTTTTATTGGTTTTAGAAGAGACTTAGTTTTAGCCCTATGCTTCCTTGCTTTCTTGATAATAAGACTCAGTGAGCACAGTGAAACCTGCTTCTGGTTAAATATGAACACGACTATGCTACCCATCCTAAGTTCACAACTAACTTTAAACATGATTGTGCTACTCTTCCCAAGTTCACAACTAAGTTTTGCTCAGTTGATTACTTGACACCAAAGGATTTACATTGCCATCATATTTGGAGGGGATGAATGTATTGCCAATCTGCTGTTTCATGATTTTGATTCATTTTAGTGGGCCTTTTGCAATCTTATAGCCATGACTGTTTATACACATTCTGATCATGAAAAAAATATTTGTGGATGTAATTCTGTAAAAGTTATTTGCATCTGGCTCCGTCTTGTGCAATAAACTGCATGACTTCTTAGAATTCTAATGTATTCATTATGTACACATTGCTGTTGCTTCAGTGTAAATGAAAATCAGAAAATGCAAGGAAAAGCATGTCCATTGTCTTTGCATCTGGATACATCAGTGCAATTTTAAAAGAGTTATCTTCAGCAGTCTGGGGAAATGATGCCATAAAGGGGTGTGGTAAAATGCATTCGTATCATGTAATCATTCTCCATGGGAATGGACTCACCACAAGGTAAATTCATAGGTGGTCCCCATGGTACAAATGATACTCCAACACATCTTCAGCTTTTCTTCAGATAGAAATACAAGCTTTCACCCATGCTCAGAAAAGAATGTGCAATTAGAGCTGGAAAACTGGAAGCAGGTCACTTTTCCCTTCTATAAACATTATCTATTCAACTCAGGTATGAAAAATAAGTCTGTTCAGCCTAAACTAGTTATACTTAATTCATGTAAAGTATTTTTTTAATTCAGAAAATTACACTAAATTCCTTCCACACAGATAAGTTTTAAGCATTAAACTGGATATTGCTTCAATGTTTCCCTTCCCTAAACATTACACCATATCCTATAAGCAGATATGAGTTGTATAAATCTTGAAAAACCCAACTACATGAAATCCTTTTCATAATTTGCCACAGAGGATACAGTAGGCAGGAATGGAATGAACCAAACACTTATTTGATTATTTCTGTTTCTTCTCTTCTACTTGCTCCATCTTTTTCCTTGCTGCCAGGTTGCTGAGAATTTTCATTCCATCATCTCAAACTTCTTGGCTTCAAAAGTGTCATAAAGATTGAGGGAAATCTGGTCTTGACTTCTCACAATGTTGCCTTCCTTTTCTGTTCTAGTAGCACCTAAAGGACTTTATCAGGCAAGCATCCACAAATGCTGTAATTCTGTTAATGTGGACAGCAGAAACATTGTGGCACACTTACCTTTGCACATCACTGTAATCACATGAAAGAACTGCCACAGAATCATTGCACGGTGACCACTAGTGCTTTAAGAATGGAAGTTTACATCCGTGATTCGGCATGGGCAAGATTTCAGTGGTTCTCGTGAGAAGATGTGAATGTGCTTAAAAGTAAAAAAAAAAAAACTCCATTTAAAAAGTGAATAAACACACAGGCACTGAAAGAAACCCAAAAACATGCCAGCAAAATGGGGCAGTGCATAAAAAGAGCATCCTGTGCTTCATTTTCACATTATCACCCAAATGTTTTCTTGCTGACAACCGCCCATTCATGCTATAATCTCGTGATTACAATGGGACATATTTTCGCACCCTTTCAATACCGCACAAACAGTGCTATTGACAATCTATTGATGGGTTAAACCCATCCATTAAAAGCAATGGGTATTTCATGGCTGGGGAACAGGATAACCACAATGTCATGCGGAAGCAGGGCCCAATAAAGTCTTAACCCTTTTCACCTCAAAACAAGCTCCTCTGTGATTTTACCTTCTGCAGCAGTAGATCATTTGTGCTTCCACTTGATTTGACCTCAGACATAGTTGAAACAGCCCCATTCATCTGCCTGCTTGGAAACAAAAGGCTATCAATTACCATCCCAGGGGAAGAGTATTGGTAGGATTGCAGAGAGAAGGAATCCACCATCCATCTTGAGATGAAACAGGAAGAAATACAGAGAGAAAGCAGCAGGAAAGGAGGCAGAGGGAGGGAGGGAGGGGAGACAGGAGAAGAGAGGAGGAGAAATTGCCTGTGTAGCTTAGTCAAGAACACTAGTGTCAAGTTACCTGCCCCACTCCCAGATTTCCAACACTCTTTCCTACAGTGCCCAAACTATTTATACAAAACAACATTCTCATAAAATTCACATAAAAAAACCCAGTCTGAGTCAAGTTTAGAGTTCTAGCAGTTCAGAAAATCAACAACAACAACAGCACAACCCAGTTCAGAAAATCCAGGCTTCAGAAGTAATTCACCAAACCTTTATCACAGAAACTGCTGCAAACATCATCTACTGACTTTCAGTATCAGGACTGATCAGTCCTCATTAGTATAATACATTTAAAGCACAGCGATTTCAAAAGTCTTGGCAGGCTACAATCTCATTTGTTAATTAAGCAAAAATTCTACTTTCTCAGACTAACTTTAGTTTCTAGCCATTGTTCTCCCACCAGATTTACTAGGCTATCAACCATGAGTGCAAAAGTAAGAAGATTAGATATATGTTCCCCAAGGCCAAATATACTACTGCACATTCCATCACTTCTACACAATAAACATCATGGCAGGCAAGCTGATTGTACCAGCACCTGACAGTCTGCAGTTAAGGGAGTTGTTTATTTTTAGCTTGTGTCCCTTTGTTTAAGCTGCTTAAACAAAGGAGCTGGATAGTGTTTATAGCCAGACACAGCAGTATGGGAAATATTGCACTGACAAAATTGCTTAAGATACCATTTCTATCAGTGATGGTAGTTCTTACGTGCACCCCTGAAGTTTTGAGGTTCTTCACACATCCTTCAGGGGCTTGTAAATCATATAAACAGTACTACCTCCCAATCACTGTCTCTGATATCTCAATGTACCTGATGAATATGCCCAAGCATCCTATTACCATACCCCAGAAGCTCCTTCTGCTCTTCAAAGAAAATGACAGAAGATACTAAACAACACAATGATTTGTAGGTCTTATCAGATAGCAAAAAGTATAGCAATCTGCCCTTTAAATTACAATTCTTAAAGTTTCCTATCCAAGAACATGTCTTCTCTCCCTCTTTCTCTCAAATTCATTCAGGATCAAACTAAGTGTTACATTTACTGCATAGTGTGCCCCACATATTCCAATTTTGCTTATTAAATTACAATAGTGGTGGATGTAATTTCTTAAATATAGTATACAATGAGAGAGGAAAGGCTTTTCAGCTCCCCAATCATGATGAGAACAAAATTTCCTATCCTGCATTGCTAGGGCAAAATTTGGTAGCCAGACTGTTGTCTCATGTGAGCTTTGGAGATTTTAGATATATCACTGGTCCTGAGCCAACTGCACTGGCTTCCAAATTCTTTCTGAGAAAAATTCAAGGTGCTGTTTTTGACCGGTTGAACCCTAAACAACCTAGGTCCAGGATATCTGAAAGACTGCCTTCTCCAATAAGCAGGCATATAATTTGAGATGATCAACAGAGTACTTGTAGTATGTTCCATCACCCTGAGGTTTTTTCTTGGATTCAGATGAACAGGCACAGTAGAGCTATTCAAACCACCTTCCTTCCTGCTGTAAATGACTGGAAAAGATACCAGCTTTGATAAGTTGAACAGATAGGCAACTGTAGTATTTTGCATTACTGTGTGCTGTAAGTCAAACATCCCTGAAGAGAAGCAAACCAAGACTTGTTGGAAACCAATCTTAACCCAGTTAACTCAAGCATCAGACTTTATAGGAATTAAAGAGATACCACCGCAACTTTTTTGCTCAAATTGTATGAGAGCTTTTATTTGATATAGCAACAAAATGCAAACAATAGGAACATATAACTGGCATCCTTTTGATGTTTTGTTGCTTGTTATCAAAGAGACAAGATATATTTTCCTGTCTGAAGATCAAAATATGAAGGGAGAAACACTGAGGATAATTGAAGAAAACAAGATCCGATAGTGTCTAGCTAGCCAAGTTGTCACCCTGGGAATTGACAAATCTTCCATACCTGACAGCTTTCATCACATTAGGAAACAAAGCTTCTCAGACAGCTTGCAACACTTGGGCCGAGATTCTGATCTCTCACACGCAGACAGAAAAATGGAACTACTCCAGCAAATCCTTTGAATCTATCAGAACGTGTTCATTGTCTGCATTTGTTTTTTGTTTTTTGTGGTTAATCTACATGTTGTTGGACACAAGGGGGCGGGGACGCCCTACTTTTATATGCTGTATCGGGAAACTGTCCATGCTATATCTCTGGGAAGAAGCAAGTACTGTTATCCAATTTGCAAATCAATCAAAGAATGAAATACTACTGTGCCAAATATTATCAACTTTCCCTTAAGATTTAAAATCTATGGCCTATATTCTTCATCACCTCCCCCAAACCTATTTTACCAGGCAGCAGCTACACTGAGAAATGGAGATCCCATCAGCTGGCAGTCAGGGTGCAGGAAGATTCTTTGGGCTTGTCTCTATGTGGGGCAAAAACCCTTAATGGAGTTTTGCCCACGTACCCCTGCATCCCCCCTGAATCCCTGTGTATCATTATACTCCGTAGGAATGTGTCTTCACTGTCCCTGCAGAGTTTCTGCCACTGCCGCCACCACTGACATTTACAGTGAGCAACTTTAAGGTTCTGGAGACATTTCCCAGCTGAAGGGAGAGCTTTCTTAAAGCAACTGAAGCACTCAGGAAGCAACGAGCAAGCAAAAGAGTGGATGGAGAAGGCTGGGAAATGCCTCTGGAGACTTAAAATTGGTTGCAGTAAGTGTCAGTGGTGGTGGTGGTGGCAGCAGCTGCAGCAGTGGACAAAAGTCAGCAGAAAACCCTGAATCCTACATAATGCTCATTCTTGCAGTATGTTTCAAAATGGTGTGAATCTGGGCCATGCTATGTGTGGCTGGATAGCCACAGATTCAGGGGAAAGCCATATTGCATATGTCCTGATTGCAGCAGATTCAGGGGTATTTGCATGGGGATTCGGGGAGTTTGATGGTGTAGATAGGCCCTTTGTCTCAGCCAGGCAGCGAGCAAGGCTTAGACAAGGAATTGTAACAGGGGTCCTGCTTCTGATTGTTGCAGACTCATTTTCTGGTTGGAGGGGTAGAAATGTCATCATCCTGTGCCCTAATCTCCAGCTGAACAGACTTCCATTTCTCAGTGAATCTGCTGCCCAGTAAAGTAGGTTTGGGATGGCATTTACGATTGTGTCAACAGCATCACAATTGTGACTAAATAAACTTAGTGAATACAAAGCAGTTACAGATCCATAACTCTAGATGTCACAGAGTGCCAGCCTATTTTATTAAGGAAACTAACCCCCAAAATGACAATAATACATATGAATTTAACACATAACTGTGACATTTCACCAAAAGAAAGTTATTTAGTATTGTGTGTAGGGCTTAAGTGTCTCACCAAAAATCCATATCAGAACTAGAGCAGATTAAACATTGGCTTTGTTTATTGGCACAGATGATTGGAAACTTTATGCCAAGTCTCATAGAAATCATCCAGTTCTTCAGCATGTCTCATATATGTCACATTTGCTTTGCATCTTTGTTCATCAGCAGGAACCACCATGTTCTCAGCCACCAATTGTTTGATGTTGATTTCTGTGTTTCCTTTCCAGATGTCTGCAACCTCCATTTTGACCACCAAAAGAAGAAACATGTGCTATCTCTTAGATTTTAATGATTCATATTGCCTAAAAACAGTGACAGTAATCCTAGTGTGGTTATTTGATCAATAATTTGCTCAGTTATATCCCCAAGTCAGAGATCAAATCTAGCAATCTTGCTGTGGTTGAAATTTCTAAAAAGAAACACTGAGACTGATATTTTAAAATAGTCATCTTTCCCTGCCCCCATAGTTGTGTTCTGCTTCATCAATTCCTATGGCAGTTGTTTCTCTGGCAAACACACACACACCATTCTTTTCTAAGTATTGCTTGGAGACACAGCTCCTCTCACCAGGTTGTGAATAGAAGGAGGCCTTTATGACACCCAAGTAAATAGTGCAGAGGAAACTAAAAGCTATAAATAAAATATAGTCACAATATAGCAAGCCCCATAATAATATTAAAACTTAGTTTTGTGCACGTGTTCTCCTGGCTGAGGTTTTCCCACTTGCCTCTTAGCATTCTACCTGGGCCCTAGCAGCTGTTTCTTCCTTCTTTCTAGATTAAACACTTGGGTGATTCTATCAAATTAGGAATCACATAGTGAAATGATACCATTATGTTAAGTAGCAAATAAGATTTGACTGCTTTGTAATATCACTGAGGACAACTAAGAATTAGTGCAAGTGGAAGTGATTTAAATGGATAGGAGAACTATACAAAGAGAAAAAGAAAACAAATTCAGAGAGAAGTGGTTCATTCTGTCTTCCTGAATATGTTTTGGGACAAGGTGGAACTCTATGTTTCAATTCAAAGGCATAGCTGTGTTAGTCTGGAATATCAGTAAGCAAGGGGATCTTGTAGCACTTTCAAGACTGAGAGAGAGAACATTGTAGCATAAGCATTCATAGACATAGCCTACTTCCAGCATCTGAAGAAGTAGACTAAGGACTTTATCAGATGGGGCTGTAATTGTGGAATTACAGCATGACAGTTCCACAAATGGGTTCTCATTATTGCACAAAATTGTCATCCTCTCATGGTCAATGTGTGCTCCACCCATTAATGGCTTGTCACTTTTTCTTGGTGGGAAAATCTGTCAATTTTCACAGTATTTCTTTCACAGTATTGATGAGTGTGCTAATTAACATCCCTCAGTAATTGAAAAAATGCAATGTGAATGGATGGTCCTTTTCCCCCCTCCCCTTTCCCAATGAGAACACAGGATGCACAGGATGCTGTTTTAATGAACGGTCACCTTTTTTTTATATACATTTTATCTTTAACTGTTCATTTGTTAATTTCTTTCATTATTTATGTGTTTCTGGTGGTTTGATCAAATTATTGATCAAAATCACATCTTCTAGTGAGAACAGCCAAAATCTTGCCCATACAAAATCATGGAAGTAAAATTCCATTCTTAAACTGCTAGTTGTGGTCACATGATTATTTTTATGTGGTGGTAGTATTGCATGATTACAGCATAGTATCATGCAACTATAGTGATGTGTGATAATCAGTGTAATCAAAATATTCCTCATAGAATTCAAGAAGAATACCCTTTTGTCCTAACTGGCTGTGTGCCAAATTCATGGTATTCAGAAGGAGGGGCCCCAAAAACTCCATCTATTGCATGGCAGAAGCCTTTGCTGTTTTCCTTGAGGTTTTTCAAATAATGTGTGGACTTGTGCATTATCACATGTCTGGACAACCAATTAGGGATGCTGTGCATTCTCACAAGGGCAGAAGTAGAGAGTGGATTGGTCCACTGCACAGGTGGTGGCTGGGCTTGCCAGGAAGGAAATGGCTGAAAGCACCTTTTTTTATTTTCGTATAATCGAGTGTGTGGTTTTTTGCTGCCCTGAGGCAACCAAAGCTTTTTATAAGTGGAAGGTCGTACTTGTACACTTTTGATTTACAAGTACAAAAAAAAAAATACTGTTCAGTGTCTAAAACCCATGTGGAGAATAATAACACACTGTACTCTCGGCCACCTTCTTGATTCACTTCCATGACTCCATGTTCATGTCAAACGTGGGTAGCTTTGCATACAATAGAGTTTGCCCAAAAAAAACCCCACATGGAGACAATTTAGCACTGCTGCAAATTTGCAATCATGTGCATCAATCTGCATTATATCTTCTTGTCTAGACAATCCCTCTCTTTCAGCTGAGCCTTACCTTTACTGCTACTACTGTATTTCTACTACAGTAGGACTCCTGTATCCACTGATTCATTATTTACTGATTCAATTATCTACAGGACACAAAACAGCATACCTACCATAGAGTCTTCCTAGAAAATGTGTCCTCTCTAGCCATTTTCTAGGTCCTCCAAGGCAACTCTATGGTATTTTAAACCAGAAGTCCCATTATTATCAATGGTGTTCGCTACTATTTACGGTTTTCAGTATCCCCCTCCCCAGAACCAATCCCCAGCAGATACAGGGGTCCTACTGTATTAAATTGTTTCTCATTAAGCTCCTGTCACACTACACAGTTATGCGACTATGAATCCACTACAATTGCCATGGCAACATCTTATAGAATCCTGGGATTTGTAGCTTGGTGAGGCACTCAAGCTCTCTGGCTGAGAATTCTAACTACCCATCCTTACACTAAAAATTCCAGGATTCTATAGGCTGTTGCCATGTCAGTTAAAGTATAATTATGTAGTATGAAAGGACCCAAAGAGTGTGCTATGACTTTTCCAGAAAATCTAGTCTCTTCTGGGAAAGCCTCCTTCTTACTAGGTTTCATTTTATTTAAAACTGCATATGCACATGCATCTTATATTTGGAAGTCCACACTTAACATGAGATAAATGAAAGAAAAAGGGTGTGCAAGAGTGTGCATTCAGAATAATCTGAACAGATTAGAAAGCTTGACCAGAACTAACAAAACGAATTTCAACCAGGAGAAATGTAGGATACTACACTTGGGCAGTAAAAATGAAATGCACAGATTTAGGATGGGTGATACCTGGCTTGATGGCAGTACATGTGAAACTGGACACCTAAACTGGACACTTTAATTTTGGAAGAAAAGTAGCTATTTGCACCCCTGATCAGACTATGTTCCTCATCTTGACAAGAGCCCTGCACTAGTTTATCACTGAAAAAGTGTGTTCCTCCATCTTCTGCTCATCTCTGATGCTGTTTCTCCTGTATAACATTTCTGGGATGAGTAAAAGCCAGGACCTGATTTTCCACATGCACATTGGTGCATGGAGCACCAATCTTCATGTTGCTGCTTTTCCTTTAAGAAGGCACATTTTGGGGACATAACATGTAGTTTGGTCCAAAGGGACCTGACTCCTCTAATAAATCTACTGCCAGAAAGTTCTCCTGCAGATTCCTGCACTTCAATGGATAAGAGCAAATGAGAATTGGCTTTCAAAGAGGTTTGCACAGGGAAACTTTTCAGGTGACATTGCACCTTATTAATTAACAGAATCTGTGCCTCAGGCAATGCCAGATGTCTTGAGCTACCCCTCTCTCACCCACAAAGGCCTGTGCTGTATTAAAACCCAAAGCTGGTGTGACTGCACTTTAAGAAGCTGGATCTGCAATTCACTTTAAATGTTTCTCACATAATGAAGTATTTAGCGAACAGGAGCAGTGGGGAAAAAACTTAAATCAATTTAAAGCAGCAATTTATTTTGGTGGTCTTTTTGCTTGGGAATAGCCATTATTTAATCCTCTTGTTTTGCCTACTAATTAACACTGGAGACAAAAAAAAAAAGCTGGTTTTACTTTAGTCTGAGACATGACCACATTTTTTCTGATTTGGTTTTGCACTTTTAAAAGCAAGATATTTTCAACACAAAGTAGCAACCTTTAAGAATGACAACAATGTTTGAATTGGCCATACATCAATATACTATGCATAGCTTTTGTTCTGTGTAATGACCAGTGTCTTCTGTTTTTCATTTTTAAGGAGCAGAGCTAGAAAGACAGGGCAAACACAGGTTTCGTTAGCATAAAGTGTCATTAGCTGATTAGATCTGAGCTTCAGATTTATGGTTATCTACTGAAACTTGTGCTGTGTATTTCATTTCATTTTTTACAGGTCCCTTATGCTCAGTGTTCCTAACACTAGCCACTGGCAATAACAGCTTTTGTTCTGATTTAATCTAAATCATCCATTAACTTTTCCTCCCTTCCATTTTCTCCCTGAATAAACAACAGGAGCTCTAGGCTTCCAACACTTCAGAAATATCAAATGTCATTCAGGCTTGGTCCTTCCCAATCTCTACCAGATGGAGGGTGAGTGATGCAGTGTGTTACTTTTTTTACATACAGTATAGTTGAGGTCATGAATGATTTTCAAATATAGCCATCAACTGCTTATCACACTCAACATTTCACATCATTAATCAGAAGAGCCCATGTTCCCTTTTGAACAAATCCAAAGCTTACTGAACAAGAGCTCACCCATACCCTGCATAGACAGGAACATTTTTCTCCCTTCAACACAAGCTTCTAAAGGCATGTGTGTGTTTTTTTAACCACATTTATGCATAATAACCTATGCCATGTGTAGTGATTAGACTGCTGGACTGAAACATGCAGGACAACACACTTGGATCAGTCATCCTCTCCAGCCTGGCCTACCTCACAGTCTTGTTGTGAGGATAAGGTGGGGAGGAGTGAAGAAACACATGTTACCTTGAGGAATAGAAATGTAACAAATAAACTGTGCAGTTTATTTTTTGTGATGACACTTAATGTCACAGCATGGTTTTGCCTTCTTTTTTACAATGCCACTCTTGGAGTTAGCAACTTTTGTATGTCTGTGCAGACTGTTAGTTTTTGCAGATATTCTGTTTGTTTGCTTTGACACTAGCGGCTTGTCCAGAAAGGCAATTTACCTCATCTTGCCCCTGTCTTAAAGCCTTGCAGTGCAGACAACACAGGGCTTTTGTCCCGTTTTGGCCCTGGACCATCCTTACAACCCCCAAGGTGAAGACGGGGAAAAGATGGGGGAAGACGAGGGAAGAAGGGGTAAGCCCTGTTACAACTTTTTTTTAAAAAAAAATACCTGTTTAAATCCACTCCCACCAGCAAAAAAAGAATCAAGTCCTTCCATAGCCAGGAGGAAATCCCATACCATGTGACCAAGGCTGGTCACATGCAGGGGCATTGCTCATGTGCTGTGGGCTGACTTCCTGCCTTTAGAAAGTGAGGTGCAGGCAGTGGCGGCTGCAGAGACTGGCTGGTGTGCCGCTCTGGACTCTATCCCATTCCATGCAGGTAACGGGGGAGGAATGGGCCAGATCAGTAGGCAGAATACACTGGTGGGGAGATGGCATATTCTGCCCATGTAGATGAACCCTATGTTGTAATTCCTCACTATTTTTCTTTCCTGGAGCAAGGAATAAGTAATTTTAGCCATTTTCTCCTTGCTGCAAGAAATCTTTGGAAACTGCAGACTTTTAAAACTATTCATAGATCGAGACTTATTCCACCCAACATACTCAGTTGATTTGTGCAGAAAACAGCATTTCCTGTGTAAAAAACAGTGTTTTCTGTGCAGAAAACAAATTTCTGCAGAGAAATATTGTCTGCACAGAAAATGCTATTTTTTGCACTAAATAAAAATGTACAAATTTTGAGAATTCTTATCGTCGGGATTTCTCAACCCTTGAGAAAAAGGGTTTTCAACCATTTTCAAAATATTCTTGAATATTATTCTGTCACTATTTGTCACACTTCCTGCATCTCTTCTAACCTGCAACCATTTCTCTCTTGCAGACCCAGACTGTACACTCCCACTCCCTTCCCTTAATAAAAACACATACTACTACAGGCTGTGTTAACAATGTATTGGGTACAAGATAAACATAAAGATTAAATATAGGTTAGTATGAAGATATTTGGCAATAAAAGGCCACAACTTGCTGATGGCTGCAAATGGTTGGCACTATTGCATGGGTCTGGATTTCTTCATTGCCCAACCCTTTGTTGGCCAATGGACCAATAGATTTTCTTTGGGTTTTTTCCCAGGCTGTGAGGCCGTGTTCTGGAATAGTTTCTTTCTGACATTTTGCCTGCATCTGTGGCTGGCATCCTCAGAGAATGGTTGGGTAGGAGTGTGTGTGGAGTTTAAATGCTGTGAACCCCTGTTGGGGAGTATGTGAAAATTGTGTAATTGGTTAGTTTCTGGGTATAGAAATGCAAGAAATTCTAGACCAGGCCAACAGCTATCATGTCAGAATGCACAGAGAAGCTATTGAAATCCACAAACACTTGAACAACTTCATATTAACAGGAAAGAAGAAACCTTAAAAGTAAACAAAGTTGGGCTCCCAGTTTTGAAATATAATAGAATCAAAACTCAACACTTAAAAAAGAATTCCACCCAGGGACAGGGGGATTCCCAGCAGATGATGACCCATCAACCAACCATTAGCCAAACAGTCACTAACGAGCCTTGCATTTCTCTGTGCATTCTGACATGATAGCTGTTGGCCTTGTCTAGAATTTCTTGCATTTCTATACCCAAAAACTAACCATTCAATTACACAATTTTCACATACTCCCCTACAGGGGTTCACAGCATATAAACTCCACATACACACCTACCCAACCATTCTCTGAGGATGCCAGCCACAGATACAGGCAAAACATCAGAAAGAAACTATTCCAGAACATGGCCTCACAGCCTGGAAAAAAAACCAAGGAAAATCTATGGATGCTGGCCGTGAAAGCCTTCGACTTCACAATGGACCAATGTCGGTTGCTACCAACCCAGCCTGGAGGAGAGAGCCCCTGGCCTAGCTGTCCCACTCGATGCCCTCCCCTCCCCTGGAAACAAGCTGTTAATCAATAAACAGGGAAGGGTGTCTCTGTGAACTTGAACTTAAACTTGAACTTGATGGAGACCCCCCTATTCCCCACCTACCCGGATCAGGGCCCATGCCATCCACCACAAAAGATGATCCCCATGGGATCCGCCTTCCAACAGACATTCCCCAGCCATCCACAGGCAGCCCTGCGGTCCTTCTAGAGATGCGGGCTACATGGCAAGCAGCCACTCTGGGCAGATGTACACTGCAAAGGCCCAGGAACTCCACCTTCCCAGCCTCATTATGGTTTTGGTGGTCAATCCGCCCTGCACTGCTGTGGTCGCTGCTCCAATCCTGAAGGAGTGGCTCCTCTACCAGCATGCCCAGCTGCCTCAGTGCCACCTTCAGCACACCCACAAACTGAAACGTAGTCAGTGGCATGCCATCCCTGTGCCGGAACAGGGGCCCATGTCCGGTGCCTCACACTTCCAGGAACCTGCGCATGCTGGCCACTAGGCATGGTGCAGAACCTTCCACTCTCTGGAGCCGCAGTGTTGTCCCTTTTCTGTGCTGATCACATTTGAAGTGACGAATGTGCAGGTTCAATGTGCCCCCATCAACCACCACATCTTGCAGCTGCAGTGCCCTGCTGGACCTGTCCTGCTTGGAAGAACATACCACTTCCCCCACTCTCAGGGCCCTGAAGAAAGCGGTGATGTAGGTGGTGCTGAATAGCACAGCCTCATATTCCAAGTGGCATACCACCAGCAATATCCCCGCCAGGCATGCCAGCAGCCCATAGGAAACTGGCTGCCGGGAATCAGCAACTTTCGGAGTGCTTCTCCTCCAACCTTCAACCGCCTTCCTTACCATGAAGGTAGTGCATGGATCTCCACAGCCCACCACTTTGCTGAAGAAGGATATGGCGGCCATGTGGATGGATATGGTCCTGGGCACCAATCCCTGTCCCTTCAAGGATGTCAAGTAATGCAGTACCTCATGTTCCGATGCTGGCCAGGAGCCCCCGTAGCTGTGCTGTCATCTGAAGGCCAAGAACTGGGCCGCCGTCCGCTTGTAGCTTGCTCATGTCAAAGGTGCTAAGGAGTCTGCCACCCCTTGAATCAGTATCCATTACCAAGGTTCCAAAGGTTGTCTGGGAAGGGGACTGCAGCCTCGTCAGTGTCCAGGGCCAGCTCACAGAACCTCTCACCCTGAAATCGAGATAATGTGTCCACTATCTCATTGCCCACGCCAGGAATGTGCTGGGTGTAGAAACTGATGTTGGACTCCAGGCAAACCAGCACAAATCTGCACACTAGCCCACATGAACCTCTCGGACCTGGATGACTACCTGTTGATGATCTGTACCACAGCCTGATTATTACACCAGAAACATAACTTCTTGTCCTTAAACTCTTTCCTGCAGATGACCACCGCCACTAGGATGGGAAAAAACTGCAGGAAAGTGAGGTCCTGGGCCACCCCTGCGTCCCCCCAGCCCTGAGGCCAAGGCTGAGAGCACCAGTGGCTGTTGTAATAAACCCCCAAAGTAAAGCTGCCAGCCGCATTGGAGTGCACCTGCAAACCCCTTCCAACGCCTTGCACTCCTGCCATACCATGACCCCATTGTAATATAATGTTCCATTATAATGTTCACTTCCTCCTTCACCCCCTTCGTGAGGAGAATGAACCCCCCTGGTTAGGCGTGCCACCCGTGCACAGAATACCTTCCCCGGAGACACCACCCAGCAGGCAAAGTTCAGATATCCTAGTAGTGACTGCACTTCCTTGAGTGTAGCCTTTTCTTGCCCCAGAAGGCCCCATAGTTTCCCTTTCAGAGCCTCCAGTTTGTCCTCAGGCAGGCATGACACACCCAGAATGGAGTCCAGCTGTACCCCCAAATAAACCAGGGATGTTGCTGGCCCCACCATCTTGTCTGGTGCCAGTGGGACTCCGATCTCCTCTGCCAATGCCTGGACGCATACACAACTGTGTGCAAGTATTAGTTAGTAAAACTGCTTTTCTATATATTTTACAAGGAAGACTAAGCTTATTTCTTTTCTCTGCTAGACCCGGGGGTAATGGTGGAACTAGTTGTTCTTCAGCCTCGGCCTTGCCACTGGATTACCCTTGCTATAAAGAGGGTATAAAGACCTTTCCTTTCCATACCTGTGTTGTGGTAGCTCAAGAATATTTAGGCTTTAAAAACAAAATCATGCAATACACACTTGGATCCATAGACTGGCTATGCCATTTCTATGCTGTTTGTCAGATAATATTGTATCACATTATTATTGCAACAAAGTTTAGCAAAGGCTGGAGCTCAGTGGCTAAGCACATGCTATAATAATAATAATAATAATAATAATAATAAAATTTTATTTCTACCCCGCCCCTCTGCAACGCAATCGGGGCGGCTTACAATATAAAAAACCCATACTCACAATACCCTAGCCCACCCCCCCTTAAAATAATATTAAACTATAAAAGATTAAAAACATACAGTAAATTAAAAATATATAAATTAGAAAAAGATTAAAACATATAAATTTTTTTTTTAAAAAAATCTGATTACAGCTCAGGGGAGCCGGGATAGTTATTCAGGAAAGGCCTGCCGGAAAAGATCCATCTTGACAGCTTTTTTAAAGCTGTCTAAGGTGTTAATAAGATGGATCTCATCCGGCAGGCTATTCCATAATCTGGGAGCAGCAGCGGAGAAGGCCCTCTAGGACGTCACCGACAGCCTTGTTTTCATAGGCTGTAACAGATTCCTCCCAGAGGACCGAAGTGCGCGGGGAGGGTCGTACGGAAGGAGGCGGTCCCGGAGATAAGTTGGACCCAAACCATGCAGGGCTTTAAAGGTTATAACCAACACCTTGTACTGTGCCCTGAAACGAATAGGCAGCCAGTGGAGAGCTTTTAGCACAGGTGTTATATGCTCTCTTCTGGAAACACCAGAAATCAACAGAAAACTTGGGCCAGCTTTATACACAAAAGATCCCAGGTGGAGTTCTGGCCATTTGAAGGAAGGGTTGTAAAAACCCTAGAAAGCCTCTACCAGTTAGAACAGACAATACTTGGCTAATAATAATACTAATAATAATAATTTATTTTTAACCCACCCCTCTGCTCAGCAACCGGGGCGGCGTACAACAAGATTAAAACACAGCAAGTTAAAACAATCCTTCCCAATCCTAACCCTCCCACCCCTTAAAACTAAATTAAACTAATAGAAAATTAAAACAAAGATAAAATACAATAAATAAATAAATAAATAAAGGCAATAGCGGCAGGGGAGCTGGTAAGCAATCAGCTGCACTTGAGCCAGGAAATTATTCTGGGAAGGCCTACCGGAAGAGATCCACCTTTAGTGCTTTCTTGAAGCTATCAAGAGTAGTCATAAGATGGATCTCATCCAGCAGGCCATTCCAAAGTCTGGGAGCCATAGAGAAGAAGGCTCTCTGGGAGGTCTGCGACAGCCTAGTTTTCATAGGCTGCAGCAGGTTCCTCCCAGAGGACCGAAGTGCGTGGGGGGGATCATATGGGATGAGGCGGTCCCGAAGATAAGATGGACCCAAGCCATGTAGGGCTTTAAATGTTAAAACCAACACTTTGTACTGTGCCTGGAAACTGATCAGCAGCCAGTGGAGAGATTTAAGCACAGGTGTTATATGCTCTCTCCTAGATGTACCCGTAATTAATCTGGCTGCCATATTTTGTACCAGTTGAAGTTTCCGGGTTAGGCACAAGGGTAGCCCCATGTAGAGTATGTTACAGTAATCCAAATGTGAGGTTACCAAAGCATGTACCTCAGTTTCCAGATCCCTTGTATCCAGGTAAGGGCGCAGCTGGCGTATCAGCCGAAGCTGATAACAGGCACTCCTGACCGTCGCACACACCTGACTAGTCATGTGAAGCGACAAATCTAGGAGTACCCCCAGACTGCGAACACAGTCCTTAGAGGAGAGTGTGACTCCATCCAGGACTGGAAGTTGTATTCCCAGACCTGGTTTCAGGCCTGTGACTGTCAGTATCTCCGTTTTGTCTGGATTTAGTCTAAATCTGTTTTTCCTCATCCAATCCATTACCGCTCTAAGACAGTCATTGAGAGGAGAGACATCATCTGAAGTCTGAGCCAACGATCTGGTCATGGACCATGCCTCCGGATGATCTCTCCCAGCAGCTTCATATAAATGTTAAATAGCATCAGGGACAGGATGGCACCCTGAGGGACGCCACAATTAAGCTCAATTCTGGAAGAGCAACTGTCCCTGAGCCTCAATCTTTGGGATCTGCCCAAGAGAATGGAACGGAACCACAGCAGAGCATTGCCTCCAATTCCTAACTCTCTCAGGCGATCCAAGAGGATGGAATGATCTATAGTATCAAAGGCCGCTGAGAGGTCCAAGAGCACCAGCAGGGTCACACTACCCCTGTCGATACTCAGGCGGAGGTTGTCGGTTAGAGCGACCATGGCAGTCTCAACTCCATATCCTGTCCTGAAGCCGGTTTGAAATGGATCAAGATAATCGGTTTCATCCAACACGGCTTGGATTTGGCTAGATAGACTAATGGACTTCAATATTCATTTATTTATTTATTTATTTATTTATTGGATCTATATCCTGCCTTTCTCCCAAGATGGGATTCAAGATAGGTTGCAATAGTTAAAAAATACAATTCAAACCTCACAAGTTACAAAAGTTTTAAAAGAATTAAATTTTATTAAAATATAGTTAAAAACACATAATTAAAAACATAAAATCAATAAAAACTACAACATTAAAAAAGCACACCAAGTAAAATTCATATTTCAAACACTTGCCTAAATAAAAACATCTTCAGCTGCTGATGAAAAGAGAGTAGGGACGGGGCCAACCAGACCTGCCATGGAAGGGAGTTCCTAGTCTGGGAGCAGCCACAGAGAAGGCTCTCTCCCGAGTCCTTACCAAATGTGTCTTTGAAGGTGGTGGGACTGAGAGAAAGCCTTCCCCTGCTGGTCTTAACACTTGGGCCAGCTTGTATAGGGAGATACAGTCTTTCAGATAGTCAGATATAAGGCAGTGTTTTAAATGTTTCTTATGGCTAAATAGCATTTCAATGCAAAATTACTCTCCACACACAGGGTGGGCTAAAGGCATCTTTCCTGATATTGTTGAATGGCAACCCCTATTATTTTTCTTTATTGGTATACTGTCTAGGGATGCTGGGAATCAGTGGTGGCACTGGGGGGGCATGCAGAAAGGCTGAACCTCACCAGATGATACCATTGGGAGGAGGGGTGACACTGGCCTTAGTGTTTCCATAGCTTGGAATTACAGTTCAACAACATCTGGAGGGCCACACTCACTGCATCACGTAATTGTCAAAAAGTCATTTTACAGAAACACAAATAAATACAGGTAGTGGTACCTGGGTCAGATAGAATGGTGAATCCACTCTGAGTTTTAGTCTGAACTTTGAAGGGTCCCACAGATGGCTTCAGTTGAAAGAACTCTGTGGTGATGAAAAAGAAAATTACTAGTGGCCTGTCATCTAAGCAGAGGTGGAGAAGGAGAAAGTATCCAAGATCTTGATGTCTTCAAATCCTTATTCCTGCTCTCTTGATCCTTTTCCTTCTCAATTCTTAATTCCTGTTGCCCCTCCTATTGTCCCTTCTCCATATTATTGATCTGTCCCTTTCTACTAGCTCATTTCCTTCAGAATTTAAATATGCTACTGCTTCTTGAATCTTTAAGAAGCCTTCACTTAATCCATCTTCTCTTTGTAATTATTGCCCTGTTTCATGTTGCTTTTTCTTTCAAAAGTTTTGGAACATGCTGTTTATGTGCATTGCATTGTCTTTCTTTTTCATTTTTATGTAATGGATCCTTTCCAGTCTGGATTTCACCCTTTGCACTTCACAGAAACTGTTCATACAAAGATCACAGATGATCTCCTTGGGGCCAAGTCAAAAGGCCTACATTCAGTCCTTGTTCTTCTTGATTGTTCTGTAGCCTTTGACAAAGTTGATTATGTTCTTTGTTGAATTCCTTTTGTGACCTAGGGTTTACTGATTCAGTCCTTATCTGGTTCATATCTTATCTCTCTCAGACTGGTCATTTAATGTGGTGGCTGGAGGTCATATATCTTCCTCTTTTCCCCTTTTAGTTGAGGTTCCACAGGATTCTGTTCTGGGTCCTTTGTTGTTTTCTCTTTATACATTATCTTTGGGTAATTGTATTCATTTGTATAGTTTTCAATATCATATTTATGCTGAAAATACTCAGCTGTAATTCTCCACTCCAGAACTTTCTTCTGATATTGAACATCATATTAGAGCATGCCTTTCAGTTGTCTCAGCATGGATGCTTCATCATTACCTAAAATTTAGCATGGCAATATTGTTGCCTATTCCTTTTAGGATTCAGTACAAGCTTCTTTTTTTAATTTCCAAAAATCTACATTACCTAGTTCCCCACTGTTTCAGCCCTCATTTCTTTTTACTATCCTGCTTCAGATCTGTGTTCTAGGAACTATAGGCTTCTCACATAAACAAGGTTTCCCTCTTCCTTGGCTTGGCTTTTTTCACTCACTGCTCCATACTTTCTTAATTTCCAAAGCTTTTGGAATTTTAGTTGAATAGTATTTTATCGTCTTATATATTTGGAGTATATGTATTAGTTATTGTTTTGGGGTTGGTTTTTTTTTTTTTTGTATTCTATCTGGATTGTTTCTTTTCCAATTGTTTTGTTTTATATTTCCATTACCCTTTTTGCAGAGGGAGAGAAGCTAAGGCAGGCACAACTCCATCTTGCCTCGGCCCAGAAACAAAACTGCCCTCCCTCCATGCCAACTGCCATTCTCCTGGCCAAGGAGGGAGAGAAGAGAATGCTTATTATTATTATTATTATTATTATTATTATTATTTCTATCCTGCCCCTCTGCAACACAATCGGGGTGGTTTACAGTATAAAAATTCCATAATTACCTCGATACCCTAAGCCACCCACCCCTTAAAATAATATTAAACTTCATATAGATGTTAAATAGCATTGGGGACAGGATGGCGCCCTGAGGGATACCACAATTAAGCTCTATTCTAGTAGAGCAAATGTCCCCGAGCCCCACCCTCTGGGATCTGCCTGAGAGGAAGGAACAGAACCATTGCAAGGCAGTGCCTCCAATTCCTAACCCTCTCAGATGATACAAGAGGATCCAAGAGCTAGACTTAATCCCTTCCACTACAGCCACCCCTTTTCCTTTTCTATCATATCTTCATTAGGTTGTAAGCTTGAGGTCAGGAAACTGTTTTGTTGTTCTTTTTCTTCTAAAGTGCCATAATAATAATAACTACTACTACTACTACTACTACTACTACTACTTCTTTCTCCTGTGTGTGAGGGGAGGGGCAAGGCTGGCTGGGTTTTGTTGTTATTTTTACTTTTAAAGTGCCATGGACATTGATGGTGATAAATAAATGATAACAAGGCCTCTCAATCTGCCACTTTGGGGTATCTGTATCCCGCCTGACCAGTGCAGCCGTGCAGGGGGAGAAGACATCCTTTGCTGGCTAGGGGATGGTGAATGAGGCTCAAATGGGGCTGGCCTGAAGGATAAATCTCTCCTTAAGTCATGTGACCTGGGGGAGGGACTTTTGGGTTGTCCTCCTGAAGCAGACTGGCTGATGAGCAACCCAGATGTTGGGGTTCATTGCTGGGGCTCAGGTGTTTCGCCCTGGGGAAGCTGAGGAGAAGGTCTGGGTTAGACCTACTGTCCCAGCTGCTCCCACACTAGGTTGCCTCTCCCATCCCCTGCTGAAGTTCTTTGAGAGGGCTGATAAATAGGTTAGAGTTAAATAAAGTTCCATTTATTTCATCCCATTTCTTGTGTCTGGTCTCTTTATTCTCCTGGGTTGATCAGCAATGGTTCCCTCCCTTGATTCAGACAACAAGCTTTCCCTGAAACCTGCAGACTTATTCATCCACAACTCTTTTTATACAGCCTAAGTCCACCCTGATAGCCCCCATCCCCTCTGCTCAGTGAAAATGGAAAAACCCCCTCAGAATTACCAACTGGGGCTATTTCATACTACATAGTTGTAGCACTATAATTCGATTTTAACTGCCTGGTTCCATCCCACGGAATCCTTAGATTTGCAATTTATAGAGGGGTATGTAAAACCCTCTGCCAGAGAGCTCTAGTGCTTTAAACTACAAATCCCAGGATTTATAGGATGCAGCCATGGCAGTTAAAATGGTATCATAGTGTTATAATACAGTATGAAAAGGTCCCTGAAGTGGACTTCCACGTAGCCATTTTTTGCCCAACAATTCAGAAAGTGCCACACACTATATTGGTACAAGGATATAATTAACCAGTTATAGTTGCCCACTCCTCCAGTAATATATGTGGCCAATGGATGTGATTGCTGCATTAAAACAATGTACAGAGGCATAAAACCAATGTAGGTATATAGTTTCCAAATGAGACTGAACTGAACCACAAATACTAACATCTACTTTTCCCAGTGTTCTACATGAATCTTTCCCCTGGGTGTGCTCTAGATCAGTGCTACTCAGTGTGGCGGTCATAGAACCATAGAATCATAGAACTGTAGAGTTGGAAGAAACCACAAGGGCCATCCAGTCCAACCCCCTGCCACGTAGGAAATCATGATCAATGCATCCCCAACAGATGGCCATCCAGCCTCTGTTTAAAGACCTCCAAGGAAGGAGATCCCACCATGCTCCAAGGGAGTGTGTTCCACTGCCGAACAGCTCTGACTGTCAAAAAGTTCCTCCTAATGTTGAGGTGGAATCTCTGTTATGGAGTTTGCATCCACTGCTCTGTGCTCCAGTCTCTGGAGCAGCAGAAAACAAGCCTGCTCCATCGTCAACATGACACCCCTTCACATACTTAAACAGGGCTATCATATTGCCTCTTAACCATCTTTTTTCCAAGCTAAACATATCCAGCTCCCTAAGTCTGTCCTCATAAGGCATGGTTTCCAGACATTTCACCATTTTAGTGGCCCTTCTCTGGACATGCTCCAATTTGTCAATATCCTTTTTGAATTCTGGTGCCCAGAACTGGACATAGTATTCTAGGTGAGGTCTGACCAATGCAGAATAGAGCGGCACTAACACTTCCCTTGATCTAGACACTATACTTCTATTGATGCAGCCCAAAATCGCATTGGCCTGCCGTATCACACTTTTGACTCATGTTGAAGTTGTGGTCTACTAGGACTCCTAGCTCCCTTTCGCACATAGGAGATTTTCAGACAGCCTCTTGCCACGCAGCAGCCTCCGGAGCAGTAACGAGGCTGCTGCGTGGCAAGGGGTCCATTTTGGACGATGACGTTTCTCTCTTGGTGGCATCCGTGACTGTTGCGGCTAGCATTGGAGGCGGCCATGCTGTTTTTCACTCACGGAAGTTGTCAGTGAGTAAAAAACAGCGCGGCTGCCACCAATGCTAGCCGCAACAGTCACGGACGACGCCGAGAGAGAAACGGCATAATCCAAAATGGACCTCTTGCCGCGCAGCAGCCTCCTTACTGCTCTGGAGGCTGCTTGCGTGGCAAGAGGCTGAAAGAGGCGTCTGAAAATCTCTGTAGTCTCATTCAGCCAGGTCTCCCCAATCCTATATCTATGCATTTCATTGTTCCACCTTAAGTGCAGTACCTTACATTTCTACGTATTGAATTTCATTTTGTTAGCTTTGGTCCAGCTCTCCAGTCTATCCAGGTCATTTTGTATTTTGATCCTGTCCTCTAGGGTATTAGCTACTCCTCCTAATTTGGTATCATTTGCAAATTTGATAAGTATGCCCCTAATTCCCTCATCCAAGTCATTGATAAAGATGTTGAATAGCACTGGGCCCAGGACAGAACCCTCTGACACCCCACTGGTCACATCTTTCCAATAGGAAGAGGAGCCACTGAGGAGCACCCTTTGGGTTCAGCGAGTCAAACAAATAAAAATCCATTTAACAGTTAACTTGTCTACCCACATTTTACAAGCTTGTTTGCAAGAATGTCTTGGGGAACCTTGTCAAAGACCTTACTGAAATCAAGGTATGCATTATCCACAGCATTCCCTTCATCCACCAAGCTGGTAACTTTATCAAAAAAAGAGATCAGATTAGTCTGCCATGACTTGTTTCTCTGAAACCCATGTTGACTTTTTGTGATTATGGCACTGCCTTCTAAATGTTCACAGACTCTCTGTTTAATGACCTGCTCTAGAATCTTCCCTGGTATTGATGTCAGACTAACTGGATGATAATTGTTGGGATCCTCTTTTTTCCCCTTTTTGAAGATGGGAACAACGTTTGCCCTCCTCCAGTCTGCTGGGACTTCTCCTGTTCTCCAGGAATTCTCAAAGATTATTGCCAATGGCTCTGAGATTACATTTGCCAACTCTTTTAATACTCTTGGATGTAGCTCATCTGGTCCTGGAGATTTAAATTCATTTAGATTAAGAAGGTATTCCTGTACTACCTCTTTGCTTATTCTGTGCTGGATTTCCCCTATTGTGTCCTCTGTTCCATTATCCTCAGGTTGATCACCCTTTTGCTTTTCTGAAAACACTGAGGCAAAGAAGGTATTGAGCAATTCTGCCTTTTCTCTGTCCCCTGTTAGCATTTTGCCATCTTCTCCATGTAGTGGCCCTACCATTTCCTTCTTCCTCCTTTTGCTGTGGACATACCCCAAAAAGCCCTTTTTATTGTTCTTAACCTCTCTAGCAAGCCTGAGCTCATTCTGTGCTTTAGCTTTTCTGACTTTACTCCTACACGTGTTCGCTATCTGTTTGAATTCTTCTTTGGTGATTTTCTCCTTTTCCCATTTCCTATACATGTTCCATTTAAAACATAGCTCCATTGAAAGTTCTTTAGTCATCCATCCTGGTTTCTTGAGACACCTCCCATTTTTCTTCCTCAATGGTACTGTTTGAAATTGTGCCTTCAGTATCTCCCTTTTGAGAAAGTCCCATCCGTCTTGAAGTCTCTTCTCTTTTAGTATTCCTGACCATGGGATCACCCCCAGTATTTCCCTGAGTTTATTGAAATCAGCTCTCCTAAAGTCTAGAATGTGTGTCTGACTATGCCTGGCTTCTTGTTTCCATTGTATAACAAACTACAGGAGAACATGATCACTCTCACCTAAGGATCCCTCCACTTGCACCCCATTAACCAGTTCATCCCTGTTGGTTAGGATCAGATCTAAAATAGCTGACCCCCTTGTTGCCTCTTCCACCTTTTGGACCATGAAATTGTCTTCCAGGCAAGTAAGGAATTTGCTAGACCTTGACGTTTTTTTGACTTAGATTTGCAGCAAATATCAGGATAGTTGAAGTCACCCATCACTACTACATCTCTCCTTTCTGCGTGTGTGTTCATCTGTTCTAGAAATGCATCATTCAATTTCTCCGTCTGGCTTGGGGATCTGTAGTAGAGTCCCACAATAACATCCCTATTGTTTCCCTCCCCTTTAATTTTTATCCAGATGCTCTCCACCTGGTTCCCAGTATTGATGTCATGGATCTCTTCACTGGTATAAATATCCCTGATATATAATGCTATTCCTCCTCCTTTCCTGTTTGGCCTGTTTCTCTTATAAAGGTTATAGCCCTCTATTCCTACATTCCAATCATGCAACTCGCCCCCCAAAGGTTTCAGTAATGCCTATTGTATCATATTTGTTTTGTAGTGCTAGGAGTTCAAGTTCATCTTGCTTGTTTCTGTGCATTAGTGTAGAGACATCTAAGACCATGTGTTCCATTTACTTGCTGCCTGTGCAAGTTTTTTTGCCTCCTACTGTTGGGTCCTTGCGCTGTTTGCCTTGTTCCCTCTATGACAGTTTGACTATTTTCTCCAGCCCTTTTGCCTTCCAGAATACTATCTTCCTCCCCCGTATGACTCAGTTTAAAGCCCTCCTGATCAAATTCTTGAGACTGTAGGCAAAAATGTTTCTGCCAACTGTTGTGAGATGCACCCCATCTCTTGCCAGAAGTCCCCCCTCATGGAAGCGCAGCCCATTATCCAAGAATCCAAATTGTTCTCGGTGACACCATCTACAGAGCCAGTTGTTTACGTCAGCTATTTTCCTCTCCCTTCCTGGACCATGCCCTTAAACTGGCAGAAGAGACAAGATGACAACCTGTGCATCAATTTGTTTCAGCTTCCTCCCCAGAGCCTCATAATCTCTTCTGATCCTCGGAAAGTTGTGCCTTGCAGTGTCATTGGTTCCCACATGGACCAAAAGGAAGGGGTAATGATACGTAGGCTTGACAAGTCTTGTCAGCCTCTCCGTCACATCACGGATCTTTGCCCCAGGGAGACAACACACCTCCCGAGACATCTTGTCAGGCCCACAAACCACTGCTTCTGTACTCCGCAGCAAGGAGACCCCCACCTCTGTTCCTTGCGGAGGTACTCTCAAGGTCCCCTGCTCTGCCCCTGAAGTCTGTCCATGCTGTTCTTCCTCATTGTCCTTGATAAGGGAGAGGGCTTCAAATCGATTCTGTAGCTGTAAGCTGCTCAAAGAATCCCTGGATTTTCTTGTCAGTGGACCAATCTTGGTCATCCACAAGTCATAGCTGCCAGTCCCTGGAGATTTTCCAGAAAAGAAAAGAATAATTGTAACCAGTGGACACAAATGTGATACTGGTCCTTAGCTCACTGGAAAAACCTAACTCCCATTTCCTCATGTCAGATAGCTTAAAAAGCATTACTGTAGATGTAAGCCAGTTTCAAAGTATTTTCAGATATTAGAATAAATATTGACATAAAATATAGTTACATTTCCTCTTAACTTTTCCCTTTACTAAGAATAAATAGACACAACAATGTACTACTTTAAAATGGTTGTGTGTATTCATTATTAGTAAAGGGATAAGTGAGGATTTCTATTCACCACTGTAAATCTGCAGTCCCCTAGGACTAAGCCCCACTGAATTCAATAGAGCTTACTTCTAAGAAACACGTGCAGGATTAGGTTGCAAGTAAGAACTTACTTGAATTTTGTGATGATGACAAAAGGTTCTGAGCCACTGAATTACAAACACTGGAGAAAGGTTCACCTAATTAAATATAATCAAAATGAGGCAGGACTGAGAAGCTTAAATACACATATAATAGTGTGTCCTGTTCTAGTCAATGCTTTCTGGAACAAACAAGAACAACTCTTTAAACCAAAAGGACTCAGATGCTGTAAATAATTTGCATATGAAAAAATCTACCTATTTACAAAACAGTATCTGAGTGCCAGATGTATTGTATTTGGGAACCAAAAAATAGCCAAGGCACCTAACATCAGTAAGCAAAAAATACAATACAAAAAAAGAGGAAAATAGAATAAATACAGGAATAAAAATGGATAAGGGGCAACACTGAGCCAATAAAATCATTAAACATTCTAATTAAACCTAGCTGGTGTGCTGTAAAGTCTGGGAAAATAAAAAGGTCTTTACTTGATGCCACAAAGACATCTTGGGGTTGTCTAGAAGGAGAAAATAATTCTAATAGAAATGGCAGAGAATACCTTTCGTCCCAATGAGATCCCATGGTGATTCACCCTATTCAGAAGGATGGGTGCCAAAAATTCCAAAAACTATGGGGGGAGGGACCTTTTTTGGTTTTTCCCTGACATTTTTTAAATACTGTAATGCATAAAAATGCACATTATTGCTTGTTTGGAAAATCACATCACAGCACATAAGGTTGCACTTGTTTATCATTGATTTTCAGTTTAAAAAAGTACTGTGCAGCGGCAACAACTTGTTGAAAATACTAATGTGAGTAATTCACTCTAAGCCACCATGTTGATTCACAGGCATGGCTGCATGTGAGCTTCA
Source organism: Gambelia wislizenii (assembly GCA_030847615.1). NCBI lineage: Eukaryota > Metazoa > Chordata > Lepidosauria > Squamata > Crotaphytidae > Gambelia > Gambelia wislizenii. Next base: position 373,743,890 of record JAUMIR010000001.1, read on the forward strand.
ACCATGGATAGCTTTGCATACCAGCAATTTTGCCAAAGGACTGTGGAGACAAAAGAATGCTGCTGCAATTTTACATTAATGCGCAGCAATCAGCATTATATCTTCTTGTCTCGATAAGCCCCAGATCTTTGGTGCCCTGCAAGTCTTCTGGTAGAGGACAAGGGTAAGAGATGATGGGAGTTGCAGTCCATCATTTGGAGGATCACATGTTCTCCATTCCTCTTTTCAATAGTTGATCCCAATCCATGTGTTGCCTTAGAGGTAAGCAAATGCATTTTGGATTATGTCCAGAACTGGATCACTAACCAGTATAAGCATTTAAGACTGTACAAGGTATGTTGTTCAGCCTTGGATCCTGTACAAGGAGGTGTCAGGAAATGGTTACTGAATCCTAAGTTTTAAAATTGCAAAACAACTGCAGAAATCATGCTGAGTCATGATGACTGACTCCATGACTCCATGAACTGCCAGTCATGCTAATCATGCCACAGCTGCATGAGAAGGATTGTATCAGAAGAAGGGTTACTAGAGTGCAAAGCCATGTAGTAAGGAAATCTGATGCAGTGTAACCATGTGCTTGGGTAAGCCAATGCTGTGCTGAGATGTATATAAGAGAGCCAGATCAGTGTTCGTTCTCTTCCTATGATCCTGAGATGCCTGGTGTAGCACTTTGTCTGTACATATTGAAACTACTGAAGATTAAAGCACCTCCTGTTTTCTGGATGCCAAACACTCTGTGTGTGAGCATTCTTGGGAAAGGGTTGCTACCTAGTCTGCTGAGACAGTTTTTGGCTTCTGCTGGGGATTGAATGTCCTATCATCCCCTGACAGGAGAAAGGTGGGATATAAATGAAATAGATACATACCTATCGACATACATACATAAAATGTTGCCTTCAGTTGGCTCCAGTAACTGAACTCACTAGAATGTCTGAGAAACACTCTGAAGGCATCTCTATATACTGTATAATGCATTGCAGTAGCCCAATCTGGAAGCTACCATGAGGTGGCCTAGTCATCGCTGTTCAGTAGAGCTTTTTAGCTGGTGCACCATCCTTATCTTGCACATATCACTGATGTCATTGGTCTTCAGTGACAAAGATTATTAGCACATCTAGACACACGTGTTAGCCTTAAGCTAACTGGTGCCATCTTCCATATCAAATGTACCACTCACCAACATTATCTCTATCTTGTTAATAGTGAGTCTTGTCAGCAGCTAGCCCTCACTGGATCCATTACTAATCTCAGATAATGTTTTGGCCCTTCCACTACTTCAACTAAGTCTGAAGGCCAAGTGGAGGGAAGGGATAGACCTTACTCTGGTTCTCAATACCCCAGTCCTCTATTACATGTAGGAATTAAATTAAGTAGTTAAAAAAAACTGTTGAGGTAAGAGTAAATCAGAGTTAACGTGGTCTCATACTGACTGAAATTCAGCAAAGGCCAGAAATCAGGAGCTAAGGTTCATGCCTTAATAGCAATGCCCTGTGATCAGGAGTAACAGCATACAGTGCTACAAATTGTGCTTGCATATAACTTATGCTCCATGTACCTTGGTCTTGGTCTTCCAGGCCTGAATCCAGATGAGGCAGATAGATTGCCTCAAACATGAAAATAACATGTGGGGAGCTTAAGAGTCCCACCTTTGATTTACATTTTTACTTTTGTTGCCTGTGAAGGTCACCACTGAGTAATGTAGTGCTGGTGTTTTTGTTTTTCAAATAAGCTTTGCAGTACAGATTTTCTCCCAGTTAATTTGTGTTTAAAAAACATCATCTATTCCTCTTGCTACTAGGGCATTACTGCATAGAGTCCCCTGGGATGTAATTCAGTACATGAAAAATATAATGATGCCAGGTTAAATCAACAGAACTGCAGGCTCCCAAATTCCATTATTATAAGACAAAACTCCGAAAAATGTATGTATATGTGGCTAAATCCCATTTCCAATTCCAGCTTGGAATAAAGTTACAATTAAAAGTTCCTGCTGCTCAGTAGATCATATATGCCACAACAGCGAGCTCTGCATTTGGTCCCTAGTTAGCTGATGGGTTTATTTTGCTTTCAGTTGAAACCTTTTTAATTGGGAATTGGGTACATTAAAACGAGATTGTTCCAATAGTATCAAAGATACATAATTTTGGATCAACCATTGCTAAATATTATTTTGTTTAGACTCTGCAGTTCATTGATTGGAGGGAAAATGGGCCATATCTAAGTTTCTGACAGTGCAATCCTACACATGCCTACTCAGACAAAAGCTCAGTTGAGCACATAATATCACAGCTGAAATTGATATTTTAGGCAAGGCCTTACTTAAGAGCATGTGTGGCACCAGAAGCATTCTGATGACATACTACTACCACTGTTCTTGTGGTAACCACCATGTGCCAATAATGGAGGCTTAATTTTTTTCTCCTCTGCTGTTTTTTTTTTAAATAAAATCAAATTGCCTCTCAAATTAAAAGGAAAAAAGAAAAAATACTCAGTTGTCATAAAAGTGTATGGAATGTGGTTAAGCCCATATACGGGGATGGAGAAAATATGTGTTAAAATGGCTGGGAGGAAAAATTAACCCCCACACACCCAGTCACCTATACATGGTGGAGAAAGTCCGGATTGTGGTCCCATCTGAGCTGCACATTGTGTACTGCACATAGCAGGTCAATTGGGCACCTATATGAGAGTACAGAGTTGTACAGGGCATCAGGAAATTGGGCTTCACTGGATCAGCTCCCGGCATGTGAGCAAGCTTTGAAAAGGAGCATGTGGATAAGAGAATATACTAGATAACCATTGTTGGATAGAGGGTAGTAAGTATGGCACAGTGGTTTGAGTGTTGGACTACAACTCTGGAGACCAGGGTTCAAACCACACTCAGCCACAAAAACCCACTGGATGACCTTAAGCAAGTCACACACTCTGAACCCTCAGAAAATCCATGATAGGTTCACCTTAGGGTTACCATAAGTTCAATGACTTGAAGGCAAACAACAACAACAATAACAACAACATTGAAGGGGAAACCTGCCCACTTTTGGATTCAAGAATGGAGGGGTAGTGAATTGAAGGAAGTAGTTTATCTTAACATAACAACACAATGCTGCTCCAGATGTCAGGATTTAGTCTGAGCAATCTTGAACCAAAGCAAACATACACCATTGGAAATTCTACCTCTAAAGGATGAGTGCAAAAACTCCACAACCAACAATGGGATTTTTCTTGCAGAATATTTCCTCTGTAAAACTTAAGGACATTTGAATACAGGGAGAATGCAGAAAAGGAATACTATAGTCATTTTCTCCCATAAGCATAGGGGGGAAAAACCTACCATAATTATTCAGACTCACATGTGAGAGTGAAATAGTTGAGTATTTACATCCCTGCTTCTCAGGTTACACAGTAATAACCAGTAATTACCATGCAATGTATTTGTGGTCTGGGGCGAGTGCTAACTCCGACAGTGCCCTTTCATCCCAGGGGGCACTGCACACTTTCTTGGCCTCCTGGGAAAGGGCAGGAACTTTGACCAATGAGTTCAAACTGTGGTTTGAAGGAGTCTGGCCAGAGTAGGAGCCACAGTCTTCACTCTGGTTGGAATCTCCAGCATATAAACTGGCTGAGATTCACTCTTCCACAGAGCTTCTTCCCTTCCGGGCACCCCTTTTTTCCTCAGGGAACCCAGGCAGCTTTCCTTCACACAATCATGCTTTGCTGTACTTTCTATATTCTATGTCTTAACATTTTGTGTTAACTTTGCTTTGTCACAATTTTGTCATGGTAGCAGTCAGCATGGATCATGGATCTGGGACAAAATTCACCAGTGTCCACCAGGGCATTGGTAAGGTATGAGAGTCCCCTCAGGGGACTTGGGGTGTTGGCCTGATAGAGTGTTGCCCAGGCAGGGGGTGCACACCTGTCTGGCATCCCCACCAGTGACTAGGAGGTAACACAGTGACTAGGAGGTAACACTGCTCAGCAGGACCTCCTGTCACCCAGTGGTTTGACTCTGGCTGGTAACTTGGGCTAATTGATCAACAGGCAGTTTGGTCGATGCCTGGATCTGGATCCATGCAAAAGCCAACCCAGTTACATCTGTAATCAATAAAAGATTCAGGCCATTTCCACTTCAGTCAGTGTGTATGGTTTTTCTTGAGCACTTTACTTCACACCTGGCCCCACAAGGAGGTTCTTTGTTGTAATGGAATACAAACTATGGAACTCTCCCCCTACATCTTGGCTTGACACCATCATTGCTATGTACCATGCAAAGTCCATCCCATTATTTCAGGTTTTAATGGTGTCTGAGATCTTTTCAGTGACATTAGCTTCTGCTCCCCACTCCCCTGGCTTTGCAGTGTTTGTGGTTTTCATTGTTTTTGATACAGTATTTGATTGATGGAATGTATACCCACCTTTCTTCCAGTATGGGATCCAAAGCAATAATTTATAATTTAAAACTCAAAGACCTGCCAGAATAAAAGGTCTTCACCTGTTGGCAAACAGAGAACAGGGACAGGACCAACTGGACTTCCTGTGAAAGGGTATTCCACAGCCTGGGAGAAGACATGGGGAAGGCTTTTTCCTGTGTCCTCACTGAATATACTGTGATGGTGGTTGGACCAAGATAAAGCCCTCCTCAGCAGATCGTAAAGCTTGTGCTGGCTTGTATAGAGAGATACAATCTTTCAGAAAGTCTGATTTTCTAGATGTTTTTCTAAATATTTTTAAGATATTTTCTAGATATTTGATTGTTTGATGTGGTTTATATTGATTTCTGCAAGCTGTCATGAAGTTGTTTACAGTGAAAGGTGAAATATTAATTTCCTAAATAGATAAACTTTGTCAACAGATAGGCATTCAGAGGATGTAATGGGACCCAACCAGAGCAGGGATGGAGAGGGAAGTCTGACCAATCAGAGCTTTCATTCCCATTTCACAAAAGTGTTTGGTAAATATTGTTATGCATTATAATACTGAAAAACAACTACCGGTAACTGCCTTTCTCTAAGGATGGTAATCATGTGACTCTCAATGTTGTTGAACTGAAAGCCCCATCATCCCTAGACAGCATATAGTCCAATAATATCTAGAAAGCCACATTGATCCTGCATTAGTCATTGTATTGCTCATTAATTGTAATTACTTTCATTATTTTTAAAAAAAATTATAACAAAATAACCTAAAACTTCAGCAATTTCCACTAAAAGCCTTAATATGCCCTTTAAAAGCAATTCTAAAAACTAACTAGAAAATGTTAATTATATCAGTGCAGTAACTTCAATTCAATACATTATTTCTGAAATGTAACTCCAGTTACATTTGGCCTTTCCTGGCCTGGCAATCCATCTAACTAAAATCACATTAAAAACAAATATATACAAGGTTAAAAAAGGCCAGGAGACGCAGATCCTGAGGCCAGGACCTAATCAGGAAAGGCCTGTTTTAATTTTATATTGTTTAATGTCTTTTTATGGGGGAGGGTGGGGGTGGGTGGTGCTTTTAGTCATTATTACAATGTTTTAATTGTTGGAAGCCCCCCCCCAATTGTTTTTAGCAGAGGGGCGGGGTATAAATAAATTTTATTATTATTAGCATGCCCTTGTACAAAAAGAGAGAGTAACACATTGTAGGTAACTTACTACTTATAGCTTGGTACTTCTAAGCTTTGTGATTAATACAGCTACTAGATTGCTCTGATTAGGGAAATTCAGGTGATTCATTAATTACCCTTTCTATCTTTTATCATTTCCAAAGTATTCAATATAATGCCCTCTCCGTTTTTCCCCTTCCCTGATTTTATAGTGAGGCTTATTTTTTTTAAAAAAAATGAGAAATTTAATATGAACATTGCGGCTCATGACATTGCATAGTGAGATTAAAATCTCTGCTCATGCTGTCCCATAATTTAAAAATCTATCACAGTTTTCAAGTGTTACACAATTATAAATAGTTCCAAATCCAGGCATTCACTGAACCATTTCATTTGTTATTTTTATCTCTTTCTTCAAGCAGGCATTTTCTTTGAATGCATTAAGCTACCCTATTACATTACAGCTGCTGGGATGAAAATTGTTGATATTTCCAGATAAATGAAGGACTGAACATTTTAATTTTTTATATTCTTTAAAATGATCTCCTACCCCTGACAGGGATTTGCCAATACTATCTTTCTGGACAATTTTCAAATGAGAAAAAAATGGAAGATTGATTGCTGTTTTAAGAAATTAGCTGAGACCCTGAATACATTGTTCTGTATAGTGTTAAGCAACAGAGCTAAATATAATATGGCAAATGGAATAACTATGGTAGCACAGCTGAAGAAAAGCTATTTTTCTATGATTGACTCAGCCCTATGAACACTAACAGGATTGTTAGTAAAAAGCAAAAAAGAAAACAAAGCCCACAACAGCGAAATATATATGAGAAGAAAATGAGTAGCAAAATTTACAATTCTGATTCAATTAGTCAATCAGGAGCTGCACTTTCTGTGGGCATCCTGAAAGGACAGAGGTCACTGGACTGTGTTAAATAAATAAGGGGGGGGGGGGTTCCTTGCACATTTTTTTTAAAGGATCCAATTTTCTTGACCATGTCCACTCTTAACAGTATGCATTCAGATCAGGTCTTTCACTGAACTGAATAGACTTCTACACTTTAAAGCAGAAATCAGATTTATACTGCACTTCAGATGTGGGACTACAACTCCCAGCATTCCTCACCACCACCTAGGCTTGGGCTGCTGAGAGATGCAGTCCAATGATCTCTAGAGAGCTGTACAATTCCCACCCTCACTTTAAAGAAATTACTGGATTAAGAAGAGAACATCTAATAAACCAAGGCAGAGATCGTGTATCACATTCATAGCTATGTAAACATAGCTACAAATGGCCTAAGGATTTGACACACATACCCCGCAAGACCCACCTGAACTCCAGGGATCTGCTCCAAGCAATAGAGGTCTGCAGGACAGTTGAGTGAGATGCTTCATGATGATGAAGCCAGCCCACTCCAGCCTTATCACACTGCAGCTCAGGGGCAAGAGCAGAGTGAACGTACGATCCTGAAGCATCCCACTCAACTGTGCCACAGACCTCCATCATTCAGAGCAGCTCCCTGGAGCTTAAGGTAGGTGTTGGAGGGAAATTATGATTGTGGCAATTGTGAATTTGTAGCTCAGCTGAATATGAAGCGCTTCTAAGTTATGAATCCGGTACTGCAATGCAAGGTGCCAGCCCAAATTGTTGCACAATTAATACTTGCACAATTAATTTGTTAGTCTAAAAGCCCCAAACTGTGATACTAATTATATTTAATTTGTCTGCTGTGTAAATCATTATATTTAATTAGCCTGATATATCAGGCCAATCCATTACAATTGACCCAGGCACACAAAAAACTCAGTGCACGTTACACTCCACTGCAGGTGCAGTCATTACATTTCACCATCCTTATGACTAAATGATCAGATGACCACTTTGTTTGTAGACAAGTTATCCAGGTCATCTGGTAAGACTGAACAAATATTTGATCCCAGACTTCCACAGTCAAAATTCAACCTTAGAATCATAGAATGATAGAACCATAAAATTGGAAGAAACCTCAAGAGCCATCCAGTCCAACCCCCTGCCATGCAGGAATACATAATCAAATCATTCCCAACAGATGGCCATCCAGCCTCTGTTTAAAAACCTCCAAAGGAGACTCCACCACACTACAAGACAGTGTATTCCACTTCTGAACAACTCTTACTGTCAGGAAGTTCTTCCTAATGTTTAGGTGGAATCCCTTTTCCTGCACTTTGAACATATTGTTCCGTGTTCTATTCTCTGGAGCAGCAGAAAAAAAGCTTGCTCCATCCTCAGTATGACATCCCTTCAAATATTTAAACATGGCTATCATGTCAACTCTCAACGTTGTCTTCTCCAGACTAAACATACCCAGATCCCTAAGCTGCTCCTCATAGGGCATGGCTTCCAGACCTCCACCCATCCTGGTTGCCCTCCTCTGGACACGTTCCAGCTTGTCCATATCCTTCTGGAATTGTGGTGCCCAGAACTGGACACAGTATTCCAGGTGAGGTCTGACCAAAGCAGAATAGAGTGGCACTATTACTTCCCTTGATCTAGACACTATACTCCTATTAATTGGTGTCTTCTGCTCATTGGTATCTTATCCAGCATCTGGTTTCAAATGATGATGGAACAGAGCTCTCATTATTCCTTGCTATTATCTATACTGAGTGGTGATGGTGGTAGTTGTAGACCAATAACAAGGGGAACCAAGGTTGGGAACATACACCTTCTCTGTCCATCACAAGTGATCAAAGGTAAAAAAAAAATGTTTTGACATCCAAATGTCTAAGGAAATTATCAGACACATTAAACGTGGTGTTATAGAATGCCAGGAAATGGCAAAAGGGCTCCCTTATCAGACGATGTTGTCACCCCTTGTTATGCACTCATTCTGCTGCTGTTCCATGGCTGCTGCTTTTTATTGATGGGAGAAGCCATCAATAGATCCCCCATTCTGTTCCTGTCATGGATTTTCCTGTGTGTGACAAGGTGCCTCATTTTGTTTGCGAGATCCCAGCATCAATGGGTGGTCCCTGCCAAAACAATTCCGGGTGAGATCAGGACATCAAGGTAAGTGACACAATTTTTATGACCCTCCCCGGGCTACATGTACTTTATAAAGTGTGTTTTTGTGTTTGCTGTCACTTTTTTGGTGTTCTTTTCCTCTTTATTTGTGAATTTCCTGCACTTGCATCTTCTTGTGAGAATCCGTGGGATTTCAATCCAGGAAGTGAACAGTGCTCCGTTAAAGCTCAGTTTACCCCCTGAGCTGCCTGACTGAGGGGAGAGGAGGTAAGTGTGGTGGGGAAGGTTATTGTGGTGGGACAGGGACGGGACAGGGACGGGAGTGGAGTGGAGATTGTGGGACAGCAATGCTTTTTGTGTTCCTGTCTGATAATCTCCTAAAATGTGTCTTCAGGCAGTTCAAATAAATTAAGCTTTCTTATAATTTAGTATGTGCTGGTGTAGGCAGAAAGTTAGAAGGCAGAAGAATGTAACAAAAATTTCTCCAGAAGCCTATTGAGTGAAAAAGGCAGCAAATATTCACTACCTGTCTCAGTGTAAATTAAGGTGCCCATTATGCATGACTCTGAATTTGGGCATTTCTTACCATTTAAGAGTCAAACAAAAATATCCACTTCTGCTCTAAACATATGCAGCAGCAACAGCACTTTTATTAGCATTACCTTGAAAAGACCGCAGTTTCTCTTTAAGCATCTGAAGCACAGGTCCTTCAGAGCAAGATTGATAATGATTTACACATGCAAAGAAAGTCAAAAGTATATTCAATATGCCATCATAGCAAAGCAGTTTAAAAATCCATTTGCTCAGTCGTTAAGTCAAGATAATGATGTGGATGGTAGAGTTGTTTTTCTATATACACATATCATTGTTCATTGTTTTTGATAACAAAACTAGAACATTAACTGTAGTGAAACTTTTTGAAACATCACATTCCTTGAAATGTCCAAAATATTGGTTTGACAGAATTAAATTTTAATTCACATGACTGGCCCTGGCCCTGGCCCTTATATTTTAACCTTTACTGATCCATTATAGGCCAGGGTTGAAGGAGCTCCTGATGAGGATCATGTGATTGATCATATGATTTGCACCACAAGCACTGCAAGATTCCTAAGTCTGACTTGTGTAATTCATCCATCCCACTACAGTCCCAGAATTACTTGGTCCATTTCCAAGACTTTCTGGACAGGCTTTTGGGGAGCACAAATGAATAGGAGGAAAGGAAGATAAAGAGTAATTGGGTAATCTGCTTCCTTGCTCATGCAGCACTGGGTTTCACCCATAGTTTAGAAATACCAGTATGTTTGAGTCAATGGCTTTGTGGAGCCTGCCTGAACAAAGCAATCTTCTACATTGTCTCCAGATATTCTGAGGAAATTTTCAGGTGGGGACCATATATAGTGTCCCTATCTCGCTAGCTATTTCCCACCCCATTCCTGTCCCTGTTGCACTTTTTAAAAAATCACACCTACCTTTGGAGCATGACAGAAATGGCTCCCCCTCCCATACGGCATTCCAGGAAGCGAATGGAGCTCTTGCCGAGGCCCATTCACTTCCTTATTTGAAATCCCAGGCCATTCTTGCAAGAAAATGAGCACGTGGGAAAATTTTTAAAAAGTAAAAGAAAGAAAGCAAAGTGATAGCAAGCACAAAAACAAAGTTTAAAAATACAAGTAACCTGGGGAGAGGGAGAAGAGTGTCGCTTACCTGGATGTCCCGATCACACCTGAAGTCTTCGGCAGGGACCTCCACCATGGCTGGCATTGTGCCACAGAACCGGGGCACTGGTTCACAAGCCCATGATTCCGTAACACAGATGGAATGGGCAATCTATTGATAACTTAAGCCATCAATTAAAAAAAAAAACACAGACAGAACGGAAGGGGCACAGGAACAGGACGAGACAGGGACAATGATGTCTCATAAGAGCGCCCTTTGGTGATCTCCTGTCATCCCTGCCGTGCACTTTTTAGGTCGTTAGGTCCTGAGACAACACAGAAGGCAGTTTTGTTTAAGGCAAGCCACTGAAGAAAAGCCACCAACCAAATCTTTTGGGCTTCGATATAGTGCATTGGAAGTTGGTGGTAGACAAATGTTACATGTGCCATATGTTGTGTTAACAGGTATTAACTTTTGTTTCTTCTTGTTAGCCCCTAGGTGCTGCACAATGCAATTATGGGTCCTGATCAGTGGCCACAGCATGGTTCACTGGGTGGTGCGCCAGGCCCTGAATTTGCAGATCAGAAAGCAGCTGGGACTGAATACGGTTGCCACTGTGGAGTGGCTGGGGAGGCATGTCCTCTGTTGGTCTGGCTTGTTGCCACTGCTGTTTCAGGAGTGCACGGGGCCTCCTCCTGAAGTGCTGGTTCTTCACCTCAGTGGAAATGAACTTGGTCTCCAGAAAGGGAAGGCGCTGATTCTTCAAGTGCTGGCCGATATTCATATCATTCACAAAACATGCCCTGGGGCTTCTATCATTTGGTCTGCCATCCTACCATGACATGTTTGGCATGGAGAAGGCAATCCACAGCGCCTGGACCTGGCACACTGCAGAGTTAACCAGGAACTCTGTGAGGCTATGATGGATGGGTTGGGTCACTTTCTTCCACATCCTGACATAGTTTTCCATTGTCCTGAGCTCTACAGAGCTAATGAGTACATTTGTTAGGGTCAGGCAATGAGATCTTTCTGCAAGATCTGGGGTGAGTGCTGCATTGGCTGGCCTGGTGGGGTGAAAGGGACTAAGCAGATGCTTGTCCCTTGTCCGTACCAGGTAAATGGGGGAGAGTTCTATAGTTCTGTGTACACATTGGTACACCACATATTTTGGTAAAGGATTGGGCTCTGGAACTACTTTCACAAGTTTTGGAACCTAGGAATTGGGGAAGGATCTGCCCTTGGGGTCGGCTTGGGACCTTGCTCTCTCATTATAAAATCCTGGGTCTTGTGAGGGAACAACCTGGGTTGGCCTTCCAGATTATAATGTACTCACAGTCTGGAGAGCAACCGCATTTATTAATTTGGGATTGCCCTTGGGGTCAGGTGTTTCACCCAAGGGAAGGCTGAGGAGGTAGTCACAGGGATAACACCTAGCCTCCTGCTGGACCCACACCGGGTTGCTCCCCCTCTCTTGCTCATCTGCAGATTGTTTTAAATAAGGTTTAGATCAAATAAAGTGGTCGTTATTTTATCCCAACTTCTGGGTCCAGTCTCATTATTTCAGGGTTGGTCTTCAATTGCTCACCTTTGTGGAGCCTGCCTAAACAAAACAATCTTTTGCATTGTCTCCAAAAACTCTGAGACAACATAGAAGACAGTTTTGTTTAAGGCAAGCCACTGAAGAAAAGCCACTAACCAAACCTTTTGGGCTTTCTAAACTGTATTTCCAGCATATTGTTGAAGTATTACTTATTCTCTCTGAATCCATGCTCTCTCTGTAATCTGGAATTTGTCTGTTTTTAAAACAACCAAAACTAGAGGTTAGGTCTGCATGTGACAACTTAAGAGCAGAACCTACAAATGAGAGCAGATTTTCAGTTAGATTTCAAGAAGTGGAACAGATTTATGGAGTATTTGGAACTCACCAGAAATTGTATGAGCACAACCTTTTCCCATTTGCATGAGCCACTATGCACACTTTCTTCTGATTGCAATTATTGAGTATTAATCCATAACAAACTGTTGTTGCTATCCCGTTTTAGGAAGAAACTACTTATGCACTGCTGTATATTAATCAATCTTCAAAATAGGTCTTCATCAGCACATCTGGTGTGTGTAGGAAGGTGCACCCCTGTTGCCACCTATAGCTTTTTCCATAGACATAATTGCAGAATCCAATTGGTCAGCATTCTGAGGTCCATAGCCTTGTATAAGCTGCATAATTACATATAAGCAGATCCAGAGAGTCTGGAGATTTTCACACGGGGAAAGTAATCCCTGGGGAGATTGGGAGAGAAACGGGGCTGTTCCAGGTCCAGCACTCCATTTCGCATGCCCCCTTCCTTCTCCCGATCTCCTGTTGTCCTCCCTCCGTGCTTCTTCCATTTCCCTCCTGCTATGTTTTACTAATGAAAGTTCTTCATTAGTAAAAAATTGCAGAACATACCAGGAGGGAAATGAAAGCAGGATGGAGGGAGGATGATGGGAGATTGGGAGAAGGAAGAGGGCATGCAAAATGGGGCACTGCAACTGGAACAGCCCCATTTCTCTCCCGATCTCCCTGGGGATTACTTTCCCCATGTGAAAATCTCCCCAGTGTGATATAGTGGGTTACATAGGGCTCCAGGAGACTAGGGTTCAAATCCCTACTCAACTAGGAAAATCCACTGGGTGGCCTTTGGCAAGTCACACTCTCTCTGAGGAAGGCAATGGCAAAACTTCACAAAATAAATCTTGCCAAGAAAAGCCCATATTAGGGTATCATAAGTTGGAATTGACTTGAAGGCACATTACAACAACAAGGTCCATGGTATCAGAATTAAGGGAATCATGAGGACATGGAGAAGACCTTTTTTGAAAGATTTATGGGTGGCAAGCACTCAATACAACAGTGGCCTATGATACATGTCTACTGTAAAGTCCCTTTGAACTATTTTTATTCTTATTCTTAGTTTAAAAATATGATAAAACTTACACAAACTAAACAAGAAAAGAAAAGAAGAAAATACAAGAAAGTTGAGAGAAAGAGTGAAGAAAAGGGGGAAAAGATGAGTTCCAATCTTCCTTATGGCACTTACAGATACATACAGTTGTATGTCACTCTTCTCAAAACAAAAACAACTATCCTCTTCTTTAAAGAATCTAATCTCATTAATTATCAGCTCCTAAACTCACCAGTTCTCACTTTTTATTTTTCCACAATTCTTAATAAATTTATCATCAGCCACTTTTCTCTAATCAAATCAATTAACATATCAATTTCTACTATATTTGTCAATGCCAATGCCCATCTCTCCTTTTCCACAAACATCTAAATTCCCTTTACACATTCTAAACAATAATTTATTATTGAATTATAAACAATAATAATAATAAGAGAGAGCCCTGGTGGCGCAGTGGTTAAATGCCAGTACTGCAAGCCACCACGTCGCAAGTTCGATTCCAGCTGGCTCCAAGGTTCACTCAGCCTTCCATCCTTTCGTAGGTCGGTAAATTGAGTACCCAGCTTGTGGGGGGCACAATTAGCTAACACACATTGGAAACTGTTTAATGCAGTGTAGATGTGTAAATAGCTATTGCTTAAAAAGAATTTGTAAGCCGCTCTGATAGCCTTGTGGCTGAAGAGCGGGGTATAAATAAATAAATAAATAAATATTATTGATTTATTCTACAACAAACTCTATGACCTATTATCTACTTCAAAGTTATAATGTACTCCACATCTCTGTCTCCTTAACCACCTACATTTCTGTTAATCTTTCCTTTTATTATAGCCAAAACATTCTATGGTAAGTATATATCCTTTTGAAAAAGTTCATTTTCTTAAAAACAGATCATGTTATAAACATTATCGTTAAAAACATACCAACATTATCCAACTTTTTATCTCTTTTGTCACATATTTTTCCATTGACCCATCAGTATGTTATCGCTGAATTCATAACCCATTTACCACACATTCTCAAATTTCTTCTTCATTTTATATTTAACGTTTGGCTTCTTTGTTTGCTTTAGAAACTTAAACATTCCTGCTTTGCAACTGTTGAAGTGGTGCATCAATTACCATGATAAACACTATTTGCAATAAACACATCACTCTGAGTAAAATGTTCTCTCCATCCCAATGTTTCCCTCCCTCAAAGACAAATTCCAGCCCTCTCCTTCCAAATAATACTTCTCCAATTCCTTCTATATTCCATGACATCCACTATCATATTAACATAACTACAGTATGTAATGTTTCATGCATTGACTTCAGGCTGTTCTTCCGTATTCATATACATTTTTTAAATCAGAACCTTCCATTTCTCTTCATTTATGCTTTCAATTTGATTTTCCAGTCTTTCCAGTCTTTCTGCTTTCTCTTCACTTTGTGTTACAACCCCAACCACTTGGTTCACAACTTGTTTAAATACCTTAAATTCATTCTCAGATCATCCTTAAATTCTTCTTTTGATTCCATGAAATCACTTCTTAGGCCTCTAATCTCTTCCCATAGCTTCTGTAAAATTTTTGAGGGAGACTCCATCTTCTTGGATTTGGCAATTACAGGGTTAAAAACAAGAGAACAATCAATTCAGTCTCTGTAGCTCAACAGCTCCAATGTTACTACCTGGTTATTGTCCATGTTCCCAGCATTATCATCTTCCAATGTAAAGTCTCTTTCTCATGGAGAGATATTTTCTTTACTCAAAACATGTTCAATGGTAAAATAAAAATAATTTACCTTTTCAAGTTGCCGTTTCTTCCATGCCTTATACATCTTTCTTTTCTTTTCTTTTCTTTTCTTTTCTTTTCTTTCTTGGGGGGGGGTAGTCTTGATTTACTGAGGCTCTTCAAAACCCATGGGCAACATTTCGGCAGTTAACTGTTTTTCCAGCTTCAGCTTGTAAGGTTTATATTCCTCTCCAAGCTTTTGTTTCCAGATTTTAATGTAACCTGGGACATCTCCCTCAGACTCTGGAATGGGCACTTCAACAGCATCTAGTGGGCTGCTCTCACTGTAAGGGTTTTTTGACCATGTACAGTCACTTCCACTTTCTTCTTCAGCTGACTCTCTCTCTCTAAAGCTGAAATCATTTCCTTGTAGGCTTGTCTTGCTTCTATTGTCAATTCCACCATTTTGTGAAAATAGTCCTGAGCACCATCATAGCTGAAAATCCCCACTACACTGATAGGCACTGCTTTGGTCAAACATGCCCTAGAGCTTTGTGATTGAGGGCAAACACAAATGGGATATTCTGTTCACAAGCAGAATCAGGATGTAGAGTCTCATCCAATCCACCTTTTGGCTGAAGCGTTTCACAGTTATGGGCCTCAGAGAAGTGCTGAAACACTTGAAACTGAAGAAGTTGAAATGTATCATCATTTTGCCTTTTACATCTTTCTTCAAGCACATCCTATTATTTTTTTTATTTTTCTTCTTTAGCTGAAATCTTGTAAATATAGCCCCCTCATATCAATGGAACCAATATTTGTGATTTCAGTTATCCACAGCTGAAAAAAATAGGCAGGCAGGGGGTTGGACTGGATGGTCCTTGTGGTCTCTTCCAAATCTATGATTCTATGACACATACCATAGAGTCATTCTGGAAAATGCCTAGAGAGGTGTCCTCTCTAAGAAACACTGGGTCCTCCAACACAATGCTATGATGTGTTTGGACCAAAGGTTCTTTATTTTAATGGGGTTTGTGATTATCTGTGGTTTCACTTATAAATGGTAAGTCCAGGAACATTTCTCCCACAGGTATGGGGGTGGTGGCCTGTAGTCTCTTTTTTCCTCTGATCTTGTATACAGAAAGAAGGGTACTCATAAGCACTTTTTGTTCTTATTGCCAATCAGAAGACTTCTCTTCATTTACAAATCAAGTCATTAAACCATAAAAACTGATTAAGAAAGTCAGGATTTTGTGGCTCCAGTGTCCTTTAAGGCTCGCTAAGCAGCCAGGGATTTGATGTTCCTCCCATGACTCCATGCTGCTCAAAGCTCGCTTCTGACCTCCACCAATTAGGAGTTTCCTCATGAGGAGCAGCAATTTTGAGAACTTGTGTGCAATACCTATGCTCTCTTCCTTGTCTGGACAGAGTTCTGTCAGCTTATTAATTGCTAATTAATTGAATATTCTGTCGCTTAGCTTTGTCTGCCCAGAAAATGAAACAGACGTATCAAATCTGCCATCTTCGCCACCCAGAAGTACCCTTTATCAGGATACCATAGAGAGATTTAATGTCAATATACTGCACTATTATACCTTCACAAATGATGTCCAGCTGGGTGGGTAGGGGTTCGGTGTGTCTTAAACCAGTGAGTAGCAAAGCAACCTTTAAAAAAACAGTGTTGAGGACAAGACAATAGATAACAACACCAGCAAACAGCAAATTATGTCTAGTGCATTGTTTGAGAAAATGTCATCAGGTTCCCTGGAAAATGCAGGGGGGGGGGATCAAACTACCAGGCTATCTGCTATCTTATGGGTGCCAGGGCAGAGCTATTCTCTCTTGCCCATTTAACAATGCTTTGTGCAGCCTAATTAGAAGTGAGCCAGGGAATGGGGATTCTATCACATCTCTTGGGAGATGATTTGGTGGCTAATAAATCTCATTATATACACTAGATATGGGCTGCTTAGAGCTGTCAGAATGGCAATCTCAGTTTCACTGTTTCCGCAAACATCTGGTCAGAAACAGTCTACTGGAGTTTGGCTATATTTAGTGTTCAGGAACTTGCAAAGAACAAATAGCATTTAAGGGGTGTCTGAATTCTGATTTTTATTTCTTTCATATGTGTCTCTTCTGCCTCATCACACTCTCACTCTACTTGCCATCCTAATTGTCTTTCTCTTGCTGAGTTTTCTCTTCTTCTTCCTCTACATCTTCTGGATGTATCTGGAGGCAGCAAATAACAGCAGGAGATGCTCTGCTGCTAAAGGTTTTGTATTCTAATACAACCCTGAGGTGTTGTCTAAATGTATATGATAAAAGTAAGTATATCTGGATCTGATCACTGCCTGTGTGGGAACCCAACAGTATAAATCCAATTGTTAGGACATTTTCAGACACGGAAAAACAGCTTCTTGCCGTGCAAGCAGCCTCCGAAACAATATCGAGGCTGCTGCGCGGCAAGGGTCCATTTTGGACAACACCGTTTCTCTCTCGGCGTCGTCCATGACTGTTGCGGCCAGCACTGGAGGCAGCCGCACTATTTCTTACTCATGGACAACTTTCATGAGTAAAAAATAGCGTGGCCGCCTCTAGTGCTGGCCGCAACAGTCACGGACGATGCCGAGAGAGAAACGGCGTCATCCAAAATGGACCCTTGCCGCGCAGCAGCCTCGATACTGTTCCGGAGGCTGCTTGCACAGCAAGAAGCTGTTTTTCTGTGTCTGAAAATGTTCTTAGTCTCAATCAGAGCAGAACAATGAATCAGCACTCCTGTAAATTCTATTGGTTTAATGGAACTACTTTAATTGAGGATTAGTAGTTGCACAGAGGAGATTATCAGATGCTCTAAATACAGCATTATCACAACGCAAGGAGATCGCTAAAGGGCTTCCCTTTCACATGACGTCGTTCACCTCTCATAATGCTCCTGTTCAGCTCTCATTAACCCGGCACTGCTTTTTATTCATGGGCTAAGCCGTCAATGGATCCCCTGTTCTGTTTCTGTAATGGAACTGACAGCAAGTGAAAAGGTATCTGTTTCGCTGGATCAATCCCCACATCAATGGGGAGGTTCGTGTCAGAACACTTCCTGGTGAGATTGGGACATCCAGGTAAGTGACACACTTTTTTGTACTCTCCCCAGGTTACTTGTAAAGCTTTAAGCATGTTTAGGTGCTTCATGTAACTTTTTTCAGGTTATTTTTCTTCTATAGTTTTAATTTCCCGCACTCTTGTCTTCTTGCGAGAACTGGGATTTCAATCCAGGAAGTGAATGGAGCTCCGTTAGAGCTCCATTCACTCCTGGGCTACACTGTTGTGTGAACGAGGTAAATCTGAAAATGGGGCGGGAGAGGGGTGGGAGAGGAGAATGCGGGATAGGAATGCTTTATTTGTTCCTGTCTGATAATTTCCTGAGACTTGTCCATGCTGACTTGAGTTTAATGATGGAAGGAAAGTGAGCTAGAAATGTATGTATTAATTTACTAATTAAAATATTTACATCCCACCCATTATCATGGGATCTCAGGATGGCATACAATACAAACAATTTAAAATATTTCTGGATAAAAAACATTAAACAAGATAGAAACATTAGGAAGCGCAGAGAGTTAAAACAACTTTAAAAGCTACAACAATTCAAAGCCATGTACATGTATATTTCAAAGTAAATTAGTTTCCAAAGGCTTTAGTAAAAAACCAGAAAGAAACCAAAGTTGGCGGCACCTGGACCTCCAAGGGGAGACCATTCCACAATTGGGCACCACAACTTAAAGAGAGCTCCCATGTCTTCCCATTTCTGGGACACAGAGGAGGGCCCCTCCCACAGATGTCAGTTGTCATGCAAGTATATTATTATTATTATTATTATTATTATTATTAACAACTATTATTAACTAATACAGGTCACCGCATCCTGACAGATGACCATCCAGACACTGCTTAAAAACCTCCAAAGGAGGCTCCACCACACTTCAAAGCAGCGTATTCCACTGTTCAACAGCTCTTACCATCAGGAAGGTCTTCTTAATGTTTAGGTGAAATCTAATTTGAATCCATTGCTCCATGTCCTAGTCTCTGGAGCAGCTGGAAATGTTTGCTTCATCCCCAATATATCCCTTCAAATATTTAACCATGGCTGTCATGTCACCTTCTCTTGTCCAGGCTAAACATACCCTGCTCCCTAATGCCCATCCTCATAGGCCATGGTTTCCAGACCATTTACCATTTTTGGTCACCCTCCTCTGGACACTTTTCAGCTTCTCAATATCCTTCTTGAATTGTAGTACCCACACACAGTATTCCAGGTGAGGTCTGACCAAAGCAGAATAGAGTGGTACTTTTACTCCCCTTGATCTAGACACTATACTCTTATTGATGCAGCCTAGAATCACATTGACTTTTTTAACTGCTGCATCACACTGCTGACTCATATTCAGCTTGTGGTCCACTAAGACTCCTAGATCTGTTTCACATGTACTATCATCAAGCCAGTTGTCACCCAACCTATATTTGTGCATTTCATTTTTTTTCTGCCTAAGTGTACTAGCTTACTCTTTTTTTTCCCTGTTGAAATTCATTTTGTTAGTTTTGGCCCAGCTCTTTAATCTGTTAAGGTTGTTTTGAACTCTTATCTTGTCCTCCAGGGTATCAGCTACTCCTCCTAATTTGGCGTCATCTAAAGATTTGTTAAGCATGCCCTCTATTCCATCATTGAAGTTATAAAGATGTTGAAGAGCACCTGGCCCTGGATAGAACCCTGTGGCATCCCACTAGTCAATTCTCTCCAGGATGAAGAGGAGCCATTGGTGAGCACCCTTTGGGTTCAACTGCTAAGCAAAAATAGCTCAGGCCAGGGAGGGCAACCACATTGGGGCTAGGGACCATTTCTTTCCCCAGGCACCCTCTGTGGGCCACACACCCTCCACAGTATGCCCAAATACTTCCATTTTCCTTTGCAGTCCCTCTCAAAATGGTAACATGTTGTGACATCATGTCTCTTCCTGTTGCCATTTTGAGAGGGACTGCAGAGGAAAATGGAGGTAGTATGGTGTTCCATAGTGATTGTGTGGGTAAGGTGATTTTCATATGTTTTCACGCATTTGAGGGAGGATTCTGCATAGGTTGGGGCAAAAATTGCCTGAAGATCACACAGATCTTTTAAAAAGATAATCTGAGGGGTTGGGGGCTTTGGGGGACTAATGGGCAAGTTTCAGAGGCTCCAAAAGTAGAGGCCAAGGGCACATGTGGCCTGTGGGCCTCACTTTGCCCACTGCTGGCTTAGGCCTTCAGCTAGGACACTGTATTTCGCACCCAAATTTGAAATGGATAGCTGATTATTTTCTAATAGGTATCCAGTCCTCTGAAGACAAAAGTGTTCTGTCAAAGAAAGGGGCATATAATCCTTCAGTCTGCTCCTGAAAAGTTAGTAGACACTTTAGAACAGAATTTAGAGACATGATACTCTAAAATGAGTGGATATTTGTTCTTTCCCTTTTCCAAGGATAGAAGCCTTCCCATTGGTAGGAGGATACTAATTGGTTGAAACTCACAATATTGATTGTACTCTTCACGACAATATAAATATAAAATGTAATACACACAGTATAATAGAAATGTGCCTACAAAGGAAGTCTTCATTTTGTGGAAGATTGTATGCCTGTTATCTGTTTGCATGCAGAAGGAGGTTAATTTAGACATAACTGGCATAATACTACTATAATTTTGGGTAATATACAATGGAAGTTATCAGATCAGGGGAAATGTGGGGGGAGGGGGAGGATGCATCCCAAACTGCATCAGAAGACTGCGATGAGAACACAAAGGGCAACATTATCAGATGCCCACTTCCTCAACCATTTCTGGGGCATAGCACTGGTGCAGACGAGGCTTCACTTTTTTTATTGATGGAGCTAAGCCACCGATAAAAAGGCATGCCTTATTCACACCTGCGCTACACCCCCAGAATGCTGAGGGATTACGTCATCTGATAATGTTGCCTGTTTCTGTTCTCATTACATTCTTCTGACAGGGTTTTTGCCACGTCTGATAATCTCTAATGTCTTGTTATCATTATGGTTATTGGTAACATACCGTACTTTAATATATTATCCATCACTGAATTACTATGTTTCAATTCCCTTACATTACCCAGTAAAGATCATTCAAATCTTTTACCAGTTAGTCATAAGCTTTCAGCTCCAGACACTAATCTCTTTCTGATACTTTATTAATGTTTAGCCTAAATCCTATTAACCTGGTGTATGATCTATCAGAAGATTCTCATATCTAATATCTACTAAAATTAAGAAGTGCTTCATAAAAGTACCATCCAAAAGACTTTGGACTTGTAAATAATACACTAAAATCTTATTTTCTATTAAAATAAAGACAGGAGACCAACTTTATCAAAGCTGGATCCCTCCAGGTGTGTTGGTCTTCTGCTCCCATCATTCTCAGCCAGCTATTACCATGATGAGAGGGGTGATGGGAACTGTAATCCAACACATCCAAGAAATGCCACATTGGAGAAGGATAGAATAGCTTAAGCAAAAGAATTTAGGATCTACAAAAAAATATTGCAGCATGATATTCCCCTGTCCATGATTCTAGTCAGGACATTTCATACCAGGGTGCTTCCTCCAATTTTTCTATTCCTGCAACCAACAGTCAACATTCTGTGCCCAGTGAATGTACTCATCTTAAATTTCTCTCCCCTTGATATTCTCCTCGCAACAACAACAAAGGTCTTTTCATACTTCTGTGAACCTTAGGGATCATGTGTGCTTACTGGAAGCTCCCTCCTCTGCAGAGATGGTGTCATTGTGGATAGTTGGCACTCAGAATTCACTATTGGATTCCATGATACTAATGATACCACTTAGGACATTATCAGACTAGCCTCTAAAAACGTTCTTTTGCCGGCATAATTAAAGCCATTTATATGCCGGCAAAAGAACACCCGCCACCACACTTACCTTCTCTCCCGGCAGAAGGCTTCCCCAGAAATGAAGAGGAAGTGAACAGAGCCCCATTCACTTCCTTGTTCAAAATCTGGTGGATTCTTGCGAGCCTTCATTACTTGAGAAATTCAAAAATAAAACAAAAAACAGTAAACAAAAAGTTACACGAAGCACCTAAACATAATAAAAAAGTCCCAAGTAAACTGGGGAGGGTCATAAAAAGTGTGTCACTTACCTGGATGTTGTGATCACACCCGGAAGTGTTTGCACCAGACCGGCCATTCATGCTGCATTCATGTGAGTTAAATGGTGCAAGGTTTCATACGCCGGCAATGCTGACACAAAAGCACTACGGGGGATCAATTGACAGCTTCAGCTATCAACAAAAAGGTATAGGTTTTGGCCAGGACATAAACACCAAAGGGCGACGGTGTCTGATATACGCACCCTTTTGCACTTACACGTGGCATCTTTATGATGCTGTTTGTAATGCGTCTCATAAAATCCTTAAACTATGGCAAAAGTATATGCCTCTTTCATTTCCAGGGAGCTAGTGCATCAGTCTTGCAACAATAAAAGCAACAACAACAACATACTACCCTACAATATCCTGCACTCCCTTAAAGACGAAAAAGTTTCTTCTCTCAGTTATCTCAAATCTTTATCAACTAATTTGATTTAAGCAGATTAATTTATTGTAAACTGGAATCCAATGCAGAGAAGTCTGCATGTTTTACTTTTCCGACTTATTTTTTCAACACTGAGGGCTTGTCTGCACAGGCAGTTTACCCAGTTGTCCTGTCATGTACTGTCATTCCCAGAC
Source organism: Gambelia wislizenii (assembly GCA_030847615.1). NCBI lineage: Eukaryota > Metazoa > Chordata > Lepidosauria > Squamata > Crotaphytidae > Gambelia > Gambelia wislizenii. The sequence goes on from JAUMIR010000001.1 coordinate 373,766,596, forward strand.
TCAGTGACCAGCAGTTTCAGAGTTCAAAAACAGAAAACTTTTTTGGCATAGTAAACCAGAAAGAGAACCCTACAGGGCCATTGCTCAGAATGAACCTTAACTGACAAAACAGTATAATAAAAACATATTCCAATCTACACAATCTGGTGGGCTACACAGTCATTGGCTATCCATCATCCCCACTCCCATTTCCCACAGCACCAGGGCTCAACCTCCTTTTCCCAGAGTTGAGACCCAGGTGTAATGCTTATCAAACCATTCCTGACATAAACCACATACTCATTAACAAGCACAGAAAAATGCAAACACAATTACCTACAAGGTTACACAGCAAAACTGAACTTGGCAGGAAAAGGTCATGTCCAGGACTGATTCTGACACATCTCCTGTCTCAGAGCCCTGCAGTCGAAACAACACAGGGCTTTTGCCACGTTTCACCTCTAGGCAGTCCAGATGACACCCGAGGTAAAGGCAAGAAGAAGATAGGGCAAACCTGTTTAAAATGTTGTTTAAAAGCCCTGGGAAAACCCACGTTATATGGGAAAACCCAGATTGGGCTGGTGAGGGAATGCAGGGTCCATACCTGCACATTGGCCCATATCACCAGATGCTGATGCTCCTCTACAGCCAGGAAGGAGGCCCGCAGCATGTTATCAGCCACGATCTCAAGCTGAGGGCCTCCTTCCTGGCTTCAGAGGGAGCAACGCACAACAGTGGGAGAGGTGGCCACCAGTACAGGCTGATATGTCTGTGTGGATTCCATCCTGTTTCATAAAGGTAGTGAGGGAGGTAGGAACAGGCCTGGTCTGGGGTCAGAATAGGCCGGTGGTAGGCCAGCATATTCTGACAGGTCTAAACAAATGCCTAGTGTACTTGAAAAAGAAAAACTTTTCCCACAAGAATCCTGTATTAGATTTGATCCCTTGTCATGCTTTTATAAAAAAAAATAAACACTTGGAATCATGCTACTTTTTGCTTCTTGTAAAATTTAAATCACTTATTTGAACACTATTATAATATGGTAGGCAATTGAGTAAGCTTAACTTTGTCTCTCTCTCTGGCTTTTCTTCGCAAACGAAGATTCAGGAAGGACTCATTCCGCGCTTTCTGCAAGCGCGCTGATGACTAAAAAGGCCAATCCGAGATAGACAAGTCCAGTTGCAGAAAGCACAGCAGAAGGTCTCCTTGGGTGATGTTTCCAGGTTGTGATTCTTTCTGCATTGTTGTTGTAATCATCATATAACACTAATGACCAATAAATGGGCCCTAGGACAAATCAAGCCTGAATTCTCCCTGGAAGCCAAGATGACTAAACTGAAACTGTCATACTTTGGCCACATAATGAGAAAGCTTGCCTCACTAGGAAAGACAATAATGCTAGGAAAGATGGAGGGTAGTAGAAAGAGAGGAAGGCCGCATACTAGAGAAATAAAGTTGGTCACGACCCTGAGCCTGAGCAGAGAGGTTGAGGACAAGGGTCCTGGAGGTATCTCATTCATGGGGTCACCATGAGTCAAAATTGACTCGAGGGCAGTTAAGAGCAACAACAAATGCATTCCATGTTACATATGTATTACACTTCAAACAAGAGGTAACAATGTTATTGGATTACTTGTCTTGGAAATATAACAATTAATTACTTTTTGAAAATAGTGTTCCATCCTGTGGAAGGTAGGGTAATATTTCAAAACACAAACCAACCCCAGATTTTAAAGACACATGGCACAAAATCCCACGCTCTTGCTTCATTTGGTGGCCATTATCTCAGAAGAAGATCTATGCCAGCAAATTTAATCCAATATGTGTGGGGTTTTTTTAAAAAAAAAAAAAGTTATACACCTGTTTCAGAAAATGAGAAAAACAAAAATGGATTGTCAGTCTAAAACTCCAGACTGAAACAACCTCACAATAGAGCCAAAAAGGTAGGTTCCAGAGTGAATACTTTTTCCTGTGCAGAACCTACTAATTTTCTACTTGCCTTTTGAGGACTGACAGTTATGACAAACATTATATTTACAAAAGGCATTATTTCCCTCAGCAGCTCCTTTTAAATGAACACATTTCAATAAGCCATGGTAAGAATTATTATGGGGTTTAAATGGGTGACTTTAAGAGTAATGTTTATTTCACAGAGCAGGCAATACTTACAAGAAGCACCATTGTTTAACAGGTTAGCTGCACCATCTGAATGAGCTCAGCTTTAGTTAGAGTAATGTTCTAAAACAGTGAACTGTGGAGGAAAGAGATACACAAACTTATAGCAGGGGGCCTATGGAGAGCCTTTTGAGAGATATACCTGAATTGCTGGAAGATATGGACTAAAAATGTTCAACTGTGCATGTCAACTATCTCTTTGCACACATAGGTACACATGCCATTTTCTCCATTAACAAGCAGTCCTTCAGGAAGGAAGGCATTCCACAATTTTCAGAAGGAAGTTTGGGAGCTGACATAGGAAAATTGGATGAAAAGCCTCATACAGTAAGGGCAGCACATGGTGCTTTGCATCGTAGGACATTATCAGACAGGGCAAATAAGGCCTCATAAGGACACCTAATGATCATGAAAAGGTATGCATACCACACAACTTTGCCCTTTTGCGATCATGTCCTGTGGATAAAATCTACTTTTTTATTGATGGCTCAAGTTGTCGATTCATCCCTGTGGTGCTTTTGTGCCAGCATTGCCAGCGTTTGAAACTTCACACCATTGTACTCACATGAATGCAGCATCAGTGGCCAGTCTAACGAGAACACTTCCAGGTGAGGTCACAACATCCAGGTAGGTGACATACTTTTTATGATCCTCCCCAGTTTACTTGGAACTTTTTTTAGTGTGTTTAGGCGCTTTTTGTAACTTTAACTTTGTTATTTTTGTTTTTATTTTTGAATTTCCCGTGCTAGAAATTTGAGAAATTCCTCACAAGAATACAGGGGATTTCAAACAAGGAAGTGAACAGAGCTCCATTCACTTCCTCTTTCATTGTCAGGGAAGCCTTTTCACAGATAGGAGGTAAGTGTGGCATGGGGAGTTCTTTTGCCGGCATAAAAATGGCAAAGTTATGCTGGCAAAAGAACAGGTTTAAGGTTGTCTGATAAAGTCCTTAGCCACAGCTTGTTCTTCCACACATAATAGACATTGGCACAGAGGCAGAAAGCTATTTACAGATGAGCAAGGCAATCACTGAACTGAACTAAGGTTGCAATATGGATAATTTTAGGTACAATTAAGTCTCATTGGACTAATGGGATTTACAACCTGTCAACCATTTGAACAGCAATATCCAGGTGAGAAAAAAATGGCTATCGAACATCTCTGAGTATGCTCCAGTGACAGAGACAGCTTTCAGTGGCACATTGAAGACCTCGCTAGTGAAATCTCTCACTGGAAAAAGGGGAGAGCACAGGATTAACCACATAGTCCCAGAAAAATCCCACTTCTCATGAGGAAACTATCCAGATTGCTTTATTCAGCATGGGTAAGTGTGGGGTGGGCAGGATTAACAACTTGCCCAGCCACTGAATAAGCAAGCCAGGTAAATGAAAATCAAGATCACAGGTCATTTTCCTAATTTCATAAATTGATGTTGGATTTAAAGGAGAGAGGCCATTGTATCTGTGGGAGAGACTACACCTTTGTAAGCTGCCTGAGTCTATTTCTGTTTCCCTATTCTGAATAGAAACTGGGGCAAACTCCCTTGAAATGGCTTTTTAAAATACCTGGGGAAACCCAGTTCCTGTGAGAAAATCTGAACTTTATGTGGTGGGACCGGGCAGCTGTCCACATGTGGCACCTCCTCCACTGCCATTGGTGTCATATGCCGTGCTTTCTGGGGTCACAGCAAGGGCCCATCATGTGATCAAGGCTGGACACCTCAGTTCCAGCCTCAGAGAGTGTGATGCACAACACCAGCAGTGGAGGAGGAGTCACCTGCCAATACAGTGCAGCATGCACATGTGGACAGCTGTGTGGTCCTGCCATGGAATGCAAGTTAGCAGCACGGGGGGGGGGAATTCTGGGCAGCTCCAGGGCCAGAATGCAGAGTATTCTGGCCCGTGTGGATGTGACCTGAGCTAAACTAAGCTGTATTGCAATTAAGCTGAGCTAAACTAAGCTGCTACCATCTAATGGACACTGGAAAAAATGGAAAGTTTTTTAAAGAGAAAAATACTGCCACCCAGTTGTCAAATGAAGATTAAAATTATGAAGGTCATTATGTTAACTTTCTGTCTGTATAAAAAAGTTTTTGGGATACTGTAAAACTGAAGGTGCTAGGACCTAAAGAAATGGAGGAAGCATTTTTGGAAGCAGGTTTGGAAGAGCCAGTTATCACTTGGCAGGATAACTGAAATTGATGAGAAAAGAGATAAACCAGAGATGGATAAAAATGGAGTTGTGGGGAAGTTTGGAAGAAACCAAGATGAATACTGCCAGACATTCCAGCCAGAAGCATGAGGATTTGGAAAAGATGGAAGTTCAATTTGTAACAAGAACTTTGGGAATGGAAAATGTTTGGGATGGCTCTGAGCCTTTAGATAGGGAAGAAGAAGAAGCGGAATCTGGAAAAGGATTTGGGGATGTTTACTGAGATCAATGGAATTAAATTCAGAGAGAAGAGTGTATTTGTGGATGGAATTCATGGAACTGAAGGCCTCTATATTCGGGTAGAGACAAGGGGAGTTGAACTCAGAAGAATTATGAAAAGGGTAAAGAGTGGTGAATGGGAGCATTTGGCCCAGGAAGATGATGTGGAATAGGACAGAGTACCCAAAACTGAGAGGAATGTTGTTTTGCAGTGATGGTTTTCAACCCAGATCCCTCTACCTTGGACACACCCTGTTCTCTACAATGTTTGAAATTTGAGAAAAAGCCACAAGTGAACTTCAAGTATTGATAAGAATTGATAAAATTGTAAAGCATGGCTTTAATCGGTTTCTGAAAGAATATATATGGTTCTTTATTTCTGGATGCTAGATGTTAACTGTAACAAAAAGAAATGATCTTATAAAATTCTGTTTGATTATTTTATATGGAGAGAGAGTTCAAAAAGAAGTTAGACATATGTATCTGAAAGGTGAATAACAAGCTTAACATAGAAGGTGGATTAGTATATAATGGTAGTGGCAGAAAATCTGAAGAGTGAATATGGAGTAAGATCTATAGAAGATGTTTTTAAATATATGAACACAGCAGCCAAATGTTTACATGTTTAGAAATGGAAAAGCATTTGTAGAGATGGAGAAATTATTTTATTTTAATTAGAAAAAAATCATTGGCAAAGGATTGGAAACCCTGCTTTGGCTTTTTGAGAAATAATGAAAGTGATAAGATAACAACTAGTTTTGAAAATAAATATGAGTTAAACTGATAGATAAAGTGTAACAACTATTTTATAGAGTGAGAGGAAGGAATTTAGGAAATATATAACTGCAGAAAAGATAGTTGGGGGTCACTTTTTGTTAGTTTATGTAATATGATAGTTTGATGTTTGGATTTGTGTGTGTGTTTTATGTGTGTTGATCTGTGTCTTTTTGTTGAATTGTATTTTAGCATGTGTTTTTGTGTGTTGTATTGAGATTTTACCATATGTAGAATTTTAACTAAAATGATGGGGGGGATTTGAACAGCAAGACTCTATCTCATTCTATTTGAAAGGTTTGAACAGTTAGACAGCTCTTACCTTACCCATAAAATAAATGATTTTGAATGCAGCAATATAGTTTTCTGAGATACCACAAAAGCGTCATACAACCAACCTAGAGCTTCATTTCTTCCAGTAATAGACTGAAAACAATCAGCTAATTATTCTTATAAATAATTGGTCACATTACAATAGCTGTACAACCAGTATAAAATATGTCATGTAAATTATATTCAGCTAGCCCATCCCTTCCTATATAGTTCATGTCTTGTGTTGCACAGTTTTACCTCAGAGCCTATGCAATTGGTACTTACAAAAGAAAAGGTGTGACATATTTCTTTAGTGAAATGAACCAATTTGGGAGTATTGCCTGACTGGAATTTATATCCAGCTTATTATTCAGAGAGACTTGCTATATTTTGGGCATAGGAACTATAAATCACATCTCATTGGAAGTTTTCCAATATTTATTCAGATTTTCCCCATCAGTTTTCTAGTGTCTTAACGAAGACCCTCACATGAACTGATAGATACACGGATAGAATCCTGCATATGTGAGCTGCATCATTCCTTTCTACATAAAGGGAAGCTCCCCAGATATCCCTTATATTGCCCAATAAGTTTTTGTCCATGGGTGGCAGATACCAAAGGAGTGGTACCCCAAGTGCCATTACTGAAAGTTTAACCTGGTACTATCTCTCTGGTCTTTTCCGCATCAGCTGAACACCCTTTGAATCTAAGCCTTTTAAATAATTTATTATTTATTTCAAAGAATGTATTTCCTTCTGGAACTCACTCTCACCATCTGATGTTATGGTACACAAATCCAGTATTCTTCCAGTATTCCTGCACAAATGGGTATCTCCCATAGAAAGAAATAACCTCCTAGAATTCACTGCCTTAAGGAAAAGTGACCCTGGCCCTCTTATATATACAGTTTACTTTTTAAAATATATTTGAATTGTAGTTTTAGTGATTGTATACTGGAGAATGCTAACCTGCTACATGGATAATTAATCAATATTTATTTTATGCATCATTTATGTTATTTAATGAGGTTTTTTGGCCATCTGTCAACACTAATCTCCCCAACAGCTCCATACCATAAAATTGCAGAACAGTTTTAAGAAGATTTAAAAATAAACCCATTAAGGCAAATCAAATCTAAAAAATAAATAACCAACAAAGCAACATATAGAACCACAGGAGACTATCATATCTCCAATCCCGCCCCTGTCTTGGCACAACAACACTCCCCATCACACTTACCGTTTCCCCCATTGTTGAGGCAGCCAAGGCATGAACGGAGCTCTAACGGAGCTCTATTTACTTCCTGGATTGAAATCCCACCCATTCTCGCAAGAAGACACAAGTGTGGGAAATTCAAAAAGAAAAAGAAAGCATACAAAGTTTACACAAGCACCTAAACATACTTTAAAATTCTCAGGTAACCCAAAAAGGGTCAGAAAAAGAGTGAAACTTACCTCGATGTCTCCATCTCACCTGGAAGTGTTCACACCATACCGGCCATTTTCACTGCAGTGGCGATGTTTAAATGGCCTGAGGTTTTGCATGGCGGCAATGTGAGTACCAAAATGGAACTGGGGGATTTATTGATTGCTTCAGCAGTCAATAAAAAAAACACCAGCATAACGCCAGCAGAAAACAAAAGGATGACATTGTCTGATATTGGTGTCCTTTTGTATTATGCTAGCATTATGCTGGTGCCACATTAGCCATGTCTGATAATACCCATAGCATGATAGAGTCATAGAAGTAGAAGTGGCCTCATGGGCCATCAAGTCCAAACCCCTGCTCAGTGCAGGATCTTTAGCTAAAGCATCCCCAGCAGATAGCTGTCCAGTCTCTTTTTGAAAATGTCCAGAGAAGCAGGCCCCACCACCTCTTTAGGCAATTCGTTCCATTGCTGAACCACTTTTACTATCAAGAAGTTCCTTCTAATTTTCAAATAATGTTCAAAATATAATGTTATAAATATGAAATCATCTAATTCTAGGAGATTTTCACACGGGGCCAAAACGCCCCGTTACTGCCCCGCCACCTCCTCTCCCGTTCATGCCATGGAATAACGTAAATCTTTCACACACTTACCTTAATTCTGTGGCAGGAACAGGCTCCCGCTCCCCTCACTGGCCAGCTGTAAATGCAGCCGTCGTAAGGCTGCTTTTACAACCGGCTGTCTGAAACGTTATCATGTTATCGAGTGATAACGGCCAGATAATAAATTTAAAAAATAAAGCTCCCCCAAACATAAAATCAATTCACCAAGCACAAAAACACACTTTAAATCACACAATCGAAACAGGGAGGGTAAAATAAAGAGTGCCACTTACTTGGATGTCCAGATCATACCAGGAAGTGCTCAGAATGGACCTCCCCTCCACAGCTGTCATTTCAGAACAGGAAAGGGGCTCCTGTTCACACACCCGTGATTGTGTGATAGCAATGGAATGGGAGGTCTATTCATGATGAAAAATCGTGATTACATTGTTCCAGAACAGTCATGGGAGCAGGATGGATGCAGGACAAAATGGGGTCAACGTTGTCCAAAAGGGATAACCTTTCCCGACCCTGTTCTGTTCCTGCCATGGGATATATAGCCCATGTGAAAATCTCCCTAGTGTTCAAAATATAAAAAATTAAAAATATCCTTTCAAGTAAAAACCACAGAAAATGAATATAAGTTTTTAAAACCTTTTAAGAAAAACAGATGGCTCTAGATGAATGTCTCTCAGGGGAGAACTTCAATAGTATACAGGCCACAACTGAAGAAAATCCTATCTTTAGTTCTTGCCAGTCTTATTGATCTTAATGGCAGGCTCGTAAGAGTATAAGCTGTTATCCTAATAACCTCGACTAATACTATCTAAAGCTTAAATATAAAAACCAGCACGCTGAACTAGGCCTTGAAATGCACAAGCAATCAATTCAGCTGGTACAGAATTTGCTGTAATATGATCCAATTCCCTACCCCTATCAATCACTCTAAAAGAACTGAAAGTGCCGCAACATTTCACTGTTCTAATGTATAACCTATACTCAAGACAAGAGACCATCATGAGAGCAGAATTGGTGAAACAGGATGGTTTCCAATTGGCAGCGGGGTCTGGTAAGGCTTCATTTTATCACCCTATTTGTTGAACTTGTACACCGAATGTATCGTATGTAAAGCAGGATTAGACTGAAAGGGAGTAGGTGTGAAAATTGGAGGAAGGATCATCCACAGTTTAAGATATGCAGATGACACCATACTATGAGCAGTAAATAGCAAAGACTTGGAACAACTGTTGAAGAAAGTCAAGGAAGAAACTACAAAGGCAGGTTTACAGTTGAACATTAAGAAAATAAAAATAATGGCCACAGATTCTTTCTATAACTTTAAAGCAGGCAATTAAGACATTTAAATAGTAAATATTTTCTGTACCTTGGCTCAGTCATTAATCAGAGTGGAGATTGCCATCAAGAAATCAGAAGACTAGACTTGAAAGGGCATCTGTTAAGGAAATAGACAAGATTCTCAAATGTATGGTTGTGAAAGCTGGGACAGTGAAGAAAGCTGATAGGAAGAGAAACAACTCATTTGAAATGTGGTGCTGGAGGAGAGTTCTGCATATATAGTAGGACCCCTGTATTCACTGATTCAATTATCCATGGGGCACAAAACAGCACACCTACCATAGAGTCTTCCTAGAAAATGTCCTCTCTAGCCATTTTCTAGGTCCTCCAAGACAACTCTATGGTATTTTAAACCAGAAGTCTCATTATTTTCAATGGTGTTCCCTATTATCCACAGTTTTCAGTATCCACAGGCACCCCAGAACCAATCCCCAGCATTACAGTAGGACAGGGGTCCTACTGTACCATGGACTGCCAAAAAGACAAATAAATGGGTCCTACAGCAAATCAGTCCTGAACATTCCCTATAAGCCAAGATGATTAAACTGAGACTGTTGTACCTTAGACATATCCTGAGAAGACATGACTCATTAGAAAAGCCAAAAATGCTTGGTAAGGCAGAAGGTAGTAGGAAAAGAGGAAGACTGCATTATAGGGTGGATACCCTATAGGCAGTCCCACATTCATATAGTCACCATAAGTCAAAGTCAGCTTGATGGCAATTAATAACAACAACAACAACAATAACAACAAGGCCTGGAGCAGCCTAATTCATCACTAGTTCAAAAGAAGCCTTGCAAAACATGACATTACAGAAATCCAATTTTGTGTGCAACTAGTACACACATAATTGAGAATTAGACAGATTTCCCTATATAAGGTTCACAACTAACATATCAACCAAAGCTGGTAAGAGGCACTCTTGGCTACTGTTCCACCTGTATTTCCAAGGTTAAGTGTCAAGTCCAGGAATATCCCAAAAGCATGAACTTGATCCTGTAAAGGGGCAATACAGCCCTGTCCAACAACAGATGAATATCCATACAATAACTTTTTTCCACCTGGAATAATTCAATTTTACCTACAGTAGATGAAGCTTCAGGTGGTCCACCTTTATCCATTCAAAATTACCTTCTAGCACCTATACAAGACTTCTACAACTTCCCTTGGATGAGTATATGGGAAAGAGATGTAGCACAGAATGCTATTTGAATACTGATGATTCTGCAGCCCAAACCTTTGGGTGACATCCTGCTGTTTCAGGCAGGAGCAAAATAGCAAAGAGAACAATACACAACACTGACATAACTGACAGCCAAAGGCCACAAGGTAGAGCAAACATCCCCCAGAACCATTTTCTAACCTTTCAGGTGGACTGGAACCCCCACAATATTGTGTCCCCTAAACCCAACTCAGAAACAACAACTTCACTCATAACTAGTTTGGCTCAAACATGAACTCTAGGCAATAAATAAATAAAGCCACAATTTCAGCCTAATGTACTAAGGAAAACAAATCTACATACAAGAAGCAGGTACAACAAATTAGCTTGCTATCAGTCTTCTAAACTGACTGGAATCTACAGACATCATCTAGAAATCCTACAATAACCAGCATTGTTCTGACAATATGTGATCAAACTGTCAGAAGTAGCTTGGGAAGATGAAGACAGAGTGATAGTTAAACACAGACATTTATTTTTGCTCTACAGCAATGGCATTTCATTCACATAATGAGTTCCTTTTTTAAAAAATATATTTTTATTAATTTTATAATCATACATTATATTATACAATCAATACTTAGTATAACACATAAAATTACTATAAACATCGCAATTTTTCTATTAACTAATTTCAAAAGTTAACATAGATTCTTTACTATAATTCCATTCAAAAATATTAATTCCCCTACCCCACCACCACCACCTCAGTGCTCCCCTTCACCAGAGCCATTAGCCCTTACCTAATCTTTCCAGAATCTCATTTCTTCTCGTGGAGGTAACCTCCCATCTTTTGTCTGTAATACTTTTTTAACAAATACTTTACAAATTTTATCAAAGTCATTTTCTTTCCAACTTCCTCTTCTTACTTTAATTCTATATGTTAACTTATCATTTATTGCCATCTTCCAAACTTCTTTATACCACTCCTCCACTTGTACATTTATTTGCATTTTCCAATGTCTTGCTATAATTAATCTTGCTGCCATTAATAAATTTGTTATTAAATCCTTTTCTGCTTGGTTCCCATTCTCTCCATTATAAATTGACATCAGTGCTATACTCAGTTTCCTTTCTATATTTCTATTCAGAATATTCTCTATTTCTATGAAAATCATTTCCCAAAACTGCTGTACAAATTTACAATTCCACCACATATGCATATATGTACCTATTTCTTGACAACCTCTCCAACAATATTTAGAGTTATTCTTATCTATATTATGCAATCTTGCTGGTGTCAAATACCATTTCCATATTATTTTATAATAATTTTCTTTTATCTGTATCGACATATTTTTTAGATGTCTTTGTTTCCATATCTTATCCCATTCATGATCTCCAATTTTTTGTTTCAAATCTTCCTCCCATATTCTCCTTAAATATTCCCCTTTGTCTTTTTTTCCCTTATTTTTTATCAATATTTTATATAATTAACTTGTAATACCTTTCATACTTTCATTATATCCCTCTTTTCACCTTTTTTCACCAAATTTTCAAATTTTGTAAATTCCCTTGTTTCTTTATGATTCTTTTCCCAATTTTTAATCCATTGTTCTAACTGTATGCAATTAAACCATGAAATTTTCATTCCACTTAATTTCTCTCTTATACTCCCTTTCTCATTCATCCATCCTAGCCATCCCTCTATTTTATATAGTCCTCTTTTTTAAAAAAAATTCCTTTCCCATTTTTTCCTTCAAATTATTTGGGATTTTTTTTTCATTATAAGCGGTGTTAATACTGAATCAATAGGCAAAAATTCTCTCTTATATTTATACCATATCTCCCATATATTTTGCAGAAATGGATTCTCAATTCCTTTAGTTTCCTTTTTTGTAAAATTATCAAAAAATATGTTCCATATTCTCTTTTCTATTCTCCCTGTTTCTATCTCTAACCATTCTAAATCCCCCTGTCCTACAATTCCTTCTATAACATATCTCAATTGATTAGCTTCATAATATCCTTTTATTTTGGGAAGACCAAGTCCTCCCTCCTTCTGTGATATATACCAAAATAATTTATTTAATCTTGTCCTTTTCCCTCCATTACTATATTTATTCAACATATTTTGCCATTTTTTCAGTTCTACTTCTGATACTTTTATTGGTAACATTCTAAACAACAAAATTAGTTTAGGTAATATTTTCATTTTAACTAAAGCTACTCTTCCAAACCATGATAGTTGAATATTTTTGTATTCTTCCAACTTCTTTTCCATTTCTTTCCTTAATACCATAATATTTTTCTCTTCTAGTTCTTTTAAATCTTTTGTAGTATTTATTCCTGAATACTTAATATTACTTTTTAATCTTACTTCTAATTTTTTCTCTTTTACAAATATATTTTCTTCTTCTTTAGTATAGTTAAACAACATCATATCTGATTTGTTCCAATTAACCTGTAAGCCTGTCATCTCCCCAAATAAGTTTAAATGTTCTTTATTTTTTTTCTATTCCATTAATCAGTTCCTTAATTGTTAGCAATGTATCATCAGCAAACAAGCTTATCTTATGTTTTGTTTCTACTCCAATTCCTTCTATACTATTATAATTTCTTATCACATTTGCTAGAATTTCTATTACCATTGCAAACAATATTGGAGAAAGTGGGCAACCTTGTCTTATTCCTCTCGTTATTTTTATTTCTCTTGTTATTCCATCATTAACCATCACTATAGCTGTGTTATGGGAATACAATTGATCTATTAATCCTCTAAACCTCTTCCCCATTCCAAATTCTTTCAATATTATTTTTAATGTTGGCCATGCCACACAGTCAAATGCTTTAAATATATCTAATGCTAATATCCCTGTTTTTACTTTTGTTTTGCCAATTATATGTATTTTATTTAACACCCTTCCTATTAAATTTGACATTTGTCTTCCTTTCACAAATCCACATTGGTCCTTTAGTATATATTTATACATACAACTATTCATTCTCTTTGCCATTATTGCTGATAATAACTTTGCATCTTGATTTATCAATGATATAGGCCTGTATGATCCAGGGTCCAACAAATCCTTATCTGGCTTTGGTATCAATATTATCAATGATTGTTGCCATGATGGAGGGACTTTGTCTCCCATTATTATATTATTATATAATTCTAATAGTTTAGGTATCAACTTCTTTTTAAATACTTTATAATAATCTGGTCCTAACCCATCCATTCCTGGAGCTTTCCCGCTTTTTAAATTGTTTATTGCTTCCTCTATTTCCATTTTCGTAATTGGTTTTTCTAATAAATCCCTATCTTCCTCTTCCATTTTAATCTTCAAATTTTCCCCTACATATTTTTCTATTTGTTCCACTGATTTATTCCCTGACTGGTACAGGTCTTTATAAAACTCCTCAAAAATTGTTAGATTTTCCTTCATTGTTCTACACATTTTACCTGTTTTGTCTCTAACCCCATTAATCATATTTTCCATTTTCTTCTTCTGTGTGGATCTAGCCAACATTTTTGAATTTTTATTACTAAATTCAAAATACTCCCTTCTTAAATAAATTAAATTTTCCTGTACTTCATCTACTTCCATTTTTCCCAATTCCTCCCTCTTTGCTCGTAACTCAATATAAGTTTGTTTTTCCTTGTTTAATATATATTTATTTTCCAATAATTCTATTTCCCTTTCTAATTTCCCTTTTCTTTCTTCTTGCCTTTTTTTAAGTTAAAGGTTTCTTTTATGCATATCCCCCTTGTCACAGCTTTCATAGTATCCCACAAAATTCCTTTTGATACTTCTTTATCATTTAATTCCCATAATTCTTGCCATTCATGTTCAATTTTTTTCTACTATTTCTCTATAATTTAAAATCTTTGTATTCAACCTGCACCTTTTCACCTGTTCATAATCTCTCTTCATTATAATCTCCACATTGACCAAGGCATGGTCTGTTACTTTTATATTTTCTATCTCTGAATTTATGATTGTATCTATCAAATTTTTGATACAAAAATATAATCAATTCTTGAATAACTCTTATGTACCATTGAAAAGTATATATATTTCCTTTCATCTCCCTTTACCAATCTCCATACATCTTTCAACCCCTTTCTTTTTATTATTGTATTTAAATTTGTAATATTATCATATTTATCCCTTAATGAATAATTTGATTTGTCTTTTATTCTTTCCATTTGCATATTAAAATCTCCTGATACAACAATATTTTGTTCTTGCATATTCTCCATTTCTTTAAATACTTTCTCATAAAATTCCTCTTGTTTTTCATTTGGAGCATATACATTCATTAGAACATATTTATCTTCTCCCATTTCACCTTGCATTATAATATATCTACCATTTTCATCTTTTTTCACCGTTTTAATGATGAAATTACATTTTTTTGCTATTAATATTACCACCCTCTAGCTTTTGAATTCCCATATGCATTTTCATAAACTCTTACCCAATTCAATTTCAAATCATTTACTCCTTCCCTTTTTTGATGTGTCTCTTGCAAAAATATTATATCCACTTGATCCTTCTTCAATAATGCTTCAATCCCACATAATGAGTTCCTGATGGGAACAAAATGTTTTGCCATCTATGGACTTTATCAGATGCACTAAAAAAAACAACAACCATAGAGGTCAGGAGGAGGACACTGCTGTCCTGCTTCCGTGACACCTTTTTCATCCCTCTAGCATTGAGGAATCATGGAGGAAGCACGGGAAAAGGATGGGGCATGTGGTATCAACCGCTGGAAGCAGGACAGTGGTGTCCTCCCCCCAACCTCCATGGGTTTTTTTTAGAGCATCCAGTAAAGTCCTTATTTTGTTTTTTGCTTATTTTAACCACCAGAAGTTTAGAAGTAGCCCATTATCCATACACTGAAAAAACATACCTGTTCAGTCCCATAAAAGATGAATGGAAACCAGGCTCTAAAACAATGCATAGGGAGAACTTCAAGGTTAGAGATTAAATAAGAACACTTCAGTATTAGATACTAAATATAAAAGCTTAGATATGGAGTCGTCCTTTTGCGTACAGAAGTTATCTCTTTGTTAATTGAGGGCTTTTGATCCTGTGGAGGCTCCCACTGACAGACAGGGAGAGAAGAGATTTTATCTGATTTCTCCTATTAAACCCCTTTTGTCCCACATAGTACTAGAGTTTCTTCCAAACCTCTAAAACATATTTTCAAAGCTGAGACTGTGGCTTTATTTACATATTTCATGCTTGAGCCAAGATAGTTTTGGTTAACAGACTGGGTGAACTTATTATTTTCCATCAACATTATCTTTCTGGATTGGGTTGAGTGGATACAATGGTAGTTTCATGCCTACTTGGAAGGCGAAACTAGATGGGGGAAATCCCCTTTCTGCTGTAACAGCTGGATTGTCTCATGCATAGTAATCCACTCAGGAGAATTCTGGATCCAGCCATAATGGCCACTACTATGCCTTTTATTGTTGCTGCTGTTATGTGCTTTCAACCTGTGGCAACCCTACCCTTTTCTTTGCAAGATTTATTCAGAAGAGGTTTGCCACTGCCTTCCTCTTAGGCTGAGAGAGTGTGACTTGCTCATGGTCAGTTTTGAGCAGTCAAAACCTTGTCTTCCAGATTCCTAGTACAGTTGTCCCTCCACATTCATGGCTTTCCCTTTCACGGTTCCGCCTATTCACAGTTTGCTCAGCAAGCACCCCGTTTAAATCAGCTTCTCTCCCTTGCACACAAGGGAGGTCAGCCGATTTAAACGGAGCACTCCCCAAGCAAACTGTGCACTCAACTCCCTGTTCTCCTGGGACTTGGCTCCATTTGGGGTAGAGAGCCAAGCCCCAGGAGAACAGGGAGTTCGGGGCAAAGGCACCGAAATCCCCACTCTCCTGGGGTTTGGATCGGGGGGGGGTGGCTGAAAAGTTCTGACAAGCCTTGAAAAGCCCTGTTGCAACTTTGGGAAGGGTGGTGGGTTGCAAAAAGCAGTGACAAGGCTTCTAAAGCCCCATCGCCAATTTGGAAAGGTCGGGGGGTGGCAAAAAGCGGCAATGAAGCTTCTAAAGCCCTGTCACCGCTTTGGGAAGGGTGGGGGAGTGGCATAAAGCTTTAGAAACCTTATTGCTGCTTTTTGCCACCACCACCTACTGCCCTTCCCAAAGTGGCAACAGGGCTTTAGAAGCTTCATTGCTGCTTTCTGCCACCCCCTGCCCTTCCCAAAGCAGCAACGGGGCTTTAGAAGTTTCTAAGTGCTGTCACCACTTTGGAAAGGGCGGGAGGGAGTGGCAGCGAGGCCTATTTTTATTTGTGTTTTTTTTCACATTCATGGTGTCTTGCGCCCCTAACACCCGTGAATGTGGAGGGATGACTATATAACCACTACACCATGCTGGCTCTCTTTTCTTCTTCACTTTGTGTTTTATTCTGGTTTTGATATAGTATTCTATCCTCTTCCCCCTTGTTGCCCTTTCTGCCCTTACCTCCCAGATATCTCATTTGTTGCCCTTTCTGCCCTTACCTCCCAGATTGCTTGTTCAATATTTCAATCCTGCTTCCATGTCGTTATTTTAAGTTGCCTATTATTTCAGCTCAGAACTACATAGCTGTAGACCCTGCCCCCAAAATTGGAGACAAATCAGTCTGATTGCTTGAATCAATCTTACTTGTCTCCAAATTTTGCTCTTCCTTGCAGAAAGTTTTCCTCCAATCCTCTCATGCTAAATAATGAAAACCAGTGGTCATCCAGTGTGTCCTATATGCATTCTTACAATTACTAGGAAGAGATACTACAACATAAGGGCTTAAGTTTCAGGCAAAATTGAGCTCTGGCATCTTTCACTGGCAAAACTGACCATCAAGGAGATGAAATCATCCAATGATGGTGACACAGACATTAGGAGAAAAGAGAAATTATAAGTAACTCCAAATGGTATCCCATAACTCTATCATTAACTCAGTTAAAAGAGTATTGTATTATTTGTATGTTACCATTTCTAGCTCAGGGTGTCCCCAAACAAGGTATTCTTAACAGAAATAAATACTCTGTCCAGCCCACACATCTTGTATATGTGTTTAAACTTATTTAAAGCTAAATTACTCATGCCTGGAGGTGGAGTTTTGCCAACTTGTAATGCTAAATCAATATTTAAAATCCTGCAGGGGAAAAAAATAAATTAAGAGAATCACTTCAAAAACAGCTCCCTTGATGCAGGAAATCTGAGCGAACTGAAGAGTGGGTGATGACTGAAACATGTCTGAAGATGCACATCTATAGAACAGTAATGGGAATCATGCAGCCCTCCAGATGTAGGTGGACTGTATCTCCCAGCATTCCTCAGCATTGGCTACAGTGGCTAGGGCTTCTGGGAGTTTCCGTGCAACAACTTTAGAGGGCTGCATGATTCTGACTGCAAACTTACTTTTGATAAAAACAAGCAGAAGACAGTACTATAAGAAGCTATACTACATGCGCTGTGAGGAGCTGCATAGGGAGCTGGGTATGTTTAGCCTGGAGAAGTGAAGGTTAAGAGGTGACATGATAGACATGTTTAAATATTTGAAGGGATGTCATACTGAGGTTGGAGCAAGCTTGCTCCAGAGACTAGGATATGGAGCAATGGACTCAAACTACAAAGAGATTCCACCTGAACATTAGGAAGAACTTCCTGACAGTAAGAGCTGTTTGGCAGTGGAATACACTGCCTGGGAGTGTCGTGGAGTCTCCTTATTTGGAGGTTTTTAAAGAGAGGCTGGATGGCCATCTGTCGGGAAAGTTTTAATTGTGTATTCCTGCATGGCAGGGGGTTGGACTGGATGGCCCTTGTGGTCTCTTCCAACTCTATGATTCTATGATTCTATGATTCTATGATCAAATATCTAAACTAATTCAAGTAACAAATTAATTTATACAAATTAATGTATAAATTTATTAATTTATAATGAATGGAGGAAGCTTTATCTTGATAGTTTACCGAAGCCTTTCAACAATCAACACATTTACTTGATAAGATTTCTTGTTCTGACTAAACAGTGAATTAGGCAATTTCTATAGAAAGCAGCCTTATAGTGTTCACTATACTAATGAGCTTGTGTGCATTTTTTTTAACCACAGTATCTGGTTTAATGTTCACAGTTTACTTATAGTGTCACTGAATTCATTGTAAGTATCCAGTATCCTAGGACACAAAGAATTGTGGTTCTTGAGAGGGATATGGCTTAGAAGTGCAGCACTCAACATCCATTCCTTCAGGAATGGGAGAGGGGCAGTTCCAGCAGACTGAGGACTGGGTGAGGTTTGTCCATCACAGCAACACAGCATGGAATGGTTATGCTTTTGACTGTAACTCCCAGAATTCCCCAAACAGTATGGTTTTTCAAAAATGCTATTCCAAGTTCTACACAATGCCCACACATCTATTTCCTGATTAAGTTATTAATAAAGTCAAGACTCTAGTTTAATTTACCCAAGGTAATGTGCCCCAGCTCTTAATTTTTTAGTGTGGTCACAAATTGCCAATTTACTTTCAGTTTTACCCACACATTCACATGTAAACAACAGCTTAGAAATGAAATCACACTTACATTAATGCTTACAGTCAAATGGATGGGAAATAAACCTGCCCTGACTTTTAGCAAACATTTGATTTTCACTGACATTAAATGCTCATGGTGAATGAATAATATTATGTTCGTGTCCTGAGGGATGTGAGGCACCATTTTAAAAGATGCAATTCCATTTGACAAAGGAGGTGGGGGACCAAGTTTCTCAACCCCTGGAAGGGAAGCAATTAAATGAAATAGTCCAAGGACAGAAAGTAATAAATGAGACCAATAAAACACGTGGTTGTATGTAGGAGACAGTGCAAAAGAAAAAAAAAATGGAACAATGGGGGATAAAGCAGAGAGGAAAACAAAGTAAGGGTTATAGAAATCATTAAATCACGAATGGAAGAATTTCAAATAATATATTTATATATTAAACCACTAAATGTAATTCAGTCCCATTTTCAATATGAAGTTTCAGCCTTTGGGGCTTGGGTTGCTGAAGAAATAAATTCCCTATGATGTTCTCATGTACCAGTGATAAAGGCTGCTCCAGACATTCACAAGTGGATTCTTATCCTCTACACACACACACATACACACAGAGGAATCATAAGATACAAGGTAACTGAGCAGCTGAACACATTGTTAGTCCCAAGTAGACCCAGTGTATCAATGAGATTTCTAATATGTTAACTTACCTTTCATCAGTTGATTAAATTGGTCTGCCATAATGGGGTCTGACTATCAGGATTCATGCTGTAATATCATGCAAATTTGTTTTCTTTCTTTGGATTATGGTACTAAAGAAATGGCATAGTAAAAGACCTGATAAGTAAAATCTGATAAGCAAAGATTTGGTAAGGTAAATAGTGCACATGATGGGAAATTAGGCTTAATCACACAACTGCCTCCCTGCCTGCTACTAAACACTTATGTTCATGGCCACAAATATAGCACCACTGAGTTAGACTGGGATTAAATGGCAGCATTGTCCAATGGGCAGGAAAAGAAACTGTTTAGAATGGTCCAAATGGTCCTTTAAAAATCAATGTTCCTTTTATAACTAGCACAGGAGTGGAGGGGAGAACCAACAAAAGCTCTAACGCACACCTACCACCAGACATTAGAGAGACCTTTATACCAAAATGTCATTGTTGCCTTTGAAAGCTCACCTCTGGGGGCATTTCAAAGGGCAGAACTACATTACATGCAATTCCTTGATTCTTTCTTCCCCCCCAAGAGGTTTTCTTTTATCAAGCAGAAAAGCTATGTGTTTCTTTGGGTTGAACAGAAGACAGGGCAGGGGGCAGGAAGAGTCTTCAATCCTTTCCTTGCCAATATTTCTCCACTCAAAATCATCCCACCCAACCACTGTTCTTTCAAAGAGGCCAAAGATACACGTTCCCATTGCCTGTGGAAATATAATCATGAACCCATACATAATGGCTAGCAGCCTGTTGATTTGTCCCAACTAGAGTAGATCCATTTAATCAATTGTTAAATCAACACATGGGCCCACTCTATTCAGGACTGAAAGAGAATTTAGGCCAATATGTAATTACTCCCTTATACTTGAAGCTTTATGCAAGGCCACCTGTGATACAGCCTTGCCTCAGTGTGCGCATGCACACATGCCTCTCAGGACTCTGCTGCCTTGTGAGATGCAATCTTGGGGTTCCTCTGCCTAGGAATTCCCTTTAATTGGCCCTCCTTTTGTCTAGTTGCCACCACACTTTGAATTCTATACCATTTACAACACAGTCCAAAGGGAGACTGTGGGGTTTCCTTCTCTATTCCCTGCCACTTGCAGAGAATTTACCTCCCCCTCCCCTCTGTCCCAAAGAGGAGAGAAATGACCAAGCAAACAAGGCACATGTACACATCAGTTGGAAAAAAGATTAGAAAAGCTTATTTATTCTAAGCAGAGTTCATAATATGCAGATATTCTCGTGGAAAGGCTCCTTCCTCCCAGGCACATTCATAGAAGTTACAGATAGCTTAAGCATTCAGCCAAATGGGAGAAATAAACGTAACTCCCTAACACAATCTGACTAATACATTTCCTGATCTACTCACTGATGCATGAAGTTCAGCCTGTTGAATTCAGGGGAGGCTGTGAGCCAGAGCTGTCTAGCCCATCTCCAAAACCTTTCCCCCAGTGTCCTGAGGTTCTCACCTCAGGATGCTTCTTTGTTGTCTCGGTCAAGGAAAAATGTTGGAACAACAGACCACTTAGTAGCACAGCTGAAGTGGGTTTGATCATGGATGTGGCTAGGCAGAAGGCTGACAATCAACACTCCTGTATAGTCAAAACACAAGATACACTGTGTGTGGATTGGGATTGTAGAGAGAGGAATGTTGGTGGGTGTTGGATAAATTGCTGCTGAGTTTGTTAATGAGGTTTGCTGTGTATATACTGTGTTTGTTTATACTGCAACTGAAAATAAAGGCCTCCAAGTATCTTTGGATTAACCTCCCTGTCTGTAAGTCTGTTTGTGTGTGAAAGTGAGTCAGAACAGTGAAACGGCTGCTAGCTGAAACTTTTGTTTTTGTGGCCTTTCTGCTGTGCAGTTCTGCTGTTTGGCTACTCCTGGGTTAGTTTGTCCCCAGGCTGTGCCAAGTGCCTCTCAGTGGCACTATACTGGTTGGACAGTTTCTTCACCTGAGATGAGGTGCTTCCCCCATCCCAGGGTCTCTTTGCTCTCTCTGTCTCGTGGCCCCCAAGGCAGTATTTATCATTTCTTCCTCAAAGTATCTCGAAGGTTTGCCACTCTGGAATCCTTGATTGGTCAGTGTCTCTTGTGTGACCTATGCCATCTGTGATGATGCTAGCCAGGGCCGGTTTAACCTGTCTGCCAAATCAGCATTGGCAGGGGGCCCCGAGGTCAAGAGAGGGCCCTGTGCTGGCCTCCTTAATCTGATGAAGGAGACAGCCAGGAGACAGCCAGTAGGAGCCCCCTCCTACCCTCCTGCTCCAAAAACCTCCTGCTGGCTTATTAAAAAACAAAACAAAACAGGGTCTCCCAAAGAGAAAGAGAAAGAAGCAGCAGCCCTCAGTGGCAGAAGCTGGAGGGAGTTTGCTGCTGCAAAATGCAAACCAGCCAGGCACATTGGCGAGGGTGAGTGTGTGTGTGAGAGAGAGAGGGGGGGACTTGAGGGTTGTCTCCCTCAGAAAGGGCTTCTTTCTTTCTTTCTTTCCTTCCTTCCTTCCTTCCACATAGATCCCCTCCATCCATCTCTCCAGCTGCTATTAACCTGTCTTGGTTTCTCTCCCCTTCCTTTCCCCCTTGGTCTTCAGCTTCCTCCCCTTGCTGCCAACCGAGTTCAGCCTGCAAAAGAAATGTGCGTGTGTTTGCCTATGTGCCTTCAATCATTTCTGACTAAGGTGAACCTACCATGGGGTTTTCTAGGCAAGGTTTGTTCAAAGGGGGTGTGCCTTTGCCTTCCTTTGAGGCTGAGAGAGTGTGACTTGCCCAAGGTCACCCAGTGGGCATTCATGGCTGAGTAAGGATTCAAACCCTGGTCTCCATAGTCATAGTGCAATGCTGAAACTTCGACAACACTCTAGCTCTTTTAACAGAAGAATATAAAGAATATAAATTAAAATTTGGAGTAATATTACTGGGAACAATGGTTTTATTGTTGTCACTAAAACACCAGTATACCATTAGTGTTATGCTTAGAATCGCATTGGCATTTTTTTGCTGCTGCATCACACTGCTATCTCATGTTCAGCTTGTAGTCCACTCTTTCTTTTCTTTGAGGAAATCTACACCATTACGTTAATGGCTAATAAACAAAAAAATATAATATTATGTTAGTGCCTATAATATAACTTTTAAACTAAATTATTGGTGGCAAATAATGTAATACAGTAGGCCCCTCTTATCCACTGGGGATTGGTTCGGAGGGGGGGTGGATTCTGAAAACCATGAATAATAGTGAACGCCATTGAAGACTTCTGGTTTAAAATACCATAGAGTTGCCTTGGAGGGCCTAGAAAACGGCTAGGAAGACTCTATGGTAGGTGTGCTGTTTTGTGTCCCATGGATAATGAATCCATGGATACGGGAGTCCTACTGTAATCTGAACATCCTGTATGGTGAATAGGTTAGGTTACATTGACCTGAGATAAACACATGGGGCCCCAAAAATAAAGCATTGCAGGGGCCCCCAAAATTCCTTAAACCGGCCCTGATGCTAGCCATAAGGTGTTACCATTCTCTAGATCCTAATTGCTGAGCTGGCAGATAATGGGAAATGGGGTCCTCCCATTCTCACACCACCTATTTACAACACTTGCAAATATCCTATAATCTTTCCTTTGTTCTAAGATATCAAAATGCTGTTGTCAATTACTCCAGATTTTGTGTTGTTCTGGACTCCTTTTAGTTATGTTTCTTTGGAGAAAGGTATAAACTTTAGTGGTAAGTGCTCCCTATAACTTGCTTGTGATGGGTGCTGCTTCACTGTGGATAAAAGGAGTCAAAGTGCAGGATGCCATTAATACCAGACCAGGGGAGAAAAATTTGGGATCCCACTCAGCGGGGTGGGAGAGACAGCAATGTTCCTTAAAAAATTGGTGGAGTGAAAAAAATTGCTGTTCTTGAACTAACTACCTAGTACTGTGTGATCATAAGTAAGTACGAGTACAACCCGTTCTTTTGCTGGCATAACTTTGCCATTTTTATGCCGGCAAAAGAACTCTCCATGCCACCCTTACCTTCGCCTCCCATCCAAAGGCTTCTCTGGCAATTAAAGCTGTGTTCACTTCCTCTTTGAAATCCTGCATATTCTTGCAAGAATACAAAGCATGGGAAATTCAAAAATAAAAACTAAAATGACAGAGAAAAGGTTACAAAAAGCACCTAAACACACTAAAAAAGTCCCAAGTAACCTGGGGAGGGTTATAAAAAGTGTGACATCCTACCTGGATGTGGTAATCTCACCAGGAAATATTCTTGCTGGACTGGCCATTGACGCTGCATTCACGTGAGTATAGAATCATAGAATCATAGAATTGTAGAGTTGGAAGAGACCACGAGGGTCATCCAGTCCAACCCCCTGCCACGCAGGAAATCACAATCAAAGCATCCCCGACAGATGGTCATCCAGCCTCTGTTTAAAGACCTCTAAGGAAGGAGACCCCACCACGCTCCGAGGGAGTGTGTTCCACTGCTGAACAGCTCTTACTGTCAGAAAGTTCCTCCTAATGTTGAGGTGGAATCTCTGTTCCTGCAGCTTGCATCCATTGCTCTGTGTTCTAGTCTCTGGAGCAGCAGAAAACAAGCTTGCTCCATAATGGCACAAAGTTTCAAATGATGGCAATGCTGGCACAAAAGCACCACAGGGATCAATTGACAGCTTGAGCTATCAATAAATAAGTATGTGTTTGTTTGTTTGTTTTTTTTACAGAACATCATTGCAAAAGGGCAACATTGTGTGGTACATGTGCCCTTTTGCAATCATCAGATGACCTTATGACACCTTATTTGCCCTGTCTGAAAGTACCCCAAGTCAGCTCCTACTTGCTAGAATCTACATTTTCATTTTGTGCTTCTGCAAAATGTATTTGGAAAAGCTTCTGAGCAGGCATGACTGACAGCTCATCTACTCTAGCCAGGATATGCTGGCTCTCCACCAGCATATGCTAGCTGCAGAGGTAGACTGTCCCATTTACACACACACACACACACACACACCACCCCCATTACCTGGAGGAAACAGACCAGAGTCCACACAGGACACTGATCCATTGCTAAAGCTGCTGCTCCAGCAGCAGCCACAGCCAGGCTGACAAAGCCAGGCAGAGGTCCCACAACATGTGACTACAGACCCCCTGCATGTGACCAGCCTCACTCACATGCTGAATGACTCCTGCCTGGCTTCTGGGAGAACCAGAGAGCTGGCAGCGGCAGCAAGGAGTGGCATGCCAGATGGGCTCCTATGGATATGCAGGGCCCAATCTGGATTTTCCTAAGTAGACAGGGTATTTTTTTTCCAAAACACTTTATTGGGCCCTATCCTGGTTTGCCCCCGTTCCAGCCCTATATCTGCCCCAGGGGTTGTTTGGACTGCCTGGGAGAAAATCAGGATAAATGTCTTGCATCATTTGGACTGCACAGCTCTGGAATGAGGACAAGCCAGGGTATTTGGTCGGCGTAGACAAACCCTGAGACTACGGACTTTTTCAGACAAACCAAAAATAAGGCTAGCAGCCTCGCCAGGTTGCGAGGCTGCAGCGCTAGAGGGCGTCCGTTTCGCATGACGCTCCTTCCCAGTGGTACTGTTGTGAGTCCATGCAGCCATATTAATTATTACTGGGGAAGGACGGACAAAGGAGTCTTGCCACACCTTAAAGCAGGGTGTTGTCAGGCTCTGCTCTTCTGACTCTGAAGATGAGCTAAAGGAAGAGAGAGCTTCAGAGCAGGATTTGCAGCAGGGAGTAGAGACAAGAGCACCCGACCCCACAGAGCTGCCTGGCCCCTCAGATACAGCTGCAGGGGACAGAGCAGATAATCCAGACTCGACAGAGAGGCCTAGCCTCTCAGATGGATAGGCCTTGGATCGAGTTGTACCCACCTTTCAGGAGTGCCAACATCAAAGGGAAGAGGAGTGGAAGTCTCACCCCATATGAGAGACACCGGTTTATCAGAGAACAGCTGTGCAATTGTCCAGTTAGTTTAAATCAGGGACAGCTACCCTGCCAACTTGTCACGGTTTATCTGACTGCATTTGTGGGAAACCTCTGCTCCTAACTTCTCGTGTTGCCTTACCTGGACTTTGGCCCGGGGGGGGGATGAAAAGAGGTATCACCATAAAGTTGGACATTTATCCAAATAAAATTCAAGATGTCTGAATTTCTGAAAATTTCTCATTCATACTTCAGGGTAGCACTTTTACACTTAGAAGCCACTGTGGTATAGTGGTTTGAATGTTGGACTAGGACTCCAAGAAACCAGGGTTTGAATCCCCATTCACTCACTGGATGACTTTGGGCAAGTCACATTCTCTCAGCCTAAAAGGAAGGCAATGGCAAACCCTCTCTGAATAAATCTTGCCAATAAAAACCCCTACGATAGGGTCATCCTAATTCAGAGTTGACTTGAAGGCACATAACAACAACAGCAACAGCAACAGCTACAACAACAACGACTTTTTTATTCTCCTCCCCAATGTAGACTTCCCTACCTGGTGGCAACCACAGCTCCAAAAAGTTACTTTTTTACTACAACTCCCATAATCTCTTAGCCAGAATGGCCAGAGGGATTGGGAACTGTAGTCCAATGGGATAACTTTTCCAAGCTCAGCTGCCAAACCATGAGGTGGAAGGCTTACTTTACCTTCTAGCTAGTTTGTCTATTCATAGCTGTGCTACTGTAACCTATTTTTTGTTCTCAATACAGTTCCAGTCTTTTGGCTTGTTTGTTGAGTGTGGGAACCCAGGCAGATAGATGCTCAACTGTGCCAACCATTGATACCAGGTCAAATTATGTTTGCTGGTCAAAAGCATACTTCACTTCTGTTTTTACAGAATCAGACAGCTTAATCATTCCAGCTGACACCTCTGTGAGCAACTATTGTAAGTAGCACCAGTGTATCTGTTAATTGTTAAACTCTGTAATATGGGGGGAAAGCTATGGTGAGGAAAATAGGTGCAAAGAGATTTTCACACCACATGTATCATTCAGCTGTGAGAAAAGTGAATAAAAGAGGGTCTTAGCAATCCCGTTGCTACTCAGCAGAAATGGTTGCGTAAGATCCAGCTTTCACCTCCAGCAACTGCCACGTTAACACAACAAATTCAATATAACAAGCTGGTGCTGTTTCTCCATTGCACTAATTGCATGCTAATCCTGTCAGTGCATTGTCAAATTAGCGCAATTTCTTTCTTGTTGTCTCTGTATTACAGAACTCCACAGGCAGATTTACTTCTGCTGCCCTCTTTCAGATTACCAAGATGCCTTTTACAAAACCAAGCCTGTCATCATCATGCCACTGGCTGTGCACTTGCTCTGTTCAATTCAGCAAGCCATAATTCTAGCTGGTATACTAGCTGGTGTGGGGCTCCCAACATTTCAGGAGAAAAAAACAGAGTATGTAGGGCTAGGTAGCACAAGATCTTGACCCAAGATGTTGTTGTGTGAAAAGTTTACTCAGGAATGAGGAATGTGCGGCCCTCCAGATCTTGTTGGGATGCATCTTCTATCTGTCCTAGACAGCATTAACCAAGGGTGAGGTTTGGCAGAAGCTTCAGTCCAACATTCCTCATGCCCAGTCTAAATAAAATATCTGGCATCCTGACTGCCACAACAAAGCCCAAGGAAAATTATCTAAATTTATAATGACAGAAGACTTAGGATACTTTTTATCTTAATTTTTTGTTTGCTTGTGATCTGCCTGTGTGTGTGTGTGTGTTGGGAGCAAGAGAGGATATGAATAAAATAAATTATATATACCTACATACATACTTGGATCTCCCTGTTTTAATCTCCCTGTTCCAAGTCCAGCACTTGAAACACTATACTGGTTCTCTCAGAACTACTGTAGCTGTAAAAAATCGTATGAAGTTTGAATAATATTGGGGGAAAATGCAACAATTAATGTGCTGAATATGCACAACCACAATGCAAATTAAACTAGTTTGTATGATTAGTCTAGTTATGCACATTTCTCTAATAATATGCAAAATAGATGGCTGAAGGAGTGGAATATGGAAATCCCAGCTGCATAACCCAGATAAACTGGCATAGTGGGCCAATAAGATTCCAGCCACAAAGTTCAGCTGCACATATTGAACCAGCATGACCATTTCTCACCCATACCCGCTTCACACACTACGAGAGAGATCTATCTTTTTTCAGACAAAGCAGTCCATCGGAAGACCAATATTTTGACCAAACGTAATTTCTCAAGAATTGAAGAAAGAAAGAAAGCAGCCAAACACTTTTTAGAAGAAGAAGAAGAAGAAGAAGAAGAAGAAGAAGAAGAAGAAGAAGACGACTCCTGGAAGATAACACTGATGATAACGCTAACCAATTATGAAATCCAATACTGTGCAAGAAGTAGGACACTCATAGAATGAATCCCTTCCATCCCAAAACTATCACATGAGGCTGGCAAAGCAGAATTTCCGCAGGATAATAGCGTCTTGTCAGGAAATAATATGGATGTGACCACAAGATGAAGCTGTAAGCTTAGTAATGAAAGTAGGTAAGCTCCAGTGGCAGGTGTGTGTGTGAGTCAGCACTTGAGAGTATGCACACCTGAGATGCCTGATGTAGCAGGCATTGTTTAACTGCCTATATAAAGGAGATGGGACTTATTTCCAGGGTGGGTTTGTTGTGGATGGTGGTTGGTGAAGCAGTTTGTTGGTTTGAGAGAGATTTATGAGTATTAGAGACAGCTGTCCTATACTCTGTATATATATTGTAAATATACTGCAAACAAAGATTAAAACCCTCAAGTTGAGTGAAGGCTGGCCTTGTTGCTGTCTTTCTTTGGCAAGCCAGAGCTCAAGGCAGTGTGCTGGGGTGAAGGAATTTTTCTTTCTCAGCCTGAAGTCTTTTGCACAAGTCTCTCCAGAAACCTTCTTGGTGTCCTGTCGACGTGGAACAACTCTGCAGAGATGTGAGTGGTGGACACAGTGCGTCTTTCTACACCCCAACACGTCTGGCTAGTACTTATCACATGACATCATGGCTGTCCTGCTGCTGCTTTGTATTCCATTTGTTAGTGGAGCACACTTTTTTATTGAGGGGTAAAACTTATCAATGGATCCCAATACAGCTGCTTTTCCATGACTGCCTTCTGCATAATAGGTCCCTTCCACTGCAGTTCCAATATGCCTGCAGTCACATGGTGTCAGTGGGCATGATTCTCTTCCTCTCCCTCCCTTCTCCTGACTATTCCCAAGCATACTGTTTTCCTTTCGTTTTCTATTTCTTTCCTTTTTTCTTTTTTTATTTCATAGAGAAAATAGCTCTCTGGGATCACACTCATGAATCAATGTTAAAATATTGTTATTAATTATATTAAATTATTGCAGTATATAAGTACACTGAAGAAGCAAAAAATCACAGTGAAATGGTCTCCTAGAAGTAATTTCTTTAGAGGTAGCTATTTTCTCTATAGGTAGCCATCTGGAATCTATAGTGCAAATACCAACATGCAAACTCCCTACATGCCATGGGTAAATACAATAAATAAGGATAAATACCTACCAGGATAAAAAATATATTATTGGAAGCTTATGCTGATGAACTGTCCTTGGTGAAAGTTGTTCTGTGCAAACAAATCAGTACTGTTAAAAGAAGTACTCCTGAATTCTTCTAAGAACTAACAACAGCCCCATCAAGTCTTCTTTACATCTAAAGACATCGGAGCATAGGAATAATCTTCACCAGTAGCAATTACTTATTTGGGTCTTCAACAACATAATAGTATTTCTTGTATTAGAAATGATTGCATATGTACTGTAAAATATTTATATTATAAAATAAGGGAATGTGTAATAGTTGTATATAATAAATAGGCACTTTACTATTCTGTATCACAGCACTTTATATATTCAGGGTTTTAAAATATTTGTGATAGTTTATAGATAATTTATTCACAATAAGAAAACATAGATTGGGGACTTAGTGTTAATAAATATGTATCATAGTAAATATTCATAGTAGTCTTCATTGGATTTAGACAGTAGACTTAATACACTATTACCTCTTACCTAGCTGTTTTTTGTATTTAGTGAAGCCTTCCTTGTTGCTCAGTCAACCAAGAGAAAGCCCTCCCCAATGGATAGTTTCTGGCAGGTTCTTTTAGGGAGATACAGTCTTCCAGATAGTCTGGACCTAAGCCATATATGCAAGATTACTAAACAGACTTGGTAACATTACATTTCAGTTGTTTTGACACTTCAATCAGCATTAAGGATGCAATGATCCCAGATGAAGAAAAGAAACCCAGAGAATAACACTATGGACATTATCAGACTAGTGTGTAAAAATGATATAATTCCATGAATGAGGAAAGTGGAAACATAGTGGCATTATTACACTTACTATCGCACATCGCTATAATCATGCGAAAGAACCACCACAAAATTATTACACAACAATCACTAGTGCTTTAAGAATGGGAGTTTACTTGTGCAACTTGGCATGGGCAAGGTTTTGGTGGTTCTCATGAGAAGGCGCAAGCAAACTCCAAAAACACCTCAATTAATGAATTAAATGAACACACAAGCACTGAAACAAACCTAAAAATGTTGAAACTAGAAAGGACAGTTCATAAAAAGAGCACCCAGTGCTTCTTTTCACATTCCCACCCGGACGTTTTCTCACTGAGGGCCACCCATTCACACTGTAATATTACAGTGGGACATGTTTTCGCACACCGTTAATACCGCAGAAAAAGCAATATTGACAATGAATTGATGGCTTGTCCTGTCAATTAAAAGGAATGCCTTATTCGTGGCTGAGGCATGGAGTTCACATGAAGATGACAATGTCACATGAAGATGACAACGTCATGCAATATCTGTGCCCATTCACACTACCATGACATCATAATCCTGTGATTTTTGCTGTGTCTGATAAAGTTCTACAATACTATCCACAATCATACGGAACTAAGTTTCATTTAAAACCCATGTTATTTCCTTAGTATTAATATGCTTTCATTTTTGAAAAGTATCATCATGCAATGGTCTTACTGCTTTGCTCAAGGAAACTTTTTGAGACTTAAAAACTATTGAATGATATTGTTATGTATTTCCACCTAGGCAGTTTTTATTTACAGTTATATTGACTGAATCCTTAGGCCTGCCTGCACAAACTCCACAGCAAAGACTCAAAGGAAAGAAACAATTTCAATTCTTGTCAAGCTAAATGTACATTTTCAGATAGCGGATGCATGATTGTTGGAAAGAGCTGACCTCAAGAACAGTTCCCTTTGAGATTATTATTTACTTATTTATGAAGCCCCTAAAATAAACTATGTGTTGTAGAGACATAAAATGTGTAGACAAGCATGGACCACAGGTCTACAATCTGTAAAAACACAACAGAGTGGGAAGGGGTGGGGGAAGGTGATGAAATCAAGAGAAAGTTGACAGAGCTAACCAGGCCTTTAAAAAAAGTCTATAGACAGTTGATTTTCTGCTCTTAAAACAAAAAGCAGAAAATAGTAGTCACAAGTCTTGTGAAAGAGAGTTTGACTAACAGAGTTCACTGAGAAACAACAGACAGAGGTAAGAAATGGGAAAAGTAATTCTGGGTTTTACACAAGAAAAGAAAGATGGTAGAAAGCAGCAAAAGGGTGAAGGCGGAAAGTAGGGAAAGGAAGTGGAAGAGGAAGAAGAAACCAGGAATGGAAAGTAGAAGAATAAGTTATATTCAAGCGGAATTAAGGAGCAGGAAAAAAATACTGATTTGTTTTAAAGATAGCTTATGGTAATTCAACTGGGGGAAGCGATATCTGTCTAAAATGTTCTATTTCTCCACTCAGTGGTCTGTACCTGCATGCTCACTTTATAATCCAGCTCAATCAATAGTTCTTTATGAAGCCACACTGGTTTCTTTAGATGCCTCCTATTTTCTTTCTTGTTGGAATTGTTTGTGATTGTGCCTTCAGTACCTCAAATTTTAAAAACTCCCACCCATCATGAAGTCCCTCCTCTTTGTGTATTTCATGAGATCTCATCTGGGATTTCTTTAAATGTATTGAAATTGGCTTTCTTATATTGGCTTTCCTGAGCATGCATCTGATTACATTCAGCTTTCCATTTTCTCTATAGAACAAATTTGAACAGGACATGGTCAGTTCCACCCAAGGATCCCTCTACTCCCTTCCAGTTGACCCTGATGGTGAGGATCAGGTCCAAAATAGTCAATCTCCTTGCCATTTCTTTTATTTTCTGGACTATGAAATTGTCCATGAGGCAAGTGAGGAATTGGTTGGACCTTACATTCTTGGAAGAGTTTGACTTTCAATAGGCATCAGAGTATTTGAAATATCCCATTATTACTAGTCAGATGGGGAAAACATCCCAGGACAGGGATGTTTCTGCTAAAAGGCTTACCTTTGAGATGACATCGTCCCTGTCCTGGGATGCTCCCGTTCTGCTCCTGTTCCCCTACTGCTTCCTCTTATTGACAGGGGAAAGCCATCAATAAGAAGCCTGTTCCATTATAGAAACAGAATGACAGGTGAGTGAAAAGATGACCAGTTATGCTGGCGCAATGCCAGCGTCACATGACGTCACTGGGAGGTCCGTGCCAGAACACTTCTGGGTACGATCAGGACAGCCAGGTAAGTGTCACACCTTTTCCCCCTCCCCAGGTTCCTTGTTAAGTCTTTAGTGTGTTTTCGTGCTTGCTGTCACTTGTTTTCTTTTCCTTTAATTTTTACTTTTTAAATTTCCCACTGCCCGTTCTCTTGTGAGAATGGGTGGGATTTGCTTTCCGGGACATGAACGGAGCTTTGCAACAGCTGCATTCATGCCCGGACTACTGAAGGAAGGGGGAGCACTCCAGATTATATGGCAAGGGAAGGGTTTTGGGGAAAAAAATCATTACAGGGACAGGACTGGGGTGGGAGTGTAGCGGTGGGGCGGGAATAGCAGGACAGAAACAGTTTACAGGGTCTGGTGTGATAATCCCCTATATCTCTCCTTCTTGGATGTTTGGTAATCTGATCTAAGAAGGCTTTATCATATATTAAGGGTCTTAGCAGGCTGAGATCAACTGCATGTTGGCTATTTTTCTACAAGAATGTAGCCAATACAGATCTCCAAAGCAATCAGTACCTTGCTCTGGAGTATTCACCTGGCCATCTCCCAGGGTTCACCTACACAAGCCAGGATATGCCAGCTCCCCACTGGCATATCCTGGCTGTGGATCAGGTCCATTGTTCCCCCTTTACCTGTTCAAAATGGAAGGAAGTGACGGCCACACCAGCCCCATCACTGCAGCCACCACTGCTGCCTTCTTCTGTGCTCTCCTGGCATCGAGGAAGCTGGTGACAACATGTGACTAAGGCCTCCTGCATGTAACCAGCCTTGGTCACAAACTGTGGGACTCCTTTCTGGAGCCAGCAGAGCACAGCAGAATGGCAACTGGAGTGATTGGTTGGCCTGACAAAATGGGCTCCTGCAGATATGCATGGCCCAGTCCATTGTTTGCCACTTATGTAGAGTTAAGCAAGTATTTTTTAAAAAAAACATTCTATCAGGCCCTACATTGCCTTTCCCCCATCTCAGACCCATATTTGCCCCAGGGGCATTGAGGACTGCCTGGGAGCAAAACAGGGCAAATGCCCTGCATTGTCAGGACTGCAGGACTCTGAGACAGGGGCAAGATGGGGTAAATAGCCCATGTAGACATGTCCCTAGAGAACAACCAGAAAGGTTCTTCAGAGCACTGGTAGAGACCCCTCTTCATCAGTCTTTCTGTTCCATCACTTGAGGCACCAACCTCAATACAGCAGGGCCTATTCTGACTACATGCAATTTCCTCCCATTCACATGGAATAGTCACAAGATAATAATGAGGGTTATATTTTTTAAATCTTCACTGGATGACCAAGGAAAAACATCCTTGTACCACTCTTTAACTTGTATGTAAACTAATTACTGGAATTACAGGGACGATTAAGATTAACAGATTGCTATTAATGTTTTTGGAAATGTTTAGGTAGGAAAATAAAATGAGTCCTTTGTAGACTTGACAGTGCTCTATAAAAGCACTATAAGAAGGTGTGAAGCTGATATATCTTGCCAATTGGGATTTCCCCCAGCAAACTGCCTGGTTACTCCCTAATTCAGAAGTGCTGGAAATATATTAAAAATGAATGGACTCTGGAAAAGTAAAAAATGAATGTTTGCCAACTGCATTTAAGAAGGGAATCTATAATCACAGCTGCTCTCCTTACATTTAAATTTATCTCTACTTTGTATTCGTGCCTTACAGCAGGCATTCAAATGAAGCATTCTTATTGCTGCTTTCCTCCCACCTTTAGTTATTACATTGAAATGAGAGGCTACCACAATATTCAGCTTAAAAGTAAATGTCCCCATCGCACAGTTTTGATGATAAAAAAACAATATTTTTATTTGTTAAACATCAGTAATACTGGAGGTGCTACTCAAATAACACGCACAGTGCATCATATCTTGAGAGGAATTTGCTCATTTTAAAATGCATGTCCCACTAGACTACCTAACAATATAGTCTTTTCTTCGTTGAACATTCATTGGTATTTTCTAAAAAGGCATTATCTCTCCATGTAAATGCATTTTACTCCTGTGGATCTTCACAAAGTTGTTTTCTATCTCCCCACTCCATCTTGATTCATGAGTGTGACCCCCAGAGAGCATATCAGAGTGTTTGGGGGCATATGAGGCACATGCATTTTCATCCTCTATCCTCTTGGGCAAGGAACATCTTAAAAGAATATGAAGAAAAAGATGAAATAGTTTCATCCAAATTATTTCCATAAACCATCTCAATAGCTAACTCCACAGCCTTCCTTAATAAAAGGATATCTTTTTATTATCATTTTTTTGTTGTTTTGGAAAGTCACCAAAGAACTAATTTCTCTGGGAATTACAAACTGGGGGGGTGGGGAGCCAACACAGGGAAAGCCCCACTTCTCATCACCTCATGCCTTACCTTATATTTGTTGCTGTTGTTTGCTATTTGAAAAACAGCCCCCAAACACAGGTTTTTCAAGTGTCGAGAAACCCTGAGGAAAAGAATCCTGGAAAGGTAAGAACCTTTGCAGTTTGTCAAAAAGAGTATCTCCTGTGCAGAAAAAGCTGTTTCCTGCTCAGGAAATACTGCCTCCTATGCAAAACTACAACATACAAACTTTGCACAGAATTAGTCACAAATTGCAGATAGGCTTTGAAAACTGTAGTTTTTGAAGACTTTCTTGCAGCAGGAAGAAACTGCTAAAATTACTCTTTACTTCCTTCAAAAAGAAACCCAAGACTCATCTACATGGGCC
Organism: Gambelia wislizenii; assembly: GCA_030847615.1. Classification (NCBI taxonomy): domain Eukaryota; kingdom Metazoa; phylum Chordata; class Lepidosauria; order Squamata; family Crotaphytidae; genus Gambelia; species Gambelia wislizenii. Next base: position 373,801,382 of record JAUMIR010000001.1, read on the forward strand.
AGGATACTCTGGCTCCCCACCAGCATATCCTGGCCATGGATCTGGCCTGTTCCTCCCCCTGTTATCTCCACAAAATGGGAGGAAGTCCAGATGAGCCTGATGGCCCACTGCTGCCACCACTGCCTCCCTTGCTCTCTCTGAAGCCAGTCAGCCAGCCCGCAACATGTGATCAGCCTTGGTCATATGCTACAGACCTGCTTCCTGCTGCAGAAGAGCCATGGCAGAGCACAGCTGCAGAGATAGGCCAGCATGCTGGAACAGGCTCCTGCAGTCATGCAGGAGTTGATCCATTTTTTGCTGGTGGAAGCAGTTTTTCCTGGGTATTGTTTCAAAATGCTGTAACAGACCCTATCCCATCCTAGCCCTGTCTTTGCCCTGGGGGTCATGAGGACTACTCAGAGGCAAAATGAGGCAAAAGCCCCATGTCATCAGGACTGCAGGGCTCCAAGATGGGGTAAATTGCCTGTGTAGACATGCCATTAGTGAAGAATTAAATCCCCATTTGCTGTCAAATCAGCTTAATCCTATGGTGACCATACAAATGAGAGACCTCCATGAGCCTCATATTGCAGGTGAACTATGAGCAGAGAGTTCTCTGAAGATTTCACAGCCCAAGGGACAGATGAGGCACTTTGTCATTTTAGATATTAACATTATGATGGGTGTGTGAAGGATGCTGTTCAGCAGCCTTCCCCAGTCTGTATAGCCTTATCATTCTCTACATGATTCAGTCTACATTAGTGGTGGGAATCACATGGTCCTCCAGATGCTGTTGCACCTCCCAGTATTCTAATTCTATGACTCTATCATTGACTGACCAAACCCAAAGGGTAGTCACCAATGGCTCCTCTTCATCCCGGAGAGAAATGACTAGTGGGGTCCCACAAGGTTCTGTCCTGGGCCCAATGCTATTTAACATCTTTATCAATGACTTGGATGAGAGAATAGAGGGTGTGCTTATCAAGTTTGCAGATGACAACAAATTGGGAGGGGTAGATAATACCCCAGAGGACAGGATCAGAAACCAAAATGACTTCAACAGATTAGAAAGCTGGGCCAAAACTAACAAAATGAATTTGAACAGGGAGAAGTGTAGAATACTACACTTAGGCAGAAAAAAATGAAATGCACAGATATAGGATGGATGATACCAGGCTTGATGGCAGTACATGCGAAAGGGATCTAGGAGTCTTAGTGGACCACAAACCGAACATGAGTCAGTAGTGTGATGCGGCAGCTAAAAAAAACCAATGTGATTCTAGGCTGTATCAATAGCAATATAGTGTCTAGATCAAGGCACGTAGTAATGCCACTCTATTCTGCTTTAGTCAGACCTCACCTGGAATTATGTGTCCAGTTCTGGGCACCACAATTCCAGAAGGATATGGACAAGCTAGAACATTACCAAAGGAGGGCAACCAAAAAGGTAAAAGGTCTAGAAACCATGCCCAATGAGGAGCGGATTAGAAAGCTGGACATGTTCAGCCTCAAGAAGAGAAGGTTAAGAGTGGACATAACAGCCCTGTTTAAATATTTGAAGGGATGTCATACTGAGGATGGAACAAGCTTGTTTTCTGCTGCTCCAGAGACTAGGACATGGAACAATGGAACCAAACTACAGGAAAAGAGATTCCACCTGAACATTAGGAAGAACTTCCTGACAGTAAGAGCTGTTTGGAAATGGAATACACCGCCTTGGAGTGTGGTGGAGTCTCCTTGGAGGTTTTTAAACAGAGGCTGGATGGCCATCTGTCGGGAGTGCTTTGATTGTGTGTTCCTGCATGGCAGGGGGTTGGACCAAATGGCCCTTGTGGTCTCTTATAACTCTATGATTCTATGGTTCTGTTCCTCACTACTGGTTGTCTTGTTAGGGCTTCTGGGGCTTGCACTCTAACAACATCTGGTGGGTCACATGATTCCAACCCCTAATCTGCAACTTTTATTTATCCCTGCCTGGAGCTGATGGGACCTAGTGCTTGAGCAAATGAGGTGAGATACATTTCATGCACCATCTTCTGGAAGCCTTGTTAATGGAGTCTGGGCCATACAGTGAAAAGAGCAGAGGGAATATTTTGCTGTTGCTTTGAGAGTATCTCTAACTGATCTTATATATCCTTTTTTTTTTTTTTTAACTATAGGAATGATTGAATGGCACTCAGAGCCAGTAAATGAGACATTTAATTGTCTGAAACAATGGACAAGATGGCACTCTCTTCTGCATTCAATAAGTGGAAGCTGGTTGAATTCATTAAATTCTATTTCAGTATGAAATATTCTCCATATGAGAATATCTTCTACCACGCTGAAGACTGGCAGGCCAATTTATGAACTCAGGGAAGCAGGGCCAGTTTAAGGAATTTGGGATGGGGGGTTGCAATGCTTTAATTTGTGGGCCCCATATGTTTATCTCAGGTCAATGTAACCTAACCTATTCTAAGTACAGTATATTCAGATTATTACATAATTTGTCACCAATAATTTAGTTTAAAAACCTGTATTATAGGCACTAATGTAATATTTGTGTACATTTCCTTAGTCAAACAGAATACAAACATATTACAAAACACTCTAATGTAACACTCTCCTAGGGCGTGTCTAAATAGTAAAAAAAAATACAAATGGCATGCAAAAGATTAGCCATCTGTTCACATGGCCATTCGCAAACATACGTGTCATTCAGAAGGGGGCAGCAAAACTCACCCTAAAGTCCATTTGCGCCACATCCAGGGCTTCATACGGATTTTTCCAAAAGATCAGTATGGCTTGTGAACGTGCAGCGGTTTGTCCACTCATGTTCGCACACATATGAACAGGCAGCATAATGTGATTGGCTGGATGAGCACAGGAGGCAGAGCTAGCAAAGAGGGAAAGTGGCTGCAACCATAATGTTGAATTTTAGCTAAGCAAAAGTCCGGTAAGTCCCTCAAATGGTGATTATACTCTTTTTTTTTCCCCTGTAAATACGTAAAAATGCCTGTGCACACCACAGGAAACTTTTTTAAAAAAAAATTGTTTGTGGCAGGTTTAAACTTGCAAGTAAACCACTCGCTACCACCAGCTGGCTAGGGGGTTATGCAGAATTTAGTCGCCCTTGGCAAGTTCTCGCTATCCTCCTCTCTTCCCCTCCCTCCGTGGCTCTGGAAAACCCAATTCGGGTGGGCTTTTTTTTTTTTTTTTTTGCCATGAGAAACCAACCACCTGTGCCTAGCATGTCTCTCTCTCTCTCCCCCACACACACAAACATACATGCCTTAGGGGCAAGAACACCCCTCTCCCAGTGCTGGGACTTGTGGAGGCTGCCAGAGGGAGACGGGGGGAGGTCCTGCTGCTGCTGCTGCTGCCCCACCCTTTGTGTCCAGCATGAGGACCAGCAGCAGCACCCAAGGCAGCAGCACCAAGAAGTGGCTCAGGAGCAGCACCTTCATACTGGGTGCCCCATTGCTGCCGCCTCATACCCCCCCTCTGGCAGCCTCACTGCTGAGTCTCCCGCTGGCCACCTCCTCTTCTGCTGCCACTACCTCCACCACCTCCTCTTCTGCTGCCACTACCACTGCAGAGATTCAGCCAGTGCTTCTCTCGCCATGGACCAGGCAGCAGGATGCAAGAAGGAATGCCCAGTGGCTTCCACCTGGTGCTGGGGAGGAGCTCGGAGCAATGGAGCTGGGCTGGAAGCAAGCGAGGAGGAGGAGGAGGAGGAGGAGGAGGAGGAGGAGTTGGCAGGGGGAAGGAAGAGACAGCCACCCTCTTTGGCCCCAACACCTTGTTGGGGGAGCTAGGCAAGCAGGGGGAAGAGAGAGTGCAATGGAAGGGCTGCCGGAGAGGCCCTGAACTCCTAAACAGCTTCTGAAAATCACAAGCAACAATCACTCATTGCAGCCAGCTAGCTAGGGGGTCATGCAGAGTTTAGGGGGGAGTTTTAGTTGTCTAGGCAGATCACATTGTTGCGAACACCTGCCTTTTCAGACATGTTCATATTATTTCGTATTATTTCCCACTCGTATAGACAGGACCCTAATATTTAAGGTAGATAATTTCTATTAAACAAATCTCAAAAGACTAGTCCATTCACACTAAATCAAAATTACAAAAAACTAGTTTCAGCATGTAGAATTTGAAGTCAGGAAAAGAAAGAGTTGAGTCCAGTTTAGTATATTTAATGCATTTTGTCCTTTCTTACTTTTACAATCTGACCTTGTAAATTTTGAAATATAAAGTATAGCCTAAATTATTCTTTTAAAATTATTTTAACCAGTTTACATAAAATTTGTATCAAATAATTTAGAATTACAACATTTATAAAATGGACTTTGCTTTGCTTTTCTAGTATCTCTGAATTTTTAAAAAATTGCTCACTTAAAATCTTAACTTTTCTTGCTTTTTGAGCAGCAAACATCTTCACTAACTTCTTAATATCTAAGCAATGTGTTATCTGTCTTTCCACAGCTATTACAGAAAGGCCTCTTAGTCCATGTTCTCCCTGGCTGTTGACTGGCCAGTTGGAATGTCCCTCTCCCTTTCCCAGCTCTCATTGAAATATAGGACTTTTTCAAATGGGTGGGGGGGAACCACCGAGGTCAGGAGGAGGATAACACTGTCCCGCTTACAGTGCTCCATTTTGGATGACGCCGTCCTCCTCCCGACCTTTCCCCGTGCTTCCTCCATGCTGCAGGTGAGAGAAACATGCTGCTTTTATTAACGGAGAACCCCCATCAATAAAAAGTGGTGCATTTCTCGCTCCCCTGGCACGGAGGAAGCTGTAAGCAAGACATCGCCATCCTCCTCCGGACCTTGGGGGGGGGGTTCCCCATTTGAAAAAGTCCATTTATACTTGTGTAGGAATTCTTCTTTGTCTTTCAGTCTCTGGCCAAGAGTCAAGACAAGATTATCACACTATACTGTTGTAGCACTATTATTCCTCTTTCACTGCCAAGGCTGCCTCCTGTGTAATCCTGGGATTTGCAATTTAGGGAGGGCCATTTAGAACTATCATCCAGAGGGCTCTTAGGCCTCACTAAACTACAAACTCCAAAATTCCACAGGAGGCAGTCATGCAGTGAAAGTGGAAATATAGCACTATAACAGTGTAGTGTGATAAAAGCCAACTATGAAGTTCTTCAGGTACTTGGCAGCTGCTTTGGTTAGTTAATTAGGTTTTAGTTAGCTAATTTGATATTTATTTTAAAAGCAATTGACTATTTTTGAATATTTCTCTGCTTGGTTCTTGAACAAATATACACAGGTGGAAACTGGAGATGATTTAGTTCTCTTGTCTAGCTTGAAGGTTGGCCTTATTCACCCCACCTAGACCACTTGGCAAATCCACTGACTTGGCATTAAATATGTTTAAAGGAAACTTAGGGTGTGGAGTCCTCTTCTTCTTCAGAAGTGAAAAGACCTAGATACTCACACTTCTAGGCTAAGAGTTTTAAAATAACAAATATTAAACCCTTGTAAAGCATTGAACAGACAGCTCCGTTAGCATCTCTTCCATCCTCCCAGGGCCGCCACCAAGAGGGCTTCCCTTCTCATCAGCATTGGGCTTCTCTCTCTGCTCCCTCAGGTGGCCCTCCAGCCTCCTCTGCCTCAGCTTCTCTGTCCACCAGGCTCTCTTGTCCCTCACCACCCCTCTCTTCTTCTTCCTTGCGTGTCTATCTCTGTATCTACCCCTTTGGGAAACTCAGCCTGACCTGGTGCTTTTCCTTTCCTCTGTCTTTTCAAAGCGCAACCTTTGCTCTTCCTGGACAAGAAGGCATCAGAGGGAGCGGGAGGGGCAAAAGTGCCTTCCTGCCCTGCTGCTGCCCCTCCCATGGCAGTGTCCCCCTTCTGCAGCCAATCAGTGCCCAATGTGGTAAGGGTCAGAAGCCTTCCTACTAATAATGTTTTTGCAGGAAAAGGGTTACGCTTCCCCCCCCCCACAATGTTGGGGCCCCCTGCGGCTGCAGGTGCTGCAGGGTCCTTAAACTGTTACTGCAGGGAAGATTGTGTAATATACACAACTCCAACAGATGAAAGTAGCAAAGGACTGTGTCTGCTGTCTCCACCTCAACTCCCATGATCTGCCACCTGAGGTGGCTGCCTCACTCTAATGGTAGAGCCAGCTCTAGTGTTGCCAGGGTAGGTATGGTATAGGGCTGTTGTAACTTTAAGCCAAAGCTTAAAGATGGAGAAGCAAAATGTGATGCCCTGAGTTTAGTCATCTAGTCTTCTCATGAGAGTTCATGAGCTCTAAGACCCATTTATTTATTATTATTTTTAGCAGTCTGTGAACTCTCCTCAGGCACCACATTTAGAGAATGGGAAAGGCTGCTATACAGATTGGGGAAGGCTGCTGAACAGCATCCCTCACACACCCAGTTGATTCTCTTCCTGTCAACTGTTTTTCACATTTTCCTACTAGGGATAAATAACTGAGGAGTGGTAAGGAAAGCAAAAAGAGTTTTTCAGTAAGGTCAGGAAAATTGGTAAGGGGAGTAGTACTGCATCTCTGTCTTTATTGGCAACAAAAACACAAATTTATTGTCTAGCAAGTCTATAGATCAAGTAATATGCAGAACAGAAGAGTACCTTTTTGGCAGACAAGGGGAGGGTGTTTTTTTTTTAAAAGGAATGTTTAAAAAATAAGCCTTAATAGAATTGATATGAAAAGCATTGAGGGTTTTTTTAAAAAAAAATATACTAGGAATAGAATTTGATGAAATGTCAAGATAAGGAACATTCATTCTGAACAGTACTGAATCACCAGAGGACCTGAAGAATTAGACTTGTTAGTGAATGCATCTTGATTGCCAACATTTCATGTGCTTTGCTACAGAAAATAATGTGATAACCTGGCACACTCTGCACTGCATTTTATGCACTATCTTTGTCTTTAAGCAGATCCATGCATACAAGTGTATCATCTGATGTGACATACTTAAGTAATGCATGCAAGATTCAAAACCTGAACAAATGGTAGGAGGGCATAAAATGCTTCTTGTTAAGAGTTTATTTTGGTCTAGGCACAGTCATGAAGTTCTCAGTCATCTCTCACATCACAATATAGCTATGGTCAATTGCATTTGGTCAGCAGATTTAGTCCACTTTAGGGTCTTAATGGGAATTATGCTTTGCTAAGAAATTTACCCTGTGTCACCTGGGTTGATGATGAGATTTCACTTGTGATTTCAATGAAACAAAACTCTGTCTAGTAGCATCCACAATCTGGAAAATTTGTGTCACACCAAGTTCCATGCAAAATGGAACCAACATTTTTTAAAAAAAATAAAAGCTAGTTGAGTCTTGAAAGTCTGGTAGTTTCCTTTACAGCTTATATTTGCATGGGTATCTTATCTTGTTTGCATTCTCTCTCTCTCTCTCTCAGCACTATAAAACTACTTTTTATCCTTTTATCTACCCAGACAATGTTCAAATATAATAAAGCAACAAAAACTCCAAATTATACCATGGAAATAAAGAAAAGCAGCAAAAACCAACAAACAAAATCAATAAAATAGATACAGGCTGAGATCCTGCAAGGTGTGATCCTTCTTTGTCTCCCCTGCAAGACTCACTTGGTTCGGGGGGGGGGAGGAGCAGTGGCAATTTAGTGGCTGGTGGAGGGCAAGGGACAGCACAGAAACATCCAGATATAACCCTATCACCAGACACACATTCTTCAAGACATCCTTCAAGATCTCCCAGGGCTCCTCCAGAGGTCCTAGAGAATGGCATCATCATTGCATTTTGGCTATAAAGGCATAGCTGGATACTTCTCTGCCCTTCACTGGCCACCAAATGGCTGCTTGTCACCACCCCCTGTTACCAGCCTTGACAACACCCACATTTTTATCCATGTAATAATTGGCAATATTTAATAATCTGGCTAACAGTGGCCTTCCACAAGACTGACAAGTAAAACAGGAACTCCCAAAAACCAGGGACCCTCAAAGGTGTAGCGCTGAGACTGCATACAGCCACATACACCCTAGGGAGGGGCCATTACAAATTCCAAAGAAAAGGCAACTTCTTCCCTAAATATCTGGCTAATCCAATCAATTATAGCTGATTACTCAAGGTTTGTAAAAGGGCTATCTCCCCTCTCCTCCACCTCAGACAAAGAAGGTTGCTTGCTGCATTCAATTCCAAATTAACAACATGTTAATGATTGTTAGCACTTCCAGAGTGTCCATTGTTGGTATTTGGGAAATTCTGAGAAGCATTGTACTTCATTCTAAATCCCATCCCCTGAAGGGAAATATTAGGTATAAAAACTTCCCCAAAACTACACCCAAGTGTATTCAGTTCCCCTGCTTCTTGACTTCACGTCATCTGTGTCACCCTTCCTGCTATCAGACCCCCACTCATACTGCTGGTTTTCTTTGCAATTGCAACTCCTCTGATCAGTATCACCTGAAAGCTTCCTCCACTCTATTCCTCTATCCAAATACTTCCTACTTATTTTGTTAGCCTTGTGTAAGTGCTTGATACCTGGATGTTTGTGTGAATGTTGTTGTTGCTATTTTTCCATAAGATCATTTAATTGTACCTTTTGGCTTACAGTCTCCTTCTTAGTTGAGTGTATTGATTCCCCATCTTAATATTAGTGTATTAAAGGATCCTCCCGGACCCCTCCAGTGTTTTGGGTAAAGCCCCAGTAACCAGGTGAGTTTCAAGAGGATGGTGGGCCTTGCATGAGAGAGGTGGTGAAGTCTTTCTTCTGCAATGACCCCAAAATGACATACACAAGCATTATACTGTAATGTGCCACTAAAAGGATCCAGCTTGAATCAGCTAATTTTAAAATGTGTTGGCAAAATTTTCTGAGCTGCCATTGAAATAGTGGCAAACCAATGTGGAGAAAGCATTCCATAACTGTAGTTCTACAATTGAGAAGGCTGTCTGCTTGTCAATACCTAACCTACCTTAGGAATTTGGATTAACTTTAAGTTACAGGCAGCCTAACAGAAGGACAGACACTTTAGTATAATTATTCCTAAAGCCAAGATCAGTAAGTGATGAAATAGTCAGTCAATTAGCCCTGTTTAGCATTTGCTGATAATGTGCTTTTTCTAAACAGAAAATGACCTGTATAATTTGTAAAATGTTAAACTCTACCATATTATAGTTTAGCAGCCTACATTCCATTATGTACATGGCCATTTCTTTCCAGTATAACATTTCAGTTTTCTCCCTCTGTCTGCTCCTTTTTAAGTTGTCAAAGAGATGCAGCAGAAATTGGCAGATATCACGCCATGCAGTATCTGTAGTAAGAGTACCTTAATTAATTCATTTATTTATTGCAAGCAAATTATATGAAGTATGTTGCAGCTGGGTAGTTTCTCCTCACAGTTAACACTAGTTCAAAAGTGAATGCATCACTTCCGCCAGCAGAAGTAGAGAAAATATGCTCGCTATTTTGAGTTCAAGATACATCTCAAGTGCAGCTGAAGCCATCAAATGAGTACAAATACAGCATTTGCATAAAATCTATTAGCATATGACTAACAGGGCCCATTTATGCAACAAGAATAGCTTTTCTTGTAGAGAGCATAAAGTGGGAGTTTGCTCAGCATTTCATCAGTATACAGAGCAACTTCTTTCATTTCTAAAACTGTAGTCCACTTAGATGACAGAAATTACTCTAAAGGCTCATCTCCATGAGGCAAGATATGCCAGCTCCCTGCCAGCATATCCCAGCTGTGGATCTGGCCCATTGTTCCCCTGTTCCCTCCAGGGAATGGAAGAAAGTCCTGTAACCCTAAACACTCAGGGGTCTTAAGGACCTCCAAATATCTATATTAATTTGGGGAATTAATATATTCAGCTTGGCTATATGAGAGGGGACAACAGAGACCAGGACCTTTTGACCTACGTGTACCAGCAGCAGGAGGAGATGTTAAGCAAGATAGTACAATTATTTGGTCTTTATTTGAGAAAACAATAGTAACAGTGTTCACACACACACTTAGGCTTCAAGCATTCATGCAAGGCTAGCAAATAAAATAGGAAGTATTGGGATACAGGAATAGAGAAGGGAGGCAGTTGTGCATATAGGTCACTAGGGATTTAAAAAATATTCACAAGTTTCCTTATCCGTGTTAAGACACCCCTTTGGGGGGAAATGGTCATGTGCCCCATTAATTTTCACCCTGTGTGAAAGACAAAAGTCCAGAGTTTTGTATTCTTTAAAAAAACACAGTATTTTGCACAAAAATGTTTTAAATTTTGTGCAAAAACTGGATTTGTGCCACACATCCTCCTTCTCACAGTTTTCAACCCAAAAATACTGTAAATGTGAAACGTTGTTGAAAAATGCACAAAGGAGATTATCAGATGGGCCCTTATAGCCCATTTCTATCCCACTACACCCCCCCCCGCCCCACTCCCATTCCTGCCGCAGAATAAAGTAAAAGGTTTCAGACACCTACTTTGATTCCATGGCAGGAACAGGCTCCACTCCTTTCGCTGGCCAATAATAAATGCAGCCATTGTAAGGCTGCTTTTACAACTGGCAACTGAAATCCCGGTTGTTCTCACAAGAGAACGGCTTGGTGACAAATTCAAAAATTAACACACACACCCTAGCTATCAAATCAGTAAACCAAGCACAAAAACACATTTAAAAAAAATAAAAGCTACCTGGGGAGGGGGTAAGTGTTTTACTTACCTTGTCATCCCGATCGCACCTGGAAGTGTCCGGCAGGGACCTTTCCCCGTGGCTGGCATTGTGCCAGCATAACGAGACAGGAACGGGGCATCATTCAGACCACCCATTATTCCATTACAGAAATGGAATGTGTGGTCTATTAACAATGTTTCCCCATTTTTGAGATATCCCTGGAGCAGAACAGGGGCAGAATGGGAGCAACACAGGAACGAAACAACATCATCAGAAAGGGAAATCTTTTCTCAGTCCTGTTCTGTTCCTGCAACAGACTTTAGAATCCATCTGATAATCTCCAAAGACTCTAATGTGAGAAAAGTTTTGAAATGTCCTGTTCTTTCACCTAAGAATGAAGGAAGCAAAGATCCCTATATGTTCCTATATCCCTAGGGGTGAAGATCCCTATATACAGTCCTGCAACTCAGTCTGTATTGAGCCTGCATGCCATTTCCAACACAGTCCATCACAAAACTGCCAAACATGGGGGGATCTTAATTGTAAAGACCTTATAGATTGAGCAGTTGTATTAGACAAAGCAGAGGGTAGCTATAGGATGGGAGATGAGGGCTTTCCCCCCAAAATAAGAATTCTGCTCCCCAAATGAAATGTTTGTTCATTCCCCAAATTTCTAGTATTTCAGGTAAGCATTTAGAAATGCAGTACAAGGTCTGTGTATTAAATAACGAGACTGTGTTTCTACCTTTCAGACAAATCAGGGAGAACTGATTGTGAACACTTGAGTGGTGACCTTGAACATGTGTGAACCTGCATGAGAAACATCAACACTCTCGGCCATTCAGTTAATTGACAATCATCATTTAAAGCAGCTGTGTTGTCTGTTGTGTGCTCGAAAATGCTACGTTTAAAAGGCAAGCAATTGGATCAACTGGAAATTTTTAGTAAAATTGAACAAAACACCAATGGAATCTTTTCAAATGCTTACTGAGGCTTATGGGGAAGATTGACTGTCTCGTGCATGTGTGTCTGAGTGGCACAAAAGATTCAAAGAAAGACATGAGAATGTGAAAGATGATGAACTCCCTGAATAACCTTCCACTTCAAGAACCAAAGAAATTGTGGAAGAAATTAACCAGATGGTACAAGTAGACCACCAAATCAGTGTCCGAATGATAGCTGAAGCTGTGAACATTGATAAAGCCACTACATAGAAAATTTTACATGAGGATCTCAACATGAGAAAAGTATGTGCCAAGATGGCTCCTAGGGTTCTCACACCAGAGCAAAAAGAGTGCCGCAAGGAAATTTGTGCTGACATTCTGCAGCAACTTGAGGCAAACCCAAACCTTTTTCAAAAAAATCATCATTTGTGATAAAACCTGGATCTTTCAATATGATCCTTTTTTATTATTATTATTTTATTTTAGTTATTTATACCCCACTCTTCAGCCACAAGGCTATCAGAGCGGCTTACACATTGTTTTAAGCAATAGCTAGTTACACATCTACACTGCATTAAACAGTTTCCAATGTGTGTTAGCTAATTGCCCCCACAAGTTGGGTACTCAATTTACCGACCTACGAAAGGATGGAAGGCTGAGTGAACCTTTGGACTATATTCTGGACTCTTCTCTGTGTGCCTGTTTGCCTGTATTGCTGCTCCTCCAAGAAACAGAACCTTGCTTGTTCTGAACTTTATCTGGTTCTCCCTAATTAACTATCACTAGGGTTTTCCCAGCCCTTGTTTATCCTGCTGGCATTTTGAGTTGTTTTTCTGGACAGCTATTCCATGCCCTTTCCTGCAAGATCCGCTCTGCCAGCTTCTGCCTCTCCTGAACCAGCTGATCTTAGAAGAACAAATATTTCACATTAAGGTCTGTAGCTTGGGTTTGCCTTCCCCCCTCTTTCCTCATCATCCCTTCTTCCTTTTGTATCATGTCTTTAAGATTCTAAGGGCTCATCTACATGAGCAGAATATGCTGGCTCTCCACAGATCAAGCCCATTCCTCCCCCATTACCTGCACAGAACAGGATTGCATGCCAGCCAGTCTCTGCAGCCGCCGCCACTGCCACCACCCACATCCCACTCTCTGCAGCCAGAAGTCAGCCCACAGCACATGATCAAGGCCCCCTGCTTGTGACCACCCTAGGTGACATGCTGACTCCTTCCTGGCTACAGAAGACTGAAGCACCCGGCAGCTGCAGTGATGGGCCAGGATGCTGGAATGGGCTTATGCAGTCACATAGGGCCTGATCCATTTTTTGCCAGTGGGAACACATTTAAACAGGTATTATTTTAAAATAGTATAACAAGCCTTACCCCATCTTCTCCCTGTCTTGGCCCAGTCTTTGACCTGGGGGTTGTGAAGACTGTCAAGGGGCAAAATGGGGAAAATGCCCTGAGTTGTCTGGACTTTAAGGCTCTAAGATGGAGGAAATGCAGGGTAAGTTCCCCATCTAAACAAGCCCTAAGAATATGAAGAAGGGTCAGTATTTTATTGATCATATGCAAGACACTCTGATAAGTCTTTTCAACTGAAAAACAGGATAAAATGCTTTCAATTAATCATGTTTATCAGATTTTTGAAGTATGATTAGAAAAAAGGAAGGAAGGAAGGTGAAGGGGATGGGAAGAAAAAGGGAGGAAGGAAGTCTATAGGATATGAACAATGGCTATGAATATATGCCAAAAATATATTTTTTAAAAAAATTGAGGTCAATAAAATAGATGTTCATACATAGCTAAAGCAATAAGAGCTCCTGAGTATTGAACAATTGATGGTGAATGTTTCTTTTTCCAGCCGTGGGGTATAAGTACATAGGAGCCAACAACATTGACCCTCAGATAAATTCCACATTACAGGAATGTAACTTGAAACAGCATGTATATTTCCAAATGCCAAAGATTTTTCTAATACAAATCAATAAGTAAATGTTAATAAATATGTCACTATAAGGAAGTGGGAGAAAGGGCTTTTTCAAATGGGGGGGACCTCGAGGAGGTCGGGAGAAGAACAGGGCTGTCATGCTTACAGAGCCCCGTTTCAGACACCACCATCCTCCTCCTGACTTTCCCCCATGCTGCAGGCACCACTTTTTATTGACGGAAAACCTCGGTCAATAAAAAGCAGCACCCACAGCACAGTGAAAGGTCAGAGGAGGTCGGGAGGAGGATGGAGGAGGACAGCAGCATTTGAAACAGGGCTCTGTAAGCATAACAGCCTTCTTCTTCTCTCGACCTCCTCGGATTTTTTTCCCCTCTGTTTGAAAACTTCCAAAGTCTTTCATACTTAATAGGTCTGGTGGGACATGGGGAGGATAAGGGAGGAATGTGAACCTACTGAGCTGATCTAAACAACCACAACTATATTCTGGAAATAAATAGTGCAGGCCTTTGGAAAAGAAGGGGCAGTGAACTCAGGAACTTGGTGGATCCAGAAAGGAAAGAATGAGAAACATGGGAAAGAAAAGTGGGCCAAAGCATAATGGGAAGGGAAAGTTGAAGCTGGAACTTAGTAACCCATGTGCTCAGCCACACAGAACACAGGTTTAAAATACTCTTAGGAATGAGGTGGTTTCTTAGGCCACCTTGAAGAATAATTTTTGATGACTGGAATGCACCATAATTTTTTCTTATCTCTTCACCTCACTTTTTCTCTCTCATTCTGTTGTTTTTCAAAGGAACAGGAGAAATATGTGCTTTGGTTCATTTCTGCTGAAACAGTAAATGTGAAAAATGTCCTTATTTTCTTTGGAGGACATTGCATTTATTCTCCTGAGATAATTCTTAGAAATATTTGTTCATGTTTCCTTTTGCTCTTATTGTGTTCAACTAAGCCTGCTTCTCTTGAAGCAAGGTGGCCCACAAAGTTAGCAAACATAAGGTATTTTTCATGTGAACAATGTATGTTTGTGTGTTTGGCATGACTGCCATGTTGATTTATTCTGACTGCATTGCTTTGATTCTATTCTCTAAAAGTGATTATGGTTTATACTCTGGGTATTTAGTATTGTTTAATGTGGTACATCTAAAGGAATGAGGCTTTTTTTGTGGCAAAGCAAAATAAATAAAATGTCTATATGATCTTCAGTTATAATATGTATGGAGAATACAGCTTCTGTGGCAGAAGAGAAAGCAGCCATCTGTATATAATGGAAACTGCTAGGGAAAAAGAATGCTCAGCTTTTCAAAACAGGGAATTAAATAAGGAGGGGAAGGAAATGTGAATATAAGACAGCTTGGTGAATCATCAGTCCCTGAGCCAGGTTCTTTTAGTGACTTCAGCTTCTGTTCTTTTAGTGACTTCAGCTTCTTAACTTGAAAGTAACTAGGAGAAACTGAAATCTATGAGACTTGCATAGAAGTTATGATCTTTAGAACTGGGATTGCAACTTCACTAACCTGTGGCAAGATAATGACATGCTGAATGCCATTTGTTTGATGGTGTGCTCATATTTTGGTCACATGTATATATTAGCAACAGGATGACAACCATAGAGCTGGAAATATCCAAAAGATAATTTTGTCCAAGCTTGGTCCAAAAAGCAGGACTAATAGCCTAGCTCAAAGTTATGCAATCCACACCACAATGCAGCACAAGAAGTGTGTGTACAGCAACCAACTCAAGATCATATAGGAGATGTGAATATTCTAAATTGAAATGGGTCATAGTGGAGATCTTAGGTTGTATCCAGTGGGGTCATTCCATAAACATAAAAGTTTCTTTGGCTTGTGGAGAAGTTATATTTCGGATTACAACTTTCATAATCCCTCACCAAGGTCTGCATTTATCTGTTCTGCTGACTCTAAGGCAAGGGTGTAAGCATCATTCTTATACCCAATTCTTACACCCAATCCTCTTAGGACTTTATTACACTACACTGTTATAGTGCTATTATTCCACTTTACCTGCTATGGCTGCCTCCTGTGGAATTCTGGGGTTTTTAGTTTTAGTGAGGCCTAAGAGCTCTCTGGCTGATAATTCTAAAGGCTTCTCCCTAAACTGCAAATCCCAGCATTCCACAGGAGGCAGCCAGAGCAGTTAAAGTGGAATAATATTGCTATGACAGTGTAGTGTGATAAAGAGTTTGGTCATCTAACAAAAACTATATACCAGTATAAATGTTGCCAAGAGTCTTCCCTGACCATGTTATGTCCATGAATATAACCACACTTTAACTACTTAAAATAATTCAATTGGATGATGCTGTCCTGACATAATGGTAGCAGAGAAGAACAAATTTACTACCACATTTGCCATAGAATAGGCCTTCGAATGGGCTGTAATTTGTTCAGTCTCCTTTCATTGTCTTCTTTCACTGATGTTCTGACTATTCAGGAAACCAAGGTTTCCAAACTCTGCATGTTAGGAGAAGGGACTTAGGAGCAATGGTGTCACCTCCCTGTTACACAGACTCACTAGAATTTTGATAGGATTGTCCATCTTTGTATCTCACAAGTAGTGGAAGATTGGCTATATGTAGAAACAGGGCATTCTCCATTGCCATACTCCAATTTTTAAAACGCTTTGCCCATGAAACTCAGGCGGTTCTCTCTTTCTTATCTCCTACAATCATCTGATTTAAAAAAATATGCTAGAAGAATATAGCCATGCAGGGCAGATCTTTTCAAGTGAAGGTTTTTATCTGTTTCATCTGAAGATTTTTATTTGTTCTGCTGATTTCTATTGTATTTCATCTTCCTGTATTTTATTTTAATGTGGGTTTTTTTTATTATGATAGTCTAATTTTGATTTGCTGTGATCTGCTTCAATGTGTACAGATTAGAAAGGCAGGGTGAAAAAATTATATGTAAGGGAAGGCAGGAAAAAAATAATCTCTACAATTTATTTTTCAAACAGAGGTAATTAAACTTGACAATGCAACTAAGAATATATGTCTTTCCTTGTCCTAATTAATGAGAAGTGGTTTAAATGCATATTCTATACTTTGGATGCAGTGAATGTGAGTTAAAATTGCTTTCACCATGCTTTAAAATGTCTTCAATGCTAATGGCTACATTCTTATGCAAACTTAAATTTTCATTAAAATCACAAGTAATCAGTGTGCTTAAGTCTTACTGGACTTTGGTCATTATCTTGTTATTTTATCTTAAGAACATAATTTGGCATATTTCTGATTTAAAGGACATTGTTCAAGTACACTAAACTTTTATTCAGTCCAGAACTACACATTATGCAGCAATATGTATAAGAATTTTAAACAGTGATGGCTGTATAGGAACTAAAAATGAGTTACCAGTAAAACTCTATGCATTGAAATGTACAATTGGGAGGGAGGGAATTAGGAAGATGATTAATGAAGTCCATGCCTAGCCTTTTCATTAGTTATTTCACAGTCAAAAGAGCCCAAGCCTTCAAATGGTAGCTGTAATGGTATCACAGAATTCAAGTTCAGAAGCATCCATTTTACAGCACACTAGCCATGCATCTTTAAGATGACATTACACTCTGCTCATCAATCAGATTCAAAAGTCAGATCAGCAGCTCTAACAGCTGAAACCTCTTTTGGATGGAAAGTCTTCACAAATCCTCTGAAAAATGTCAATCACTGCTGCTTCCAGTGTTCAGACCTGCCAAGCTGGATGCTAACAACACCCAAGTTACTGGATCCTTTGTGTCTTTTTTGAATAAAAGCCAGGAAGGAGGAGGGGTTAACAGCACTTCATTTGAGAAAAACTTTAAGCAATCAATATTCCAGTGAATCCTGCCACACTTTCAATGTTTTGTTGGCTCATACATTGACTATAGAATCTTGTGATTTGCTAAGCACATTATTAGTGTAACAGAAGCATATACAGTGGGTGCAAACCTACCTCTCCCTGAAGAATCTTCTTGATAAAGTCCAATAAAAGAAACATGTGATGTTACATTCTCATATTTAGGGGTGTTTAAAGATTAGCCACTCAACAAATTGTAGCAGACACATGCATAGGCTGATTTACATGTACTCCACAACAGGGATTCACAGTATATAAATGCCACACACGCTCCTACCCAACCATTCTCTGAAGATGCCAGCCACAGATGTAGGCAAAACGTCAGTAAACTCTTCCAGAACACGACCTCACAGCCCGGAAAAAAACAAGGGAAATCTATCCCTGGAATACTTAGAACTTCATCAGATGCATCAAATACAGCATCATGATGATGCCACATAACTGTGAAAGGGAGTGCATATCAGACAATGTCACCCTTTCATGGTTATGTTCTGTCAAAATCTTGGTAGTTTTTAATTAATGGCTTAAGTCATCAATAGCTCCCCCCTGCCGTTTTGGTGCTGGCATTGCCAGTGTGTGAAACTTCAGGCCATTTAAATCTCATCACTGCAGCGAGAATGGCTGGTCCAGCGTGAACACTTCCAGGTGAGATCAGGATATCCAGGTACGTTTTGCTCTTTTAATGGTCCTCCCAAGGTTACTTGGGAATTTTAAAATGTGTCTAGGTGCTTAGTGTAGCTTTTTAGACTTTATTTTTTTTATTTCCTGTGTGATGAAGTCTCAAGGGATTTCAAATGAGGAAGTGAATGGGGCTCTGTTCACTTCCTCTTTATTGCCAGGGAGCCTTTGCCAGCAGAGGAAGTAAGTGTAGGGAGAACGTTCTTTTGCTGGCATACAAATGGTGTTTTTAATGCCAGCAAAAGAACGTTTTAAAGGGGAGCATCTAATACAGTCCTAAAATGACAGATGGAGGGAATCCTTATCAAGTTTGCAGATGATACAAAACTGGGAGGGTTGGATAATACTTTGTAAGATACAAACAGAATTCAAAAGGACCTAGATAAATTAGAAAATTGGGCAGAAATTAATAAAATGAAATACAACAGGGGCAAATGCAAAATTCTACATTCAGGTCACAAAAACCAAATACACATGTACAGGATGGTATATACATGGCCCAGCATTTCTATATGTGAAAAGGACCTTGGGATTATTGTTGATCTTAAGTTGAACAAAAGCCAGCAGAGTGATGCTACAACAAAGAAGGTGAATCCATTTTAGCCTGAATTAATAGAAGCATTGTTTCCAAGTCACCAGAAGTATTCCTAATAGTCCCACTATATTCTGCTCTGATTAGGCTTTATCTGAAGTACTGCATTCAGTTCTGGACATCTCACTTTAAGAAGCATATAGACACGTTGGAGTGTATTCAGAGAAGGGCAATAAGGATGATAGGAGGTATGGAGAACAAAACACAGAGGGAAAGGTTGAAGGAGCTGGGCATAGAATCATAGAATCATAGAATTGCAGAGTTGGAAGAGACCACAAGGGCCATCCAGTCCAACCCCCTGCCATGCAGGAAATCACGATCAAAGCATCCCCGACAGATGGCCATCCAGCCTCTGTTTAAAGACCTCCAAGGAAGGACACCCCACCACACTCCGAGGGAGTGCGTTCCACTGCCAAATAGCTCTTACTGTCAAAAAGTTCCTCCTCATGTTGAGGTGGAATCTCTGTTCCTGGAGCTTGCACCCATTGCTCCGTGTTCCAGTCTCTGGAGCAGCAGAAAACAAGCTTGCTCCATCCTCAATGTGACACCCCTTCAAATACTTAAACAGGGCTATCATATCACCTCTTAACCGTCTTTTTTCCAGGCTAAACATACCCAGCTCCTTAAGTCTCTCCTCATAAGGCATCGTTTCCAGACCTTTCACCATTTTAGTTGCCCTTCTCTGGACACACTCCAATTTGTCAATATCCTTTCTGAATTGTGGTGCCCAGAACTGGACACAGTATTCTAAGTGAGGTCTGACCAAGGCAGAATAGAGTGGCACTATTACTTCCCTTGATCTAGACACTATACTTCTATTGATACAGCCCAAAATCGCATTGGCCTTTTTAGCTGCCGCATCGCACTGTTGGCTCATGTTCAACTTGTGGTCTACTAGGACTCCTAGATCCCTTTCGCACGTGGTCTCATTCAGCCAGGTCTCTCCCATCCTATATTTATGCATTTCATTTTTCCGCCCTAAATGCAGTACCTTACATTTCTCCATATTGAATTTCATTTTGTTAGCTTTGGCCCAGCTCTCCAGTCTATCCAGGTCATTCTGAATTTTGATCCTGTCCTCTAGGGTATTAGCTACTCCTCCTAATTTGGTGTCATCTGCAAATTTGATAAATATGTCCCTAATTCCCTCATCCAAGTCATTGATAAAGATGTTGAATAGCACTGGGCCCAGGACAGAACCCTGTGGCACCCCACTGGTCACATCTTTCCAAGACGAAGAGGAGCCACTGCTGAGCATGAAGAGAAGACTGGGGTTTGACATGATTGCACTCTTTAAATACCATGGGGGGCAGGTTTATACTCTGCTGTTTCAGATGGTAGAACCAGGTATAATGGTCTTAAGTTACAGAAGGATAGATTCTGATTGAACGTTAGAAAGAACTTCAGCAATGGAATCAATAGCCTCAATGGAGAGGTGGTGAGGTCTCCTTCTCTGGATGTCTTCAAAAAGAGGCTGGACAGCTACCTGCTGGGAATGATTTAGCTGGAGATCCTGCAATGAGCAGGGATTTGGACTCAATGCCCTATGCTCGCTGCTTTCAACTCTATGATTCTATCTCTTTGAAGCAAAACATTTCATATTTTTACTAGATGTTACTGATAGAAACATCTGAACCCAGGGCAGCCCCAAGTCCTCCATAGTATCTAGATGAGATATGGCATCTATTTCAATTATAAAGAAAAATTAAGGAGATAAAGGTGAAGCAATTTTTCTGATCAGTACCAAACGATCTATCTGCATTGTGAAGAATACTGTGTCATCTAGAATCTAATAGTGAAATTTTAGCAACCCCTGGTTTAAAAAGTCACAGCAAGAGACCCAAAGGGAACACTTCAAACAAACTCTCCCATTTTTATCTTGCGGTTAATGTCTAGATTCTCTCTCTCTCTCTCTCTCTGTCTTTCTCTCTCTCCTCTCTTCGTCCCCTCACCCCCATTAACTTGTCCATGAACACACAAATAGTTATGAAGAAATGCAAGCATTAAAATAGCTGGAAGTGATGAGTGGAAAATGGTATTGGACCTCAAGTTTGATTTATTCATTGTCCAATGTGATATATGCCATTCTCTATCAACAATGCCCATCTATACTCTATAGACTTTATCAGACACAGCCTCTTTAAATGTTCTTTTGCTGGCATTAAAAAAGAATGCTTATGCCAACAAAAGAACATTCCCCCCACACACACACACTTACCTTGTACCATATATTCTGGTGTATAAGATGACCTTTGAGCCCTGAAAAATATCCTCCAAAATCGGGGGTCGTCTTATACGCCGGATACACTGTGCTTCACCCGCCGATCGATCTCCTGCCTCTTCACTCCCTTTGCAAACGGAGCAAAGAGGAATGAGATCAGGCAGGGGGCAAGGCAAAGTGTTTACCAGTTCATTCTCCCCCCTCCTCTGCTTTCTCCCCCTTTGGGGACCAACTGAAGACAGGGGGGGGGCGAACATTGCGGTTTGCCGCAGCCGCCACTCAATCTCCTGTGTGTTTGTTCCCCAAAGGGAACATGGCATTGGACCTCAAGGGAACAAACACACAGGAAATCACACAGGAAATTGAGCCACGGCCAAGGCAAACTGGGTACGTTTACACCTTTCTTCCTCTTTCTCTGGAAGGTAGAAGAAAGGGGCGAATCTAGTGGTTTGCAGTGGCCGCCCCCGCTTCTTCCCGTCTTCATTCCCTTCCAAAGAGAATGAAGACAGAGGAACGGGGCATACGAGGCAAACCGGGCATTTTCACCCCTTTCCTCCACCTTCCTGGAAGGTGGAAGAAAAGAGTGTATCCTGCGGTTTGCAACAGCCACTGCCCATTCCCTCCATCTTCATATCTGGAGCCATCCTTCCACCTTCCCCGAAGGTGTGATTGTGCTCCCAATCACAGCCTCGAAGAGGGGGTGGTTGGCTGGAAAGCCCCCCCTTCAAGCCACCCTTCCACCCTCCCTGAAGGGATGATCGGGCTCCCAATCATGGCCTTGTGGAGGGGATAGGTTGGCTGGAAAGCCCCCCCCCTCGAGCCACCCTTCCACTGTCCCCGAAGGCACCATCGGGCTCCCGATCATGGCCTTGGGGAGGGGGTGCGTGGCTGGAAAGCTCCCCCTCAAGCCACCCTTCCACCCTCCCCAAAGGCACGATTGGGCTCCCAGTCACAGCCTTGGGGAGGGGGGGCTGGCTGGAAAGCCCCCCCTTGAGCCACCCTTACAGCGGCCGAAGCAAACCGGGTATGTTTGCTCCTTTCTTCCACCTTCCTAAAAGGTGGAAGGAAGGGGCGAATTTTGCGGTTTGCCACGGCTGCTGCCCATTCCCCCCATCTTCATTCCCTTCCAAAGAGAATGAAGATGGAGGGAAGGAGGGGTGGACAAGGCAAACTGGGTATTTTCACCCCTTTCGTCCACCTGCCTGAAAGGTGGAAGAGAGGGGCGAATCCCGCTGTGTGCCTTGGTGGCTGCCCATCCCCTCCATCTTCATTCCCTTCCAAAGAGAATGAAGACAGAGGTAGGGGGGATGGATGAGGCAAACCAGGTATTTTCACCCCTTTCATCCACCTTTGAGTCAAGTTTGATTGGAAGGTGGATGAGAGGGGAGAATGCCACAGTTTGCCTTGGTGGCTGCCCATTCCCTCCGCCTTCCTCCCTTCACAAAGGGGGCAGCCGCTGAGGGAAACCAGGTACATTCGTCCCTTTCTTCCACCTTCGAGTCAAGGGTGACTGGAAGGTGGAAGCGAAGGGTGAATGCCGCGGTTTGCCATGGACGCTGCCCATCCCCTCCATCTTCATTCCCTTCGCAAAGGGAACAAAGATGGAGGGAATGGGCAGTGGCCGAGGCAAACCGAGTTCATTCGGCTCCCTCCTCTGCCTTCACCCCCTTTGGGGAGCAACCGAAGGTGGAAGAGAGGGGCGAATGTAGTGGCTGGCTGGCTGGGAGAGCCCTGCCAGCTGATCCTTGTGAGTTGGGAAACAAAGAGGATCAGCTGGCAAGGCTCCCCCAGCCAGCCAACCAAATTGGGGGGTGGTCTTATACAGCAAATATATGCCAAATTCTAGATTTTTACTTGAAACTTGTGGGGGGTCATCTTATATACCCAGTCATTTTATATGCTGGAATATACGGTAATCCCAGAAATAAAGAGGAAGTGAATGGAGCCGCATTCACTTCCTCATTTGAAATCTCGTCCAATTTCACTGCATGGGAAATTCAAACTTAAATACAAAAATAAATATCTAAAAGTTACACTAAGCACCCAAACACACTGTAAAAGTCTCAAATAATCCAGGGAGGGTCATAAAAAGAGCAAAACTCACCTGGATGTCCCAATCTCACCTGAAAGTGTTCATGACAGAGCAGCTATTGACAGGGTAAGTATATGGCCTGAGGTATCACATGCTGGCAATGCCAGCAACAAAAGCGGCAGGGGGATCTATTGACGGCTTAAGCCATCAATTAAAAAGTACATGATTTTGCCTCTTTATAACTGTGAAAGGGTGACATCATCTGATCTGCACACCCTTTCACAGTTATGTGGCATCCTTATGACACCGTATTTTCCTCATCTGATAAAGTCCTATGTTGGACAAACTGGACAGTTTCTATGCAAGAGGATAAATGGACACAAATCTGACATTAAAAAGGGCAATAGCCAAAAACCAGTTGCAGAGCATTTCAGCCTTCTGCACTTCTCTATTGGGATATATTCAATCATTCTAGTCCATTAGCAAAGGTATGAACAAAGATCATTATTTCCTAGAACACTGCATTTACTAAAATACATGTCTTATCACAGTTATACATGTAACAAAAGGATTCTTCTCACAAAAGTTCTTTCAAAGGAACTGACTTCAGTAAGTAGAATGTATTGCTTTAACATCTTAATATTAACAGGCTGGTTCTTTGGCATCATTTTATGCAACTCTTAGAAAGTTTATAGCCAATTGTCACATTTCACATTATGTTGTATCCCATTACATGCTGACTTCATTTATGCAACTGTTTACATACCTATGGTGTTCATACTGTATTCCATCAGTGCATCTGAAAAAGTGGATTGAAATCCATAGAAATATATTTAATATAAATTAGTTAATCTTCCAGGTGCTACTAGATTCCTCCTACTCCTTGCTTTTTACGCTGAAACAGATTAGCATGACTATCTCCTTGTTATCTGCCATAGTGAATTCTTATCAGGTTTAAATAATATCAAAATAATCCTTACATAGAGTACTGTTACATGACTTTTTCACCATCATAGCATTTCCCCACTCCTCTAGGACAGGGCATGGCACAAATATGGATTATTAATTATCATTAACCGTAATTAATTACCATTAACCATAAGTATCCCCAGGGTCTTTCATATTGACAGCTGAGTTGTTGGCTTTATAAATCTGTTGAGGGAAGCACTACCAATCATTCCTTTGCATAGAGGAAAAGTGTGAATGGACAGGACTTTTGACCACAGAAGCTACTCTGGAAAACTCTCAAGAGCATCTTCACAAAAGAAAAGTGATCTTATCTCTTCAAAATGTTAAAGTTCAGTTTGGTTTGAATCATGTACTGACATTTAAGACCATTCTCATTTTAAAAGATGAATTGGTTCCCCATCTGGGCTCTGTCAAGAACAGGTGTTTTATTTTTAATCAAGTCCTAGGAGGAGGGGAGAATCAAGATAAAAAGATTCTCTTTGACCTTGAAACACTTCTGCTGCAAACAGCAGAATCGGCAGCTCCACCATCAGATAAATATATGGCACGAAGGTACTTGACGACAGTTCTGAGAGCATAATATATTCAGGCCAAGCTGCTCTTAGGCATCCATTATGATCTCGTTTTGTTTTTAGTAGAGAAATCCTTCCATAGGATTCTTACAGGTGAACATCTTTTCCTGCCTTCCTCTTTGCTTGAGATGCTTTAATGCTTTGATGTCAATGTTGCATTTAGTTCAATAAATCCACAGAGACTGGACTCTTAAGATGAAAAAATAGCTGACCTTTCCTCAAAAGCGCCACCAGCTAGTATGCATAGTAATCAAGTGGCAAAAATGAAGAGCAAAATCCAACTTTTTGCCCACCACCAACAAGTGTGTCATATCAGTTCCTCTGGATTTCAGAAGATTTTGAAAGATTTAACATCAAAGAATGCCATTCAGCTAAGTGAATTTCATACCAAAAAAAAAAAAGCATTAATAAGAATGCGTGTGGTGGAAGGAGGAGCATCCAAGCTGCTAGGATTCTCTTGAAAAAAAGTGTTATCTGCAATGATGCATTCAAATAATGCAGTATATAGCATTATCTCAAAAGTCTCTAAAGAAAATTATGAAATTCATTTCCTTGCATTAATTATAGTCAAAACTGAGACATGTTTGTTTCTAAAGACAAAAGATGGCCTGGTGTTTATATATCTGTTATCAAGAAAGTGTCAAAATATATTCTGTTCTAATATGCATACTGAAACAACTATAGCATTTGTGCAGCTAGCGTTTAAGCAAGGAAGAAATGAAAGGCTAGTCTAGAACAATTCATGCTCACTAATATACTGAGTCCCCCTGAGCAAGGGGGGAGATGGAGATACTGATGGTGATCATAATCATAAAGTAAAACCAATGACATATCTGGAAACAGAAAGAAAGAGTAGCTCTGAACGGGCCATCAATATGCCCCAAAGCCTATCAAGATGGACACAAGGGAATGGAGAAACCTAGGGCTCATCTACACAAACCAGGAGATGTTGGCTCTCTGACGGCATATCCTGGCTGTGGAGCTGGTTTGTTCTGCCCCCGTTACCTTGATGAAATGGGCCAGAGTCCATCACTGCATCCACTGACACTGCCATTTTCTTTTCTGACTCAGAGGCAGGAAAGGGGCCTGCAACATGTGACTGAAAGCCCCCTGCATGTGGCCAGCCTTGGTCACATGCTGTGGAACTCCTGCCTGACTTCTAGGAGAGCCAGAGAGATGGAGGTGTCAGCAAAGGAAGGCATGATGGATGGGCTCCTGTGGGTATGCAAGGTTCAATCTGGGTTTTGGCTGCCTGTAACAGAGTAAATTGGGCATTATTCTGTAATGCTTTAATGGGCCCCTCCCTGCCTTCCCATGCCTCAGCTCTGTATCTGCCCTGGGGGTGGTGAGGACTGCCCAAGGGCAGAATGTGGAAAATGCCCTGCATCGTATGGAATGTAGGGCTTTGAGATGGGGGCAAGATCAGTTATTTAGCCTGTGTAGACAAGCCCCTAGAGAACTTTCCTCAATCTAATAGCTGCTGTAGCTACAAGATTTTATCATCCACAACCAGCTCCCTTGAATCCCATCTTAGGACAAAGGTAGAAATTCAATAAATAAAATAAATAAAAATTACATAGGGTTACCCTCATGTTTGGTCCGGAAACTCCAACTAGTACAGAATATGGCAGCCAGGCTGGTCTCGGTTAGATCTAGAAGAGACCATATAACACCGATCTTAAGATCACTCCACTGGCTGCCCAATAATAATAATAATCTCTCTCTGGCTTTTCTTCGCAAACGAAGATTCAGGAAGGACACATCCCACGCTTTCTGCAAGCGCGCTGATGACTAAAAAGGCCAATCCGAGATAAACAAGTCCGGTTGCAGAAAGCACAGCAGAAGGTCTCCTTGGGTGATGTTTTTGGGTTGTGATTCTTTCTGCATTGTTGTTTCTCTTCAAGACTTGTTCAGCGTGAGTTCTCAAATAAGGCTGCAGCATTGTGGATAGTGAGTCTCCATGCCTCCCGATGTGAGGCCAGGGCGGACCACTCTTGGTGATCAATTTGGCCAAGCCTGAGATGTTGTTTCAGGGAGTCTTTGTATCGCTTTTTTGGAGCACCCCTCTTATGCTGACCCACGGCGAGTTCACCGTAGAGTAGTATTTTTGGGAGGCGATGGTCCTCCATCCTAGAAACATGCCCTGCCCAGCGCAGCTGCGTTCTCAATATCATGGCCTCAATACTGGTGATCCCTGCTTGCTCAAGGACAGCAACATTCGTCACATAGTCAGTCCAGTGTATATTTAGGATTGTGCGTAGACAGTGCTGATGAAAGCGCTCGAGGAGTCGTAGGTGGTGGCGATAGGTGACCCATGTTTCAGATCCATAAAGGAGGATAGACAGTACAATGGCTCTATACACACTGATTTTTGTGCTTTGCCTCAGGTGTTTATTGCTCCAGACTCTTTTGTAAAGTTTTCCAAATGCGCTATATGCCTTTGCTAATCTGTGATCGATCTCTTTGTCAATCTTGGCATCTGAGGAGATGATGCTTCCCAGGTAGGTGAACTGCTGAATGGACTTGAGCACAGATTTGCCAACAGCAATGTGGGGATGGAGGTGTTCGTCCTGTGGTGCAGGCTGGTAAAGAACTTCTGTTTTCTTCAGGTTGACTTCCAGCCCAAACAGCTCTGCAGCTGTTGCAAAGCAGGATGTTAGGCACTGCAGAGATGCTTCTTTGTGGGCCACAAGGGCAGCATCATCGGCGAAGAGCAGCTCACGGACTAGATAGTTTAGAGTCTTAGTGTGAGCCCTCAGGCGGCTTAAGTTAAACAAGCTACCATCAGTACGGTAATGTATATAGATGCCGTCGTCTTCTTCAAGCTCTGCCATAGCCCTTTGGAGCATCATGCTAAAGAAGATTGTAAATAAAGTTGGTGCAAGAACTTTAATAATAAATAATAATAATAATAATAATAATTATTATTATTATTATTTATATACCGCCCTTTGGTAATCCAGTGAGGGCGGTTCACAACATTAAAAAAACATACAAGTAAAACAATATACTCCCTTCGCCCCCCTTAAAAAGTTATTAAATCAATTAACAAATTAAAACAAAAATTAAAAAATTTGATAAAAACACATATCTACATTTGGCAATAACAGTAGGTCCCCAGAGATGTTCAGTTCTGTTAACAAAGGAAGCTGTGGGGACTCTCCTGAAGGAGGGAGGGGGGGTTCCTGAGACCAGGATAATCTATTCTGCAAAGGCCTACCAGAAGAGATCCGTCTTGACAGCCTTTTTGAAGCTGTCCAAAGATGTCAATTGATGGATCTCATCCGGCAGGCTGTTCCATAGTCTGCGGGCGACAACAGAAAAAGCCCTCTGGGATGTAGCCCAAAGCTTCAACTTTTGAGGCTGCAGCAAATTCCTCCCAGAGGACCGGAGTGCATGGGGGGGGGAGATTATAAGGGAGGAGATGGTCCTGAGATAGCTTGGACCGGGTGATAACCAACACCTTATACTGGGCCCGGAAACCAATAGGCAGCCAGTGGAGGGACCTCAAAATCAGAGTGATGTGGTCCCTCCTAGATGGTCCTGAAACAACCCTGGCCACCATATTTTGTACTAACTGTAGTTTCTGAACCAAGCACAAGGGTAGCCCCATATAAAGTGCATTACAGAAGTCTAGGCGTGAGATTACCAGCACGTGAAAGACAGTCTCGAGGTCCCTTGCTTCCAGAAAAGGGCGCAGCTGGCGTATCAGCCGAAGCTGATAACAGGCGCTCCTGACTGTCACATTTACCTGATTTATCATCAGGAGCAACGAGTCAAGGAGCACCCCCAGACTGCGAACACAGTCACTGGAGGAGAGTGTGACCCCATCCAGGACTGGAGGTTGCAATCCAATTCTTGGTTTCGGGGCCGCTACCATGAGCACCTCTGTCTTGTCCGGATTCAGTTTCAATCTGTTTTTCCTCATCCAGCCCATTACCGCCTGAAGACATTCATTGAGAGAAGAGATGTCATTGGAATTTGAGACCGACAAACGAGATACGGAGAAATAGATCTGAGTGTCATCAGCATACTGATAACACCCAGCTCCATAACTCCAAATAATCTCACCCAGCGGCTTCATATAGATGTTAAATAACATTGGGGACAGGATAGTTCCCTGTGGAACTCCCCAGGTGAGCTCTCTTTTGCTTGAACAACTGTCCCCGAGCAGCACTCTCTGGGACCTGCCTGAGAGGTAGGACTGGAATCACTGCAATGCAGTGCCTCCAATACCCAACCCCCTCAGGCGGTCCAAGAGGATGCCATGATCTATCGTATCAAAAGCCTCTGAGAGGTCGAAGAGCACCAACAGGGTCACATTACCCCTGTCGATGTTCAGACGCAGATCATCGGTCAAGGCAACCATGGCAGTCTCAACCCCAAAGCCTGTCCTGAAGCTGGTTTGAAATGGGTCTAGATAATCGGTTTCATCCAAGACAGTTTGGAGTTGAAGAGCAACCGCCCTCTCAATCACCTTGCTCAGAAATGGCAATAAAGAAACAGGCCTGTAGTTACTCATAACCAGGGGGTCCAAGGAAGGTTTTTTCAGAAGCAGCCTAACAGCCGCTTCCTTCAGACAAGATGGAACATGTCCTTCCCTGAAGGAAGCATTGATGATATCCATGAGGAATCTCCTCAATGTTCCCCCCCCCGAACAGCCAGCCATGATGGGCAAGGGTCGAGAGGGCAAGTTGTTTTCCTCACCCTACTAAGCAGCTTGTCCATGTCCTCGGTACTCACAGATTGGAGCTGATCCAGAATAACTTCATCGACAGAGTTGCTGGACGTCTCTCCTATGGTTTCTGTTAAAACATTGGCATCTAAGTCGGCCCTTATCTGAGAGATTTTATCTGTGAAAAAGTTGTTAACCGCACTGTTAAAACATTGGCATCTAAGTCGGCTCTTACCTGAGAGATTTTATCTGTGAAAAAGTTGTTAACCGCGTCACAGCAGGCCGATATCGGGTTAAGTAAGGGATTCGGCACAGGTGGCACCTGTGTTAGCTCCCTCACCACCCAAAACAGTTCTGCTGGACAGGACTCTGCAGACGCAATACGTGCAGAGGAGAAAGATCTCTGCGCTGCACGTATTGCCTCCTGATAGGACCAAAGAAATTTCCTACGTCGAGTTCTGTCAGATAAGAGTTGAGTTTTCCACCACATGCACTCTAGTCGTTCTCCAAACCACTTCATTCTCCTAAGCTCTGGTGTGTACCATGGCTTACGATTTGAAGTGGATTGGCAAGGACGCTTGGAAGCAATCATGTCAATACCCCTGGCAAGATTGGTGTTCCAAATATTGATCAGAGCATCGACAGGGTCACTGGCATTCCCAACCATTAAACCCTCTAAGGCTTTCTGGAATCCATTTGGCTCCATTGGCCTCACCCCCAGTGGGGTGGATACAAACTCTAAGTTCCGCCTTGACCAGGAAATGATCCAACTATGACAATGCAGAGGTATTTACTACCTCCACCCATGGATATTCCTGTTCCGTACTGAAGACCACATTGAGTGTATGACCTGCACAATGTGTGGGCCTGACAACCAATTGGGATAGGCCCATGTTTGTCATGGTCTCCATGAACTCCCGAGCCACACCTGTTAGATTGGTCTCAAGAGGAATGTTGAAGTCTCCGAAAACTAAAAGTCTGGGAGACTCCAACAACAGCTCCGAGACCAGCTGTGTTAGCTCGGTCAGGGAGTCTGCTAGACAACGGGGTGGTCGGTAGACTAGCAGAATCCCCAAACTATCCCTGGTCCTCAGGCTAAGATGCATACGCTCGAAGTGGACTGTGTTCGGGACAGGTATCCTGGTCAAGATTAGGCTATTCTTGTGAACCAGAGCAACTCTGCCCCCCCGCCCACTTCCCCCTCACCTGCTCACAGACAGAGTACCCAGCTAGGAGGACCTGCGCCCAGGTAACCACACTATCCTCTCCCAGCCAGGTCTCTGTGAAGCAAGCCAGGTCAGCGTCCTCATCCATGAGGAGATCACAGATGATATGGGTCTTGTTCTTGATTGACCTGGCATTGCAGAGGAGCAGAGTGAGGTTCTGTGGAATGGTTTCTGGGCCCAGTACAAGGTGTTGGATACCACCTTTAAAGCCCTAAATGGCTTGGGTCCAACCTATCTTCAGGACCGCCCCCTTCCATATAATCCTTCCCATGCACTCAGATCCTCTGGGAGGAATTTGTTACAACCTTTAAAAACTAGGCTTTGTTCAACCTCCCGGAGGGCCTTTTCAGCTATTGCTCACAAATTATGGAATGGCCTCTCGGATGAAATCCGTCATATTACCACCCTAAATAGCTTTCTAAAAGCTCTTAAGACAGATCTCTTCCAGCAGGCCTTTCCTGAACAGATACCCAGCCATCAAAAAAAAAAAAAAAAAAGGAAATCTAGCTTGTCCTGATCTCACCACAGCTACTGTCCATTGTTATCATGGGCTCAAACCTGGGCTCACTTCCCAGGAGCCCCAGGTTAGCCCTCCCTGTAGGGTTAGTCCTGAGTATCCTCACTACAGGATGCTCCCTACAGACCCCAAAATCATCCAGTAGCTGCCACCACCCACTGAGTTAACTGGGAGGGTTTCTTTCCCCTTGGGACCCTCCCCCCTTTCTCATGCACAATGCAGTGGGAAGTTGTGCATAGTCTATAATAATCAGTGGCACTCCTTGCCATTATATAATCAATTAACTCCCTCCTCGTAACCCCAGAAGAGGCTCACAGTAGCATAGTCGAGAGCAAGGCACGTGGTAAGCATCAGTATAGGAAGATTAATAAATTTACTTTATTCAAGAGAAGCAGTCATGCAATCTCACATGAGGTAGGATTCTCCCCTACCTCAGGCAGGCAGGTTTAAAATGATAGCTATAGAGTATCAAGATCAAAGCATTACAGTACTCAGGTTAGATTCAGTTGCTAATTTAGCTACATTCAACCAAAGTAAAGAAATTAAAAAGAATTCCCTAATGCAACTAAACAGGCCCTAATCTCTACTAAATACTTGCAGTTTGTTGCTTTGAGATGTTATTCGGGCTGCTGAGAGCTCAAGCCAGGGATGGAATGGCTTTGCTCTACCAGCATAGCAGTCTTTGTTCTCTCACATCTCCTTCCAGAATCTCTCCCAATCTCACACACTGGTTTCAAACAAAAGCAGTTAAATCCTCATCCGCTTTCCCAGGCTTAAAGCTGTAATTGGGCAGTTTAGTCACATGGTGTTATGGTAATGATGTCATCTCATTAGCTCTGTGAAGGTGGTGCTTGAAACCCTCTCCATTAACCCTTTTCTTACCTGATACTATGCTGGCAAGACAATCTGTTTACAGACAAAGGGAGTTATAGTTCTCTAGCAGAATGATGGGAGTTGCACCTTAAGGCAGCATGATGGAACTCCATCATGACATGCCCCCCAAATCTCAGATAGTCTGGGACGCTGAAAGCAGGACCAAACATTCTGGGATTTCAACCTGTGAGCTAGAGCAGAAAGAGTTAGAACATACGCAAATTCAAACAATACATTGAAACAAACTGGTCATAGAATGCAACACCTGTCCTCCTATGCTCCCCCAAATGAGAGTCTGCCACTGTGTAAGAGGCTCCTGACACATGTTGAATATCAAAGTCAAAGTCTTGATGGGATAAGCTCCACAGGAGTAACTTCTTGCTAGCTCCCTGGACAGTGTGGAGCCACCGAAGAGCAGCATAGTCAGTCTGAGCCACCACTTGGCTGTAGCTCAGCACACATCTTCTGTAGTAGCCCACCAGACTGAGGAAGGATTGCACATGCTTCCTAGTGCACGGGGTATACCAAGACTGGATAAGTTCCACCTTCGCTTGCAAAGGAATGATGGTCCCTTGACCCCCTCGTGGCCAAGGTACGTCACTCTGTCCAGAGCAAACTGGCACGTCTCCGCCTTGACAGCTGCACCGGCATCTTGGATCTGTTGAAAGACTGTCTTTAAGTGATGTAGGTGATCATCCCAATCATCAGGGAAGATAACAATGTCATCTGGGGAGGCAATCATGAAGGTCTCACCACCTCTCAGCAGAGGGATTACAAGACCCTGGAACGGTGTGGGCGCCTTGTGAAGGCCAAAAAGAAAAACACTGAATTCAAACAGGCCCACGTGGGTTATGAACGCCATGCTATGGCCAGACCCTATGGCTAAGGCCCCCCGCCAATAACCTATGGTCCAAAGCAAGCAGAAGATACACAGGACAAGTCCCAAATTCTTGAAGGGGTCTTCTACACATAGCATTGGGCAGTGTTCAGAATCCACCTCCTCCTCCAAGGTGATGCACATCTGGGCTGCTCTGAAAACAGCTTGCTGTCATCAGCAGCCACCACATGTTGATGATGAGCGGTGAGACCTGGAACAGGTGAGAACAATGACGCAGACATGGCTGCCAACTTAATGAACTGTTTCCGATGGTTATGGTTGAGGTCTGAACGGGGTGTAACATCCTACCAGCCACCACTTTCCACACAAGTATCACAGGCACTATCCAGCCATTTCCCTTCATCCTCTTCCGGGATTGGCAGAGTCACGAGATGCTTGGGATTCTTGTAGAATGTCTGCAGGGAAACCACATAGATCATTGTCAGCTTGGGCTCAACTTCCGGAACTTGGACAAGGTAGTCCACAGTCCCAAGATGCTCTAAGACTGTGGCCATACCTTCCCATGACATCTCTGTCTTGGTGGGCCGGATCAACTGGAGGACTAACACTGGATCTCTCAGCATGAAGGAACATCCTCCTGCACCCTGTTCATGCCAAGGAGTCTGTTGCTGTAGAGCCAGCTGGAGATTCTCATTTGCGGTCGCCCTGGGCATCTCCTGCAACTCAGAAGACAAATATCCCTCCCACTGGCGCTGTATCAGACTCAAGAATTTGACCCTGAACTTTGTGTGGACCAACAGTTGTTTCAGTGGCTGCCAGTCTTCATGTTGGCCATCTGGCCAAGTCTCTTTGGAAAGTGAGTCATTAGCAATCACAACTCTGGCCTGCTGGGGTCCTGAAGGCCTCTTTTTGTCATCCTTTGCCTTCTGCCCTGCAGCTTGTTGAGTCTGATCATCTTTCTGCTCCTTTTGGAGTTGTTGGAACCCCACTGGACTGATATCTTCCATCGGGATTGCAGGCCCTCCTTTCAGCTCAGCTCCTCCCCCTTAGCAAAACCACTTTGCAAGAAGGAACCAGCTTTAAACTTAAGCAAGGAGCGAAGAGCCAAGATCTCCAAGCACACTGAAAATGTCTCTCAGTAGCTGGATATCACTTCTCTCCCTTCTCAGGGCAGAAAAGTAACTTAGCCAAACAGATCAGAGACTTTGCACACAACATCCTTATTTATATTTATTTTTATTTTTGTATTTTTTAAGTATGTTTTAATTCTTAAATTATTTAATTGTATTTTAAGAGGGGGTGGGATTGAGGGTCTGGATGTATATTTTAATTGTTGTAAGCTGCCCCAATTGTGTTTCATAGAGGGGTGGGATATAAATAAAATTTTATTTATTATTATTAGTAGTAGTAGTAGTAGTATTTGTGGTAGGATGATCGGAGATAAATTCCACCTAACGCTGACTGCTTCATGTTGGGGAACGCTACTGTAGAAAATAACACAATGTGTCACTGATAGGTTACAATTATTGTGTAGATAAGTTATATTTTTCAGACTCAGTTGGCATAAAAAAATGGAGATGGTAATAATGAACAATGCCTCAGCTTGTCATGCCTGTCCATCAGCCTTCTTTCATGCAGCCCTTTTTCAAGCTTTCAGAAACATGTCTGTTTTGAAATTAGGAAATTTACCTGGTGTTGTCCAGCTTCATATTGATGATTTTGCTGATGATTTGAATGAAAAAAAGTGTTGAGTAGTATCACTGACAGTACTTTAAAAAAGTCCACACTAAGGCCCATCTAAAATGGACCCAAACCATCAGTCTTGGGGGTGGGGGGACCAAAGTTTGTCAATCCCAAGCTTGTGCCAAAATGTTCAGGACATCAACCAAAGTGCAAATATCTTAGCGATAGTGGGAATGAAGCATGAGGGTCTGTGTGGAATAACAAAGAGAAAACTACTTTGAATTACAGAGTAATTTATAAGCAGCTCAGATTCATAACACATTATTGCCACTCAAGGTGTCATTTGTGGGACACCTTTAGAATAAGTTTGGCACATTTGTTTCCTTATGAGCCATATGTGAGGTAGAGAAATACACAATGGATCATTACATGACTTTCATGTTGAATTAGCTCTCAGGTCCAATCTTGAAGCTCTTCATTTATCTTGACTTCCCCACCCTCTAGCCCTATTGACAATACATGATAATGCAGCATTTTGATTGCATCATGAGCATGCCTTTAATCAGCATTCATCTTTGTTTTCTGCTGGTGCTAGTTATCCTTACGTTGTTTAACTGGGAAGTGGCTGCTTTTGGACAATGTGCTGTGGTATATGGATAGTGGGTAAATCTTCTGTCTTGAAATAAAGTGCTGCTTACAATATGACCAAGCTTAAATTATGAGTGGCATTCAGTTATTTAAATCAGAGCATTTGCTAGCCTATTTAGATCTTCCAAACTGCTTGGCATAAATTTAGCTTTTAAACTTTTTCCTTAAAGTTTGAAAAAGTTACACTTGGAGGCTATTATTCCTAGCAGCCCCTAGCTCTCATGGCCAGTGGCCATGTTGGCTTGAGAAATCAGTTAGATATACAGGTTATGTGAGAGAGAAGTGGCAGGATTGTTGTAAACCCCTGCTTCTTGTCAATGATTTGTGATCAGTGTACTGGACATTGATATAGTTGTATTGAGTTCTGTCTCTTCCATCAGCCTTTTCCATTTCTCACCCTTTGATATTTTGCACTAGGAATAAAAAAATCCACCAGGTTCACTTTCGTCCACATTCAAACAATACCTTTCCTTCCCAAATATCAAGTCTGCAAATTTTCATAAATTCTTCAAAAGTGAACTGAAATGACATTTTCTCTCATTTCTACTAGTCAGTATATACACCTGTTCCCAGCGTGTTGTACTGTACATCAAATATCAGTGCTGAATATGAGCAGCCTCTCAGAGAAAGAAGGCAAACACTCTGATTCAGTGCTAAGATGGTTAAATAGACAGTGCTGCACTGCCAGATTTTTAGAAACTAATTCCTCTAAGCCACAAGCCTGGATGGCCAGGTGTGTCAGACTGAGTTTCTCCTACAATCATTTTTTTAAAAAAAACTTCATTTTTTTCTATCCACAACATGAAGATATTTTACAGTTGTTCCTCCATATCCACGAATTTGGTGTCCACAAATTTAAGTATTCACGGCTTGAAAATATTCTTTAAAAATAATAATCCAAAAAGCAAACCTTGATTTTGCCATCTTATATAAGGGACACCATTTTGCTATGCATTGTATATAATGGGACTTGAGTATTAACAGGTGTTGGTATCCATGGGGGGTCCTGGAACCAAGCCCCAGTGAATATGAAGGGACAACTATTATTATTATTATTATTATTATTGGTAAATTCTTTTTAAAATGAACTGAAACTAAATTCTCACCCATCCTTGTTTTACACCAGATCTACTCAGGGTACAATCCTATGTTATGGATCCTTCTTTTCCCAGGGACAGATAAAATTAAACATCATTAAAACATACAATTATCAAAGTATAATTAATCTATCAATGGAATTAAAAAGAACAAATCCATTTTAAAAAATACTTATAGGCAATCTCTCTCTCTGGCTTTTCTTCGCAAACGAAGATTCAGGGCACAATCCACAATGCTGCAGTCTTATAGGCAATGCAGCACATTATTAAAAGGCATTTTCCCATAATCAATTAGCTCCCAAAGGCCCTAATTAAAACAAAACAAAACAAAAATATTTGCCTGCCATGAGAAGACACCATGGAGAAGGTTGTCTAGCCTCTCTACAAAGGAGTTCCAGAGTCTGGGAGCAGCCACTTAGAAGGCCCTCTCCTATATTCCCACCCAACACACCTGTGGAAGTGGTGGGACAGAGAGAAGAGATGTCAAGATACAAGCAGACTAATGTGTGAGAATACTTTTCTTCAGATCATACTGTAGCCAGAACCAATATATCTAGGAATGGATGCAGTTGGCACATACGTCTTAGGTATGCAGACGTATTCTTGGTCACTCCCAAAACCTGAGCTTTCAGTTGGATACAGAAGTACACCCAAGCTGCAGACCTGTGTCTTCAGAAAGTGTACCTCATGCAGCACAAGCTGAATTCCTGTGCCCATATGTGCCTTTGACTGACCAGGAGCACCACTTTCTTGTCCAGATTAACTTTCAATTAGCTCACTCTCAATCTGTCCATTATTGATGACAGGCATGGATTTACAACCAAAACAGCTTCTTTGGATTAAGGTGAAAAGGAAAGATAGAGTTGGATGTCATCTCCATACCTATGACCCAATAACCCCCCAAACTCCAGACAACCTGACCCAGAGGTCTTATGTTTATGTTAAATAGCATGGAGGGCAGAACAAAACCCTGAGAAACCCCACAGGCCAGTGGCTGAGCAGTTGAACAGCACCACATTCTTGGTTCACCCATCCAGGAAGGAAGAGAGCCACTCTCAAACAGTTCCTCCAAGTCCCATCCCAGTCCAGAAGGATACTGAAAGTCATAGAGAAGTCTAGCAGAAACTAGAGAGGCATACTACCCTGCCTATTCCCAGCATAGAGAGAATATCACTAAGGTGACAAAAGTTGTTTCTGTCCCATAGATGGGTCTGAAACCAAAATGAGATAATTCTTCTAATCCAGGAACATTTGGAAATTCATTACACATTCCAGCATCTTGCCCAGAAATGGAATGTTTTAAACTGGCCAGTGGTTGCTTAATATAGTAAAACCCAGGGAGAGTGTTTCAAAAATGTTTTATTAATTCCCTTCTTTAGAAATAGTGGAACTCTGCCTCATTTTAGCAAGGCACTGACAACAATCTCCACCCACTCGGTCCCCCTCTGGCCTTTTTAATAAACCAGGAAGGGCAAGGGTCTAATACACATGTGGTGGCTGTCATATCTCCAAGAATATTGTCAACATACTTGGGCTGTACAAAACTGAAATACATCCATTGTCACCGGACAACTAGGAGCCAAAGTTAAATCCACTGGATCTGTATTAACTATAGCATTCAAGGCAGAGTGGAATTATGCAAACATGCTCCTGGTTACTGCCAAAATCTGAGGCTCGGATCTGCCAGGCTCAGATCCAAGTCCAGGTGTATGCCAAAACCTGAGATTTCAGGGGAGTGTAATCCCATCCAGCACAGAGTGAATCTCTGTTCCACATCTACCTTTTGACTGATCAGGGGCACCTCTGTCTTGACTGGATTACCTTTCAACATGTTTGCCTTCATTTAGTCCATCATTGATAGATGGTGCTCCAGACCTTGGGGTTCTCCTAAAAAAATAAAACATATATTCCTGAAATATGCCTATGTTTGTTTTATGACAACAAGAAAATCTTGGTGCCTGTCACTTCCTACTATATAGTCTCAATACAAGCAAACAAAATGCAGTTAAACATTTTAAGTATATTACCATAAAGCAGCACAACTGCTTAGGACTGGAATATTCCACTAGTTATGGAAGTGCTTTTAAAATGTTACCTCCCTTTTTGCATTAGCAGGGTTCTCACATATAGTCCTATCACACCTAAGATAAAAGAACTGAATCTATGCTAATGCTTGTGCACAGTCTGGATGCTGTAACATAATCCAATGGTACAGGAAAGCAGAAATAAGCTCTGTGAGTTTGCAGTTGCATTCAAAATGTCATCTCAGCCCAATAACAGTCAACAGAGTTTGTACAGTTCCAAGGTATTATGAGATAGAAACCAAAGACTCTTCTATTTCTATATGATTCAGCAATCCATCCCTGTCAGGGCTTAAGATGACTTCCTCTTCGCTAAATTTATTGTCAGGTTACACAGTTCTAAGATAGGCCCTATTTGCTGAATGTTGATGCTATTTCATCTCCCACAGACTCTACAAAGTTCTGCCCTGGTGGCACTAAAACAGAGATACAGTAGAAAATGAAGGAATAAATCAGATAGTACTCCCAGTAAAATGGTTTGCTCTGCAGGGTGATGCTTGCCTAACTTCAGTATAAGGATAAATAATTGCTTAAACACAAGCATGAGAGTAGTCATCAAAATTATTGGAACCATGATATCAGACACTGGTTATATGTCATATACGTAGTATTGTTTTTCATTGGACAATGGTGCAGTCAAACAAGATGTTAAGAGATGCATTCCCTAAGATTAATCCATCCTCCCACACATACACAAACAGGATTGCCTCAGAGATATCTGCTTCAGCAATTAGACCTGCAAATTAATTGCTTGCTTATCTTCTAATGACCAATTATAACCAAAACATATGAAATGCAAGATACATAGATGAGGAAAATCACATAACATGACAAAGAGAAATATTTCACCACTCAGAGGAGCATCTCTACAAAAAAAAAAAAATCTCATTGGATCTGTGGTATTAAAATGTCCCCATATGAGAACTCCTGGCACTGATTTCATGCTACATGGAAATCAGAAGGCCTGGAGCAGAATGGGAGCCAGGAGGTGTGAGGGGGTTGCTAACCTTAACACCATACCCATCTTTTCATAGAAATTGTCCAAGGCAGAATTTGCTCCAGAATAATCAGGAGCCAATGTGTTTGCTTTAGCATTGTGTAGGACTGGTTTCATGTTACAAGAGTGTATCCAGAAGCAAATATCATGCATTTCTTAGACCATCACTGCTGTTTACATCATAAGAGTTCCTTGAGGAGCCCTCAGAAAAGCAATTAGGCTTCACTAATTCACTGTTTTGATTTCCTTGACTATGGTCTATAGAATCCTTTCCTAGCTGGAGCCTCTCACGGGTGGGCCCCTAGCTGGGGTTGGTAGCTGTACTCCCCCCACCCCCCATGGGACTTTGGAGAGCAACACCCATCTGCCACACCCCCAAATGCCATTTTTTAAAACAAACAAACAAACATGTAAACTTGTTCTCAGAACTCTTTAAAACTAAAAATCCCCACCATACTCCGTAGAGTCAGGGAGGGGAAAATTTCACCCCTGGCTGTTTTAGGCCCAGAAGATGCCCCTATTAAGTAAGGAATTAAACTGGAAGTTGAGTGATAGAATGACAGACAGCTGATTTCTAGCTTTAAAGAGGCTTCGCCTGTGCTTAAAAAAACTGGGGGGGGGGTCATTGGCAGAATTATCTACATGTTGTGTTTTTTTTAATACAGGTATTTTAAATAAAAAGTAATTATTATGTTTCATATTTTTAATTTAAAAATAATTTTAAAATTCAAGTGAGCCAGCTGTGGGATCCTTGTGGTTCCAAAAATGACCTTGGAGGCTGCACTTTGCCCACACCTGCTCCAAAGGGTTTAGACTCCATCTCCCAGCAATCCTGAGCAGTAGCTACCTACTCCCATTATCTATTTCCATGTTTAGAAAGAGGAATTTAGGCATTTTTCCAAACTGTAATATAGTCAGCAAGTCTGGAGAAAAGGCCTGTCTCAACTCCTGGTATCTGACAAACCAGGTTGTGTCCAGAGGAGGGCAACTAAATTTGTTAAAGTTCTGGAAGCCATGCCCTATGAGGAGATGCTTAGGGAGCTGGATATGTTTAACCTGGAGAAAAGAAGGTTAAGAGATGACATAATAGGCATGTTTAAATATTTGAAGGGGTGTCATACTAGAGATGGAACAAGCTTGTTTTCTGCTGCTTCAGAGACTAGGAGACAGAGCAATGGCTTCAAACTACAGGAAAACAGATTCTATCTAAACATTAGGAGGAACTTCCTGACAAGTAAGACCTATTTGGCAGTGGAAAGCACTGCCTCAGAGTATGGTGGAGTCTCCTTCTTTGAAGGTTTTTAAACAGAGGCTGGATGGCCATCTGTTGGGAGTGCTTTGATTGTTATTCCTGCATGGCAGGGGGTTGGACTGGATGGCCCTTGTGGTCTCTTCCAACTCTATGCTTCTGTTATTCTATCTCATGAGTCATGGTCATTGCTCCAAGCTGTACATTGGAATTCAGTCTGTACTGTTGCTCTGCTTCATCTGAGATCCCATCATCCAGTCTCAGGAGATTATCAGATGGGGACCAAAAAAGTGTCCCATCTCACTATATAATATTCCACCCCCCTCCCATCCTCGTCCCGGTCTGATAACCCCCTGTTTTGCACTTACTTTGTTTACGTGACCACCCCCTCCCTTTGGCACCCAGGAGTAAATGGAGCTTGAGCAGAGCCCCATTCACTTCCTTGTGAATGGAGTTCCCCGCCATTCTCGCGAGAGAATGAGTGTGTGGGAAATTCAAAAAGAAAAAAGAAAATACAAGGTTAAAAAGGAAAGCAAGCACTAACACAAACTTTTAAAAATCCCAAGTAACCTGGGGAGGGGGGGAAGGCTATCACTTGTGTAATGCCATATTAAGGGTGTCTGATAATCTCCTTTAAAGTAAGTGCTGCAGGGAGATGACATAGTATGAGAAAAGCAAGTAGATGAGGAGCAGTTTTAGTACTATGGCTGGCACTGCAGTTCCTACCAAGGACTGGATATTGCTTTCAGCGCCACAGCGAGGAGCCCTGCAACTGCAATATCAAAATGTTACATCTACACTGACTGGGAGCAACTGGTAGGGATTTAGAGGCAATGCAGGAGAGTATTTTTGGAAGTATCATCACACCAGGTGCTTTGGACTGGGGGGGGTGGCAGAAATATACAAAACAAACTTTTTTGTGCAAACACAGTAGTCTGCAGAAAATAGTGTCGAAAGGCACTGAATTCTATGTAAAAATTGCTGTTGGGGTTGTACCACCTGCACGCACACGCACACATGCACGCACACACACAGAGAGACACAAAAAAGCTTGGGCCAGTATTCTACATCAGCTACTTAGCTAAGTATTATGTATACTTAAGTAAGTAACCTTTCCTGGCCCGACCCCTCAAACCTGAGGGAAACATCATTCAACCATGGTCCGATCACCAGCAGAATGGATCTTCTTCTCTCAATGCAGCAGAGGCCTGATAAAGTTGGTTAGGGTGGGGGGAGCTACGATTGTAGCAATAGTGTCTCAACCATGACCAATTAGAGATTCTGGAACAGTTACCTATCTGTAACTGTATAGCTAGCTATTCTGTATTAACAGGTGGATGACATTTCTGTCAGGTTTGTGGGGGGGTGGGCAGGAGAGGCTACTTAGGAAAGTATCCTTAATTAAGCTGCTGATGTAGCATTCTGACCTAGGTTTTTTCACAAACAGATTTTGTACGACAATGTGAAAAAATATCACTGAAAAATATGCAAAACTTTTCAGGGGCAATCCTTATGAAGTCCTTCATTCTTCCATGCAAGAATGAAATAAGCAAAGATTTACACCCCTGTGTGCAGCTTTAGTATCATCTTTAGACTCTTGGCAGACTCATTGTTGTTGATCTGAAGTTCTAGCTTAATTTTTGCAGTTGGAGAAAAAAAACCAAAATAAACATTCTTCCTGCTTTTCCCAGCAGTCCTGCTGCCCCCCTCCCCACCAAACAATCACTCTACCAACAGCTGGAAAGCTTACAGCTGACAGAACATTACACCATGGGGATCTTGTATATGTGAGGCAAAGTTATCAATAAATGTATCTGTATACTAAGGAGCAAATCCAATTCCTGTTAGCACATTCACAGTGGCAGCAAAATTCATGAGGGTCTACTATGAGGAAAAGGAAAGTAATATTATAAGTAAAGCAGGTAGAGAAGGATCATGTTGGCTTATATCTAAGATATAGCAACATTTTCCCCTGTAAAGACAGCATTAGCAGCAGGAGTACATCAGTTCTCCACACACACACACACCAGTTACACACCAGACACACACACACACGCAGCATGAATACTCATATTTCCTTGCACATTTGTCCATTGATATCCCACTTTCCTCCTATCAGAAAAGGAAGCATTGTATATGCTGGTTTCCCAAGCAGTCTCCCATCCAAGCCCAAACCTGTCTGGTACTCTGTGGTCTCATGTGCCCTCAGTACATGTCCTCAGAGAATGTGAGCATTATTTGAGGCATACTTACTGGCACTGAGTTTATTGTAAAATTGCAATTTACTACTACTTCCATCACCTCTAGCTTTTATTTAACTGAATTTTTAAAACCCCTTTTCAGTTTAACATGTGTTAAAGGCTTTCCATGTTCAGTCAAGTTCCTAAAAGCCAGGACATGGCAGTTGTTAAGGGCCATGCTCTTAATATATGCATTAGCTAGACAATATGGCTATGATATCCTATGATGTGGTTAGTCTGGCCACTACCTTTGAGATGGATAGTTGTTAATGGGGAAATGTGAACCAGATATGCAACTGAAGTTATTACACATCTGATACTACAATTCTACATTGACAGTACCCGCTTGGAAAGTAATGCCATCGACACAAGATGATAGAGTTGGAAGGGAACCCGAATG
This sequence comes from Gambelia wislizenii, assembly GCA_030847615.1. Taxonomy (NCBI): domain Eukaryota; kingdom Metazoa; phylum Chordata; class Lepidosauria; order Squamata; family Crotaphytidae; genus Gambelia; species Gambelia wislizenii. Next base: position 373,844,309 of record JAUMIR010000001.1, read on the forward strand.
TCATCTAACCCAACACCACCCTCAAACTTTATAAGCAGTTTCTTAAACTTTGTATCTTAATATAGCCATGGACCTCAATCAACCTCCAACTACCTCCCCTGTACTGCCATGTATAATATCCATCTGTTGAGCATAAGCTGTATAATCCTAATAAGACATTGTATTAATTGAGGCACTGGAGACAACAGAGTTGTCAGCCAGTCTTCATGCACTTCAGGTTGGCATTAAAGGAGCAAAGCATGAGACAATGAACTAAAAAAAGGTGAAAGGTTTCTTGCATGTGCCTCTTTCCTTCTCTAGCCTATGAATGTAGTATAGGTGGTCATAAAATTGGCCAGTCACTTAGCACAGGCAGAATACAACCTGTGGGGACAGGAAATGCTGAACAAATGCATAGAATCTGTTGGAAAATTCTTGTTTCTGCCCTGTGTTTTTTCCCCTATGCTTCATATTAGTAGTGTGCCAAAATGTTTTCTACATTTTTGACCATTCTCATTCAATTTGACAGGAGATAAATTCCTTAAACAAAAGAGAAGAAAATCTCAGTGCAACTCTCAAGGATGAGGTTCAGGATTCTTGCAGATTTGTATCAGGAAATGCCTGTCTCTCACTGCACTATCATTTCTGTGGCAGCTGGCAGCCTTACAAGCTGCCTACACTTTAAGCCCAGGGGAAGAAGTAACTCCTCCCATGATGCTTTTTCAGATCAGGTAATTGAAGGCAGTTGCGGAGACTACCAAACAATGGAGAGACACATTGTAAAAAAATTGAATCATTGGCCACCTTTCAATAAGAAGGTAAGCTCAAAATATGACCTAAATAAATTCAAAAGACATTCAAAAGTGCCCTGAGAATGAGTCAGAGAAGCAGAAATCCCTTTGTTTTTTCCAAAGAGCATTGGAAAAGATTCAGTCCTGTAAATGTACAGGATTAAACACCTACACATTAAGGAAAATGCCTGTCCTTGTGTGTGCAAGATCTGAGCTGGTATAAAGGCCATTTCTGTAAAGAACAATCATGTTAACATATTTAGCTACTTAACAAATCTGTATAGGAGGTGAAAAAACTCCATCTACTGGCAACATTTGTGTACAGACAAACATATTGGTTTTGATGCCATTTATACGGTGTACTTGTGGCTCCCATTATGATCTTGTTAATAAATCTGGTATGTGTTCAGGTTCTCTGCTTTCCTGAAGTTTATCACTGAGGTAAAGTGTGAAGAAAGGAGATTGTGCCATGTACTAAAATAAATAAAATAAAGCAAACCATTACAATTCCAGCTTGGGACTCCTGAAACTTTCATTTCCATTACATATCACTGTATTTACATTCCACCATGAAAGCATTTGAAATAAATCCACAATGAACCAACAGAAACAGTTTCATGCACTAGCATTTGGTGGTATTATCATGTCTGATAAGGAAAAGATTGCTGGGAGCATAATTAATACTAATGCACAGCAGACAATCTTTCTTGTGCTTATCACTTGTATTAATGTGATTAATTGCAGACAAAAGGGGTATGGCTGGGAATAGTGGTTCAGTGAGCTTTGCTTCCCTCTGTTTCCGGAGATTTCAGTAGACTGAGCAAAAACAATCTCCAGAATACACTTATGCAAATGCTTTATTATTTTCAATTAGTCTGAGTTAACTCTATATAGAGTCTACTCCCAGAGAGTGCAATGTTTGTTCTTGATTTTTAAATCAATGTTGTTCCAGTTGTTTAATAAAAGAACATAATTGTCAAGCAATTTTTCCATACCACAATTTCATTTTAAACATATTTGATTCTGGATGGGGGGAAAACCCCACATCTTCAACTTATTTTAACTTCTCATACATATTGTTTTGTGGATATTGCTGTTGTAGTAGTGGGTTGATCTGGGCTGAAATGGCTTAGGCCAGGGGAGGAAGTCATGTGGCCTTCCTAATGTTATTCATCTACAATTCCCAGAATCTTCATCATTAACAATGCTGGTTAAGGTTGTTGTATGCCACAGTTTGACAACATCTGAAGGGCTATGCCAGGTCCAGCTCTACCATTTAGCCTCAGTGAGGCAACTGTCTTAGGCAACAAGGCAACAGGGGTAGAAAACTGGCTGCTCTTCACCACATCCTGGCAGGGCCCCTGCCACTTTGGAGTGCTGCTGCTAAGGTGGTCCCGTTCACACTATGCAGTTATAGTGGTATTATTCGACTTTAACTGCCATGGTTCCCATCCTATGGAATACTGGGACTTGTAGTATAGTAAGACACTGGAGCTCTCTGACTGGGGATTCGAAATGCTCCTGCCTCAACTGCAAATCCCAGGATTCCATAGGATGAAACCATAGCATTTAAAGTGGAATAATAGCCAGTGTGGAATAATAGCACCAGGGGGTATGGAAAGGCCGTATCATACTAGGTGACACCATCAGGGGGAGGGGGCCTTAGTAACACCACAGATTATAGCACTATAATTGTGTAGTGTAAAAGAGACCCTCTTCACCTCTCCAGAAGCTGGAATTCCTGTTTTTCCATGGCTGTGGTGCCTTGCTTCACCAAATTCCTAACTCCCCCAACAGTCAAAAGCTCCCCCATCCCCACTCACCTGCCCACTAGCTGGGTACTGTGAAAACAACTGCCTGTTCCATCAAGAAAAGAGAAGGATGATGACAGTCATGGATGCAGCAGAGCCCACAGCAGTTGGGGGCAATGTCACCCAAAGCATCCATGCCACTGATAGAAAGATTTCTGAGTGCCTGGCTCCTGAATGTTGAGCGTCGTGTTCTGTGAAATGGGCAGACTGGCTTCCTAGACACCTTTGCCCCTCCCACAGCTTTGCCCCCCTCACAGATCATGGCCATAGCTCCATAGCTGCCATAGCTCCAAGACTGTGCAACCTCACCACCTGATATTTAGAGCATCCTAAGAGGGATATGCACCTCTGGGTTTTGTTTTTAAAATGGGAAAGCTAATTTTGTGTCATTAAAAACCATCTGTAGCCTGAAGTGTCATCTTCATCACTAGGTCGTAGACTTAGTGCCATGTGGTACTTCCCTCTGTATTGTCTCCAAAGTTTTAAGAGAAGGAAATGGAAAAGAAAAAGGTCCCACAGCCTGATGGGTTTTGTTTTGTTTTGTTTTTAGTATTACAGAGGATGTTCAGAAGCAGCTCCAGGACAGAAGGAGAAAAGGATAATCAAGAAAGAAAGAGTGGAGGCCATTAAGGGGCTTCTAATCCTTGCCAGGCTGTTTATGCTAATTTGTTATATTGTCATTAAAATATGTTAATTATGAGCCTCATTAAATGGTATAATATGAAGCTACCAACATTAGATACCTCTTTGCATTCTGTTTCTTCTGATGTGAAATATGCACATTGCATGACATGACATCACAAGCCATGGTGAAACTCTCATTATATGTGCAGTAAGGGAAGAGAAAGGTTAACTCAAAGAAGAATCTTCATCCTGAGGTTCGATTTCTATCACAATCTTCCTCCAACATTTCAAACTGTATTTCTTCAGATGGTCTCCCATGCACATACCAACCTGCTCAGCTTTAAAACCAACAACAAAGGATTGCATCTTGAGATTATTAGCTAAAAGCCATTAGAAACCAACCATCATCTAAAACTAAGGCAAAAAATCCCCAAAACCCTGGGGGTCCACCCTCCAGCATGGGGCATCAGCTAAAAGACTGTGAAACTGAGGATGTGGAGAAGCGATCACAGGCCCAGGTTCCTGGACAGCTGGCATGCTGTTACTACTCTCTCTCCTCCTCTGATGAATACTGTGGACCTTCCATTTTCAGACTCACAGTGACAGCAATTGCGGAATGCCAGAATAAATTTGTGGGTGACCATGAACAGTTTTCTTCCCCTTTCTGAGCTATAAGGAAAGAGAGCAGGGAGGTACTGAATGCAGATTGCCTCACATGTTGGAGACCCTATTTCACTTTCAAGAAAGCTAAGTTCAATCTCTCTCTCAGTAAAGACATGACCAGAATCCACTACATGCAGGATAGGGAATGTAACATTCTACAGAGGCTGTTGGACTGTAATTCCTATCAGGCCTAGCCTGCATAGCCAATGGTAACGGGTGATCAGATTTGCACTACAAGAGCATCTGGAGGGCCATGTCTTTCACATTCCTAGTTACATGAAAACTTCAAGATGTACAGAAGTAGAGGAAATTTGTACTGGGCCATTTAGGCATCTAACTGCAAAGAAAAGACACACAAGGAAACAGTGGGAAAGAATCAAATTTGTGTTAATTTAATGTGCCAATTCAATTCTTATTTGGCATTCTAGAAATTGTGACATGACATATATTTGTTTTAGACATTAATGTGGATTGTGCAACAGATTTACTTATTTTTTGCCATTGCGTGTTGAATTTACATGCCCTGCAAAAGAACAAGAAAGTTCTTTTCTAAGAAAAATGATCTGGCCACAGTGACACCTGCCTTGATTACATCCTGTTTCGACCACTGGAACTCACTCTACTTGGGGCTGCCTTTGGAAACTGTTCAGAAACATCAGCAGGTCCAAAATTCTGCAGCCAGGCTGTTGATTGAGGCGGGCTACAGGGATCATGTGACACCTCCCTGTTGAAACAGCTGCATTGGCTACCAGTCTGTTTCCCGGCAGAATTCAAAGTGATGGCTTTGACCTTTAAAGCCCTAAAGTCTGGCTTGGGTCCAGACTATCTGAAAGAATGTATCTCCCTATACAAGCTGGCCTGAGTGTTAAGATTGGCAGGGGAAGGCTTTCTCTCAGTCCCACCACCTTCACAGGTATGGTTGGTGAGGACTTGGGAGAGAGCCTTCTCCATGACTGCTCCCAGACTGTGGAACTCTCTTCAATGGGAGGTCTAGCTGCCCCCCTCCCTGCTCTCTTTTTGTCAGAAGTTGAAGACATTTTTATTTGGGCTGGCATTTGAGAAGTGAATTTTAATTGGTGTGCTGCTTTTAATGTTTTAATGTTGTATTTTTATTGATTTTATGTTTTTAATTCATGTTGTGTTTTTAATTATGTGGAAATTAATGTAATGCTTTTTTAATTTTTGTAAATTGTGATATTTTAGCTGTATTTTTTAATTGTTGTAAGCTGCCTTGAGTCCTGTCTTGGGAGAAAGGTGGGGTATAAATCTAATAAATAAATAAAATAAACATTTTTAAAGGTAGTTAAAATTTAGTTGCTTATGTCAAGTCTCTCTCTGGCTTTTCTTCGCCTTTGCTAATCTGTGATCGATCTCTTTGTCAATCTTGGCATCTGAGGAGATGATGCTTCCCAGGTAGGTGAACTGCTGAACGGACTTGAGCACTGATTTGCCGACGGCAATGTGGGGATGGTGGTGTTCGTCCTGTGGTGCAGGCTGGTAAAGAACTTCTGTTTTCTTCAGGTTGACTTCTAGCCCAAACAGCTCTGCAGCTGTTGCAAAGCAGGACGTTAGGCGCTGCAGAGCTGCTTCTGTGTGGGCAACAAGGGCAGCATCATCGGCGAAAAGCAGCTCACGGACTAGATAGTTTAGAGTCTTAGTGTGAGCCCTCAGACGGCTTAAGTTAAACAAGCTACCATCAGTACGGTAGCGTATATAGATGCCGTCGTCTTCTTCAAGCTCTGCCATAGCCCTTTGGAGCATCGTGCTAAAGAAGATTGTAAAAGAAGATTATCCCTGTAGAAGATTGTAAAGAAGATTGTAAAGAAGATTATCCCTGTAGAAGATAAAATTATTATACTTGGTGACTTCAATGCCAGAGTAGGAAAGAATTCCGAAGCCTGGAAAGGTGTCTTAGGCAAGCATGGTGTTGGAAATTGCAATGATAATGGACGCCTCCTGCTAGAGTTCTGTGCAGAACAACAGCTGACTATTACAAACACAATCTTTCAGCAGAAAGATAGCTTGAAGACAACCTGGATGCATCCCCGATCCAAACATTGGCACCTCATTGACTACGTTCTAGTCCGTCAGAGAGACATTCGTGATGTCCGTCATACCCGAGTGATGCCCAGTGCAGAATGCCAAACAGATCATCGCCTCGTCAGATGTAAACTAAATCTTCATCTTAAGTTCAAACCTAAGAGGGGTGGCATCTTAAAGAAGAGGCTCCAAGTCAACAATCTTCAACAAGCTACCATGAGAGACAACTTCCAGGCAAACCTACAAACGAAACTTGAAGACCATCCTACAGATCCTTCTCCTACAGTGCTTTGGCAACATATCAAAAACAGTATCCTCCAGTCTGCAGAAGAATCCCTCGGGTTCTCCCACAAGAAAAATCAAGACTGGTTTGATGAAAACAACCAAGAGATCCAGGAGCTGTTGGCAAGGAAGAGAGCTGCTCACCAGGCATACCTCGCCCAGCCAACCTGTCATGTAAGAAAAGCAGCTTTCCGCCTCACATGTAGCAAACTACAACAAAAACTCCGAGACATGCAGAACAAGTGGTGGATCAATTTAGCAGAAAAGACACAACGCTGTGCAGATCTGGGTGATCATAGAGGATTTTATGAAGCTCTTAAAGCAGTGTTTGGACCTACTTATCAGGTCCAAAGCTCCTTATACAGTACAGATGGTCAAACATTAATTACTGATGTCAAGTAATGGTGAACTTTAAAAATATGCATAGTGGAAAGTGGCTGAAGCACATTATTCTTCCTGCTTAGGCATCATCTCAATATGTATGCCATGTATTTGTGTACCATAATAGAATAACAATCCTGCCACTGCAACATCACCATAATGAATGTGCACTGATGCTGCAAACAGGATCCCTTCTGGCTATCTTCCTATGGATACAGCTCTTTGGCATAGACTAGTGTTAGGATAATGTCTTTGAACCTTTTAAAAATGAACCCCCTAAACTATTCTCCAAAGCTCATAGGCTAGTAAATCTCACCCCTTTCTTCCTCATTCATATTCACAAGCTGAAAGAGAAAGGTGTTTTTCTGCTTTTTTCTATGCCAGTAGATATTTCAGCTTGGAATGTAGTAACTTAATGAAGAAAATATTCTGAGATACTGTATATCCAAAGTACAAACTGTTATGGTAAAATGTAAGGAATATTTAAATAGCAAACACAAGAACATGCAAAGGACAGTTATTTGTGCTTTTCAACATCATATGGCCAAATACACTGGCATTTTTATTAACAGGTAATTAAATAATTGTATCTATCTGATAACATTTTGGCCACTCATTCTAGCATAAACATTCACTGTGCCTACTTGTGCTACCCTTAAAATCTATGGTTACTCCCAGGCATGTCCTTTTCTTTAAAATTACCATCCTTTGGTCACCTACTCCTTATGCATTGTCCAGATGTCATCCTTACTAGAATGATTGTTGCATTATCAACTGTTATCAGCTGTCATTGTTAGAATGATTGTTGCATTATAAGCTGTTCTTCCAAACGTACCAAATTCATATTTGAAGCCATGTTTAATCTTTTTAATGCAATTGATGAACCAGCCTTTCCAGGTAGATAGGCAGATCCCTAGCAATGCTCCTAATTACCACTGTGCCTTCAATTAAAAGCTTCCTTCTTGTACATTCTGTCCCTTTTATTGCTTACTTTAAGCACAGCTGGGGAAGGACGGGGTTGAAATTGAATTGCTGATGAATTGCCATTTAATTGTCCCTGAATGAGTCAGTTTGTGTTCCATACAAAGTGGAGGGTGGGGTCAATTATTAGGAATTGTTTTCTTTTCGTTTCTTTGGCTTTTTTTTCATGAAATGGTCTTGTTTGTTTATAGGTACTGCCAGTCACAGCTCAGTGGGAAAAGAAGTAATGAAAGACTTCCATAAAATGATGTTTGAAAAATCCCATTTCTCTCAGACTTTCTTGTGTTTACCAGACAACAAATTCCAGTGATTTTCTTTGTCTATATAAACACCTGAGGTGAAGCACAAAAATCAGTGTGTATAGAGCCAGTTTACTGTCTGTTCTCCTTTATGGGTCTGAAATATGGGTCACCTATCACCAACACTTACGACTCCTTGAACGCTTTCATCAGTGCTGTATACGTACAACCCTAAATATACACTGGACTGACTATGTGATGAATGTTACTGTCCTTGAGCAAGCAGGGACCAGCATTGAGGCCATGATATTGAGAACACAGCTGCACTGGGCAGGGCATGTTTCTAGGATGGAGGACCATCACCTCCCCAAAATAGTACTCTACAGTGAACTCGCCATGGATCAGCCTAAGAGGGGTGGTCCAAAAAATGATACAAGGACTCCCTGAAACAACATCTCAGGCTCCGCCAAATTGATCACCAACAATGGTCTGCCCTGGCCTCACATCGGGAGACATGGAGATGCATTATCCAGAATGCTGCAGCCTTATTTGAGAACTCACACCAAATAAGTCTTGAAGAGAAACTACAATGCAGAAAGAATCACAACCCAGAAACATCACCCAAGGAGACCTTCTGCTGTGCTTTCTGCAACCGGACTTGTTTATCTTGGATTTGCCGTTTTAGTCATCAGCACACTTGCAGAAAGCACAGGATGAGTTCTTCCTGAATCTTCGTTTGCGAAGAAAAGCCAGAGATTCTAGGTAAAGTCACCCTAGAGTGAAAAGAAGTCCAGATTATTAAATTTCCCCCCATTGTATGTCAGATTATCCCATTACCATTTGCATGTCTGAAACCAAAATTATTTGGATTTTTTTTTCGAGAACCAAGCTTATAGACACTTTAATTAAACTTAGCATCTTACATTGGGTCATTTACATTCATTTATGTCTCACACAACATCAGTTAATCAGGTTGCTAGTGCACTCAAAACAAATTTAAATTGTAACTCAATGAGTCTTAATCAGTTACAATGCCTTGGAGAAATGTTCATACCCCTTCTCCGATTTTTCTGTATTCTGAATGGCAATGGCTTGAAATATAAATCTTTCTGAAAAGGGGATTAAAGGTAGGTTCAGCAGGGCTGGAGATGGGGTGGGGGGAAGCAGAGGTTTCATGTTTAGAATTAAGAAGGGAATGGGTGGAGACAAAGAATCATTGGACAAGGCTCAGGTGGGTGGAAGGAAGTTGATGGGTTGATGGGTTATATGAGCAGAAGGAAGTTATGTTACCAAAGCAACAAATTTCACAATTTTATAAAGCAACAAGCATTTATACCACATCTCTAAACCACATCTCTCTCTCTGGCTTTTTTTCACAAATGAAGATTCAGGAAGGACTCATCCCACACTTTCTGCATGTGCGCTGATGACTAAAAAGGCCAATCCGAGATAAACAAGTCCAGTTGCAGAAAGCACAGCAGAAACGACATACCGACTAACATAATATCCTACAAACCACTCAGTTTTTAAATTATGAGTTCTGCAAAGGCAGCCCATTGACTTTCCCATGTTCAGCCAAATCATGCCCACATCTCTGTTGCCTTTTTTAAAAGAGTGAATAAGGATGCTTCTCAAGTCCCCTAAATTATTATTTGTCAAATGTGGCTACCTCTTCAAATGGGGGTTCTAGCTGAATCACTGGATAAGTTCATTCCAGGCTGGGTTAGCTCTAAGCTTTAAACCCATTTACTGATGTTTTATTGTGTGCCTTCAAGTCGTTTCTGACTTATGGCAACCCTAAGGCAAACCTGTCGTGGGTTTTATTGGCAAGACTTCTTCAGAGGGTTTTGCCATTTCCTTCCTATGATGCTCAGAGTATGCAACTCGCCCAAGATCACCGAGCAGGTTTCCATGCATAAACAGGGATTCAAACTCAGAGTCCTAGTCCAACACTCAAATGCTCAAATTGTTACACCACACTGCTTCACTGAGGCTATGCTTCCTTATTTGTTCAAAGTTTCTTCTGATGATCAATTTCAATTGTGAGGAGCTGTTAAAAATATATGGGCCTGACTCTCTTGGCATCTTACATGTATGTGTGTTTTCCTACAGAAACAGATGGACATTTTTGTCTAATGTAGAACATCCACATTCAGTTCAAGGCTGCACGTGCAGAGCCATTGTGCGTGAGCATGCATTGCATATTTTATATATATATATATATATATATATATATATATAAAATATGCAATGCATGCTATATATATATATATATATATATACATATATACACACACACACACACACACATTTGGTTTTGCGTTCAGTTGTGCATCTGGTGCATAGCACAATTCATGCTTAATTCCACATGTGGAGATTAACTCTATGCAGTCTGATGTAGGACCTCAGCTATGAAATAAACCTCATACAGTGAGGAACAAAACATGATTAAACTCCATTTGAGGCACATCTTTCTGCCACTCACCCAGGAACACTGCAGCACAAGATGGGAACTTGTAGAAAAACACACAGACCTATTGCATTGATAGATACCTCTGTTCCCAGTTGACTGAGCTGAAAGTGATATTTGAATTTGGACACAAGGAAGTGGTCAGCTCATAGATACACTCCACCATTAATGCTGAATGATTTATGTTCTGTGTTTGGCATATATTGCTAGAAAAGGCAAGCTTCCCCATGTCATCTTTCCTTGTCAATTTTCATATTTGATTAGTGCCTTGGAGGCTCTTCAGTTTTCATGCTGTGCCTCTTCCTTTCTCCTCTCTTGCCAGAAATTTTACATAAGAGAAAATGAATCTGTGGCTGACACGTATTTGCTGGTTTTGAAATGTGTCCATTTGGCTCCTTAAAGAATAAAAGTTTTTACTTTTTAGGCAAGACCTTTGCTTGACTTGATCCATCATTTCAAAACCAAAACCCACAAAAAGCAAACACTAACAGAAAAGAAAAGAAACATTTCTGAATGATGCAGTGTTTCCCAAATGGTTGTCATTGTTTTTCATGTCAATAATGCTTTGGCACTGTGTGTGTTAATTTTCTTTGATCAGTTCTTAAGAATAATAAGCAGCTGCATAAGCTTCATCCAATATATTTTGATTCCTTCTCTTGTCAGTTGACTATACTGTGATCCTTCTAATGCCTTGTTGCATTTTCAAAGAAATGGTGGTACTTATGCTTAGTTCTTTTGCAATGTTGTCTTCCCAGCTTCTCTTTGATGTGGCGGGGGGAGTGGATGGCACTGCTACAGCCCACATAAATCTTGTTATTAAAATTATGTTTGTGGAGTTCATTCTCCATCTGTACACCACACACAGCTTTTGCGCTAAGGCTTCCATTGCTCCCTGAGCTGCTCAGGCTGTCATTCAGGAGCCACACCAGGGTTCAGGAGCTGACATTGAATGACAGCAAAAAAAAAAAAAAAAAAAAAAGCCTTCTGTCAGTTAATGCCTTTTTCAAGATAGGAAGCTATTTCAAGTGTGTTCATATTTTCATCCTTTGCATGGTACCTTTTGAGTTTCAATTGGGTATACAATGGCTGGACAATCTTCCTTTATCTACCTGTCTCGTTCTGTGATAGTCTGGAATTTTTCTATCATTCCTTTGAACTGAGTGAGTTACTAGACCAGGAACTCCAAGCTGGTTGCTGTCCAGATGTGTCTTATTTGTTTATTTAATGTATACTTTGTCATGGTTTCAACAGAGGACCTCTGAGATATGGACTACAACTCATCATCTCCAGCTAGCATGGCTACTGGCTATGTTGGCTGGAGTGCATAACAGTTGTACCCCAATAGATCTGGATGGCACCAATATGGAAGGTCACAGAAGAAACTGGAGACACATCTTAACATGTTCAAAAGATGGTTGTTTTGTCTTCAGGGGCTATTTAGGATCAACGTTCAGAAATCTCTGGACAATCTCACACCATTTACTAGACAACTGAAGAAGACCAAATTGTGTCAGGCTTTTTGACTAATAAAATACATCTTTCAAGCATCTTGAGACACTGCCTCCAGTTTCTTCTCTGGGTTTCCTTAGATGCTCCCCAGTTTCTGCTTCTTTCACCAATATGGAAACAACTGATCATGATATTGATCAGAGTATAGGCCCAATTAAATTGAAACATGAGGTAAGTCACAGCATAGTTGCAGGAAACATGTATCTGTGATATATGGAGACTGTGTTACATCTCTCTCTCACACACAAAACCAAAAACCCTGAGCATGCTTTTCCCAGCACTTTCTTATTATACTATCCCTTTCCAACCTAAATCCTTGTGAATGTTACTGAGGAATGTAACCCCCACCCCACCCCAAATCACTATACACAATAGACAGCATATGTGAAAATTGGTATTGACTTTGGCACAAGAAACTCCTCCTAGACCAATTTGGAAATTAAATGTCTCCCTTTTGAAAGATGAGGTCTTTCTAACACAAATGGAAAATGAGATCAGGGAGTTCTTTGAAATTAATTTGCCTTCAGCCCTATCTATAAACATGCTAGGGGATACTTTTTAAAACATACATTAGAAAGGAAATAATTACACACACAACTCATAAGAAGGCGAGAAAGATCCAGCAATTAACTGACATAGACGATCAGGAGATAGAAACCATAGACAGTGATGCAACTACACTTTTGCAAAGTTTCACAAATACACAAGCAGAAATATAATATTAATAAAACTGATGCAGCTAAATGTGAATCTGCACAAGCCAACATAAAGAAAATGCAGAGGGAAGAGAGAATGTTTGGAACTGATAGGTTCCTACTGTCCCCTCAAAAGCAGAATTAAAAAACACAGTGCCCATTCAGAACTATCTATACAGGGTCAGCATCTGAAATAAAGTTCCAAAGGTCTGGGAAATGAAAAAAAAACTGCTTAGGGAGGCATGAGGATTCTCATATGATTCACCCCTCTTTCTCTTTCAGAAGCAAAGATGGCTGGGGCTGCATGAAGCCCCCAGCCTAAGTAGTACAGTACAGAGACGGTGGTTTTAACACCTCTGCCCATGCAGCATTCCAAATAACAGCATTATAATACTATAGAGGGGGAGATTTGGGAGGTGCTGGCAATACCACAACAGAGTGAAGAACTAGGGGCTCAGTTACATGGCAATTTTTATTGCAGTAGTTCACGTTTTATCGCAGTTTCACACCAGTGCTGCATAGTTCACATGATTTACTGCTAAATCGGTTGATCTGTTTAGTTTTCCACTTTGTAATTCACACAGACAGGGGTTGGAAGCGTGGCCTCCTAAGCACATCTGGGGAAAGATGCCGAGGAGCTGGGAGGGTGGGAGGGAAAGAGAGAGAGAGAGAAAGTGTTGGCACCTTTCCCTCTGATTACCAGAGGAATGCCTGATAATTTTTATTAATTTAGCAGGGAGTATCAGCTGAGGAGCCATCCCCCATCAAGCCCCCCTTCCCCTCACCCACTCTCCACCCTCTCTCTCTCTTCTCACACACAGAAATGGGATCTCAGCAGGGCGAGGGAATGAACACACACACGCAGACGGGAAAAGGCTAACTGGGGATTCCTCAACCCCAGCAGCCAAGCAAGCCAGAAGGCAGACAGCTGGGCAATTGGGATGGGGATAGCACTGGCTGGATCTTTTCTGTGGATGGAAACAACAGTGGATGGATCTTTTCATCTGTGGCTCCTCCATCTCTTGCAAGTCCACCCCCTCCTTGGACAGCCCAACCCATCACAGCTCAGCTCTGCTGTGACTGTATCAGGAAGATTGCTGGTAGTTCACATAGCCCTTAGCGAAATGGTAGTTCACACAATCGAAAGTGCACCAAGTCACTCTACTTTTCAAAAAAGTCAGGAAAAGTAGCAAAATCCCCTATCACGCTACTTTTGAGTTTTTGAGCTCCCCCTTTCTGAATGAGGAGACACTGTGGCACGATGTGTGGGAACAATTAGGAATCTTAGCGATTTATTTAAGGGAATGTTTTGCCGTGTAAACGGGGCCTTGGAGTGTCAAGTGGCAATAGCTCTCAACAGACATGGTGCTGAATGGGAAGAGTTGTGTTGATCTCTCTCCTTTAGGCTATATCAAAATTTGTGGCTAGATATAGATGAAGCTGTGCAACAAATCCCTTTCCTGAACAATATCTCAAGGAATTTGCCCCTTGTCTCTGTGATGGCTGGGAGATACATATGTTTCAGAAGGGAAACCATTTGACAAAAGGGCTTTGTTGCTGAATGATAGAAAAACTCTTGGCATTCTGGTCCTTCAATTGCCCATGTATATAATCTTGTCTGTCTTTCTGTTTATCCCCCCACTCTCTCTTGCTGTCTCTCTGTCTCTATCTACCGTATTATCTTTCTAATCTATTTCTTATATTATTAATTTGACTCCTCATAAGATCTTAGGACAGCTAACAATTATACACAAAATTGTACATAAAAATATATACTTAAAAATATAAATTACAGATGCCTAAAATCACATATTCAAAACCACAAAATACATGACTGGCTTCCTGTTGATGTCTTATGCATCAACAGATTTTTCTTCATGTCTAGTATCAATATACTCAATTGAAGGTTACAAAACTGGAGTTCACATTGTACATCTTTTTACATTTGTATTTCTTCCATGGTTGGGCATGGATGCACATCATGCATTGCCTATTGGCTCTGCAACATCACAATTGTGTAACAAGGTGGCATAACACAACTGGGGCATATCTCTGTGAGTGTAAAATTGTGCTACACCTCTTGATGCAGCATTTCAGGCTACATTTCTAATATTACAACTTCTAAAATACTAAGTTAAAAACATCTGCTAAAAAATATAAAACAACGAACAAACAGCAAAGACAAATTGATGAAATTAAAGTGTATATGGATCTTTGTTTTTAAAAGTCTCCAATTCTATAGGCTATAAGATTGGAGAAATAAGGAAGAAGATCCACTGGCTTCTGTGTGGGACTCCATCCTCTCCTCCCTTCCAAGAAGCAAAGCAAGCCAAGAAAAAGATCAGCCTGGCCAATGGACACATGATGGGCAGGTCCATCTGGCTTCATTCCTTTTTATCTGCCCAAACTAGGATTTCCATAAGTGGGGGAAAGATCATGCTTCATCACAAGAAACATGATCAGAATCAATACTCCCATGGGAGCCCCATTCCTAAGTATTAGCCACATACATCTTCAAAGGATGACCAGGGGAAGTGTGATCTTCTGGATACATGTACCCCTCAACTCCCAATTTTGTGGTTCCCTAAGTCCTCCCGATTACCACCAAAGTCTGCTCCCAAGTTTTTTAAGAATGTCAATTTTCAAGCAAAAAGGCCAAAATGATCCAAACCACCTGCAAATGTAGCAGTCTGGATCACCTGCCCATGTCAGACACACACACCCATGAGAAAACTAGGCAAAAAATAGTGAAAATGGTGCCTAGAAGTGATACAATGTCACCTCCAGTGCACCCAAACACAATGGTACACCCCATGGAGGGTCATAGAGGCAAAAAATGGTGCCTAGAAGGGTAGTGAATTATCTTTCACTGGAGGCCTTTAAATAGAGGTTGAATGGATATCTCTCAGAAGTGTTTCAGTTGTGTCTTCCTTGTGTGGCAGGAGGTTGAACTAGATGACTCTTACAGTACCTTCCAACTCTATAAAAATTGGCCCCCATCCCATGGATGTTGCCCATCCCTGTCATAGGCATACAGGCTTTCCAGACATTATGGAATCCTGATGATCAAGGTTTCAGAACATGTGGGAAGCCTGTGTATGTAAAGATCTATAGACACACACTTTTCTCTGAAGATAATCCATGCATAATGCAGGGATGGCAGCAACATTGGTGCCATAGGCTCAAGGCTGGTACTAGGATCCTGAAACTCCATTCATTCTACATTTAATCCCCCTTCACAGAATGAGGAAAAGATTCTGCCTTTATGCCTGCTATGATCCCAATAATTATCAGTTCCCAGATGATGCTATTTAGATTCTTTTTAAAAAAACCAAAACATTAAATGCCAATGCATATTTAATATCATGTCATAGTTTGCTAAACTTGAACAAGAGTCTGCAAGCTCTCCAGCTATATTCTTAATTGGGAAAGTCATAGCTGATGCTCTTAATAACTTGGAGGTCCCCTGTTAAAACAGAAAAATCCAGGAAGGAAAAGTGATTCCTAAGAATAATGGCTGAGATCCTCAGTGTGCTGAACAGTGTCAGTTATGGGAGGATCCTGACCAAAAAAGTAGGAACGCTATTTTAAACAAATCCCTATCCACCTCTTGCACCTTCAGGTGGATGAGATATTCATTTGGTTCAAATTTTAATCCTCTTCCAGGTGTAGAAGCAAAAAATTTAGAGGAAGTGATTTAACCCAGGATATTTTCAACAAGAATTCCAGGGTATTGCACAGTATAAAAATGCCCCATGTCCACAGAAGTGTTTGTTGGGTGCAGAATTAAGGGTATTCCACAACATCCAAATACCCAAAGCCAGGAACCACAGGCTCACAGAGGCGGAACATTTGTTTTGAGTAACTGTCAGCCCTTCTTGCTTGCAAAAATTAAAAAAGATGCAACCAACACAAATGTGATAGAGGTATTGGCACATTTTTTTTGTCTCAGCTGCTTTTTGTCTGGGTTTTAAACCCTGACATGGTGATATCATAAAATGCCGACCTGCGTGAATTCGACAACAAACCATGACTCTGGAGAACTAACATCTGGTCTGACTTGATGAGTGTCAATCCAAACTAAGGAGATTGTCAGATGCAGCAAAAACCGCATCAGAAGAATGCACTGAGAACAGAAACGGGCAACATTATCAGACAACAACATCCTTCAGTGTTCCGGGGGTGTACTGCAGGCATGAATAAGACATCCCTTTGTATTGGTGCCTTAGCCCCTTCAATGAAAAAGTGAAGCCTCATCTGCACCAGCACTATGCCCCAGGAACAGCTGAGGATGCGGGTGTCTGATAATGTCACCCTTTCTGTTCTCATCACATTCTTCTGACATGGTTTGGGACATGGTTTTTTTGCAGCATTTCCCCATATCTGATAATCTCCTGGATTACTCAGTTTCTTTTTCCTTAGCCAGCACTTGAACTGGAATGCAGCTGCATGTCAGTGTTGACATTTTTCCATATTTTGTCATTTAGTTTGCAAGAAATAATAATGTCTAAATATATCTATATAGGTGGACAAAAATATGAGCCTACATATGAATTTTTTAGTAGATACTTTTAAAAAATTCCAGAGAGGTACAGAAATGAGACAGAACAAATCCAAAAGAAAATCTTAGACAAACTTTGCCAAACTTTCGCAAACTGAACACAGACAAGGTGTTAAAGGGCATTTTGTACTTCTAGGATTTGGGTGGCTATAGGAAGGCTTTGTAGTCACAATTCCAATAATCTCCTTCACATGCACACACACAGAGAGAGAGGGGGGGGAGATTATTGTTGCACTGGTGCTGCTTTTTATTCACGGGCTATTGGAAACTGCTTAATACAGTGTAGATGTGTAAAGTACTATTGCTTAAAACAATTTGTAAGCTGCTCTGATAGCCTTGTGGCTGAAGAGCGGGGTATAAATAAATAAATAAATAAATAAATAAATAAAATATAAGCTGTGAATGGATCCCCCTTTCTGTTTCTGTAACAGAATGTCCTGCAAGTGAAAAAGTGCCCATTTTGCTCCTGCGATCCCAGCGTCAATGGGAAGTCCGTGCCAGCATACTTCCGGGTGAGATTGGAACATCTAGGTAAGTGACACACTTTTTTGTACCCTCCCCAGGTTATTTGTTATAAGTTTTAAGTGTGTTTTTGTGTTTACTGTCACTTTTTATGTATTTTTTGCTTTTTATTTTTGAATTTCCCGCACTCTTGTCTGGAAGTGAATGGAGCTGCTTTTGAGCTCCATTCACTCCTGGGTAGCCCAGCACACATGAACAAGGTAGGTCTGAAAGTTTACATTATTGTGCTGGGAGAGGAGAAGGAGAGGAGATTGTGGGACACTAATGCTTTTATTGTTGCCGTCCGATAATCACCAGAGAGTAACATTATCACACTCACATGATTCTAAAATGCAAAAAAATCCACAAAAAAGTGATACCTTTATTGGCCAACTGAAATGCACAAACTTCATCATGTGAGCTTTTGAAGCTCCACTGCCTTCTTCATCAGTTAAAAAATCATACAGGAGAAGAAAGGTGATGATGGTAGAGTCACAAGTCTACATTTTGAATCAGAGCTTGTTTCTGTTGCTGTTCACTTGTTCTGGAGGGATCTCAATGCAGGCAAAGACCAATCCCCTTCTTGGCCATGTAGGAATCAGGGACACAGGGCAATAAAAGACAGGTAACCACATTTCAACTCCATTAGCAACAGAAAAATAACTTCCCTTGAGGCCCAGGTTGTCCCTGTTCTGTGCAAAGCTGTTCCTTTCTTAGGCACAGAAATTGGATTTCTCAAAAAGTACCTATACTGTTGCATCTGGAAAAGCTTATAAGTGCTGTATAGGTAAAAACTGCCAATAAAGTTCCCATGTTGCAGCAAAATTCAGTATCTTCAAATCTAGGAAACATACTTCAGGGTAATTGTTACAATTAGATAAGGGTGGATCAGATTATGAAAAATTAGGGATGGCTCAAATCATGAGAAACTCTGGACTAATCTGACTTTATATATGGGTTAAAGTTTGCATGTAGAATTGTTCAGTCCTCCAGGTGTTAAACTGGGATTCCCAGCACCTACAACTAGCATAGCCAATGCAAAGGAATGTTGTGAGTTGCAGTCCAACAACATCTGGAGGGTCACACAATTCTCAGCCTTGATCTAGAAAATCTGAGCCATTAGAGGAATTGTTGTGCATATAGCATGTTTACAAGGAAATTCCACTGTATCTATTACCACATTTCAAGAATGTTAGAATTTCATTAAATAGGCTCAAAAAGAACTTTGTATAATCTGGGGCCTCACATTCACCTGAAGAAGCCCATTCATGGGCTGTAGTGTGGTCCAGCATGGTGAAAGGGATTTACATTTTTTTTTCCTGTTCTTCTTCCAAGAAGCTCTCACAGTTTTCACAGGTTCTTGGAGGTGCAGCCAAACAGCATCTGGGGGAGGGAGGCCCTTCCCTGGCCCAAACATTGAAGCAGTAGGCTTCACTTTGGTCCACTCAAGGAAGATAAATATGTTTCTCTTGGACCTCACCCAGCATTTGGGCCTTGACTGCCTTCACACCCACCTAACCTACATTTGCATGTTTCATGTTGGTGCGATTAACTATGGTTGTTTTATATGGTCGCAACACTGGAAGTGTAGCATGGAACCAGTACTGGAGGAAGAAAGGCCTGAAAAGCCCTTCATTCCACATTAAGGTGACTGCCTTTAGTAACATTGGAAATACAGGTGACATGGGGTAAGGTCCAACTTTGTATCCCAACTGAAGTGTCCCAACTGAAGTACTCATTCTAACTCCAGGTGGCAGAGAAAGCATGAAGTGGCCTTGCACCCACATGGATTCCTCAGCAGTCACTCCTTGATTCCTCCTCAATAGGCTGGTCTATCAGATAAAGGAAGATTATTTGATTCCTAGCTATATACTGCATGCCAAGCCAACATTTACACAATAAGTGTAAGCCATAATGTTATGGCCTCAATTCTGCAATTCCAAGGTGTGTAACCATGTCTTCTTCTGCCTGAGCCAGCTTCTCATCACCAGGCTTCTAATAAGTGATTAGCCAAGTTAGAATTTCCTCCAAATTGATGTTTGTTAGGCTATTTTGACTTCAGCTAAAACTCTTTGTGAATTTAATCATGATAAATAATGCATACCCTCCAATTGTTCCCATTTATCAGATATAGTCCCAATTAAACCTCATTGTCCAAATTTGTCAGCTGCTTTTAATGTCCCAGTTTCTCTTTCCTTCTACTTTCTCCCATTGTCCTCAGCTTCCTTCAACTGCTGGCAACTGAGTTCAAAATGCAAAAGTAGTTTGCACCATTATCTGGGGGGGGGGGGAAGAGAAGAGATGAAGGGCACAATTTTGCCCTTCCCAGTAGGCTCAAGTCAGAGCAAACTGCTGCAGCCTTTCCTAGCTTGTGTGTTCTTCCACATTATAACTTTTGCCATCTTGGCCAATTCTGATGTTGCTTGGCCACAGATGTCCTGGTTTTCATCTGTAAAATGTTGGCAGGCATGGTATTGTCCCTAGTTTACAGAGCTGTTGTTGCTCCCAAGGACCCTGAATTATTATTGTTGTTGTCAGTTATAGAAGAAGAAGAAGAAGAAGAAGCAGCCGCCGCCTTTGAACATATATAAAGCCTTTATTTTGGAGAACTGGAAATATAGGAAGAGCTTTAGCCAGATATCTTGGCTGCCATTCCATTATCCAACCTGCATAGAAGATAAATATAAGAGAGGCCTGGAAGGAGCTTCCACAAGTTTTCTCTTTCTAATTTTCAGAGGGATGAACAACCCATGGTTTTCCCAGGCATTTTACAAAAAGAAAGACCCAGCCCATTTCCATGGAGATGGATAGGTTCTGTAAATCACCAGTTCAATTCCAGTTTGTTTTGGTGGGGGAGGTGCAGGGAAAGAGGTAATGGACTGTGTCTATATTCTAAAGCTCAAGCTTTTACATTTCACTAGCCTCCCTTCTAAAATGTTTACACTTCTTCCTGACAACAAGGAGGGAAAGAGAAATGTAAGCATCTAATTTGGGTTTAATGTTGCAGCACCTTCTTTCTCTCTTTTTAAAAAAGAAATAGCATACATATGGTTTCCATGGTGATTTTTTTTCCCAGATGGATACTAAGTCATATCCTTCCACAATAATATTGTAGTGAGCTGATTATAATACGTTATATTTAATAAAATTTATTTTGTGGCAAAAAAAACAGGTTTGCCTTTAGGGACCAAGAACAAACCATATAAATAAAGAGGCTGAAGCTATGAGGTCCCTTCCAAAAGTTCACAAACAGCTCAGGAATACTTATCCAAATTGCTCTCTACCTATAATTTTGTAATATTCACCGTACTGATCTGTTTCATTTTGTATTCCTTGTAAATACTAGTTCTTAGAGTTGGTTAGAAGAATATAGGAGGAAAAGTATTCCAGCTATGTCATCAGGGTGTAATAGTGATGACCGTAACAGTGACTATAGATTTGTTTAAAAGGAGGGGAGAGGCATTGTGTGTTATTACAGAAGATGTTCCAGATTAAACCTACTACCAAAAAAAAGGAATCATGAATAAATATCAATATTTGATCAGCATTTTGTATGGGGCACTATATGAAAAGTCATAAATACTCTGAACACTTTGAGATAGCAAGTCCATGTATAAAATAAAATAGTAAACATCTGAATCCTACAGCCACTTAGTTGCTTTTGTGAAAGAAATGTCCAGACAATTAGGGTACTTATTAACATTTAATCACAACATGTATGAAAAGGAATATCCAAGGGGCCCAAAACATTTCCTAAAGTACTACATGTTCCCTAAAGCTTAGATCTTTTTGGTGCCAGTTTACACCTGTTCACAGTCTCAGCTGGCTATAGTGTCAATATGATTTTTGTTGTTCGAAAATGGTTCTTCTTCATCTTGTAATCTCATTGTGTAGCCAATGAGCGTTCACTATGTGATGACATAGATGAGGGTTCATGTATTCAGAGTCAGGGCTCTGAGTTAGCTTGATTTACTCTCAGTGACTTTTTCATGTAGCCAAAACTGATTTGCCAGATTTTGAACAGCAACAGAAGACAATCATGCTATAGCTTATTGGGGCTTTGAAAAGTTCACTTGTTTCTTGAATGCAAAATACTGAGTGGGGTGAAGGCATTGCCTGAGTGTATACTGAGGAATGCAGCACTATTGAATCCACACTTTTGCCCCACACTGCAAAAACTCAGCAAAGGTTTAGGTTTTTTCATAGGGGATATGAGGTAGAAAATGTTTGCAAGGTATGAGGTCTGTCTATTAAACAACAAGACTGTGTTTCTACCTTTCAGACAAATCAGAGAGAACTGATTGGGAATGCTTGAGCAATGACACAAACATCAACACTCTCAGCCATTCAGTTAAATGTCAGTCATCATTAAAGCAGCTGTGTTGTCTGTTGTGTGCCAGAAAATGCTAAGTTTAAAAGTCGAGCAATGTGTCAATTTGAAATTTTTAGTAAAATCAAACAAAACACCAACAGAATCTTTTCAAATGCTTACTGAGGCCTCTGGGGAAGACTGCATGTCTTGTGTGCATGTGTTTGAAAGGCACAAAAGATTCAGAGAAGGACATGAGAATGTGGAAGATGATCAACTCCCTGGACAACCTTTCACTTCAAAAACCAAAGAAATTCTGGAAAAAATCAGCCAGATTGTTCGAGGAGACCGTTGACTCAGTGTCTGAATGATAGCTGAAGCTGTGAACATTGACAAAGACACTGCATGGAAAATTTTTATGAGGATCTCAACATGAGAAAAGTTTGTGCCAAGATGGCTCCTAGATTTCTCACACCTGAGCAAAGAGTGCCGCAAGGAAATCTGCACTGACATTTTTCATCAAGTTGAGGCAGACCCAAACCTTTCTTCAAAAAATCATCACTTGTGATGAAACCTAGATCTTCCAGTGTGATCCTGAGACAAAATGACAGTCAATGCACTGGAAAACACCATCATCACCAAAAATGAAAAAAGTACAACAAAGCAAGATCTCATCAGAAGGGCTTTAAACTTGAGTTGTATGGGGGAGGGAGACTGTGATGTCCAGCCAGGACTGTTTAAATCTCCCCTGCATTTTCCTTTATTTTCTTTTCAAGGCCTTAGCATGTCTGAGTATAGGAATACTCCATTGTATTAGATTTGTGGGAGGAGCTAAGAATTCCCCTGCATTTTTCTAGGTTTTGGTTTGTTCCTTCCCAGTAAGCTCTGTTCACCTAGAAGCCTTTTGTCCTTTGGGCAGTCTTTGCTGTGAGCTTGCATAGAGCAGTTCTGGTGGCAAACAGGCCCAGACAGCCGGGAAGGGCATTTCTTACACCATCAGCCAAATTAGTTGCCAACAACAAAGAAATCAGGAGCTGAAAGACCCTGCACCAGCTTCATTGAGTGAGGAGATCAAACCCAGAGAGATGTCACCCTGAAAACAGCTGAAACTCCAACTGTAAAGTGCATTTTATTTCAAGCCTTTTAGAGCTGGGGAGGAGAAAGCCCTTTTCTTTTGTTCTTTAAAATAAACTTCCCCCTTTTTTGAACTGGATATTCAGCATCAGAGCCTTTTTGGGTAAAGGAGTTTGATCTCACCAGGGTACTGGCGTTGCACACCCAAACCTGCCACCACCTTTAGTTGGGTGTGTCTTCACAGTGTAAGAAAACCTGGCGGCCTTTGCCGCTCCGGTCTGTCAAGAGAGAGTCCCACTGCATGGCCCAGCATTGAAGCAAGTTCCCCAAGACTCACATCGAGGGAGAAGAGATCTTTCTGTGGCTGTGAAAGGGGAGAAGCAAAGTTGCTGTGTTTAGATAGCCTGTCTTGCTACAGCAGCCATTTTGAGTACTTCTTCCTGCAGAGTTCTGAGCACATGGTTGGCGGCCATTTTGGATCTGCTTTTTCCTGCAGAGTTCTGAGCACATGGTCAGCAGCCATTTTGAGGCTACTTTTTCCTGCTGAGTTCTGAACACATGGTCGGGGGCCATTTTGGAAGAGCTTTTTCCACTTAAGTATATGGATAGAGCATTATAAAGAGAATAACTTGTGTTTTATGTTTGTTCACATTGCAAATCTGAAGAAAGGAGCTAGAAGACTCTTCAACCAACTCCAGGTCTGGCTGTGCTGAAGTAGCATAGGAGTGGTGATAGCAGGAGAGCGTGGCAGTAGCAGGCTGTAAGTAAAAATCAGCACTACACCGTTTAGTCTTCTTCATCCTTGCTGAGTTGTTGCTTTGGCAACTAGGACCAGCCAGAATGGATAGGCTTTCTGAAGAAACAGCACATGGACACACACATGACACTCGCTCCCTCAGAGACAGGCACCCAACTGAGAAGGCCCTAGAACTGCTGTTGGAGGAAGAAAGGCACTTAAGTGTGAAAGAACTGCAAGCCTGGAACAGTTTGCAGCATGCTATGTCTTTGCTGTCAGACGTCTGTGACTCAGAAGATATGCAAAGAAGAGAGCTTACCCAGCAATCCAGTTTTCTACAGTGGAAAGAAGTGGTGAATAAAAGGATCCAAACACTTCAGACCATTAACAATCCCGATGCAGAATCCAGATTAAAACAGTTTCTGGAAGAAGTCGAGGATAAAGAAAAGGAGTACAGTGCAGTTTTGGACATAGTCAAGTTCCGGCTGCAGAGTTTGGAATTTAATAAAGAGAGTGAAAAGTCCCCTGCCGGCAGTGCCAAATCCAGCAGAGGAGTATACCCAGGGAAACCTCAAAGTGCAAAGAGCTCAAAAACCTGTCACACCAGCAAGTCTTCTTCGCACAGATGTGGTTCCCACTCCAGTAAAGGTTGTAGTAGTAGTTCTTCTTCCCATGCTAGCTGGAGTTCGTCTATGGCAGCCCAGCAGTTCAAAGAAGTGGAAAGAATGAAATTGAAGTCTGAAATATTGCATGCCGAAGCAGAAGCAGCAATGGCCAGTGAAGAACTAACCTTTTCCCATCAAGAAGTTGATTTAGAAAAGCAAGAAGCTGCCCTTAAAGCAGAGTTAGAAAAGCAAGAAGCTGCCCTTAAAGCAGAGAAAGCTGCCAGCAAAGCAGAGCAAGAAAAGCAAGAAGCTGCCCTTAAAGCAGAGCAAGAAAAGCAAGAACTTGCTATTCAGAATGAGAAGAAACTTCTACTCAAGGCTAAGGAGGCTTCAAAACTGTCCATAAAGGCCAGGATTTTAGCCAGGACCTTCCAAGATGATCTGAGTGAAGAAAACTTGAGGAAGCTCCCTACACAAGAGCCTAGAGACAGGATGTCTACCTTGTTCTTTGTGGGTGAGAGCTCCCCACAAGACCCAGTGGTCAAGTCATCTCCTAATTTAGATGCCAGCAAGACACAATTGCCTGCCGTTCCATGGTTTCAGCCTACAGAGATACTTGTCTGCAAAGAGAAGGTCATTCATCGTGACTGTCTACCTATAAATATGCCAGTCAATGAATCCTTTAGAGACCAGAAACCCATGGCGGGGAGCCAAATTCCCAGCCATGCCAGCTTGGCTATCCAGCAAGCCCGGGCTGCTGAAGCTCCCAAGACTTACAGGCCTAGAGAATCTATGGACTTGCCTGCCAGTCAAGCTGATTTGCAGACTAAAAGGAGTCCATGCTTCTTCCAGCCGGCAGAGACGATTCCCACCTTCATGGAGTCTTGTTCACCATTTATGTTTAAAACTCCCAGGAAGGACCTTAGAGACAAGGGAGTCCAGAAATTCTCAGACCTTCCTGAAGACTTTATCTTATGGAAGGTAACTTTTCAGAGAGACATTAGAGACTTGAAGCTACAAGCAGATGAGGAGCTCACCTTACTCATGGCATGGTTGGGCCCCAACTCGTCACTTCAGATCCAGAGAATCTACGCGGCCTACATGTCAGACCCGGATAGGGCGTTGCAGACAGCGTGGAACAGATTAGAGGAGCGATATGGTGCATCAAAAGAAATAGAAGCATCCTTATTGAATCGGCTTTATAAGTTCCCAATCCTCAAGTCAAAGGACTGCTGTCAGCTTTGGGACTTAAGTGATCTTTTAGTTGAACTTCAGTCTGCAAAATGTAATCCAGAGTTACCTGGTCTAGCTTGTTTAGATCAGTACATCACGCAGAGGCAGGTGCTCCAAAAACTACCCTTTCAGCTCCAGGAGATGTGGGGAAGAGAGGTGTTTTCTTATAAGGAACTCAACATGCAACACTACCCACCCTTTAGTTACCTTGTGACCTTTGTGACAAGAGCTGCAAAGGAAAGAAATGACCCACAGACTGGGTTCCCAACCCTGTACCAGAATATGCATCCAGGGAAGACTGTAAAGGAGGACAAAAAAGCTATCAAAGAGATGGGGAAGAACACGGTTGTAGTTAAATCTACTGAGGTCACTCGGTTCAAGTCAGATAAGAAGCCAGAGACTAAAGAAATTCCATGTCCCATTCATAACAAACCACATAGCCTTGCAGATTGTAAAGAGTTCTCAAAAAGGCCTTATGACGAAAGGATGGAAACAGCAACTAAAGCAAAGGTTTGCTTCCGATGCTGCGGTTCAAGAAGTCACTTTGCCAAAAACTGCAAAGTAAAGGTGAAATGTGCAGAATGCAGTAGCCCACAGCACTGTTCAGCAATGCACCGTTTTAAATCACCTTCAGTGTCACCTAAACTCAAGAAGAAAACAGAGAGTCCTAAAAGTGAGGCTGCAGAAAAAGCAGTTACACCTACTTCAGAAGCGGAGTCAGTTGTGGCATGCACAAAGCTATGCCAGGACTCAACACAGACTAGGGTATGCCATCCAATTTGTCTAGCTGAAGTTTTCTCAGAGAACAAACCTCACTTTAGAAAAAGACTTTATATTGCCCTAGATTCACAGAGCGATGCATCCCTGGCCACACCAGAGTTCTTCAATACTTTTGCAGTCAAAGCCAAGAGGCTTGAATACACCATATCTACCTGCACTGGACGACAACGAATGCAGGGTAGAGTGGCAACTGAGTTCATGATTTCGCCATGCGGTGGCAAAAGGTGCATTAAACTTCCTCCATTAATAGAGTGCCCCTCTATCCCAAGAAACAAGAACCAAATAGCAACCAAGGCTGTAGCTGAAAGTCACACACACCTGAAGGCTATAGCAAAAGAAATTCCTGCATTGGACGAAGATGCCGAAATTTCCCTCCTGATAGGCTCAGATTGCCCAGAGCTGTTTCAGGTCCTGAAGCAAGCAAATGGACCTCCAGGTGCGCTAATAGCACAGAAATTGCCACTAGGATGGATAGTAATTGGACCTGTGTGCGTCCACAGCAAAAGCCCACCAACAGTGTTCAATCTTACAGGCAACGGCCAATTCCCGAATTCATGACCCACACAACTACAAAGTTGTCTAAGCCACATTAAAGTCTGTTGCCTTGGTATTAT